>OZ014530.1:232042325-234442325 GCA_963966105.1 Volucella zonaria | reverse complement strand
AAGATAGAAACCGGCGCCGGGATCTTCTCCGATCAATTGAATTTATGATGCTCACGTCGCCTGCCGGGCTACAGCAGTGTCTTCCAGGCTGAGATATTGGCTGTAGCAGAAGTAATCGAACTTGCGCCAATAAAGGCGATATCCCACGAGGATTTTTTAATATTTATTAATGCCCACGCTGACACTAAGACCATCACTTGTGGAGGCTTGTGAAGTGCTATACCGAAGGGCTTAAGTCCCTTTGTGTTCAGCACAAGATTACGCTATGCTGGGGCTCTGACCGCAAAGGAATGGCAGGCATTCAGATGAGCTAGCTTGAAAAGGATCCTGCCTAGAAAGGCAGGTTACGTCAGGGTTACCAAAAATGTGATATCAAACACATAAACTTGTTATCCTTGATGAGTAGTGAGCCAAACACTTGAACTTGTTCACTGGTTGAGTTGATGTGAAATAATCACGCCTCCGTTCGATCAATCAATGAAAGAATGGCCTTTATTGTTGGGCCGAGTGCCTCTTTTATACTTATAATTAATTACAAATAAATGCTTACCTAAACTAATCTTCTTAAACAATAAAATAATAAGCGAACATGCACAATGCTACGTTGAGTCAGCAAGGTAGCGATCGTTGTCCCCAGCTATGTTGACTGCTGTTTGTTTATCTAGCTGGGTAAGGTGTTCATTGCACCCAATGTGTTTCTGAACTCTGAGAATAAAAGTGGAGCGAATGATACAAATAAAATTCAATGAAAGGTAGAAAAACCTTCCAACCTGCGTAACCTCAACACAAATATGGCCGGAAGTTTTGGCTAAGTGGTTATGTTAACAAGCAAAATTGCCATTATTGGAACGAACACCAACCACAAGTGTTCGGACAAGCATCAATGCATCCATAAAGATTGACTGTTTGATGCGGTTTATAGCATGGCGGCATCATCGGACCTTCATTCTTTCGAAATGAGGAAGGAGACACCGCTACATTCCATATAAGCGATGCTACGCTCGAAGTTGTGAAGGAGAAATTCGACGACTGGGTCATCTCACAACATACGTAAGGTGCCTTTAGTCATGTATAGACCAAATTCAATACCAACGCTCTCACAAATCTGGAGGCCAACGGCTACTCTATGAACTGTTTAAAGTAGAAGTTTAAAAGCAGAGTGATTAAAGAAAGGCTTCAAATACAACCATTGGAAGTACTTTCACTACTGATTGGGGTAATAGTGTGTGAATGCAGGTGCAATACAGTCGTGGGTATTGGAGAAATAACAGATGCCAAAAACAAGTGTCTTTCAAATCTATACAACATATTATCTGGAGTTCTGCTGGTATTCTGTAGATCCGACAACCAAATTGAAGTTGGTCCCCTCCTCAGCGTAAATTTTCATTGTTTTAAACAATTTTACATTTGAAGAGTTGAAGAGTTGCTAGCTTTTTCGGGGCCTTCGTTGCGTTTGTTCAGGGTATTGCTGAGTGTCCTATAACGCAACAATCAAGTCCGTAGCGCCTTATATCCCAGTGGTGGTCTTCGGTAACTGCATGGGTAAATCATTGGATTCAGTAAACCAACGTCAGAATTTTCACTTCGCAGACTTGTTTGTGTTTTTGTGTTTGCTTTTATTTTACTATAATGACTCGAGAATGTAGGGTGGACATTGCGAACATACGCGGGCTAAAAAGTAATAACTTTTCTGCGTACGTCCACGTCTGTAAATTCAGGCCAGCTGTTTTGGCACTTAGTGAAACACAGATAGATCCCCGCCCACACTTCTCAGATCACTGTGATCTGAAGCTACCTGGCTACGAACCAGTGCCACTATTCTTCCCTCATCGCGGTCTCGCCAATTTTTGTGCGTACTGATGTATCTTACCAAATTCCATCACAATGTAGTCCCTGTTCCAACCCGGAATTCGATTTCATGTGGTTAAAATTCCAGATCCGTAAGCAAATTATCCACTACTGCTTTATTTACAAAAGCCCAAAACTGGACAGCAACTCGACCTTCAACGAGTTTGATGCGCAGTCTGACTCCATTCAAAGAATTGTATCCCTGTATCCCCATACTGAAATCGTTATTACGGGCGATTTTAATTTATACAATTCTGGGTGGTGTGTTGAGATCTTCGCTGCGGAAAATAATTTGACCCAGCTTGTAAATGAGCCCACACTTGTTTTTGTTTTTAACTTCTCACCCTGATAAGTACTCCATTGATGTACTCTCCTCTCTAGGCTCGTCGGACCATTGTGTCATATCAGCTAATTTCTCGTACACCCACCACATAGTTATCGAATAGATTCCTAAAAGAACCGTATGGCAATACGAAAAAGCTAAGAGCGAACTTAACAACTTCTTTAGGAATTTTAACTGGTCATTACGTTTCCTCGATAACGACGCGGATGCCGCTGCTGACATGATAACAGAAACTATTCTCTTTGGAATGAGATGCCTTATACCTCCTCGGATGAAGAGTATCAAACCAAAAGAAAAGGCACGGTACGACTCGAGCTGTAAAGATGCTGTCAGGTTTAGAGAAATGTATTTCTTGTGCTACAAGACCAACCCGAAAGACGAAAGCCGGAAAAAGTTGAAACGAGTCAGGAATGACTGCAACGTCTTGTGCTTTGTCTCCGCCTACACTTGAGTACGTCGAATCTTCAATGGGACGAATCCACTTTCGAACTCCACTTTTGTCCAGCCCGTCCCTTAAAAAGGTGAATCTTCCTCTTTCTCCTCCTACAAACCTATTGCAATTACGACCCTTCTTTCCAAAGTCATGGACACGCTTATTAACTGTCAGCTCATGAAATATCTCTAAACACGAAAACTTCTCAGTGACCGGCAATATGGTTTTCGTAGCAACGGGTCCACTGGTGATCTGATAGCATGTCTCCCCGAAAAGTGGAACCAAAGCGTACATCAATCTGGCGAGAGCAAGATAGTTGCACTTGATATTTCTAAAGCATTTGACAGAGTGTGGCATCTTTTGTCGAAAATGCGTGCATTTGGAATCGATGACTCCCTTCTTCAATGGATTAGAAACTACCTTTCGAAACGTTCAATTCAAGTTGTCTTGGATGGTTTCAAGTCTGATATCCACAAAATAAATACTGGCGTACCCCAAGGCTCGTGGAAACCCAAAAACTTTCCATTCTCGGTATATATGTCAATGACAACTTACGTTGGAATGACCGCATATTCGATGTAGCCAAAAATGCTGCACAATATCTAGGCTTTCTCAAGCGATGATAGAAATATTTCACACCCTCTGATCTGGTCTCAATATATAAGGCATTCATCCGATCAAATCTGGTCAGGTGCGCCTATAACATCTCTGCATCTGCTAGACCAGATTCAAATCCGTGCGATAAAACTCATAGCTGATCCCAATATCACACGAAATGTCTCGTGTCTCACTTTTTTTTCTTGCTATTTCCACCACGAGTACTCCATAGAAATCGCCAGTAGCATTCAGCCCCTTCAAACCTTTAACCGTAATACACGTCTCGCTATGAATGCTCATCAGTATACTCTCAAGCCCACTTTCGGACGTACTCTGAAATATCATGATTCGTTCCTAAGTCAAACAACTCGCTTGTGGAATGCCCTGCCGAGCTCTCTATTTCCTAGTCATTATAACATTCAGACTTTCTTTCCGCCCTAAATTTCCGTCACCCGCGCTGTGTGCAAACATTTTAAGGGTACCTTAACCCCTTGAGCGCGAGCTAATTTATAAAAATAAAAAAAAAACTTTCCTCATGTAGGCTAAACCAGCAAGGGCGTGCTCGGCCAGTTGCATTGCATTGTCCTACATCGTCATAGGTCTCACAATCCTATGCGGAGGGTATTAAAATACGTGGTGAACCAGCAAATGGTCTCGGATAGAAGTGGACTCATTGTTGACGACCCTAACGAACGTTTAAAGGACAACGATCTCTGGATTTGTATGTGGAATATTCGGACTCTTAACCGAACAATTGGCAGATATCACCGCCATCCAGGAAATGTGATGGGATGGGCCGGACATAAGGGGGATGAAAAACTGCGATGTATACTATGGTAATTGCTATGGGGAAGAGAAACAGTGCTTATTCGAATATGGATTTGCCATATGCGGCAGACTTAGGCAAGAAGTATTAAGCTTCCTACACATGAGCGAGCATTTTATGACAATCTGCATCAAGATTAAATTCACTAATATGCGCCCATGCACCTATGGAAGACACGGACCAAAGATGTTTCTACGAGCCCCTACAAGATATATGAGCAGTGTCCGAAGTATAACGTTACAATCGTACTAGGCAATTTTAACAGCAGGATAGGAAAGGATAACATCTTTGGTAGGACAGTTGGCAAGCATAGCCTTCACGACACCACGTCTGGCAGCGGACTTAAGCATATTGACTTTGCGGCTGGATGAAATATTACTATTGCAAGCACACACGTTTCTTACCTTAATAAACACAATGGGACATGGCGGTCTCCAGATCATCAAACCCTAAATCAAACTGATCATTTTGCTATAGACATAAGGCATGCCTCCAGTATTCTGGACAAAAGACACAACAAAGAAGAATTACTGTGACAAGATGAAGCGTAGAAAAGTTGCAATCGCAAGAGTCCGTCAGAATCTCTTAACAACTCTTATAAAGCCAGCTGCGACTGATGTATTGGGTTTCACCGACCACCACGAAATTTATGGTTTGATAAAGAATGCCGGGAAGCACAAGAAGCCTACAAACCGGCGCTGCAACGAAGGACGAAAGCTGTTCATGAGCTCTCCAGGCAAAAAACCCGGGAAGAACACAAGAAGCGTGCGATCCAAAATATTGAGAGGTTATACTCCTGGAATAATGTACGGTAATTTTAACAACAGGGGGTAAAGAGAACGTGTCAAGGCATGAAAACCTGTAGAGATGAAGAAGGAAACCTTATAGTGGAGCCACAGTCGGCGCTGAGAATAATGAAAAACTTTTTCTGCAGACTGTATAACCTCGAAGAATGTCGAAAATCCCGCCGTCAGGTAGAATAAACCATTCGTCTTAGACGAAAATAGCCAAAATCTTTGTCCACCTGACCATAACGCAGTTAGCATATCAATATCTAAGCTGAAATCCGAACAAAACAGCAGGGCCTGGCAGCTTACCGGCCGTAGCATTCAATGCTGCTGGAAAAAATTTTTTTTTCTTTTAAGAACTTAACACTCAAGTGGGTATGAATATACTTACATACAATATAATGTCTCAGCATGTGTTAAGTTTTTTGGAAAATGGGATAGAGAGAGAAAGAAAGATGTTTGGGCTCAGTGGTTATTTCGCTCCATGGGTGGCATACAACATTTAATGGGGAGACTAAATTCTTGATGTTGATTTCTAGTCAACTACTCATCTTCGAACACCGAACCTTAAGATTTGGGAGCCAGTCCACTACCACTTGAGCCACGGACACCCAGCCACAATGACTTTGTGGAAAGCGTACACCAACTCATTTCCCAGATCTGGTCAGAAGAGAGAGGAATCTCAGCGCCAGCTATAGAGGTATAAGGCTCCTCAACAACGGATACAAGATCCTATAAGTCTTACGTCTGATTGGCCCCTATCACTGTAGTTTCAGGCCAGGAAAGTCCCTCACAAAATCCAATTGAACAAGGAACTGAAGGTAAACGGCCATAGATAGCGTCAATCATTCGCAAACTGTGCTGTGATGCAGTTGAAAGTGGACTCCGTTATCGGACGAAAAGTAATCTTCAGCATCGAGGATATTTGGATGAATGGCTGTGTCAATAAGCAAAGTTGCTGCATTTGGGGAGATAATAGTCCACAGTTGTAAATATATTCAGAAAAAGTCACTGTTTGGGACGGATTTTGTTCCGGCGGAATCATTGATCCGTACTTCTTCCAAAATGAAGCTGACACCACCATAACTGCCACCGGCAAGAGGTGCAGGTCGACGATAACCATTTTTTTGGGATCTAAATTGGAAGATATAGATCTCAAAGACATGTGTTTCTTTCTACGTGTCACACTCAACTTTTTCTTGTGGGGTTACCTTTAATCACGGGGCTATGCGAATAAGCCGTACACCATTGATGCCTTGAAAGTCAACATAAGCAATATCATCAATGGTATCAAGCCTGATTTGTGCGGTCGAGTCATCGAAGAAGGGTTCTCTCGTGAAGCCACTAATTATAGTCCGTACATAATGTAATCGAATAGGTACTCTTTCAAATAAAAAAAATATTAATGATATCTCATACATTAATTGTTTTATTTAAATTTGAAGTTCAAGCGCCCTTAATGGAAAATCTGTAATAAGCTATACGAGTACTAAGAGGGAAAATAGAGCAGTACAACGGCGAATGACATCTTGCCTGAAAAACCCACAATATGCTAACGGCATTCGCCTGCTTTTGCATAAGATTATGGATCTTGGGATGGTGACGCACTCTTACTTACTTACTTGATGGACTCCTTACCCGTGAAGAGTCTCTGACTGAGACACAGCAGCCTTCCACTCGACGTGTTTTAGCTTTTTGGGCTACGTGCACATCTTAATACAGCTCATAGAGCTCACGTTTGGATCTTGTCCTGCATTCGTCCTCCTCGCGTACAGGAATAAATATTTTACGAAGAATTTTTCTCTCGAAAGTGTTCAATATCTGCTCTGCTTTCCTGCTTATCGTGCAGCACTTGGCTTCATAGAGTAGAACTGGTAGGATCAATGTTTTGTAGAGCATGCATTTCGTCTGGTCTTCCGAGTCAGGAGTTTTCTCAACTAGGATGTCATTCGTGGAGTTGATGTATACTACGAAGTAGGTAGACCCCTTAGCTACTTTGAAGGCACTGTTGTGAATAGTGACATGTTGTCCTAAGCTTTGGATAGATGCTTCTTTACTTCAAGGCCAAGTCGTTTGTAAAAGCCTCCGATGATGGTGATGTCGTCAGCGTATCCCAGTAGCTGGACAGATTTGTTGAAGATAGTGCGCACTTTCTGTTCGAGCACAAAATTGAAGAAATCACTTCGTAGTGCGTCTCTCTGCCGAAATCGGGTACAGGTTTGGAATAGTTTAGAGGAAATGTTTCCGCACATACCGCGTGTTTTTCAGCGTCATGCGACACAGCTGGATTAGTTTTGCCGGGATCCCGAATTCGGCCATCGCCGTGAAGAGCTCAAAACAATGAATGTTGTCATTCAAATGATAGTGAGTCTCGACTTGAAATGCGACAGTCTTTTCTAGGATAAGCCTTATTATGAAAATTTTGTCGACTGTCGATCTGCCGGGCCGGAAGCCACACTGGTCAGTGCGATTAGTGTGTTGTAGAAAGGCGTGAGACGTTCATGCAATGCATTCGATAAGATCTTATATACTACTTTTCGCAGGGATATGCCTAGGTAGTTCTTACAAGACATAGGATCGCCTTTCTTGAAGATGGGGCATATAGAGCTGATAGTCCAGTCATAGGGCATGGCTTCATTCACCCATACCTGGTTGATAATTTGGTACATGCACCCTAACAAAACATCGTCACTTGTTGCTCTTCAGCATTTTGATAGTTGAGCCAACCTCTACGTCATTGACTGGATGTGGGGTTCTCTTCATGCCTTATCACTCTCTGTACTTGATGCCCAATAAGTAGCTACTGGAAGTGCTGCTTAACCACACCTACTATTCCCTGCACTTCGGTGACTAGGTTTCCTTCACTGTTTCGAAGAACCTGGGTTCCGGTCTTGAAGGCAGCTGCCAGTCACTTAACATCGCGGAACTCTTCGATATACTAGAGCTGGGAGACTGGATATGCCCTTATCTTTTTATGGCCCGATACTCTTCTCTCGATGCAGCGTTTGCATGTGTGCATTTTTTGTCACCTTTTACCAGCGTATGCACGCATCCTTTTGTGCCGTTGTGATACTGGTTCTAAAGGCGTCTGTGGATGGTGAATGCACAGCGAAGAGGCTCTCCCTCAGAGGCTATCTGTTGGCTTTGGTTATCTCAATCATACTAAGTCTACCAATGTTGAATTTCTTTCTCTGGCCATTTCGCAGCTTCTTCCCGTTGGATAGTCGAGCTATGAATTTGGCTGCAACAAGAAAGTGGCGATTTTGACCGTCTGAATGCTTGCACATTCAGAATGTCTGATGCGTGCCTCGCATCTATTAGGACATGGTCGATTTCGTTGGCCGTTCGACCATCTGGAGTGGGCTAGGTTGCTGTGTAGATTCGTACCTTTGACACCTAGGGCTGCTTATTACCGTATTACGAGCTGTGGGGAAAATTGTGAAGAGTGTGCCTTCCGACTAATCCGTCGAAGATACTCCGAACAGGATCCATCCTAGAGGTCATAGAGTAGGTTGATAGAGTCTGCAGTTTCATCGGTAGAGACGTGTGCACATATGTTTTGGAATTAACCGTAGCCGATTTCCCACTACACATTCGCATCCTAACATGTGCAGTCTTTTATGGCAGCTGGTGGTGACCCGCAACTTAAATATAATCTGAGGCAACAGAAAAGCGCTTTAATTGAATGCATCCAAGCAGGTGGGAGGTCGGTTGAAACATGCTCATTTCAGAAATGATCACACATGATCAGAAACATCCTATGATTCAGTCATCATCGCATCCACTGACAAAATTAATCATAAATAAGACCCATAGCGATACACTTCACGGTGGAGTGAAACTAACTCTGAATCACATTTGAAGAAAATTTTGGATCATCCGAGGAACCAACACTGTCAAGGTCACAATAAATCAATGCATCAGGTGTTTCCGATTTAAGGCCAAAGAATCAAATCAACTTATGGGACAATTTCCGGAGGCTCGAGTAAAGTTCTCACAGCCATTTAAACATTGTGGGGTAGATTATGCAGGCCCAATCAACATACGATGCTCACAAACTCGAGGCGTGAAATCATATAAAGCTGGATAAACGGATGGATTCATGCCAGCATTGCGACGTATGATCAGCAGAAGAGGATCTATACTCCATCTCTACAGCGATAATGGAACAAATTTTGTTGGCGCAAAAAATATTATTGATGTATTACAATCCACGCTAGCCGAAAACGCAATCCAGTGGCATGTCATCCCACCTAGAGCTCCACACTTTGTTGGACTCTGGGAAGTCGATGTTAAGTCAGTCATATACCATTTGAATCGCATCATAGGAGAGCAGAATTTGACATACGAAGAGATGAATACCCTCCTAGTGCAAATAGAAGGATGCTTGAACTCTAGACCACTCTATCCAATAACAGACTACATTGAAGATCTAGATGCATTAACACTAGGTCACTTCATTATTGGGTCGCCACTGATCGCACCACAACATGATGGCATTCTGGATCTGGTAGACAGTAGTTTAAAAAAGTGGAAGTTAATTCAAAAACTCAAACAAGATATTTGCAAGCGTTGGTACGAGGACTACTTAAAACTAACTGCAACAGCGATATAAGTGGAAGCAGCCAGTAAAGAATTTTGAACCTGGGCAATTGGTGCTGCTAAAAAACGAGCTGCTGACACCATCGAAATGACCTCTTGGCAAAATAATTGAAGTACACAGCGGAATTGATAATCTTGTCAGAGTAGTAACAGTGAAAACGCAAAAGGGAACATTCAAGCGACCAATAGCCAAAGTGTGTTTGCTGCCAAGCGAAGAAAACATCATGAAGCCTGATGATAATATGGTTCAACCGTCAAATCATCCATCAAACAGACCCAAAAGGAAGCTGAGGGATAGAAAACAATCAACCAGTTTCTCCATTGCCCTTGTGATTCTATCATTATTTGCATCCATCACGTCGGGATCTACAAGTTATACAATCACCCACCCGGAAGTTGGATTATTTGTAGAACAAATTGGAACAGCCAAAATTCAACGAGGAGTACTACGTACGAGCATTCGATTCGTAGACATTTTACGTGATCAAGACAACATGAACAAGACGAGAGATCAAATAATGGAGTTGTGCGACAAGGTAAAATCAGTAACAAATGAGAGTCAATGTGATGAATCGTGTCATCACATGGAAGAAGAATGGAAGAACGTACTCGCAATTTTCGATAGACTGGAGGTAACACCCTTGCGAAGACAAAAACGAGGACTACTAGGAACTATTCTCAAGTCAATATTCGGAGTCAATGATGAAATATACCATGACATCGAAGACCTAGACAGTAACCAGAAAGCCCTGATAAAAAGTAGTACAACAAATACCAAGATTATGCTGTCTAAAATTTCGAGTATAAATGAGACAGAAACTAGAATCAACAATAAAATCAACAACTTTACGAGAAAGCTGAATGCAGGTCGGGAAGAGATCAACAAGATGGAATCTTGGTACAGGATTGTTGACGAGAATAAAATAAATATACATGTGACGAATGCATATCTGTTTGCACTTAGCTAGATGCGAGAAATCGAAATAAAATACAATAAGTTGCTAAATGCATATCTGAAACGTAGTCATTTATTTGAGTTTTTGTCACACAAGAGCATAGAAGAAATCATTAACAAGTGTGCGGAGAAATTTGGCCCAAAGATGGAAGTACTACCAGATCCAATGGATAAACTAGAGTTGTCTTCAACTTCAACGGTGATTTTAGTAACAGGATACTTCATGATCAGCGATGCCAATGAGTATGACCTGATTAAGGCTAACACTGTGCCTGAAAGGATCGATGAGCAGACATTTCGAGAGGTATTACAGCAGTCGATGCTTGGAGTCAACTATAATCTACAGAGGTATTTCGAATTACCACTGGAAGATATAAACAAGGCACCAGCTCTCAACGAAACAACATTCATCCTCCGGCCTTCAATATTTCACAATATTGAGCAGAGTGAGGATTGCATTATCCAGCAGCTGTATAAGAAACTATCTTTTAAGCGATGTCCAATCAGGACGCTAAGACTCACACATACTATGTGGAAGGAATTATGGACGCATAATACATGGATGTTCATTACACCCGAGGAAACTACTATATTTGTGAATTGCGGAACAACTCGAGAAGAAGTAATTTTAAATGACACGTGTATTATTCACGTCACTCCAGACTGCGTCATCCAATCCAAATTCATACGATTGGAATCAAAATTAATCAAGGACACTAGAATCGTGATGCACTTCAGCAAATCAATCGCCACTGTAAACACTTTACTATCAACGCAGGTTCCGGTTTATTTTATAAATGAAACCGTCATCCCTCTGAATAAGGATATAATGGAAGTTTTAAATTTCAGCCATCACGAAGCAGTCGAGGCGCTCAACTGGCTACATGACCACAACTGGAAGACCATCAAAAAACATCAGTATTGGACAATTGGGTTGTGTTCAATTTCCTCAGCCGCTATTTTTTATCATTTGTCTATTGGCTGTGATCCTCAAATACCGCAATCGTCCAACTAAGAACTCTGCCAACATTGGATTGAAAGCCCAGAAAAGACCGAGTTACCGTTTTGAGATCAATTAGGCAACAACGTCGGAGGAGGCAAAATGCTGATGATATCAACATAAAATAGTTATTTCCCTTCATTATTCGCATTTATTGCTTAGGTTAACAATATTTGTGTTTTTATGTGTCAACATTTGTTTTGGTATTCTTTTAACTTGCACTTTGTCGCTTCGTTTTTATTGCTTAGGCTAGCAAAATTTTTGTACAAATTAAGTTGAAATAAAGTTACTTGGCTCAGTCTTGTTATTTAATCGAACCAAGCCTTTTTGCTACCTAATGTGAAGCTGCATTAGGCGATTGTTACGCGCAAATCACGCCCCAAAAATCCTCCATTCCCTTTGGTCCTGTTGTTGTTTGTTTCACCCCCCTACCCTCCTGCCTTTTCTCGTTTCGTTCCCGTTCTTTTCTTCCCGTCATGCTCTGGATGCCACTATACAGGTGGGATTTACTGGATTCTTTGGATCCAGTTCCCTCCCTCGGCCTACCGCCCCAGAGATGACATATAGGTACCCCGGATAGAGCCAGGCGGGCGGCCTGAAAACTCTAGCGGACGGAGGGTCTGTCCCCTTGATGCCCGATGATGTCGACACCCCAGCAATGGGCCGAGAGCCCATCCTAAATTCTAAATTGTTTGCTTCCACCTACATAAATTGTAAAACCCCCAAACCCTCTAAATTCAAAAGAAAAAAATTGTGAAAGAAAGCTCACGATTCTCCCCGATCCACCTCACTCACTCTTGTCTGCAAGGAGACGTACGGCCCTCTTAATATTATTTTTGGGAAAGGTTTCCTCTCTACTTGGCGGTCACTATTTGAGCTCCCCTTAATTGTCCCCCAAAAGTGTTCCGGGTCCGAGGGTGTAATATGGACCCAAGCAGTCACTCAACAGATAAAACGAACAGGACGAACACGACAAAACATCGACTGGTGTGATTGGGTGGTTCCCCAGGGAGGCTATCAGAGCTCTGGAAGTGAGTCCCTTTGCTCTTGCAGCTGAATTAGTGGAACCACGTATGAATGTGTGTGTGTGAGAGGCGACTAGCCGAAATGCTCGGTTAGAAGGATTGATATCTAGCCGTCATAGCGGACAGTGCCGCCATTATTTTTGAAAAGCCAAAAAAAAAACGAACGTTTTAACGAAAAACAGAACGAAAAAGAGGAACAGAATTCAAACGACGAACGAACAAAGGAAACCAACAAGACGAAAGGAGAACCACACAACCAACGAGCAAAAAAAAAAAAACCAACAAGGAAAACTAACCGACGAACGAACAAAAAAAAGGCCCACAAACAAAGACGAACAAGAGAAAAAAAGCCCCAGCAAGGAGAAAAGCGAAACCCAGAAAGACGAGACACCGACGGACGAAGCGACGACAAGAGTGACAGCGGCGGGAAGTACCCACTCCCCTCAACCAACCCTCTGGCAATCAGACAGGAGCGACCCCCAAGTAGGCAGGAAAAAAGTTAAGTACCCTTTTGCATTTTATCGTTATAAAACATAAATTTTTGTGTAATCCTCCCTTAAGTGGGGATACTTGTAATTCGGTGATTCCGTAGGGCTCCTTACCGTTCACTTGGCAAACACCGTAACCCTTTCGCGGTTACGGCCAAAACTGTTTCGCGACCCCGTTGGCCCCACAGGGCACCGTCCCCGTGATCGTACAGAATCGTGGGCCTTCTGTTGGCCACTAGATTGAGCTTCACAAAATTTTAAGGTGAGCAACCCCTCTGGTGCTACACGACACCCTTTACTGGTTTATTCCATTTTACACTCGCACGGCCTTTGTCACCCCCCGCTTAATAAAAAGAAAAAAAGAAATAAATAAATCTGCATACCTATCTTAAATCCCCATCAGGGAGAAGTTTATCTGTTTTTATTTTATCTTGTTTTCCCAATTTTCTGTCAAAATTGGGTGGCGCCCACTTACATACATGTTGCCTACGTTTACTCCCCCCCCTTTTTCGAACTCACCCGTGCTGTGCATCCGGTGTACGCAGCTAGGAACCAGCTGCTGGTTGCAATTCCGATTTTTTTTGCGATCCCCTTTTGGGCCTATCTTCGGTTTTACGTATTCTCCCTCATTCGGCTACCAACCTCCATCCGTGTGGTTGCGGTTTTTTTTTGGTGCTCGAGTTTTGGGTTTTTGTTTTGCTTGATTGCCGGTAAGCCCGGCACCTTTCCAAATAAGTAGTTTATTAACTTCTAAAGCGCGGAATTTTGCAACAGATTGAATTAAAAAATATAAAAATTCTAAATAGTAGAATTTACAACTATAGTCTAAGTGCTTTCACTTAACTTGGGATCGCTTGCTTGGAGGAGAAAGTTGATAGCTTTCTTATTAAGGAAGAATCACCTTTCCTGGCAGCTATACAAAACTTGGACGATAGAAACAGTCTGCGTTTACTTTCAGCAATTCAGCTCGTCTCATACATCTTCTCTACTGAGAAACCCGTACTACCATGCAGAATCGTTTTATCCACCTTCGTCTTGATTCGGAACTCTTGTACTCTCATGTCTTATTCTTATTCTTAACATTTTTCAATAGAGTATAAAAGAAAAAGTTCATTTATTTTAAAAATTTATAAATAAAAAAATAAATAAAAACTATGCTTTACTAAACAAAATGGCACACAAATTCTATCCACTACTTCATTTAAACATACTACTCTGCATAAACGGACTCTCGGGCAGCACATAGAGACCATCAGGACGACCATTAAAATCAAATCGTCCCTTTAAAGCGTTAAACTTTGAATCGTCAAAGAAATGTCGTCTTCCAAAAATTGGTGGCTCCTGCCGTAGAAAACCTTTTCCCGGATATGCGTTGGACAATAATTCCGGCATACTGAAGTCATAGGCTCCATTTGGCTGTCCATTGGAGAGGAAATTTACTGGCAAATTCATAAATGGATTTAGAACATTGCCAGGGAAGCTCTCTGTACGTAGAGGGCCAGCAATAGCTGCTGGTGGCTGTGATACATAACCCAGACCAGGAGTGTACATATAAGGAGTTGGAGGCAATCGAACGTAGTAAATTGGAGAGTTTTCCATGCTAGGCATTCTTGTTGCATCGCCGATAAGTCCGAATAGATCTTGTCTTGGAGTTGCCGAAACCATTGGGTCTTCCATCAATGAACTGTACGAGTTACCAGCAAGGAATCCCATTTTCGGTGAACGCAAAGATTTTCTTTGAAGCTTTGAATTTTTTTCTAAAAATAAAATAAAATAAATAGTGAGTACAGATTTTTGGATATCGATGGATTGACTTACTTGGGTTTTTCATTCCCATTAGCTTGGCAAGAAATTTACTTGATGGAGGTTTCATCGTGATCTCTGTAACGCTTTTCGATGCCAGCGATAAACTGAGGGTCGTCAGGAAAATTGGCAAAAATATTAAACAGCTTGAGACCTTCATCTTGAATAAGATACTTTTGGAGATACTGAATGAAAAAAATATAAAAATTATAGACACTAGTAGCCATTTTCAATCGCACGATATATGTAAGTAAAATGATTCGAAGCACGCGCCTTTAGTACGCAGATCATTTTAATGAGCTACCGATAAATACCCAAGAAGAGTACAATAGCAACCTATTGACTGTATCTTTTTATCGTTTCGTATCAGTCGGTAATCAACGACGTGATAAGAATAGTTTCGCACAACTTAGTTTAAGTGAAAGTGGAAAAAGAAAACTTCTATAAATGAGTTTTGTATTCAGCGACTCTAGTGATTAATTAAAATTATTTAGAGGCATCTCCCTGACGTTCTTAAGGGCATAGAAATATAAACAAAATAATAAATTAACAACTCGGATACACTCGTAAAAGTCTGATTTGCATTCATATCTTTACAGAGGATAAGAACGACGAATTCTGTGGCCTCTTAGACCGAAGATATGCTCAGTTCTCAGATATGGCACGAAAATTCTGCAAGCAGGTCTAAACGCAAGACTGGGTAAAAAAGTCATCTTTAGGTGGGTCATCGAAAAATACAGCTTACATGACACCACGTTCGGCAATCGATTCAAGTTTTAAGAATTTGTAACGAAGCGTTTTTAATAGCCAGCACGCGGCTCCCACCTCTCAACATCGATAAAGATACTTGGCTATTCCGTGATCAGTCAATCGTCAGGCAGATTAATCACATTGCGATCGACGCTAAATAATCTTCTAGTACAATATTTTGAACGTCTGAACTTTTCCAGGAGCCATCATGGACTCGGGATATTACGTTATTGCACCCAGGGCACGAATACGAATATCGCACGCGTAACGGCGTCAAGTAAGGCCACCTAAGTTCGACATTGAGAATCACGTCTGTAATCGCAAGAGACTCTAGAATATTTGCCGATCGCGTTTCATTAAAGCTCTCTGAAAATCCTAGCCCCTAAACGCAAACCATAGAAGACCAAAAAAACTGTTTCTGATGTGATTGGGTTTCAAAGCTTCGCCACAAATAAATATCTGAATTGGCAACAGCCAAACAAGAAGCGTATAAAGTTGAAATGCATCGAAGGACTAGAGCTATTTGTGAGCCCTACGACCAGAAAAGCACAGGAGAGATAAAACTACATTTACCCTGGAAGAAGTCAATGAAGTAATATGCAAATCGAAATCAAATAAAGCACCTGGTATTGATCGCATCCCGTTTGAGTTATATAAAAATTGCACATATGAGTTTATGAATTCTCTCACAATTGAATTTAATCGAATATTCGACTCTGACGTATTCAGGAAAGCAATAATTTTTCCCCCACACAAAAAAGGCGATTACAGGGACCCGAAGAACTACAGAGGAATCACATTTTAAAACACTTCAACCAAATTGTTTGCTGCATTAATTTACAAAAGATTGTATGAATGGGTACAAGAACATAACATCCTTAAAGAATTCCAAGCTGGATTTAGGAAAGGTTATTCTACAATCGATCAGATTTTCTGCTTAACAAACATTGCTGAAACATATAAGAGCAAGAAAAACAAGTTGTACGCCTTCTTTGTAGATTTTCGAGCAGCGTTCGTTTCAATACCACGTGAAGCACTCTTTTACAAGCTTTCCAAAATCGGTGTATTTATTTATTTGAATCCTGAGAGCCTTGTATGAGAATAATATTGCATATGTATGGAATGGAGACTTAATTTCTGAAGAGTTCGAAACTTCAATGGGTGTTAAACAAGGCTGTATTTTAAGTTCTCTGCTTTTTATATTATACATCAATGATATAACAGATGATCAATTCATGCGCTGATGTATGCTGATGATATCGTCTTTCTGGGTAACACAACCCAAGGTATGCAGTTAATGATAAACAGGCTTAATAATTTCTGTAAAAGTTGGAATCCCACTGCAAATCTTGATAAATCAAAAATGATGATATTCAGAAATGCAGGAGGACGCCTCTCACATTTGGAAAAGTGGAAGTTAGACGGGGAAAAGATTGAAGTAGTATCCAGATACAGATACCTAGGTATCCTAATATCGTCCTCCTTAAATTTCAAACCACACTTTGAGGAAAAATTAGCTGTTGCTAAAAGAGCTATCTGTTCGATTTGTTCCACTCAACCGCATCGTCGATAATGCTTTACGGAGCTCAGGTATGGGGTTACAAAGGCTACGATGCCGTGGAAAAATTTCTTCGCTACTTTTTAAAGAAGATTTTCCGATTACCAAAAAATACCCCGAACTATATGCTACATCTTGAAACGGGAACTCCTCCTTTGCTCTTGTACACGCTCAAAATGCACTTCAACTATGTATATCCCAAAAATACTAGAAATGAATGAATGCAGAATACCAAACGTAGTTTTAGAGAGAGAAAGATATATGAAAACATTCGTCTCTTTCTCGCCTATCTACACGACAAATCGGACTCGGTCTGCTACGAAGGGAAGGCCAAAACCAGCGTCATGGTATCCATCCAGCAGGAAGGCCTCCCTACTGACCCTATCAGTCTCAGGAACCTTTATGTCAGGTACCACGAGATTTTTAGCATGTCCCCTCAGAAAGTAGCAGACGACCTTGCTGCTTTCGGCCACTACGTTCACTCTAAACGAGTCTCACACCTACAGCGAAGCCGAGCTGACCACGATAAATTTTTTCGTCCATAACGTGCCTTCCTTGTCAGCACTTAAACCATCCCGCCATACATCTCCACCCCACAACATCCCTCTTACATTTTACTACCAGAATGTAAGAGGTCTTCGCTCTAAAACCAATGCTGTCCTACGTCAATCGCATTCTCTTCCCTTTGATATTTACGCCTTGACCGAAACCAATTTGATTCCCGACATAAAGAACCAGGAATTGTTCCCCAATACTTTTAATGTTTTTCGCGACGACGATCCTACCCGCCCACATGATGATTCCCCCTGTCGAGCCGTCCTACTGGCGATCCACAACAGCCTTAACTCTTCCCCCATTACCATCTCTTCATCCTCTAAAGTCGACTTTGTCGCTATTAAAATATCACTCCCCTTCAAGTCCCTTTACGTTTTATGTTGCTACATCCTGCCAGCTCAACCTACCGAATCTTACCAACTTGTTGTCGATGCGATCGACTATTTAATTGACCTGTCTGACTCTACTGACGATATCTTTGTTTTCGGCGACTTTAATCTTCCTCAGCTACAGTGGATTCCATCAGACGATCAATCGTTCTTCATCGCTTCAAATGCCAACTCAGCTAAGGAATGTCTCTTCTTAGATCGCTTAACAGACTCAAGTCTATGCCAAGTCAGTGGTGTATCCAACTATATGGGCAGGCAATTGGACCTTATTTTCACAACAGATTCAATCAACTCCTCAGTCTCACTTTGTCCCCTATCTCTCTCTACAATCGACAACTACCACCCCCGCCCCTTCTACTTTCATTTTTTCATAACTCTTCTCTCCAGTCTACTCCTCCCACAACTCTCTCATCCTATGACTTTCACAAAGCAAACTTTCACAAAATCAGTGACTATCTTAGCAGATCTCCCTTTAACTTTCCCAACCTAAGCGTAAATGATGCCTTATCCACTTTTTATAAAGAAATATTTAATTCTTTCAGCCTTTACGTTCCGTCCCGCCTTAAAACATCATCTACTAGTCCTCCCTGGTATAATCGCAAGCTTCGTTCCTTACGAAACAAGAGAAACAAGTTATGGGCTGTTTTCCTGCGTACCAGATCCTTGTCCGACTATTCCAACTATCTTGGTGCTTATCTTCATTTCACCGAACTTTACGATTCCCTTTACCAGCGTTACCTTAACAATGCGCAAGTCAACCTTATAAATGACCCTAAGTCCTTTTACCAATTTGTTAACTACAAAAGAAAGTCCGATGGTTACCCTCCTTCCCTCTCTTTCAACAACAAGTCATCAACCGATCCACTCACCATTGCCAACCTATTTGCCAGCTTCTTTAAACAATCCTTTACCAACGACTCCTTTGTACCAGATCCATCCTATTTTCGTTACCTACTGAACTTCTCCAACGGCCCACTTCTCTCTCACATCTTGGACCCCTCCTATATCGAATATAAATTACACCAACTCAATGATGAATTTACGCCCGGTCCAGATGGCCTCCCTGCCATATTTCTTAAAAAATGTTCTTCGTCTCTTTCCCTTGCCCTTTCTGATCTCTTTCGTCTATCCCTTTCACAAGGAGAATTTCCTCAGGTTTGGAAAACCTCCTTTATAACTCCAATCCACAAAAAGGGATCAAAGAACGAAATAACAAACTATCGTCCAATCGCTAAACTCTCCCATATACCCAAACTCCTCGAAAGTATTTTGTATGAAGCTCTAAGCTTCCAATGCAAATCACTTATTTCCCCTAGACAACACGGCTTCCTAAAGGGTAGGTCAACCACCACAAATCTCGTTAAATTCGTATCCTTTGACCTCTCTGCCCTAGAGAATGGCAACGAAGTCGATGTATTGCAGTTGCAACCGATTTTAGCAAGGCCTTCGATAAAATCTCTCATCGGTTAATACTCTTCAAATTGTCTGCTCTCGGCTTTGAACCCATACTATTAAAATGGATTTCCTCTTACCACGAAAACCGTTTTTACAGTGTTCGTTTTAGCGCAGCCCATTCGGTTCCATTTTTGGTCACCTCTGGAGTTCCACAAGGCAGCCATCTCGGTCCCCTTCTTTTTATATGTATTAACCATAAATGATCTCGATAGGATCATCAAATACTCGTCCGTCTCCCTTTACGCCGACGATACCAAATTTTTCAAAACCATTTCCTCTCCCCATGACTCCTTCCTTCTTCAACAAGACCTTGATAGTTTTTCGATCTGGTGCCTCAAAAATTGTTTGGAACTTAATATCACCAAATGCCAATCCATCACCTTTTCACATAAGCGGCTCAAATCTCCTCCCCGACTCTACCTTCTCCACAACCAACCTATCTCCTCCGTTGAATCTCTTCGCGACCTCGGCATTTTGTGTGATAGGGAGCTCAACTTCCGTTTGCATATGGATGGGATAATCCTTAAAGCCAACTCTGCACTAGGTTTTGTAAAACGATGGTCCAAAGAATTCACCAACCCATACGTGACCAGGTCCCTCTATATTACCTTTGTTCGTCCCCTCCTAGAGTACGCCAGTCAAGTATGGTCCCCATATCATCGCGTTCATATCTCGAGAATCGAAAGCATCCAGCGCCGTTTTCTTCGATTTGCTCTTCGAGGTTTGCCCTGGGATGATTCTTTTACTCTGCCCCCCTATCAAAACCGTCTCAACCTTATTAACCTAAACACCCTTGAGGAACGCAGAGATGCAGCCGACTTTCTCTTCATTCATCGACTTCTTTCAGGTCAGGTTGAATGCACGTCCCTTCACAATTCTATTTTCCTCAACACTAACCCTCGTAATCTACGTACCCCTCGTCTCTTCTATCTCCCAACCCACCACACCACCTATGGCGCGAACGAACCAATCTCCCGCATGCTACGAAAAATTAATTCAAACCCTAGCGTCTTTGACTTCCACCGCACCACTTCCTACCTCAAATCGGTTCTCCTTCACCAGAATAACCAACCTTAGTTTTAAGTTTTAGTTTAAGTTTAATTTTAAGTTATAGCTTGTATTAAGCCGAATAAATGGGGGCTTTCGCCCCCACCAAAATTAAATTTAAGAAGCATAATTAGAACAAACGGAGGCATTTGCGAGGAATGGAAGAAAACAGCTTCTGAATGCGGATTAAATCTGTCTATTCAAGTGAATGAGCATCCTCATCTTTTTAGAGAAAAATTTAACTTGGTTTTGGAGAATTTTGGCAGACAAACATATAACCATTATGGCAAAGAAGCTGAATCGTCACTGTTTAGGAACTACGAGTATTACAGCAAACTAAACCATTTTCTAAATGAAAAACCATACTTCCTAGATAGTCACGCAGTTGACAAAATAAGTACTATTTTCAAACTGAGAGGGGAACTCATTCAACTAAACTTTATACCCCATAGACCAGATTTACCAATACTTTGTGACCTCTGCAACATGAAGAAGAGAGAAGACATCTTACATTTTCTTGGTGTTTGTCCGATTTTAAAAGAATTTCGACTATCAATGTTCGGAAAACATGATTTAGACGAAGATGATGTAATGAGCGTCTTATACGATTACTCAGTAGCAGCACTTTGTTATAGAAAGCGTATCATAGATGGAGATTTTTAGTGTAAAACTTAAGTATGTATTTTGTCAATCTGGTAGACGGCCACAGGCCAAACCATTAAAGACTTAGGTTAATCGTTACATTGTAAAACATTTATTGAAAATAAAAGTCAACTAACTAACTAAAACTGCTAGAATGACGTTCACAAGTTTTATCAGAGAATAAAGCGAACATACCAGGACTACAAAGCCAGAATGGAAGTATGCAAAGATGCACCTGGACACCTAGTAGTAGAATCGAATTCGGTGCTGAGAATATGAAACGACTACGTCTGCAGAGTGTATAACGGCGAGGGTACATAATCAAAATACCACTGTCAGAGTATGTTAAGAACTCACCCTCGACAAAGTTATGGTGGCATTATCGAAGTTAAAGCTTAACAAAAATACTAACGTAGACGGATTACCTGCTGAACTACGAGGGCGGGATTAAAACCGAATAATTTTATTTTTCAACGTAGTCTCAGTTGAGCTCTATACACATTGTCCAACGCTTCTCCAATTTTTTTATCCCTTCCAAAAAAAATGATTTGTCGAGGTCCTCAATCATTGGAGTCAAATCTTTTTCCACCAAGCCATTTCTTCAGGTTTGGGAACAAGAAGTAGTCGCTCGGAGCCAAATCTGGAGAATAGGGTGGATGAGGGAGCAATTCATAGCCCAATTCATGGATTTTTGCCATGGCAACTGCACATGTGTGCACCCTTGCATTGTCTTGGTGGAAAAGAACTTTTTTCTTGGCCAAATGAGGTCGTTTTTTTTTCAAATCGTCATTGAATCGGTCCAATAAGTTGGCATAATATTCCCCATTGATTGTTCTTCCCTTTTGAAGGTAGTCAATGCCAATGTGGATTATCCCGCGTGCATCCCAAAAAACAGTCGCCATAACTTTATTGGCTGACAAACCCACCTTGGCCTTCTTTGGCGCCGATTCACCCTTAGAAACCCACTGTTTTGACTGTTGTTTGTTCTCTGGTGTGTTGTGATGGATCCATGTTTCGTCCACGGTTACAAAACGGCGCAAAAACTCCTCCATATTGCGATTAAACAACGCCAAACCTTAGTGTGAAGTTGTTACACGATTGCGTTTATGGTCGACTGTGAGCAAACGCGGCACCCATCTTGCGAAAAGCTTTCTCATGCCCAAGTGATCATTCAAAATTGAAAACACTGAGCCATGCGAGATCCCTACGGCTTCCACAATCTCTCGCACTTTCAATCTTCGATCGGCCAACACCATATCGTGAATTTTTTCGATTGTTTCGGGTGTAGAGACCTCAACTGGGCGTCCAGGACGTTCGGCATCTTCAGTGCTTGTACGGCCATAACGAAATTCAGTAAACCACTTTTTTACCATTGAAATCGATGGTGCAGAGTCCCCATAGTATTTATCAAGCTTAGCCTTGGTCTCGGTAATGGTTTTTTTTCGCAAGAAATAATGCTTAATAAGCACACGAAATTCACTTTTTTCCATTTTCTCCTCAAATTAGTGAGTAGTCTGATAAAAATAGCTGTCAAACACAAACTAACTGACGCAGCAAGTTTAAATTTTGACAGGAGTCAACTGACAGATGCCTGTTGACGGGAGCAGTGTTGCTGTTTCAGTAAAGAGGTCAGAAATTCAAAAATGCACGGAATTATTGACCCGCCCTCGTATTTAAAGCGGCTGGAGATGACCTATAGGTAGTTGGGAACACGCACCAGCTCATCTGTAAGATATGGTCAAGGGAAAGTAAACTTAAAGTTTAGGGTCTCAGTATCATTTGTTCAAACCACAAAAGATGAGACTCTTTTCCCTACATCAACTATAGAGAAATAAGTTTCCTTAACATGGACTATTAGATCTTTTCTGTCGTATAATGTGAGCGTCTAAAAACATTCGTGAACAGTCTGTTTATAAATGGTCTCAGAAAGTTCACCATCGACCAAGTATTCACCCTACGGCAGATCTTGGAACAGACCCGGGAATTTCAGAACGACACTCACCATGTATTTGCCGACTTCAAAGCCGCATATGACAGCGTGCATAGGGACGAGCTATACAACGCCATGTCTAGTTTTGACATCCCTGCCAAACTCGTCAGTTTGCTCAGGATGACTATGGAGAAATCACGCTGCTAGATCAATCGAGACCTTCAATGTCTAAAATGACTTTATACCAAGCGATGCGCTGTCATGTGACATCGTTCTAGAAAGAATCGTGATTTAGTGATTTAGTAAGTGATTTAAAAATAAGTGATAGCATAAGATTATGTAGATTAGTAAGTAAAGACTTTTACGTCAAAAGATTGAGTGCTAGTAAGCACATTATAATATGTAGTAGCATGGAGGAACCCAAAAAAGTACGCACCGCCCTAGGTAAGGCAGAAACCGAATACTTCACATACACTCCCAAAAGTGAAAAATTACAGGCGGTGCTGTTGAAAGACATCGGCCCTTCAATAAATACAGAAGAGCTCGAAACAGAGCTTAAGAGGTTTGAGAGCGACAACCTTAAGTTCGTGGGGGTCAAGCCACGGCTGCGGCAAGGGGTGGTAACCGAAAATTACTATTCTTTTTAGTGCAGCCCAACGCCCAACAGTAAAATTGATAGTTTACGAAGTATCAAGATTCTTTACTATCATACTGTTAGTTGAGAAAAATTAAAAAGGGTAGATCGCGTACTACTCGTACAATGTATGCACTGCCAGAGATTCGGGCACGCCGCAGCTAACTGTAACATGCAGTTCAGATGCGTGAAGTGCGATAAGGAATACAAAAACGGAGAGTGTCCATTCGGTGATGATAAGGTAGAAGATAGGAGTCAACTCTTCTTTGTACTCTGCAGGAACTCGGGGCATCCCGCCAATTATAGAGGTTGTCCTAGGTTCCAGGAGCCGAAAAAGAAAGTTCAGGCTAGAAAACGGTTAATAATATATAGAAGAAAAACGTCTAAAGAGTCGCGCATTCTCTAATTTTGTAGCGCCCAATGTGTCCTTTGCCTAAATGGCAGCTGGATCGAGTGGTGCCACAATGACATTAGCAAATACGTCGAAAGCTGTCGAAAAGGCACCGGAGACGGATCTGGATTTGAAAGCAAATCCTTCTATCCCTGCATGGAAAGATCGATCACTTCCAGAAATAACTTAATGAACAAGCAGCTCGAAAAGACGTTATCTATTCGACACTGTTTGATAAGACTGGCGCGCCGATATAATATCTGATACGCTGAATGGGGTTAATCTGAAGATCCATGCAGTGAATGTAAATTCCCTGATCAGAATCGAGAGAAGGATCAATCTGTCTAACTTGTTGGTAAGTGAATGCCCAGATGATATTTTGGTAAGCGAAACAAAGCTTAACCAGAATCACAAAATTTGCTACAGGGCTTACAATATTTATAGCAGGGATCGGCCTAACTCCACAGGAGGGGGTGGGGTTGGTATACTTTTACGTAAAGGATTGCGCCATAAAATCATATATAGCAGGGTCGTGCGTGAGTTCCAGGTGTTGGAAGCATGCATCCTACGCATTCGTCTTCGTAGTGAAAGACGGTTGTATGTGGTGTCGCTTTACGCACCTGATGCACTTCTTCCCACTCAATTTGTAATAGAACTCGAAAAACTTTTTCGCTGTCTGCAGCTACAGTCGAAAGAAAATTTTTACTTTTTGGCCGGAGATCTTAACGCTAGACATGCTGCATGGGGAAATGATCTAGCAAATACCAGGGGTAACCAGTTATTTAACTGGTGGGGTTCACATAGGATAGAGTACAAACACGAGTTGTACGAGACGGATATCCCATCTTTCCCATCTGCCGGTTCCTTTCTGGACCTGGCATTAATAGACAATAGGATAGAGCTAACGAACATAGAACGACCCACTAGGAACTGTTTGCGAGCGTTTGAGTACGATAGCGACCACTACGGACTCGCCGCCACAGTACGGATCCAGAACGTGCAAATACTGCTGGAACAATACGATCATGTGTTCTCATACGATTACCGTAGAGTTCGGTGGTCACGCTTCGCCAAAACTTTAAAGCGCAATTTGCGTTCGAGCAGGATCGATCTTCCGAATAACAGAAATCTGACAAACGACGAGATTGACCGACATTTAACAGAAATGGACATTGTAATTAAACAAACTATGGAGCAAATTATCCCTCGGATACAACACTCCGAAGGCAAACAGACTAACAAATACCGAAATCCCACAATCTACGCACTATACGCACACAAAAGTACAATAGATTGCTCTCGAGACTGAAACAGCTATACAGACGGTTTACTGACAGGAACGATACTGAAATAAGAACACTAAAGTCAGTGATAAAAAAACCTGAAACAATTAATAAAAGAAAATTTCAGTAAATCCATAAGTCTGTATTGGGGCAATAAAATCCGGGCTATAAAATCCAGTAGTCCGAATATGTTTCCGCAGATAAATAAGTTATTCAGGCGGAAAGATCACAATGACATCCAATGTGTTCGAATCACACAGACGACAGAAAACAGACAGTTATTACTGACCGCGGGTATAAGTCCAGAAAGTGTCGACTCAGGAGACGGCATTTTTGTGGCCGAAGATCCACAGGAGAAAGTCGAGTTGCTGGGCGCTTATTTCAAAACCGTGCATACTGTGAACAATCCAGTTTATCGTAATCACGATATTGAAAACAGAACTTACGCAAATCGCTTCTATCTGCGCAGGGAAATCCATAATTGGCGATCTGAGAACCACGGTTTTATCCTGTTCAATGAAGAAAACGCGGCAAACGTCATCGTCGCCAATGGACATGCTGCCAGTCACTTGTTCGTGCGAAATGATGAGCTCCGGTGCATTTTTGATTCATTGAAGAACAAAAAGTCGGCGGGAGTAGATGGTGTCCCTAACGTCATATTGAGACACCTACTTCTGGAGTCCACTGCCTTTTCACTACGCTATTTAATAACGCGCTGAATAATTCACATTAGTGGTACACCCTATCCCAAAGAGGGATAAAATTAGGACCAACCCTGTTAATCTTCGGTCAATTAGTCTACTTCCGAACATTAGCAAAGTATTGGAAAAGGTAGCAGGTAACAGAGCTCTCTTGAAATGGGTGGGGGATAACAATATAATCCCGGACAATCAGTTTGGTTTTAGGGCTAGGCGCGACACCATTCATGCGGCG
The DNA here is from genome assembly GCA_963966105.1 of Volucella zonaria. NCBI lineage: Eukaryota > Metazoa > Arthropoda > Insecta > Diptera > Syrphidae > Volucella > Volucella zonaria. The sequence continues at coordinate 234,416,050 of OZ014530.1, read as the reverse complement.
TCAAAACTGATCTCCGACATACAGTGGAATAAATGCAAGAACCAATGTACGGGTGCTTGTCTTTTTGACTTGGGGAAGGCCTTTGACACTGTATGGTTAGAGGGGCTTTTCTGCAAGCTAACTAGAATGGGCAAGAGGAAACCCTTGCTATATATGATTTACAACATGTTTATGGAAAAGAAGTTCGCTGTCAAATGTGGCAACGTGATTTCGAGTACAGTTTTCAACATTAAAAATGGCTTACAGCAAGGGTCGGTTATTTCTCCGATACTCTTCAATATTTACACAAGTGATCTTGTGTAAATTGAGGTACCCTCAATCACGCTATAGCGTATGCAGATGATTTAGTGGCGTACAGATCAGGACCAAAAATCGAAACCATTAACACCCTTTTGCAATGTGACTTCGATCATATTAAGGAGTATTGCGATGATTGGAAATTGAAAATTAATTTCCAAAAGTCAGAAACAATTTTATTTAGAACTCCATTGAGAAGGGCCTCTTGGGATACCAGAAATAACTGGCGAAATTTGTCCATCATTGGACAGCATGGACTACCACTAGCGGTGAGAAGCGCAGTTAGGTATCTTGGTATCTGGCTTGATAAGTACTAATATTTTGATAAACATATAGATGCTTGTCTGGTTGGGGCCAAGAAGGCTTTAGCTTTGACAAGAAAACTGTTTCAAAACAGTCAACTTGATTCCAGGGTGAAAGTCATATGCTACGTGGCTCTAATCAGGCCAATCATCGCTTACGATTGTCCGGTGTGGTTTAATGTAGCGCCGTCTTACATGGTAATGATTCGTGTGTTTGAGAGACAGTGTCTTAGAACCTGTCTTCGATTGTACCGAACACCAGAGTCTGAGTACATTAAATATTATCCCAACAAAGTCCTTTACGAGGGAGCTGGACTAAATAGGATTGACAATTTTCTAATTAAGGTGATTCGAAGGCACATCGCAAGAGCAATGACGAGCGATAATAGCCTGATCTTTGGGGCATATTACCCCAATATAATGTACCACGAGAGTACACTTCAATATGGATATATCCCGCCTGAAGCATTTCTCCATATTGATGCTAAAGGGTTAGTGCAAAGTAGGGATGGTATTCCGGTATTATACCACCGCCACCGCGGTGCGAGGGAAAAGCGGCTTCTCAACGACGGGTACGTCGCCAGTGCTCAGGAGCTCTTCCGTTTTAACCCTGCAATCGCGGACAGGGAGAGGATCGATGCCGAAAAGCAGTACACCGAATACTGGTGGCTTACGCTCTCCTAGGTCGGTGTGTTACTTGTGTAGCTTCTCCTAGGTATAAGTAGATTAGGGTTAGCAAGGAATTCGTGTAGAGGCTTGTTATCACGTAGCGATACCTCCGAGAGTTAACCGACTCTAGACGGTCTCGATCAAGTTTCGGAGGAGAATGTGCACCATGATGACGACTGCCAGGCGTCCGAAAACGCAATGATGGTGACCACTCGAAGCAAAAGAAAACGAGTACTCGCCATCTGGATTATAGTTAAGTTAAATTAAGAAGCATAGGTAGCTTAAGTTTTAAATAAAATTTAAAAAAGATAAAACATCTATGTTTTTTTTTGACAATAATTTTCTTAGAGAATCATATATGTAAATATGTTGGTTATATAAGATAAGTCCTAGGATAGATTTAAGGTCGAAAGACATTAATTGTAGTAATATCGTTAAGTTTAGAGCGCTCGGTAAGAGCAAATAAGCTAAATTCAGAAACGGTCGCTGTCAAATTAGATTTAATCATTTTTGTCTAGTATGTAAGTTAGCATATAGAAAGAAATAATAAAAATGAATTTAAAAGTAAAAAAGTTAGTAAAGAATCGTGCACAAATCAATCCCCAACAAAAGAGACAGGATCTTTTTTTAATGAACAAAGTGAGTTGTCAATGAAGCTCTCGTAAGTATTGAGGAGGAGGCCATATAGGGTCTGGCGGTAAATAAGTGCAAAATAAAGTACAATACATGTTGTCATTAGAGACGGTCGGATAAGTACCACCAACGGCTTGTCGAAAACGTCATTGTTGGCAGTTATAACTTCGGGGTAGTAGGACATCGTGTTGAACTTCTTTGACTTTGTAGTTGCAAGCAGCAACGACATTAGAATTACTCTTGCCAATCGCTGTTTCCTTGTGTTCAGAGGGCAATTTAGTAACAGAACGCTCCCTCGTAACACCAAATAGACTTGAAACAAGACCTTTATAATTCCGGTCCTTCTTTGACTAGAGGCATATACCTTGTTGAAAGCAGATGAAAAAGCACTTGACCGTTTTGAGAGAAGGATAGTGTTTGCGATTTTCGGTCCCGTTTGTGTTGACGGGGTATACAGGAGGAGAAGATACATTCACAAACTGTACATGCTATGCAGCGAAATTGACCTAATCACGCGTTTATAGCTGAATCAACCGAGATGGCTGCGCCGTGTTGAGTGAATACGCCAACATCGACCCAAAGAGTTTTTGAGTTTAGTCCAGAGGGTCGGCGTAGCAGAGAACGACCGTAGCTTATGTGGCTCATGCAAGTAAAAGGGAACCTCAACCAACTTGGAGTGCAGTACTGGAGGCAGTTGGCGAGAGATCGTGCTAGGTGAAGCCCATTTCATCCCGAACTATAGCGTCAGCTGAGTTAGTATCAGTCTCGCGGTATTCAAAAAAGCCCCATGCGCGACACTTTAGAATTTTTGTAAAACTTTTGTCCACCAAGTCTCTCCTGTAGGTCAAGTGCTTACAAGCTGCATATAGTTGCAAACTCGCTGCTTCAAATAGATTGAAGTCAGTTTCTAAATATCGTACATACGAGCATTTAACGGTGCATCAACTTCTCCCGGTTGGCTAAATTTATGGATCCTGTTGGTGTTTTTGCATTTGGATGATTTTTCGTTGTGTATGCGTTTACATGTTGTAAGGATATATTTTCTTATTCCAAAAGTAATGGCTGTATGGTCGCCATATGTGTTCTAGCTACCGGCTTGCTTTTCGTACTTAATCTCTCTTCATTTCGTCATTCCTTACCAGATTCTTTATTTATGTGTACCCGGTCTTTTGATATACCAAGCAGAGCTTTTGTACTACTCCTGCTTAAGTCTTTTCTTTGGGTTGTGCCCTCTTCCCTTATTTAAGTTGTGCCAGTTCATTTTCTTGACTAATGCCGATTTTCATTGGTTTTCTTTGGTGTCCAGCATATGTAGGTAGTTATCAGTCTGGGTTTGGTGTCTACAACTGCAATATTTGCAGATATTGTATAAGAGTTTAGCATAGCTCTTCTCGTTGAGTTACTTGTTCCGGATCTGTTTCCTCCAGTATTTGAAGACCGGTTTGTTTAAATCTGCACCGTCCTCGACATTTCACCACTTGACCTCTTGAGCGCATATTATTTAGAGTTTACGTTGTGGCAATACGTTTTTTAGTTCGGAACTTTTCTCCATTATTATACCAAAGTTCCAACTTGCTATTCGTAGTTTATTTCTGAAAAACGTCATATTGATCGCGCTCGAGCTTTAAAACAAATATTTCTGTTTGCACCGAGATCACTCTTTCGCTCTGCCGAAGAAGTGCCCAGCGGAGTGGGGAGTTGGTACATTTTTGGTGTTAAAGACGATAATCAATCCAAGGCTTACCAGCAACTTGACAGAAGAAGAAAAGATGGCGCGCTTTTCGTGACGTGTTCTCCTTTTTGATTTTTAGGAAACTTACCTTGTTGCCATTGGTTTTCCTCGTGGAGCTCGCTGTCAGAGGTAACCGCTAATGCAACATGCGTTCGAGAGACTTCCTTTTTACATAAATAGTAGCTTTTGCACTTATTGTATTGTATTTGGCCGGTTTAAGGCTAAGAACATCTCGAATACTCTAAAGAATAAAGAAATGTTCAATTTTATTCTTAATTTTGTTCATCTAGGTACATCCTGAACTTAAAGTCTTCTGCATAGCTGTCAGCAGTATAAAAACCTCGTGCAATCATATCAACAGTGCATCCGTCATCTTTTAGCGCATGTGGTTGCCTCTAAACTCTTTTGAGAAGAACTACATCTAAGAGCAACTTCAAATTTAGATGAGCGGGTTCTTCGTTTAATTCTTTGAACAAAAGGAATTTTGGAAGGTATTTCTTCTAACGCCATCTCTAGTTGTCGTTGTAAGCGCTGTCATATATTTCTTAGAGCTTAGATTAAAGCAGCCTCAGCGAAAATTTTCGGAAGATGAGATAGCCCACAAAGTAGCTCAAGCCGAACGAAGACGGGACAGCCAGCGCGTATATATGATTAAAAATTAGCTTCACAAAGCCACTTCAAAAGTTCCAAATAAAACACACGTGGTTGGGTACTGTATTACTAAGGAATACATTGAATGGCGCAAAGCCGACGATGTAATTATGACTACAATTGTTCATATTTTATCTGATCGTGGTAGTCACCAGCTACTGGTCTTAACTGACTCGATTTTCCTATCCTGTAAGCAAAAAAAAAATATAGAAACACTACTAGCTGTAGGAAGTTAGTGGGCCTCAGAAACATTGTGTATGTACAGATGTGAATTCGCATGACTGAATGAAGCACGGTAGATCCCATTTAAAGGCTTCTTCAACTTACGAATATTTGGAGCTGAGTTGAACAAGGACTAGTCAGAGTACTAAACAACAGAATCTTTGAATGGATATTGACATGTTCCCGAATATTCACCCACTATTGCCTTAAAATTCCCAGGAGTCTTTAGGTCGGAGTTAGAACCACCGCGATTTAGGAGAAGAAGTGCCATGGGCCAGACTAAAAGCTGTGACACGTACTACAATGACACAGCTTGAAGGACTAAAAACAGCGTCTATTTAGGTGCGAGATTTTTGTAAAAAGCAGAATAAATCAATAAGTCTTGGTAATGTAATAATAATGTAATAATAAGCTTTGTAACTATTCACTTTTATCTAAATTCGCCCAGACCATAAACGAAATAGAGAAAATACCGAAGAATGTTTTTACGATCTCGTCGATAAAACATTCAAGGTATATCTTAAATATAACATTTGTAAGAAAAACAGTATCGTGGAAAACATAACCTTCATTACACCACGTTTGCAAACGCACTAAAGTTACCACACTTTACCGTGAGGCGGAATATCACTATACTGGTTGACAACGTCGAAAAGTTGCATCTGCAACAAAGTTCTAGAACTTACACTGATACCTCAGCCTATCAACGAATCCTATACAGCCAGCACTAATTGATGAAGATCAGTATCGTCAATGCTATTGAGCCGTCATAAATTCCGAAAAGGATTTATTTGGCTTCACTCTACCATCCCAAAGGAACTTCTGGTTTGAAATGGAACAGAGCTGTATAGGTATGCGAGAGAGACTCGTGAGCTCGATGAGCATACGAGAAGAGAGGGGTATCAGCTTCTCGGGAGAAAAGAGGATGAGCGTGAGAAGTTTGCTATCGAAGAAATGAAGAAGGGCTATACCAGGAACAACATTAGGAAGTTCTATCAAACCTTATTAACCCAGCAAGAGCCACACATAAACTTATGGAGATGAGCAAGAAAAGTATCAGAACTGCATTCGCTGTTGAGGATATGCAAATTCCGTTGTCAGGCAAAGCAAACATTTAACTGGGACGATATAAGCCAACATTTCCATCTATCCGACCAAAATGAATTAAATACAATAGCAAATGGTCTATCTATCAAGTACGATAATTCAAAGTAACAAAGGATAACTTGTACCATACAGCGACCCATTTTTACAATTTAGTCGAAGGAAAGTACTTAAAACTACGCTAAATCTTAGAGAAATCCCATGGGGCCCAAATCCAGTATAATGCCGCATATGACAGGATCTATAAAGACAACCCACACTGAGACAGGTCTAGTGTTGGCATTCCTCATAAGCTCGTCAGGTTGTGTAAATTCACAGTGGAGAACGCTCACTCCTCCATAAAGGACGGACGAAATTTCAGCAAAACATTTGATGCTAAAGGAGATCGTAGAGAAGGTGATGCGTCGACATATGACTTCTTAAGAAATTTGTGTGAGATTCGATAGGGCGCCCAGAGGTACAATATTCCAAAACTCTGTCACTGGATTAGTGGAGAAAATTGCTAAAAAATGGACAGAACATCACACAGTAGACACCTATAACTTTAAGGTAGCTATGAAATTTGCCAATCTTGGGTCCACTAATATCTCTGATAATAGGACCTCATTAGGATACACAATTCTTATTCCTCTGAAGGTGACTGAGTAAAGTCTTAGTGAGAAATACTGAAGAAACTCTCTGTAAGACCCTTACTGCCTATGTTCACACTGTTTTTCGAAACATCATCTCAACCTAAGTCTAAAATTGACCTTATGCCGAACGACAGCATATCGCAAATCAACTACACGACTTCTCATAGCTCTGACAAAAATACATTAAAAATGTGATGAATGATGATACAGTTTACTCGTAATTGAAAGCTAACTCCCCATCCGTTATAACATCAACTCAACATTTGTATGTATATTCGTATTCTAGTCACATCAAGAAAATCACTCGTAAATGTCTGCCCAAGCATTCACAAAGTGTGAAATATTTCAACTCAGCTGGATATTATTCTTATTCTACTGAAAAATGTATCACCGCCACCCAAATAGCAAAATAAAGCAATTACCACACGACAAATAAGACAAACTCGTTAACAACCACAGGACTCTTTAACTCTTCGATTACACCTCCTTTAACTTAGGCAAAAAAAATTCGACAACCTATTCGCGTGATAAATTTAAAACCAACTGCGCGGATCACAACTTAACACGTTTACAGAGTAATTTAAGTTCGCTACTAATAAATCTCTACTCCAGAGCTAGTAGTTAAACCTCTTTGATGGCCATTTTACCACCGGCACTAATATCAGCACCACAACTACTTCCACCTCCAAATCGATCCTCCGGTCGGATTCAATCCAGCACCTCTCTAGCGTTTGCAAGAAATTTTTCAAGCAATTAAAATTCAAAGCGTCAAGCCAAGCTTCAGCTACAAACTGGCTTGAGAAATTCGTCTTCGATTGTTCAACGTTCGGTAATCTGTGATCGGTGATCGGTGATCGGCAGCGTCGCCTCCTCCACAATTGTGCTTTCCGAGCATGTGCTTCCATTTCTTTCCGCGTCAATTTAAATACCACCAAACAACAAAAAAAAAAAAACCAAAATCGAATCACTGTGTCCCACAACAACAGTTAATCCGGCGATAAAATATGCCGCATATGCGACTACTCGGTGCTGCCTGTGAGAGATACGAGTACGAGCAGAAAAACTCGAGCGAGAGCTCGTAATATTGCAAAGTACGAGTATTGCGCGCTTGCGCGTTCGCCAAACAGAAATCATGAATCGAATTCGGATTCGGATTTAGATTCAGATGGTGTGGAATTTTATGTTTAGATTGTGACAATTAACTTGGCCTAGTGAGATGGCTCTAACAACCAACAGACCGACTAAGCAGGGCCCCAAAGTAGTGTCGATGAGAAGGTGGATAGTATAAACTGCAAACGTATGCATAAAACTGCTGGTCGTATCTTGGAAATTGCCATTCTCATGCATGACAAGCAACTAAAAGGAGGATTAGGTGTATCCGTACTTTTTCTCTAGAGATTTGGAGAAGAGCATATCAAGTGGTCGATGGTGGAACACGTTACGGTCGCATACGAGAATGTAGGGTTACTTGTACAAATACCACGCGCGAGACATTTGTAGGAAACCGAGGACACTGCTTGGAGCATAATAATTGGCATTGCATCCGCTTGTTTGGCAGTGCTACGAGTACGAGTACTCGTATATAAGTATCTATATGAATGCGACTCGGAGAGCACCATCGAATGGCAACATTTTCTTTTAATGACAGGTGATAGCCAGCTACTGGATGCGATCTAGTTAGTTAAATGGACACTGTAGCGTTTTATTTGTGTTTTGTTTGTTACGGTGTCGGCCAGACATGTTTAATTGAATTTAATTCGGTTAGTGGAAATCAATGATCGCGTACGGTTATTTGGTTGCGATTTTCTAGGTTTTCGCTGGGCACACTCACATCATTACCTCGGTGTCGGTGGAATGCACTTTAAGTAGTCGTGACTTGGTGGATTTCTAATTGCTACGATAGCTATCGGGCTATCGCCTAGATACCTCAATGTCCAGATGCATATTTTGAAATGATGGCCATGGGGTGGCAGTTGCCAATAGGGTTAGAGCATAGAAAGTCATTTCGTTGCTCTTTAGATTAATTCGAGGTCAAGTATACGAGTAGTCAAATCTGCACAGTTGATAGATGTGTGGGGGGGCATATGGCCTAGACAAACAGGGCTCTAAAGACAGTAGAAGAAACTTGAGGAAGCCAACTGCTCGGGTAGGTTGATTTAATAGAGAAAGCTCAAATGGGGTGTTCATTGATCGCACTATCTCTTTATCGTGATGCGAAATAGTATCTGATGCTTGAAATTTCGATTGAATCTTTATTCAGACTCCATCCTAATCAGATATGGCCTCTGAATACTAAAGAACGATTACGGGCAATGGTAGGCATTACGTATGAAATATATTTTGGACTGTTGCGTAAATCACGATTTTTCGGAAATTGAATATGTAATCGCTCCGAGACATAAACAGAGAGACTATGCATATTAAGTGGGGAGAAAGCTATAAAGTAGATTTTATTCGTAGATGAAGAGATTGGATATATTTTTGTGATATGATAGTACTGTCTTATAGTGAAGTATAGCACGTTCGAGCGTTCGAATCTGAGGAAGCAGGAAGTATCACACCTTATCCAGCCTATGCCGGTCAAAAGGTGGATGAAACCAAAGCCGAAACTGCACTCCAACAATAGGCATTGGAAGATGAAAACATGACGGCCGGTGTATCAATGGTTGAGGTGGTAGAAAAGAGTTCTCCTCCGAATTCGAAGGAGGAGTGTGCCATTACATAGGCGGCGATGGGAATTCCTTTAGGGAGATGTTGAAGATCCATGATCAGGAAGGTGAAGACGGACAGCATGATTAAATTATAAAAAACACTTTTACAAAAAGAAGAGAAGTCGCAATAACATATACATCAATAACAGCAGCTGAATTAGCAACCTACAAAGTAGTCAAGAAAAGTCGCTGCTGAAATAATGATGACCATAGCAACCACGGAAGCAGCAGCAATAACAATGGAAACAGAAGCAATACCAAGAGAAAGCAACTGCAGCCGAGGAGGGATCCTTGAAATTACGAATAACACTTGCCACATAGGCTGCTATACCTTTAGAGTGGGAACTGAGCGGCGTCAATGCTGTAACTATGACTACACATAAACTGTGCTAATTTTTCCTCCTTGTGGAAGCCACCGGATACTGATCTCGTCCAACCCAGACATGACTTGGAAAGAGCGAAAAAATGTCATAAATGACTGAATCTCAACAGAAAAATGTACGCTGGCTGGATAGCCGTTATCATGGCAAACTCTATACAGGGTGAGTTTTTTAACTTGAGACATCCAAATTACTCGAAAAATACGCGATATCGCGAAAAATGTTTCAGACAAAAGTCACAAGGCTCTGAAGGGGACATAAGATGGTGACCACGAGTTTGACCTTGACACCCATTTTCAAGGTCAAACGAAGGTCACTTTTGATTTTTCAAATGATAATTCCTGATTTTCATTGCTCAGTCAGTGCTAAATACCACTGCACTGGCACGCCTAAATCATTAATCGGTTTCCAACGTTGTTAGGGTGTTAGAAGGTCGAGATTTGTTTTGAGGAGCTGATTATTATTAGAAACGTTTTCCAGATTAATAATGCAGGCTATTTCAATTCATGAGAAAATTGAAATGATATTGATTTATGGAAAAAATGGAAGGAACATCGATGATGCTGTTGCTCTTTACGCCCAACGTTTCCCAGACCAGATACGATCGCGCGCTTCCTTTTATCCGGTCATCTAACAATGCACTGGTTAAGGAAGTCTGCAACCAAAGAAAAGGAATCGGTCAGATAGGGTGGCTGTTAAGGACAATGAAATAGCAGTGTTAGCTGCCGTTGCACACGATCCTCACATTAGCACTCGCCAATTAAGTCGTGAATCAGGAATTTCTCAAACGACTGTCTGTAAGATACTCGTATTATATCGGCATAAATACCATCCTTATCATGTTTCAATGCATCAAGAACTTTCTAGTGAGGATTTTTGCAACCGGGTTTCCTTTTGTCAATGAGCACTTCAGCAAATTGAACGAGACCCCCTTTTCTTCGCCAAGGTGTTATTCTCTGATGAGTCGACTTTCACCAATCATGGTACGGTCAATCGACATAATATGCATTACTGGGCTACCGAAAACCCCTGTTGGTTGCGACAAGTCGAACGCCAGCACCTTTGGAATGTTAATGTTTGGGCGGGAATTATTGGGGATCAATTAATAGGTCCATATTTTATTGAAGGCAACTTGAATGGCGAAAAGTATGCAAACTTCTTGCGGGACCATCTTCCAGTATTACTAGAAGAACTGCCATTGGAGTTGCGACAAACAATGTGGTTTCAACATGATGGTTGTCCAACCCATTATTCCCAAGTAGCCCGGGGCGTATTAAACAATGTTTACCATCAACGATGGATCGGACGAGGGGGTCCGAGGCCATGGCCTGCTAGATCACCTGATCTTCCGTCACTTGATTTCTTCTTGTGGGGCTACTTAAAAAGTGAGGTTTACAGAAAAAAGCCAACAACACGTGAGGACATGAAAAGACGAATAACTGAAGCTTGCCGGAAGATTATACCAGAAATACTTCTCAGTTCAGTTGGTTCATTTAGAGATCGGATAGACAAGTGTAATGGAAGCTGAAGTTGATTCACGCTCACCCCCACATATAAGTCATCTGCGAACGGTTCAACCCACTGATTCCTGCGAAGTTAACAGCAGAAAATATTTCTATGTCAGCTCCTCCAATCTCTGCCCCACGGAAGCTTATCAGTCATTTTAATTTAACTTGGACACCTTCCGAATGGCAACGTAGACTTGATAAGCTTGCTTCGAAGAATCAATTGCTCACTACGCTTCTTATCAAAGGCGCCCCCCCAAACGCTGATGTTGATTGGATCTCAAATTTCTTCGAAAAGAAATATGGCATTACCATTAGCCATTGCAATTTGCTTCCTACATCTCACCACAGAAGCAAGCGCAGCTTCAAGCTCAATCTTCCAACCAAGTACGAATGGTTATTCCATAATCCTGCCAGCAACAATTTCAATCTTGGAAAGATGCGCGTCTGCAAATGGTTGGAAAATACGCCCAAGAAGCAGGATAAAGCCAAGCAGTCCGTTATACCTAAACCAACAAATAAGTTAGCAAGTAAATCCAATTTGCCAAAACCCATCTCCTCTTCCCACAACAAATCCAGCTCCAATTGGAATTTTAAAACAGCAATTTTTTCTAATTTTAAGCCGCCCACCCAAACTCCAACTCCCCGTATTCCACCCCAAATCAAGCCCCAACGTAAACGTGTCTCTTTCGACTTAATCCCTACAGCTCAAACTCCTGCCACTCAAACTCCCACCATTCAACCCCTAACACACACGCCTTTCCCTAATTTCGACCTCAGAACTGGAGCTAAGTATCCTAATTTCATCAGTTCTCACATTTTAAACCCTATTTCAGAAAAACCAGCCGTTGCGACACCAAACTCATTAACCACTGCCTCTTCTATTGACCCCCTTTCGCCACTCACTGTTAAATTAACGCAGCAAACTAGCGATACCACTGAATGTCGCTATGCGCTCTCTAGGCTTAGAGATAAAAAGATTTATGAGAATATACGTCTTTATCTCGCTTATCTGCACGATAAATCCGACTCGTGGTTTCTATCCAGCAGGAAGGCCTCCCAACCGACGTTACCAGTCTCAGGAAACTTTATACAAAGTATCACGAGATTTTCAATACGCCCCCCCAAAAAGTTGCAGACGACCTTGCCGCTCTTCGCCACTATATACACTCTAAAAGAGTCTCACACCTCCAACGCAGTCGACTTAACCACGATAAATTTTTTCGACCCTAAAAAGTCTTGCAAAAACCTCCCTCTCATCTTCTATTATCGGAACGTAAGAGGACTGCGTTCTAAAACCCACGCCGTTTTCCACCAATCTCATGCTCTCCCATTTGATATCTACGCTCTGACCGAAACTAATTTTATCCCCAACATAAAAAACCAGGAGTTATTCCCTCTTTCTTTTAATGTTTTTCGGGATGATGATCGCGCATCCCCCTTAATTGAATCTCCTTGTCAAGGTGTCCTACTGGCTATTCACAACAGCTTGGACTCCTCTCTCGTTGCAACTTCATCCTCTCCTAAGCTCGACTTTGTGTCGGTTAAAATAACCCTTACTCGTAGATGCTTGTATGTTATATGTTGTTACATTCTTCCGGCGCAACCTATCGAATCCTACCAACTTGCTATTGCAGCAATTGACAATTTGATCGATTTATCAGACTCGCTTGATGATATCATTATCTTCGGCGATTTCAATCTGCCTCAGCTGACGTGGACTCCATCTGAAGACCAATCTTTTTTCATCGCTTCCAATCCCATTTCTACTAAGGAATGCCTCTTCTTAGATCGGCTAACAGACTCTAGTCTATGCCAAGTCAGTGGCGTTTCTAACTATATGGAAAGGAAATTAGACCTTATCTTCACAACTGATCCTATCAACTCCTCAGTATCGTGTTATCCCCTATCTCTTTCAACTATTGATAACTTTCATCCTCCACTTCTTCTAACATTTTTCCACAACTCTCCCCTTCAGTCGCCTCCCCGCGCAGTTCTATTTTCTTACAATTTTCACAAAGCTAATTTCCGTAAAATCAATACCTATCTAAGCAAGGCTTCTTTTGAGTTTACCAATCTATCTCTGGTTGATACCCTTCCACTTTTTACAGAGAAATATTCAAATCCATCTCCCTTTATGTGCCTTACTCCCGCCATAAAACTTCTTCCACATCCCCTCCTTGGTATAATCGTAGACTTCGCTCTCTACGAAACAAAAGAAACAAGTTATGGGCGGTATTTCTTCGCACCCACTCTTCTTCCGACTATTCAAATTATCTAGGTACATATCTTCATTTCATTGAACTCTATAACTCTCTCTATCAGCGCTACCTGAATAGTGCGCAAACCAATCTCATAAATGACCCCAAGTCCTTTTTTCAATTTGTCAATTGCAAAAGTAAGACTGATCGCTTTTGAAACCAAATCTTCCTACCATCGCCAACTTTTTTGCCACAATTTTCAAACAATCATTTGCCAACAACTCCTTCGTACCAAATCCCTCTTACTTCAATGAACTACCAAATTTCTCCATTGGTCCCTTTCTCACTCAAAATTTCGATCCTGCAGTTATTGAAGAAAAGTTATAAAATCTTAAAGATGAATTTGTACCTGACCTAGACGGACTCTCTCCCGTGTTTCTTAAAAAAATGTTCTTCCAACCTGTCTCTACCCCTTTCCTACCTTTTTCGTCTTTCCCTTACACAGGGAGAATTTCCCCAGATTTGGAAGACCTCTGTTATAATCCCGAATCACAAAAAGGGATCTAAGAATGAAGTTACCAATTACCGTCCTCATATACCCAAACTGGTAAACCGATATTATAGCGTTCGGTTTAGATCCGCCCTTTCTGTTCCATTCCTGGCCTCATCTGGAGTTCCACAAGGCAGTCATCTTGGCCCTCTTCTCTTCATTCTTACTATCAACGATGTTGAGAGTGTCATTAAGCACTCCTCCCTCTCCCTTTACGCTGACGACACAAATTTTTTTAAATCTATTTCCTCTCCCCAGGACTCTGCCCTTCTTCAAGAAGACCTTGATCGGTTTTCAATCTGGTGCCTCAAAAACTGCCTAGAACTTAATATAGCCAAATGTCAATTTATAACCTTCTCACGTAAATACAACCCGTCTCCCCCCCGACTTTATTTTCTCCATGGTCAACCAATTCCCCTGGTTCAGTCTTTTCAAGACCTTGGCATATTATTCGACTGTGAGCTTAATTTCCGTTCACATATCGATAAGATGATCCTCAAAGCTAACTCATCACTTGGCTTTATTAAACGGTGGTCCAAGGAATTTTCCAACCCGTATGTAACCAGATCTCTCTATGTTAGCTTTGTTCGCCCCCTGCTTGAGTATGCCAGTCAAGCTTGGTCCCCCTTTCACCGGGTTCATGTTTACCGAATCGAGGGTATTCTACGTCGATTCCTCCGATTTGCCCTCCGTAGCCTGCCATGGAACGACCCTTTAATCTTACCTCCCTATCAAGACCGCCTCAAACTTCTAAATATGAATTCGTTAGAAGAATGTAGGAATATTGCTGACGTTCTTTTCATTCATCGTCTTCTCTCAGGTTCCATCGACTGTGTATCCATTTCGAACTCCATTTCCTTCAATACCAACCCCCGCAATCTACGTTGTCCTCGTCTCTTCTATCTACCGGTCCACCGCACCTCTTATGGCTCCAACGAACTTATCTCCCGACTGCTCCGAAAGGTCAACTCGAACCTCTCCCTTTTTCATTTCCACCTGAGCACTCCTCGTCTTAAACAAGATCTCCTCCATCACTTCCTTGGTCACTAGCTCTTAAGTGTTTCTGTTAGTTTTTAGTCCTAGTTTTTAAGTTAGATTAAGCTTGTATTAAGCCAATAAATGGGGGCCTCAGCCCCCACTAAAATTGAAGTGGATGGTCACATTTTCGAGCATTTGTTGAAATAGTCTCGGGAAATAAACGTCGAAATGGGAAGAATTCAATGATTCAACAGTGGGAGGCAAGGGGACCCACTCTAATTAATCACTCCGGAGGAAACATAATACTGCTACGTCCACGTCGTTGTTTCTGGGTTATGTTAAACGCAGTATGTAAAAACAAATGATAAGCCTACGAGCAATAGGACTGAGCAATGAAAATCAGGAATTATCATTTCAAAAATCAAAAGTGACCTTCGTTTGACCTTGAAAATGGGTCTCAAGGTCAAACTCGTGGTCACCATCTTATGTCCCCTTCAGAGCCTTGTGACTTTTGTCTGAAACATTTTTCGCGATATCGCATATTTTTCGAGTAATTTGGATGTCTCAAGTTAAAAAACTCACCCTGTATACTCATAACATATATATTAGCTCCTGAACCTGAGGTCAATATTAAATAAGGTCCGGACCTATCAGGTTGCTGACATAGGGATTGCTGCTTTTATGTGTGATGTTTTTTTAAAGAGCACTTTGACAAATACCTTATTCATTGTACTCCTTGTGTGCTTCCTTTTCCAGAATTTTTCATTCTTTCGTAGAATAGTGGCTAAATAGTGTCCACGGTACGGAGATAGTGCCCTGCGTTGTTGTCATCACTGTTATGTCACTTACGCTTAGCCTGATAAACTTCTTATCAAAAGCCTGGTGACCCATTACGAAACCAGTAAGCGACATTCTTCCCTACTGAGGGACAACAGAAAAGTTGTTGGCCTTTTAGAGAAGTTACGTTACGTTAAGATGGCGCCACAGTTGGGGCTGGATCTGGGCTTTACCTTAAAAGCGCCTGCAGCCAGCTCGATCTTTAGGTAGTTGCCTAAAGTTTCACACTCTAAGTTGGCTCAGGTCCATTTCCACTTGCGTGCGCCACCTGAGTCGCGGTCTTCCCTTACTGCGCTCCTTACCGGACTCCACTCTACATGACCCAACCAAAGTGGATGTCGCTGAACAACCCGTACAGTTCGTCATTGTATCACCTCCTCCACTCACCGTCTATGCGGATGGAACCGAAAATCACCCGAAGAATTTTCCTCTCAAAAGCGCCAAGAGTACTCTCATCCATTTTTGATAGAGCCCATAGGATAGGACTGGAATTATTAAGGTCTTGTATACTCGTAGGGTCACTTTTGTTCTCCGAGAGAGGGTTTTGCTGGTCAATTGCCCTCTTAGCCCAAAGAAGCAGCGATTGGCAGGAGTTACTCTGCGTTTGAATACCATGAATACCAGCGGTGGTGTGGTTGCTTGAATTGGTAGCGGAGACTAGGCAGACAAAGTCCTTAATTACCTCAGTCGGTATTGGGTGTCCCTTCTTATTGCCAGCATATACTTGGTCTTGCCCTCATTGACCCTTACACACAACTTCTCCACTTTCATCTTAATACTCGCGAAAGTGCCACTGACACCACGCTGCTTTCTTCCGATTATGACAATGTCATCAGCGTATGCGAGTAATTGGACCGATTTTGAATGATTGTGCCTTTTATGTTGGCGCTTGAGTTTTGCACTATTCTTTCAAGAATGATGTTAAAGAAATTTTTTACATCAAAAGCAACATGCATTCTCCATCGTCATCCTGCACAAATGCACGAGTTTCGCTGGAATGCCAAAATTAGATATTGCTCTGTATAGCTCATATCTATAGATGCTGTCTTAAGCGAGCCTAAAATCTGTGCGTATCGACTTGGAGCTCATAGGTTTTTTTCCAAAATCTGCGGTAGTGTGAATATTTGAACGATGTTGGGGTTTCCTGGCCTAAAGTCACACCGATGTGGACCAATCAGATTCTTGACGAACGGCTTCAGTTTCCCTTGTGATTATAGCCGTCCGACGACGAACTTCTTCACAGTATTAGCTTGCCTTCTTCGATATTCGGGATATCTGCAACCGTACCTTGGTTATAACAAGTAATGATCCGATTCGATGTTGGCCG
Organism: Volucella zonaria; assembly: GCA_963966105.1. Classification (NCBI taxonomy): domain Eukaryota; kingdom Metazoa; phylum Arthropoda; class Insecta; order Diptera; family Syrphidae; genus Volucella; species Volucella zonaria. Next base: position 234,399,319 of record OZ014530.1, on the reverse strand, counting down.
CTCAGAACGTTCGGACATCCATAATACCGAAGGAGTGGCTTGCGTCGAGATGTGCGAACTGCGTGCTAGCTACGACAATGTTTCGCCCCGGCGGAAAGCAAAATCGATTAGCCTGAATTTGAATATGAATTTGTAATCGGAGGTTTGGATCCTGAGAAATTCTCATTGGAGCACTTGCTTGTACACTTGCTTTGCGAATTAATCTGATTCCCCCAGAACTCCTTGTGTTGTTGTATCAAATAAGGTATATCCCTAAGACCAGAGTCAAAACGCAGTCGGCGAGCAAGATCGTCAAATCCCCAGTGCGTCTTGTAACAAGAAAAAAACTTATTTTTAAAGGTTATAACATCTCTAGCGGTCAATATAGACTTGGACCCTACGTACAATAGTTGCAGCAAAGTTGCGCCCCCCGCATAATAGCGGTAGCTTTGTAAAGCAGGGTAGTAGGGAAGTGCATGCAGCGGAGCTGTATGGAAGAACGACAGCGTCTCGTAAGCTCTATGAGCAATTGAGAGGGGAAGAACATGGGTTTCTCCGATTAAAAAAAAGGAGCATGAGACGCAAGCGGTAGATGAACTGGCAGGTGCTACTCTAGGAACAATACTCGGAACTTTTTCAAAAATGTTAAAAGAACGTATCGCCAGCAAGACCTGAACAAAAACCAGCAAAGATGAGCTAGGAACTTTAGTTGTAGAGCGACAGTCAGTGCTGATAATATGGGAAAACCACTTCCCCACGCTGTTAAAATTGAAAAAATTGTGAACTTGGAACTCGCTGGCTGACACAAGGTGCACGATTTTCAATCTGTCTGTCCACCTACTGGCATACGCTGATGACATCAACATCATTGACAGAATACAGCAAAGGTTCACTCGTGTAATTATTGAAACAAAAGCTGCAACATAGTTTGACTGTCAATAAGGGCAAAATATGTTGTCAACAAGAAGAAAAGCAGGACTTTGTGTTAGTATGCAAAACATAATAGACAGCTTAAGAGCAGCTAGAGATTTTGTCTACCTCGATATTCTTTTCTCACCACGGTCACGCTATTTACGTGTGCGTGGATGATGTAGCTTACCAAACTTCACTACAATGTAATCCCTGTTCCAATCCGGAATTCCATTTCATGTGGTTAAAGTTTCATCATCGTAACCAAATTATCCACTATAACTTGACCCAGCTTATAAATGAGCCCACACGAATACTAGACGTTGATAGTCATACCGCCAACACCCTGGACTTATTTTTAACCTCTCTTCCTGACAAATATAAGGTCAATGTGCTACCCCCTCAAGGTTCGTCGGACCACTGCGTCATATCAGCTAATTTCTCATACACCGAACGCACAGTTAGAGAAAAGATTGCCAAAAAAAAACTGGATGGCAATACGGGGAAGCCCATTGGAGCGTGCTTTATAGCTTCTTTAAGAATTTTAACTGGTCATTACGTTTCCTCGATAACGACGTGGATGCCGCTGCTGATATGATCACAGACACTATTCGCTTCGGAATGAGATCCTTTATCCCTCATCGGATGAAGATTATCAAACCAAAAGAATAGGCATGGCACAAATCGAGCTGTAAGGAGGCTATCATGGTTAGGGAAATGCTTTTTCGGTCCTTCAAGACCAACCCGGGAGGGGAAAACCGAACAAAAACTGAGGCAAAAGATACTACAATGTCCCAAAGATACATAGTAAAATATTAGAAATTTTGCCTCATCCTCCATCCCAACGCTCATTTATAATGACATTCCAGCTGTCAGCTCCTCTGACAAGGCCAATTTGTTTGCTGCACATTCTGCGGCCAGCTCAACACTTCCAGATGGCATATCTGGAATTCTTCTTCTGAAGAATTATTCTTTCACTGTGTAGGCTTTTCATCAATTCTCTTTAGGACTCTTTCCGAGCTGAAGGAAAATAGCATTTGTCCAGCCCGTCCCAAGAAAAGGCGAATTTTCTTCTCTTTCGTCCTATAGACCCATTGCACTTACGTTCCTTCTTTCCAAGATCATGGAAACGCTGATAAACCATCAGCCCATAAAATATCACAAAAACTTCTCAACGACCGGCAGTATGGTTTTCATAGCAACGTGTCTCACCGAAAAGTTACACCAAAGCGTACATCAATCTGGCGAAAGCAAGTTAATTGCACTTGATTTCCAAGGCATTTGACAGAGTTTGGCATCAGGCTCTTTTGTCGTAAATGCGTGCTTTTGGGATCGAGGACTCTCTTCTTCAATGAATTAGAAATTACCTTTCGGAACGTTCAACTTAAGTTGACTTGGATGGTTTCAAGTTTTATATTCACAAAATAAATGCTGGTGTGTCACAGGGCTCCGTCTTATCTCAATTTTCATCAATGATCTCTTGTCTGCTACTTATAATCCAATATATTTCTTTGCTGACGACAGTGCTCTCTGCTTTTCATATTCGTTCCCAAACACACGTCCCTGCTCTTCGGCTGTAGAACGTATGTTAAGCTCATTAAATTTCCATATCAGCAGCATAACCAATTGGGGGACTATCAACAGAGTGGAATTTAATGCTTCCAAAATACAATGCTGTCTGCTGTCGTTAAGGCGAAATCTAAATACCCGACCGTTATCCGTAAATGGCACTTACATCGTCGAAACTGAAAAACTTTCCACAACAACTTACGTTGGAATGTCCATATATTCGATGTCGCCAAAAATGCTGGGAAACGTCGAGGTTTCCTCAAGGTCGACCTGATCAGGCCTCAATATATAAGGCATTCATCCGCCCAAAATTGGAGTACAATGTTCACATCTGGTCAGGTGCTCCTAAACCGCATTCAAAACCGTGCGATAAAACGCATAGCTGATACTAATGGACACCCTCGAACACTGACGAAATGTCTCGTGTCCGTCAGTAGAATTCCGCCCCTTCAAACCTTTAACCGTAACACACGTCTCACTGTGAATGCTCATCAGTATACTCTCAAGCCCATTTTCGGACGTACTCTAGAATATCGTGATTCATTGCTAATCCGTACAACTCGCTTATGGAATGCCCTGCCTAGCTCTTTATTTCCTAGTGATTATAACCTTCAATCATCTAAAACCAACGTTCATCGGTACCTTTCTTTCTTTTCTCCCTGCACCCAGCTGCAGTAAGTTGATTTGGTTACTCTCCAACTATGTGTGTCATAAAAGGTGCGGCTTTCCTCTAATACATGATTCTTGTGGGCTCGAACCTGACCCCGTTTACTATTCTTGGGGATTGTATGATTCATGACGACAGCTGAATTTCGTTCTTCCAAGGCGTGGATGGTCCTGGGCTTCTTGGCATAAACCTTAGGCTTCAAAAAAAAAAAACCCGGAGAAAAGAGTCCATGATCTGGGCGGCCAATTTCGATCACCAAAGTGGAAATTTACACGACTTACTAGTGTCGTTGAAATCACATGTCGTCCACATCTATATCTTGCAATTTAGGTACAAAAAACTGGGTTACCATGTCGCGATAACGAGCACCATTAACTGTTATCGCTCGACCAGCCGCATTTTCAAAGAAGAATGGTGCGTCCAGCCCAAAATCCGCACCAGACAGTGACACGTTGTGGGTGCATTTGTCTCTCAATAACTTCTGAAGCCCAAATTCGACAATTTTGACGATTAACAAAGCCAGCAAGGTAAAAATTAGCCTCATCGCTGAAGGTGATTTTGTTTGTTTGAAAAATCACCTTCCACTTATTGTGGTTCGATAATTCGAAAAAACCCTCTTCGCTGTGCGTAGTCAGTGGCTTTCAGTTGAAGATGCAAATTCAGTTGAAGGACAGCCATAGTGTATAGGATCACTAATTGATCCAGTCTCCCTGAATTTTTGAATTAACCTCTTCACAGTTGATGAAGTTCCGGCCATATTTTGTACGGAAATTGCCAACGGGAGCTGCCAAACCCTCTTTATTTTAAAAATATTGTTCAACAATGTCAACGCGTTTGTCTTTCGTATAATAACCCTTTCTTTTTAATAACCCTGAACTGTCAGCTGTAGCATAGTCTTTTTTTTCGTTTGCAACACTCTACCGCACTCGTTATATCTTAATCTAGTCGATAGCTCTTCCCTGTTGCTTCTTTTTTTTGCAGAAGCTTGCTATACACAGGAATGAATTTTTTTTTCCGCCACATACCATAGTATGCCGAAAGGAAACTTATAAAGTTATCAAAATGCATTTCTCGGTCCTTGAACAGTTGCGCACACCATGTTCATCGATGTCGCTTTCCACTCGAGCGTGCAACCATAGCGCGTTGTCCATCCGTAATGAATATGACGACATTCCAGGTGAGACGGATGGTGTTTATATATTCAACATCTGAGCCGATGACCAGGTTTTAATCGCTGGATAGCCCGTTATTATGACTTCATCTCCAAATTCTGTTTATGCAGAAGGAACTGAAGCAATAAAGTGCATTTTCTCTGGATTCAGACATTTTCTTCCTTGATCTTAAGAGCGACTCACTTGTATTTCTTAGTGCCGCTCAGAGTTCAAAGAAACATCAATTGATATTCATATTGTAGAATGTTTGCGTGGGTTTGAAAGATAAAACTTATTTCTTTCAAGACAATCTCTTTATTCAAAATCACAATACAACAACAATTTATAATCCAACCACTTTTACTTTATTTTATCTTTTACTTAAACCACTTTATCACTACTCTTCATTCACTTTTAAATTCAACTTTAAAACTCATTTCACCTCTGTTCGACACCGGTATTTATACTCCCAGCCATCTTTCCATCTCTTACTTTTTACTGCCAGAATGTAAGAGGTCTCCGCTCTATGATATTTACGCCGTGACTGAAACCAATCTGATTCCCGACATAAAGAACCAGGAATTGTTCTCCCCTACTCTTAATGCTTTTCGCGACGACGATCCTACCCGGCCAAATGATGATGCGCCCTGTCAAGGCATCCTACTGTCGATCTACAACAGCCTTAACTCTTCCCCCATTACCATTTTTCATCCTCTAAAGCCGACTTTGTCGCAATAAAAATATCACTCCCCGTCAAGTCCCTTTACGTTATATGTTACTACATCCTACCAGCTCGACCTATTGAATCCTGCCAACTTGCTATCGATGCGATTGACCAGTTAATTGACCCACCTGACTCTACTGGCAATATCCTTATTTTCAGCGAATTTAATCTTCCACAGCTACAATCCTTTCTCATCGCTTCAAATGCTAACTCAGCTAAGGAATGTCTTTTCTCAGGTCGTTTAACAGACTCAAGTCTATGTCAAGTCAGCGGTATATCCAACTACATGGGCAGGCAATTAGACCTTATTTTCACAACAAATTCAATCAGAGAGGGGACCTCTCTCTCTCAACAATCGATAACTACCACCCTACCCTAGTTCTCTCTTTTTTTCATAACTCTTTTGTCCAGTCCACTCCCCCAACAACACTCTCCTCCTACGATTTTCACAAAATCAGTGACTACCTCTGCAGATTTCCCTTTAACTTTCACAACCTAAGTATAAATGATGTCTTATTAATTGTTTATAGAGAAATATTTAATTCTTTTTTCCTTTACGTTCCGTTTTCCCGCCTTAAAACATCATCTACTAGTCCTCCCTGGTATAATCGCATGCTTCGTTCCTTACGAAAGTATGGGCTGTTTTCCTTCGCACCAGATCCTTTTCGGACTACCATATTCCAACTATTCTTCATTTCACCAAACGTTACGATTCCCTTTACCAGCGCTACCTTAACAGTGCGCAAGTCGACCTTATAAACGACCCTAAGTTCTTTTTTCAATTTGTTAACTACAAAAGAAAGTCCGATGGCTACCTTCTTTCCCTTTTCCAACAAGTCATCAACCGATCCACTCACCATTACCAACCTATTTGCCACCTTTTTCAAATAATCTTTGTACCGGATCCATCCTATTTTAATTACCTACTGAATTTCTCCAATGGCCCACTACTCTCTCACAGTTCCTCAGGCTTGGAAAACCTCCTTCATAACCCTGATCCACAAAAAAAGATCAAACAACGAAATAACAAACTATCGCCCAATCGCTAAACTCTCCCATATACCCAAACTCTTCGAAAGTATTTTGTATGAAGCTCTAAGCTTCCTGGAGGGTAGGTCAACCACTACAAATCTTGTTGACCTCACTACCCTAGAGAATGGCAACGAAGTCGATGTATTGTAGTTGCAACCGATTTTAGCAAGGCCTTCGATAAAATCTCTCATCGATTAATACTCTTCAAATTGTCTGCTCTCGGCTTTGAACCCATACTACTAAAATGGATATCCTCTTACCACGAAAACCGTTTTTACAGTGTTCGTTTTAGCGCAGCCCATTCGGTTCCATTTTTGGTCACCTCTGGAGTTCCACAAGGCAGCCATCTCGGTCCCCTTCTTTTTATATGCTTGTCTGTCTCCCTTTTCGTCGACGATACCAAATTTTTAAAATCATTTCCTCTCCTTCAACGAGACCTTGACAGTTTTTCGATCTGGTGCCTCAAAAATTGTTTGGTACTTAATATACCCAAATGCCAATCCATACCTTTTCACATAAGCGGCACCAACCTCCTCCCCGACTCTACCTTCTCCACAACCAACCTATCTCCTCCGTTCAATCTCCTCGCGACCTCGGTATTTTGTATGATAGGAAGCTCAACTTCCTTTTACATATGGATGGGATAAGCCTTAAAGCCAACACTGCACCAAGTTCTGTAAAATGGTGGTCCAAAGAACTCACCAACCCATACGTTACCAGGTCCCTCTATATTACGTTTGTTCGCCCCCTTCTAGAGTACGCCAGTCAAGTGTGGTCCCCATATCATCGTGTTCATATCTCGAGAATCGAAAGCATCCAGCGCCGTTTTCTTCGATTTGCTCTTCGAGGTATGCCAAACGATCCTTTTATTCTGCCCCCCTATCAAAACCGTCTCAACCTTATCAACTTAATCGCCCTTGAGGAACGCAGAGATGCAGCCGACTTTGTCTGCATTCATCGACTCCTTTTAGGTCACGTTGAATGCGCATCCCTTCATAACTCAACAACCCTCGTCCTTTCTATCTACCACACGTCCTATGGCGCGAACGAACCCATCTCCCGTATGCTACGAAAAATCAATTCAAACCCTACCATCTTTGATTTCTACCACATCACTTCCTACCTCAAATCCGTTCTCCTTCACGAGACAATATTAAATTCCACCCCTCGTTGGGAAAGCTTCTGTTTTCCAAGTGGATCCTGACGGCAACGAACTATATTGTGATGAATGGGTGAAAGGGGAGAAATATCTGCATCTGTAGGGACAGCAGCGTATTAAACCTAGCTAAACCCTTGTTAGCTCGAGAATGCAAGGCTGCACTAAGGCTAAATTTACTGAGTCCTGTTTGGTTCCTAGGTCACAATGAGATCATAAGGAAATGATCTGTACATACTTGAATCTTCAGAAGGGAGATTTTGAAGACCCAAAACTGTTTAGGACCAACTGCTGCTGATATGACTCTCCAGGATGTCTGCAGACCAAACGAATGCATCCGAAGTCCTTAAATGTTCAGAAACTTTGCTACTGTCAGTCAGTAGAAAAGACCGAAGATTGCTTACTGGTGTCGTACCGAGGCTCTACCCTTGTGATAAGCACCCGAGCGAGAGGATGGCATTCCACTGAAGCGTTTATTCATCTGGGAAATTCCAGTAAAAGGAACGTTGAAGGAGGACAATAAACTAGTTCTTAATCTGAGTGTTCTGTACGAGCACAAAAATGAAAGGAAAACAAAAAAAAGAAGAGTGATTATTCCTTTGAACTTACAGCGGTGCATACGAGTCTACCAAGTCCAAATTATACTTAGCCGTTGTGGCATGCTCTCCGAGCTGGATATAATCTTGTAAGCCATGTTGCGGAGCTATGTTTAGAGTGTCTTCCTTGATGGAGAATCGGCCAAACGATGCTGAGATTTCATTCACCGATCATCTTACAGATGAGTTTGTTTATGTATCTTTACTAACTAAAATCCCGCTGTTTTGATGATTCGCCACGTAGTTCATTAGCGGCTGACCGAAGTTTTTGTTGACCAACATCCACATTGAATAGTTCATTCGGTTTGACAGTGTCATCCCTATGTTAATGCTTGTATCACTCCTCGCGCTCTTCATTGCTTCTTTCTTTTTTCTTTGTGATAAGCCGATATTCTTCCCGTTTCCTTTGCAAATAGAGTCCGTTAGCAGCTTTCACCCCTCTTTGTAAATTGCTCCAACTTGAACGTATTTTGTTTCGCTGCATGAGCTTCCTGACACTCTTTGGCAAAGAAAGGATTTCGTTGTGGTGAAACCTAGCCCATCAGATGAGGCGTCTCTAATGGCTTTCTAACAATTTCGCCACAGGTCTTCTGGGCTTTATTTTGGCTTTTTTAAAACTCATGTCATGTTAGCTGTGTTTTCCAATTGTGGCTGTGGATGATCTGTTCCTCTAAATTCGTGTTAACATCACTCAGTGCATTAAGGCGATATTGCAACGTATTCTCGTTCGTTTGTAAGCAATAACTCAAGATTCGTTGAGTTGTCTAGTCAGTTGAGAATAGCGGTGGATTGCCTTGTCCTTACCTATTGTGGTTGTTTACTCGTAGTAGCGTTGAGCTAATTTTTCTGTCATAAATCAATGAACGTGGTTCTAGTGGACACCGCCTTAAGCATTCATTTAGGGAGGGATTGCCTAATTAGTGTCAAAAGTAACGCAATGGAATGTGTTCTGAAAGCCTTGAAAACTTGTAAAGAGTAAAAAGTATAATGTATGTTGGCTCTTATCCTCAGGATGTACCTACATGCTTGATATATATTTTTGTTGAATGTTTTATTAAATATTTATTAATTAAATTACACGCGTTTGCTTAAAACTAAGTGTGCTCAGCTTCCTAGTACAAACCTCACTGACTGCTTAATCAGGGATCGCAATCTCTGTATCTTTAATGTTTTACTTAAGAGAGTAAATACTAGAGAGCGAATGGCGCACCTACATATGTACATACTATAACATATCAATGCTGAGCAAGGTTCAATGAATTTCTTTTTAAAACGACCATTCTCAGCACCATAGTCTTTGGAACTATTACCACAGATCCGTCAGTAATGCACCATAAGATTATTTCGTGTTGCCTTCTGGGTTGGGCTTGGATTCATTATTCGCTCGTATTTTTCTGTCCTACCCCTAGTTAACCAGATTCCAGCATGGACGTAATCCAATGAGCTTAAACAATTATAAAACATTTTACCTTTCCCTATCGTAGTGGCTTGTGGATCTAAGTGCCCTTAAATAAAATCACAAAAATCTTTCTCAATTAATTTATTTTTATCTTTTATCTTGTTTTAGTAGTTTTATTTTGAGCATTTACATCACAGTTGTGTTTGCACACATTTTAAATGTCTACCCAATCACCATTCCCTCAATGTCGTTTACTATCTGCTGCAACTATGTCTTAATAGAAAAAGTATCTTAACCTAAAAAAATTGTAAACTAATGGTAAGCTTAACTAATAATAGCCCGACAGTGGATCCTGATACAGCGATGGCATTGGATTAAAATTATTTCTCAAAACGTAGATGTCTTCAGGTCGACCATTGAAGATGAACGGCCTCTTCAGGTTCGTCATTTTGGTATCTGTCGGGGCAATATATGATTGCTGGGGTAAGTAACTTGGTCGATATTGTAGTGGTGATGGCGTTGGCCTTTGTGGCGCCATTTGTGGTAATTGATTCTGCAAGTCATTTGGTGATCCCATTTGGTAGATTCCTGTCGGTTTACCGTTGGCCAAAAAATTAACCGGCAAGTTGAAAATTGAACTCAAAGGAACTGTTGTTGGATACGAGTTGTATGGAAGAATTGGCGAGAAGTTTGGTGCAAACGTACCAGGTTGGGACGTATATCCTAGACCAGGAATGAACATATAAGGTGTTGGTGGCAGACGGACGTAGTAAATTGGTGAATTCCGGAAAGATGGTCGTCTACTGCTTGCCCGAGACATTGAATCTTCAAGGTCATTCTGTCCACCAAATGGATAGAGCATTTCTGGCGATATGATCAACGGATATGGTATGAAGATTGGTTGAGGATATCCGAAAAATGGTAGGAATTTATTGCTTGGCATAGGCTCGTGTTGTTGATAGGGGTTCCATGATCCAAATTGTGGAGGCAATCTTTCTGGTTTCATTTCGTTTAAGATTTGATAGGGATCCGGTTGTTCTTCCTCGGATGCTTGCTCGGATTTAATGGAGTCATCCTTGTCGTGGACATATTGCACTTGTGGGTGATGATTTAGGTTAAGGCTGGGTTTTGATGGTGTTAAATTAGCGCAATGTGCCAGTTCAATGGAGGTCATCATCAATAGTAAAAGTGCCGCAGTCTTCATGTTGGTTGTTAGGTGTGATTACTGAAACGAATCAAAGATTTCCATTATTAAGTTATCTAAAAAGCAATGATCCAAATATAAAATAAAGCAATATTTTAGTCAAAGCGTTTTGCCTTAGGGTCATTCACCAACTATCTATATCTAACTGTGTCCCCAGGTTGGTTTCTACCTTGATCCCAAAGGCACCAATGATTACCCTGTAAACCTCTTAGTTTTAATGAACGAATAAAATTGGGACCAAGACTAAAGAATTTCAAAGCGATACCCACAACACCTTCGTAGATTGTCATATAAATAAAATGGCTGAATAAACATACGGAAAGTCTACTGCTTGTTAAGAACTACAACGTCAATTTCAATGCTAGGACAAGTTTAAGGCAAGACGACGATCATGAGTTTTCTATGCAACGAATATGATGGCAGGGGCAACAAAGCTATATTCCAAAGTATTATCAAGTCCATGAAACTTAAATAGGATTTTCCATGAAGGCCCAAACCCATACCGGGCCACAGAGGTAAGTAAGTCAGCTATCTTTACGACTTTACATGACATCGTGTATTTTGGTATAACTGTAAGTAAAATCCCTGGACATTGGCGAAGGAGAACGATACTGGGTTGATATGGACACTAAGGCTTAAAGAAAGGGGTCAGATTAACGCGTCAAATCCATGACCATGCCTCTGAAACACCACGGGACAAGGTCGTCAGGTTATATGGAACAGTGTCGAGGAAGAATGCAAGAGATTACTCTAGTGCAGGAATGGACAATCCTTTCAAGCCCGGGCTAATTAAAATGGAAACAGAAAAATCGACAGCGGCATACATATGGTATAGTCAAATTTCAAGAAACCAATACGGCTTTGCAGAAGCCAAATCGACGTAATTCAAAGCCTGCGGATAAAGAGCTGGAGACATTGCATTGCTGCGTAAGATCATCTTCATTGACCTGGGAAAAATCCCTGGAGAGTAATCGTTGGATGAACCGGTGGACAACAGTAAAATTTCACAAAATAGTGGAAAAGTTTGTGAGAATGATTTGTGATATATTCAAAAACGACCTTATTTATGGAGTCTTCATATGAAGAGAACAAACCGGCATTATTTCCACGCGTTTCTCACTGATGATGCGAAAAAACCGGTACACTGCTTTTGAAGTATACAAACGTAGTAAGTAATTCCTATACTTACGAGGGGCGTTCAACATATTCTCGATATCGGGGTGAAGCTGTAGTTGTATATATAAATTGACTTATTTATCAAGTAATACTATTATGTTAGTGCATTCATGTAAAATTTCATATAAATGTGATTATTAATTCGCGTTTTATTTCTAGTTAAACAGAATCATAATGGCAACTGAGACGATGATGGTGAAAATTGAGCATCGCGCTGTAATTAAATTTCTCACTAAGCAAGGAAAAAGTCAAAAAACTATTCATGAAGAGATGGTGGCTGTTTACCAGGGTTCCGCACCTTCATTATCAACTGTGCAAAAGTGGTCAAGTGAGTTCAAGAGAGGCAGAGAGAGCATTGAAGACGACCCCCGCTCCGGCGCCCCGGCTACTGCTTGTACGGGAGGAAGCATCAAAGAAGTCGAAAAACTTGTTCTTGAGGATGCCCGAATAAAGGTGAAAATGATGGCAGAGATCACCAAGCTTTCAATTGGTACCATTCACACCATTCTTCATGACCATCTTAACCTTTCAAAGGTCAGTGCAAGGTGGGTGCCACGAATGCTCACAGCGCCTCAGAAAAAAGTGAGAATCGCATGCTGTAGAGAGCTTTTGGAGATGTTTAGTGAGAACGCGGACGGTGTTATGGATCGAATTGTTACTGGGGACGAAACATGGGTCCACCACTATGACCCTGAAAGCAAACAAGAGTCCATGCAGCGGCAAGAAGTTCAAAGTCACTCCGTCTGCCGGGAAGCTCATGGCCACAGTTTTTTGGGACTCAAAGGGAATCTTGCTCATTGAGTACAAAAAAAAAGGTGAAACCATCAACGCCACATCCTACGCTTCCACTTTGCATAATTTGCGGGAGGAAATTAAAAAGAAAAGACGGGGTAAACTCGCAGCGGGTGTGTTGCTTCTTCATGACAACGCTCCTGTTCACACGGCGCGAGCTTCCAAGGCTGCTGCGCGAGATTGTGGTTTCGAAGAAATCCAACACCCACCCTATAGTCCAGACCTTGCCCCTAGTGATTATTTCCTGTTTCCGGATTTGAAAAAATGTCTTCGTGGAAAAAGATTTTCGGATGATGAAGAACTCAAGTCGGCAATAAATGGGTATTTTGCAGAGAAAGAGGAAATTTATTTTTTTGAGGGTTTAAAAAAAGCTTATCTCAAGATGTAACAAATGCATTGATGTTAGGGGAGATTATATTGAAAAATAAAAACAATTTAAATTGAATTTGCATTTTCCTTCATATCGATACCGAGAATATATTGAACGCCCCTCGTAGATGATGTTATATTGTAGTTCGGAGTGAACTTGGGCCTCAACTAACAAGCCTCTCTAGTTAGTCTGGTCCTTACCTAACTGCCTCCAATTGCGCATTCCAATTCGGTAATGGTTCTCTTTTACCTGTGCACGCTACCTAAGGCAACATCTTCCTCCACTGAGTGGTTCCTCCGCGTTAAATTCGAAAATTCTTCGGGCCGTTCGCTCGACTGATGCGTAGTTTACTAACTAAACCGATGTTACGTTATCTGTGATCTGCCGGAGTGTAAAAGGGCCGAGATCAGGCTGTTGACGAAGGGTTTCAGACGCTTATGCAATATTGTGTACAATGTTTAGGAGATTTATACCTCTATAATTGATGTAGTTGAAGGGGTTTGCTTTTTTGTATCGGGCAAACGCTACTGAGATTCCATTCATCGGGCATATAATTTTCTGACCAGATCTGAAAAATTACTTGGTGTATGCTCTCCACAAAGTCACTTCCGGATACTTTGAATAACTCGGCCGGTAAGCCATCAAGTCCAGCATGCTTGTTGGATTTAAGCCTAGATTTACAATCCTCACTTCGTTCTGGTCAGGTGATTGGTTATCGTCGTCTGAGTTGAATGGTTTATTCTGCCTGTTGGCGGGATGTTGGTCTTCGTTGATGCTATACAGTCTGCAGAAGAAGTTTTTTTTTTTTATATTTTTTAAGGTTTCAGTCTTCATCTCCACTGGTTTCTATACGGGTCTTGTTGCCTTAACACGTTCTTTGTACCTGTGGGTATGACTTCCATACATTTTTCCTGGAGTACAAGCTCCCAATATCTCCTTCTTCTTCTGTAGAAGCTTATGTACTTCACGTCTCGTTTAGGTGCGCTCTCGCCCTTCATAGCAGCTTCGCTTTGTACGCTTCTTTAGCTGCATGTCCTTGTCGGTATTCTACATCAAACCAGGGCTTTTTTGGTGGTGGTGGGGTGAAACCCAGTACGGTAGCCACGGCGTCTCTGATAGCACGTTGGCAGTGTTGCCTCTGGTCTCCGGTAGCATGCTGGCGGCATAGGGGTTGTTGAGAGACTTCCAGATACGCATTCAGCATAGGCTCTGGTGGTCTCTTGCCCTTTTTACAGTAGTTCTTTCTTGTTGTTGCGCTTGCAAAACTCCTTGGTTAGAACCAGGTAGTAATCCGAGTTTTTTTTTTTTGTATTTCATTTTTCTTATATTAACTAAATCAATTACTAAAATTATATCTAAACAAAAAGTGCTTAAAGTTGTTGTCTGACGGAAGATTTGAATACTAGAGGCATGTCTTATATCTATCGCAAAATGATCAGTATGGCTTAGCGTTTTATGATTAGGAGACCGCCATATCCACATATGTATACCACAAAAGGTTTCCGGGGGACACCACCGTGTGGCGCTCCCATTGTTCCGATTTGAGTTTCGTTTATTTTGCTAAGTTGGTAAATCTGTTGTTGACATTTCCTCTAAATCTTGCGACATAGCTTGACATTTGCAAAAGTTACGTAGCCAAGAGTACATCTATCTCTGTGTGTGTAGGCGATTTTTTACAATTTTAGAAATGGATTTAAATTTAAAAAATTAAAAACGGATTTAATGGTGCGCGAACGTTGGAAATGTTGGAAAATTGTTTCGGCAACGATTCTTTGAAGAAAACGGTGATTTACCAGTGGCACGAGCGGTTCAAAAGTGGTCGTGAGTCAATCGAAAATGATGAAAGCAGTGGCAGACCATCGACATCGAAAACCGACGAAAACATCGATGAAGTAAAAGAAATGTTGGTCAATAACCGCAAATTAACCATCAGAGAGATAGCGGAGGACTTGAACATTGCCTATGGATCCGTCCAAGACATTTTGGTTAATGATTTGGGTTTCCGTCGTGTAGCAGCAAAGTTGGTGGCAAATGACCTCAATTTCATGCAAAAAAGAGACCGTGTTGACTTAACGTCGCAAAAGAGATGATTTGCGAGGCTGAATCCGATCCCACATTCATCAAAAGGATCATCACTGGAACCGAGACGTGGGTTTATGACACGCAATCCAGACATCAGGCAAGTGAATGGCGTTTACCAAATGAGCCGAGACCAAAAAAAACACGTCGTTTTCAGTCAAAAAAGAAGGCAATGCTCACGGTTTTCATGGATTACAACGGTGTAGTGCATCATGAATTTTTGCCCGAAGGCCAGACAGTAAACAAAGAGTATTACGAGTATTTGGGCGTTATGAGACGTTTGCGCGAAGCAATTCGCCGAAAGAGACCAGAATTGTGGGCAGAAAACTCGTGGATTCTGCACCATGATAACGCACCGTCGCACAGTGCCATCATTATTCGTAATTTTTTGACGAAAAATGCAACAAATACCATCCAACAGCCACCGAATTCACCTGATTTGGCTCCCTGACCCTGTGACTTATTTCTGTTCAATCGAGTTAAAAAACTACTACGGGGAACGCGTTTCAGCAGCCGAGAGGAAGTAATGGAAAATCGCAGGAAGCACTGATGGACATACCAAAAACCGAATATAAAAAATGTTTCGAGGATTGGAACAAGCGCTGGCATAGGTGTGTTGCAGTCGATGGGGATTACTTTGAAGGGGACAATATAGATTTAGATGAATAAACTTCTATTTTTAATTTTCTGAATAAATTCCGGGAAAGTTTTGATCAAGGTGGTATTCAGATGACGCAACTATGTTCTTTCTATGTTAACACTTCGACCTGCCGTATAGTTAGTAAGTCTAAGTCAGTTGCTAGACTGGTGTCGTTACTTTATCAATTCGTCATCGTTCGCAGCAACTTAGCGTGTGTGCATCCATTATCTACATAGAAAATTCTGCGCAAAGCTCTTGGTATGGAGGGTTATAAGATCCAATTGGTGTAAGAGCTAAAGCCTCGTGACCATTCGATGAGTCGGCTGTTCAGCTATTGGGCACTTGGAACGTAACCCAGTTTTTTACCGTGAAATTTTATTCATGAGGCTCATTTCTTGTTAAACGAATAGGTAAACAAGGCCGAATTGCAGTATTTGAAGCGAGGACAACCCTCAATGAGTTCATCAGATGCCATTGCCTCTAAAAAAAATTCACCGTATGGTGCGTATTGTACGCCGGTGGCATCATCGGTCCTTATTTCTCCAAAAACGAGACCGAGCACAAGTTACTGTCAATAGACAACGATGCGATGATCAACGATAATTTTTTCCCAAATTTGCGTAATATCAATGCGGTTCCATCAGGAACCCTCCACCTCATACTGCCAACGAAAACATCACTTTATTGAAAACATGATTTGGCAATAGAGTCATTTCAAGAAATGGACCGGCCATTTGACCACTAAGATGGTGCGATTTGATGCTATTATTTTCTGTTGGGCCACGTCAAGTCACTAGCATATGCCGATAAACCAGCAACGATTGACGCTTTGGAGCAAGACATTGTTCAATATACGAGTAGAAAGAATGCAAAATTATTTGCATAACCAGTTCGTTGTTTTTAATCGAGATATTGTCGATTAATTCATAATATCCTCGACAATGGACTTTTCAACACAAGAATACGCAGACATGGTTTATATTTATGGTTTCTACTACGGTAACGATCAACTAGCGAGATTAGAATATCTGAGACCATTTCAGGGATAGGACTACTCCAAATAGCAAGACATAATAAAAAAAAAATAAGCAGGACTATCTTTTTGAGGGGAGAATGCGACCTAAAAGATCTCTTGTACCACAGAATTAGTATTACGAAGCCAAGAGAGGCTCAACTCATGCATAAATACATTCAAACACTCATACATTTTGCTGTCTTCATGAAAGCTTCAGCTTCTATTGTACATTCAGAAGGCATACATGCATTCCATCATATAACTAGTACAGTAGCTGTAACCCGGGGACTCAGAGAAGCCAATCACACTTTGCGGCAGATAGGATTATTGGCCAGATTCTATGTACGGATGAGTCCGAATTCACTACTAATTTCCAAAATTTACATACCATTAAACACAGAGGTTTTGAGCATAAGTTCAATGTTCGTGTGTGGGCAGGCATATTATGCAACAAGCAGATCGAACCCTATCGGCTTCCTCCAACCTTTAATTCGAATCTTTACCTGGAATTTTTGCGAAGCAAATTACCAGAACTAGGTGTGGTATACTGCAACAAACAACAGCCATGGTGTACCAGCATGATGGCGCCCCCCAGACTATGGCTACACAGCTAGAGAGTGACTAGATCGCATGTATGAAAATTCATGGATAGAGCGGGATGGACCCATTCGGTGGCCTTCAAATTCTGACTTGACCCCAATGGACTTTTATTTATGGGGACGGATTTTGTTTTTTTTTTTTTTCATAATCGGGTTTTTGTACCCTTAAAATGTTCGTACACAGCGCGGGTGAAGGAAATTTAGGGAAGAAGAAAAGACAGGTACCGATGTACATTGTTTTTAAATGTTTGCAAGTTATAACGACCAGGAAACACAGAGGTCGGCAGGGCATTTCATAAGCGAGTTGTACGGCTTAGGAAAGAATCACGATATTTAAGAGTACGTCCGAAAATGAGCTTGAGGGTATACTGATGAGCATTCATAGCGAGACGGGTGTTACGGTTGAAAGTTTGAATGGGCGGAATGCTACTGGCAATTTCAATGGAGCACTGGTGGTGGAAATAGCGATAAAACAAAGTGAGACAGGAGACTTTACGTCGGTGTTCGAGGGTGTCAATTGATTGACTGATATTAGTATCACCAATGAGTTTTATCGCACGGTTTTGAATCCTATCTAGCAGGTGCAGAGATGTTTTAGGAGCATCTGACCAGATGTGGGCATTGTACTCCAATTTTGGACGGATGAAAGCCTTTTATATTGTGGCCAGATCAGAGGGGGTAAAATATTTCTTACATCGCTTGAGGAAACCTAGACCAGAAATAACATTAGACGACTTCAACCACAGGATTGACGAGTCAGCTGCGAAAATAGAAGAAGACTTGAAGGAATGGACAATGTTTGATGCTTAAAAATACGAGCTCTGGTTTGTATACAAAACAATGGTCTGCACTTTGTATCATAAGTTTGATGCAAAAAAATAAAAATAAAAAAAAACGCCCATTACTTCTAAAGCAATCCCAAATATATGACGTGGGTGCTGGTGAATCGAAAGGATGTAACAGCACATTAATGTCATCACCCGTCGCCGAGATTATACACCCTAAATGATTCGAACTGCAACCGACTTCAGACTGCCATAATTTCCAAACCGTTCATGACAGTGAGCTCAAATTTTGACACATGACAAATAATTTTATTATTTACAAGTCTTTTAAACGATTTGCGTCTCAGTTGTGTTGAAAAATTTTTATCTGCGATGGAATTCAAACGTGATAGTGTGATTGTGGAAAACCACAAGTAGCTATCGTTAGAGCCCTCCAGCACCTCAACGTGAATAAATCATTTGTGTCTCGAACCATAGCTCGTTACCGTGATACTGGCAGCATTGCAAAATGCCATGGAGGTGGTCATAAAAAAACAGCAACATCGGCAGAAATGGTTCGGAAAGTGAAGGCTCGAATTGAGCGAAATCCCCGTCGAAGTAGAAGAAAAATGGCTCGTGAGCTCAACATATCGTTGGAACGGATGCACATACTGAAAAATGAGCTTGGGCTCAAGCCATTGAAGTTTCAAAAAGCACACGATCTTACACCGCAACAGAAAAAAGTTAGAGTCGAAAGAGTGAAGGAGTTGCTACTCTTGCATGAAAGTGGTGAGTTGCCGAAATTGTTTTTTTCCGATGAGTCGCCATTTGTTATCGAGCAATATGTTAACAAACAAAATGACCGAGTTTACTTGCCACTTTCGGACGGTCACCAGAAAGCAGGCAGCACCGATGGTGATGGTTCTGGCCGCCATAACCGCCGATGGTCGCTCTCCGCTCGTATTTTTGGACCGTGGCGTCAAAATTAATACGATCGTATACCATGAAACTGTCTTAGAGGGACAAACAATCATTTCGGTCGGAGACCGTGGACATTTCACCAAGTCTCGGCACCGTCTCACAAAGCGCGCGTCAGCCAAGATTGGTTAAAAAACAATGTTCCACACTTCATGTCTTCGGCACAATTGATTGCAAATTCTCCGGATGCAAATCCGTTGGATTTCTCTGTCTGGGGTATTTTGAAGGCGAAGGTTGGCACTAAAAAATACCAAAGTTTGGACCACCACCTACCGCAGAGCCATAAAATTTATCAAAAAATAAAAAAATTATAGCATTTTAAAAAGTTGGAGTTCGAGTCATTCACCCTGTATATGTATACAAATCTCAGCAGTTGCCTATGAAATCCTCAAAAGAGTGGCTTTCCAGCCAGGACTATACGTTCTATAGAAGACTACTGGCTATTAAATTGCATAGACATTTCTAGAGAGAGCTAAGCCAGTTTCAGAATAAGAATATTCCAAAAACGGCTAATAAAATCCCACCTTGCGGAACATAAACACAAATGTACGCGTACATCTTCCCGGAAATGAAATTATGCAATGACGGCAAATTCTTTACCATTTCTCCTATCACCGAACTACTCGTACGTTCTTAACAACTTAATTACATACTGCAACATTCCTCTGCTACCACAAACCTAAGCCTCTTGCGATGGTAGCCTATTACAAGTATAAACCACGTTCAGAAGTCTCCTTGTATGTGTAGCAACTTTTGTAATTTTATTGTGTCATAACCGGTAAACTGTTTTGACATATCGTTTAGCTCATTATATCTGGCAGAGGCAATAATTCACCAGCGGTAACAGGATCGCATTGGCTTCCATGTCGCCATCTCGAACCCAAACAGACCGGGGCTATCAAGTAACATTTTATCATCGGTAATTTATAGGCGAATACATCGTGTAGCGTCCAATTAAGAAATGTTGTAAATCTTTCTCCCATCTTTCCTATTGGTGGGGCTTTCGATAAAGAAGAAAAAAAAAATAATTCCATCCATCCCAATCACCTTGCTTTTACCGGCCAGAGGTACGAGTAGACCGCATCCCCAACGCTAAGATGAACTACCGACAAACTAATTTTCAATAACGTTTTCTCGTGTCCATGCCTATAAATACTATAGTTGTCGGACGGACCGGCTTCCTTAGCCTACATATTTCACGTGGACATGAATTCCACAACGCATTACCATCGTCACCAGTACCATTAGGCAGCAATCTGCAATCCGCAAGGTTGCTATTCCATATCCCATTGAGGAAAGCACAAGAATTCCTGGTCCGCGCCAAATAACGTTATTTATCACTGGAACGCGCACTGCCACTGCCCACAGATGGTACGGGATTCCAGCTCAATTGCAGAATCAACAGATGCCCAAGATGCCTACCTAACTCAGTCAGTAGGTTCTTAGGCACCATTCATTGTGCCAAGTGGTGTGGTATTACGAAATTGCAATCCCTCCTCGGCTGAGATTGTGCACGGTACCTCCACTGACCATTGGCAGTCATCAAAAAAAGTGAAATGATTCGGCATAGCCAACGGGCATAGGCATGAGCTGATCGGGCATGCGGTATGACGATTGTTATTTAGTTTGGCGCTTAGCAAATTGAATTGACTCTTGATGTATCTATCTAATCGTCTTCGACAACAGCAAGCCAGGAATACCGGTTTAGGAGGAGAACTGTTGAACCACGGTTGTGTGGTTAGATTATCTTGTCGACGAGTATCTATTGGTATTGTTCCTGTCTCGAGAGAGGTTACATTGCTTCAAGAAGAAATCAAGATATAACAACTGAAGTGCGCCCCAAGCTGATGAGATACAATTAATAGCTACAAGTTAAAATAGACCATGTCAAGAGATTGTAAATATGGTGTTAATTGCTTTCAAGATAAATTTTGGATGTGCTTGGAATTCGGACCTAACCGAAGCGAAAGTACGAGTATTTTTGCATAGAGCTCTTTCCATGGGAGATCTTCGTTAATTACTCGAATACCTGGTTTGATGTTGGGGTGAAAATGTTTGCTTTCTTTCTTGAATTTAAGGTTTTTTTTTGCAGACTTTCTTTTTATTTTTTAACTTAATATCTTGGTGAGATTGAAGGGCTTCAGTGTATTTATGAAAATTTCCAGAGCATAATTCAAAGTTGAGGCATCGTCTATGCCCAAAAGTAAGATCCACGACTCCTGGCGAACTGGCTGCGAGATCAAAGCTTTAAGTTGGATGGCGGCGCAAAAAACCGAGATGATTGTCTTTTCCAGGCAACCGCAGTGTGAATATCGCAGATGCGGTGGACGACGCAAGCCCTATAATTCGCAATCTCGAAGCGTGGGTGGATGGTTGACATAGGTCAAAAGAACGTTATTCGCATCGGTTGCCAACTCTTTATTGCTGTACAACGCCGAGGGGTGGGCGGAGACGGAGTCTCATGTTACGATGCTTTAGGTCCCTCCAGATCGCGTGCGTTTACCGCGCTCAGCGATAGGTTAGAAAGGGGGTTGACGTGCTAACACCACAAATGGGATGGAAAGTTTTGAGTGGGTGGACACACCCGTGCTGTGCCCATGTCTGGACGACATGGTGAGATGAATTATTACCAACTTCTCTCCGGACACGGGCAGTTCAACGCATATCTTCACCGCATTATTGTGAAACCATAACCCCGATTGAACTATTGCCTTACGGTGGATGATATTGCCGAGCGTTCTGTAGTTGTGCAAGGTGGCATCAGCAACGATAGCTGTTACGGTATCAGCTGGACCTCATATTCACGCCCGAAAACGTCGTTCAGGCTATGTTAGGTTGCGAGGACGTATGGAGGACTATGAGTGCTTTCGCTCACTAAGATAATGAGGGAAACGAAAACGGAGGAGTTAGCGAAGGCGGATCGATTGGTACGGATTGGTACGGAGCCGAGCCGCGCCGCGGTAGCTCACTTAAGCTATCACCAAAGAAATGTACTGAGCACCAGAGTGGCGCTCGCAAAATTTATAGCCAAAGCACTATCAGGGCTGCAGATCTCAGCAGGATGAAATATCTTGTCTTCAAATGAACAGTCGACATAAAAGGTTTGATTTGAAGCCCGATAAGAGGCCATGGTATCTTTCGAAGAGTTTGTGTCATTTAGAGTTGCTGTCGCGGGGTTTTAACAACTCGAGCAGTGTCTCCAACCTGAGGTAATGCTGTCGCCATGCTGGAACAGAGGAGTTTTAATGAGTGTCAGCTTGGTTAGATTCCAATCAATGCACGAGTCCCACATTAACGTAAAACTCTACGGTGTCCCTAAGTAGGATTTTGCCTTTCTTTGCTAACACCGAGGACTGAAAGACACAAAGGCTTCATACATCTGTCTATAGGAGTATGTCCTTGGTAACGTGTATTTGAAACTATTAGAGAAAACGATACTATACCTCGGTTAAGACCTGATTAGACGAAGGTGGCTTTGGACTATTCTATCCGAAACAAACTTTCTGGAATGTCAGAATACCTCTCAGCGTAGAGGGCACCCCACCAGCAACGATTTAAACGACATTTTCAAATACCGACAAGTGAAATGTGTCTTTATACTGAATAACCCCGACCTTATCCATATAAGCAAGATGATGATGCATTGACCTTGCTCCTTCCGACAATAACCCTTCTCTCGAAATCTACTTGGATGTAACTAATATGTAATTACAGAATGCCCTTGATTCCATCCAAAAAGATATTCCAAGCTTCGATGACTTGCAGAATTGTTTCATGATAATAGAAACGTTTCAAGAGCACAGGGCTACGGCCAAATAAACTTTGCGACAAAGAACCAATTTAAGTCATTCAACTATGTGACAGAGAAGGAATATAACGAGAACTTGACGAGAAAGATTATTTCTCAGTAGTGAACACTAAAGAAGGCCCAGACTATGTGGTATGGGTGCAATATAATCGACTTCAAGCTGCTCAAGAGGCCAACGCACGAACTCTTGTCGCAACCCATGGTCTCGTGGCTTTAGTCCCTACGCTACCTGGATCTTACAAGGGTGTGAGCCGAGATCTTTCGCAAAATGTTCTAAGTTGAGAACGTACAACAGACAAACTATTGTGATCCACCCCGAATAGATAATTCCAGTTCTCCCCCCATACTTTCACTCACAGCAGCTAGGATTTCTTCTCTACGCACACTATGTTGACGATTTGTTGGCTTTGCACCCTGCACTGTATCCTTTTTTTTCCAGGCCACCAGCGATAAGCTTCAGTATAGCCAAATAGCTTCAGTACCAAATAGTACCAAGTAGTTTTGGGGAAACTAATGAATACACGGCACCTACATGAGCATACATGTTATATACTTAATCTTCAGTGCCTGTTTCCCAAAATAAGGATGAAGTCAGAAGGACAAACCCACTAGTTATAACTGAGAAAGTTTTAAATACTGGTAACGTTAAACAGCAGCAAGAAGCCAAAACTGAAGGGAATGCCGAAGCCATCAAAACAAAACTAGTGATCTCCAAACTCCTTGGATGGTAGTTTTGCAGTGGAAAAAAGCGGAAATAAGTCATCACCGGACAGGGTAACCACCAAGAGTCATCGTACAGGGCGTCGTGCATTCTTAACACAATGGAAAAGGGTTTGAAAAAAAAGACGCGCAAACTAATGCCATACGTCAAAGAACACTCGGGGCTCAAGAACTGACAGTTCAGCTCCAAAAAGAACCGAAGCAATATTGTGCGTGACTAGGAAGGAGGCAACGGCGTGTGCATTTTTCCCGGTGTGGATAATTGGCAGCTGCATTACCCGTGCTTCTATGGAATCTTAGAACGCCAAGGCCGAGCGGAATAAGTAGTAGAACAAAGGCAGGACATCTTACTGTAAAGGCCGAAGAGTATACTAAAGAGTCGAGTCCGAATATCGAGTAG
Source organism: Volucella zonaria (assembly GCA_963966105.1). Taxonomy (NCBI): domain Eukaryota; kingdom Metazoa; phylum Arthropoda; class Insecta; order Diptera; family Syrphidae; genus Volucella; species Volucella zonaria. Next base: position 234,375,592 of record OZ014530.1, on the reverse strand, counting down.
CGAGGAATACTTTTACATCACCTAGATCCGATAAGATCCGACATTAGACGGTTCTCTGCTCATTTCATCACATGAAAGAGATGTAAGGAGTATTGCATCTCACTTCTGAACATTGTTTCCACCAGCAATGACAATAACCTGCCAGAAGGAGCCATTGACTATATGTATTTGCACCTCAATCTTTAAAGAAAATAATGTCACACCAGTCAAAACCAACTAGGCTGGGTGTTAGTGGCATTCCCGCATTAAAAATAGCGCCAACAACTTTATCGGAATTCTGCATCCACCGGTAAAGCCTCAGATGTGCGTGATGTGCTTCTCGTCGTCCGGCCAACAGGAACTGGCAGACTTCGATGGACCCTCAGGTCTGACTACGTTTGCTATAGAATTGTTTGCGATCATTGGCCTACCGAGAAAAAAAGAAGTTGTTTCTGACAGCAATATGATGGCGTCTAAATGAGGCATCCTACTTGGGGCACAGTGTACTTAGTGTAAAGTGTCTGATTGCCATCATCTGTCGGTCGCTAGGGACATATTTTCCACTGTCTAAATCTAGCCAAAACCCAACCTCCTGCCATTCAATAGTGAATGAACAAAATGTGGCTCAAACTAATACCTCAACACGCGACATATGTAGATTAGAACTTCGATTTCTGGTGACCACTCTGAAAATTTATAATCTGCAATACTTAAGGATATGCACTTGATATGTCCGGACTCTAAATAGAAAAGGCGTCTCTATATGGCTGGCATTACCCGGCACCAAAAGATGCGATAAATAAAACATCCATCATTCGTCGGCAGAACAGGTAACTCCAAACTTGTGACATACGAGTATACCCTATATGTTAGACCTTCCATGTACGAGTGGTGTTGGTTTTGGATCGACACACCATATTCGTTCCCAACTCTGAACGGTAACTGAATGGATTGTCACCAGATTGATCAAGTTTTGATCGACTGAGAGAGAGATTGCTTCCAGTTTCCTTAAAGTACCCACGACACGAGGCGACAGCATCGATTCGGATCATAACTTGCAGTCAAGATCCGCATACGCTTGTGTCCAATAACACCATTGGAAACAAAGGAGCCGCTCCAATTTAAATTGATCGCTCAAATTTGTTCTACTCGACTCTCACTCCTGCTTGCATAAAGCCCACTTCAATTTGGCGATAAATGTGCGCAGTGAGCACATACCGGAGTACATATCTCCCGGACTGCCGCTGAAGAGATAATTCGTTTCGAATGACTTAATCCTGTGATACGATTTAGAGTGCGGTGACACTACTGCAGCATACCGAGCGATCCAGCAGTCAGTTATTCCGCGACCTGCAAAGAAACAATACAAATACGAATAGAAGAAAAGGAAAAGGAAGGAGGAATGGTTTTTTAGACGCAATGATGGGAAAAGTGGCATCTCTTCTTGTAGAGATTGAATTGGTAATCTAGTGTTAGCACTTCTCAAAACTACTGAGTGACGATGGAGGTAAAGATTCCGACGATGGGATAAATAAGCTGTAGCTGGTGATGGCATTGATGTGCTTCCACCTGCCATTGTCCAACTAAAAACTACCAAGCCCTACCAGCTGAGTCCAATGAGCATAATCGACGTATACTATGTTAGGTAAATAAAGTCGCGAACCGTATGGCCTGTAAGCCGATATTGACATATCTGGTTAGGTCATGCTGAGCAAATGCACAACGGTGTCGCTCCACAAGTAACTTAGGAGAGATTTAAGCACTGTCTGTAGTAAACGATAGCCTCTGCGGTAGTGACAACTCCATTTAATGATGGCCCAGTACATTCGCCCCAATGGAGGTTATACAAGTGAGTAATGAAACCAGTTCTGCTCATAACTTATAATTTATGGGCATCGGATTTGTACGATCACCGATCGTAGAGAGGCAGCTTCTGTGCGTTTAATAAAAACGCTTGTCAACCATCTGTATGCTATTGATTATTCTCTCATCTCATTGTTTATATGTGGACTTCCTTCCTTCCATCCTGATGTCAATGACAATCTCCGGAAAAACATCGCCAATAACTGTATCAGAATTACCCCAAGCATCTTAAAAGAAATATGGCCACCACCCGCTGAAATGGCATACCAAACTAAAACTGCACGAAGGTGTAATGATCATTGGAGCATCAATTGCTCATGATAATTTTTTGCGAAAATGTTGGTCGCCTATCTTACATTATTACTTCTTAGGCAGCACTACAGTACGGAGTCCAGGCAGCCCTGTTGTGGGACAATTGCTTCCAATTTCCCACGCCAAGTTGGTTCAGGTTTTCTTGGTGATGGGTTCCGAGTTTGTATCCATTTGCTCTACACGTTGTAGCCAATTAAGCCGATGCTTTCTGACTTTCTAAGCTACGACATATCCACGCCACTGTACAGCACGTAGAAGTAAGTTTCCTCCTCCACTCTCCGCCGATGTAGGCGAATCATTTTTTTTTACTCTCGAAAAGACCAAGCGCATCCTAAACCCTTTTTTTTTTAATAAAGTGCATGCGTCTGCGCAACAGCGGAGGACGCGCTATTTTGGCGATCCGATTGTGAAGAGTTACTCTTTGAATGGCAACTTAGGTGTGGCTTCTTTGTGTTTAATAACTGCGGTGGTCTTTGACCACCTCGACGTTATACTTCACAATTATGATATTTTACACGAGTCTCGATGACAGCATTTAACATTTTTTTTTTATTTTATTCAATATAGTCCGCTTTTAGTTTGATACACTTATTCCAACTTCTTGATCCCGTCCGAAAAGTAATTTTCCAGAAGGTCTGCAAAATACTCCTCCATGGCGTCGATGATTACCTCGGGTGAGCTGAATTTTTTATTGATGAGCCATCTTTTGAGGTTTGGGAAGACATAATAGTCCGAGAGATCCAATGCCAAAAGTCCGCCCGATTCCGCATCAGCAAGTCAAAACACTCTTTCGAAGTGCTTTTGGTCAGGAGTGAGCATTCGCGGCACACAGCGGCAGGATAACTTTTTCATATGCAGAATATTGCCGAAAATATTTCGTGTGCGTTCAGTACTAATCTTTGTGGTATCTGCTAGCTGGCGCACCTTCACTTTCCGGTCAGCCAACACCATTTCATGTATTTTTTTTGACATTGTCCTCTGTAACCGCATCGGAGGGCCTGCAGCTGCGGACGAAACTCTCGACACCAATATTTGACGGTGTATTCTGACGGAGCATTAGCCCCATATTGTTTATCCAACTTTTCTATTGTTTCTTTCGCCGTTTTGCCTCTCAAAAACTAATGTCTTATGAGAGAACGAAAATCGTTTTTGTCCAAACTCAACATGATGCCAAACACGTCAACAACAATCAGCTGTGAAAACAAAACTAAAAACAGTATCGCACTGAAATTTGGCATGTCTGCCTAAATATGAACGCACTTCAAGGCACCATAACCTTTTTTGCAGTAGCAGCGCATTCTAACGGTCAAGGAGGTAACTTTTCACTCTACCTAGTACTTCGTTTTTCCGCTGTTTACCGCCAGGCCCATCTTCTTCGGTGGATGCGTCGGAAACCACGCAGATGAGGAACAATTTGTAGGTTGGTGATTTAGGCGATTACGAGTATATTGTACGGCAGAGAATCCCTTATAGGCGAAGTTAATGAGACTAATGTCTCTATAGTTGGCGCAGACTAGAATTTCTCATTTCTTCATGATCGGACATACAATACTGAGGTTCCATCAGTCGGGCATTCTTTTGTCGAACCGTATTTAAGAAATGATTTGGTGCATGCTCTTCACAAAGTCATTTCCCGCCGCCTTGAATAACCGGCAGTTTGGACATGGCTAACGTCACTTCGTTAAGATCATACGCAAGTTGGTTTTATCTGATAGCAGAATGTTGATCGTCATCACCGTTTAACAGTCTGCAGAAATGGTCCTTCAGAATCCTCAGTTCTGACTGATTACACTGGTCAACAAAAAAAATATTTATTTATGTGATTCGTAGTCGTTGGAGTTTATAGAATCAGGAAAACTATATAAAATAGCCAGGTCACATCGGGATTTTATGAGAAAACGCTTTTTTGAATTTAAGAATTTAACCAAAAATATTACCGAAAAAATGTTATTTCTTGTAAAATTTTGTTGTTTTTTTGGAAACGGAATGCAGATGCCGTTTATAAGAACACCTCGGAGTCCCTCTTATAAGCGACCAGCAGTAATCTGCCAACATTAATGGCTCCCATTTTCCTTGGTACAGTTGCTCTATTGCAGCAATGTCTTTGTGGAATCTCTCGCCGTGCTCATCGCTTACATCACCCATATTTTCAGGAAAGAAATTGAGATTAGAATGCAAAAAATGAAGTTTTAACGACATGTTGCATCCCATTTTATGATAAGCATCCAGCATTTTCTTTACATCATCTGCATAACCTGGAGTCTTATTGTTACCTAGGAAGTTTTCTGCTACTTTCACAAATGAACACCAGACCTGTTTTTCTAATGAATTCAGAGTAGGAATGAAAGCTGGATCTTTTATAAGCTGTCTAATGTCTGGACCCACAAAAATACCTTCTTTAATTTTTGCTTCGCTTAGTGATGGGAACTTTTGTTTCAAAAAATTGAAACCAGGTTGGTCTTTCTTCATCGCCTTTACAAAGTTTTTTATGAGACCCAATTTGATATGTAATGGTGGTAGAATAACACGCTGTGGTTCGATTAATGAACGATTCCTTATATTTTTTTCTCCACAAATAAAATGCTCATAACCCAGTGACAGCATTAAGCCATTAATATCATTACAATACACTAAGTTATCGGCTTTCGAAAAATAAGGAACAAATTCACTTTGTCGCGTACGGTACTCTGTAATTTTTACCTCAGGCTTGAGCAGATTCCACTACTTTAACCTTGAGCTCAGTATTTCAGACTTTTGTTTTGACAAATCCAAGTCTCTGACGAGGTCATTAAGCTCAATCTGACTCATGAGATGTGGTGCATCAGAAGATGTAAGGAGCTCAAATTCGGGATCATCCATGATTTCTTCTGAACAATATGACGAACTTATTTCTGTGTCCGAAAGGCGTCCGGAAGGTGGCTTTGGAACTGGCAGAATCTCTGTATGAGGTGCTGGTCTTGTTACAGAAGAGACATCTGCATATTTTATGAAATGCTTTGATCTTCGAGAAAATCCCTTCACATTGGTGCAACAAAAGTAACAATCTGTGTGACTCTGGGGCTCTTTCCATATCATAGGCATTCCAAAAGGCATTGCAGAAAATGACCCGTTAAACCAAACAGTTAGCTGTCGGGGACACCTAAGGCAGCATATGTGTGGTGCCCAGAGTTTATCCTGATGGTTTATTTTAAATTTACGAGTAAAATAAAAAAAGTAACACTTTTCAATAAATGGTGTTATTTTCTTTTTTCGGAAACTTGGTGTAAATTCTCCACAAATATAGCAGAATAAATCTGGACAATTAACACAAGATCGTGGCATTTTATCAATTTAATACACTTCTAATATTCTTCTTACGTAAATTAGTTTATTTTTTTAAATTACTAACAGAAAAACCGATTTAAACGATGTGCGATTCTATTAGAACTGACCTCGTTCGATAAAGATTTAAAAGTGTGTGCCGTTAGGTTTCTGTAAGTGACCTGAGCAAAATATTATTTTTCCCGTTATCTACAGGTCGAGTACTATAAGAAACACTATTCAGTAGTGTCCTAGTATTTTTTATTGTTGCCCAGTGTTATCTACCACTAGACTCCCCTGTTTATCCTTGTTTGTTATTTATAGTTCTTTGTTGATCTGGAATTTTGTTTTTACCTTCTGGCAAAATTTCGAAATGTGTTGTTTGCTACAATAATCATATATTTCGGTTTCCTTTATCTCGCACTTCTCGTCCTTCCTTTGTTGTTCGCAGAGCTCTTAAGCAACTCCAGGCCTCCTTTACAATGCCACATTACCATATATGCTTTTTGTTTCTCCACATGCACTGCACCATTCATAGTCCAACAACGGGTTTTGCAGTGGTGTTCTGGCATCATATGAGTAGACATTTCTGATGACTTGACATTCGTGCCTTGGCAATAACAACCACAACAAAGTGATGGTTTAAGTCAATGTTGCCCCTTCGAAACGTTCGAACGTCCGAAATACTGTTGACTGGCTTTGCGACGATTTGTGCTGCTTCAGCCAATTATAAATAGAATCACCAGAGTAGATGATGTCACAGTTCTCTATCTTTCTTGCAGCCGGTTCCAGTTCATGGATGGCGATTAGATCTGCTCTATAGCAGTCTACAGTTTCCTCGAGTTGTTCGGCTGTAATGGTTTCTTAAAGTATCTAACATTCAAATGCAGTACGGAAAATCATTTGCTTTTTTCGAGTTACACGGATCGCCGCTTATGAAAATTTTCCTGTAGCTGCAGCCTCAATTAAGTTTTATATGGAGATATTCCCAATATTCCAATAAAAGGTGCCCAGAGGTCCACAGGCACACTGCTCATGGCATTAGTTTTTTTCTGCGGAACGTTGGCTGCGCGGTCCCTCTAATTTCGCTTTATACAAATTGACCTGCTCGGTGCGGGATTAACAACAAAAAAGAACCCAGTTTTATGAATTTGAAAGGTTTTCCAAAATTCAAGGGAATGATTGGCAGACAGAATGTCAAAGCAATGCCTAACACGTGCTGCTAATAATGATACAAGTCTGTTTGATCATCAATCATGAAGCATATCAACACGTTCCTTTACGGGAAGGGTGATTCTTATTTACATAAAATCTAGAACAGAATATGGTATATGAAATGGGTGACATATAGTTGAGCTGTGAAATGGTTTTTCAATGAGGAGACAGATTCGTTCCAGGGTAAGGTAGGGCAGACGATTATTGACGGACATACCAACTTAACATACTCGTACTCGTATATCTGCCACTTAAATCGTTGTAAACTCTGCATCATGTGGTTCGTTCAGATTGAATTATTGAAATTCTTTTGAATTTTTAATGAATTCTCAAAGCGCAAAATACATTTGAATGTTCTCGCCTAAGACAACCTATTGTCATGCATTTCCTAAGCATTACACATGTATGTCAATGTTTGTCCGTACTAGCATGCCTAGGATGCAAGTTTAGTACTTATAAATTGAATTTTAATAAGAATTTCTATGTAGATATCGTGCGTCTCAGATGGTGATACAAATTCGAAATAATTGCGGTGTCGACATAGAAATGGAACACGATCAGCATCTTATAGGAGCTCGCATATGCCTTCGTACTGCATTCCTCAGCAGCAACAGTGATGACATTATATTGCGAATTGGACCACCGAATTTTTCCCTGAGATCGCGCGATTTGACGCCACTCGATTCCCTCTTTTGCGGATATGTTAATTCGCTGGGATATGCTGGTATATAACAGCGAGCTGTTCAGGTATTGGAAATCAATATTGAGCACATTATTGGTGAGGTGAAGGCGCAAATAATCGAAAGGTTAGTCAAAAACGTCCTACGAAGCCATATGCCTGAAGATATATTCAAAAAATTATATCACGAACAATTTCGAATCTTTCGACTCAAACTTAATTTCGGTCGTTATTGTTAAAAAGAAAATTACATACGAGTTGGTCTTGAAAAAAAAAACACCCTTGAGTAGTCTGTGACTACACAACTCATGTAATACGAAAGGCGGAAGTAGATCCAGCGAATAGAAAATAGAGATCTGTCTGAAAAACTAATAACAAACCCTCAGAAAGGCCAAAGTTTCGCCTTTAATGTCAAGCTGTTGCGGATACCAGATGAAACAGGCCCGAAGAAGATCAAAACGCAGCGTGTGTCATGCAAATTCGATAGTGAAGGACTTTTGAGACGGTTGGGTGCTGTGGAAATAAGGTAGGCACTGAGAGGAAATACCCAGTGTTGAGACGGTTTCTACACATCAATTGTGCTCATTTTACCTACAAATGGTAAAATCCATCGGGTACTGGACTCGACTTGCCAAACTTGTAGGCGCGACTGCTGACTACCAGACAAAAATAGCAGCACTATAAACGTGACAGCGGATGACTTAACCATATGGAATCAACATTGAAGTAAAATCCCGGGAAAAGCAAATTAGACCTTACTCGGGCTACGCCGACATATTTGGGCTGAGGCCAGTAGGAGTTTCCAAGACTAAGTCAGGGTGTTGGAAAAGAGAAGGTGGCGGATGAGCCCTTAATGAACCAACGGCAGCTCTTATAGCAGCAAAAGGCTATCCTCATCCCAGGGGTATCTACAACGGAATTCGACCTCCGGGTTCAGAGTTGTGCCGTTGGGGTAACTGCCGGGCAATGTGGAAAAAATCCACAGTTACGAAGCAACAACAAGCCTAGGATACGGACGGATCTACTGTTGACAACCCCTTCAAAGGAAACCAGGACAATGAATTTCGGATCTACCACTATAAACAGCGGAGGCCCTGGACTGCTGCAAAGCAGATATTACCGCCATCCAAAAAATGTAATGGAACGCCATGCGGATTTGTTGTTAGACGCAGACATAGGCAAGAAGTCTTGAGTTTCTGGCTTGTGAAAGAGGGCCTCGTAACAATCCATATTTAGGCTAAATTTGCCAATATTAGCCCCGCACGTCCCCACAGAGGAGGAAAATAAGAACACTATAGATGTCCTCTACGAGCTCTTGCACAAGACTTACGAGCAGTGCCCTAGCCATCACATGAAAATTCTCCTCGGCGATTTTAATGCAAACTTAGGAAGTGATGGCAATTTTGGTAGTACTTTCGGAAGGTATAGTCTACATGACACTAGCTCCGATAACGAATAGAGACTAATCGACTTTGCGGCTGGGCAAAACATTGTCATAGCTAGTACGTGGTTCCCACATCTCGATATTCACAAGGGGACTTGGAGAATTCCTGATCAATCAACCGTCAGCCAGTTTGACCACATTGCGATTGACGCAAGGCATTCCACCAGTGTTATGGATGTTCGAACGTTCCGATGGGCCAACATCGATTCGGACCATGTCGTAACCAAGACACGTAAAGACAAACTAATACTGTGAGAAAGTTCGAAGTTGGTTGGCTGCAATTGCAAGAGATAGACAAATCGTTTTCCGATAAGTCTCCCTTAATCCCTCAAGAGGTCCTATGCCGTTAGCATCAAATATCGAAGACAGTTGCCAACATTGCCAAAGCCCAAAATGCCGTCAGAAATGCTGGGTTTCACTCGGCCATCACAACGAAATTATTGGTTTAACGACGAGTGCCGGCAAGTATATGCAGCTATGCAAGAGACATACAAAGCAGCGCTGCATACAAAAACTGCAGCTGCTCACGAGCTTTACGAGCATAAAAGAAGAGATGAACACCAGCTTCTCAAAAGCAAAAATAAAGAGTATGAGAAGTGCCCAATCAAGGAAACGAGATTCGGAAGTTTTACCAAACGGTAAAAAAAACATGCCACAGACACAAACCCCGAACCGAAGCATGTAGCGGCGAGCAAGGGAATATATTTGATGGTGAGGATTTGGAAAGAGCATTTCTGTAGGCTGGAAGACCAACAATTCCGTCCACTCGACCTGGATGAAGTGAAGATAGCCATATCTAAGCTTAAGTCCAACAAAGCTACTGAAGCGCACGGCCTGACCACCAAGGTCTTCAAAACGGCAAGCGATGGCTTGGTACGGAGCATACACCAAGTCATCTGTAAAATATGTTCTGACGAAAGTACGCCCGATGGATAGAAGCTCTGCATAGCTTGTCTGAACCTTAGAAATTAAACTGGGCCAACTACAGAGACATCAGTCTTCTCCTATCTGGCGCATTGTGTGAACGCCTGATGCCGTTTGTCAACAACCGGATTGGTTCATATCAGTGTTACTTCAGGCCAGAAATATTCTACCAAATATTCACACTACGGCAGATCTTGGAAAAAACCCAGGAACTCCCAATCAATACACACCACCTACTAATCGGTGTCAAGGCCGCGTATGACAACATCTAAAGAGTGAGCTACACAGAGTAATGTCCAGTTTTGGCATCCCTGCCGAACTCGTCCGCTTGTGGAGGATGACGATGGAGACGCACGCTGCTCTATCAAGGCCGGTAAAGAACTCACCGAGGCCTTTGATCCCAAAAAGGGATTTAAAAACCAACACTTCAAAGGTCCATAATGACATAATTGGAAGAAAATAGCGTGATGTCAGTGGCGCTTTCGCGAGTATTGAGGCGGAAACGGCCAATATGGGTATAACGGTCAATGAGGGCAATACCAAACATATGCTGTCAGCAAGAAAGGACTCCGAATAGCGACGTTTCGGATAGAACGTCACCTTCGATAAATATAACTTTGAGGTGGTTAAGTACTTTGTCTACCTATGCTCCGCTATCAATTCAGACAACGACACCAGCGCTGAAATACGAAGAATTACTGTTAGGTGCTCTTGGCTGCTTTGAAAGGATAATTCTTCGGGTGATTTTCGATCCCGCCTGCATAGACTGTGAGTGGAGTTGGAGATACAGCGACTTCGACTTAGCCAGAAGAGTGAAGATCCAACGACTGAGGTGGCTCGGTCATGTAGAGACAGCTCAGTAGAGTAAGACTGCGACTCCAATGGCGTACACAAGTGTTAGGGAACCTTAGCCAACTTAACGTGCAAAACTGGAGGCAGCTGGCTAAAGATCGACCTGACTTTTTGGTTGAGGCCCAGGTCCACTCCAGACTGTTGCGCCACCTTAAGTAAAAAAGACTTTTCACCTCTAGAGTCCTGCAAATCTCAGCGTTTTTTCATTAAATTATTTTAAGTACGCCTATCGAAAGATTTTAATTTGGTTATGCGCCAACAAGGACATTGTCATTTTTAGTGTTTTGCCGTGATAATCAGCAGTTCCATGGTAAACGACGATTTGGTAAAAGTTTTACTGCCACGATTCTTAATTTGTGGGAGGAATAATTCAATAATTCCAGGAGACAGGGTCGATTACTGATGTCAGACCATCGACACGTATTTGTCTAGGTCGAAAACATCATGCTTGTTCACCATAATGTGATCAAGGGTCCGAGAATGCCCACTGGACAAGGATTAAACATCCCAAGAAGCTTTATACGGTGTATTCTCACGAAAGATTTGCCTATTAATGCATATAAAATTGAGGTGACTCAACAAAGCAAGTCTACGGACCATATACAGTCCGTCACTGGTTCAGTGAAAGGTGAGTTCTTCATCAAAATCAACTTCAGCGACGAGTCTATGTGGGATGGCTACGTGAACAAGCAAAATTGCCTCATTTGGAGTGATGAAAACCCACATGTATTTCATGAGAAGGAAGTGCTCCAAAACGTGTCACTGTGGATTTTTGGCTGGAGGCTGAAACACGCTGCTGGAAGTGCACAAGGAATCAATGGCAAATGGTATCAGAGAGTGATAACTTAGCTTTTGCACCTTAAATGGATGGCACGAATCTCGAAGGAGTGTTGGGTTCCACTTGATACACTGCACGTGAGACATTCACTGATGGTGTATTCCTATGTTTAGGCGACTATATCTTTGCAATTAAACGCCTCTGAACTTATTTATGTCAATAAGCCCACACCATTGAAGCCTTGAAGGAGGAGATTAGACTCTGTGTCACTGGAATCCAGTCACATTTATGCGAAACTGTGATGGAAAAGTTCGTTAAACTCAAATTTGCCAGGATCGCCGAGGGGGACATTTATCAGAAGTGTTATTAGAGTTCACATCAAGCATTTGCTCTCTCATCTAGTTGTGACCCCTGGAAATTGCATATGTAAACTCGTGTTCATATACAAAGACTAAACTTCTAAGAGCGAAAGTTGTATAAACGAATAGCGGATAACTCCCAGATGGAATCAAAGGTGCTACATGCATAGAGCCTCTTGACTTAGCGTTTCTCTTTTAGGGTTGCTTGAGATAAACACAGGCGTGAAAGTAGTTTTAAAACTTCCGGCCAGAGTTTCTGAAGTTGAGTTGGTGGCGCAAAATCTCGAATTAAATCAACGACAACATTCATAACCTCGCACGGGGCTGCTGACTCTGGTGCAACTGGCCTTTTGTGTTTAAGACATGCCACAAGTGGCCTGAACCCCCAATTTGGTGGTCAACCACCCAGCAGTATAAAATAAAATAAATAATAACAACAAACAACAGAAAGTCTTAGATAGGAATGATACCACTATTGACGATCCATGTTACTTGAAAGAGGCAAATCGTCTTCTGTGTTGCAACTACAATAAACCATGTGCAACCGAACATCTCGCAGATATCGCAGACCGCTATCAAGCAGAACTAACCGAAATGAACTGGAATGGCCGTGGTGTAAGAAGTATGATAAACTGCGACATATATTACCGTGATTACGACCTAGAGGACAATCGGTGGGTACTTGAATGCGGATTTGTGATTAGACGCAAATGTAGGCAAGAAGTCTTGAGTTTCAGTCATGCGAACAAGCTCCTCATCAAGACTATATTCGCCTACATCAGCCTAACATGCGCGCATACTTCAACGGAGAAAGAAGACAAAATTAGCAAGGACTGTTTTCATGATCTCGACAAGACATATGCCCATTGCTCTAAGAATCATGTTAAAACCGTTCCAGGTGATTGAAGTGTACCGAAACCCTATGATAAAGAGATACTTAACTCAACAATGAACATGATTCCATCGAGATCGTTGATGTCAAGGCTTCCGATTCCGATCAACTGCCATGTGATTTATTCAACATCGTACTTTGAAGTACTCGTATTGCAGGCCTAGTAGACGCCAACATTGAACATGGCATGACAAATTGGGTTTGCAACATGCTAGCAAACAGGAAAATAAACTGTTCCATTGGGCAAAGCTCGGTCGGAATGTCCGTAACCAGGGGAACCCCTCAGGGTGGAGTCAAATACCCAGTCCTGTGGGTGCTAGTTATCAAAGACATCCTTAAAATGCTTAGTACAATGGGTATAAGTGTCACGGCATACATAGATGACGTGGTCGTAATAGTGCAGGGAGGTTGCCCTGAAGACGATCAGCACTTGGGCAAAAAACTGTGGTCTCAAGGCCAACGCTTCCAAAACGGAACTGGTTCTTTTTACTACATAGTACAAGCTACTCCCAAAACTCAACGGCGCGGAATATCTGCGTGTGATTCTAGACAAAAAACTGAATTTTTTCACCTACACTGCTTGATTTACAGATCAAAAAATTTGCTGACAACAGTGCGATACGACTCACTAATCTGGGTTAATTCAAGAGCAGTAATTTCGGACATGGCACGGTCCTAACGGAGCTACTGCCAGGCAATCCAATTCTAACGGATGAAATTCCTTCCCTGGTCGACTTTGACATCTCGTACGATATAATTTATCCGGAGGACTGGGAAAAAAATCGGGTCGAATGAAATTGCAGTCTTCAAGATGGCTCAAAACCAGAGGAAGGAAAAGGTTCTTCTCAGAAGACGCAGGTCTTCCGGATACCAGAACTAAGAGTGTCTATAAGACTACCGCACGCAAGCAGTGTCCTCCAATCAAAAGTTCTGGCTGTCCTCAGGGCGACTAAGCTAATGCAGATGAGATCAGAATCTGAAAGAGATATCGCTACCTACATCGATAGCCCTGCCGCACTCAAGGCAATGGAATCAACCAACGTCAACTCTGATAAAGTCAGGGGCTGTCGCACAGTGCTCAAGGTACTATGCAGTCAAAACCGAGTAACACTGTGCATGATGCCAGGACACTGTGGTATTAAAGGAAATGAGCATGCGGACGAGCTTGCAAGAAAAGGAGGGCTACTGGACAATACTGAGGTTGTCAATATCAAACCACCCCTTTGCATAGTGAGGGACACTATCGAGGAAAAAGTCACAAAGACTGCCAACCTAAGGTGATCAAGTCTTGAGGGTATCCATGGCTCTCTGGCTGCTTTTTGACGGCAAAAGAATAGGAATCTTGACAGGACACTGTCTCTTGCGGCAGCATGCAAAGAGACACAAATTGTCAGATATCTGCAGATTCTGCGGTGATCTGCAAGCTATTGAGGATTGAGGACATAACACACATACTGTGTGAATGCGTAGTCGAAGAAAATTTTTAGGGAAATACTTTTTCGAAAACCTAGAGGAAATAGACGGCACGAACTTCAAAGGCCTTCTTGGCTTTTGCAAGAAAATTGGATGTTTCACCAGAGCGATTGTTTAGGTTTTTGCCATTTGAAGACAAATTCAATTTGTTCCACAGTGATCGCGATTGACCCGTTTTGGTGCCTAGAGTCTGTGTGATGGTATATCCATCACACCCGTGTTTAACTTAACCTAACGCGGATAAAGTGGTATTGGTCTAGTCAGGTGTCTAGAGAACCAGCGTCTGAGATATCTGAGATGGTCTTCACATCTAACCACTTTGGGCAGCCCAGCTGACAATTATCGCAGGTGGCGCAAACAAGTGGAAGGGGACTTTAAAAATTTGAAGTGTGGCACTGAAGGTAGCTGGCGAGAGTTTGCGGTAGCTGCAGAGGCATGTTGGTTGAATCCAAGGTGCACCCTGGACTGTTGCGTCACCCAAGGCTTGGCTGAAAGGGCATGTTGACTGAAGCCTAGGTACAGTAAGGATTGTAGACCGTAGCTGTATTTTATTGAAAATGTCTGTCCATAACTAGAAAATGTGTGTAATTTTTTCCGTAAAAATGGAATTTTCTTTAAAAAAAACTCTTTAAACTTATTTTAATTTGAAATATAAATAAGAGAAAGAGACCGTTTATTTTACATACTCTTTAGCGAACTTTAGATATTGAATTCAATTTATTACAAAATATTTGAGTTCTTAATAGAATTCATGAATAGTTTTATAAACAAAAAACAAGAAGCTCAGACGAAAGTAAATGCAGATTTTATTGAAGGGTAAAAAAATATTATTTAAAAAAATTAAAAATAAAAAAAAAAATAGAAAAATCTGCTGAAAACACTAAACTCAAGAGCACGTCTGCTCACAACACAGAAAATAAATAAAATAAAAAAACACCTTAAACTATGTACACAGCTACGAGTATCTATGCACATCATACTGATCTTTCACAAATCTACATTCAACCTCTGATCGGTAATCAAAATTATATCTCACAGCACACTATCACAAATTGATTTTATCCGGCTACTTATTTAGCCATTACAATTGGAAACATAAATTCTAATTCCTTTTTGATTCAAGGCCAACTTATGGATACGACCATTTGGGTCCATCAACAGTTGGGGGAATAAATCTTAAAGGCAAAAAATCACTCTTAAATACCAAAAGATACTCACAACAATAAAAGTTATAAGAAAAGTAAAATCCGATTCCGAATTACAGAGTTCAAACAAATTGCGTACGAATTTTGCTCAACATCAAGTGTACAGTGTTAACATCGATTGAAGTTCAATATCGATGTTAAGATGCAATTTCCCGATAGATTCTTTTAGGTACTCTCACAGTGAGATACGAGTAGTATATACTTTTTTTTTTACAAGCGATGTACTCGGTGCGCTGGGCGAATTCAAAATGACTTAAACTTTGCATCGTGACAATTCTTTATATGGACTACGAGTTCGAGTACGAGTACGAGTGCGAGTATGAGTACGAGTTAGAGTTGGAGTTGGAGTACCATCATCACCGTCATCAACATCATCATCGTCCAGCGGAATAGAACCTCCAGTCAAGTAGAAGAAATCCAACAAGAAAATAAGAAATTAATAAAAAAGAAATGGTTAGTGGTCTTTTTTTTTTTGTATTTGAAGTTCTTGAGCGAAATGGGCATACGAGTATCTCTACAACATATTCGTACAACGACCAATGTACATGGCTAATGTACATTTCTCCGAGATTCTGATTGGCCCAAACTGAAGACCAAGTCACTTGTTGAGGACAGAGCCGCTTACTATGACAAGATCGACACCAGAAGAAATACGTTGAAGATACACCACACGATGAAGTAAATAAAAATAGTTGTGCTTGCCAATAGATAGTATTGGTGCTCTTCGTAGATACTCTCATTGTTGGTTAGAGTTCGGATAGAACACTAGCTCCACGAGCTCTACGATAACAGACTACTCCACCAATGACGACATTCAAATGGCAGTCATTCGAAAGATCCATTCAAAATCATACTTCATCGGGACTAAAAAGAAAAAGTTCGTTACCATTACCATGGTTGTAATTCATATGTTTGTAATCACCATGCACCAGGGTAGAACATCATACCACGGATACGAGTACATCTCCGATATTGAAGCCTTCGAACTACTACATCTTCGACTACGAAAACTGTTGTTGCTGCTGCTGCGCTAGTAATAGGCCAATGAAATGGCCAGTGAAATAGAATGTGGAAATATTGTAGTTAGCAAGGTAAACGTTTTAAAATGGACATCTGTATCCAGATACATGCAATTAACTGCGGCAACCAGAGACCCCTAGGTGGTTAAACAAATATTTAAAATTCTATTTACAAGGTGGTTTTATGACCGCTATAACTATTAGTACAAGTACGCATTAGATTTTTAGGAGAGTTTTGTATAATAAATGTCTTACGATTATAGGGGGAGGGTCGTTTGGAAAATCATCGACATGACTAACACAGTTTGTTTGCCTGCGAATTCGAGCATTATGTTCTGAGCATATCCAACACCATTAAATTTGTTAGAGACAATTTGTTAGATCAATTTGAAGAGCCATGTTTGCTTATGTTAAGTACCGAGTTTTATTTTTCCATTGGCATGATACAGATGTTTAGTCGTACTGAAGAATTATCGTGATCGTGAGCCTTCATGAAACATGCACACTCCGTGTCAGAAACAAATGTTCAGGCAGCTTAGTAGGTTTCGCGCAAAGTGCGAGCATGTAAACTGAGGATGACGATCAAGTTTATCGGACAATTTCTTGTTTTCCTTGAACGGCATCCTAAGAATTTTTGAAGTAGAAATGCGTATATAAGAAGCGTTTTGTTACTAGAGCGTAATCTTCGGATATCATGTGATCTGCTATTTCATTCCAGCTGCAGGAATTCTGAGTGATTAGCTAAAGTTTTTAATAACTCTCTAAGACCAATACTCTGAAACAAAATACATATATACCATCAAAAAGTTCCCGGAATTTATTCAGAAAATTAAAAATAGTACAAGTTTATTCATCTAAATCTACATATATTGACCCCTTCAAAGTAATCCCTATCGCCTGCAACACACTTATGCCAGCGCTTGATCCAATCCTCGAAACATTTTTTATATTCGGTTTTCGGTACGAGTATGTCCATCAGTGCTTCCTGCGGTTTTTCCATTACTTCCTCTTGGCTGCTGAAACGCGTTCCCCATAGTGGTTTTTCAACTCAATTGAACAGAAAGAAGTCACAGGGACAGGGAGCCAAATCAGGTGAATTCGGTGGCTGTTGGATGGGATTTGTTGCATTTTTCGTCAAGAAATTACGAATAATGATGGCACTGTGCGACGGTGCGTTATCATGGTACAAAATCCACGAGTTTTCTGTCCACAGTTCTGGTCTCTTTCGGCGAATTGCTTCACGCAAACGTCTCGTAACGCCCAAATAATACTCGTCGTTTACTGTCTGGCCTTCTGGCAAAAATTCATGATGCACTACACCGTTGTAATCCATGAAAACCGTGAGCATTGCCTTCTCTTTTGACTGAAAACGACGTATTTTTTTTGGTCTCGGCTCATTTGGTAAACGCCATTCACTTGCCTGATGTCTGGATTGCGTGTCGTACTCATAAACCCACGTCTCGTCTCCAGTAATGATCCTTTTGATGAATGTGGGATCGGATTCAGCCTCGCAAATCATCTCTTTTGCGACGTCAACATGGTCTCTTTTTTGCATGAAATTGAGGTCTTTTGGGACCAACTTTGCTGCTACACGACGGAAACCCAAATCATTAACCAAATTGTCTTGGACGGATCCATAGGCAATGTTCAAGTTCTCCGCTATCTCTCTGATGGTTAATTTGCTGTTATTGACCAACATTTCTTTTACTTCATCATGTTTTCGTCGGTTTTCGATGCCAATGGTCTGCCACTGCTTTCATCATTTTCGATTGACTCACGACCACTTTTGAACAGCTCGTGCCTCTGATAAACGACCGTTTTCCTTAGAGAATCATTGGCGAAACAGTTTTCCAACATTTTCAACGTTCGCGTATCATTAAATCCATTTTTTACGCAAAATTTAATACAAGTTCGTTGTTGCAAATTGAAATCCATTTCTACGAGTAAAATTGTAAAAAATCGCCAACACACACAGAGATAGATGTACTCTTGGCTACGTAACTTTTGCAAATGTCAAGCTGTGACGCTAAGATTTAGACGCAATGTCAACAGCAGATTTACCAACTTAACAAAAAAAACAGAACTCAAATCGGAATAATGGGAGCGGTGCGGAAACATTTTGATCAAGGTGGTATGTAACGAAGGAATTCACCTGTTTGAATCAACGTTGATATTACGAACTTGTGGAGTTATAGAGGCTGAGTAGGGTCAAAGAATCTCGAGAAATCCTCCAGACGGGTCCTGAAACCAAAGGACGTCCCCGCCCCCATACCCACCCAACCACTCCTTTTTTCACTGGGCTGGATCAATGTGTCATACGACCCGTGCCGAAAATCAACCTGGCCGAGGGCCCAGCAAATCCAAAAATAGCACAGTCGCGAAAGGAGTATCTGGATACCTAGCGACCACCAGATTAGGTAGCCTTATATGTATATGACGGATCTCTGTACAGATGAACAACCCTTTCTCCGCTAATTGTGGGACCACATCATGGAGAACTTAAACAAAATAAAACCCGAGGCCGGTACTCCTTTCATACCGGGCGGTAGAACGGTGACTGCACCGACTACCGGCAAGGCTCGTGCATTGTCGAGAAGAGGTAAAACTGTGGCAGGCCATGTTGCACCATCCTCTAAAGGCCAGCGCAACGAGCCTAAAAAGAAATCTTCAGGGAGTGTTAGGACTGTGGCAAGCCATGATCCTATCACTTCCTCCGCCCCTAGCAGCAGCAAGTTTGTGGCAGATCACGGACTTGCAGCTTCTACCAAAAGTGCTCTCCCCAAAGAGAAATCTGTAGCTCAGCCGCATCGGCAAGCTCCATCTAAGGCGCTCTACCTGAGACGCCGAAATGCTTCACGCATCATCAAAGCCTTCGGATCCATTGCGGAGTTTGAGAGAAGTGCGGACATAAAGAGCAAGATTGAGTGGGCTTAGAACGTCCTAAAAGACGGATTACCCACTGCCTACACTGCACCCAAAACACCTAAAGACTCCTCCAAGCACCGGAGATCGTTGGAGGAAACCGTGCCGGTTCCCAAGAGGCCCAATACAAACAGCACCAAAACCCCTGGGCCATCCAACGCAACATCTCTGAAGTCTTTCAGCGAAGTCCTAAAGTACACAACAATGATCATGGTAATCGATAGGAACGATTCCGACGGTTCTATAACACCTGAACGGTGGCAGCTGGTCAAGGTGAAGCTTTCGAGAAACTTCTTGGCCATCAAGCGAGAAACCCCGGATCACCTCCCATCACAAGCGAAGCTGGCTGGTACCAAGGCTACGTCAACCTCATCCCATGTGCCAATCACAGATCTCTCGATCTCTTCACTAAGGCCATAGGTGGTTTAGGAGAGATTTGGGTAGTTGCAAAACTCGAGGGCGTATCTAAGGAGGACATGCCTAGCAGACCTCGATCTCGCACCTGGATCCCAGCCGAATACTACTTCCTCCCCAGAAAGCAGTTTGGAGATCAACAAGCTCAGCAACCCGACCCTTTCGACTAATGACTGGAATGTCGCGAAAATGGATGAACTAAGGGGTTCTTATAGACGCGCGTTGATCATGATCAATAAGGAGTCTGACAGACACCCTGTCGGAAATGGAAACTGATGACGAAGCAAAAAGAGGTCCTATGCGATCAGAGGAAGAAGATGAGCTCTTGGGCACATCTTCAGAATCGGAGATCCTCAAGTGGTGCCCTGGTGGAAGCTACTTTGGAAAGCGGTACCAATGATACGGTTCCCCGGATTAATCTCCATCACTCAAAAAGGGCTTCGGCCGCACTTATTCTGCGTCTTTCAAAAAACCGAGAAGATATTATCCTAATTCCGGAACCATGAGTTGTAGAACGCGTGGTTCGTGGACTCAGGACACCCGTATACGCTCCGCTCTATACAAGAGGCAAATTTAAGATCAGAACTTGTATATCAGTGAAACGTAGCCTTAATGCATTTTTACTTCCAAATCTCAGCGACCCCGACTTAATCGTTGCCAGACTAGAGACTGCCAAAAGGCTCCTACTGGATAGCATCGGCTTACCTTGGCCACGATCATGTGGACCTTCTCCCTGGTGATAAGCTAGAAAGTGTGGTACTGGAAGCTGGAAGGCAAAAAACTGTCCTCATCCATCGTATGCGACGCTAACGCTCATCACACGGTATGGGGCAGTTCCGACATCAACGATAAAGGTGAGTCACGTTTTGACTATATTTTAAGTATTAACCCCTTTATTTGCAACATTGACAATTAGCTCACTTTTATAACAAGAAACCGACAGGAAGTGCTAGATATCACTCGTGTCACCGACAGCATTACTCAAATGCTAACGAACTGGATGGTATCGTCTGAACACTCTTTTTCAGACCACAGATACATCCAATTCAGCCTGAGTGATGCTTCCCCCAGCCAACCAACATTCCGGAACTACCGGAGAACTGATTGATCAAAATACGGAGGAATACTGTCAGAAACAATATCCTCTGAACTCTCAAGTCCCCCGCGTTATACCAGTGAGCTTGACATGAAAGTCAAGCAATTAACCCTGGCCCTCAATCTGCTATGGCCGCTTCCTGCCCCTTTATGTAATCCCTATCGCCTGCAACACACTTATGCCAGCGCTTGATCCAATCCTCGAAACATTTTTTATATTCGGTTTGTCCTTCAGTGCTTCCTGGAATTTTTCCATTACTTCCTCTCGGCTGCTGAAACGCGTTCCCCATAGTGGTTTTTTAACTCGATTGAACAGAAAAAAGTCACAGGGAGCCAAATCAGATAAATTCGGTGGCTGTTGGATGGTATTTGTTGCATTTTTCGTCAAGAAATTACGAATAATGATGGCACTGTGCGACGGTGCGTTATCATGGTCCAAAATCCACGAGCTTTCTGCCCACAACTCTAGTCTCTTTCGGCGAATTGCTTCACGCAAACGTCTCGTAACGCCCAAATAATACTCGTTGTTTACTGTCTGGCCTTCTGGCAAAAATTCATGATGCACTACACCGTTGTAATCCATGAAAACCGTGAGCATTGCCTTCTTTTTTGACTGAAAACGACGTGTTTTTTTGGTCTCGGCTCATTTGGTGAACGCCATTCACTTGCCTGATGTCTGGATTGCGTGTCGTACTCATAAGCCCACGTCTCGTCTCCAGTAATGATCCTTTTGATGAATGTGGGATCGGATTCAGCCTCGCAAATCATCTCTTTTGCGAAGTTAAGTCAACACGGTCTCTTTTTTGCATGAAATTGAGGTCTTTTGGCACGAACTTTGCTGCTACACGACAGAAACCCAAATCATTAACCAAATAGGCAATGTTCAAGTTCTCCGCTATCTCTCTGATGGTTAATTTGCGGTTATTGACCAACATTTCTTTTACTTCATCGATGTTTTCGTCGGTTTTCGATGCCAATGGTCTGCCACTGCTTTCATCATTTTCGATTGACTCACGACCACTTTTGAATAGCTCGTGCCACTGGTAAATCACCGTTTTCTTCAGAGAATCGTTTCCGAAACACTTTTCCAACATTTCCAACGTTCGCTCACCATTAAATCCGTTTTTTACGCAAAATTTAATACAAGTTCGTTGTTGCAAATTGAAATCCATTTCTACGAGTAAAATTGTAAAAAATCGCCAACACACACAGAGATAGATGTACTCTTGGCTACGTAACTTTTGCAAATGTCAAGCTATGACGCAAGATTTAGAGGGAATGTCAACAACAGATTTACCAACTTAACAAAAAAAAAGCAGAACTCAAATCGGGAGCGCCACACGGTGGTATCCCCCCAGTCCGGATTTATATCGCAGAGGCATGGAGTTTATTAAAAATGGATGAGGGTATTCTTGGCTGCTTTGAGAGGAAAATTCTTCGGGTGATTTTCGGTCCTGTCTGCATAGACGGTGTGTGGAGGAGGAGATACAACGACGAACTGTATGGACTGTACTGCGACATCGACTTAGCCAGAAGGGTGAAGATTCAATGGCTGAGATGGCCGGATAAACATCAATGCTCCTGCCCGAAGGGTCTTCAAATCCACCCCCGAGGGACCGCGCAGTAGAGGAAGACCGCGACTGAGATGACTTACGTATGTTGAAGGGGACCTCAGCTAACTTACCGTGCGAACCTAGATACAGCTGGCTAAAGATCGAGCTAGCTGGAGACGCTTGTTGGTTGAGACCCAGGTCCACCATGAACTGTAGCGCCACGTTAAGTAAAGTAAATATTGGTATTTATGAAAATCAAAACTAAGAAAATATTTTTTTGTATTAAAAATTAAATTAAAAATTTTTTAATTTAAAAGCTACCCTATTTCTACCTATATCATGTAAGTCGGTAGAATATCAAGCAAACCGACCTCGCCCTCATGGAGCTGCCCATAAAGGCGAGAGATTTTCCTCTACTTCACTAATTCAACAAAATTGGTTGGGCTGCTGAGTAACATTCATTATGTCATAACTCCCTACCATCCTACTGAACCAGAGATGCTCCGCACTGCCGTGTGCGCCGTCTCTGTCGTATTTGAGTCGCCTGTGCGCAGCTGAAAGATTAGCGGCGTGAAAGAAGAACGCCTCTGGGGGAACAAAGCCGTTAAGGCGCACACTCTCGTAATATACAGTTGTAGCGAACTAATTAAGAACGATAAGAGAATATGTAAACTTTTCATTGTATTTTGCGGTTTTTCCTCAATATTTTGTCTGGAATCCATTGTTTGCAATTACAACCATACATCGCCTTGGCATTGACAAAATTAGGTCTTGACATTTTTTCGGTGTTATTGCATTCTTGGGATGTCCTTGTAATTTCATACAATTCATTTGTATTGCTAATTTTATGCTTTTTAACTTTTTTTTTTAACTCGTACCAGGGATTAGCGACTGGATTTAGGTCCGGACTGCATGACGGCCAATCGATGACATCCGCAGAATTATTCTGAAACCGTGCTTTTGTTGACCTCGTAGTATGTTTCGGGTCGTTGTACTGCATAAATTTCTACGTTACTGGCAATTCTGCCTCTGTATAGGGCAGCATTACATTTTGAAGTAATCCTATGTAGCTTTGAGCGTTTATTATACTTTTCACTCGATGTAACGGTACGGTACCTTTAAAGTACCGTGAGTACCGTGCCGACCACCGACAAGTGCACACGTCATCTTGCACTCGTATTTCTCCGTGCTGTAAAAAAAAAAAAAAAAAACATTATCACACAGTGTGGGAATCCTACACCTCTCCCGCTCCTGGTCGTAGTACTGTTGCTTGCACTCGGTCGCTGCCGTTACGGTATTTATCATACGGTACGGGCAGTGACTGAGTGTATGTAACAACTGATGGATAGCGGGTTGTGTGTGAAAATTTTGTTGGTGCACTGTTTCATATTGTTGTAAGGGCATCGTCAGAATTTTCACTTCGCAGCCCTGCTTAGTATCGTCGGTGTTTGTGTTTACTGTGTTTGTTTGTGATTATGTCTAGGGAATTCAGGGTGGACGTAGCCAATATACGCGGGCTAAAAAGTAATCACTTTCTGCGTACGTCCACGTCTGTAAGTACCGACCAGCTGTTTTGGCACTTAGCGAAACACAGGTAGATCCCCGCCCACACCTCTCAGACCACAATGATCTGAAGCTACCTGTCTACGAACTAGTGCCACTATTCTTTCCCCATCGCGGTCTCGCCATTTATGTGCGTAGTGATGTAGCTTACCAAATTCTACCACAATGTAGTCCCTGTTCCAATCCGGAATTCAATTTCATGTGGTTAAAATTCCATCTCCGTAAGCAAATTATCCACTACTGCTTTATTTACAGAAGCCCAAAACTGGACAGCAACTCGACCTTCAACGAGTTTGATGCGCAGTCTGACTCCATTCAAAGAATTGTATCCCTGTATCCCCATACTGAAATCGTTATTAAGGGCGATTTTAATATACACAATTCTGGGTGGTGTTTTGAGATCTTCGCTGCGGAAAATAATTTGACCCAGCTTGTAAATGAGCCCACACTTGTTTTTATTTTTAACTTCTCACCCTGATAAGTACTCCGTTGATGTACTCTCCCCTCTAGGCTCGTCGGACCATTGTGTCATACCAGCTAATTTCTCGTACACCCACCACACAATACGAGAAAGCCAATTGGAGCGAACTTAACAACTTCTTTAGGAATTTTAACTGGTCGTTATGTTTCCTCGATAACGACGTGGATGCCGCTGCTGTCATGATTACAGAAACTATTCTCTTTGGAATGAGATGCTTTATCCCTCATCGGATGAAGAGTATCAAACCAAAAGAAAAGGAATGGTATGATTCGAGCTGTAAAGAGGCTGTCAGGATTAGAGAACTGTTTTTTCGGTCCTACAAGACCAACCCGACAGAGGAAAACCGAAAAAAGTTTAAACGAGCCAAAAATGACTGCAACGCCTTTCTTAAGCGTGTGAAATTCCAATATGACCAAAACCTGAGGCAAAAAATACTACAATGTCCCAAAGGCAGTAAAAATTGTTGGTCATTCGTCAAAAACATTAGAAATTCTGCCTCATCCTCCTTCCCAACGCTCATTTACAATGACATTCCAGCTGTCAGCTCTTTGGACAAGGCCAATCTGCTTGCTGCACACTTTGCGGCTAGCTCAACACTCCCAGACTGTGCTTTGTCCCCGCCTACACTTGAGTGCGTCGAATCTACAATGGGACGAATCCCCTTTCGCACTCGTATAGTAGCAAGAGTACTCAAAGATCTCAACATGCATAAATCCGCTGGTCCAGATGGTATATCTCCCCTTCTTCTGAAGAGGTGTTCTTCTACGCTGGAAAAACCACTGCGTAAGCTTTTTCATCAGTCCTACTCTTTAGGACTCTTTCCGAGCAGATGGAAAACAGCATTTGTCCAGCCAGTCCCTAGAAAAGGCGAATCTTCTTCTCTATCCTCCTACAGAACCATTGCACTTACGTCCCTTCTTTCCAAGGTCATGGAAACGCTGATAAATCGTCAGCTCATGAAATATCTCGAAACACGAAAACTTCTCAATGACCGGCAATATGGTTTTCGTAGCAACAGGTCCACTGGTGATTTGATGGCATGTCTCACCGAAAAGTTACACCAAAGCGTACATCAATCTGGCGAAAGCAAGTTAGTTGCACTTGATATTTCTAAGGCATTTGACAGAGTTTGGCATCAGGCTCTTTTGTCGAAAATGCGTGCTCTTGGGATCGATGACTCTCTTCTTCAATGGATTAGAAATTGCCTTTCGTAACGTTCAATTCAAGTTGTCTTGGACGGTTTCAAGTCTGATATTCACAAAATAAATGCTGGTGTGCCCCAGGGCTCCGTTCTGTCTCCGACACTCTTTTTAATCTTCATTAACGATCTCTTGTCTGCTACTTCTAATCCAATTTATTCCTTTGCTGATGACAACACTCTCTGCTTTTCATATTCGTTCCCGGACTCACGCCCCTGCTCTTCGGCTGTAGAACGGGAACGGCAGCGTATGCTAAGCTCATTAAATTCCGATATTAACAGCATAACCAACTGGGGAACTATCAACCGAGTAGAATTTAATGCTTCCAAAACTCAATGCTGTCTGCTGTCATTAAAGCGAAATTCAAATACCCAGCCATTATCCATGAATAGCACTTGCATCGTCGAAACCGATAAACTTTCCATTCTCGGTATGTGTGTGAGTGACAATTTACGTTGGAATGGCCACATATTCGATGTCGCCAAAAATGTTGCGAAATGTCTAGGTTTCCTCAAGCGATGTAAGAAATATTTTACACCCTCTGATCCCGCCACAATATATAAGGCATTTATCCGCCCTAAACTGGAGTACAATGCCCACATCTGGTCAGGTGCTCCCAAAACATCTCTGCACCTGCTAGATAGGATTCAAAACCGTGCGATAAAACTAATTGGCGATACTAATATCAGTCAATCAATTGACACCCTCGAACACCGACGTAATGTCTCCTGTCTCACTTTGTTTTATCGCTATTTTCACCACCAGTGCTCCATTGAAATTGCCAGTAGCATTCCGCCCATTCAAACTTTCAACCGTAACACCCGTCTCGCTATGAATGCTCATCAGTATACCCTCAAGCCCATTTTCGGTTATACTCTAAAATATCGTGATTCTTTCCTAAGCCGTACAACTCGCTTATGGAATGCCCTGCCGACCTCTGTGTTTTCTGGTCGTTATAACTTGCAAACATTTAAAAACAATGCGTGTACATCGGTACCTGTCTTTTCTTCCTCCCTAAATTTCCTTCGCCCGCGCTGTGTACGAACATTTTAAGGGTACAAAACCAATCGAGCGCGCGCCGATTATAAAAAAAAAAAAAAAAAAAGACATACAAGCCCATAGCGTAATACTCCTTCCTCCATGTTTGAGGGTATGGTGTGGTGTACTTAGGATTTAATGCTCCATTTTTTGATCGTCTAACATACTGTTTCATCACTCCAGAGTATTTTTTACCATTGTGAGATGGTCCGATCTTTGTGTTCCTTTGCAAAAGCTAACCCAACCTTTCGGTTTTTTTTTAACGGTTTTTTTTTCTGGTTGATCTCCTAAAAAGTAGACTTTCATTCAATCGCTCTCTAATGGAGCGTGCAGAAAGTGCATTTGGGTTCTCGTGAAAACTGCTTTCCGAATACCATTCGAGCTCAAAAAAGGCTAGCAACCTATTCTGAGCTTCATTCGTTTTGGGAGATTTTTTACCTCTTTCTACGCTTTGGGTGGTTCGATGTTTCTCGACATATTTTACGGCGTTAAAAATCATTATTTTCGAGTAATCAAGTTTTTTTGCGATAAAGACAATCTTTCAATATTGCCAAGTTTTAGTATAGCTTCCCTCAAGCCTGCTGTGCGCCTTTAATTTCAAATAAATTAGTATATTTACTAAAAACTTTTTCCGTGGGCAGCGAAATTCTACAAACAAACCTGTTTTAGTCATACGTTCTTAATTATATCGCCAAACGAATACTGGGGCTTTAACCATATTGACATGACATCCGATTTAAGCTGTTAAACAATGTGCAATAACATCGATAGTTACAGTTTAACATGAAAAGAGACATGACTGAATAGGTGGCGGTACTTTTAATTTTGGTTGCCATCTGTCTTATTATTGGAGCGATGGTATTGCCAGTACTTACAATCGTTCTTAATTAGTTCGCCACAACTGTAGATAATGGGCCAATGGATCAGGTTCTTCGTCGACATCATTGCTGTAGCTACTTGCCTTTGAGTAAGTCTAATGACTAAATTGTCCGCCCTTATTAAGCTCGCCCTGTTGTATTTTATCTCGTTAGAATAATATCATATATACTCCGACAAGCGCTCTCAAAAACAGCCGAACCTTTTCCAGTAAGCTGCCTCTCACGTTAAACCACACGGGACATCCAAATACAAGCATAGGCCGGATAAGGATCATGTAGCAGATAACCTTCACCCTCACATCGATTTGGCTGCTATAAAACAGTCTCTTTTTAAGGACAAAACTACTTTTGGCTCTGGTTAGACCTATATATATGTTTGTTAAAATATAGATATTGCTCTAGCCAGATCCCAAGGTATCTGACTACATTTCAACAAGCAAGTGGTTACCCGTGCTGTCCCACGATT
The DNA here is from genome assembly GCA_963966105.1 of Volucella zonaria. Lineage (NCBI taxonomy): Eukaryota > Metazoa > Arthropoda > Insecta > Diptera > Syrphidae > Volucella > Volucella zonaria. Next base: position 234,347,689 of record OZ014530.1, on the reverse strand, counting down.
TAAAACTATCGCCAGTTCTTTCTGGTATCCGAAAAGGCCCCAGACAACGGTGTCCTGAAAATCATGGTTTCCGACTTCTGAAAATTGATCTTTAGCTTCCAGTCATCGCAATATCGCTTAAACTTATCGAATTCACTTTGCAAGAGCATTCTGATCGCATCGATTTTTGGACTTGATCGGTACGCTATCAAATCGTTTGCGTTCGCTATGGCATGATGAAGTCAACTCACAAAATCAGTTGTGTAATTGTTAAATAGAATCGGCGAATTAATCGCACCCTGTTTCAGACAATATTCTTAATGTCAAATATTCCAGCAGATGTCGCGTCGCCATTTTTCACGATAAACCGTCTACTGGCAAGCATATAAAAAAGAATATACAGCAGTGGTTTGCTTATGCCCAGCCTGCTCAACTTGAAGAATGGACCACTGTGGGTGGCCGTGGCTCAAGTGGTAGTGTGTTGGCTTCCCAATCGGACGGTTCGGGGTTCAATACCAGCCATGGCCGAAAACTTCTTTTCAGGCAACTACAATCTCGTGAGATGAATGCTTGACTAAATACAACATCAAGTCCATTTACACTAATAATTTAGTCTCCCCATTAAATGTTGGATGCCACCCATGGAGCGAAATAACGGCTGAGCCCAAACATCTTTCTTTCTCCCTCTACGCCGTTTTCCAAAAAACTTAACACATGCTGAGGCATTATAAGTAAATTCATGCCTACTTGAGTGTTAAGTTCTTTAGAAAAAACAAAACAAAATCTAACTGTACGGTCTAAAAATCCTTCTCCAAGTCGACACATAATAGTTTAAACGCGGCATGTGACATACGAGTATGATGACCCACCTTGAAACCGAATTGATTATCCGGGACTACGAGTACCATATAACATATTTCTGTCCTCAACCCGCTTAGCCAGGAATAATTCAATCATACATGTTTCGAATACCTTACTGATGTTCGGGAAGAGACTTATAGACAGAAGATTCGCCGGATTGGATGTGTTTTTATCCCTTTTGGGAATTGATAGATTAGTGGGAGATGTAGAGATAGAACCCATCGGTGCCCACTGATTTCTTACTTGTCAGTGACTCGAAGATCGCTTTGAGATCTTCCTTCGATATCAATAGAGGTTGATCCCTTTCGTCGGCGACGACATTATTTGTCATATTTGCGTCATTGAACTCAGTAAACCCTGAGGTCTTGAATCGCCTCTACCTGTACCCCTCTCGAAGCTCTTCAATGAGGTGCAGGGTGTACTTCGCCACAAGAAAGGAATAGAATACAAATCCGAACGATGATTCATTAAAGCATTACACTGATGGTTCAAAAGTGGATCAGGGATTAGGACCTGGAGTGGTAGAACTTCGAACCAACCTCTCATTTGCATTACGTAAGGATCCCACAATTGCTTTATTGGATGCTATATGCAATCTACTAAGTATACGATATGAAAGAGTCAAAATAACTATACTCTCGCATAGTACTCGTAGATCGGTACTCAAATCACAAAATAGCTACTCGTACTCATTAAAGGCCCTCCTAGAGTATCAACAACCTCGCCACCCTGAACAAAGTCTCACTTGTATAGGTTCCAAAGCATAATAGCCATAAGGGGAATGAACAAACTGACCTCCAGGCCAAAAAACGCGTAAAAGTCCATTAATCGAACTTTGTCCAAGCTTTGATTTTAGTTATAGCGACTTAAAACCGGAAACACATATTTGATTGATGTATATGGTCTCAACCACTCCCTAAATTATTATAATAGCAAAAGAGTGGAATGAGCCCTTCTCCTTGATAGGAAACAAATTAGAGTACTGTGTGTAGCACTAACGCGTCATTTTCTCTGTAATGAGCATCTTTAGACATATGGAATCATCTCCACTGGAACATATAGATTTTGATATACGAGGGTTGGCTGAAAAGTTTCCGACCGAAACCTAAAGATAGCGACACTCGTCAATAATAGCTAATGAATGCTAGTTGTCCATCTTTTGACAGCTACTTATCGAAGTTTTAGTCATTTTGGACGCGCAGTTTTTAGTTGACAGTCGTTTGAGTGAGTCGATGTGAGTGTTTTTTGTGAAAATGGAAAAAATTGAGTATCGAGCTGTTATTAAATTCTTGTTTTTGAAAGGCAATACGCCTATGCAAATCAAAAATGAGTTGGACTCTGTGTATGGGGACTCTGCATCATCATTTACCACAGTAAAATTTTGGTCGCTGAATTTAAACGTGGCCGTAAGAGCTTAGGAGATGATGAACGTTCGGGACGCCCAAGATCTGCAACCACTGACTGTGCTAAAGTTCACCAAATGGTGTTAGACGACCCCCGAATTAAAGTGAGAGAGATAGTAGAGGTTATGAAAATGTCCAAAGAACGTGTTTGTGACATATCAAATCAAGATTTAGGCATGAGAAAGCTGTTCGCGCGTTGGGTGCCGCGTTTGCTTACGTTAGACCAAAAACGTGTTCGAATGAACTGTTGGCGCAGTTTAGGCGCAATAAATCCAAGTTTTGGTGCCGATTAATTACTGTACATGAAACTTGGATAGACCATTATACGCCCGAAACAAAAATTCAGTCAAAACAGTGGATTGCAAAGGGCAAGCCGGCTCCAAAAAAAAAGAAAAAACTGTTTTTTCGGTTGGGAAAGTGATGGCGACTGTTTTTTGGGATAGTAAAGAAGTTATCTTAATCGATTATCTTCAAAAAGGAAAAACCATTACAGGAGCATACTACGCATCATTACTTGCCAAGCTGAAGGCAGAAATTGCGGAAAAACGTCCACATTTCGACCAAGACAACGCGCCGTCTCACACCTCAGCGGTTGCCATCGCGAAAATCCATGAATTACAGTTTGAACTGCTTGACCATCCGCCTTATTCACCACATCTAGCCCCCAGGCGACTTCTTTTTGTTCCCTCATCTAAAAACTGTGCTCGTAGGACAGAGACGCCAAGTACTATTTGGACGGGTTAGAGAGATGGGAGCATCGCAGGGAGAAGTGTGTAGAGTTACAAGGAGACTATGCAGAAAAATAAAAAAAAAATTGAGAAAAAATGTCTTGTATCATTGTTCGGTCGGTAACTTTTCAGACAACCCTCGTAAAACTAAGGAGTTTATGGAGCATTGAATTATCAACTATCCGGCACTGGCACATAGACGAGTAACATTTCTAACCAAATACCATATATTCAAATCGAAGAGGATCTGACGGCGATCTCGCTGAAATGCCTGATCCAATTAGTGGAAATATTAAACAATTATGGAAGAAGTCCCACAATACTATAGATCAATCTGGTCGCAATGCAGAAGGCCATTTATCCTACCCTTGTATTGACATACCATATATTTAGCCAAACAGTTCTACTGCCATGTTATCTAAAACATGTATGCCCAATATCCAAATTCGCAATAGAAGGAATCCACCCGAAGAGATATAGAAATACCAAGTAGCTGCAGCATGCCTCCGCATAAGGATAACACTATGGCATTGTCATTAGAATGTTTTTTTTTTATTTTTTGAATCGATTTTTTTTATTGCTTTCATTAAAAATTAACATATATCCCAAAAGATTATGGCCGAGCAATTTCTCGAAGTATTTGTTTTTCAAAGTATAGTACAAGGCCGACAGGTAGGCAGCGAGCCTCTTATGACCGAACGGAGGACGGTCTAGGGGACTAGAGTGGGTATACGGCAGATGTTTTTGAAGCTATTTGCCAGGTGTTCAGACTATTGCTTGTTTTGTCTTTAGAAACGTCGGTGTCACTCAGTTTCGTACAATGAGACATTCGAGAAGGACGCTATTAAAGGAACGTTTGTTTTTTATCGACAACAGTGCTAACTTTTTGTTTTTGTTTTGTGAGTGTTATTGGTTCATTTTTATAATGAGTGTCAAAGTGTATTGTGGTCAAAAAGGTGCAAAAAAAAAACACCTACATACAGCAAAAGGCCGAAAATATCTGGAAGAAGACCGCTGAATCGGCACGAGTTAGAAGAAAAGTACATCCGCGAAAAAATTTAATCAATCGGAAGATATGTAAGACATTTCAAACGTTGTCGTTTGTAAAGTGTGCAAACCGCAAATGAAATTTACGGAAACTGGTAAGCGCGGTTTGGCATTCAAAATAGTAGTGTCCTGTGAAAAATGTTACAGGCTGAGATATCTAGTAGTCCCCGGAACAGAAAAGTTTTGTACATTCGTAGAATTAACTCGGCCTATGTTTTGCTCTTTCTATGATGAGGTTGTCAAAAGAATTTCAACTGCAACTAAACTACATAGTTTGCAAAAACAGTATCATGAAAGCAACGAAAGGAGAAAATGGAATTATGGTGTTGGGTATATAACTTAATTCGTGCAGTTTTTTTTTCAAAATTTGAACGTTTATTAAGGTGATACATGTACAATAGTATTATTCAAAGTATTGCCCATCTGAAGCTATGACTTTTTCCCATCTTTCTGGCAATTTGTGGATCCCATCCCAAAAGAACTGCGCCGGCTTGGCAGCCAAGAATGAATCAAGCCAATTTTTGATATCCTGCTCTGATGTGAACCGTATTTCAGTGAGGGCGTTCTGCATCGACCGGTACAAATGGTAGTCAGAAGGGGCAAGGTCTGGGCTATAAGGCGTGTGGGGTAAGACTTCCCATCCACTGTTTTCCAAATAGTTCTTAACCGGAATAGCAACGTGGGGCCGAGCGTTGTCATGATGGAAAATTATTACCTCGTGTCTGGTCGCATATACCGGGCGCTGTTCGGCCACTGCTCTCTTCAAACGGATTAATTGTTTTCGGTAGCGTTGTCCATTGATGGTTTCACCCGGTTTTAGCAGCTCATAATACAGCATACCCATCTGATCCCACCAAATACAGAGCATTACCTTCGCGCCATGGATATTCGGCTTTGCCGTTGATTTGGCTGGTTGGCCGGGTTCCATATATGATTTTTTGCGCTTGGGGTTGTCGTAATGGATCCATTTTTCATCACCAGTAACAATCCGATGCAAAAATGACTTCCTTTTGTGGCATTCCAGCAGCATTTCGGACATGCAAAACCGCCTTTCGACGTCTCTCGGCTTAAGTTCATGTGGAACCCAATTTCCTTGCTTTTGAATATAACCAGCTGCTTTTAAACGTTTTGAAATGGCTGCTTGAGTGACACCCAAAGATTCTGCAAGCTCTTCTTGTATTTGGCAACAATCTTCATAGAGTAATGCCTCCAGTTCTTCATCTTGAAACTTTTTTGGCTGCCCACGACGTTCATCGTCTTCCAAGCCAAAATCACCACTTTTAAATCGTGCAAACCACTTTTGGCACGTTCGCTCAGCTAGCGCATATTCAAAATAAACTTCCACTAAAATACGATGACTTTCGGCAGCAGTTTTCTTCATATTAAAGTAATGAAGAAGAACTCCCCGCAAAAACACTTTTTCAGGCACAAAGTTCGACATATTTGATTGAAAAAAAATTATTGTTGTTTACACTTCAAATGAATGACATGTACTGAAATGAAATGTCATTGTACAGTAGCTTTCCAACGCATGTTCCAATGGAATAATAAGTTACGCCATCTCTTAGCAAACCGCACGAATTAAGTTCAGGCGATGGTTCGTGGAGAAAACGTGGGTTTACGTCTTTGTTTGGCTTAGTGATTCTTATTGGCAATTACAGTGTAAAATTTATAGACTGCGCGGTGAAATCAAAATACTGTACGGCGTGTGAGCACTGGAAAGATAAAGAGAATACCGAAGAATATACGGAATGAGCACCGTAAAATCATAAAAATAAGTGCGATGTGAATCACGACGGATCAGCAGGAATAATGGAGGTCGATGCAGTTGTCGAGACGTTTCAGCGATCCGAAGCTTTGCACTAGGCATTATATTGGTGACGTTGATTCTTTTGACTTTTAAAGGCATTACTGATGCTAAGCCCTACGAGAATGTCAAGAAAGAGTGTATAGATCAATTGGAAAATTGACGGGAAAACTAACAGACGAACTCTCTATTTATTATGGATTAGCCATTCGTAGAAACTGTAGCCAGCATTCCAATTGAAGTGCATGAAGCTATCAAGCCAGTCTACGAAGAATTGACCAGAGACGATCTTCTTACTCGATGCATCGGCCGTTATATAGTACTCAAAACTGCAATGAAAGTTTTAATTCGACATTGGCCCCAATTCTGTGTTGGATATAGCTATGGATATTGCAGTTTGCGTGTATAATAACGGCGTTGCTTCAATTTTCCACATAATGAAAGCGATGGATTTAGAAACCGTCCCGAACAGCTTGTGCTTGGAGATTAACAAAAAGCGCATAAAGCTTGCAGAAAGATCGCTGAAGCTACAAAAGAATTGTGGATCGCATCAAAATCCAATAGAAAAAAAAATGGAAGAGCAAGACCCTAATCTGGAAGGCCAATTATATGATGCAGGCATCACGGATTAAAGGTATAGCAAAATTTTTCATGACTTTCTATAACTTAAAATTTATGGCCGCACCCATAACTTGAAGAATTTTCAACAAATTCACTTCAAATTTTAACTAAATCATTAGAAATATATTGTCTAAATAAGTACGTAGGCCTACAAGGCATAGTTCATTTGTTATTAACAATTTCCTGTCGATTTTTCTTCAAATCAAAAAAATCCTACCTACTTCTCTAGCTGTTCTTATGTGCAATAAAATGAGCTCATCTGAAAAACCCTGCACGGCTGCCATTTTTAAATAAATTATTCGATAAATACTATGTTTTACAGTCAATCATATTTAGAATAAACTTCTACCTTTGTAAACGGCCTCTAGAGTGGCATAATCCCTTAATATAAAAGTTAGCATCATCAGATGTTATTCCCAGAAAAAAAATTCAAATCCAACCAAAGTGATTGTTGTTTCCATGGCATCGGCACATCTATAGTGAAATCCAAACGCTTCTCTAACTGTGATGTTCGGGTGCATTATTTCTCTCATAAGCTAGGGCTTTTGGTGCATGCAATTTCCCGGAATCAATTTTCTTTGGTCCACGCACAGCTGTTAGAAATAAAGTTTTATTGAACTCACAACTAATGACAGGTCTAATGAGAAGAAACTTGATTGTGATGGAGATTTTAAGATGAAGAATCTCCAGGTATTACCACAAGAGTAGCAGCATATGGTAGACCCAAACATCCATGGTGTTGCTTCGCTCTGGTCAGGGGATTAAAACACACAAAGCAAATTCCACGAGTGTTTCTAATTTCAATGGTCTCTGCAAATAATCAGTCACTCAGGAATAAATTACATTCGTTTGGTCTGCTCATGAATAGAATAGCTTTTGTCCAAACCATGAAGAAAGAAAATACTTCATCATCAATGATACCAAAGCAAATGCTAATAAATCAGCCAAGTAATTCGATTAGTATTGACAAATCTTCCAATTAACTGACCTACTCTTCACACCGTCTTCCAGGGGAGTCTGTCTTTTAGCTGTTGTCGACACAGCATCACCTATTCTCACTATGTATTCTCTAGGCCCGTAAGTGCCCCAAGAATGGAAGCACACAAGTGGTAACTGGTTTCGTCGCGTTGCTGCTGTAATTGATAGCTATGACTTGGATAAATCAACACACAAGGTGGAATCTGGGAATCACGCAAATACCCAGGATGACTTGAGGTCCAATTTGATTAAGACCTGTTGATCAGTTGGTATGATATTCATCACCTAAGGCGACACTTGGGAAATGGAAATGTCTACCGAGATGCTCCGAAACGAGCCGAACAACAATTTGCGTCCAAGAGGCAACGTTAAGATCAAAAATTACTCACTTACGAATACCACCGCTGCTGGTGTCCTGCTGTTGGGAAACCAGAAATTGTCCGCACGGATAATTAATATGAGAATTATGGAAGTATCCGAATGACGTATCTGTGATGGTTTTGCATTAAATTGAGTAACCGCTTTGGATACCTGTGGGCATAGACTCGGCATGGTTTTAGTTGTTGGCATAGTTTTAACAAGTTTTAGTGAGACTTTTTTAAGTGACATTACAGTTGGATAGGAGAGAGACCTACTACATGGGTTGGGCTACAAACCAAAGTGAAAAGTCCCATTTGGGTGAGTGAAATTTATCAGTTTTATGTCTATTTTGGAGCAAAAGCCGTGGGAAATGTGAAGAAAATACGGCACCATGCGGACAAGGTTAAATTGGAGGTGCTACTCGTATAGAATAGTAAAGTACTGGGAACTGAACAGGTTCAATCTACTTCTCCACACCACGTGCTCGTTGAATAAACCTGGATAACGATTCGGCACTCCGCAACTAAATGTTTTCTCATGTGAATTACAAACTTAAGAAGGAAACTATTTTGCCCCGCTTAAAGCTGTATCACATCGAAGTTCTTTTTCTATCTGGTTTATCCAGATATCACATTTCTGTATCATGTTTGTGCCTGCCACTTCTGTTGGCAAATGCGTGCTACTCCTGTTGCCAAAGCGATATACCGCATTTTCCCTTGATTGAGGACTACCGAAACTTTTTGGTCTCTTATAAGAGGCCCAATCAAGAATCTTGGGAAACATCGCCGGTGAGTTGATAGCTTCTGGTAGTGCTTTGGACTCTGTTTGCTAATGCGTTATTGTTGATCAAGACCATGGAAACCACAAAGACGCTTCGATTGCAGAGTGAACTCAATAGTTCCGTCATGGATTTTTTTTTTTTTTTTTTTTTTTTCAATGACTCTCTCTAATTCGCTGTAGCTTTGAATGTTTGATTTGAATGTGCCTTCTTAAACTGTCTGGTTTACCCCTCAGTTAACACTCATTTTCATAGTAAGAGAATGACAGACTTTGACAGACAGATAGAAATCGCCTTAGCCTACCGAACAGGACCGTTCTGCTAAGGAGCAACAAGAGTGCCACCCACATTCTAGAAATGTCAGGAAGTACCACTGTCTGTCTACATCTGGAAAAAACATGCCACATAGAGTCATGCTCAGGATAAACGAAATTATAAGTGGAATACCAGTAATTATTGCCCCGGCTCAGGTCTTGGCAGCGCATGTTTACTGGTGAACTAATCTCTTCCTATCTGATTGTGATCTAGGATTGAGGTAGGACCCTCTGAATTCAACTTTTCGATGTGTTCAAAGACGTCTAGCGTAGCTTTGCTGTCATTGCAGACGGAGATGCCTTGGTTATATTTTGGAAACCAGATCATGTTCGCCTACGGCTAAAAAACAGACAGTCCATCTAGAGCTGAATCAGATAAACAAGTGGAGTTTCCTAAGCAGCAAAGATATATCGTTCTTTAGAGTCAGGTAAAACGAGCAGAATTCTGTGCACGTGAAAACATTTCCCCAAACAAACGTTGTATATGATAGACCAGTAGATGTCGATTGTGGGCATATGGCCACTTCAACTGCATAGAGAGGAGGGCTAAAACAACAAACCTGAGCTTCAGGCACGTAAACGAACGCCTAACGATGATTCGAATACCTAAGTGCTAAATTTACCAACTTAAGCCTCATAAACGCCCACGCCTCGATAGAAGAGAAAGACGACCTTATCACGGCCTATCTCTAGGAGGTCATAGACAAAACGTACAAGCAATAGCCTTAATATGTCGTTGCCAAGCTGCGGTCGGAAAGTACAGTCCGCGACATCACCTCCGGAAACGGACGCAGGCTAATTGATCTAGTGGCAGTACGTAATACAACTATAACCAACACATGCTTTCAAGGTCTTAACATCCATAAACAGCCCGCGCTGACTCCTGATAAACAAACCTTCAACAAATTAACAACAACAAACATAGACTCGAAGCATTAATTCGGAATAGCTTAAACCAGCCAAGCATTATGAGGAAATTCAACATTGAACGGCTGCAATTGCAAGTGACCGCCAGGGTCTTTTCCAACCATAGAGGCCGCCTCTGATATACTGGGCTTTACCCCGGACCAACAAAGAAAACTCTGGTTCGATGACGAATGTAGACAGGCAAATTTAGAAAAATAACAGATGAACAGAGCAGTGCTACAGAGAAGAACGAGAGGGGGCTCCTTAAAATAAAAAGGAAAGAACCCAAGAAACGCTCGAGGCCTTAAATAGGTGCTAACAGAAGAATAAGGCTTGGAAGTTTTACCAAAAAATAAAATGAGCATGAAAAAGTTGTTAAGCCCGCTTAGAATTCTAGCATTCCAGCATATAGCAGCAAACTTCGTAGTGAGACCGCAGTCGGTGCTGACGAACAATCGTCGGCAACCTGGACGAAGACAGACAACGTTTCCATCCACCCGACCAAGATGATGTCAGGACAGTAAATCCCAACCCTAAGGTTAACTATCCAGCTATTTGAAGCAGCAGCTGGTGAGTGTATACGGAGCAAACATCAATTCATCTCTAAAATTTGGTCGACGAAAAATTGTTCGACGAATGCAAACTCAATATTGTTTGTCAGATCCTAAATCCAAATCCTCTCCGCCATATTATGTGCACACCTAACGCTATCTACTTCGACATCAACTCCAGGGTGGAAGTCATGCCAAGAATCACTGTTGCTAATAGCTGCTTCCTTGGGCTTTAGAACGCAATTGAGTAGTAAAGCCCTCTCTCGAGCAATCAAAAATGCTATACATATACAAGACACTAATCATTCCAGTCCTGTTTTACGGTGCAGAAGCTTATAGCTTATTCACTGACAAAAGCGTATGAACATGCCCTCGGGCACTTCGAGAGTAAAGTTCTTCAAATGGAGAATGTACAGCTGTACCCCGCCCTATTATTAAGGCTTTGCTCATCAATGACGTTGTCTAATAAAAGGCAGAGGCAGAGCATATTACTGGTCTTATCGTAAACATCTTCAGATGACGCCACCGAAGGTTGCTGCGATTTGATCAGTTACAAGTTGCCGGTCATAGGTCTTGTTGGCGGCAGGACCACCGGTAGTCCCTACCAGGATTTAAATCATGGTACCATGGGAGTCAGGAGCCCCCCGGATCTCGGTCCGGGCTTGACTTGTTGAGGTAGGCCCGCTTGTGAGAGCATCATGGTGGCTGTGGTTTGAACCTAAAGTCGCGGGAAGGGTCTTCCTGTTAGTTTGACCCAATATAGAGTTGCAATAAGTACTGGATGCTATGATCCTAAGAACAGTAAGAGGTTTTAGGTCGGCCTCGACTCATACCAAGGGTGGAACTTTTGCCACCAAGACAGTTCCGAATTGGTATCAAAGGACTGACGGAGAGCTATGGCAAGACGTATCCTTGCTCCCATGGATGTATGGGCATTCCGTAAAATTAGGTCTACACGACAGGAGTTTACGTTAAAAATCAGAAACTATGTACATCGATGCCGAGCTCATCAGAAAATCTCGGATAATCTGACTTAAATGGTTAGGTCACCATGTATTCAAAGACACCAGTGCCTCGGACGTCTAGGGACAACACAGTAAAGGAAGACCTCATCTTTAATGCCGCACACCAACGAAAGGGAACCTCAGTCAACAACAGCAGTCAACGCAACTGGAGGCAGCTGGCAAAAAGGCGCAATACTTGGAGAGGCATGTTAGCTAAAGCCCTGGTCCAATAGCGGCTTTAGCGTTTGCCCAAGTAAGTTAATCACCTAGATGAAGATGATGATGATGTTAGCATCCTTGACAAACTCTTTCGATTATGCATTATGCCGGCCGAACTTTGCTCCATTAAAGTTCTTTGAAAGGGCCACGTGCTATCATGGAACTTTTTTAACACCACGCTAAAAGAATTGTGTGCAACACACAAGCCAACACAAGAGGCAGCTTAAAAAATCCATCCAACTTCTCGCATGTACTCGTACAGAAACTGCTGTTTATATGGGGCAAGAAGGCAATTGAGTAGCAAAGAGCTTTCTCAAGGAGAAAAAGACGCTCTACAAGCGGCTAATCATCTTTGCCCTGTTATACGGCGCAGGGACATGGCTGCTTTGGGCAAAAGCTTGCATGTGTGATTGACGTTGGTCGAAGTCGGCCTGGATAGAGTGTGACATAGATGACATGGATCTCTCCTGAAGATTGAACCAACGTACAATAGAACACATGGATAACTGTGCTCTATCGCGTAATATCTACGAATCTATCTCAATGGAACAACGCAGTAAAAGCAAACCTTACCTAAAGTGGCGCTCACAGAGAGATCAATTATCTTGGCGTGCGTAACTGGAAGGAGCCACCTTGGAATCGAGCTAACTTGAGGGAATGTTGGTTTAAGCCCAGGACCAGCCCGATTTATAAGCTGCCATGCAAAGCAAAAAAAAAGTGAAAATGTTGACTCTATTTGTATGCTTCTTAATACGTCAGAGCCAGATTGGTTGAACATAAAAATGTTACCACCAATTCGATAGTTATAAAACTAACAGGCTTTACATTGACGGTGGAGCTTGCAGATTTAACGTGAAAGATATTATGCTTTCGCAAGATTCTACCTCTACTCTCGTAGTTACAAGTGTTAGTGCCAGAGGCGATCTCAAAATGTGCAGGCAATGCCCCTTGCAATCTGAATAGTTCAAGCTGAGCTTTTAATCCGCACTGTGGTCCTTTCACCGATGGTTTTCTATCCAGCGAGTTGGAAACTATTTCGAAATTGTTGTCCATTCACGCAACTCCTATTAAATTTGGTACAGCAAGTTTGAGGTTACAAGTGCTTCATTAACAATTCGAACTTCTTAAAGACTATTCTGCCTGTAAAACCGTCCATTTACCACTTGGCTTCCAGAATATACAAATATGTCATAACATAAAAACATTCTTTTATTTGTGCTTTAAACTTTGCTCAAGTGATTAAGCGTCTACCCAGAGCATAAACATTTTAGCCCTCGGGCCTACATTTTCTACTTCAGTTTCACCTGCCATAATTATGTTAAAAACAACTCATCAATAGACCGCCTTGAGCTATGTATCTTTCAAAAAAAAAAATTAGAAAAAGGAAAAAAAAAACATGTCAGTGGGTTTGGAAGATTTCAATCATTTCATCCACATCTACAAGCAGATAAGAGTCACTTTGAATGCGTCAGATATTCAAATACTTTCTGCAAATACCATAATTGTTAACAAGTAACCAATTACGAGTATCTGTATCTGTTTCTTGTATCTAAATCTTCAGTCTGATTCAGTTTTTATGGCACACGTTCTTTAACAACAACTTCATGTAGATGAGTGAAGTGTCAAAAGGGCCTGCTTATGCAAAAAGTTGTCAAGGCAAGTTATTTGACTGTAGAACGTGCTAAAGAAGCGCTGAAGCAATGCCTTGACGGAGAAAGTTATAGCGGTCATTCTGTACGAGTATTTGTATCTTGAAACTTCTTAAGTATTTGTTTAAACGACTTTCTCATTTAAACTTAACGGTTTAAGAGTGTTTATGCTCTGATCCACATTTTGTCTACTTTGGTTTTTATGTCTTCCGAAATGCTGTTCAGTTCTTTTCTTTGAGTTATTCTCCAATGGAACGGCGCAGCGGGGACATGGTGTGAAATTGACAGTTCTCAACCAAAACTGGTATCTAATTAGTTGGCCATTATTATTATGTCATCACTTGAAGATGAAATAGTGGTAAGACTACAGGTACGAATACACTATCTTTGGGCGCACTTCTTGGCTACTTTTCTTTTCTCTGGCTTTGGTTTTTTATTGTTAGGAAGTTTCAACTGACAGGGAATTCAACAAAAGGTACATTTTATATTTTTTTATCATCTATAAGTTACACAAGCTAGAGATCATTAACTCCTTAAGCGCAACAAAACGAATAGTGTTCTGGGCGTATTATTGTAGTTGTGAGGCAATTTGGTTTCGTACATTTTTCCTAATTAGATTTTATTACAGCCTCTGGATAAGATTAGCTTTTGGTCTTGAAATTGGTCTTGGAAATAACTAAGAATGTTTAAGTAGTCAATTCTTATGAATGAAACTGAAGTTTGGTACCTGGCACGAGGTTTTAATTAAACAGGAATTGTATTTCTAAGAAGAAGGTAGGGATTAACTGTATGTTCCCTCCTTGTTATTATATTTCATTTTCCTTGTACTCGCCTCTTCATGATACTGAGAACTCAAACAAATATACACTTGAGATCCCTCTTTTGCTGAAATTCCTCATCCTGCAGCAATAGTGTTCAACATATCAGCACCTAACAATGGCAGCTTGATACAACTCAGGATGCTTACTTACTTACTTTAGATTACCCGGTGGTACAGCTCTCCCCATTTAGCAGGTCTTGCACTAATCTTCTTCAGTTGCGAAGACCAAGTTAGCTGAGGCTTCTTTCCACTTCCCTTACCACGATGTTCTTTTGAATGGACTCGACTTTCCGGTTCAGAGCGATGCTGTTTCACACTTCTTCGTGAGAAGAATTAATTGCGTTGCTTGTTTTTCCTGTGAGCATTGAGGAGTCCATTGGACTCCTTGTGTTCTTCTTTTACTGGAATCAGGTTTTTTGTAGAAAGTTTATTCACAGCTTCAGTGAGAAAGTCCCTGCAGTATCTATATCTACCACATCAGCGCCGAATACTGGCGTGCTCCGCTTTAAGTTATCGTCGCTCTCACAGAAATCATCGCAGGACATTGTGTTGCTTATAGCAAAAGCGTAGTGCCACGATAGTAAGCCAGTAAGCAGCCTGCAGTCTTAGACAGGACGGGAAGCATTCAAACATAAAAAAACTCAACTATTAATACAAGCACTACCCAAAGACGCAGGCACTCCCACCACAGGTTCGGGTCCTGAAAAACCCTCCTCTGAGCCTTGCCTAGGAAGTTTATTGGAGATTTCATTTCACGTGATCCCATTGTGACCTGAGAACCAGATAAAAACCTCCCGACTGCATTCAGTTAAATGTTTTTTCTACGTCACCGCAGATGGTCACCCCAATAGCTGCAACACCATCATCGAGCAAGGAGAAAACCACCAACAGTAGGGAAATACCATCGTTGCCATCAGGATGGTTTTGAAAGTGCAGCCTATTACATAAACATCAAGCCGTGACAGACTGTTTTTTGGATTCTTTTTAAAAGCAGTTTTAACGTATTTCTGTCAGCGTTTGTTCCACCAAACAACTGAAGAATAAGATATAAAAGCTTTATCGTAACCGCAAGCGCCCTTAAACTGCCAAAAGACCGACAGCGCCTCGAAGATTTTCGAACTTGCATGTTTAGTTCAAAGAAGTTTGTTATCCATGATGACACCCAAATACTTAGCTTCGTTGGAGAAACAAATGGTGATGCACTAGATGAGCTTCCTCCTTCTTGAATTAAATTAAAATCCAATTCTAGCACACCAATCTGGCGATCCCTTCTAGGGCTGCCTAATCTTTAGAGATGACATTCGTAGGGCATGAAACAACAAACAGTAGAACTCCATCACCTGTGCACATGCCTGAGCATAGATATAAGAACAATTGAGGACGTAAAGCAGTAAGTCAACAACCATGCACCATAGCAGTGGAGACAGGATGCCGCCTTGCGGGCAACCTCTGTTTACACCATCACATACCGGCTGCAGTCGGCATCCGCAAACATGGTCCCTCTCACCAGTATTGGTCTTACACAAGAAACTAATTATTTGTCTGCGCCAGGTTGTCTGACTGAGACACACATGCCAAAATTTGCATTTTCGAAACCACCGTGGATGTCAATGAGAATGGCCAGCGCGTATTTCTTCTGGTCGTGGGCGTCAATTCTGCCCATGAGATATTGAAGCGTAGTCTTCCGGTATCTTCCGCGTTGGTAGGCATGTTGCATCTTGTGCAGAGACTGCATCCGCAAAGCAATTTAGCGAACACGAAGCACGACTATAACCGCTGTACTTTTCAATATGAAGAAAGTCAGACTAATAGGTCTGCAGCTCCTGTCGGGCGTTTTGTCATATTTTCCTATTGTTTGTTTAAAAGCTTCTTTTCAGAGCTGCAAGCAGCTATCCTATATAGGGAATACTCGTATGCCATCGGTGGCAGGTGACTTGGAGTCATTAAAGGGAGCCGTAGCGTGTTGTGCTACTCAGATCACTTGCAGCTTCGTTAATAGGAGCTGGTTATAAGCTCCATCTGATTAGGTTACCTGAGAATTGAGTCTCAAGCATGAGGACGGGGAGTGTCTGTTTTCAACTTAGTGTATGTTAGATGCCATCGGCTTTTCTAAATTATTCCAGTCTGGTTGATTTCACGGTTTTGAGGACTTTACCTAGCCTGCTGGATTCACCGATTGCTTCAATCTTCTTACAAAATTTTTTATAAGAAGCTCTGTTCGAAATACAAATTAGGTTCTTATGTATATTCATTTTACTTCGACCTGTAAAGATTCCAGTCTCCCTCCAAATTGGTCTTAATTGTCTTGATTTGCGTTCCATCATAGAACGGACGAGCTGCACAATTATTTCCTAGCTGTACCTGTCAATGCACTTGGTAGGGGTACCGTTCAGGTTCTGAATACCTCCTTGCAGCCTTTATTTGGTTCTGAATTTAGGTGGAGCCGAGCTCCTTTTCTGAATTCAATGTACCAGTCTGACATGAAGACCTTCTATAGTACTTTTCAAACGGTAATCTCTCTAACATACCTGTTACAAAGCCTTAAGTCAATTACTTGCTGTCTTATTTTCGTAACAAATATTGGCTGAGAGCCAACATTGCTGATGGTATAGTCAAACCATAGTATGAAATGCAGGAGATGATTGCCTCTCAGGTTGCATTTGCTATACCACGTTGGTTTGGAAAGTTCCGTTGGGAGATTTCAGCCTCGAAAATCAACCACGTGGGAAGCCGGAAATGTTTTAAGAGCAACGGTGGATGCGGACCCAACGAAATCGGTGTGAGATTTCGGGTTGGATTGGAAGCATCTGAAATGACAATAAGTCGACACCTTTCTCTCATAGGAAAGGTAAAGAAACTCGATAATGGGTACCCCATAAACTGAACGAATCCCAAAAATTACGGCGCCTGGAAATCTGCGCATCGCTTACAGTAAGAAACCAAACTGAACCGTTTTTGCACCGGATGATAATCGTAAAAGATCTGGGCAGTGGTTGGATGTAGATGAAAAACCAAAACACACCCCCATAAGCCCTATCAGATATTGTGAGGAAATCGACATATTGCATGCCAAATTGGCTGAAAAGCAACCTACATTGGTCAGTAGGCACGGTCCGATCCTTTTGCAGTAACAATGCTAGACCCCATACCTCACAAGTAACGGTGCAAAAACTGTTGCAGTTGGGATTTGAAATTCTTCCGCATCCACCGTACTCTCCTGATATTTCCCCAACGGATTACCATCTTTTCCGCAATTTGGATTCATTTTGCCAGCAAAAGTTCTTCCGGAACCGAGCAGAGGTCTTAAAAGCCTTTGAAGATTTCATTGCCTCAAAAAGTCAGCACTTCTACGAAAAAGGAATATTCGACCTTGTGTCACGTTGGAAGATTGTCATAGATGTCAACGGATCCTATTTTGATTGAATAAAAATTTACAGAAAAATAATATTGGCTCTTAAATTTTTACTATAAAATCGGACATGAAATATGTCCGCATAATGATGTGACAAAATTATTTTAACCTCCTATGGAATGTTAACAAATTAGTAGTTAGTCGATCAATACGCAAAAATTAAACCAAACTACATCCATCTTCAGAATGTTTTACACTCGAGCGAACACTGCAACGACATTGGACAATTGGTCATACTGCCTGCCTTCATCGTTCACCGGTGTGCCTCGATATTTACATGAAAAATCACAGGACGCCATGATTTATGCCAAACATTACGGTAAACCTGACCTTTTTATAACTGCAACCCAAATTGGACAGAAATCATAGAAAATATCTTTTCCAATTCGGCTCCCCAAGATGGATATGACATAGTGAATAGAGTATTTCTTTTAAAATTACAGTAACTCCATGAAGGAGTGAGATGAACTCATAACCAAGGCTCACATTTTTGGTCCACAACGCTGCCACATGTCCATCTGCTGGTAACGTTATTTCTGAGTTACCAAATAAAGAAGAAGATCTAGCCCTTTACGAAATTGTAAAAAAACACATGATCCATTGTCCTAATTCTAATTCTCCAGAAGGTAAATGTACGGTGGCGGGTCAATAAGTCCGTGACTTTTGGATTAAAATACAGATTTTTTGATAAAAAAATAATTTTATTTTTCAACGTAGTCTCCCTTGAGCTCTATACACTTTGTCCAACGCTTCTCCAATTTTTTTATCGCTTTCAAAAAAAATGATTTGTCGAGGTCCTCAAAATAGGCCTTTGTTTGCGAGATGACTTCATCATTGGAGTCAAATCTTTTTCCACCAAGCCATTTCTTCAGGTTTGGGAACAAGAAGTAGTCGCTCGGAGCCAAATCTGGAGAATAGGGTGGATGAGGGAGCAATTCATAGCCCAATTCATGGATTTTTGCCATGGCAACTGCACATCTGTGCACCCTTGCATTGTCTTGGTGGAAAAGAACTTTTTTCTTGGCCAAATGAGGTCGTTTTTTTTTCAAATCGTCATTGAATCGGTCCAATAAGTTGACATAATATTCCCCATTGATTGTTCTTCCCTTTTGAAGGTAGTCAATGTGGATTATCCCGCGTGCATCCCAAAAAACAGTCGCCATAACTTTATTGGCTGACAAACCCACCTTGGCCTTCTTTGGCGCCGATTCACCCTTAGAAACCCACTGTTTTGACTGTTGTTTGTTCTCTGGTGTGTTGTGATGGATCCATGTTTCGTCCACGGTTACAAAACGGCGCAAAAACTCCTCCATATTGCGATTAAACAACGCCAAACCTTCCTGTGAAGTTGTTACACGATTGCGTTTATGGTCGACTGTGAGCAAACGCGGCACCCATCTTGCGGAAAGCTTTCTCATGCCCAAGTGATCATTCAAAATTGAAACCACTGAGCCATGCGAGATCCCTACGGCTTCCACAATCTCTCGCACTTTCAATCTTCGGTCGGTCAACACCATATCGTGAATTTTTTCGATTGTTTCGGGTGTAGAGACCTCAACTGGGCGTCCAGGACGTTCGGCATCTTCAGTGCTTGTACGGCCACAACGAAATTCAGTAAACCACTTTTTTACCATTGAAATCGGTGGTGCAGAGTCCCCATAGTATTTATCAAGCTTAGCCTTGGTCTCGGTAATGGTTTTTTTTCGCAAGAAATAATGCTTAATAAGCACACGAAATTCACTTTTTTCCATTTTCTCCTCAAATTAGTGAGTAGTCTGATAAAAATAGCTGTCAAACACAAACTAACTGACGCAGCAAGTTTAAATTTTGACAGGAGTCAACTGACAGATGCCTGTTGACAGGAGCAGTGTTGCTGTTTCAGCACGGACTTGTTGACCCGCCCTCGTACTAAAACATTTCCGAAAGCATTCCAGAACCAAACATCTACCAGTGACGATGGATACCCTAAATATCGCCGTGTCGGTCGCCAAAAGAAGCGGACAAACTGCCACTGTGCAAAGCCATAAAATTGACAATCGGTGGATCGTTCCCTATAACTCATTGCTTCGAAAGCTACTATTTGCAATTCATCGAGGTCATTAAGGTATTTTTTTGCTATTATTATAGCGTTTTGTCAAGTAACCGATATTGTATCTCTCTGGAACAAATACAGGAAAAATATTGCCGAATAAATACTGAATTGAGGACGGCGAGAGTTAATGTCAGAAGATGTCCAACATGATCAAAACATTTTTGACGAAGCGTTGTTAGAATTGAATAAGGTAGTAGAAGAGCTTTCGGGTGAATCCATTTCGGATTTTGGACTTGTCACAAAACAATGGGAGTGCTAATCTACAATAGATAATCAAAACCTCAGCATTTTAGTAAATTATCTTCAAGAATTAGTCAACAACGTTTATCCAGAAACGAATAATATAAGTTCAAAGACTATAATTTGGTTCAAGGAGAGAGCTATTTTGTTACCTACTAACGATCAAGTAGGTAAATTGAACGACCTGATTATCTCTAAAATTAATACACAGGCGCAAAAATACTACTCTGTAGACACCGTGCTGGACCAGGAAGAGGCTGTACATTTCCCAACAGAATTTCTCAATTGCTTTCAGGCTTCTGAATTGCCCCCACACAAATTGGTTTGAAAAGAAACGTGTCCTACTATTTTATTGCGAAACCTTAATCCACCCAAATTGTGCAATGGTACACGTCTCCAGGTTAAACCTTTAAAAACTTTTACTATAGAGCGCACAATTCTGACCGGATGTGGAACTGGAGAAACCGTGTTAATTCCCCGGATTCCATTGGTAACAACGGATCTTGCATTCCAATTCAAAAGATTACAGTTATTAATAAATCACAAGGTCAAACATTAAACGTTGCGGGCTTAGACCTAAGCGTTGAGTGCCTTACCCCTGGACAGCTATATGTAGCCCTTTCGCGCTAGGAATGAAAGTACAGCTTCATCCTTTGCGGAAATCAAAGCTAGTTCCTCAATGTAAGAACTGTCAAAAGCATGGTCACACTTACAAATACTGCAGCTCAAGCCCAAAACGCGTTAAATGTGCAGGAGACCACCATACAAGCGAAAATGCAGTCCCTAAATGCGTCAATTGTATCAAAAGACACGCAGTTAACTACAGAGGGTGTGTAGTAGCAAAAGAGCTACAGCAGGTAAAATACAACAAGCAAAAGAGAATGCAAAAGCCTGTTCAAAAAGGCGCACCCGAAATCGGAGAAAAACGAAACAAAAAATACTTGCGAGCGAAATCTAAGCCCCAAATGAATAAAAAATTGGATAGAGCTAAAATGAAAACTTAAGCCTCATAACCGGTCCAAAGAAAACATATGCACACGTTGTTTCGGAAAACGTTGTGAAACCAGTCGGAAACCCCAAGCCTCCCAGCAATGTTATGGGCAAAGAATTCTGAACAGAATAGAAGATATGGATAAGAATAATAAGAAAATTCTGGAAGGAATATCTTTCCTTGAAAAACAAAACAGTAATAAAAGAACTTTACCTAAAAGAACATAATGGCTAAAAACATACAAACATACGAGGCCAATAGCCTCGTGAATCGCCTCGAGAATCGCAAGTGGCCCTCGATATAAACAAAATTAATATACCATATGTCTAGCCTCTGAGACACATTTTAAAATTGGAACAAAATACAAACTTCACGGATACAAGACATACCATACCCCACATCCTCACAATACAGCAAGAGGAGGGACCGCAGTTATAATTAAGAAAGGAGTTAGCCACGATGAAGATGAAGAATACCAGTCGGATGAAACACAAACCAAATCCGTAAACATAAAAACAAGCAGCGGACAGGTAACGCTAGCAGCGGCATATTGTTCTCCTAGCTACGGACTGAAACAAAACAATTTTGAAAGCCTCTTCCGTAAACTCGGAAATAAATTCATAATAGGTGGAGTATTCAACGCTAAGAACAAATCTTGAGGATCAAGATTGACAAATACAAGAGGAAGAGAACTCCCTGAATCTTTAAAAAAAAAAACAATGTTAACTACCATTCAATGGGAAATCCTACTTGCTGGCCCACAAATAGAAACAAAATCCCGGACGTTGTCGACTTTTTCGTAACTAAGAATATCTCCTCAAATACTACCCAAGTTAAGGAAGTGCCAGATCTTGACTCAGATCACTCATCTGTGCTGCTTACACTTGGTAATAAAATTATTATTATAAAAACGTCTAATAAACAAACAAACTGACTAGATATACTTATTTCAGATGAACGCATCGAACTATCCACAACAATTAATACAATAGAGCAATTAGAAAGAGAACTACAGTCCTTCACCCTAGCTATACAAAAGGCTGCATGGGCTGCAACGCCTGAATTAAATAGCAAAGTAAAAATAAACGTGTATCCCAAAGAAGTTTACGACATTATATCTGAAAAGAGACGAGCTCGCAAACGATGGCAACTGTCAGGAGCTCCAAGTGATAAAAGTAAACTTAATAGCTTAAACAATAAGTTCAGAAAAAGGATAGCAGAATTTAAAAATGCATCGGTGGAAAGATATCTAACAAATCTGACAAACGATGCTATTACAGAATACTCACTGTGTGAGGCTACAAAAAAAAATGAAAAGACCAACGGCATACATTCCACCAGTGAAAAACAGCAGTGGTAACTGGATTAAAACAAACAAACAAAAGGTGGATCTATTTGCGGAACATCTTGAAAACGTCTTTAAGCCATACGATGATAATGATAATTCCCAACAAACGGAAGAAATGTACAAAGACGAAGATCGATTCCAGCAGTATCCTCTAGGGAAATAGCCAAAGAAATAAAAGAGAAGATAAACCCAAAAAAAGTCCCGAGATTTGATCTAATAACGGGAGAAATTCTGAAAAAACTGCCTAAAAAAGGTATGAAAAATATAGCACAGATAACAAATGCAGCGTTCGGACTAAGGTACGAGGGGCGTTCAATATATTCTCGGTATCGATATGAAGGAAAATGCGAATTCAATTTAAATTGTTTTTATTTTTCAATATAATCTCCCTTAACATCAATGCATTTGTTACATCTTGAGATAAGCTTTTTTAAACCCTCAAAATAATAAATTTCCTCTTTCTCTGCAAAATACCGACTTGAGTTCTTCATCATCCGAAGATCTTTTTCCACGAAGACATTTTTTCAAATCCGGAAACAGGAAATAATCACTAGGGGCAAGGTCTGGACTATAGGGTGGGTGTTGGATTTCTTCGAAACCACAATCTCGCGCAGCAGCCTTGGAAACTCGCGCGTGTGAACAGGAGCGTTGTCATGAAGAAGCAACACACCCGCTGCGAGTTTACCCCGTCTTTTCTTTTTAATTTCCTCCCGCAAATTATGCAAAATGGAAGCGTAGGATGTGGCGTTGATGGTTTCACCTTTTTTTTTGTACTCAATGAGCAAGATTCCCTTTGAGTCCCAAAAAGCTGTGGCCATGAGCTTCCCGGCAGACGGAGTGACTTTGAACTTCTTCGGGGGGTCTGTTCCTTTTTTATGTCACTGCATGGACTCTTGTTTGCTTTCAGGGTCATAGTGGTGGACCCATGTTTCGTCTCCAGTAACAATTCGATCCATAACTCCGTCCGCATTCTCACTACACATCTCCAAAAGCTCTCTACGGCATGCGATTCTCACTTTTTTCTGAGACGCTGTGAGCATTCGTGGCACCCACCTTGCACTGACCTTTGAAAGGTTAAGATGGTCATGAAGAATGGTGTGAATGGTACCAATTGAAAGCTTGGTGATCTCTGCCATCATTTTCACCTTTATTCGGGCATCCTCAAGAACAAGTTTTTCGACTTCTTTGATGCTTTCTCCCGTACAAGCAGTAGCCGGGGCGCCGGAGCGGGGGTCGTCCTCAATGCTCTCTCTGCCTCTCTTGAACTCACTTGACCACTTTTGCACAGTTGATAATGAAGGTGCGGAACCCTGGTAAACAGCCACCATGAATTGTTTTTTGACTTTTTCCTTGCTTAGTGAGAAATTTAATTACAGCGCGATGCTCAATTTTCACCATCATCGCCTCAGTTGTCATTATGATTCTGTTTAACTAGAGATAAAACGCGAATTAATAATCACACTTATATGAAATTTTACATGAATGCACTAAAATAATAGTATTACTTGATAAATAAGTCAATTTATACATGCAACCACAGCTTTACCCCGATACCGAGAATATCTTGAACGCCCCTCGTATGTTCCACATATATGGGAGGTCGCGGAAGTTGGTACCTAAGCCGGGAAAATTGCCCAGTGAAGTCATATCGGCCGATATCATTACTGCCAATCCTATCTAAGCTATTCGAAAAAGAAATCCTTCTAAAACGACTACATCCGATTCTAGAAGAAAAGACGCTGATCCCAAACCATCAGTTTGGACTGAGAAATAAATATTCAACAATAGATCAGATCCACAGAATAACTTTAGAAGGAAAACAAATATACTCTACCATCTTCATTGATGTAACACAGGCTTTTGATAAAGTCTGGCACAAAGGATTAGTCCGTAAGCTACAAAAATGTCTTCCAAAACTATGAAATGCTAGAGTCGTATAGAATGAAACGATTATTTAAAATTAAGCAAGAAGATGAGTACTCCTCAGTGAAACACATCAAAGCTGGAGTACCGCAAGGTAGTGTGTTGGGACCCGTACTGTTCCTCCTATACACGAACGACCTACCACATAATGATGAAACTACTGTTGCCACTTTTGCAGACTATACTAATGCACTTGCAGTAAAATAAACCGTACAGGAAGTTACAGAAAAACTGCAAAGGACAGTAAATGATACATACCATAGATATTGGGTCTACAAGTAAGTTTCCAGCGTTTGTGAGAGACGGCGCCACCAGTGGATCCCGGGCAGAAATGTCAGACCCCATGTGTTTTATTTGTAGGTTTTGTATCTGTCAACAACTTTGCAGCATTATATTTGAGCAGTTCTATCGGTGTCGTACATTTTGTCGAGCAAAATCATGGCAAGTTTCCAGCCAAATAAACGTCATTTGCGGGAAGCGCTGCTTTTATTCTTTAATATGAAGAAAAGTGCGGCTGAGGCCTATCGTTTGCTTTCGGAAACTTATGGGGCGGAATGTATTGGTGAATCGACGTGCCGCGGGTGGTTCAAACGGTTCAAAAGTGGTTATTTTGGAGTTGAAGACAAAGATCGCCCCGAAAAGCCAAAAAGTTTTGAAGACGAGGAATTGGACGCTTTACTGGATGAGGATCCGTGTCAGATTTAAAAAGAACTTGCTGCATCATTGGGTGTCACGCAACAAGCCGTTTCCCTGCGCCTAAAAGCACTGGGATTCATTCAAAAAGTTGGAAACTGGGTGCCGTACGAATTGAAGCCAAGAGACGTCGAACGGCGATTTTGCATGTGCGAAATGTTACGGCAGCGGTTTAAAAATAAATCATTTTTGCATCGTATTGTCACTGGTGATGAGAAATGGATTTATTATGATAATCCTAAACGCAGAAAATCGTATACAAAGCCCGGCGAGCCCGCCCAATCGACGCCGAAACGAAATATTCACGTGAATAAGGTCATGCTCTGCATATGGTGGGATCAAAAGGGTGTCGTATACTACGAACTGCTTCCGAGTGGTGAAACCATCAAAGGACCATTATATCGAACCCAACTAATTCGTTTGAAGTGGGCATTAAAAGAAAAACGGCCAGAATATGAGACCAGGCATGAGTCCGTCATTTTTCATCACGACAACGCTCGGCCACATGTTGCGGTTTCGGTGAAAAACTATTTGCAAAATAGTGGATGGGAAATTCTGCCTCACCCGCCTTACAGTCCAGACTTGGCACCATCTGACTACCACTTGTTTCGTTCGATGCAGAACGCTCTTACGGGAATACGCTTCAGCTCAGTAGAGGAAATCAAAAATTGGCTCGATACGTTCTTGGGCTCGAAAGACGAGAAATTTTTTTGGTCCGGAATTCATAAATTGCCAGAAAAATGGGGGAGAGTTGTAGCTTCCGATGGACGATACTTTGAATAAAGCATTGTAACTATGCTTTTATAATAACACTTCAAATTTTGGAAAAAAAAACGCTGGAAACTTACTTGTAGACCCAATATATGGTATTGGTATTAGACCAAAAAATGGCGAATAAAATTAAATGAACTGAAGTCGGTTCATGTTGACTTTACAAATAAAAATGTACAACACGCACCTGTGTACCTGCATTCGAACTCAACTAAATACTTAGGCTTGACTTTGGACGCTAAGATGCGCTGGAAAAGTCATGTCAAGAAAAAACGTGATGAACTAAATATAGTATACATAACACATGGGCTGAAAAGTCCGTGCCGTTTCTAAGAGAGGGCACCACTTAAATTAAATCCATACCATTTTCAGTTAGTACCAACCTTCAAAAGATACAGTCAAAATCGCTTACAACGACATCGGATATAAAGACGTACCGGTCATTACGACCAAATTCTAAGGTCCTGGCTGAGTTCCATTATAATCCTATTGAATAACAAATCGCTTATAACGACATCGCTTACAATGACATATCGCTTGCAATGACCGATTTTTCCTTTTTTTTTTTTGAAATAAAATGTTAGTTATAACGACTAAAATCGACGCAGCTGTTGGTGTTATTTATTTTTTCTGAAACGGTTAATCGTTTATCTGTATATGCGAAGTATGTATCTGTGTACATAGAATTCTGGATATGTTACAGCTTACCGTTTGTTGACATTTTATTCTTTTTGTCTTGCGTTTGTTATTGGTTTTGAGTTTGTTCAATAGCACGAGTAGGTGGGAAATTTCGTGTAAATTTTTCTGTTTGACGAATGGTCGTAGACGTTTAGTTTTATTCGGTTCGCATAAAGTTGTATTGGAAAATGAGTTAGAAACGAAAGATCTTTACGAAAGCAGGTATTATTTTTAGATTGGAAGCTGGAGAGCAAAATAAGGACCTTGCCAAAGAGTATTCAGTGTCACACTCCACTATATCCACAATCTTAAAGGATAATGAAAAAATTAAATTGCAATTTGAGGAAGCAAAATTAACCGTAAAAAAAGTAAAAAGTTCATTGCACACTGAGGTTGAAAAGGCTCTGCTAATATGGTTTAAGACACAGAGAAGTTCCGGTATACCCATCAGCGGTCCCATTTTGCAAGCTAAAGCAAATAACTTTGCCAAGGAGATGGGGAAGAACGACTTCGTGTGTTCATCAGCGTGGATACAGCGTTTTCATCAACGTCATGGAATTGTCAGTGGGAAAATTATAGGAGAGGCTAAAAGTGTTCCTAAAGGTGTAGTAGACAATTGGTTGCAGGTTGTTTGGCCCCAACTTCGGGCAAACTATACAGATGAAAACATCTTTAATATTAATGAAACCGGTCTGTTTTTTTAAAATGACACTAACCAATACGCTAAAATTTAAAGATGAAAACTGCATTGGAGGCAAAATGGCTAAAGATCGAATTACTGTACTGGAAGGAGCAAATATGACTGGTACAATAAAGGAGAAACTTCTTGTTGTGGGTAAATCAAGAAACCCAAGATGCTTTAAGAATGTGAAAAAGCTTTCAGTAGAATATGAGAGCAATAAGAAAGCCTGGATGACATCTAAAATTTTAGAATTTTTGAAAAATACCCTCGAAACTGGGACCGTCGACTAAAAAAGGAGAATAAAAACATTTTATTACTCGTGGATAATTGTCCTGCACATCCAGCAGTGGAAGGCTTGAAAGCTATACGACTTGAATTCCTTCCACCAAATACTACCTCGGTGCTCCAGCCAATGGACCAAGGAATTATAAGATCCCTTAAAGCCTATTACAGAAAGTTTCAAGTGCTAGATCTTATTAAAAATATTGAACATCGACGTGATATAAATTTACTTGAAGCGATTTTACTCATTTTAAAAGCTTGGGAAAGGGTTACTAGTTCAACCATTGCAAACTGTTTTATACATTCGGGATTCGTCAGTCCCTTGGAGGTTGTTATAGCCGATTTTGCCTATACGTGTATAAATTTGAAAGCTGTCGGACAATTAATTCTCGAGATATAACGTTGTGAGTGAAGCAACTTTTTTTATTGTGAAAAAAAATGGATTCAAAGCAATTTCGTGTGTTGATTTATCATTGCTTTTTGAAGGGAAAAAATGCAGCCGATGCTAATAAATGGCTTGATAAGTGTTACCCGGACTCTGCACCAGCCGAACGAACCATTTGCAAGTGGATTGAAAAATTTAAAAGTGGTCATACAAGCACCGAAGATGATGCACCCAGTGGACGTCCAAAGGAGGCTGTTTCAGATGAAAACATCAAAAAAGTCCACAAAATGATTACGAATGACTGTAAAGTGAAGTTGATCGAGATAGCTGAGGCTCTGAAGATATCAAAGAGCGTGTTGGATATATCATACACGAATATTTGAACATGCGAAAGCTCTGTTCAAAGTGGGTGCCGCGTTTGCTCACAGTCGACCAAAAACAACAACGTGTTGATGATTCAGAGGAGTGTTTAAAGCTGTTCAACCGCAATAAAGCCGAATTTTTGCGTCGGTATCTGATAATGGATAAAACTCGGCTCCGTCACTTCACACCAGAGTCAAGTCGGCAGTCAGCTGAGTGGCGAGCAGGCGACCAACCTCGTCCAAAACGACCAAAAACTCTACAGTCTGCTGGCAAGATTATGGCATCCGTATTTTGGGATTCACATGGAATAATTTTCATCGATTATCTCCAAAAGGGACAGACTATCAACAGCGACTATTACATTGCGTTGTTGGAGCGTTTGAAGGACAAAATCGCAGAAAAACGCAAGACAATGCACCGTGTCACAAGTCGATGAAAACGATGGCAAAATTGAATGAATTCGGCTATGAATTGCTTCCCCACCCACTGTATTCTCCAGATTTGGCCCCCAACGACTATTTCCTGTTCGCAGACCTCAAAAGAATGCTCGC
Source organism: Volucella zonaria (assembly GCA_963966105.1). Classification (NCBI taxonomy): domain Eukaryota; kingdom Metazoa; phylum Arthropoda; class Insecta; order Diptera; family Syrphidae; genus Volucella; species Volucella zonaria. The sequence continues at coordinate 234,319,253 of OZ014530.1, read as the reverse complement.
CGGAAAGAGATTTAAGACCGATGAAGAAGTAATCGCCGAAACAGAGGCCTATTTTGAGGCTAAACCGAAATCGTACTACAAAACTGGTATCGAAAGATTGAAAAATCGTTTCAATCAGTGTATCGCCTTCGAAGGCAACCATATTGATAAATAAAGTTGAATTTTGCAAAAATTTTGTGTCTTACTATAAAACGGCAACGACACAGCCCATCTGGAGTCAGGAATTCATAGTAAATCTTTTCAACTTTCTACCCCAACAAATAAAAAGGAATGGATATGTAATGATGTGTAATAGAATGTATTTTAAAATTCACAACTTTTTATAAAAGTAATAATACTTCAGATTAAAAAAAAACGCAAAAACCAACAAAATAGCCAAATTGAGCTGTGCAAGCAACTTTGTAACCCACTGTAAAAAAAAATACCTAACAGTACTTTTCCAGTCAGGTTACACATGAAATGTTGTCTTTGATCTTGGGTGATTGTCTTTGATCAGTTTTCTTTTAAGTTAGTCGCATAATTGATATTTTTTTAATAATGTCGCGACAAAGTTACTCTTCTTCTCTTAAACTAAAGATTATTGATGAATTTACGTCTGGAGATACTCAGGCAACATTAGCTAAACGTTATAATATTAATAAATCGATTATTCCACGTTTAATAAAAACACATAATGCAAGAGAAGAGGTGTCGTTGAAAGTCAAAATGTCGGTGGTAGGCCTCGTAAGACAACATGTCGAACGGATAGAAACATTTGTGGTGTAATTAAAAAACAGCCGTTCGAATGAAGTCGTAAAATTACTTGATTTAAACATTGATGCTAGCACGGTGCGAAGACGTGCAGTTGAAAATAATCTTCGAAGCTACAGGCCGTGAAAAAAACCAATGCTCACAAAAGGAACAGGTAATGCAATTAAATTCTTTAAACATAATTCAAACTGAAATCTTTTTTCATATTAGGCTAAATTTTGCAAAGAAAATACCAACACTGGTGTCCTGAAAATGGAAGACAGTTCTTTTCAGCGACGAGTCAAAATTTAATTTAATTAATTCTGACGGGATATGTTATGTGAGACATCGTAAAGGGTAGCGACACAATCCTGGATTCTGCACTCTCACTGTAGAGCATGTTTTTCGACAGGAGGGATAGGTCCGTTCTACGAAATAGACGGAATCCATTCTAGAATTGGTACCACTACCACATGCGGAGTGGGAAATACCACTTCGTTGAGTGTTTCAATAGGATAACGATCCGAAACACACATCGAAGTTGGTAAAGGAGTGATTAGCGGATAGTGGGATTCAAGTCTTTGATTGGCCGGCCCAATCACCCGACTTAAATCCCATCCAAAACCTGTTTGGTATCCTTAAAAGCCGTGTCACTCGACAACACTTTCCAACAGGTCTCACCTATTTAATGCTTTGAAAGCTGAGTTGGAAAATATACCAGGATACACTTTCAAAGTTAATTACTTCTATGCCTCGTAATTGCGCCTCTATTACGAGTATTTAAAATAAAGGATATTACACAAAATATTAAAAAAAGTTGCCTAGGTTTCGCACAGCTCAATTTGGCTACTTTGTTGGTTTTTGGGTTTTTTTTTTTAAATCTGAAGTATCATTACTTTTATAAAAAGCTGTGAATTTCAAAATTCACTCTTTTACACATCATTACATATCCATTTCTTTTTATTTGGTGGGCTAGAAAGTTGAAAAGATTTACTACGAAGTGCTGACTCCAGATGGTTGCTTAGGTTTTGCACAGTACTGTACGATATAATAAAATATATTGTGTCATAGGGTGGTATTCATGCCTCTCAATTTACAATAAACTGTTTCTCTATGTACAAGCAAATATTAAAACCAATTTGGACATATCGCCTGCAGTTATGGGGATGCACAAGTAAGACAAATCTAACGTAACGCTGATCTACATACATAGGGATCTAAAAACTGAATTGGTAGAGGACGAGATTCGGAAGGTAGCAAGAAGATATGAAATTAGGCTTCGCAACCATGCTAATTTAAAAGTAGTCCAACTACTTAATATTAACAATTTAGTTAGAAGATTACGTAGAGTAAAACCTTTTGAACTAGTTAACTAGGTAAAAAGAAAAGAAACATATATGTGGCAACATAATCACACTAACAAAGTGATAATGAATTAAAAACCAAAAGGTAACAAACCAAAGTTAGTTTACATAAGTATGTTACATACTAGAACAGACTAATTCTGACGACTGGATGCGATTGCTGGAAGGATGATAACATCATACCTTCCCTGGGTGTTTTTAGTGGGTGGTTCAAGTCCCAAACTAACGCAAAGCTCGTAAGCGATGTCTTTCAACGAGATTTTCACCAGCTACACGCATAAAAAAAAAACCTTCCAAACAAAATTTATTCGTATTGTGTAACGAAAAGTCAGCTGCAAAAAATTCTTTATAAAGAAATTCTATAATCAGAGGCAGTGCTTCGCATTTTTCACGTCTTTTCTAAATTACACCCGTGAGAAGCCGGGGCGGGTCGCTGGTTTATTACAAATCAATGATTCTACGCTTGACCCTTATAGGCTTGCAGTAGAGCCCAGATAGTAAGGCTTCCTATTGTAACTTGTTGGTTGAAGATGTCCTTTCCTGTCAACTGCATTCATTTTAATTTATCTTGAGCATTTACTGACTGCAGCTCTTCAGTGGCAGCTTACTTAGTTCTTCCCATTGTTCACAATTTTGAAATACTGTATCTCTGATATTCTTCTGTGATTTGTGCATAACTCTCTGAAATATTTTGTTAAAGAAATCCTTTTCACATCAAATGTTTCGATAGCGCTTTTATTCTTCCATTGTCACTCTTCGCAGACATGGCTCTACACAGCTTTTCTATAGAAATGCTGTCATATGCTACCTTGAAATCAATAAGCAAGTAGCTAGGGGCCTATTGGATTATTAATAAAAAGTTTCAAGCTTAAATCTTATACGTGATGCTAAGGAAACTGATTGCTCTAAAGTTGGGACGGTTCAGTGGGTCTTCCTTCTTAAGCATCGGGCCAACAATGCTGGGGCTTTATTAATTTTCATTTTCATTCCACCATATTTTGCAGATGAGTTAGATATCGCTATCTAAACCACTTTTTGGCCAGGTTTGAATGATCCGTTCTGCCTGACAGTGAAATGTTGGTAGTCTTCGGAGTTAAAAAATCTGCAGAAATAAGCCTTCCAAATTTTTAGCAGCGACTTTGAATCTATTAAAGACTGAAACGAAAAAAATTTGGAAACTTCAATGTAAAAAAAAAATACTTTCATTTGCTTTAAAACTCTGTTTTTATTAAATTCATACACAATTACAAAAAATAAAAAGAATTATTTGGGTTCCCATCTTACCTCAACTTCTTTCGAATGTCCTTCATAAGGTTGGTGACAGTTACATCCGTGATCTTCTTGGACGCTCTTTTCCATTTAACACTAAAATCTTTTACGTCCTTTGCACACTGCTCACTTTTCCTCAATTTAGCTTTGATCAAAGCCCAATACCTTTCCATGGGACGGCACTGTGGAACATTGGATAGATTCATGTCTTTTGGGACAAAGTCGACATTTTTAGCAACAAGAAAGCTCAACGTCGCATGAGCGTAGTGAGCTGAAGCTAAATCTGGCCAAAATAATGTTGAACCCTCGTGTTAAGAAAGGAATCAAACATGTTTTTAGGCACTCGTTAATGTGCACTTCTCCGTTAATTGTTCCCGTTGTAATAAACGATGAGCTTCTGTGTCCACATTGGCGAATGGCCTGCCAAACGAGATATTTTGACCCGAATTTGTCCATCCCAATCGATGTTGTTGCTTGCGGAAGAATCTCAGCTTCAAATGACGTGTAAAACTGCGCACCTGCAAGAGTAGTAAAGTCGGCTTTGACATAAGTTTCGTCATCCAAAACCAAGCACGCTTTCTTGTTGCCGATCAACTCGTATAGCTTTCGGGCTCGTGTTTTTATGACTTTTCTTTTGCTTTTCAGTAACTTTTGGTATTTTTTGTTTTTTTCGTGTTTTTAGACCGTTACGTTTTTTAGATCTTTGCACCATTGTTTGGTTGCTCTTACATTTACGAGCAACATCTCTGGATGACATAGTTCGGTTTTTTATGATGGTGCCCACTATTTTCCTGTCCAAATTTGTATCATGTGCTCCACTTCTAGCTCCACTTTTCTGTTTTCGCTTAACTGTGTAGCAACCACTCTATCAGAAATGCGACCATCGAAATGTAGAGGGCGATTGCCCAAAATCGGTTGGAAGAAAGGAAGTGATATAATGCAATTGAAGTTGTTTCGGTTGCTAGCTAAATTGTCTAGAGGAATAAAGTCACTTTGTTAAGAAACGTGGTGCAGAGTGGATTAATGGTTACTCAGAATATTGAACAATAAACGTGTATTTTAAATAGATATCGTTGTTTGTTATTTATTTCACGATATCACTTCCGTGCACAATTTGTTCTATGAGCTATAGAAACGATAACTGTCAACGTCTCCAAATATTGCTTAATAACAGAATCTACTGTACTGCGTGCTATGTTTACATTTTTTGCGATGAAATGGTTTGGACGCGAAGTATTTTCGACCCATTTGTCGATGATCTTTTTACGGCGTTCCTCTTGACTCATATTTTATAAATATTTTAAACCGCACCGAACTAAAATCAATAACAAACTGAAACTACAGGCTAATTTGGGTACAAAATGGGATTGCAATTTTTACGCATTGGAAGTATAGCCCGTATTAAAATTTACAGATTTTATTCGTTTCAGTCCTTACGTTCCCATCCTTATAGGTATCTCCATACCTTTGTTCGATATTTACGACCTTGATAAGTTCTTTTCACTTTTCTTTGGCGATTCTTTACCCGGTTTTGCTATCGCGCCTATGCTTTACTATACCGTTCCTGCGGCCTCGTTGGCTTGTTTCACCAGTGCATTATACTTCAATTAATACCTTGTTGGACAGTGTATTACCAATAAATTATGGATCATGATCTATTCTTGAATGTATCCGATGTTAGATTTAAGATAAATCGCTGGCCCAAACATGTTGCTTGCACTGATGGCATATTTGTTAAAATTTGCGTTATCATGCCACATTATTGATGACATCTGCTTAGGTGTTGAATTCATCTTTATGCGATCCTTACAGTCATGTGTGGCTCCTAAAAAGATTTACAACAAGCAATAGAGCACATATGTATATAACAAATGATACGACAAAATAAATCATTAATTGTGATTCCACATTAAGATAATTTCGAAATGAAGAATTTGCATAACAGATATCAGACTATATTCAGAGTCATCTTACGAAGCAGGGACAAATGAGAAAAAATTGTGTACCTACCCTTCAGATCGATGGAATCATTTTTGGCTAGCTAAAGACACAGATAGCAAATAGAAAATTAGCTTAAAGTAAATGTGTGATACTGACATTTAGCAATTTATTGTAGGTCATCTATTAAATTTATACTCGTATTATTGGTAAATCTAGCAGACCTGGTGTTGAATTCTTTGTTGTAAAAGTTAGAGATTATAGTACCAAACGTAGTGTTTCATGTGCCTATAATAGGAACCGTAGTTGTTCTCCCGTGCCGTTCTTCTCCACTCTTTCTGACTATTGTTCAATCTATGACTTTTGGATTTAGATTTATAGATTTACAAAAGACTTTTATTTCACTCAAAAGGTTAACATAAAGAATAAGTTTCCAAGTGTTAATTGGTTTGGCATAACGCCGCGCAGTCTACCAGATTAACAACTGTTTGTATTTTATTTTAAGGTTAGTGGAAAATGGAAATAAAGCTTAAAAATCTTCCTCGATGATGCGCCTTCTGTAGCGGAAGGCATTTACCGCATACTTAGTAGTATAAAACATCCCAGCCCTGTTGTCCATTCAAAATCGTAATTACTTTTTTTGTTTATAATCGGCGCGCTCTCAAGGGGTTTTTGTACCCTTAAAACGTTCGTACACAGCGCGGGCGAAGGACATTTAGGGAGGAAGAAAAGACAGGTACCGTTGTACATACATTGTTTTTAAATGTTTGCAAGTTATAACGACCAGGAAACACAGAGGTCGGCAGGGCATTCCATAAGCGAGTTGTACGGCTTAGGAAAGAATCACGATATTTTAGAGTACATCCGAAAATGGGTTTAAGGGTATACTGATGAGCATTCATAGCGAGACGGGTGTTACGAGTGAAAGTTTGAATGGGCGTAATGCTACTGGTAATTTCCATGGAGCACTGGTGGTGAAAATAGCGATAAAACAAAGTGAGACAGGAGACTTTACGTCAGTGTTCGAGGGTGTCAATTGATTGACTGATATTAGTATCGCCAATTAGTTTTATCGCACGGTTTTGAATCCTATCTAGCAGGTGTGTTTTAGGAGATGTTTTAGGAGCACCTGACCAGATGTGGGCATTGTACTCCAATTTTCGGCGGATGAATGCCTTATACATTGTGGCCAGATCAGAGGGGGTAAAATATTTCTTACATCGCTTGAGGAAACCTAGACATTTCGCAGCATTTTTGGCGACATCGAATATGTGGTCATTCCAACATAAGTTGTTACTGATACACATACCGAGAATGGAAAGTTTATCGGTTTCGACGATGCAAGTGCCATTCATGAATAATGGCTTTGCATTTGAATTTCGCTTTAATGACAGCAGACAGCATTGAGTTTTGGAAGCATTAAATTCCACTCGGTTGATAGTTACCCAATTGGTTATACTGTTAATATCGGAATTTAATGAGCTTAGCATACGCTGCCGTTCCCGTTCCCGTTCTACAGCCGAAGAGCAGGGGCGTGAGTCCGGGAACGAATATGAAAAGCAGAGAGTGCTGTCATCAGCAAAGGAATAAATTGGATTAGAAGTAGCAGACAAGAGATCGTTAATGAAGATTAAAAAGAGTGTCGGAGACAGAACGGAGCCCTGGGGCACACCAGCATTTATTTTGTGAATATCAGACTTGAAACCGTCCAAGACAACTTGAATTGAACGTTACGAAAGGCAATTTCTAATCCACTGAAGAAGAGAGTCGTCAATCCCAAAAGCACGCATTTTCAACAAAAGACCTGGTGCCAAACTCTGTCAAATGCCTTAGAAATACCAAGTGGACCTGTTGCAACGAAAACCGTACTGCCGGTTATTAAGAAGTTTTCGTGTTTCAAGATATTTCATGAGCTGACGGCTTATCAGCGTTTTCATGACCTTGGAAAGAAGGGACGTAAGTGCAATGGGTCTGTAGGAGGAGAGAGAGGAAGATTCGCCTGTTATAGGGACGAGCTGGTCAAATGCTGTTTTCCATCTTCTCGGAAAGCGTCCTAAAGAGTAGGATTGATGAAAAAGCTTATGCATTGGTTTTACCAGCGAAGAACAACACTTCTTCAGAAGAAGGGGTGATATACCATCTGGACCAACTGATTTCTGCATGTTTAGATCTTTAAGTACTCTTGCTACTACACGAGTGTGAATGTGGATTCGTCCCATTGAAGATTCGACGCACTCAAGTGTAGGCGGGAACAAAGCGCAGTCTGAAAGTGTTGAGCTAGCCGCAAAGTGTACACCAAGCAAATTGGCCTTGTCCAAAGAGCTGACAGATGTTTTCGGTCATATTGGAGTTTCACATGCTTAAGAAAGGCGTTACACTCATTTCTGCTTCGTTTGCCTTTTCTTATATTTTGATATTCTTCATCCGTTGAGGGATAAAAGATCTCCTTCCAAGGAGAATAGTTTCTGTGATCATATCAGCAGCGGCATCCACGTCGTTACCGAGGAAACATAACGATTAGTTAAATTCCTAAAGAAGGTGTTAGGTCCGCTGCAATTGGTTTCCTCGAATCGCCATACGGTTCTTTTAGGAATCTTTTTTCAAACTGTGTGGTTGGTGTACAAGAAATTAGCTGATATGACACAATGGTCCGGCGAGCCTAGAGGGGAGAGCACATCAACGGAGTACTTATCAGAGTGAGAAGTTAAAAACAGGTCTAGGGTGCTGGCGGTATGACTATCAACGTCTGGTATGCGTGTGGGCTCATTTACAAGCTGGGTCAAGTTATTTTCCCCTCCGAAGATCTCAACACACTGTCCTTCGCGTGTTGTCTGTCGAAGCCAATCAGAATTGTGTATATTGAAATCGCCCGTAATCACGATTTCAGTATGAGGATACAATTTGGGGCTTCTGTAAATAAAGTAACTGCGAAGCAGCTATTTGCCTTGAAGCAACTATACAGTGGACAAATAATTTATTTGGCCTCGCTAATATTCTTAATATACGGAGAATCTTCGCAGAGAATATTGATTAGACTATTCCCGAACTTTGGTTTGGCAAAGACTTTCATGCAAGCTTCCCCTCTAAATCCTTCTGGGAGGAAGATGCTTTCATGGAGGACAACTCAATCCACTTTTACACAGATGGATCTACAACTGCTAGCCGGGTTGGTGGCAGTATTTTCTCAGATAAGCTAAATCTAAGCCTCTCCGTCTTCCATGTAGCATATTCCATGAGGAAATTTTGGTGATTAAAGAAGCTCTGCCCTGGCTGAAGAAAAACGTGATATCTGCAAAGAATATCCACATCTTTTCGGATAGTCAGGAAGGTATCAAGTCCCTGAACTTAGTCTCACTAAATTCAAAAACCGCCCATGAATGCCGATCATCTTTTATGGAGATGGCAGAGCAGTTCAACCTTCACCTTTGCTGGGTGCCGGGCCACAGAGACATTCCAGGGAACTGTAGAGCCGATGAACTCGCCAAAATTGGGACCACTCTACCTATTCTACCGAAAAGGGTAGCATCGATATACTATTGGGTCTACAAGTAAGTTTCCAGCGTTTGTCAGAGATGGCGCCACCAGTGAATCCCGGGCAGAAATGTCAGACCCCATGTGTTTTATTTGTAGGTTTTGTATCTGTCAACAACTTTGCAGCGTTATATTTGAGCAGTTCTATCGGTGTTGTACATTTTATCGAGGAAAATCATGGCAAGTTTCCAGCCAAATAAACGTCATTTGCGGGAAGCGCTGCTTTTATTCTTTAATATGAAGAAAAGTGCGGCTGAGGCCTATCGTTTGCTTTCGGAAACTTATGGGGCGGAATGTATTGATGAATCGACTTGCCGCGAGTGGTTCAAACGGTTCAAAAGTGGTGATTTTGGAGTTGAAGACAAAGATCGCCCCGAAAAGCCAAAAAGTTTTGAAGACGAGGAATTGGACGCTTTGCTGGATGAGGATCCGTGTCAGATTCAAGAAGAACTTGCTGCATCATTGGGCGTCACGCAACAAGCCGTTTCCCTGCGTCTAAAAGCACTGGGATTCATTCAAAAGGTTGGAAACTGGGTGCCGTACGAATTGAAGCCAAGAGACGTCGAACGGCGATTTTACATGTCCGAAATGTTACTGCAGCGGTATAAAAATAAATCATTTTTGCATCGTATTGTCACTGGTGATGAGAAATGGATTTATTACTCGTATGATAATCCTAAACGCAGAAAATCGTATACAAAGCCCGGCGAGCTCGCCCAAGCGACGCCGAAATGAAATATTCACGTGAATAAGGTCATGCTCTGCATATGGTGGGATCAAAATGGTGTCGTATACTACGAACTGCTTCCGAGTGGTGAAACCATCAAAGGACCATTATATCGAACCCAACCAATTCGTTTGAAGCGGGCATTAAAAGAAAAACGGCCAGAATATGAGACCAGGCATGAGTCCGTCATTTTTCATCAGGACAACGCTAGGCCACATGTTGCGGTTTCGGTGAAAAACTATTTGGGAAATAGTGGATGGGAAATTCTGCCTCACCCGCCTTATAGTCCAGACTTGGCACCATCTGACTACCACTTGTTTCGTTCGATGCAGAACGCTCTTTCGGGAATACGCTTCAGCTCAGTAGAGGAAATCAAAAATTGGTTCGATACGTTCTTGGGCTCGAAAGACGAGAAATTTTTTTGGTCCGGAATTCATAAAATGCCAGAAAGATGGAGGAAAGTTGTAGCTTCCGATGGACGATACTTTGAATAAAGCATTGTAACTATGTTTTCATAATAAAACTTCAAATTTTGGAAAAAAAAACGCTGTAAACTTACTTGTAGACCCAATAATGCAAATTAATATTAAAGCTGGTTGCTAACAGACCTTAGGTGGACTGTTGGATCAACAAATCTGGCCAAAGATGGATCTGAAACGCTCTAAGAGTTTGATCTTTCTAAATAAGAAACATGTCAGCGCTATTATAAGTGTCATCATTGGACACTGCCTTCTAACCAAGCATGCAAGAAGGCTTGGCGCCTTAAAAATGATTTCTGCTGAAGCTGCATGGATGAGGAAGAGGAAGAGACAATCCTCCACCTGCTCTGTGCATGCTCAGCTCTCTCCCAAAGAAGAAAACTCCACTTAGAAGCTCTCTTCTACAATGACTTAAACGATCTAAAGAATATAGACGATAACAGTCTCATACGCTCCATTATAAGCTCAAATTGGTTCCAAGAGTAGTAGGATCACAGATCCACGAGGCATCACAATGGGCCAATAGGTCTAACCTATTGAAAACCGACCCTATACCTATCAACTTGCTCTTATCGGAACTTATAAAAAACGCAGCCTTGGCAACATGCTCTTTAATAACAAACGTTCGTACGGACTGAAGTTTAGAATCTTTCCTCTTGATTCTCGGAAGGAAGTAGTAAAAAGTGAAGTATGCCATAAGGTTTGTTTGTCGAACTCGCCTTCCCAGTGTATCTAATTCTTTTATGAGTACGAGTACATGTTTAATTCATGAAGTGAAAATAACTATAAAGATCTCCTGAACTCAAAGAACTCTTGGGAAGCAAGACTCTATTTAAAGTGCAGTAGTTCTCACAATAACAATTCCGATTCATTAACCTTTTACCGTCTTATGAGTATCTGTCATTGTTTTATAAATTACGCAATGGAAAAGTGCAAATTTTACCACTTGCTGATTTAAAGACAAAGGGTTTAAGGCAAAAATCTTTTGATCCCTTTAGATAGTGAAAATAATGAATCTTTTATACACCTCTTGTCGTAACTAGCCATTCAAGGCGCTTTTATGTTTACAGCTTAGTTAATTCTTGAACTTCTTGTCACGCAAATCCAAGACTAAGCTGAGAAATCTTTTATGCAATTCGAGGGGGAAACACTCTACAAAAATGTTGATTTGAGGTCAACAATAAATTAGAGAATGAGGTTGGCTCTTAAGATGCATTCTACTCGTATTAAACACAATTCCTTCAAAGAATACATTCACAGTGAGCCACTAGAAAATTATTTCGGTCTTCTGAAGGCAATTAGTGTTGGGGAATTTTAATCACAAGTAAAATATGCATGGTTTGTTGTGAACACGAAGGTTTAACTGAGCCACTGTCGACGTTTTATCTTTTTAACTTTTTAACCGACTTGCGTGTTTGAAATATAAGATTCACTATTAAACGAGATTAAAAGTCATGTTCCCGCTCTTTTTTACATTGAAATTTGTTAAACGTCGAATTAGAAGGGATGAGACACAGAGAAGGTCTCATCAAGCCCAATTTATTAAATAAAGATATCATTTGCAACGTTCTTGTTATAAGAAGCGAAAATGTCTCAGACGGAGATCACTAGGGATAGTCGGTGATCGGTTGTTAACTTCTGAATGTTTTCTATCCATGGACGACTTAAATCTGTAGGTACATCAATTTTAAACGATTTGGTAGGATTAACACAGCTTTACGGCGTAGATCCATTATCGTAAGACTAGATAAATACTTCTTTTGGGATTTGATCTCTTAGAGATCTCTTCAGTAGTGAATACTGTTTGGAAGATTCAAGATGAGTGCTTTATGTAGCCTGTTGTTGACCTAGTCACCCAAGTAATGTGTCCAGTTTGAGACAGCAGTGGCAATATTTGGGCAAACAATTGACAGATTTTCGCTTATCAGTTTTCATTGTAACCTCACTCATGATCGCTTTCCATGGTCATTCAATGAACTTTTTGAATACAGAGCAGCTTTGTTAAGCTTTTCCAGTTAAAGTACTGCCGAATTTTTGTCTGTATCCATGTATACTTTGAGGGGCTACCATAAATCAATCTGCATACAGTATATCGTAGTTGGTATCCAGGAGTTAGAAAGAAATGTATTTCTATAACAGCACCACCTCGCAGTAGTCACCAGGTACTGGTGACCCACATCCGGACCTCACTGAGTGTACATGGAAGCGCAAGTGTTAAGCAAGAAGAAAATTGTACTCTGTCAGCTAAATGACAAAACACCTGAAGAAGAACCTAGGCTAATTGATTTTACTGCGGGCGGTATATGAGTGCAGCTGGGTGTTTCCTGAACTCAATATTGACAAAATGGCGGTTACCAGATCCTAAAGCAGTTTCGGACTGAACAATGATACAAGACATTTTTTCTCAAAATTTTTTTTTTTATTTTTCTACATAGTCTCCTTGTAACTCTACACACTTCTCCCAGCGATGCTCCCATCTCTCTAACTCGTCCAAATAGTACTTGGCGTTTTTCTCTGCAAGATAATTTGCAGTCCACTGTTTTGACTGAATTTTTGCTTCGGGCGTATAACGGTGTATCCAAGTTTCATCTACAGTTATTAATCGGCGCCAAAACTCGGATTTATTGCGTCTAAACTGCGCCAACAGAGCGTTGGAAATGTTCATTTGAACACGTTTTTGGTCTAACGTAAGCAAACGCGCACCCAACGCGCGGACAGCTTTCTCATGCCCAAATCTTGATTTGATATGTCACAAACACGTTCTTTGGACATTTTCATAACCTCTACTATCTCTCTCACTTCAATTCGGCGGTCGTCTAACACCATTTGGTGAACTTTAGCAATGTGCTGACGATGGTTGCAGTTTTTGGACGTCCCGAATTTTTAATTTAATTTTGGTGGGGGCTGAGGCCCCCATTTATTGGCTTAATGCAAGCTTAATCTAACTTAAAAACTAGGACTAAAAACTAACAGAACTACTTAAGAGCTAGGGACCAAGGAAGTGATGGAGGAGGTCTTGTTTGAGACGAGGAGTGCTCAGGTGGAAATCAAAAAGGGAGAGGTTTGAGTTGACCTTTCGGAGCATTCGGAAGATTGGTTCGTTGAAGCCATAAGAGGTGCTGTGGACCGGTAGATAGAAGAGTCGTGGACGACGTAGATTGCGGGGGTTGGTATTGAAGGAAATGGAGTTCAAAATGGATGCACAGTCGATGGAATCTGAGAGAAGTCGATGAATGAAAAGAATGTCAGCAGTATTCCTACGTTCTTCTAACGAATTCATATTTAGAAGTTTGAGGCGGTCCTGAAAGGGAGTTAAGATTAAAGGGTCGTTCCACGGCAGACCACGGAAAGCAAATCGGAGGAATCGACGTTGAATACCCTCGATTCGGGAAACATGAACCCGGTGAAAGGGGGACCAAGAACAAAGCTAACATAGAGAGATCTGGTTACATACGGGTTGGAAAATTCCTTGGACCACCGTTTAATAAAGCCAAGTGATGAGTTAGCTTTGAGGATCATCTTATCGATATGCGAACGGAAATTAAGCTCACAGTCGAATAATATGCCAAGGTCTTGAAGAGACTGAACAAGGGGAATTGGTTGACCATGGAGAAAATAAAGTCGAGGAGGAGACGGGACTATATTAAGTTCTAGGCAGTTTTTGAGGCACCAGATTGAAAACCGATCAAGGTCTTGTTGAAGGAGGGCAGAGTAATGGGGAGAGGAAATAGTTTTAAAAAATTTTACGTCGTCAGCGTAAAGGGAGAGGGAGGAGTGTTTAATGACTTTCTCAACATCGTTAATAGTAAGAATGAAGAGAAGAGGGCCAACATGACTGCCTTGTGGAACTCCAGATGAGGCCAGGAATGGAACAGAAAGGGCGGATCTAAACCGAACGCTATAATATCGGTTTACCAGGTAAGAAGAAATCCATTTTAATAAGAGAGGCTCAAAGCCGAGAGCAGACAATTTGAAGAGGATCAGTTGATGAGATATCTTATCAAACGCTTTAGTGAAATCAGTTGCGATAACATCGATTTCTTTGCCATTTTCTAAGGCTGAAAGAGCAAAAGACACGAATTCAACCAGATTTGTGGTAGTTGATCTACCTTTTAGAAAACCATGTTGTCGGGGTGAAATAAAAGGCTTGCATTTGAAGCTTAAGGCTTCGTATAAAATGCTTTCAAAGAGTTTGGGTATATGAGAGAGTTTAGCAATGGGACGGTAATTGGTAACTTCATTCTTAGATCCCTTTTTGTGAATCGGGATTATAACAGAGGTCTTCCAAATCTGGGGAAATTCTCACTGTGTAAGGGAAAGACGAACAAGGTAGGAAAGGGGTAGAGACAGGTTGGAAGAACATTTTTTTAAGAAACACGGGAGAGAGTCCGTCTGGGCCAGGTACAAATTCATCTTTAAGATTTAGTAACTTTTCTTCAATAACTGAAGGATCGAGATTTTGAGTGAGAAAGGGACCAACGGAGAAATTTGGTAGATCATTGAAGTAAGAGGGATCTGGTACGAAGGAATTGGTGGCAAATGATTGTTAGAAAAATGTAGCAAAAAAGTTGGGCGGATTTGGTTTCGAAAGCAAGGGAGGAAGGATAACCATCAGTCTTACTTTTGCAATTGACAAATTGAAAAAAGGACTTGGGGTCATTTATGAGATTGGTTTGCGCACTATTCAGGTAGCGCTGATAGAGAGAGTTATAGAGTTCAATGAAATGAAGATATGTACCTAGATAATTTGAATAGTCGGAAGAAGAGTGGGTGCGAAGGAATGTTTCGTAGAGAGCGAAGTCTACGATTATACCAAGGAGGGGCACATAAAGGCAGATGGATTTGAATATTTCTCTCTAAAAAGTGAGGAGGGCATCAACCAGAGATAGATTGGTAAACTCAAAAGAAGCCTTGCTTAGATAGGTATTGATTTTACGGAAATTAGCTTTGTGAAAATTGTAAGAAAATAGAACTGCGCGGGGAGGCGACTGAAGGGGAGAGTTGTGGAAAAATGTTAGAAGAAGTGGAGGATGAAAGTTATCAATAGTTGAAAGAGATAGGGGATAACACGATACTGAGGAGTTGATAGGATCAGTTGTGAAGATAAGGTCTAATTTCCTTTCCATATAGTTAGAAACGCCACTGACTTGGCATAGACTAGAGTCTGTTAGCCGATCTAAGAAGAGGCATTCCTTAGTAGAAATGGGATTGGAAGCGATGAAAAAAGATTGGTCTTCAGATGGAGTCCACGTCAGCTGAGGCAGATTGAAATCGCCGAAGATAATGATATCATCAAGCGAGTCTGATAAATCGATCAAATTGTCAATTGCTGCAATAGCAAGTTGGTAGGATTCGATAGGTTGCGCCGGAAGAATGTAACAACATATAACATACAAGCATCTACGAGTAAGGGTTATTTTAACCGACACAAAGTCGAGCTTAGGAGAGGATGAAGTTGCAACGAGAGAGGAGTCCAAGCTGTTGTGAATAGCCAGTAGGACACCTTGACAAGGAGATTCAATTAAGAGGGATGCGCGATCATCATCCCGAAAAACATTAAAAGAAAGAGGGAATAACTCCTGGTTTTTTATGTTGGGGATAAAATTAGTTTCGGTCAGAGTGTAGATATCAAATGGGAGAGCATGAGATTGGTGGAAAACGGCGTGGGTTTTAGAACGCAGTCCTCTTACGTTCCGATAATAGAAGATGAGAGGGAGGTTTTTTGCAAGACTTTTTAGGGTCGAAAAAATTTATCGTGGTTAAGTCGACTGCGTTGGAGGTGTGAGACTCTTTTAGAGTGTATATTGTGGCGAAGAGCGGCAAGGTCGTCTGCAACTTTTTGGGGGGGCGTATTGAAAATCTTGTGATACTTTGTATAAAGTTTCCTGAGACTGGTAACGTCGGTTGGGAGGCCTTCCTGCTGGATAGAAACCATGAGTCGGATTTATCGTGCAGATAAGCGAGATAAAGACGTATATTCTCATAAATCTTTTTATCTCTAAGCCTAGAGAGCGCATAGCGACATTCAGTGGTATCGCTAGTTTGCTGCGTTAATTTAACAGTGAGTGGCGAAAGGGGGTCAATAGAAGAGGCAGTGGTTAATGGGTTTGGCGTAGGGTTTAAAATGTGAGAACTGATGAAATTAGGATACTTAGCTCCAGTTCTGAGGTCGAAATTAGGGAAAGGCGTGTGTGTTAGGGGTTGAGTGGTGGGAGTTTGAGTGGTAGGAGTTTGAGCTGTAGGGTTTAAGTCGAAAGAGACACGTTTACGTTGGGGCTTGATTTGGGGTGGAATAGGGGCAGTTGGAGTATGGGTGGGAGGCTTAAAATTAGGAAAAATGTTAGTTTTAAAACTCCAATTGGAGCTGGGTTTGTTGTGGGAATAGGAGGTGGGTCTTGGTAAATTGGATTTACTTGCTAACTTATTTGTTGGTTTAGGTATGACGGACTGCTTGACTTTATCCTCCTTCTTGGTCGTATTTTCCAACCATTTGGAGACACGCATCTTCCCAAGATTGAAATTGTTCCCGGCAGGATTATGGAATAACCATTCGTATTTGGTTGGAAGATTGAGCTTGAAGCTGCGCTTGCTTCTGTGGTGAGATGTAGGAAGCAAATTGCAATGGCTAATGGTAATGCCATATTTCTTTTCGAAGAAATTTGTGATCCAATCAACATCAGCATTTGGGGGGGCGCATTTGATAAGAAGCGTGGTGACCAATTGATCCTTCGAAGCAAGCTTACCAAGTCTACGTTGCCATTCGGAAGGTGTCCAAGTTGAATTAAAATGATTGATAAGCTTCCATGGGGCAGCGAATGGAGGAACTGACACAGAAGTGTTCTCTGTTGTAGAGTTAGAAGAATCTTCGCAGGAATCAGTGGGTTGAACAGTCCGCAAATGACTCATTTGTGGGGGTGAGCGTGAATCCACTTCAGGCTCCATTAATTCAGCGGTGAGCGATGTATTATAGGGAACATTCTGGTAAGGCTGCGGGAAGTTTGGTATATCAACGATTTTGCTGTTCATTGTTGCAATGTGATGTTCAATATCGCATACGAGGGATCGAGTGGCAGTAAGTTCGTCACCGACATCGTTCACTTTATCGAAGATAACTTCGAGCATGGGATCACATTGTTTAGGAGAGAGTTGTTCATCATCTCCCAAGCTCTTGCGGCCACGTTTAAATTCAGCTGCCCAAAATTTCACTATGGTAAATGATGCAGATAATGCAGAGTCCCCATACACAGAGTCCAACTCATTTTTGATTTGCGTAGGCGTATTGCCTTTCAAAAACAAGAATTTAATAACAGCTCGATACTCAATTTTTTCCATTTTCACAAAAAACACTCACATCGACTCACTCAAACGACTGTCAACTAAAACTTGAGAGCCCAAAATGACTGAAACTTCGGTAAGTAACTGTCAAAAGATGCACAACTAGCATTCACTAGCTTTTATCGACTAGTGCCTCTATCTTTACGTTGCGGTCGGAAACTTTTCAGTCAGCCCTCGTATGTATGTTACGTATGTACATACGTGTCCGAACGGTCAAAGTAGACTCGAAACACGCCCTGACATACCATAGGTAGTTGAAGTCTAGGTTAGTCTACGGATATCTCAAACTCCACAACTTCCAACTTCTCACCAGCGAGGGTGACCCGAATTGCGCTGTCAAGCAGAACGAATTCTGAAAAATGAGACCCACGATTTTTGTCCTTTTTCGTCTTTTTTTCTTAATCGTAAAAATATGTTACGCGTATAATTACACGTAATCCTACATATTTTTCCCACCTATCATTGTTACTTCACCTCGTAATCACCTCGTAAATAAGGCCAAGAGCTTGCTGATGTTTTCGCATTCGCATGATTTTTACTTGGCTTATTCGTGGCTGGAACTTGAGGCTCTATTGCTTTTTGGATCAGGTTTAACGTGACAAGCCAGCTAATATGCTTAGCCTGCTTCTGGGTATACCGATATTCGAAATATTTTAATTTGCGTCGCTCTTATTTTTGTCAGAAGATAGCTTCTTCGATATTCCACATTGCTTGTGCGCTTAGTTCGTCTTCTTGCTTTATGGCACTTTGGAGGCATTCTCGAAAAAATTTAGGGCACAGAACTGGCCGCTCTTTTTGTTTAAATTGTACCAGGTTATTTTTTCCACTAACACCGGTTTTTGTTGGTTATGTTCTGGGTGCCACCCGTTATCTTCTAGCAGCTCTACACAATTATTAGGGATTGTCTGAAGGGATGTCACGTCGTTGCTTATGATAGCGCGTTCATGGGCGAAAAGAAATAAAGTCGTTCAAATACTTCAGTATCAAATTGTACTATATACAATAACATAAAAAGCAAAAGACCTTGTACACTGCTTTGTTGTACTCCAAAATTACTTTCGAATATTCATCGCACATATCACATATATATCACTCTTATATATGTACGTCTCGGTTACAGTTTGAGATCTTGTAGCCGTCTGTCGAACGATATGCAGATCCTTCGAAGCTTCGTGATGTTTTTTCATCAGTATTCGTAAACTTTGAATCGCATCTGTCGAATGTCGGCCTACCCCCAAAAAAGTCGCATTTACTACCATGGAGTTTAATAATATTGTGTTTTCGACTGCGTAGTTTCATCAATCGGTATTTGTTGGTGCTTGTCGTGTCACTATCTAAGACCGCAGGAGATGACTTGGCAGAGGGCATACACCAACTCATTTCCAAGATATCATCGGAGCTGCCTAATTTCCATCCATCAGTATTGTTTAGCCGATTCAATAAAATATGTAAGCTATAGAGCTATTACTCTCTTTAACATTTCGTATTATAAAATCTTGTACGCCGTATTCTGTAAACGCCTAAAGGTCTTTATTAACGCTCTGATCAGGCCTCATAAGTGCAGTTGTAGACCGTGAATATTCAGCCCTGCGCTGTGGTGATGCGCTGTTATGTGACTTCTTTAACATCACACTTGAGTGAATTGTGCAAAACTCGCAGGCAACTATTGCATTTCAATATTTACATACTCTGGAGACATTGACATCGTTGGCAGAACACAACGTGGTTTTACTAGTGCGTTTGCAAACATTCCATCGGACAGAAAATCACAATGGACATCTATAGCTTTGGTTACGTGCTCCTATACTTCCTTAGGTCTTTCGTCGTGTATTTTATCTTCTTGCCTTCTCCTGTGCTGTTCCCTTTCTTTCGTCCAATATCTTATAGATTGGATTATCCACTGTTGTTGCCCCGTTTATTCCGAAAGATGTTGATAACCCTAGTCAAGAGGGGATGTTTGTTTGTTTGTTTGCTTAAAAGATCTGATGTTCTACAACCCCAACATTCCAAAACTCTAATAATGTGAAAGAGAGCCCCTCATTCCCGACAACCTCCACCGCCTAATAGAAAGTCTGCAATGAGATGGGCCCCTGAAGGATAGAAATGTTTTCTCTCTTGTCGGCAGCCTGCAATTCGACCTCAAAAGTGTTCCGGATCTCAGGGTCTAAAAGGACCCAAGCAATCACCAGCCAGGCAAAACGAACATGGTCAGCATGCCAAAACATCGACGTATATTAATTGGTGCTTCCGAAGGGACAAACTGTCGGAGCTCCATTTGCTCTGGTTCCTGAATTGGCCGAATCGTCAAATTAGCAGATTGGAAACATCCAAACTCGACTTTTGCTTTAATCTAGTTTTCATAAATTTTCATTTTATTTTCGTTCTTCTGTACACCTAACCCTTTTTCACGGAACAGCGGGTGATGCAGTTAACAGACAGCAGTTTGTTAGGATTCTTTTTTGTTTGCGATCTATGTTGGTGCCTGTATTCAGATACCAACCACCATTTTTGTAGTAACAGGGATTTGGTTTCGAGTTTTGTTTTTTGGGAAGTTTTGTTCGTTGCCCGGATCCTGGCACATTTAGATAAATGCGGAGCCGAGGTAACCAAGATTTACACCTACCAATCACTGTTTCTTTGCCCTAAGAAGACAATTGAGTAATAAGGTTTTTGTAAAGAAAGAAGAATGAGACACTATAGGTATTTACGATTCTGATCGCTTATCTTGATCCATGGCGAATACGATTGACGTTAGCGAAGGCTTGGTCTTTTCAAACACCAGATTCTTCAAGTGATTTGAAGAGGCTTTGGAGAAGGAGATCTGACAGCGAACTCTACGAGCTGTATAGCGACATCGACCCCGTCGGAAAAGTGCCCGTCCGAGGTCCGAGAGGACACTACAGCAAGATTCTTCCTTAAGACTTCTTACTTCAATTGCAACAGATCAAACTCCTCGAAATATTTAAATGGTCAGCAAAATTTTTGCTCCACTTACTTCGTACTTTACTTTTCATAGTGCAGTTATTTTAGAGTATTTTTTTAGTAATAATAAAAAATAGTCATATTGGGGGTTAATTTATTTAACCTTATACCTGGAAAACTGTAAGCTCCAGGTAAAAACTTTGTATGATGAATTTGTAGGAAACATAATGGCGCACCAAAATAATAAAAAACAAAAAAACATTATAAATTAAATAAATTATATATCTGAGATAAATGCGATTTTCCAAAAAGTTTATTGAAAAAAAATTAAAAAAATTTGTGTTTGAAGATCAATATCTCGAAAATGAAAGCATAAATGGTAGTATACCTACTTCTCTGGACGGAATTTTTTAAACACCCTGTAACTCAGTAACATCATTTAGTATAACCTCTTTTAGTCCGCGTGTCAAAATTTGGTGACAATCCGACGCTTAGTTTTATTTTGACACCTTTCCGGCCGAAGGTACGGTTTTCGCCGTCTTTGGAGCACGTTCAGGGGGTAAAACCCATTGTTTCGATTGTTCTTTGGTCTCTGCTGTATAGCAATGAATCCATGTCTCATCGACGGTCACAAAACGAGAAACTCCTCCGGATTTCGATTAAACAGCGCCAAGCACGATTGCACTTGTTCTCCGGTGTGAGCAAACGCGGCACCCATCGCGCGGACAGCTTTCTCATGGCCAGAGATCACGGATCGCGGAGTGATCTGGTTTCGGTTGGATGATGTCAGTTTTCTTTACCGCTCAGTCCCTTAACATTGGATTAAAAGACACTACAGGCATACGAGTACATATAAATTGATGAATTCTGGCAATTTTGACAAAGTCAATATCGCTGTATAGCCTATACAAATCGCTGTTGTCTTTACTTCTCCAAATTCCCTCTATGTCTCCATAGAGAGACCAAAATTCACTTGAGACAACCGCTTTTCATTAGTCAATGCTTCCGAGCCACACGGTAGGACTAGGACGATCAAAATCTTATAGTTACAAAGCTTTCTTTGTTGTTTGTTAGGTGGATTGTTTTTCAGTTGCTTTCCTAAAGTAAAAGCTCTGGCAATAGTACCTAATTCTAACGTTGTGTTTTTATTCAAATTTGAGAAGTGGAGCCAGACTAGACAAAGTCATTAGCAACCTCAACACTGTAGTTTTTGTCCAAGCCCTTGGTTTTTGGTGTCATTTATTGTCGAGAACATACCATATGCATACAATACCTTCGGAATGATATCCGCCCGCCATGCAGCGGTCGTGCGTGGTTATCAATGGGTAGCTTCGCCAATTACTATGTCAGAGGGTCTTGACTAAGAACTTGGCTTACACTGAAAACCAAAAAAAAAAAATAATTTTACTTCTCTGACCTTTTCTGAAGGACAATAGCAAATCTCCGAAAGTGAATCTTTTGCCTATCAAAATGTATACTCGTATCACGTTTGAATTCAATTGCGGATAAAAATTTTTCAACACAACTGAGACGCAAATCGTTTAAAAGGCTTGTAAATAATAAAATTATCTGTCATGTGTCAAAATTTGAGCTCACTGCCATGAACGGAAATTATGGCAGTCTGAAGTTGGTTGCAGTTCGAGTCATTCAGGGTGTATGTAGGTCTTCGTTACATTCTTCGTTGATCGAGAAGGTCTTCGAGATGCTATATGGCGTGCCTTGCGCTGGAGATCTATACCAGACAAACTTGTCACTATTATAAAGGCTAAGGTAAGGTAAGGTGTAAGAGCAATTTGAACTTCTCATCGCAGTACGACAAAGTTATCGAAAGTTAATCGAAACATGGATTTGAGATTGACTACATATGACGTTATATCTTAAACATCTGGAGAATGCCGATGATTTGAGGTCAGAGGGATATAAATGAAAACCCAAAATAAATACGTCTAAGATGATGGGTCTAGCCCTGCAAACTCTCAGCATAACACCAGCGTCGAGGAAGTAAACAGTTTTCTCTATCTAGAAAGTATGGTGCCAGGAGATGGTGGTACCGAACTTTATGTGGACAGCAGAATTCACAAGGCTAAAGCTGCGTCCACTAAATTGGATAAACAATATTTTCAGGGAAAAAACCAAGCTGAGGGTGTTTAGATTAAACATGGAAACAATGCTTCTTTATGGGTGCAGTACCTGGAAGGTAAACAACATCATCACAAAGAAGCTGTAAATTGTCATAAACAGATGTCCTTGCAACATCTTAAGAATCCTCTGGCCAAAACTTACATCGAATGGACAACTACACGCGATAACCGGCTAAGAACCAATAGACCCCAAAATACGGAAGAGAAAGTGGCAGTGACACCTTATTGCGTGAAGACAGTTCCATTGAGAAGTACAACATCAATAGTTGTCGAGTGGGCCTCTCATGGGGAGGAACAGTCGCGGATGAATCCAGATCTTTGGGAATGACCTACAGGAAGCTCATACGTGATGCTTGAATTTCGAACAGTTTGGCGTAGTAAGTAATGATATGATACCAATTCGCAACTTACCTAACCTGACTTTCTCTCAAATTTCCTGGGATTTGAAATCATTGTATCTACAGATGCCGTTATAAACCTCTGAGAAAGAAATCGAAAGGAAAAACTTCTTTAAACAAAGCAGAAGAAAACTCTCTCCTCAAACATTATATTTTTATTATTGTATTATAATTTATGAATAATTTTACAATGAAGCAGAAAACTTTCACAAAAAAAAGAAACTGTTTGAGTTACAATGGTTCAAACATTACAAATCTTCATGACCCAGTGTCAAGCAAACTGGATTCTTCTTGTTAATACCTTGTTCTTGTAGTACAGCATGCGGCGAACATCGCCACGGATCATTTGTTGCCACTTGCCAACCCATCAAACGTTCTTGTAAATTCTTCAGCAAATTCTTAAACTTCGGCTTGGATGCCAAGTTCCATCGCTCCAACGGATCTATTTTTATGTCAAACAATTCCCATTCCGGTCTCTGATAATAGCTCTGCAGAGTCTTCACCCACGGAACGTTCTGCTTCATCTTAGTGGCATTTAAAATCTCTTGGAATGTCGGCGAGGTGTAGAAATCCTGATCAATGGGGAAGTAACTCCAGTAGTTAAGATTGTGGATCAGCTTATAACGACGAGTTCTAACCATCCGCATTGGATAGTTCATCGTGATTTCATGGAAATTCTGACTCCCATACACAGTTTCATTCTCATTTGGCTGTGGTTCCTTTTGGAGTAGTGGAAGCAGTGACTTACCAGTCAAATTTTCGTTTACTTTGATACCAAAAATATCCAAAACTGTTGGGAATACATCCAAGAGGCTTGTCATCGATGAAGTCACCTGGTTACGTCGTACGCCTTCTTCTGGAGATGAAATAATCATTGGTTCACGAATACCACGATCGTAGAGATTAGTTCGCCCACTTGGGAATGGTGGTCCATTGTCGGAAGTGTACATGACCAGAGTCTCCTTATCTAAACCAATGTTCCTCAACTCTTTAAGAACCAATCCAACTCCTTGATCGAGACGAGAGATTGTCATGTATTGAGCAGCCAACTCCTGTTGAACTGTCTCCGTTTGCGGCAGATAGTCAGGGACTTGCAAATTCCTCCAATCATAGTAAATCGGACGCCAGTCAGGAATCACACCCATGCCCTCTTCACCAGAACCCCAACGCTCGCAGAATTCTCCATACTGCGGAGTTATGTGACCACATCGATGTGGATCATGGAATGCTACCACCAAAAAGAATGGCTTCTTCTCATCCCTGGTCTGATTCAAGAACTCCCTTACGTACAACTTAATCTTGGTGATGTTTCTTCCAATTTGATTGATCGAATGATTTTCTTCAGTCTGCTCGTAGTCAAATTTGAAATTCTCTCCCGCTCCCACATGTTTTTTGCCAATGATTCCGGTGAGAACATTCCCACCTTTCTCTGCTCGCAATACATTTGGAAGTGACGTCACCGACTTGAAAACGTCGAAATTATGAACACCTTGATGCAGACCGTACATTCCATTTTGATGGCTAGCCTGACCGGTGAGAATTTGAGCTCGACTTGGCGAACAACTACTAACCGAAGTGAATGCATTGTTGAAGAGTAGACCATCCTTTGCGAGGGCATCTAGATTAGGAGTTTGGCAAAATTTGTTCAAGTAAGCACCCATTTCGAATCCAGCATCATCAGCCACAAGTAGGAGGACATTCTTCACAGCAGAACCATCACAGAAGGCCACTGATGAGAGAACTAAAACACTTAGATACTTGATAATTTTTGTGGATATTTTATTTGCCATGTTGGTGGATTAATGCGCTTTAGAAATGTAAACTCGATTAAATCTTTTCCCGGAACACACGACGCCGATCAGACTGGTTTTCGAGTCAAACCGAGACTGGTCACTTATCCAGAGCCCGAGACGAAATCAGAATCGCTTTTCCCGAGAGGTTATGTACTTTGGTTAAATAGAAAGAGTCGTATTGTAGGGCACAGTCTTTGTGGATTTCGAGCTGCCTGAGGCGAAAAAAAAGTGAATGTATCTCAAACCGGCAACCGCACACACTTTGAAGAAAGTTAATCTGATCGAATGTATAATTGAAAGAGAGAGGAGAGATCATAAAAACAAATGAGAAGTGCATAGAAAGAAAGAATAAAAAGAAAATTGGCAGGGCAAGTTACTTGTCAGCTGGTGTTTAAATAAAATGTATGACAAAATTGTATATGCCTACATAGGTGTGTCACAAATATTGCTTGCCCAAAACAAGTTGAGAGGCAAAAATTCTGCATGTTCTTCACATAAAACGTAGTACCGGACGGAATAAGTGAGGTACGGTTTTTTCTTTCACAAATATGATAGAACATACGTCCCAGGAGCTACTTAACAACTATAAAGATCTAACCGCAATCTAACTTTAAAAAAAAAAAACACTAAAACCAACTGATATCGCAAGTAGCACTACAGTCCCTTGTCTGTATAGGAGAAAAAGAAACGCTGCATTAAAAACATCACTAGCTAACTACGCTGCTCGCTATTATTATACGAACTTACTATTGTGTCCGGTATGGTGAGCAAGAGCAGCACTCTGCCCACTTCGCTTCCCAAACCAGGGGGCATTGACATAAAAATGCTAAGTCGCGAGGTCGACATGTCTGAAAAGTCCGAACGCGGGGAACAAAAAATCGCCCAGAAATGTATTGTAGCTCGCTACCGGTTTATCGAATTGGACTGATCAATCGAATCAGGCTGGATACTAGTCCCATGTTACGACAATAATTATGATTAATGACCAACATTCCAAGGAAGGATAGGAAATCAACAAATTCTTAACTCTCCCCAGAAACAGTTAAGGATAGCCTTGCCGTCATAATTGTAAACCTGTTCGACCATAAATGAAACACATCATACGATATGACTATCTAAGACAATTTAAATAGGACCAAGCCAGTCATCTTCTTGGTCTATAATCTCTAGCAGATATCTATAATGTTAAAACTAGTATTGCATACTCCCCATTACTCCAAAATCGCTTCTGTAAATCTGCTACTTCGGTCTAATGAGAGAAATTTTAATATTACCATCATCCCCAGATAGCAGATAGCACGACTTCGAGCGCCGGACATAACGCACTACCATCCAAAACACTTGCACCTATATCTAACAAGTTACCACACTGGAGCACAAATGAAAATGCCTAAATCTGACGAATATTTGAGTAGTATCATGTTATCGACCTGAAAACTTCACCGCCATCATGCTTGGTGAATATCGAATTAGGTATCGAGACAATCGATTTCAATACGAAATATCAGAAAGTATAGAATCCAGCCCTTGGAAAAGCATTTAACGTCAATACGGGCCCTGCGCTCGAATCCCCGATGTGCGTTTTTGGCATTTTAGCATCCGGTCTCTTATCCCAGGAGTTAAAACCAAGGACCTGGCCCTCCTGGTTGGGAATTGTTCATCGGAGTTACTTCCCTACCACGAAAAACATAAAAAGTTCCAAAACAAAAACAAGCCTCGGATATGGATGATTTACTATTGACAACCCCGCACATTATGCAAATGTCACCGCCATCTAGGAAGTGCGATGGAAAAGTGCGAGCAAAAAGAGCATGAATTTGTCATAAGCGCCCGATTCAAAGCTAAATTCGCTAACATAAGCGTAATATGGGCACATGCCTTCACGGAAAACAAAGACGACGCCACCAAAGAATGTTTCTAAGAGCTCCTCGACAAAACATATAAGCAAACGTTCTTTGGTTGGACAGTTGGTGAGCATAGTATAAACGACACCACGTCCGCTAACGAACAAATGCTCATTAACTTTGCGGCGAAACGCAATATCACTATAGCAAGCACGCGGTTCCCTCTTCTCAATACGCACAAGGGGACATGGCGGTCTTCAGATCATGAATCGAGCCAAATTGATAATTTTGCGATCGACGTAAGGTATGCTTCCAGTATAGGTTGATTTGCTTTAGGTGGTGGGTTAGCCTAGGACTGAGTGATCACAACTGGATTCAGTTTGAGATCGTTCACGTAATAGAGGAAAGAGACACGGTTTCTGATAGAAGATGGTGTGTGCGAGGCGCTGATTGACATACACTTGTCAACGCAAGTGTATAATAGCTTAAACATCGACCGGCAAATCGCGCACATCAATGAGTGCATATGGCGGGTTAAGGACGACATCTTTGAGAGGAGCCGTAGGGCGAATCAAAAAAGGCTAAGTTAGTGCAATCGCTGCTTGACAGAGAAGCGAAGCGGAGTTTGAAACCTAAGGAAGCGATTCCAAAGCGCTCGGGTGGCCAACGCTGAGAACCTGGCTCAGTTGGGCATTGCCTTTCGGCGAGGGCTCACTAAGTATGAGCGTCTCACTGTCAGAGTCTCACTGGAGAAACCTTGTCTCTAATAATAGGGACGATCGCTGGGGCAAACTTCATAAGATTTGCCGGAGTATTAAGAAGACTGCTGATATTGCAGGAATTCCTGTGGATAATACGGTTTTATCTACATGGAAAGATTGCCTGATTGCATTGGTTGGTCAGTTTTTCCCGAGAGAGGAACGCTTCGAGGACTCTTTGTATGAAGAGCCTCCGGTCACTCCGGAAGTAAGGACTGAAGAAGTCGAGTATGGTGTTTCACTTCTTTGCTCCAGGAGATCTCCTAGAATGACTGGAGAGATGGTGAAAGCCATCTGGAAAGCCGCAAATGTCTTGCTTGTAGCTACTTCTCCAAGGGTGGAAGAAGGCAAGGATGGTCGTGCTCTTGAAATCCCCTGATAAGAATAGGTCTGATCCTAAATCATATCGGGACATCAGCCTGCTTCCCGTGCTTGGAAAAGGGTTATATTGAAAAAGATTTCGGAGAACATGACGAAACCAATGTCCCCCTTGCAATTCGGCTTTACAAATGGCATGTGTGTTGAGGACGCATGGTCTTTTTTAAGAGACAGAGTCCAGAGAAGCAGCGCCAAGGTGGTTGTAGGCATTTTTTATTGATTTCAAAGGTGCCTTCGATAAACTGAACTGGAAGACAATACGAATCAGGTTGCAAAAATTAGGCTGTCGTGAAATTTGGCTTTCGGGAAGCTATTTTTCTGACAGAAAAACGAGTGTGGTTAATACACATGACAACGTTTCAATGAGCGTTAAGAGAGGTTGCCCCCAGGGGTCCATCTGCGGTCCTTTTATTTGGAACCTGATGATGGATCCGGTCCTGCGGCGATTAAATGAGCTCTGTGGGTGCTGCACTTATGAAGATGACCTGCTCCTTATCCTCGAAGGCCAGCCCTAGCGGAGGAACTAGGAGAAAGAGCACTTGCAATTGTTGCTGCATGGGGAGAAAGCGTCGGGGTAAGTGTGTTACTGTTTCTGGGGAGAGTTAAAAAGACGGTCTCAATGCTTCTTAAGGGCACATTCAATACAAGAAGTCGGCCTCCTGTGATACACATAAAGGGCATAGCATTAGATATGTTACTGAGGTCAAATATCTGGGCATAACGTTGGATGAGCGTATGAAATGCATGCCTCACCTGATACGGATGAGACAACGTATGTTGAGTGCCGAAGGCTAGGTAAGGCGCATTCTGTGATCTGACTGGGAGCTTAACATACTATATATGCTGGCCTTTTTGTTGCTTGTGCAACATATGGGGCAGCAATATGCTACGATAGAGCTATGACTGTGAATCGCCGTAGTCGAATTTTGGCTTGCCTCTCCACAGAGGCAATGCAGGTGTTGTTGAGAGTGCCACCTCTGGATCTGGAAGTGATACGTCGTGGTATTGCTTTCAAGATCAGAAAAGGTCTCCCTCTAAATGAGCTACACGCATGTTTTCTATCTAGATAGAATGTTAGTGAAAACGGCAGGGTTACTTATGGCTTCCTAAGGGATGTGCTGACCATGAGAGTATTTCCTGAACGGAGCTTTACCCTCAGCCTGGGCATGACTCTCTTAATGCATTTTTGCATAAGAGAGGGCTTAGCGGGGTTTCGAGCTCCTCACCTATGAGGACTGGCTTAATGTCCTATGTGAGTGCTCCAATTACTCAGACGTTAGGGGCTTGCAGAGTATGGGCATCATCTTTGATGGTGAAACCTACGATGTCAGTGGAGTTATCACTGACACCGTACGGTTCGAAAGAACCCGTAGATTTGCAAAAGAAGTATTTAATAGAAGACCCAGTAGGCAGTTGGCGTGTGGAATTTTAGAATAGCCTTTGATTAAAGGTTTCCAGTTTGGGGAAAAGGTGCCTCACTGGAAGTGACGCACAGGTTGCGAAGCTCGACCGAAAGCTACACCACCTTGATCAAAAAGTTCCCGCACCACACCACCGTGTGGCGCTCCCATTGTTCCGATTTGAGTTCTGTTTTTTTTTTTTGTTAAGTTGATAAATCTGTTGTTGACATTTCCTCTAAATCTTGCGTCATAGCTTGACATTTGCAATAGTTACGTAGCCAAGAGTACATCTATCTCTATGTGTGTTGGCGATGTTTTTACAATTTTAATCGCATGTTGACTGAAAAATTGGACATGAGAACGGTGTGCGCAAAATGGGGGCCGCGATAACTCACAATGGAACAAAAACAGCGTCGTGAGGAGGTTTCAATTGAGTGTTTGGCCGAGTTTTTGCGTCGATTCATAACCACGGATGAAACATGGGTCCATCACTTCGCACCCGAGATGAAGGAACAGTCAAAAAATGGACTCAAATTTCTCCCGGCTCCAAAGAAGGCGAAGACAGTTCCATCTGCAAGCAAGATCATGGCGTCAGTTTTTTGGGATGCGCGTGGGATAATTTTTACAGATTATCTTCAGAAAGGAAAAACAATCAACGGCAGGTATTATGCAAACTTATTGCAGCGTTGGAAAGATGAAATCAAGAAAAAACGGCCGCATTTGGCGAAGAAAAAAGTTCTTTTTAATCAAGACAATGCACCAGTTCACTCATCCGTCATCGCGATGGTCAAAATCAATGAGTTAAGGTTTGAATTGCTTCCTCATGCACCCTATTCGCCAGAGTTAGCCCCCTCGGATTATTTTCTATTTCCGAATTTGAAAAAATGGTTCGATGGCAAAAGATTTACTAACAGTAAAGAGGTGGAGTCTGCGATTGATGGCTATTTTAAGGAACTCGACGATTTGGACTATAAATAGGATATCGAAACCATTGAACATCGCTGGGAAAAGTGTATTGAACTAAAAGGAGACTAAGTAGAGAAATAAACATATTTTTCCCCAATTTCTTTGTGTTTTCTTTGTTAGGTTGGTTACTTCTGGGACTATCCTCGTATTTTTAAGAAGTTTGTTACTTTTGATAACACCGAAATACCTAGCGTTATCAGTTTCGTCCTTCTCTTACTTTACGAGAGCTCAGTTTTGAGGAGATAGACTGAAAGCCCATTTCTTGTGCACCAATTGACGATTGTATCTAATGGCTGCTTGTTCTTTAAAGCAGACAGTCGCTAGGCATGATTCAACAGACACTACTATATCATCTCCATACCTCTATAAATATATTTGCCATAGAATTGTACAATCTACGTATCTTATCAAACAAAGCACCATCAATGATCCTGTTTGTTATAAATAAACGTACTTGAGAGTCCGTACGCTGCTGATTAAGTGATTTATGTTCTTTATTAGTGATATGAACTTATACGAGCTTCTCTTATCGGTCGCCACATTCTTATCTATTGTTTCTAGTCAACACAATCTATAACACCAAATTACTTACGTCTGGTATGTAATATCGCTACAAGCATTTTCACATGAATCACAACTAGTACACAACTAATTTCTACAATTTCAGAGACATGTTTGGAACTTACGACTGTTTGCCGTTTGAGTAGATCTCATTAAAGTTTTACAGATTTTCTTAAGAAGGTGGTAATTGGCAATAAATAACTCACTTTTTATTTACCTTATTGATTGTGATAAATGTAATTCTTGGCATCGGTTTAACTTAAGGTAGTCGTCTTACATGAAAAATTCAGGAGACCTTTAAACACGACGGAAAAGATTTCTTCAGTTTGGCTAAATTTCAGCAAGTTATGCTGCACGCGCTTGGCTTAAGCCATCAATGATAGCTATAGCGCATTCATTAGCGCTGGAAGAACAAGCCATGATTAACGCTTTTATGCTCATATCTGAAAATGAAGACAACTCCTAGCTATTCCATCCAGACATTGCATTGAATTAAGCAAAAATGAACTACTTGGAATTGCCATAACGGGCACCTGTCTACCAGCCAAAACTTCAAGTTACATTCACAACAGGGAACAGAAGAAACCCACATTTGCTAGTGGTTCTCATTATTTGTTTGTACACAGATGGATCGAAAACTGATGAAGGAGTCGGTTCTGGAGTATACGGTGTTAATATTTACAAAAACGCCGTATTGCAAGCTATAGAACTACTTGTGTATCAGAGAAACATAAACAGCTGGGTTTCTAGTCATTAATGCCAATGAGGTAACATCAAAACTAATATGGGATCCCCTTCAACTACTTACGTCATTTGCCAACTCAAACAGAGTTCATCTAATTTTCTTGCCAGGAAAAATCGGACATACCATATAGGCAACGGAATGACAGACATACTAGCCAGAAAAGGATCTGCATCAACCTTCATCAGGCCAAGATGAAAACAACAGTCCTTTCCAGCCAGATTGATATTTTTTCCAAACATCTAAAATTAGCACTCCAAGTTTGAAATATCTTCCATTACTGTATAGACCGTCTCATACTGATTTATTGAAACTTTCGCCTTCGGGGCAGAAGAAGTTGTTGTATTCTGGTTATTCTGGCTAAGTCGATGTTGATGCACAGCCCATACATCAAGACAGACAACACCAAAGATCACACACAACATTTTGCGTTCGAAATGACCAAAGGAATACCTATCCTCTCTTGATGAAGTCTATGTCTATTCATAGAGTAGGACTATGATCATCCGGGTTTCATAACCAGGGTCACCTGGTTATACAAGAGAGGGCTTTCTTGTGCACTGCCTTCTAAGCCCCAAGAAGCAGCGATTAACAAGACTTATTCTTCGTATGATTGATAGCGAGGCCGAGGTAGATTAAATCCCTTTCTGTCTCAATGTTGTAGCTGCTTATCAGACGTTTTGTTCTAGGCGTCGATGTTGTGTGTCCCTCTTTCTTGACAGCATCTCCTTTGTTTTTCCTTTATTGACCGCTAAGCCCATCTTTGTTGGTTCTGCTTCAATATCAATGTCATCTGCATTTGCAGGTAAATGACTTTTGAAAGATGATGCCTCTGGAGTTTGCTTGCGAGTTTTGCACAATCCTTACAAAAACGTTGTTGAAAAGTCATGTTGAAGGTGTTGGTTGCGGGTTACCGGGCCTGACGGGGCTGAATGGATTCTCCATCGTCACCCTGCATAGTCGAATTAGTTTCGCAGGGTTGCCAATATTAGGCATCGGGTTCAGCAGCTTTGTTAGACTTAGTTTGGAAATTGTTGTGCTGAACTCTTGCTGGTGTGGGCGGAAATGTTGTCTGTCTTCATCAAGGATGCTTTACCACCTTCGCTTTATTTTTTGGTAAGACTTCCAAACTTCATTCTTCTGGTAGCACCTCTGTAAGGCCTCAATCGAGCGCTTCTCTTTCTTTTTTCTTTCCTTCTTTTTTGCTCATACAGCTCAGGAGCCACTTTCGTTCTTTTCCACAGTGTTGCTCTGTACATCCGCTGTTTTTCTAGATTTGCCTGTATGCATTCGGCATCGGACCAGGATTTTCTTTCTTGATGCAGGTTGAAAACCATTTGATCAGAGGCGGGCTCTCTGTTTGCTTTTTGGCAGCAGCGAACTCCTCGAGAGGTTAAGGGAAGCTAAATCGAAAAAACCCTGGCGGCCTCTTGCGATTGTAGCCGTTTGACGTTGAATTTCGTCACTGACTTTGGCCCGTTACGAATATCCGCATCCGTATCTTGGCTACAACAAGATAATAGTCCGAGTCGATGATAGCTACCGTTAAATAGTAGACAGAAGTGATTTCCATATCCTTAGTATCGACAGTGATTCTACTACTACATTTCCTTGTTCGTTTTTGTACACTTCAGTTAGCGTTACTAGCCTTGGAAATATGGACGCACATCAGATTAACGTTGTCGAATTTAATCTTGATGCAGATCGCCATAAGGCGACAAAATTCAAGACTTCTAACGTAAGCATTCCTTAAACAACAAAACCGTATCTAAATAAACGTTGCCATTTCTGCAATTGCATTTACCGTAACAGATATCACCCATCACCTTGCATTTCTTGAATGGCGATTATTATGGCTTGATAAAAGCCGAAGAATTAGCAACGGCTACACGTGGTTTTTAAAGGACCTAACGTCACACCGTCAGATTCCTAACACGTTGTCCCTTTTCTGTTTGCGTAGATCGTCAATAGTATATATTTCCTCATTATATGGATATGTTCGCTTTGTAACAGTTGATCTTCATATGATCGGGCAGCAAACTCTACGCACAACCACCAATCTGGCGGCAGTTACCGGTTCCTTCCGCGAAAAGAACCCGGTGCTCCGCTATCTGTCAATATCTATAATATTTTGGGGGTATCAAAGCTAAAATTTGACACATAAGGGTTCATTGGCCACCATACACACTCTAACTAGTTCTGAAGAATTCTTATTAATGTCACTTCTAAATGCTTTGGAGTAGCTGATACAAGGTATCTGCGTTACTTTGGGTGCCATGAATGTAGACACCCTAACGAAAACATGCAGATGTCTTCTAAAAGTTAGCTGCATTCTTGATGTACCTCAGCACACAAGAGGGTAACTGAAGTATTGCTTGCATCACTACGGGCAGTAACGCACGCAGTAATGCGGACACTTGTGTAGTAAAATGTGACATTTTATCGCATTCAATTTTAATCTTTTATAAATGTACTAAATTGTAATAATTTGCAATTCTATTACATCGGGTTTGCAGTCAGATTAGAATTTGGAACCTATCGCAGCAACGCATTGGGTGCAGTAAACACATGTGTTTGCTTGTACAGAAAGCAATATGCATAATACTAATCCTTAAATTAAATTAAAATCTGAAACATCGAACCATTGCAACTTTAAGCACATCTGAAAATGTCCAGGTTACTTAGATCCATTTACAGCGAAGGCCTCTGTTAGCTAAAAATACTCACTTTGAAAGATCAGATTCAGAGATTGTGAACTCCTCAACCATGAGGTTAATGCAACTGATATTCTTTTTCGAGACAGGCATAAGAACTACATACATCAATGCTCAGGAATTTCCATCTTTTCTCTGATAAAATGTTTATGATACACGAAATTCGGGCAAATGAGGCCATGGATAAGCATTTCCGCTCATAATTCGTTCAAGAGCTTTGAGTTCCCAATGTATGGATGGGTGTTTTTTTTAGCGGTTTGATTTTTAAACTGGCAACACTGTTTCTACAGATTGTCAATTTGACAATTGAGAAGTGATTTGTGGTTAGTACGTTTTGCCATTTTATAATGAATAGATTAACGCCAAAACAACAGGTAAAAATTGTGCAAACTTATTTTGAAAACCATGGTTCGGTTCACCAGACTTATCGTGCGCTACGTGCATATCGTTTTCGCACCACGTACACTCTAGTGGATAATATGCATCCTCAAATACGACAAACAGTGCGAACAGAAGAAGTTCTTGCCATTGTGGAGCTCAGTGCCGAGGAGAATCCGAATGAGTCGATTCGCCATCGTGCACAGCAATTGGAGCTATGCCCATCCACTTTGAGGAAGATTTTACGGAAAGATCTTGGCTGAAAAGCTTATAAGAGCCAGCTTGTGCAAGAGTTGAATCTATTACACGCGACGTAAGTTTGGGGAATGGGCCGAAAACATGATTCGGCTTGTTCCTCATTTTTAACCAAAATTTTGTTCTCCGATGAGGCCCATTTTTGGTTAAATGGATATGAAACAAACAAAATTGCCGAATTTAGAGTGGAGAAAACCCAGAAGCCTTTGTCAAGGCGCCCTTAAAAAAATTAAATCTCACTGCTTGGTGTGCTTTACGGGCTGGTGGAATCATCGGCCCATATTTCTTTAAGAACGATGTCGGCCAGAATGTTACCATCAATGGAGAGCGCTATAGAAGAATTATTTCTGACTTCTTCGTTCCTCTGTTGAATGACATTAACGTGGCAGAGCTTTGGTTTCAACAAGATGCCTCAACATGCCACACGGCGCGCGACACCATCAATTTATTGCGGGAAACATTTACTAAGCGCATAATTTCGCATAATGAACCTATGAACTGGCTTCCACGATCCTGTGATCTCGCATCTTTAGATTACTTTCTTTGGGGGTATGTGAAGTCACTAGTCTATGCCAATAAACCAGAAACGTTGGACGCTTTGGAAGTCAACATTCGCCGTGTTATTGCTGATAAAGTTGTCGAAAATTGGACTTCACGATTGTGCTTCATTCGAGCTAGCCGTGGCGCGCATATGCCCGGTATCATATTATAACACTAATGGCATAAAATTATCTTCAAGTGTTTTATTTCATATTGAATTTGTATACCTCTAAAAGCAACACCCTTTACATATGTAAATCTGTACGTGCGTAATTTAAATATTTCGTATTTAGCGGTCATTTGTTTAAGGAATCATTCTAATAAAAAAACTTAAAAAAATCTGTTGTTTTTCTGTTAAGTTTCGATCGCTAATTCGTTTACGAATGCACGGTTAATTGACCATTCTTGTTAAATGCTACTGCGCAATGAATGTCCGTTGAAGAAGCTACCAAAGATTAGCTACAAGCTCCTCGACATAAGCTAATATGAAGACAGCTCTGTAGTGAAAAAGGGCATTTTTAGTTGCACGATCGGAAAGAATAGCTTATACGATATGGATTTGGGCAAAATGACTTTGCAGCGGGCGAGTATGTCGCTCAAGCTAGCATTTTGGTTCTTTACCTCAATATTGAGCAGAGAACAGGATGGACACAAGACCATAAAACAGACTGCCAAATTAATCATCCTACGAACGAAGCAAGCTTCTTCTCCAGTGTTACGGTTGTTCAATAAGTTTTGTCATTCGATAAGAAAAACTAGATTTTATTGTTTTAAATACCTTTTTTTTTAATATTCAATATAATCCCGCTGAACTTCAATAAACTTGTTCCAGTGGTCTTGTAATTTCTGGATTCAGCCCCTGAAGTGAGAATCCGGAACACTGTCGAAATACGCTTCTACGGCTGCTAGTACCTCTTCGTTCGGTGAAAACTGTTTTCCACGCATGAATTTTTTGATAAAGCTTGGAGGCAATCCACGAACAAAATTCCTTTTGCATCCCAAAAAACTATCACATTCTTGGCTGATTTTTGGACCCTAACTCGCTTCTGAGCCGATGTACCGGGTTTACACCACTCCTTTTCCTCTTGTTTTGATTCAGGATCATGGTGGTAGACCCAAGTCTTATCCATGAAAACGAAACGACGCACAAGATCCTTCTTATCCGTTCCAAAAACGCTCCAAATGTTGCTGAGAAAATTGCATTCGAATGTGTTTGTGTTCCATTGTTAGCGAAAGCGGCATCCATTTTGCACACAGCTTTCTGGAACCCAAAGCTTCAAACAAATTAGTGCTCATACTGCCTAATGAGATGCCTAGGGCTTCTACTAAATCTCTCTTGGTTAATGGAGGATCTTCCAAAACCATATTCTGTATCTTTGCTACCAGTTCTTGTGTTGATGCACTTTTTGTACGTTATTCAAGTGAATCGTCTTCAAGACTTGTACGACCACCTTTAATTTCAACCCATCGTTCCACTCTTCTAACTGAAGGTGTAGAGTCCTTGTACACTTTTAACAACAGTTCGTGGATTTGTTTTGGTGTTGCACTTTCCAAAAATAAGAATTTTATTACTGCACGATATTCAATTGTTCCCATTGTAAAAAAAACATATGACACGTCTACTTTGAACAGCTGTGAATATACGAATGAGTTAACATATCTACATGAATCTTCACGAGTTTTTTTTTTTCGTGGGAAGGTGAGAAATCTGCATAGACACTATAGGCCCGGAGCCTATAGTAGTGTGAGATTCTTACTCACTAAAAAACACCTCCCTTCTGCAAACCACGACTGAGTTCACACTCAACAAGCAGTTCTTCAATCGCATTTTATTTTATTTTTTAAGATATCCTGCAGGCGATTTTCCATTGAAAATTCCTGTGTACTTTAGAAAAATTACGCGCTGCTAATCACCGCGCTAGATCGAGAGGCTTAGTCCTTTTCAGACGGTGCAATAAATTTGTCTCGTCGAGGATCTATTGAACAGAAATATTCGTATGACCTTGTAATCGATTATTATGTTTTCGACTCCTAAGTCTCTGTGGATATCATCGTTTCTAATGTACTACGGCGCATTAACAATACCTCTAAGAACTTTGTTTTGGAATGTCTGTAATACATTAATGTTACTATTTTTGGTACAACCCCAAAGTTGTACACCATATGTCCAGATCGGTTTTAGCACTTGCTTGTATAACAGCAGTTTGTTCTCTAAGCTAAGCTTGGAATACTTTCCAATAAGCCAGTAAATATCTCTATATTTGATTTCAAGCTCTTCACGTTTTTTCTTGACGCGTGCTCTCCATTTTAGTTTAGCGTCGAGTGTCATACCGAGATATTTGGTCTCGTTCCCGTAAGGAATTCGTACTGCGTTGATAAACACCGGTGGATTCTCAATTTTCTTGAGAGTGAAGTTCACGTGGGCAGACTTGTTTTCATTAAGCGCGATTCGCCAAGTTTTTGTCCAATTGTTAATCGGTGTAAGGGCACGTTGCAACTTAGCAGTTGCTTCTTCGACTGTTTTAGCCATTGCCAAAATGGCAGTGTCATCAGCAAATGTGGCTAGGACAGTGTCGTCCATTTGCGGTATATCGCGGGTAAAAAGTAAATATAGCAGAGGGCCAAGTACACTTCCTTGCGGCACCCCCGCCTTTATTGTCTTAAAAGTGGAATATTCGTTTCCGTGTCTCACACGGAAGAGTCGGTCTTCCAGGTATGAACCTAAAATACAAGACAATTGCTGGGGTAGAGCTTGTCGAAGTTTATATTTTAGGCTTTCGTGCCATACCTTATCAAAAGCTTGCGAAACGTCAAGGAATGCGCTTGAACTTACACTCGATTGCTCGTTCAATTACATCGGTTATTCGATGCACTTGGTCAACTGTAGAGTGTTGGCTTCTAAAGCCAAATTGATGATCCGGCAAGAGGGAATTTGTGTCGGTAATTGGTTTAAGACGATTAAGAAGGATTCGCTCGAAGACCTTCGATGTAATCGGGAGAAGCGATATTGGTCTATATGACTTGACTTCAGTCAGCGGTTTACCGGGTTTCGGAACCATAATAACTTCGGCTACTTTCCACTGGTGCGGTACATGCTCTAATCTAATGCTAGAGCAGCTTTAGTAAACCTTTTTTCGGCGACGCTTGGAGTATCTCTCCCGTTATTAAGTCATATCCCTGGCCTTTATTGGGCTTAAGCGTGTCTATAACTTGTCTAAGTTCCCTAAGTGTAGCCTTTTCTACTGGAAAGTTTGTCGTCACGTCTAGCGTATTGACATTCTCTGGAAGCACTTCCCCGTCGAATGGTTTAAACGTTTCTGCAAGATGTTCGGCGAAAACATTAGCTTTTTCCTTATCCTCCTTCGCCCAGTCATCCTGGTTTCTTCTTATTGGCGCCACGTGTATTTGGGGCTTTCGAACACTTTTAACGGCTCTCCATCTGGAGTAGTTCGTATCCCTTGTCGCTGTGAGTCTTTCAAGGTAGTTATTAATACCTTGATTATTGAAGTCCTTGATCGATTTTTTCAGCAAGTTGCAGAGCCTATTGAAGGACGTTTTATCTTGTGGTGTCCGGGTTTCATGCCACTTTTTCCGCGCTCTTCGTTTCTTCCTTATCATTTCTCTGATTTCCGGTGGGTATCTTATGCCGTCTTTGGGGACTTTGTTCGATTCGGGGGGAGTGTTCTTCCATGCCGCTTGCTGTATGACTTCAGCAAAACGTTCAACTTCTTTTTCAAGTTGATACGGCGTTCTAAGTGCTACTTTCAACTCAGTATTGTCTACAACGTCTATTCGGAAATCTTCCCAGTGAGTTTTGCTGTTAGTTAATCTGGGTGGTCTTTTTTTCTTAACCAAGGATTCGCACAGTGAGAGGATAACTGGAGAATGATCGGAGGAAAGATCGAAGCCCTCTTCAACTTTGACTAACTAGCGTTTACTCCTTTTCCGATAAAGAAGTCTATTGGATCGGGTGCTTTGGCGACATCCGAGGGCCAGTATGTCGGCTTGCCTGTTGCAACCACATTGCATACCAGCCCTGTAAAGAGTTTTGCCTTTTTGAGATATGCATCTTGAGCCCCAAAACGTGTGCTTCGCGTTAAAGTCGCCACCAATAATGAAGATTGGTCCAAGAGAGTTAAATAGGTCAATAAATTCGTGTTTTTCTATTTTGCAGCGCGATTGGCAATAGATTGAGGATATATTAAAAGAGTAATTTTTATTTTTAGCGCGCACAACGGTCATTTGTAATTTGTCAAGTTCAATTATTGCTTCCAGAGTATGTTCAATGCAGTCTTTTATGAATAGGGATGACCCGCCTCTTGCGTTTCCCGATGGATGATGAGCGTGGTAGTCGCGGTGACCTTTTAGTTCCACGCGCGATTCTATCGCCAGGTGAGTTTCAGAAATTAAACATATGTCAATTACAATACTTTTTCCTGCATGAAAATATTTAGTTCATCAAGCCTTTTCTGTAGCCCGTTGGCCTTCCACGCAAGTATATTGAGCTTCTTTGCCATAATTAGTTGCAGAAATTGGCTTCGAACTTAAGAAGCCGTTCGACTATTATCTTATTTATTTTAGTCTGTTCTTCTAGTCTCTCGAGAATTACTGAGAGCACATTTGAGGCAGGATCCGGTGATGTACAGTTAGTCATGTTTACTCGCGCCGCTATTTGCGCGTAAGTTTTTCCACTTTCCACTTGCGCATTGTTATTTTTGACGTTGTTGTTATTGGTGATTTTAGCGTTTGTCACCATTACCTTCATTAAAGGCTTTGGAGTAGGACCGCTGTTGTTATTTCTTATTCTATCTACAACTTGTTGTAGTCCGAGATTCCAAAAACGTTTATTGGCGGCGGTCTTTGATTGGGTTGCTTTGTTGCCTTATCGACCTCAGCAGTGTTAAAGCTGACTTGCTTCTTTGTTTGTTCGATGTCAGGCGGGGAAGTAGCTTTGCGTTTCTTACCTGGCTTTTTTTAAGTATCCAGTCCGTTTCGCGGACTAGCTCTTCTTCGTCCGTGTGAAAACTCGAGTTTTCGGGGCGGTCAAGTAGCGAAACAGACTCAGACTCAGATTTAGATTGCAGCTTAATGGCATCTAGTTGCTTTTTTGGTTCGGAACAGAGCAATTCCATATTTTGGAATCTGGCGCGGAGATCAGAATTTTCGCGTTCGAGATTTTGTAGCTTAATCGGTGTAATGCTATTGCCCTGAGCTACCGACGAGTGTTCATAAAAAAGTATTACCGTTTCTAGAAAAATAAAACAAAGAACCTAGTGGGGCCATCTCTTATCGAACGACAAAACTTATTGGGTAATCTGGTATATCGTAGATTACTGGACATTCCGCTATATAGTAGCAGCCAATGTCCGCCTACGTAGATACATACCATATGTGGATAGTAAAACCACAATTCTTGCGGAATTTAACAAAAAGTGTCTTATTAGATTGGGGAGAAGCCCACACATAGAGATGACAAAGATAATATGTTGTGCAATTGTGAAGCCCAACCACTTTGGGGATAGTAAAACCACGATTCTTACAAACAATTGTCTTTTATTAGATTGGAGGAGAAGTTAGGTTTTAATGGAGTGCGTTCGCGAGTTATAGTCTGAAGTTTCATTTTCTTAGTGACGTTCGTGATCGCTACACATACGAGTATATCACAGATGCCACAACAATGAAGAAATACTCTGAGGAAATCTTAATTTGAACGGTTGACATTGGAAAAACTGCCGTCGATCTCCATTTTGCAAGTAAACAAGGACGGAAGAGCATGGTCTTCTATGGATAATATAGAAAGAGCATGAGCAAACTCCTGATACCATTGTCACCAATTAGATTACCGCCTTTTTGTTCAGTTTTAGACCCAGTAAAACCACAATTACCCGAATGCTCACACTACGGCAGATTTCCAAATCCATATATGACAGATCTATAGAGACGATCTATAGAGACGATCTATACAGAGCCATATCTAGTTTTGGCCTGGTCCAACTCATCAAATTGCTTCCGAGCTTCATCTAGATTCTTGGTTTTAAAAAACGGTTTAGACCAGGTGATGCATTGTTATGTGACTTCTTTAAAAGCATACTATTCTCCAAAAGTTTATACAACTACTGGCATATTCGTACGCTTATTCCATTGACATCAATTGACATCATCACCAGAACACATGGAGCTGTAGTTCATGCGTTTACAAGAATTAAAACACAAGAAGAAGAAAATGGGTTTAGTTGTGAATAGTATATGCAAGAAGGGACGCACAACATTGTTGAATAGAATAATACGTCATAATATGCCACTTTAAGGATCCCTAGTTAGGGATTTTGTTTAGCTTGACTCCGTTAAACTTTAATTACCCCGATCCTGCTGTATGGAGCAGAAAGAAGCATAGACGGATGAAGATGACCTTGGTCGTTCTAACCATTCTTCTTCATGCCTTTTAGATTGACGAGCCTTGGAGAAAGAGATAACACCGAACCTTCGAACTCTACAGTGCTATCCACCTGGTCCGAAAAGTGTCTATCAGTCATCTAAGACGGCTAAGGCATGCAGACCGAAAAAATGTAAACGTTCCAATCAAAAAAGTCTTCGATTTTTACCTCGAGAGGCAACGAGGAGTAGTAGTAAAACTTAGCTTTTGTGGCTAGCATAATCAAAGGTAGACCTCAAGCATCATGAAATGCGAAGCTGGAGGCACTTGGCCAAAGTGGCCAATTTCCAAATCGAAATGGTTAATTGGTTGAGACTCATCGCCATTCCGAAGTATGTAATGAATTTCCTTCCAAAAAATATTTTTCTTTAAAAAAAAAGTTGCGGATATATCCTTTCTTTCGACACTTCTTTCCCACGTATGGGTTGGACAACTGAACCGCCCGATTCAGCATTATCCAATTACTGTATTCGACTCAACAATCTATAAAAATGCACGAAAATGTATGAAATGCTAACAGTGAATTCTTCTTATTCGCATAATTCAAAAGTGGTTGACGATGTTTCCTTGCTAATCTTAAACGCCTAGACGCCATCCTCTTCTATTTCCAAAAGCCACTACTTCCAGTTTGCTTCAATTCACCACAGGATTCAACATTTGCAATCGTCATTTGGTGCTTTATTCAATCTATTCGCCAAATGCGCAATATCATTCAAATACATCTGTCTTTTTATTTTGACACCTCAGAACCACCATCCATACAGTCCATAATGTCACCAAAAAAGTAAGACGAAAGGGAGCGTTCTTCCAGAGTTGCCCAAGAATATCTCTGACATTTTTGCTCCATACCGAGGTAGCGCATCGACTATAGATTGCTTTGAATGACTTGTGCTTCGCAATAACAACAGATCTCTCTTTGCACTACCAAATGCTGAATAATACATATACTCGTATGTCGAGATAAGAAAACATCTCAATATCTGGCAATATGGCTTATGCAGCATCAGATCAACTGGTAATTTGATGTTTCACAGAAAGTAGAACTAAAGTCTACAGCAATCTGTCGAGAGGGCGATAGTTGGTTTATAAATGCTGGTGTACACCAGTGCTCCATTCTGTCGCCGACACTCTTTTTAATTTCCATTAACGATCTCTTGTCTACTTCTTGTATTGAAGTATGTTTCCCTGCTGACGACAGTACTCTCTGCCTCTCGTATTTGTTCACGGACTCATGTGCCTGCTCTTCGGATGTAGATTGTGAATGGCAGCAAACATGATTCTTCCATTTATATTGGTCGTAAGATCTTTCGATGTTCTTTGGCTATTTATATTTGGCTGATATTGTTTTTCACAATAAAAACCTGATATTGAGTGCTAACCATGCTTGTTTTCGCCTTCAGGATCTTGGGTCTAAATCTCATGATACTTGTTATAAGCTGAAGTAAATATAAACAGTGTTTGATATTTAATTAGGCATCAGAATTGGCACAGCAGTTAAAATGCATATAGCACCAAAACCATACCAAAATCAAGGTCCTATAACCCTTTCAAATTTTAAAAAGTGGTTGGTATGTATAGTCTATAACCGTATATTTGAAGATATTTTCGTGTAATTTTAATGATCTGCCAGAATAACATTTCTTATAAATGCAAGGACGCAAGGTCTGGAATTGAAGACTTCAGGTTGGGGATTGATATTTATTCGCATCTAACTTCAGGTATATCAGGCGATAGCTATTCTGATCAACTGAGTATCTCTGTACAGTTTGTAGAGTTCGCTATTATGTCTCCTCGTCAACGCGAATGGTACCATAAATGACCGAAAATATCGATGGAATATGCTTTCCATAGGAAATGTACTAGTCCAAAGACTCCAAAGTAGATTAGCAACATACTACACCTAATGATAATAAACACAAACCTAAGTCATGAGAAATTGAATATCACTACTGTAAAGGACTGTCCTCAGGGCGAAGTATTGTCCTTATAGATGACATCTATGTTATCATTGGGAGCAACCATGCGATTACCTGACACTGACAACTACATGGAACTGGTGTAGAAATATCAATTAATCACATCAAAATAACAATCATTCCATTCACAAGAAGACAGATAAACTTATCCGATCTGCTTATAGATGGGATTGTGGTCAACTCACTTAAGAATCTCCTCCCAACTCTATAGAAAACAAGACTCTACAAGGACACAAGCTACCTCGCGCAAACCTCTTCAAACAAGGTGATATCATTGGTCACCTGGAAATATATACTAAAGAAGGTCAAATATCAAACTCTAGACCAACTAGACCCCACCTTTAGCTATTCAAAGAGATTCAGGGTGTATTTCCCCACAAGGGAGGAATGGAGCACAGATCCTAAAAGGCTGAACTATGTTTCGCAAAAGTAGTATGCTGATTATTTGAA
Source organism: Volucella zonaria (assembly GCA_963966105.1). Taxonomy (NCBI): domain Eukaryota; kingdom Metazoa; phylum Arthropoda; class Insecta; order Diptera; family Syrphidae; genus Volucella; species Volucella zonaria. Next base: position 234,275,232 of record OZ014530.1, on the reverse strand, counting down.
AGAGGCTCAAGGTGTACGAGCGGGAGTTGTAGGATGGGAAAACGACCTCATATTTGCAATAAATATGTTAAGTATGCCACCATATTTCACGTGGAACAATCTGCCTTATTGGAATCTGTATGCATTTTTTTAAGTAAACGACGAATCGAAGCCATTACAGCCGGCACCCTTTGTATAATTATGTCTAAATATTTCTATCTTCACCACATTTTGGTTGGGATGACGTAAACGTTGGCTTTCATGTTGTTCCCTCTTCCTTTGCTCGTCATAACCGAGCTGTTTAGAATTATGTGTTTGCCTGCGCTTTTCATCAAACCAAGTGCTTCGTGGTCGTTGTATGCTACTTAGTGTAAGTCAGTCTCCAGACTCGTGTAGGGTATGCTTTCCGACAGTTAGAAAGATAACCCACTTTTTTATTTTTGCTTTTAAATCACTTTAAAACAATTTTAACGTCATTGCTCGAAGTTTTATTGGGGAGTTCACAGAAGCGTGCTTTGATAGCATCGTTTTTCTTCTGTTGGCTGATTATCGTATATCGGGGTTGTGATAGCAAATTTAGCCTGGATGCCGATGGAAGACATGCTAATAATTACCGAAAGCTTAAGGTTTCTTACTTCTCGTCAAACTCCAAGACGCGAAAATATTGTACACAAGCGTATGCACCTATTATCGCTGGACTATCTATGAAACAATACTCTCATTTCGATTCTGTCTATCCCAGGTCTCCACAAAATCAGTGAACAAGAGAAACATTTTCAAATCTCCAGCTATCGCATAGCTTTTTTGGTATCGTTCCATTGTTTCGTAGTGTGGCACTTTTTCTGCCGATATATTTACAGGCGCTGTTATGTGTTAGGTAAGAGATCGGTCAGCTACTCTCCTCTCTTTTGGGATATTGGAGCCTAGATGCCTCGATTAACAGTAGCTCTCTTACGATTCTTTTACTATCCTACGATTCGGAAGCACTCGCTGAAGTAGATACGATTCCAGGTCGCGATCATTCTGCATTTTATTCAGAAAAGAAAAAGATGTATTCACTTTAAAATTTTTGTTTTATTAATACGTAGTCATCGTATAACTCGAAACTAACTGCAGGTTCTACCTGAGCAATGACTGGAACATTTTTCGAGCGCGTAACTATACCCGGATATATGAAGAACTTATACTTAAACTTAAGTGAATACAGATTAAATTAAATTAGCCATTCTCTCTCGACTCTTGATTTCAAATATGGTTTTGGTAATTTCAAACTTGACCTCATCGCGCAGCCCTTCACAGGATACTTTGCTTATTTCCGCCTTCACAAATTCACCAAATGCATTAATGTCATTGGAATACTTTTGTTCTGTGCTATGAATTGTCCCAATTGTGCTTGCGACTGGATTATCAGGCTCTAGTTTCGCAGATAGTTTTCTTATGTCCTTCGATGACGATGAACAAGTCTCAGCCTCTTCAATAGTTGTAATTGTATACTTCGGTGAAATGGTGGCATTGGATTCATCAACATCCGAAATGGTAAAGCAGGTATTTACCGGCAAAATTGAACCACAAGCTGAGGAATCGCTAAGCTGCAATGGAATATGAAAACTTGTTCAAAAACCAAAACCACTCAGTCATGCACCATGTACCTACCTCTTCAAAACTGCGTTTTCGTTTTCTGGGATTAATAAATCCTTTTAGGAATGACAATTTTGGAAACCAATAAGCTGAAGGCTCGTATATTTCGTCTAAGTTGGCTCGGTTTTGCTGTTTGTTTAACTCGTGGTTGTATTGGCTCCTGGAAGTTTATCGAATCTACTGCTGATTGAATCAGTTTATAAAGGAAACATTTACCGCAAATTATTGATTTTTAGTTTAACGTCCTCTTGATTGACTCTGCCCATAAGTGGTCTCATGCCATTCGCTATTGAAGTCAGTGCATCATACCTTGTCTGCCTGTTATGATACAACTTATGCCTGGCGTCATACAAACAATGATGTTTTTCAAACAAGCTGATGAGTCGTAAAGTTGCCTCTCTGTTCCAATCAACAGACTATTAAACAAACAATTGGATAAAATTCACCTAAAACTTGGTGAATGTCTGAGAAGTGATAATGTACATTATCTGTGGATACTTTTAAATTCTCAGTCACTCTTTTGACATAGTCCGGCGGATCATTGCTTACTCTTTTCATTGAAAATTCCATTTTTCTGTTTGTTTGTATGGTATATTAGTTTTTGTTTATTTATTTATAATACCAATGTTCATTTTAAAATAAACTGTGCATAATTGTTTTTGAGATCTCTGATAGTCTGATTTACTTGACAGCTCGCACTAAAAGTTATATGATTTTTGATATGTCAAATCAGTGCTGCCAATTTCCGGAATATTTTTCATCTAACACGATTTTTATTTTCAATTTTAGCTGAATTGGTGTAAATGAGGATTTTGACGTATTCGCCGTCGAATGCTTCCTATTTCTAATAAGTTCAATGCCTATGAAAATTCTTGAAATCGTTCTAAAATAAAACTAAACCGTTCATCAGCCAAAGGTATAGTATTTTTTAAAACATCTTCTATCATCGGTGGTCTAACAAGCAATTTCCTCTCAGCTTCTTCTTTCTTCTCTTCCGTGTTGTTTTCTTCAGAGTAAGCATTGCCAGAACATGATTCTGTTACAGATTCGACCGTTCTGACATCTTCGACGCTCTCGTCGAGTTCCTTATATCTCTGGACTATCTATGAAACAATACTCTCATTTCGATTCTGTCTATCCCAGGTCTCCACAAAATCAGTGAACAAGAGAAACATTTTCAAATCTCCAGCTATCGCATAGCTTTTTTGGTATCGTTCCATTGTTTCGTAGTGTGGCACTTTTTCTGCCGATATATTTACAGGTGCTGTTATGTGTTAGGTAAGAGATCGGTCAGCTACTCTCCTCTCTTTTGGGATGTTGGAGCCTAGATGCCTCTATTAACAGTAGCTCTCTTACGATACTTTTTATTATCCTACGATTCGAAAGCACTCGCTGAAGTAGATACGATACCAGGTCGCGTATATATACATACACAAAGCGTTTAAAACCGTCCGTCCGTCTGACTCTGGGCCTATCACAAAGGCGAATATGTGACTGTCTGTCCGTCTTATTGTCTTCCAAGACCTTTTGTTTGTCTCCTCCGAGAAGTGTAAAAGTAAAAGAACAGAATTTGGAAAATCCACAATTTCCTACAACGGGACCACGGACATAAAATAAAGGCGCTCTTCAAAACAATAGCAAGTGGAGAAAGATTGAAGGATGGAGTGGAATGTCTTAGTTCTACTCAAATCTGGAGACAACCAAGTGGGAGAGACAAAACTTGAAACACTTTATGAAATTATTTTTTAAAAGTAATATCATCTAAATGTAATCCTTTCTGTCCTCGCCACTCTTTTAAACGAAGAATAATGATTCTTAGGACCGCTTGGCGCGTAGCCGCGGTAGTGGGAGCCATTTTGTGTCGAATATTTTTCTTCATTTGAACGAAAGAATACGGTTTATTGGTGTACACTTCTGATTTAAGATATCCTCAAAAGAAAAAGCCCATAGCGGTCAAATCGGGGCTATGTGAAGGCCAATTTGATATTCTTTTCCACAATAACAACTCGGTATTAAGCGGTACTAATGACAACGAAGTTAGAGCATGTGGACTTCACTAACGATGCGTGTCTTCCCTCTCTCAGTAGCATGGGCCAAAATATCATGATGCTTTTTCGTAAGCTGAAGCAAATAAAAACAGAGTTTGATGTTTAATTAGGAATCAGAATTGGCAGAGCAGTTGTCATGCATTTAGCATCAAAAACTTACCAAAATCAGAGTCCTGGTGTTCCTTTAAATTTTGAAAAGTAGTTGGAAAGGAGACACAAATCTCACTGGCTATAATCTTTCATTTGAAGATATCTTCGTTTTATTTTACTGATCTGCTGCCAGAATCGCATTCCTTATAAAGCCAAAAACTTGTGGATATCACTATACAAAAACCAAACCGCCAATTGCTTCATAAGACTCTTACTAATTTACATACTTAGATGCAGAATGCGATCTGGAATAGACCTACCAATAGTCCTCTCTCCAGCAATCTTTCCTCCAGTTGCGTGCTCCCAGATGGTTGATGTTCCCTTCCGCTTGTGTGCGCCTTCTACCGATTACTTCGTCTAAGGCCTTCTTGACATCAAATATCTAGCTGAGATTGCTTCCAACCTTTATGGAGCAGCGAGCGTTCACGATCGTCACTCTGCACAATCGGATGGCTTGACAATGATGGCATGGCTCTGTACAGCTTCCCTCTATAGATCCTGTCGTATGTGCTTTTGAAAACGATACAGAATGGGTACCGATGTGGTCTTCTTGGGTCTGATGTAGTGTGAATATTTTGTCAATGGCTTTCTTACCCCTCAGCAGACGACGGATGACATCTTGTACGTCATGCCATACTGTACTAATTGGTACAGATTAGAGTGTCTCCTTTCCTGTCGATCGAACAAGCGCTGTTGAGATTCCATTCATAGGGTTGCTTTCGACAACGTGAACATAAATTGATGAATTTGGCGTACGCGATAATAGATGTAAATCCTGAACTACAAAAGTTATAAAACTGTAGGATATGCAAATGATATATCGGTTATTATTAGGGGCAACCATGTGATTACCATCAGGGACCTCATGCAAGACGCCCTAACTAACTACTACTTGGAGCTGGTGTAGAAAAAGAGGAGCTCTCAATTAAGCTTAGCAAAACAACAACTCTTCCATTCAGAAAGAAAATCTAGACAAAATTCTCCGACCTGCTTATAAATGGCACTGCTGTGCACTTGAGGTAAGATTTTAACTATCTAAGTGTAAACCTACACAAAAACAAACTCATTGAGAATCTCCTCTCAACTTTTTACCAAACAAGGCTATAAAATACTATAAAATGTTTGTACCCATACAAACTTAAACCACTTTATCACTACACGTAACTTACATTTCAAATTCAATTTACAACTTACTTGCATATCTTGGAGGATGCTGATATTTATACTCCCCTGACATCTTTCGAGAACAATCTGTACCATCCAGCGTTCCATACAACTTTCCAATTTGATTTTATTGAAAGTCATTTGAGCTTGACATTAAAGTCATGGACTTCACCCTAGCTCCCAATCAGGCTATAGTCGCTTATTGCCCTCTTATTCAACCTAGTGGCAAGAAAAAAGCCGCACTGGTGGACATCAGCACTGGGCCTGCTTAGAAACACTTTCAGAAAACTTTTCAACCTAGAAAAAAGCACAAGAAAAATGACTGAATGGAACTCATACAAAGAATCCCTCAAAATATACAAAAAAGAACTGAGGAAGATAAAGCGGCAATCCTGGAGATCATTCTGTGACAAAATCACAGAAACCTCTGAGGCATCGCGGCTAAGAAAAATCCTCTACAAATCCTATGATGCCTAGCTGTTTCAAAAAAAAACCGAAGGCTCTTGGACAACCTCAAGTGATGAATCACTCAACCTGCTACTGGATACCCACTTTCAGGTAGCTCCCAATTCGCGGCCAGTAGCAACCTAAACAGGACTACTGATTACAAGAGACAAACTGCTCTGGGCGCTGCATAGCTACAAACCATACAAGTCTGCTGGTCCGGACGGTATAATGCCTGCCGAGCTACAAAGGTCCTCAGATATTTTCCTGCCTCCGTTAGAGAATATCATGAGGAGCTGTGTAGAACTGATCCGCTTTCCAATGTCATGGAGAGAAATCAATGTAGTTTCCATTCCCAAAGCCGGGAAAAGTTCTCATATTGTCACAAAGGACCTAAGACCTATAAGTCTATCATCTTTCCTTATGAAATCTCTAGAACGACTGATTGATATCCATATACGAGCAAAAATTTATCCAAGACTTTTGTCAATGGAATGCCCTAAAAGGAAAGTCGGTGGAAACGGCTCTGCATTCACTGACTAGCCACATCGAACGATACCTACAATATAGAGAGTATAGAGAGTACACCATGGTTGCTGTTCTGGACATAGAGGGTACCTTTAAAAACGTCAACACATCCACAATCACGACTGCGCTGTCAACTCTGCAGGTAGACGTCTCAATTGGGGAGTTTATCAGTCTTATGCTATATGAAATAGCAGGATATTCAACTCCTAACTGGGTGGGGCTTCTGCTAAAAGATGTGTCAGCAGAGGTACCCTGCAAGGCGGTGTCCTTTCTCCCCTTCTCTGGAACTTAGTAGTTAATGCTGCTACTGATATACTTGGAAGCGGGGGTGGTCGCAGGGTGACTGCCTATGCGGTTGACGTTGCAATAGCCGTCTCAGGTAAGCATCTTAATACCATTAAAGAACTCCTTCAACTATTGTAAATCTTAACAGATTAACCCGTTGGGCAGATCGCTGTGGATTGGGAGGAAACTCCCATAAAACTAATCTTGTCCTCTCTTCCAGGAACTACAAAATTCCACTTATAGACCCACCCTCAATTAACGGTACCAGTTTAGTCTTTTCCGATACAGCAAAATATCTGGGTTTCATTTTTGACAGGAAACTAAACTGGAAACCTAACATTCAAGAAAGAGTCAATAAAGCTACAATAGCTTTATTCTCTTGCAAAAAAAGCCATTGGGAATAAATGGGGCCTTCAACCCTTCATAAATAACCCACTGGCTATACAACTCGGTCATAAGAAAAATACTCACCTACTGGGTTGCAGTCTGGTGGGCGGCCTTATACAATGCAGTCAATGCAGTCAACTGCATTGTATAATTAAGCAGAGTCCAAAGAACAGCATATCTATGCATAAGCGGAGCCTTACGGTCTACTCCCTCTTCGGGATTAGACATTCTTCAGCAGGCAAGCAGCTGCGACTGCAGCTATTCGCCTTAAAGTGACTACACAGTGGACAAATAATTCATTTGCCCACGCTAACATTCTTAATGCATTAGGAATCCTCACAGAGAACATCGATTACACCATACCTAAACTTTGGTTTGACAACAACTACCATGTAAGCTTCCCCTCTAGATCCTTCTGGAAGGAAGATGCTTTCATGGAGGACAAGTCAATCCACTTCTACACAGATGGATCTAAAACCGATAGCGGGGTTGGTGGTGGTGTTATCTTAGGTAATCCAAATCTAAGCCTCTCTTTCCATCTTCCAAATCACTATAGCGTGTTCCAGGCGGATATTTTTGGCGGTTAAAGAAGCTCTATCCTGGCTGAAGAAAAACTGGTTCCATTAGTAAGAGCATCTTAGATGCACGTGGCATCACAATGGGCCAGTAGGCCTAAGTGGGTTGGTGCTTCCAACAGCCACTCTTACCTACCTACCTACCTTGTATTCAAAGGAATAAGTTCTATCATTTGTACCATACAAACATTTTACAATATGGACCACAAAACAGCTATTGTGCAAGTCAGGGGCCTCAACCCGAAACTGCACAATGGCTGTACAATAAAATGGTTAGGCCAGTCGTAATATATGGTGGACAAGACCAAATATAAAATCAACAATAATGAAAATGAGCAGGATTCGACTGATTGCGAGACTGTGCATTGCAGGGCTAGAAAAATGACCACAACTGCAGGCATGGAGGCGTAACCAGACCTAGATCTGCTTCATGTACCAATTTAAGAGGAAGCAGCTATACAAGCAGAGAACCTCATATTGGTCGCTTGGAAATAATAAAGGAGATAGAAGACACCTTTGCCAAATGACAAACTTTAGTCGAATTAAATTCACCAAGGAGGTGTGTATAGGGTCTTATTCCCCGCAATGAACGAATCCAAAATGGTTGAACGAAGATTTACATGAGTGGTATACTGATGGTTCGAAAATGTCTCAAGGCGTAAGAACAGGAGTGGTAGAAACTCGAACCATCACTAGGTAAGGATGCCACCATCTTTCAAGCGGAACTATCTGCCCTATTGGAAGCATTCTACTGTGTGGACGACATGAACGAATCCAAATAGCTACATAAACTCTGCGATACTCAATCGGTATTCAAGGCATTAATTAGTAAATAAATGTTCGTACTCATCAAACACTGAAAAACCTCACCGCCTGAACAAAATCTCACTAGCGTCGGTACCAGGGCAAGAGGGCTACAATGGTAATGAAATAGCGGACCGCCGGGTCGAGAAGGTGCAGAAAGTTGACTTATTGAGCCCTGGGCTTTAGGGAAAACGACTTAAGACAGAACATAAAACATTGGGAAAAGCAATGCACAGTCAAATATGTACTACTCGTGGAATAATCTACATGGTCTTAGGCACTTAAAGAAACCAATATATTCTCCGTGAAATGATCTGAAGGCGACTTTCTACATGATGGGTCTGATCCAATTCTTTGATATATTAAACAACTAATAGAACAAAGTGCAACAATAGATCAACCTTAGGATATGCTCTCAGTCATCTTCTTCTGCCTTATAGGTTCGGCCGCTTTGTTATAGTTAAGTGTAGATATTGCTATCTTCAGTTAATTTTGGTGTTTTAATGTTTCGTTCTGCGTGAGAGGAGAGCTTGGGTCATCTAACGATCTGCTAAAGTAGTTTTTTTAATGTTATCAACACCGACAGGGAGTCTTCTACTAAGTTTTCGTTGTTTCGTTCAAGTCTTCTTGGCTTGAGATGTTAATTTTGCCTCTTGATAAAACTTACAAACGTTATTCATGGTGAAGCACCTTTTTATTTCCTCGATCGTTCCCTATTCTATTTTACTCCGGAAAAACCGAAGTTCTTCCCACCTCGTTGCTAGTAGAGGGTACGAGCCGCTCTCGTTCTTCTATGCAGCTTCATAGCCGACTTGTTTAGAAGCATGTGCATGCCTGCACTCTTCATTAAACCAAGTGGTCGTTGTAGGCGCATATTCGGTATCGGTTCCTTCATACCATTGACCTTCAGCCTTTAATATAGATTGTTGAGCCATTGACAAAAGCTTGAAGGAGCCGTTCAAAGTTAATCTCTTCACAGTGTTTCTCCGTTGTTGTGGTGAAACATTCGTAAACGTATATTAGTAGCTGTTTTGCCTATATAAGCCGCTCAAAATGTTCGGACATCTTATATTTATACTCATCTGGCTAACGACTTTATTTTCAGGTGAGGAAATCTTGCGTTAGCTGTACAGATGTACTGATCTGCTGCAAAGTCACTTAGCCTACATGTGTCTCCAGCCTCGTGTAGGCTATGCCTGCTGACTGTTCTACCAAAGGTATCTCACTTCCATATTTTTGCTTTTGAATCATCTTAAACGGTTTTAACATCATGCACGTATGTACATACATATATGGTCATAGACACATTTTTCTGTAGCACCATCTATTTTTTCTGTTAAGGAATTCACGTACAACACTGTGATGTTGTCGAATGTAATCTTGATGCCCATGCCAAAAATTCGTTCACTTGCAGGAAGCTCGAGATTTCTTGCTTCTTGTCGGACCTCATGACACGAAAATACATAAACGTATATGCCAAAGACGCTATGCAATTGTTTGCCTTAGACCCGAGTCCAACAAAGACTTCAAATTCAAACCCTTTGCTTCCTATAGCATCTACAAAACAATGTTTATAATTTATCAGATCTCCCGACTATCTTTAAAACCCCCTTCGCCGTTCGCTTCTGTCTATCGAAAACTTCCACAATATGTAAATAAGAGGAAAATGTTCAACTCTCCAACATTGCATAGCTTTTCTGGAGGGGTCCCCATATTTATGCCCACATATTCAGTGCTGCTAATGTGTTAGGTAAGAATTCTGTTGACACTTTTCTTAAAGGGCTATTTGTACAGTTACTATCCTCAAGCTGCTATGTACGAGTATTCTGGTAAAAATTCCCGCACAATAAACTCAACTCTCTTACGATTCTTTTTACTATCATACGATTGGCAAGTAGTCGTTGAAGTAGATACGATTCCAGGTCTCGATCACTCTGCATTTTATTCAGAAAAGAAAAAAATATATTCACTTTAGAATTTTTGTTTTATTAATACGTAGTCACCGTATAACTCGAAACTAAACAGGTTCTACCTGCAGTAGGCTGAGCAACGACTCTAATACATTTCATGTGAAACATCTAATATAAAATGGAACATTTTTCGAGGGGGTAACTCTACCCGGATATATGAAGAACTTATACTTAAACTTAAGTGAATACAGATTAAATTAAATTAGTCATTCTCTCTCTACTCTTAATTTCGAATATGGTTTTGGTAATCTCAAATTTGACTTCATCCCGCAACCCTTCACAGGATACTTTGCTTATTTCCGCCTTCACGAACTCACCAAATGCATCGATGTCATTGGAATACTTTTGTTCGGTGCTATGGGTTGTTACAATAGTGCTTGCGACTGTATTATCAGGCTCTAGTTTCGCAGATAGTTTTCTTTTGTCCTTCGATGACGATGAACAGGTTTCAGCCTCTTCAATAGTTGTGATGGTATACTTCGGCGAAATAGTGGCATTGGATTCATCAACATCCGAAATGGTAAAGCAAGTATTTACAGGCAAAATTGAACCACAAGCTGAGGAATCGCTTAGCTGCAGTGGAATGTGAAAACTTGTTCAAAAACCAAAAACACTCAGTCATACACCATGTCCATACCTCTTCAAAACTGCGTTTACGTTTTCTGGGATTAAGAAACCCTCTTAGGAATGACAATTTTGGAAACCAATAAGCTGAAGGTTCGTATATATCGTCTAAGTTAGCTCGGTGTTGCTGTTTGTTTAACTCGTGGTTGTATTGGCTCCTGGAAGTTTATCAAATCTATTATTGATTGAATCAGTTTATAAAAGAAACATTTACCGCAAGTTATTGATTTTTAGTTTAATGTCCTCTGGACTGACTCTGCTCATGAGTGGTCTCATGCCATTTGCTATTGAAGTCAGTGCATCATGCCTTGTCTGCCTGCTTTGGTACAACTTATGTCTGGGGTCATATAAACAATGATGTTTTTCAAACAAGCAGATCAGTCTTAAGGTTGCCTCCCTGTTCCACTCGACAGACTATTAAACAAAAATTCAATTGTATAAAATCCATCTTAAACTTGAGAAATGTCTGAGAAGTGATATGTATGTTGTTAACACTTTTGGTCTACTTCAGTAGATACTTTTCAATTCTCAGTCACCTTTCTGAAATAGTCCGGTGGCTTTTTCTTACTCTTTTCACTGAGAATTCCATGTTTCCTGTTTGTTTATGTTACTTATTACTTTTTGTTTATTTATAATAACAATATATTCAGTTTAAAATAAACCGTACTTAATTGTTTTTGAGATCTCTGATATTCTGATTTATTTGACAGCTCGCACTATAAGTTATACGATTTGTGATATGTCAAATCAGTGCTGCCAATTTTCGGAATATTTCCTATCTAATACGATTTACTTCGTTTTGCTTACTTTTTTCTTATGAATGTCGTTATTTCTACTAAATATCTATTAAATGTGCCTAAATATTACAAAGCATTTAAAACTGGTTCATCAACTCTATAGCTGCTGTACTGAACATCTTAATGGGCTTACCCAACACATAAGCAATTAGATGAGACGTTCCCTATTGACCTGACTACTTTTCGAAGTCTAGCAGCTTCTCAGAACTCTAGGAGTTTCAGCAAGAATTGGCAATTGGTTCATAGTAGACTACAGATTTGATTAAAACTGTTTTTTTCTTCATAATTTCCAATAGAGATAACTTTCAAATAGTACTATCCTTTTTAACAATACTTCGACATTTATGTTAAGTATTATTTAAAAAACCGTCGTAGATAAACACCAGAAGATTGCTTCGGTATCATTCACACATATTTCGAATTTGCGAAACCTATAGAAGACTACTTTCTTATTTACTTAGATGACGCTACAGTCCGGGTTGGCATTCCTCTTCAGCTGTCGCAGCATTTTGCCAGCTACCACTGTTGCCAAATTTGTCGGAGTTGATAGCTGATTTGATGTAGATGAAGTCCTTTAGGTGGCTATCGTGACGTTTTCTCCTACCCGTCGATGATGTGTGTCTCTTTTTGTTTTTCCTTTGTTCACCGCTTTACCCATGTTTGCCGCTTCAGCTTTAATAGTCGCAAATCCTCCATTGACAGTTCGCTGTGTTCTTCGCATTATCTCAATGTTGCCGGGTACTCGTAACCTAATAGACTTTTGAAAGATGCTGCTTCTGGACTTGTGAGTCTCGCTCAATTCTATCAAGAGCGATATGGAAAAAATTACATGACAACAAATCAACTTGTTTAAATCCGTTTCTGACATCGAAAATGTCGGTTTTGTTTTTAGCGACCTTGACGAAGTAGCGTGCATTCCCCGTCATAATCAGCTTGACAGGAACGCCAAAACTAAACATTGCTCTGTATACTTCGTTTCTATAAATACTATTATATGCGGCTTTGAGATCGATGAAGAGGTGGTGTGTATTGATTTGGAACTCTTGGGCTATTTCCAACACCTGATGTAGTGTGAAAATTTGATCTATGGTAGACTTTCCTGACCTAAAGCCACGCTTATAAAAGGCGGTTAGAGGGTTGATGACCAGTCTTAGCTGTTCACATGGTACGGAAGACATAATTTTATAATATATGCGATGTTGAGGAGATGGCGCAATTCTAGGTATTTTCCTTAATTAAGGGCGACAGCGGAGATGAAGGCGTGGTGGCTACACTTCCCCACTGTATTTCCAAATACGAGGATTTCCGCTGGTTGTTCGGCTGCACGGGCTCTGTTGAAATTTCGAACATTCCACGTGCAGATCCAAAGATCGTTATTCTTTAATCCTTTGCAAGGATCGTCAACAATTAATCTGTTATTACCGAAGCTATTAGTTGGTTCGCCACATTCTTTTTTTGTATCTCGTCCGTGTAGAGTACATCCCAGTGGTGGTCCCCGGTAACTGTATGTAGCAATTGGGTGAGCGACCAGTAGCATAATGTTGGCCTACACCCTTATAGAGCGTGCAAATCTATACGCAAACGCGACGGAACAGCCTCAGATAATCACGGATCCACTGTTGACAACCCTGCCAAACAGTTAAAGGACAACGACCTTCAGATATGCAAGTGCAATATTCCGACACTTAACAGGTCATTTACACCCGAGCAATTAGCAGAGGCCCTTGATTGTTATCACGAAGATATCATAGCCATCAAGGAAGTGCGATGGGATGGATCGTGCATTAGAAAATTTAAAAACTGTGATATCGTCTACGGTGATTGCTATAGGGAACAGGAGCAGCTGCAAATTTAGGCAAGAAGTCTTGTAATTCCGATACGTTGAGCCAGCGTCTTTTAATGATTCGCATCAAGACTAAACTTGCCAACAATAGAATAATATGTGCATACGCCTCTATGAAATACAAAGACGCCTCAAAAGAAACTTTCTACGAGCTCTTTGACAAAACCCATGAGCAATGTTTCAAATATGACGCCAAGAGAGGTAAGGAGGACATAATTGCTAGGACAGTTTGTGAGCATGCCCTATACGGAACCCCGTCTGACAACGAACTCAGGTTTATTGACTTTGCGGCGGGACGAAATCTTACTCTACCAAGCACACGGTTTCCTTACCCCAATATACACAAGGAGACATGGCAGTCTCCGGATCTTGAACCGCTAAATCGAATTTATCACTTTGCAATCATCGTAAGGCATGCCTCCAATAATTTGGACATCCAAACCATCCGGTAGTCAACATTGACTAAAATCATCAACTTATTGCAGCCAAGGTACGAAAGCGGATTGCGCAAGCCCCATAACATAGAAAATATAAGAGGGAAGATATACCGTCGAAAAGCTGCAATCGCAAGAGACCGACGGAAACTTTGCGGAACGCGTATCACCAAACCTCTCAACAACTCTTACGCAGCCAAAAACAAATGCCAAAAACCAGTGGCAACGCTGCCAATATTCCATCTGATGTGCTAGGTGTAACGGAACCACCATCAAGAAATACCTGGTTTATTGAATAATGCCAGACAGCTTCTGCAGCTAAACAAGAAAGGTACAAAGCTGTCCTGCAACGGCGAACGAGAGTCGCAAGTGAGCTTTACGAGTAAAAGAGACAGGAGGAACATCGGCTTCTCCAGAAGAAGAGAAAAGAGTACGATCGAAGATATTCAGAATATGTGATCCGGGGACAACGTACGGAAGTTTTACCAACAGGTGCAAGGAACATGTCAATAAGACCCGTACCGAAACCTGTAGGGATGAAGAGGGAAACCTTGTAATAGAGTCACAATCGGTGCTGAGAATATGGAAATACTTTTTCTGCAGACTGTATAAAAGCAACGAAGACAAACATCCCCCCGTTAGGCAGAATAGACAATTCAACTTTGACGACAATATCCAAAACTTTGGTCCTAATGAAGTGTCAACAAAGCAGCCGGACCTGACGGCTTATCGGCCGAGGTATAAAAGCTGCTGGAAGTGTCCTTGTGGAGAGCATACATTTGCCAGATCTCAGCATCATTTGCCGATCCACAAAAAAGGAGAGCCTTTCAACTGCGCCAACTATAGAGGTATAAGGGCCCTCAACATTTCGAGCAAGATCTGATCTGTCATATTGTGTGAACGTCGGAAACCCTTCGTCAACGACCTGATTGGCCTCTATCATTATGGTTTCAGGCCAGTAAAGTCCACGGTCGACTAAATCTTCACCCTCCGGCAGATCCAGCAAAAAACTCAAAAAGTCTAAATCGATACCCACCATCTTTTCATCAATTTTAAGGCCGCATATAATAGCATATACAGGGTGTTCCAGTTCAGGTTTTCGTCCTGATACCTGAAGATTCCTGAAGTTATGGCAAACAAAAAACTGTATTGTAGGGGGAGGGTCTATTTTCACCCTGTATAGAGACGAGTTATATAAGGACATATATAGTTTTGGCAGCTCTACCAAACACGTCTATCTGTGCAGAATGGCGATGGAGAACGCTCGCTGCTTCGTCAAGTCCGGTAACGGTAAAGGTTAAATAACCGAGACCTTCATGTCCAAAAAGATTTAGGCAAGATGATGCGCATTTGAGAAAATTGCGCGATATTCGAAAGTCAGAGGCACGATTTTACAAAAGTCTGTATATAGTACATATACTCGTAAGTCGTGCATACGCTGATGACATCAGCAGAATTAAACGGGCTGTCACCAGTACATTCTGAAATATTGAAACGGAAGCTGCCAAAATGCGTTTAGCGGTAAATGAGAGCAAAAGCAAGTATATCCTGTCAACAAGAAGGGACACACAACATCGATGAATTGGATAGAACGCCGCAGTCGGCAGCTGTAATTTAATATTGTAGTAAGGGATTTTATCTACCTTGGCTCTGCTATCAATTCTGCCAACAACACCTAAGTAGAAATAAAACGAAAATATCGCTCTTGCAAATTGCTATTTCTTTGGGCTAAAAAGGCAATTGTGTAATAAGATTCTATGTCGAAAACCTAAGGGGACTCCATATAACATTGATCATTTCAGCCCTTCTTCATGGCGCTGAAGCTTGGAGAAAAATTATTCGTACAATGTTCGGTCCCGTTTGTGTTCACGGGGTATGAAGAAGAAGATTCAACGACAAACTATACTAGTGTCGTTTCCATTGGGCTTTTCTCCGCGTTCGGAAGAAGAAAAGTGACGTCATACCATTTCCCCTCATTTTTCCAGAATGAAAAACTCGCTTCTCGTTTTCATTTGAGAATCGAAATTCCTCTCCTCGATTTTATGTCAAAATCTATAAACGTCAAATAGTATTTGTGTCTGTTTTTCGTGCTTCTCCTAAGCAACAATATATCTATAGCGTTTATACAGGAAACACACTTTAAATCTAAGCATAGTATTCATCTGAGTTCATTCATCGTCAAAAGATGCGATAGACAGCCGGGGGTTATAATACGCGATAATATATCATTCCAAATTGTAGATCCGGGGATAAGAAATTGTTCGACGTTTTTCATTTCAATTGACCTGAAGCACGGTGATATACTCAAAAAAATTGTCTTTGGATCCATATACCAACTAACATGGCATCTTCCCAAATAATGCCTGAGTTAGACAAACTTAACATCCTTGCTGATCGATGTGATGGAGTGATAGTAGGGGGAGACCTCAATGCCAAAAATTCAATATGGGGTGATAACATTATTTTTTTTATTTGAAAGTACAATCCTTCCGGTTAATAATGGAAAATAATTTCATTCAAATGGCTGCCTAGGCTGGCCATGCAGTAGCCTACACGATCGGTCCAATTTTTAAGCACATTATCGATTGTGTGCAGCTGTATTTCACCAATGGCTTCACGAATATTGTCCTTTAAAGCGTCAATTGTCTCTGGCTTGTCGGCGTAACACTTATCTTTTACGGCACCCCACAAATAATAGTCCAACGGTGTCAAATCGCAGCTCCGGGGTGGCCAAACGACATCAGCTCTGCGGCTGATAATGCGATCTTCAAAAACAGGGCGCAAAACATCGAGTGTAGCTTCGGCTGTGTGGCACGTAGCGCCGTCCTGTTGAAACCAAATGTTGCCAATATCCTCCTCTTCAATTTTTGTGAACAAAAATTCGTTCAACATGGCCCGATAACGATCGCCATTGACTGTAACGGCCATTCCTTGCTCATTTTCGAAGAAAAATGGCCCAATTATGCCTCTGGACCAAAATCCGCACCAAACAGTGACTCGTTTTGGGTGTATCGGCTTTTCAATGTATGCGTGCGGGTTTTCTGTGCCCCAAATGCGACAATTTTGCTTGTTTGCATACCCGCCAAGATCAAAATGAGCTTCATCTGAAAAGATGATTTTTTTTGGCAAAATCGGCATCTTCTCTAAGTCGATCGCAGGCCCACTTAGCGAAGCGAAAACGAAGCGTATACACAACCATATTCGTTCAGCGGAAGGATAAATTATCTGTCAAATCAGACATGAGCTAAGTGTTACCATTCACGAAATAAGCACTAGTTGAAAAAAAAAAAAACGTTAGATGGCGGACCCTATAGTTCCTGATATATGTAGTTGTAAGAAAAAGAAAAACGTATCACTAATGTAATCTGAAAAGAAAGACTTTAATAAATGAACTGAACTGAACTGTTGTTCGTGCAATCGGCTGTGTTTGGCCATTTTATTATTTTGAGTGTTCAAATTGATTCGCAAGCAAAGTTCTTAGTGTTCCATTTAAATAAGAATGGGAGTACACAACAAAAAGGTGTTCTGACAGCGCAATGGAAAACGACATAACTGTGCGGTGACATCGATCTAGTCACAAAATTGCGCATCAGTCGCCTGAGATGGTAAGGACATGTAGAGCGAATGGACACTAATGTTCCGACCCCCAGGGTCTTCGAATATAACGAATCTAATGGACAACGCAGTAGAGAAGGCAGTTAGCTCAAAACCAGAATAACTGGAAAGCTTATTAAGTGCGGCTCAGGTTCACTCCGAACTTTAGCGCCATCTAAGTAAGTAAGTACTCGTACTTTTGTGGTTTGTGCTAGTACTAAATTCCTTGTATCACAGGACTTTCTGCGGAAGGTTTAGTGGTCTCATTTCCGACAGAAAAAAAAAACATAATTTATTCTCTCATTATGTCAGATTCAAAAACAATAAAAAAAAAATTCTCTTGTTAGAACATACTCGTGTTGACACTTTTTTGAAATCAAACAATGGCTACGTAAAAAAAACTTACAATCAGGAAGTAAGTATTTGAAATTTACATTAAGTAACACAAAATCCACTTCTAGATTTTATTTACTAGAGCCTGATAAGCAGGGCACGAATTTATTTACAATCTTCACCCGTTGTTATCCCCTATCTCTCTTTACTATCTTATCGTATCATCTACATATAATATATACATACATACGTATATAAATATTATCATAACTTTGCAAGTTTTATTTAATTAAAGTAGAAATGTATCATTCAAGTTAAACTTGAAAAAAAACGCTCATAAAAGAAAAACAAATAAAAAGGTGTCATAATTGCCAGACTAAAACACTTCAAAAAATTGTTAATTTATAAACGTCGCTGTAGATACAGAAACCAAACCAAACAACCAACAAAAAATTTCCTGATTACAGATGTTTAAACCCATTTACACACAGTTTAACTAGGTACCTACGTTGCAAAATATAAGAAAGGGTGACCAGATAAGAACGATAGGAAGAAAATTTAAATAAAACAATAACGGTGTGAGATATAAAATTGATTCTAGGTTTATTTTGAAGCTACGTTCATGCCATTATGTGTGGAATAGCACGTCATGCAAATGGCCGCCACGGCCATTGAAGACTCGGCCCAATATATGGGGCGTTATTCCGGCAATAGCGTATCGAATGTTGGCCTCCAGCTTGTCCAATGTGGTTGGCTTGTTAGCGTAGACTAAGGACTTCACATACCCTAGAGAAAATAATCGAGTGGTGTCAAACCGCATGACCGCTGCGGCCAATTGATGAACGCTCGTCGTGAGATGATCCAGTCGCTAAATTTCTCCTTCACAACTTCGAGCGTTGCGTCGCTTGTATGGCATGTAGCGCCGTCTTGTTGGAACCATAGCTCGGATATATCAATGTTGTCGAGCTCTGACCACAGAAAGTCGGTTAACGTCGTTCTATACCTGAGACCATTGACGGTAACGGTGTCTCCTTCCTCATTTCGAAAGAAATAAGGTCAGATGATGCCGCCATGCCATAAACCGCACCATACAATCAATTTTTATGGATGCATTGATGCTTGACCGAGCACTTGTGGATTGTGTTTGCTCCAATAATGGCAATTTTGCTTGTTTACATAACCGCTGAGCCAAAAAGATAATTTTTTGGCCGAGAAGATAATTTTTTGGTCAAAATCCAGATCTCCGGGCAACAATTAGCGAACTCACGGCATTGTCTATGGTCGCCCAGCTTGAAATCCATCCGCAAAATAAGCCGGATTGACTCTCTGGCAATGCCCAATTCAGCTGATCGGCGGCGAATCGACATTTCTGGGTCTTCTTCGATACTGGCCGCTACGGCGGCTATGTTTTCTTCATTTCGCACCAATCTCTATCTGGTTGGTGGCTTAAGATCCAGAAGACTTCTCTCACGCTCAAACCTTTCCACGGTGCTACGAATTGCCTGCACACTGAAGCCATGACCAAACTCACTACGAAATTCACGTTGCGTATTTACAACTGAGCCGGAATTTCGATAATATTTTTTTAATAAATTCCGCACTTTCGGAAATCATAAAACGATCCATGAAGAAATGACCTTATTGAATATTTTGACAGCTGGATGTCATTGGTAACTTTGACAGCTGCTGAAGCATAATAATTGGAAAAACAATCATTATTATCTGGTCACCCCTTACAATAAGCGAAAAATCTTCACACGATTAAATCTCGAATTGCAGATCAGCTCGTATGAATATATGTATCTGAGAGCTAAAATGGTGTCACAATTAGGAAATCATATACAGATATGCTCGTTCATTTTTTATGTTTTAAAATATAGTCGAAGATCTTGATAAAAATTTAAAGCTCTAGCCAGTTTGGATGACAACTAAGATCAAATTGCTAAATTTAATTTTAGATACGTTTTCTATATTAGATGCTTTGTGCGAAACTGTAATTAGCGTCAATAATAAAAACGCCAAAAAGGAAACACTATTGGCTTTTAAAATTTAGATCTTTGTCAATATCTCATCAAATGCGGTATTTATGCAGTATCGAATTCAAATGCTATTTGAACAATCAATTAGTTGTTACGGCCGTCATCATATTATTAAGCATGTATTTTAATTTAATTTACACGAGCTAAATTTGCAACACAACTAAATCAACCTTAGTGCCCGTGGCCGCAAATTGCCAACTGCCTTTCGGATGAAGAATTGCCTGGGTGAAATCGACCGTTACGTCTAGTGTCAGAATAGTGTACAAATTATGGGAGTTACTCCGACGTGTTTGGAGCTCTTCAATGCTAAGTCAGGGTTACTGAAAACGAGATTCTCATGGTTTGGAACGCCCACTTACTAATTCAAGATGATGTTTCCCAAAATCGTAATATTGATCAAGTTGAAAAAGTGGAAATTTCATTATTGGAAGCTGCCGCAAGATATTTCAAAGGATGCCAATATGTTTTGAAAATTATCCTGCGGTTAAACTCTGGTTTTGGGACTTTAGACGATTGCCGCCTGTAACCCCTTTGACAAATCAAGTTGTATTGCATCAACTTTATCTGTGTATATGGTTCCACGACAGGGACGAAGACTCTATCCGGGAGGAATCTGATGATTTTCTGCAAGAAGTAAATGATAATCCGAAATGTACTGACGCATCTTTGATAGGTTAGTTGTTGTCACCTATAGACTTCACAACACGACAAGGTGTTTTTAATTAATCACTTCTGCAGCAACGTATTCGTGTAATACGGTGAAGGGTAATGAAGAGTGTTAATATTATATAACAAGCGATTTAAATGTACTTAATTCTGGGTGGCTTCGACCCTTTGGACAGACAACACCCGAAGGACGGTACGTTAGAGTTGAAAATGTCTGCTTTGCTTTATTAAGCTTTTGGTCTCTCGTCAATGATGAGAATGTCTCGATAGTGACATTCCAGCTGTCAGCTTTTTGGACAAGGCCAATCTACTTCCTGCACACTTTACAGCTAGCTTAACACTTCCAGATTGTGCATCTTCAATGGGACGAGTCCACTTTCGCACTCGTATAGGAGCAAGAGTAAAGACCTTAATGTACACAAATCCGCTGGTCCAGACGGTAATCCAATCTTCTTCTAAAGAGGTGTGCTTCCGAACTGGCAAAGCCACAGCGTTAGCTTTTTCATCAATCCTGCTTGTCAGTAATTCATCATGAATAGCATTGAATATTCGTGCACTTGTTCGAAATGTCGTAGAATAGATGACAAGGAGATAGTTGCATGCGAACAATGCAAGAGATGGCGACACTATGATTCTGATAAGTTCAATCCAAATCTGTAAAATATGTATAAGTCTTCTGATCCCTGGTTCCGTAGCAAAAATGATTGTGAGGCTCGACCGGATGAAGTTTCAAAAGAACCCAATTCTACGAGTAAATCCAGAGTCGTGCAACCTATCCGAAGAGATCCTGAGGTGGAGCTTCGGTGGACATTCTGATTGAGGCCGCTACTGTGGCGCAAGCAACGGTACCTCAGAAAGCTGTCGAACTTGCTGTTCTTCCAAATACGCTTGAAGAGAGGTTAGCTAAGCTGTATGACGACAGTCAACCCCCATACTCGGTGCGGCCAGCTGCCGTGTTAGCTTCCCTGACTCATTGCTTCAATAGCCAGAGACATCGAGCTTGCTTACAATTTTGAATCGTAGCAATGTGCAAGAATTACCAACCTTGTCTGGTGAGAATATACGAGAATTGCCGTACCTACTTCGCGGAAGCATTCAACTCATGCTTACGTCGCACGCTTGCGTAAAGTGTTGAAGAGTGAAGCCTTCCATTTAGTTAGTGACCGACTAAAGTACTTGTCGGACCCCTGCCGCAATTATGAATTTCCTTCGATCAATCTTTGGACGCCCTAAAGTTCTAGTCCACGGCCTAACGTCGGATTCTGTCAAATCTAACCTCCAAATGTGATCCAAAAATACACCTATTTGCAGTTAGGGTAGACGGTTTTGTGGCAAATTTTAAGTCGATGAAATGGGGAGCGGACCTTGCCAATGGGTTTGTTCTCACGGATTTGGTTTGTGAACTGGTCTCCGATTTACGTAAAAAGATTTTGCAGAATTCCTGACGGAGAAGATTATCGACTTGCCTCTTGCGTTGATGAAGCCGCTGCCTTGGGTTCTAACAACAATGCACATGCCATGGTAAAAGTCTTCTCGGAGTGCTGACATACCATGCGGTTTTGTCGGCTGAAGCCCTACCCTCGTGTGGTAAATGTGACCGCAAACAATACACCTTGGACCAGTGTCACGAATTTAAGGCTGTCGCCCGAACTGTGTTTGCCGTATGCCAAAGAAAAGTCAGTTTGATTTGCATGCTTGGATCCAGCGCAAACCGTTGGACCGCCTATGACAAATCAAGGTCACCAAACACATATTCTGGTGCAGCAGCCTTCTAAATACTATCTTGAAGCTTAATTTAAATGTAGCTACTACGCCGTATATTCCACAAAGTCAACTTCATTCTTCTCATGCTGGCGCCAAACTACTGGTTATGTTCAAGACCGCTCCCATTCCTATTTACGGAAATAATAAAAAGTTCATGCACACGTTCGAAAGGCAAGTCTTCGATGATCTCGGTCTCTAAGTTAGACCGGAACAACTTATTCTTCACTGGACGAAGGGGGTTTCCCGGATTGAGGATTCGCTCAGAACAACAATTTCAGTGTCTGGTGTGAAAAACCGTAAGTGTCATTTTTTAAAAAAATTGGTTCTCAGTTAAGGACTTGGAGTTGCTTAGTCAGACGCTAAAGATGGAATACCCGCATCTTCGAGGAGTACCGTTGATGTGGAATCTAAGAACTTGGTTGCTTTTGATCAGGTGAAATTCCTGCTAGGTTACGGACAAAGTAGTGCCGTGTGCACTGAAAACCCTGCTGGGATGGATAGTTTTTGGAAGAGCAGTACCATAGACTCAACAAGTATCAAAGTCATCCATTCAACTAATGTTCCACGACGCTATCAAGGTTGGGGAGGATATGTACGATCTCGTCAAACAGCGTTTTTTCACTGAGGAATTTGGAGTTATGGCCCCCAAGGGAGATTAGTCAGCATAGAAGACAGCCGAACTTTAAACATAATGAAACGGACGTTGGAATTCAAGAATGGCCACTACGAAATACTCCACTGGATGAACACATACATGGAGAACTTACTGCAAAAGCGTTACGCAAGAGTCGCCAGAAAAGAGGACTCGGCGATGGAGTTGCCCCGAGTTTGGTATGGCCTTACCTTTATTATAGAGAGCCCCAACAAATTTCCGCTGAAACCGAGGGTAGTAGCAAATGTCACAGCTAAAGTCGATTGCGTGTCACTTAACACCTTTTTGCTCATGGGGCCCAACGCATTTTGTGGAGAAATTGCGATGCTTCTAGCCCTCCGGAGGTTTATACATATAATGGAGATGATGATGTTTGGGCCAAGATGTTCCCCAACTTGTGCACAGTTTGTGAAGAATCACTATGCAATTATGTTTCAAACTGAGTGGCCGAAAGCCTGCGATGGTCTGATGACTACTTCAACAGTCATGACACAGTAGAGGAAGCTGCCGCCGTGACTAAAAACGCGATCCGAACCTGTAAGACTATGAGATTTGATCTCGTTTGAATTCAACCCAACAGTTTCGACCTCATGCACATAAATGCTAATTTTGTCATGGTTCATCCAAACGAATGTGAAAACATTTCTGGAAAAGTTCTAGGCATGTAATGGTTACCATCTTCCGATCAATTCGTCTATAAGCTATCAGGTGCAGAGAATTTGAATATGATATTACTGGCGGAACTGATGATTTCTAAGCGAGAGATTCTCAGGATGGTTATGCACATTTTTGACCCTCTTGGACTCATTTTGCTGTTCACCATTAGAGGAAGAATGGTTCATCAAGAAGTTTGGCAGGAGAGCACCGAAGGCAGTGGCTTCTTATGCGTCTCGCAATTCGGCGATTTTGGCTAAAACTCATCCTCTGGTAGGCATTTTCGTGCAGTTTTACCATGATCGCAACCTCCACGTGGGAACAGCGACAATAGTCTCGGATGTTCGAGAACACAGCTGCGTCATCAGCCGTCGCAGGGTTGCGCGGGTTAGAGACAGATTCAATATGTGTAAGTGACTTAGAGCAATACCGTGATGCCGAGGATGAGACCGCTTCCTGAGTCTCGCCTTGCTTTCAAATACAGGCATTTGGGCCTTTACTGGCTAAGTTTGGGAGAGGGATCGTGAAAAGGTATGGAATGATTTTTACCTGTCTCACTTTCAGGGCTGTTCAGATAGAACTCCTGAATGACTTAAGCTTGGGTCAATGCTCCATGGCGGTTCAGCGTTTCGTCAAAAATCTTATGGTTACTCACTTCTTATATACCTATAATGGTCTTAATTTTGTTGGGAAGGATACGTACGAAAGAATTTGGCGGTTCATTCCAGCGTACTCACCTTTGATGTGGGGAGCTTGGGAACGTCTCATCGAATCAATTAAGATCTTATTTTACTTCAGAGTGCTATTCCTAACACAGGTGAATCACGGACATTGGAAGTGAAGTAGCGAGGACCATATGTTATAGCGACAGCCTTACGCTGTGATCGTTACGTGATTGAGGGTATCGATGGGCATCAAGTAAGTCGGAGAAAATTTAGCACCGTTGCTGGCAGCGATAAATGGAAACCATGATGGGAGCTGTATCCAAAGATCGACGAAAATTACGACAGTGATGACAACGCAAGCCTGGTAGCTGAAGATGGAGAAGATTAACTCGGGACGAGTTCTGCCAGGAGAGGCCGAATTGTCACCATACGCAACATCATTGTCACCAACGCATACGTGACACCGTTTATATGCCTACTCTATCCTTTCCATTGTGTCATCAACGCATACGTGACACCATAAATATTCTTACTCAGCCCTCTCATTGTATGTGTATCCTTCTACACTTATTTCTCATACTCATGTTATGTCTTAGTTGTCTTCCTTTTCCACATATTTACATATATTCAATACAGCTACAGTAATACATAATTGATTTCTTTTAGGTCGGTTGATTTGGTCAGCTTTGACTGACTGACAAAAGTTCTTACTGGATGGCATCGGCATGTGGGCCCTCTCCCTGGTGACAACCTAGAAAAGGTGGTCTTGGAAGCTGGAAGACAAATAACTGGCCTCATCATCAGATGTGATGCCAACTCACCACATCACACGGTACGGGACTGTATCGACACTAACGAAAGAGGTGAGTCACTTTCTGATTCCTTTATAAATGCTACCTTCATTAGCAAGACCGACAAGAAGTGCTAATATCACTCTTGTCTCCGACAACATCATTCAAATGATAGCGGATTGGATGGTATCATCTTAACACTCTATTTCAAATCACAACTACATCCAATCCAGTCTGAATGATGCTCGACCCATCCAACTAGCAATCTGGAATTATAGGAAAACTGATTGCCCAAAATACAAAAAAACACTTTTAAAACTACTCTCCTCTGAACTCTTAAGTCACCCATGTATCACCAATGAGCTTGACATAAAAGTCAAGGGTTTTACCCCGGTTGCCCAGCAATGGCTGCTTCCTGCCCTATTATTCAAGCTAAAGGCAAGAAAAAGCGGCACTGATGGATATCAGTAGAAACGTTTGCAGGGAATTTTCCAACCAAGTAAAGAGCACAAGAAAAATGACTGAGTGGGACTCATACAAGGATCCCCTCAAATTATATAAAATAGAACTGGGGAAGGCAAAGCGTCAATCCTGGAAGTCATTCTGTGGCGATATAACAGAAAAATCTTTCCTACAAATCCTACGATCCCTAGTTGTTTGAAAAAAATCGATGGCTCTTGGTGATGAATCACTTATCCTTGTACTGGACACCCACTTTCCCGGTAGCTCCCTATTCAAGGCCATTAACAACCTTAGCAGGACTACTGCAGCTGCTACTAAAATTCATGGTCTGAATACAAGTTACAAGCTACTCCGGGTCCACCATACAAATCTTCTGCCCAGCTATAAAGGTCCTCAGATATCATGCAGCCAACGTTAGAGAATATCATGAGGGGCTGAGTAGAAATGATCCGCATTCCCTTGTCATGAATGTACTTTTCATTCCCAAAGCCGGTAAATGGTCTCAAAGGACCTCAGACCTATAAATCTATCATCCTTCCTTCTGAAAATTCTAGAACCACTAATTGATATCCATATACGATTTAGAATTGATCCACGACTTTTGTCTATGGCTCAATAGCCTACTGTAAAGGAAAGTCGGTGGGAACGATCCCTACATTATAATCATGGCAACATCTACATTTTCACTTAAACCCGGCAGTTATTTAAGAGCCAAACCGGGAAATCTGGAGCAGAATAATCAAATCAATATATTTCAATTTCCACTTCACAAATGCAATCATCTTTTACGATCGAATTGGCAGACAGCTGAAAGCAAAGACCTTATCAAGCAACAACAAATGCACTTACGTCAGAAATTCTTGGAATCACCGCTAGTGTGCGATTGCCTATGGCTTGCGAACAAAATGCTGTTTTATTTCAAGTTCGCGTGTTACCTCTCGGTTTGCTGATCAACTTTTGATAATCCGTTCTAATCACCTGTGACCTTTAGTAGCTCAAAATAATTTAATTCTCCTCTAACTACAATACAAGTACAGTAGGTATTGTCTATGAAAATGGAAAAAACAAAAATAATAAAAAGGAAATCCCATTCGAAATCTCTGTTCCCAGAGACATTTTCTGTCTTGGCAACAGCCTGTAGCAGCCACAGCCACAATAAAACGATAGACATAGGCATAGCCACAGCCACAAAATGGAATCTCCATAATTATCGCCACTGATAAAATTTTTGTTAGTTCGTTTCATCTGACGAATGGTACAAACAACAAAACAAAAGGGCGAGCAGATCAAACTTTTTACATAGGTCCAAGGAAACTTAAAGCTCCCGCCGTATTCGTAATTCGCATCTATTTGCTTGTATCGCCAAAAGCTCAACGCTTCATCTGATGAAAGTACATGAGCTCTTACATCAGCTAATCCAATTCTTGTCACAAAAAACTCTGACGTCAGAAGTCAGTCGCATCGGCATTTGAAAAAAGGCAAAAAGATATTTACATGCGGATACATGGAGAGTAACTATCCATTGTATCTGGCGCATTCCGCTCAAACGCTGAGGGAACTACGAGCATGCGACGCACGCGATACCTCAAAAATAATTTTCACTAATTTTGCGTTTTCTTTTTTTCCACTGCTGAATGACAAAGCACATTTGGTATTATAGATTCACAATGGGGTGGGTCACGTTATGTGCTTTCTCAACTTTATGATGAAAAGTAACTGTGTGGTTGGGATTGAAGAATTTCAAAAGTTTTCATGTGTTTCTGTTCTACGTAAGGCAGATTCGGTTAACAGAGCATGCCAAGTTGAACAACTATAGGAGGCCCTAGACTGCTGTAAAGCAGGCACCACCGCAATTCATTCTAGAAATAGAATGAAATGAAATACACTTGGCGTACGTTGAATTAAAAACGACGTATGTATCTATCACGGCGATTGTCATCGATACCAAAAGCGACATCTGTTTGGTTGCGGATTCGATATAAAAAACTAAGGTAAGATTTAAATCGGAAATATGAGCCTTATATGCAACTTAGAGATAATCTTTGGAGATCTTAACGTAGAGCTATTGAAAAAATGTATTTCAGAAGACGGGTGCAAGTCCATGGATTTTCCTTGGAATACAAGAGCACAGGGATAACTTGAATTTGGCGATGCTCTCATCAATTATTATCCTTTGACCAAATTGATCATATTGCGATGCACTCAATATAACCATCGAGTATTTTGATTAGAATATTCCAAGTGGCCAACATCTAGTCGGACAACTACTTTCTTGAAGTCAAAATAGGAATTCAATTGTTATGAACAGTTTCAATCAAAAACTGCCAGAATCTTTTCGGTTTAACTTCTCAGTATTAGATTTTTGCACCAGTGACAAGATTTCCGGAAATTGTTCAGAAAAATCTTCTGAATTGCTGGACTTTAGATAAGCGTCGATTAATAAACCCAAAAAGAAGAAATACGGAACGAACACCGCCTTTTCAAAAGGAAAAAGCTAGACCAACGTATGACATCGAATAAATTGAATGAGATATTTGTGCATAGAAGCTTTGGAGGGATTTGCCACAAGAGCAACATGACAAGATGGTAACTAGCCGGATGGAAAGACATGACAGGAAAATAAAACACAGGCGAACCAGAAAAAAAATACAAATACAAAAATAGTGAAAACTTCTGTACCAGCACCCACCACGTCAGTGCCGAATACCTGCCCCCTGATACAAGCCTAAGCCGGACATTCACATAGGTAGTGCCGCGGCGGTCTCGTCATCACTCTCATTGCAAGCGTCGCAGGATGTGTTATCACTTTTGCCCAGCAAAAGCGTAGTGCCTCGTGAAGACGCCAGTAAGCAACTTGCAGTGTTTCCTACAGAGCGACGACAGGAAAAACCGCCATCCTCTTTTCTTTTCTTTCTCCAGAAAGACCCCAGCGCCGCATCCTAAATCGGTTTTGGAGCCATCCTCGAAGACCAGACTACATTCCATTCTTGGCTCAGATTCTAGCCGAAACCCTTTCTGGGTATTGGGAAAGTCGACTTTGTATTTTTCCTACAACAGGAGTTCTGGTGTCATTGCATCAGAGTTCTAGTGCGTGTTGTACCAAAGATTACCTCTCTTTAAACGGAAAGTGGCTTTGAGAGTGCAGCCCTTGATATGACTATCAAGGCGTCTAGAGCAAAGCCAGGCGTACTAGAGAAAGACTGCCCTTTGAAGTCTGTTAAAAACAGCAGTAACGTATTTTCGTGCGAGCTTGTTCCACCAGACAACCGACGCATAGGTATTGACAGCTCCTTTGCACTGCCAGCAGGCCGGCAGCGCCTTGGGGGATTTTAACATAATACATAATGTAATGCCATGAGCAAACAAAATTTGTGGTTCTGGGGCACTGAAAATCCGTGGGTAATGCACGAATAGCCTTTACATCCACTCAAAGTCACTGCATGTTTACGCTGGAGCAGT
The DNA here is from genome assembly GCA_963966105.1 of Volucella zonaria. Classification (NCBI taxonomy): domain Eukaryota; kingdom Metazoa; phylum Arthropoda; class Insecta; order Diptera; family Syrphidae; genus Volucella; species Volucella zonaria. The sequence continues at coordinate 234,246,483 of OZ014530.1, read as the reverse complement.
CATTGGACCTTGGAAAATAGGGTTATACATTATGGCCCACCTTGTACGTTTAATCCAGGGTAACCAAATACGCAACTTCATTAGAGAATTGTGTGTGATGCCTTTAAGAAGCTATATGAGTCAGACCATTCATCTTCCTCTTCTCGTAAGGATAACAACCGCAGTTTTGACAGGATTGAATGAAAGCCAACCTCCTCATGTCCTTCAACATGAAGGACTTATAGGTATAAAGATCTCGCCAGGGTTTCGGTATGTATGCCAGTGCCAGGCTCTCTACAGAGCTACCAGTAGCTAGTACATACCTTTTTGTAGCATAACTGGATATATGTCATCGGTGTCGAGCGACTTGAATCCATCAAATGAAGCAACATTAGGTTAGATGGCCTAATCCGTCACCACAACCGATGTGGTACCAGCTACGGCGTGTTGTGTTGTTCAGCTCACTAGCTGCTTCGTTAATAGAAGCTGGTTGTGGGCTGGTTCTTGTTGGATTGCTTGATTTTCCGCTTTTCAGTACCGTGACTAGCCTGCTGTCTTTATAAGATGGACTCTTCCAAATCCAAATTGGCTTCTAACATTCGTTTTCGATCAGCAGAGAGTCTTAAGTGACTTGTTTAGAAGTTTTGTTGGTTTGTTTACGTAGTAGTGATTATTTTCCATTTGGACATATCACTTGAAAATACTTGCTGTTACAATATATCCGATCCGAACTGTTACCGATAAATAAGAGCCGTAAACGTGCGAAAATATGACGAACAATTTTCTTAAAAGAGCTTTGTGGTGAAAAGAAAGTCGTAGGAGTGAGCTTATTATTATTAATAACAACCCTATTTCTATAGATTAAAATAAAAAATAAATCTTATTTCATAGAAATTACGTATTTAGTTGAAAAATTAAAATCAAACCGTTTATTGAAAAACTATTTAACTATAGGCTTGCATTGGCCGCTTAAAATGATGTCAGGGTATACTTTTGAGAACTGCTGGACCAGGGGATGCCCAACATTCCATTATCAGGCAGAATGAACCATTCAACCTAGAGTATAACGAACACCCGGATCTTTCTGAAATATGGATAACAATATCCAGGCTTAATTCAAACAAGACTGACGGAAGCGACAACCTAGCTACCGAATTGGTCAAACCCGTAGAGAGGTGGCAACTATGCTCGAACGAAAGCAGGTTCGATGAATGGAATCACAGCATTGTTTGTATAATCTATCTCCACATCTACATCTATTCTGCCGGAATCTCTAATGGCCGAAATTCCCTCCTTTAGGTAGTCTTACGTTTTAAATTAGAAAGTAATGGCTCTAAATTTTTATTTTTATTGTTTATTTGCTTAGAATTCCATATGTATCAGGTTTAAGTCTAAGAACCTGCAATAATTTTTGGATTTGAAAGATAACAGGTTCAAAAAAAAGCAATCGAAAGTGGCGCCACTCGACTAAAGACTTAAATAAAAGGAAAAACTGGTGTCGACTTTTTAGGGGCAGGCAAAACGTGGCAGTTGGTAAAAATTCCATAGTTTGAGTAACCGGAAGTCGGTCTGTAAAGTAATTGCGAGAGACCCTTGAATATACGAGTAGCAGTGTTATACCATAATTATTATTGAGTTAGCAAGTGTTGTGATTTTATTATACCCAAAATCTTTTTAAACACCGAACATTTGTTACACCCAACAACATTCCTGCTGTTCTTCCTGCAAAAGAAATATAACACTTTTTCAGTATTGTGCAGTGTATCCAATTCGAGACACTTAAAACATCTAGGTTCTTTCCTTCCCGAATACAGTACTCAAAGGCTTTCGCACGACAATTTCAGGCAAGCAATTTGATCTATAGGCCTTTCCTTAGGCTAACTAAGGTATATGTGGATCACGTATGTTGTTGCGCTGGTACTGCTTTCTAATTTACCTATATGCAATGTGTAAAAGCAACAAATCTGTTTCTAAATCGGTCGTTTTGTTCATCTTCGGTATGCAGTTGGAACGACAATTCGTCTTTCTTGCTCCGTCTGATACTTATTTTTACTGAATCACAGACACTACCGAGTTTGGGAACCGTCTTAAATTTACGAAGTATTTTCGCGTAAGAGAGTTTTCTTCATTGCCACCACGATGACATAGGGTCGGGCTTATCTCTAAAGGAGCCCAGAAGCTGTAAAACTGTGCTTCGTCATTGAAGGTGATTCTCCCATTTTCAATAGAGCCCAAATGGCAAAAGTACGACGTTCAAGATGGTCTGGCTTAAGTTCATGGGTAAGTACGATCCGTTGTCAACGCATAGACAAATCTTTTCGCAAAATACGCTATACGACGGGCACGCGAAATCGGTTAACTTCAAATCAATCTAAAACAGAAATATGACATCTGTTAAAAGATGGTATACGTGAGTTCAGAGAATCCATACAGGAGAAATGGGATACATCTCATGAAAAACCCTTTTAAAATTGTTTCCTCTGTATTGAACTGTATTCAATAATTAAATGCCAGATATTTTCCAATTAAATAAAAAACAAATCATGACCATGGAATTGGTTTATATGTCTTTCATTTTATTTCAAAAATTTCACGATTTTTTTTATATATAGTATGTAGATTATTTGATGAATATTTTTATAATTGAAGTCACTGAAAATTATACTTTTTAAGTACTAAACTACAATATTTGAAAAAGAAATTTAATTTTTCTTCTGCAAATCAATTTGTTCCCACTAGCACATCGATACATCTGAGAAGTGAAATTCAACGAAAGCTTTAGATGGCAGATACTTTTTTGACATGCCCGCAACACACTCTACATATACTCCCTTCAGTTTTTGATTATACCTCGCCGTGTTAAACAATTCATACTCGTATTAATATCGTGAGAATAGAAAGATTTTTTTTTTCGTGACTACCTTTCCCCAGTTACTATCTGGAAACAGAATTTAACCCAGAATTAGATGAAAAAAATCATCTGCAAGTTTTGAAAATCACTACGTCCCTATGCTACAGTGAAAATCGCAAGAAAATTCAAAAAAGAAACAAATATCCATTTGGAAATATTCTAACAAAAAGTGTCGCAAAAGTATCTTTTAACAAATTCAAAAAAATTGAAAAGAAGTTATTAAATTTATGCTCTTAACTAACCCTATTTGAAAATATTCATGGAATCGTGGTCATATCGATTTAGGGATTTTCTTTTTATAGCATAAAATTTGCTCTGTGTTTATTTGTTGTTTTATTGAATAAAATATTGAAAAAAAAACAAAAATTATAAAAATTCCTAGTCCATATATTACGCAAGAAGAACAAATTTCAACTTGAGAAGTTTTTTTTTTTTAATTTCCAATTTTAACGTAATTTTTCTTATATAAAAAAATTAATTGTAATTGTAAATTAATTTTTTTCTTTTAAAAAAAAAAACTTATATTTAAGTGTAAATCGGTTTTTATTGCTTTTGTGGGAAAAGGTCGAAAACGGGAAAGCCGAAAGAGCTTAGAACGGGCGCAGATAATATGATATCTGAAAAAATTGTCCTGCAATTCAATACTCAAAAAATTTACTGTCAATCGTTTGTTGGTGGTGTTGTTAAAAATTTCAACACATCCTTGACTGTTACGAGCGTTTTGGCTCTGTTGTGCGTCAATATTATTATCGATATTGTCAAGATCGCAGTGGAGAAGTTTAAGTTTAGCAAGAAGACAAAGAAGATTGGGAAGTACTGCTGTTGTGACCGTTGCTATTCTTGTGGTGTTTCTGGTAAATTGATGTCCAAGTGTAACGCCGCCGATTGCAGACTGTATCTTCAAAGCCAAGACAAGTTTATTTTTATGAGATTCTCGAATAACATTAATTTGAACAATTTTAATTGGCATCCTTTACAAGACCATCATCAATATTATTTGGCAGTGTCGAAGAAGTGTAATTATTTGATGACCATTGCAAAGAGATTCGCAAGCATGATGCGAGGTAAGCTCTCATTTTGGAAATATTGTATCTTTTAAGTTTTCTCTTTTAAAAGCGACGGATAGGTGGCTCTGTGGAAAGCTTCCATAGAAAATTGTCAGTTTACGGTCGGATTGAGATACTTTTCGATTGTGTGTCACATGACTTTGTGTCTCGCATGAGTCATTGAGGCAAAACAAATTACTGTGGGTTGGGTATACACTTCAAATACCTCGTATTCGTACTAGTAAACGGTTCGGTGCGGCGCAATATGGGGATTCCCGGAATTTCACTAGACCAAAAAGAGCTAACAAAAACCATTAAAAAAAAAGTGTAGGCAGAGCTTTTCCATTTTATGAATTTCACCAGACGTGGCCAATGTGAAATGCGTTGTACGAACTTTAAGTACATAAATCATACAAAGTTTCTATTGTCCATGCCTGTATTGAAGGGGGAAAAATTCCCCTTTTTTTTGTCCAAGTATCTTTTGGATTGGTGGGGTAAAAGTAAATAACACAAAAATTAATGTTTTTTTATCTTATCAGCGAATAAACGTGAAAGAAAATATCAGGGTACTAATTGTGTCTACACCGATTCTCGGAATTATTTTTCGAACTATAGTATTTATCTAGATGTAGATTTTTTTTTTCACATGTCCAATACCCGATTGATGTTATGTAATGAGTTTGTGGAACGAAAACCTAAAGACCCGGCAATTAATTCAATAGTTACGGATGTAGCAGAGGTACATATATGAGGAAATGGCACCTCCTGGTACGAGAATCAGTGAATGATCTTCACCAAAGGTACGCCGATTACGAAGTATTTTGGGCATCTGTTTTTATTTTTATTTTTTTATATGGTATCTTCCCCAGAAATGTGAAAACGGAGAGAAGAAGCTGTAGGTACCTGGTACAACAGTATGTAGGTCTTCAGAAATTAATTTATTTAAAAGTTCAATAGCCATTTAACAAATGTAGGTATTTTGAAAAACAGCAATGAATATGGATTTTTAGTATTTAAATATGCATTAATCGCTGGTTTAAAGACAGTATCTCTACCGCTTTCTTTTCTAGGTACCACTTTCTGACTGGTACCGAATCTTATATGTATATTTATACATGACGGTTCCTTAAACCACAAAGATGCACATTTGCGTTTTTGTATAAACAGTTGCCAATCAAAATTTCAAATAGACAAATTTGACTCGGAGTCATATTTAAATAGTTGAGCTAAATCTTTGGTTAAAGGAAACTCACATGAATAAAACGATCTATTGATGTTTTGATTTGAAGTCGCCTCGAATCGGGTAGAAAAGGTTTCCAATGGATATAAACCAGAACCCTTTTACTACGTTCCCCCTCTGGCCTCATAAATGGATTCACAGACTTCTCACAATTACGCCCATTATCTCAAAGTTCAAGTTTGTCACAATAAACCTTCTGGTATCTGGTATCTTGCCTTCGTTTTTGAGCTGGAGGTTCGGTTTTTCTTTACGCCTCAAACATAGAATTCGGAGACACTACCCAGTCGATATAGTTTTCGTATCTTTAATTTAAATTTGTTTACGGCTTTGGAGTAAGGAATTTTGTTTTTTAAATACACAATGCTTTCGTTAAAGCGAAATCGTCAAGCGATGTAAGAAATACTGCATCTTGTTTGATCTGGCCTCCATACAAAAGGTATTCACCCAAAATCGCAGTTGAATGTCCATATATGTTCAGGTGCTCTATACTTACTCCATTGAATTCAAAACCGTGTAATGAAACTTATATGTGACACCAATAATGCCCTACAATGCTGGCGTAATGCCTCTTGCATTATCTTGCCCTGTCGCTATTTCCACTACCAGTGCTCTAACAGAATTGCCAATAGAATTTCGCCCCTGCAACTCTTCAATATAACCTACCAACATTCAAAACCAAGGTACATAGGTATCCCTCTTTTTTCATCCATAATTTTCCTTCGCAAGCGCTTTGGACAGTAATTCTTTAAGGGTGCGCTTATTGTAAAAAAAAAAGTACCAAGAGCTTGCAAGATTGCCAGATTTGCGAGTAGAAGCTCGTGAAGAAGCTTCATTGAATCTGTCTAATCATCTGTTGAGGCGTCAGCGATAACGAAAGGCGTTTCTAAAGTGTCAATACCTATGCCCTCTATTAATAGATGCGAATCCACTTAGACTCACTTCCATAAAAAAAGAAAAATTGACTTTGGACGTGTTCTTTGATATAGAAAGAGCCTTCAACCACATAAATTCTGATTCCATCGTAAGGAATCTACAAAAAATTCTACTCTGCACCGACCTCTTTGACTCGACAGGTCTTATACTATGATCGTGTATACATAGTAGACTCTATATCCTGTCCTCTCACAATTTAATGGGTTCCTTCATTAGATACTAGTTGACAATACTGTCATTCAGCAAACTTACATATATCGTTCTTTTCACCAATAGAATAGATTCATTCAACCAAACTAAGTTAGCAGAAACTACAATATAAATATTAACTCTTTTGAGTTCATCATGCTGGCTTTGAGTAATCCTAGATTCCAAACTGTGTTGAATGGGTAAAATTACCCATCGCACCAAAATGATACATTTAGCAAAAACCTTCAGTAATGCGTGGAGACTTAAATTGGGTATGTTAGAGTCTACATCGTATGTATTAGACTTATATAACATAACGGCGGAAACGCTTTCAATATGAAATGCCATCATTTTAACCTCATCAAAAAAAGAAAGCGTTGTAACCTAGCAATATTGTAGCGCCACTGACACTGAGAGAAGCGGTCATCCACGGCGTACGAGTATGTCTTCATCATGTCCAGATGAAGTGCCGATAAAGGTATAATGAAAAGCGAATATTTGTTTCCGATCATTATTTTTGACAAAGAATTAACTATTCAAATTCTCGAAAGAACTAAATGGTAGAGTCGGATTGCTGTTGGCTCTAAAGCCGTAGTTTACTGTAAAACACTTAAGCCAATCTTTCCTTTAGAATAAGTAGTGACTATTCCTTTCCAGAATATTTAATATCACCGTGCGTCACTTTATTTTTGTGTCCTGTAGTGTCATTATTATTATCCCAAGCATCGCAAGATGTTATCACACTTCTGCCTAGCACACTTAGGTGTTTAGCAAAACTTAGTGTTCTGTTCCAACGCCAGTAAACATTCTTTCACACTTAGGGAAATCGCTGAATTCTTAGGGACATTGGGATGCACTAATATGGTCTGCTGATATCCCGGAGAGTCATGCCATCTCCAGTTAAGCTAACACAAAAGCAAACTATCAGAGGATGCCCTAACTGAGCACGTTGGCTGTCCCAGCATAAGCACCGGTTCTGAAAAACGTTCCTCGGAGCCCTGCTTAACAAGCTAATCAGCGATCTGATTTCCCATTGTCACCTGGACCTCAAAGAAGGCTCAGTGAATTTACCTTTCAGACAAGCCTTGAATTATCGAGTTAGCTGGGAAGTGATGAGACACATACTTGAAGATTGCTGATATCTCTGCTTGGAGGACTGAAAGAGATACCCGCTTCGCATCGTAGAGCTGTTTTGGACCAATCACTAAAGACCCGGCTTTATTTCTTTGCTGGCTAAAATTCTAGCCGAAACAGCAGATATGGATATTATGTAAGGCTAAGATTTAAAACGAAAGACTCCTATTTCACATCGACTTGGAATGTTGTAACTTAAACTTTCGTAGTAGATTTCGCCAAGTTGATGAATCGCATAATTCTTTTTAATGCAGACTGAGCCAGTTTATACTGACAGCAAATGCCAGTCGAAATATTGCTGAAATCAACTTTTAAAATGCAATCGTCTCTACTGGAGGCTTAGTTCAAATGTAGTTTATACAATGAACATTACTCTGCCCAAAGCAACACTGAAGATTTTAAATCATCGATGTTTTCCTGTCAGACCTATGCATATCACCAGACTCTCAAACGTTGCTTGACGATAATTCGAAGTCTTTTCTAGTTAGTCACTTACTCTGAGGTTCAAATTAGCGTTGATAGAGCGCTTAATCAGGTGCATTGTCAGATGGTTTAAACTTGCAACGAAGGCTAAATCATGATTCTACAGAGCTGTAGACGGCTTGTCTGTATTCAGCACGTTTCTACTGAGAGCCGTCTTCAAGATTAATGATGAAACCGGCTGAGTTCCAAATTTGAGAACATAATTATGTTTGTTTAAAATTTATTATGTCACTGTAGCTTCGTTAGATCAATATCTTTATTTAGATATCCACGTTAGCACTCGTATAGATCTTTTGTTCCAATTATCACATCATTGTTTCGTTGAGTATCGGAACGATCGAGCGAACGATTAGTTGCGATAGACTTTAACTTGCTATATTCATGGAAAAATGCGCACTTCGTAAATATTGCCACGTAATCATTTATCTAGTTGCTATTGGTGATTTTGCAAAAAAACAAATCCCATCCAAAGGCAAACTTAAGATTTCTTTTACATTTTTACCTTTTGAAGAAGAAAAAATTGTCCATAAAATTGTATGTGTTTTGCTACCCCGCCATCTACATATTTCCATTCGCTGAATTAGGCCGTACGGAACCAATTAAAATGACCACAATGCAGTGTAATTTTCGCATATTAAACTCGTGACTTCAGCGACTTGGATAAGCAAACTTTTGTTACTAAGAGTCCAAAGTTCAACCTAAAATTGAAACGTAAATTCTCGTCGTTTTACGCCCATTTCTTAGTGACTCACACGCAAAACAATTTAACTTCTGTCGCTTTTATTGATACTATGTATGATTTAAAGCAACGCGAAATCACATGATTTGAATTGGTTAGATGGAGATTCTGTCATTTTCGGTTGAAGGGTGTAGATATGACTATCAAACTCTGCTAAGGGAGGTAAAAAAGAAAATAACTCTTGCATACCTATGTATACCACATACAATGTAAGAAGAAGAAAGATTGATTTGAAAACGATTTATCCGTTTCATTCATTAAAACCAAGCCACACAGCGATATTTGTTTGTAGCATATAAATCTCGATTTTATTGTAGATTCAATGAATTTACATGTTTGAAAATTTAATTGCTCCATGTGTTGCTAGATTAAGCTGCCAACAACTTGCCTAAGCGATAAACCAGTCATAGCCTGTGGCTTTTGACCCCAAACACGGTGTGATAACACGTCATTCACTTCATTTGTTTAGTTTTTATTTATTGATATTGACAAAGTGAAGCAGTAGAATTCAGAATAGTGATGAACCTTATTTTTTTTTATTTTTCTTAATGTCGAAAATATCTACTACTATGTTTGCAGTCGAGTTGAGTTAGCATTGACTTTTCATTAATTTATATTATTTATATATTCCAAATTGGGTTGATTCATAGCTCGGATTGAGTACGGCTTCCATCCTCATTCTTCGTTAAAAAGTTTCGGGACTAATACTTTTTTAAAAAGTTAAAAATGAGAGGACAAAACATTTTATTAAGTTTTTAATATATGTATTGCCGTACCCGCACTATACAAATTTTTGACCGGCCGACCGTAGAATCTCTGGAACGACGTCGAAAAATCTTTTTCTGGAATGTTTCACAGCACCCTCGTCACATTTCGTTGATCCATCCACATCATCAAAACGCTCTAGTTTGTCAAAACGCGCTCCTTCGTCAGCTTAGGAAATAGAGAAAAATCGGCCGTGGCCCTATCCTGAGAGTATAGGATATACGGTTTATACACGACGTCTTGCGAACACAAACTGCTCAGTTTGCAATTGTTTGGCTGCAATAAACAGAGCACAAATTATTGCATTTTTGTTGTATGATCGCCGGTAAAAGAGACGACAACGCAGGCGTAGTTTTTGGGTGCTTTGATTGTTTTTGAGCCACTATCTTGTTGGCTTTGGCCTTATTTTTATACTTTGAAAACGAATCACGAAGATTACATAGTCAGTTTCCGTAGAACTTCTTTATCTGAAAGAACCAAATTAAGGGGTGTAAATGGAATTTCAAACTTTTGAATTTTTACTTCAAAAAGTTGATTGTTTGGCACGCAGTGTGACGATAACGATTGCCATCGACCGTTCCTCCAACTTTAAAGAAAACTGGTGAAATTATGGTTTTGGAGAAAATACCGCCCCTAACACTCTCTCGTTGTTCAATGGTGTTTCATGAATTACGTGAGGAATATCGGTTCCCCAAAAGCGATAATTTTGGTTGTTTACTCCGCAAGAGACGATGAAATGAGCCTCGTCGGTCATCAGAATTTGCTCCGAAAAATCCGGTATGTGTATGAAATTTGTTCCACAATACTGGTCTAGCTTCTACAAATGTTATTAAAATGTCTGCATTAATATCATTTATATTTTTTTATAAGTATAATTAATAATTTTATATAATTAATAATTTATGACACAGCACAAAAATATCGAGAGAAACTACAAACGTACGGTTAAAAGCCGTCAAATGTGAAAGTGTGCTTTTGTTCGCGTAGGCTACTGAATTATTAGTTGCCATCCGGTTGATGTAGTCCCTGGTCTGGTAAAAAAAACCGTCACCGTATAATGTGGAAGGGGGTATTGCCTTCTATATTCCCCTAAAAAAATATAGATAATATGTATAGAAAAACCGTATAGTATGAAAGGAACGTATTGATAAATGATTAAGGAGTAGTGTCGTGAAACAAGAACTAGTCGCCCGTGAAGTACAATTCCATGCCCATGCGCCGTATCCATTTCGAAAATCGGACAGAGCGAGCCTTATGCGTTTAACATTCTCGTCCAAAATAAATGTGGACGGGGGCCCATCTCTTGGATCGTCTGCACGAACATCTGCTTTTAAACCGTGAATTCTGTTCGAATACCTATCTTCGACCCAAAAACGCAACACCATACGTTGTTTTTAATATTTGAAACATTTCGGATGCGGTTTTATCCCATTTAAAATAAAGGCAGCACTGTGTTCCATTGTACGAGGGCGGTTTGAAATAGTTCCGACCTAACAAAGAAACAAAGCATTTTTTCTTCAAATTTCCTTTTATTTTACTACATATTTTCCTTCTTCCAGCAATGCCCCCATGTTTTCAACCGGTCCTAATAGTATTTAGCGTCTTTCTCTTCTAAATAGTTGGTTAAGTAGGTAAATGTTATTGTCCTCATTCGACTAAAATCTTTGTCCTTCGAGTACAGCTTTTAGCCTGTGGAACAAAAGTGTTTAAGGAGGGTGGTCAAGCAGTCAAAACTGAATTTCGTCATGGAAACCGCTGAAGTATGGCACGGCGCATTATCATTGCGTGAAACAAATTTTTTTCCTGCAAATGTGTCCGTTTTTCCGCAATTTCTCTCTTTATCCTATCAAATAAGGATACGTGGTATACTCATGTGATGATTTTTCCTATTTCAAGATAATCGATTAAAACAACTCCGTGACTCTTCCAAAGAAACAGCTACCATCCTTTGCCTTTTTGAAACCGAATGGTGTATCAGAGCCTAAACTGTGAGAAAAAAGCGTTGGAAATGATCGCTCGAACACGTTTTTTGGTCTGGAGTCAGCAAACGTGACACTCAACGCTCTAACTCCAAAGTATTGATTTATTATATATTAGCGAAAGAGGTTGCGTTTTGTTTCTCCACTAACCTTAATTCGACGGTTGTCTACAATAGAACTATTTTGTGAACTTGTGCGATGTTATCGTCAGTGGTTGCAGTTTTTGAACGTTCCAAACGTCTCAGCTGCCCAAAATATCACAGCGTCCAACTCATATTTTTATTGCATAAGTATATTTCCTTCCAAAAACAAATATTTAATGATAGCTCGGTTCTCGATTTTTTCCATTTTGGCAAAAACACTCACATCGACTCACCCCAACGATTGTCAAACAACAACTGCACGTCCAAAATGGCTGAAATTTTGGTGAGCATGAGTATGCACAAAAACATTACCGATCTTTTATTAACGAGTGTTACCATCTTCATGTTGATCTTCAAACAACCCTTGTAATAAACACATGAACGAATGTTTCTGACTAAAAAAAACACGAAATATCAAACCCTTAGCAAAACTTAGTAGCGCCACTAGTACATTTGATATAAAGTTAGTCCCGGAAATTTTTAAATAAATTGTCCACATATATCGGAAACAGAGAATTAAAATAACTTACCACAGATATGTATAGCGCAAACGTAGGTCTCTACTAAAGAAAATGATGGCTTGGTTTATACTAATTGTAAATATAACTTGGGGCTCTTGAAAAGTTGAGACTATGTTTTAAGTGCATCTCTGTGTCTTATTTTTCCGCCCAGATGTACAGGATTATACATCTTCAATTTTACGGAATTTTTAAAATAAGGCACAACATTTTATCTTATCTTTTGAAGTCCCTATGTGAGTGGACATATGTCTGGATTACATCATTATGCTTGAAATACAAAATATAAATCAAATGTCCTCCTCTGGATTTCTCGCAGCAGCCTATTCATTTTTGTAAGCTTCCACAACTTTTACGCTCATTTTCAGCTGCACGTGGGCTATAACTCTGCGAATGTTAGTTTGAAGCTCTCCAACGTGTGAGAATCATCTGCATGAACACGACCAATAGATGTCGCCAAAGCAAAAGATGTTGCGGCAATAAAGTGCTAGACTTCAAGCCTGTCACGCACTGCTTGACATTTGATTCTAACCCGTTAGAACCACATGTCTCCTAGATCAAAAATGCAATCAAATTTTCAATTTAGTGCTAAAATAACGCACTTATAATGCGGGTAACTGATTGACTGTCATCGATTTTAAAAAAATGAGGAACGATGATCGATGGCGTCGCCACGTCTGCAATTCTCTAAGACACTTTATGCATATTAATATGGGAATATGGCTCCTTCTTCGAAAAATCATCATCAAATGCTTCTTGCCCAGCACTCAATCTTACCATGTTCTGCACTATCCAGGGTGTCTCGGCTCGAGTTGATCTTGTATTGAGGCAAATACAAGTCCATATTCAAAATTCATTAGAGAGAGACACTCGTATATTTTGCAAATGAAAATTCTGGCTCTTGAGATACGCTTCCACCGACGAACGTCCGAACAGATCTTATTCTACCCGCAATACCTCCAGTGTTTTCAAATTTAGTCACTTTGTTACGAATTGTTTGGGCTGTTAGGTGGCTATTTCATTAGTCCTTGTAAAATTTAACAATGCTTACGCGTTGTCCGTAAGCGATCAAAATTGCTCTTCATACATTTCCTTGAAGAAATAGATAGCATGGTTAGGTGGACGATAAAGTGCGCCATAAAACTGTAGAATTTGTGGATATGTTGCGGAAATCTGCGAGCGATTTTCCATTAGGCTTACTCATGATGAAAAAAACATAAAAAAAAAGACACACACCCCTTATAAATCTATGTCATAAAACTGAAAGGAAGATCTATGTTTGTTCCCGTATAGTTTGAAAACCATAAGTCGGATTTTAGTAGAGGCTTCAATGTTGTTGTACTTCGAGGTCTGAAAGTAATCTGAACTAAAATTTATTTTAATTTGAGGAAATGTTCTGATATAAGCAAATAATCCAATGCACTTCATCGAATTCGACAAAACTGAGTGTTAAAGGAACGCATTCTAGATATGTGAGTATATGAATACGATGCATCATATTTGTTTGGGATTCTCTTTAAGACCAAGCAATCCGGCGACAAAACTTGCGCAACGATCTGTAAGCTGTCAAGACCTCCATTTCTCAAAAAATATTGTTACCGAAATCCGGTCGTTTTAAAGAAAACCTTTTAAAAAATAAAACAATATTCGCAGGAAGCTGATGTTCTAGATACGAGTATCTCAAAATTTCTCAACTTGGATATGTTCAAAAATATTGCCGATTTTTTTTTTTGTATTTTTAAAGATGCTTTTAGGCATATGCCCAGAATTGTTTCGCATTCAAATAATTACTTTGTGGACAAAATCAACGCAGGCACATTCGAATATATTACGCTGACTACTTAAGCGTTTGTAAATCTGTCGGCCCTCATTGCAAAATTTATATCTGGAAGGTTTAATTCATGAATTTGAAGCAAATTTACCAAATTTGTTTATTCATATATTACATGTTCCAACACACATGTTGTCAACCCCTTTTAATACCGCAGTTCAATGGTTAAGTTCGTCGACTACAATGCCAAAAGACCTGGGTCGGAATCATAACCAAATATAAGAAGAAAATAGAAAAATAAATTTTTAAAAATAGAAAAGAGAAAATAGAAAAATAAATTTTTAAAATCTGAGTCAATCTTCAGTTTATAAAAAGTTTGTTGCTTTGCCATTCGGAGTCGGTCGAAAATCGTTTAGGCCATTTTTGTGTTAATTGAAACAGAATCTCAGCCGAAGTTCAAATGGAAATCGAAGGAGGAGTATAATCAGATGACTCAAATGCAAAAATATAACCAAATAAAAATGTAATGACCTGTGAACAGCAATCAAGCAATCGAGATACGTGGACCATATATTTTTTATTATAAGACGTGTCTTCAGTAAAAATGCACAAGTCAGGCCTAGATTTGTACAAAAGCTTAGATATTTAAAAGGAGTGTCGGATCCATATGCATTCAGTGGTTTACACGTGGCTTGTAACTGGTTGAGTTAAATGATTTGTATTTTTGTATGACTTCCCTGAGTAGCTTTTCACTAAAGTAATTTATGAATCACTCTTTAAGGGTATTCTTTTATTACAAAAGAGAAGGTGTGTACTTCCATGAAGGCACACGTAAGTCCTTCCAATTGGTGAGGTTCAAAGATCATGCTATTCTCGTCAGATAAAAACCCGTATGTATTCCCAGTAAAATCCTAACACGTCAACCTATTTGTATCTTTAGCACACGCATACACGTGTGCAGTATTAGAGCTTATTTATGGACAACGATGCATTGTTATTCGAACTTATTTGAATCTATTTTATGTACCTACGATTACATCTATCATACCATATGTATAAATTCATTTAATTAATATCTTACACTCATATTTTTCTATTGATGTCATCATTTACCAATCATCCTTTGCTATGTTAAACCAATATACTCGATGTGGAAAGCCCACATTAACTTACCATCTATTTTGTCCATATAAACTTTTGCATGTACGAGTATGCATATATAAAAAAGACAAAAAACAAATAACAAAATAACTCTAAACCTCTGCGTAAATATACATAGATGACGCATCCCCAATTATTACCTTATAAACCAGCTTTCTGTCAATGTGAATCCCCTCGCACAACATTAAACTAATAATGCAAACTTATATCTCAAAAGAAAAAGTTGCGATAAACTGATACAGAAATACTCGTGCATGCCAATCTCAAAGGGTGTGAGTAAGACCCTACGGCAGATATTGGAAAGCAATGATAAAAAGGTTACCAACTATTGTACGTACATACGTGTTTTGAATTTACGGACATGTATTGAAAATAAATAGTCCTACGAAGGGGGGTCAATAAGTCCGTGACTTTTTGAATACTCAGTTAACTTACTCGTACATCTGTCAATAGACTCCTGTCAATTTTTTTTGCAAACTGCGCCATTTAAATTCTGAATAACAAACATCGAAAGCGTGAATCTCGGCGAAAATGGAAAAAGGAATTTCGTGTTCTCATCAAGCATGAGCGTTTGACGTTATTCAACCGCAATCCGAACAAGTTTTTGAAACGTTTCATAATCGTGGATGAAACATAGATCCACCACAGCACCGCGAAGACAAATAGCAATCGAAACAATGGGCCTCTCCAGACGAATCGGTTATGAAGGAGGTCTAGGTGAGCCAATAAGGTCAGGGCGACAGTTTTAAGGGATGCACGCAGCGTAATCCACATCGATTACATTCAAAAAGGAAAAACAATCAACAATTTAAAGGGAAATGAGGAATTCGGCCAAGAATAAATTGCTCTTCCATCAAGACAGTACGCGGGTGCACACATGCGTGGTCGCTATGGGGAAATTTCATCAATTGGGCTACAAAATTCTCCCTTATTCGCCATATTCTCTGGATTTAACACATTTCCTGCTCCAAACCTCGGGAAAAGGATTGGTCGAAAGAGATTTGGCTAAAGCTATAAAATCATTGTTCAAACAAATGCCTAAATTGATAGGCTCGGCTTATCTTATTATTGGGAAGACATCTATGTATGACATGTAAATGTTTTTTTTTTCGAAATACCTATCTTTCATTCAAAAAGTCATGGTCTTATTCACCCACCCTCGTATAATGCCATGAAGCCTAATCGAGATACATATGACACATTATTTGATAACCGAAACGAAAATTAATATTAGGCAGCCTATATAATGCAAAACGTGAAATCGACTTAGTAATCTCGTTATTCCTCGTGTTGTGGACAAATTTCGCACAACCTGCACTCTACATGACGCAACGCCAATAAGTCTTCAGCGTAGTAAAAGTAAAAGTGTGCCTGAAGATTCAGAATTGTGTATGTGTGCCTGAAGAACAATCTAACATTGTTCCGTTCACTACGTGTAAAGTTTTGCGAACAAATCTTCCCCTACATCCATATAAGATCCAGCTATTGAAGGATCTAAAGGCAAGAAACCACGCCTTGTGACGGAAGTCGGATTGCGTTTTAGAACACCTTGAAGTCACAAATCGTGTTTAGTGAAAGTTTCACTTTTGGCTGAAATGTCATATGAACAGGCAAAATTGCCTTTTTATAGTGAAGCAAATCTAGAAGAGGATCCATGAAACCATTGCCAGTGAATTGGCCACTGAAATCATGCCAATCGACGCCAATTGATTACTTCTTGTGGAGCTATGTAAGGTATTTGGTATATGCTAATAAACCGTAAACTATCCAGGCTTTGGAAACCAATAGATTGTATATGTCTGAAGTCGTGCTTGAAACATAACCTTATGAATCGTTCTTCATAATGAATGCAGATTTCTGGCTTCTACTCGTATTTAAAAAAAGCTCTATTCAAAAAGCTCTTCTTCAAAAAACATGATAAATTATATGGTGTAAAAAGAGCCAGATTCCTCTATGGCGATCTATTAAGTGTTGATATGAATAAGAGTGATGAATTCGAATTTAATGTTTACCTGTATTTTCAAACATTTAAATGCTACCTTAACCTACACTAAATTAGTTAGCGTCGCCGCACGGTCTTTAAAAATGTGTCTGCATCTCTACATCTGGGTATTATATCACGGATTTGAAAACTTGTTACAACGCAAGGTCATATGTATTCGATAGCGAAATGCTGTCTGCATTTTCAAGTGCTTCATTAATTATTTTCATCTAATCTTTCATATTTGTGAACTCTGTGAAAGCTATTTCGCTTGTGTCCACTCTACCACTCAATTATTCTTGCACTCAATCATTCCAGCACTTAACATTTCTAGTCTAAACTCGTCAGGTGCTGAGTTCTGCAAGAGTTTCCCAATCGAATAAAACAAAGATTTAGGGCGTTTAGATTTGGGGAATGGAGACTTCAAAATAGCATGGCACTCCTCACAATTTCTATACCTTTTGCTTTGACTTGTATATATTTGATTTATGGCTCACTTGCCCCAGCTGGTTTTTGAGTTTGTCTTGCTGACGAGCACGTTCGTTCTTTCTCGTTCTGTGTTTTCGTAGGCCAAATGTTTTGTTGTTAGCGCGGTTATTCAACATTTGCGTGTGATTTCTTTATCGACTGCCTATATGCCTTTGTTGCTCCATCGTTAGGGTATTTACTTCGTTATCCATTCATCCATCGAACCACACTTCTAATGGTGGTACATGATTCGGGCTTAAAGAAATTGGACGTCAGCGCGCAGATCAACGACTTTTTCCTTTGCTCTGTTATCGAGATGTCATCAGTGATTAGTAACGCTCGTTGCTAGCTGACTCGCTATATGATAAATCCACATCGTTTCTGGATGTGATGTTTTCATTATTTTGTGTGTTGTATAATTTCTGTGAAGGTGTAGATTCAAGAGATCGCCCTTCTTGATTGGTCACCATAGTTTTTAGGTGACTGGCGTTAAAGAGATCGTCGAAGGCTTTTAGATATCCTACCTATTCTAAGTTCCCCATCAGTCTGATGGGCCGTGACAACATTGTGCCTGGTTGACTGCATATCGCACTTTGGTTTCCCTGTCCGTCATGAGACTCTCTACTATCTTAAGGCCTTAATCGACCGAAGACAACAGACGGTCAGTCGCTTCGATTGGACCCCTTTTCACAAAGGAAACCCACGTGAATTGTGCTTAGAGGTCTGGGATCTGGCTGCCGGGACCATTGCTTTTCTCCCATCTTCCCACTCAAAAAACCGAGAGGGATCGAAACCATAAATATTATTCACGTGTTGTTATTCCAAGAAAGTCATGAATTTTAAAGTCTTATATCACAGTGTATATATAGGAATTAATGAACGCTTGTAACAAACTTACATAAACTCCCCTATATCAAAAGTACTACTTCTGACAGCTGTATCTACACACAAATATTCTCGATAATATCATATCTCAATTCGATGTTCATACTCATGAGTCTCACTGCTATTATTTCTCTACGTTACCAAACATCAAACCAGAAAAAATTTACCCTATACTTCGAAGAAATAGTGGGAAAATTTCATGAAACCCACTTACCCACACACAGATACTATTCTCCTATATACTTCAATTTAATCATAACCAACACCAACTAAAGATAAGAGCTTTTTCCAAGAAAAAACCTGCTTGAATTGAATTTCACAACGAGTAGTAATTCGTTTACTTTTCTACCGACAACTGCTATTTTTGTGACATTCTGTGTTTTTGCCTTTCGGACCGCGGTCGCGAAACCCTGCAAGTGTGAGCAAATTGAATAAATAATCTGTTCAAGCAGAAAAAGTGTTTTATTAAATATTTGTACCCATAGTGTACAGTCCTTAAGGAAAAAATTACTGATTTTCCTTCGCAAGAAGAACATTTAATGTAAAAAGAATTCAAGTTAGAAACGCAATAGTTTCTAACTTGGTGTAGATAGTTACTTTGTGAAGTACTTCCCCTTTCTCCTATCCGGAGGATAAGAATTTCCAATTCGTTAAGTAAGTACCATTCAATTATACAATAATTTGTTTAAAAAAAGTGCTTAAAAGAACGAAAAAAAATTAACTAAATCACAAGATGGTGTAGAGTACTTGTGTGTACATACATATATGTAGATATCGTTAATGAGTCCAAAGTATCTTTATGCGCGTATGTAGCCATTTGTATACCTATGTCTTTCTATAAAAATTAAATTAAAAAAACATTCCAAAATCACTGCCTGAATTTTGATGTTTTTTTTTTTTTAAAAATTCACTTACTGCATCACGTCACATATAAAAATAGTGAGGCTATGGCGTGTGGGCACGAAAACCTTAGAACGCTGCGATATCCATCTCTCAATGTACTTCAGTATCCATTAGACGTAATTGCGTTCCGAAATTCTAATTTTCATGGGTACAATGTCTAGAACGTCATTTCCAAGTCTCATATTTTATTGATACGAGAACTCTAAATTTTATTACACTAATGCGCAGTGTTGCAGTAATTACATTTTATTATAGTAATTATTTTTAAGTTGTTTTTTTTTTTTTTATATAGAATAATGTATCTGACGACTCTTTTGTGAAGAGTATGTCTGTAGAGAAAAAATATCTATTTTTGTAGTCTTCAAAATTACTATGTCATGCATGGGTGATTCGTTTTCAAATCGCAACTTCCCCATTGTTCAGTTAAAAGTTATCTGGCAAGTTTTATCAGTTGGATGTTGTTGCCTCTATTTGCTTTGGCAATACTTGACAAATAAAGATAATAATAAAAAATATCAGATAAAAAAAACATTCTCGTATTTTTGTAGCTGGTTGTTGGGCGAATGGATTGATGAATTCGTGTTGAATCGTGTTTTTCCATCAAAAGCTCTGGTGTTTGGGTTTTTTTTTTTTTTTGTACAAGTAGCGACCTTATACTTAGATGACGCTGTAGTCATCATGTTTGAACTTAGCAATTTGTGTCCTCCATTTTGAAATAAATTTTCTTGAATTTCACCACAAAATTAGCATATTTGTAAGATTTGTTTGGTCTTTGAGTAAGTAGAAAGCCTCTTGGTTACTAACGGGTTATTCACGTGGATCTTTCAAGTAATTAGTAAGAAGTACATATTACGATGAATAATACATGTCACCACACTTAATTTTAAGAACGACCCTAACGCCGAAAACGATCGCATCTTGCACACTTTTTTCTCACTTTTCTTAAATTCAATAAATTTTGGTTTATTTTTCAAATGATCAACTTGATATCGGTGATCATTATATCATATGAACTATTTCGATTTTTTATTTCTGTTCATAGACGGCGTTATATCGTAGAAACTTAAAAAAAAAAGTAAGACAGCTCCAAATTAATTGCCTGTAATTGATAATTTGTGGATTTCAAATAATCTTTATGATTAAAACCTTATCTCTCTGAAACGCAAGTCATGTTGGTTGGTTCTTGTGTAAAAAAAAAAAAAATCAAGTGACCTAGCAACTGAGCAGTAGTCATCGCTCAAAAGAAATACAAATCCCCCATTTATTTAAACAATACTCTATCTTTTACCTAAAAACCTTAAAAACAAATAAATAAATAAAAAAAAAACTATATACCGTGAAATTTCTACCTATAACATGTAACTTAACTACATACATTTATACTGTACATACTTTATCGATCATTTAACCAAAACAACAAGTAACTTGTATATCGAATGTTGTTGATGGAAATTTTGCTGAATCATTCGGCAGAGCTTCAAAGCTGTTAGTAAATAAATTTACAATTCAAAGAATAAAACTTTGTGTGTTGGACTTGTGCCATTGGAAGAGAAAATAACACGATTTCTCTTCCCAGATACTCGTACTTGTAATGTTTTTTGTATTTCTCTTTATGATTTTCTACTAAGAGATGAGCTCTTCAAACTTTTACCGATTTTTACCCTAATGACGAACAATTTTATCTCTGATTTTGGTTGTGTAGTATTGATAGAGACACGAATCTAAGCAACAAGTCGTCCTGTCTGTCTTCTTTTGGACCGGATTCTTAAACAAATTCTGAGAAAGACTCGTGAACTGACTTCCAAATATAATTTACATACACGAGTACATGTCATCTTTCTAAAATTGGCACTGAATATTTTTGTCCACAAGCATTTATTATAAACCAATCAAAACAAAATAGGACCAACTAAGTTTTTAGACTCTCATTTGAAAAAATGAGTGATTATAAATGGTCAGTCGGTAAAACGTTTACCTTGTCTAAAAAAAACTTGACCATACTTTCGTCTGTAAAGAGTACAGGCCTCCGGTTGTCCATAGTCCAATCCAATCACAGGCGTACCTTAAGCGCGCTGCCAGATGTGCCCATGTCAGTTTCGGTCGAATGGCGCGCACTGTAGAACGGTGACCATCTTCGTGGGGTCGATTACGTACGGTTTGATCACTTGAGTGAGTGAAAGTAGATTGCCGCAGTTGATCTTGTAACGCGAGGGCGGTTACGGTACGTTCCCGACGTGCAATTATTCTTACGTACCGATCTTATTGCGCAGTTGTGACTGATTCTTCCTGATCTAGGTCTCCTTGCTACGCTTGGAAGCCTTTCCAGACGTTTCGGATAGCTCGCTGCGATACATCGATACGAATTACGACAGACCTTTGAAACTCTCCGTCCTGAAGCAAATTTACCGCTCTTACTACGTTTTTGATATCCATATGATGCCAAGAACCGGGCATGGTAATCACAATTAATAACGTTGTCGAAGAAAACAATTACAGGAATCCTCACATTGTTTCAAAATTCAGAGCCCGAATTAAATTGGCGGTGCCGACCGATGTGTGGTGTGGTGTGCTGTTGAAATTTATGATTAGCAACTCGCCCCATATTTTGAAAGATAGTACCATAGAATTTGCACGGTATGTCCCTTTTATAATCAGCTTCATTCACATATCCGTCATATATTATTTGTCCTTCGTCAACAATGACCTGGATCTTATTTTTTTAAAAGATACAACGTGCTCATGGGATGCGATGGTCGAATTACGGCTGCAGTCTTATGGCCATCCTTGGACACAATTTTATCTACATAGTAGTCAGAATATTAGTAAACCCTTTCTTCGACAATCTGCCTCTGCCCATTTCCAGTATTCTTGTTATGTAGTCGATGTGGAATTTAATCCAATCCGAACAGCGCGTTGTATGTGGTACTTAGTAAGCTCATGATCGCTTGAAAAATTGCTTGCTTTGCACTGTTGTAAACCACAACAAATGAGAATTTTTGGTGCACCTTTTCCAGACATTAATTAACTACGTGTTTCATTTCAGCTAATTTGTGTTGTTATCGAAATAGTATTTAATATATTTATAAAAAAAAAATAAAAAAATTCACGGATCTCTTTTTTAAAATGCTGTGCAAACATATCAAAACCAGCCAGTATCCTTGTCAAAAAATAAAATAACACCACCGTTTGTAACAACGAAAAGGGAAATTGCAAGCATTCGTTATTAAGAGTTCCAAATGTAGGAGTATTTGTATATCAAAAATTATTATACCCAAAATTTATAATATTGGATGTCCAATGTAATACTGAATATAATAAAGTTCTGTGATCCTCATCAGATCAATCAACACATAATTTTTAGGAATTGAATGAAATCAGCCCATCACATTGGGCAGGAGGAAACTGTTTTTTGGAAAGCAGTTTCATGCTATACAGTAACCTCAGGTTAAGTACGAGTACTTCCTTTTATACATTCCTATCCAATTTTACTGCGTGAGTATGTTTTACTTCTTCCTCTGATCCCTCTCTTTCAATCGATTGTTCAATTTAAAATATAACGTAAACAAAAAATTCCTATCATTCTGTATAGCAAAAATGAATCAAGTTCAGCAAACATCCAAATATTTGGTTAGTCCTTCGGGCAGTATTCAATTCAAGCGATATATTTCGTTCCCAAATATTTACCATTCCCAAGGGAAAAGGAAAGTCATAGTCCAATCCAAAAAAGGATCTTTTTGAACATGTCAACAATTAATAAGAAGTTAACTTTTGGGAATAGCTACCTTTTCGTCACTTCAAAAAAGAGAAACAAGATTTAGAATGCGTTTCTATAGTCAAAAGGAGTCTAAAAACTCAAAACTAGGGCGGTAGGTATACTCTAGAAGTCTAATACGGCTTTCAAATATTTTTTTTTGTTTTCCTATTCATAGCAATTTTACGTTATTTATATAATTAGAAAATTATTTAACTAATAACATGATTTTATTTTTTGTTTCTTTTAGTTTGAGGGAAAACATAACCGCGCCAGACTCTTTTAAGAGCTAGTTGAGAGGTTCCCTTACAATTCCTTTGCAACAAACAAAAGGATATCATTATGTAAGTATAATTGGAGGATATGGCAATTGAATTTATTAAATTACAATATGCAAGACGGAGGTACAAATTTATATATTAGAAAGGAAAATTTAAAAAAAAAAAAAAAAAGGAAAGTAAATATTGCAATAGACATTTTGCATATTGTCCTCTTGGGTAAATAAAAATGAAATATCTGTAGATCCAGTTATTAATCACATGTTCTGCTTTCTATTCACAGAAAAAGTATGTAATTCTTGTGGTTTTTAAGAATTAATATTTTTCTGGTTCGGAATACACGAATACACAAAACATAAACAATTTTAAACTTTCACTTAATAAAATAAAAAAATAAAAAAAAATATTTCCTATAAGGATTTAAAAAAAAAAAAAACAGGACAAAATGTTGAATGCGGTAAATAAAAAAAAAAGCAAGCTTGCTTATCCCACCTGCAAAAAAAAAAAAGAAAAAAAACACATTTATAAAAAAAAACATTTGGAAAAAAAAAAAGCAAAACAATTTTTTTGTTTTGCTGAAAATTCGAAAGTTTGAGAGAAGTTTTTTGAAAATACTTTATCATTATATATTTCGCCAAAAAAAATATATATATCTATGTAGAACAAAACCATGTTGCTTTGTTTGATAATTTATTTTCGTTTATCTCAACTTTGCATTTTCTGTTCGATTCTTTTAGAAACATTCAAAATGGTTGCCCACACTCACAACGCACCCAACTGCCAAACAAGGCCAAAATTCGCAAACAACGACCAAAAGTCAAACAAGAGTTATACCAATTATAACGCGAAGAATAGATCCCACGACGACCAAAGAGCATCAAAACCTATTAACAACACGGAAATACATTCAACTGAACAACAACAGGCCGAACTTAACGCCTTCTTACAAGAGTGGAGTTGCTGTGGCAAATTCTCATCGTTTATCGCAGGATTACCACCAACAAGAATATCGCGCTCCGAAGCAGAGACCATTCTTTTTGAAAAGCTACGAGATATTGAACCAGGAATCGCTTGCACAATTATTAAATCAAAACCAACGGCTGAATCAAAACCTAACGTTAGATCAAAGGACTTTATTGAATCACAATTTAATATTGAATCAAACGCATCAACTGAACCGAAATCAGTTACTAAGGAATCAGAAACTGTTATTGAATCAATTGAATCAAACGAATCGGAGATTACAAACGCTACAAACAGAAAGTACTATTCAGTTACCAATACTAGAGGACAACGATCAGGAGACGACGTCAAAGGAAACGACGACTCCAATCTATTCAATTATAAGGGTACCCTTTTTGGCGAGGTCCCATTCTCCTACATTTTCCTTGAGCGAAAGGAAATTGAAAACAGCGAAAAGTTTAGTAAAAACAAAACGAGCATTAGTGAGCGATCACGCGAGAGAAAACCGGAAAATCATAATCTGCAAGAACAAGCAAGAGAATACTTTAGCGCATTTGAATTATCAGAAAAAATCGAGCAGCGACAAGCAGAACCACAGCAATCAGTTGAATACGACAGCAACGGTAAACAATTTAAACGCAACAACTATCAATTTGAATACTTCAACAACAACAACTACAAGGACACCAATAACAACAACGTCGTCCACCAAGATGATGGGCATTCAATTGCCTGGAAACGAGTTCCAGGATATGAATGGAGCACTGCCAATTGCCGCAGTTGAAGAGTTAATGGCTCCAGTATGTCTTGATGGTAAGTTAGCCGACTTAAAACAAAAATTCAATTGCATGCAACGTATGAACGGGCTGAAAGATGATTTTGTTGTTGTTAATATGTGTTGGCAGCTTGGAAAATAGTATATTCTTACAAATCAAAAAAAAAAAACAAAAATCAGCATTAGTTGTAAAATCATTCAAATCATTCAACATTTCTAGAACAACGATTAAATTAAAGTAAATCTTTGCTTTAACAATGACAAAATCAATAATTTTCAGTTTACAGCTTTGGAAAAAACATTTAAAATCATTTAATTCATTTCAATTCTTCTATATCCATTCGTTCACACTTTTATGAAAATTCACCAAGAGTATTAAGTAGGGTTTCGTCTGACCCTAGGAGCAACATTGTCTGTTAAATGAAATTTCCATCAAAATTCTGGCCAATGGCAGATTTTGAGATCTTTTGCGGATTCATTCCAAAACGTTCCATACACCTACGTATGTATCTTACTCAATTTAGAACAATACAATTCATTTTATTGGTTATTGAAAGATTTAAGCAATTATATATTAAATGTGCACAATTTGTTTAATTTTTTGAATAATCTATTAAGCGAATTCATTTGTTCATCTTTGTCATCCACTAAACAATCCCACGGTGGGCGCAAATTTCTAAAATACATGAACATAGAACTTGTGCTTTCAATCATGTGGGAGACCTGCAAGGCCATACAAGTAGCGGTGCATCTAAAGAAGCAGCATTAATTAAAAATAAAAAAATTTAAAAGAAAATTGTATTAGTAATATAAACAGCAATATTTTCTTATATTAGAAATATTAATTCATTTCTGATTAGATTTAATTAAACATACAGGCTTAAAGAAAAGTAAATACAAACTTTTTCAATCCAATTTATATAGTAGATACCATATGATGTGCTATTAAAGTACCTATATAAACATTTGGTGGCATCGCCTTTGTTGCTCATCACAGCTCCGCAACAATGTTTCATAGACTTAACCAAGCGGTGCCATATTTCGGGGGGTATAGATCTCTCCAGGCCTACTATACTTCAGTCCAGAGCTCGTTATTTCTTGGTTTCACATTCCCAATTTTTGAGATCGGGAGATTGAGTAGGCGTCCCCATGACTTTAATCCTATTCTTCTGAAACCACTGCTTAGCTGTTCTGTTGATTCATTTCGTCCTCTAATGGCAGCTATGAATGCTTGTTCATAATGGTCTTAATCCAATATACCGGACAAACTCCATTGTTGGAAAAACCACATGAATTTTTCCGTAAATTTTTATTCAACCAAAATAGGATCCGTTGGCATCTATGACATTCTTCCAACGTGATACAAGGTCGAATATTCCTTTTTCGTAGAAGTGCTGACTTTTTGAGACAATGAAATCTTCAAAGGCTTTTATGACATCTGCTCAGTTCCGGAAGACCTTCTGCCGACAAAATGAATCCAGATTGCGGAAAAGATGGTAATCTGTTGGGGAAATATCAGGAGAGTACTGTGGATGCGAAAGAATTTCAAATCCCAACTGCAACAGTTTTCGCACCGTTACTTGTTAGATATGGGATCTAGCATTGTCATTGCAAAAGGATCGGACCGTGCCTATTGACCAACGCGGGTTGCTTTTCAGCCAATTTGACATGCAATATGTCGGTTTCCTCACAATATTTGATAGCGTTTATCGTTTCTCCTGGTTGAAGAAATGAAAAGTGGATTGGTCCTTTCGATGTCCACCAAATTGTCACCATAACCTTTTTTGGGTGAAGATCAGGCTTGGGGGTGTGTTTTGGTTTTTCATTTGCGTTCAACCGCTGCCCAGATCTTTTACGATTATCATACAGTATCCATTTTTCATCTCAGGTGACTATCCGGTGTGGTGTGAACTTATTGTTATTGGGGATACTCCCATGCTTTGTGCAATCTCCCGCACCGATTTCGTTGGGTCCGCGTCCACCTGTGCTCTTAAAACATCGTCGTCAACTAACGTTTCCGGCTTCCCACGTGGTTCATTTTCGAGACTGAAATCTCCCGAATGGAACTTTCCAAGCCAACGTCGTATAGTGCGTTCGTTTACCGCTCCATCCTCAAATGCCTCATTAATGTTTTTCATTGCCAATGACGCAGTATGTCCCATTTTAAATTCGTAAAGAAAGAAGGTTCGAATTTGAATTACCAGCAGTATGGTAAATAATTTCTAGGGAAAAAAATAACGGTACTTGTAACTAACCCTAAAATTCTCACACGTTAAGCACACGTACCACTTTATTTTATAAAAAAAGGAAATTTATAGTTCTGGCTCAGATGTTCACTCAAGAACTTCTTATTTCCGACTAAACGAAAATCGGACATTTCATGTGGTACAACCCAATAGGTTTTATGGTGAAAATAGGGTCATAGACTGTATTTGTTCGGCAATTATTATATTGCCGGAATCCCTTTCCGACAAGAAAATTTTGCTCTCATCAGTCCACTTCTTAGGAGACCAACCTGTTGGTTACGTGGGTTTTCTTGAGAGGTGGACCTTTAAGTGGACTGCAAGCATTCAAATTGTGCTCTCTAAGGCATCCTCACATTGTGGATGAACCACAATCTGGGTGGCTGCTGAAGAAGAATGCGTAATGAATAACCTTACAGCTGCAAAATACATTTGACCATGGAAGGACGCATTTTTTTTCTGCAATGTGATTCAGATTTCTTTTGGTACCGGATGACATTGATAATCGTTTGGCTAAGTATCCCAGGAGTTTCAATAGCTTTTTTTTATATAAAACAGATGCATCACAGATTGATATTTAAGAGCAAAAACGAGATTTCACGGTGTCAATGTGACATCACATTAACGCCTTGCTGTTAATGAGTACAACTATGTCAAGGTTTTTAACGTGAACACTTTAATTTCACGGCATGCCCATACATCCATAGTAGCAAAGATACGCATTGCCATCGCCTGGCGCCTTCCTGTTCCAATTGGGAACTGTGTTTGAGGCACAGTTCCACCCTTGGTATGTGTCGAGGGCGACCTAAAATCTCTTACTATTAGGGGCACAGCACCCAGTACTTATTGCAACTCTACATTGGGTCAAACAAACACGAATAACCTTCGCGCTTGATTTCGGTGATCTAGTGGGAAACGATGCTTTCAATATGGCGAGGCCGTTGACATATACAAACGTTTTATGGGTGTACTACAAGTAATTATAAAAATAAATAATAACAATATAAATTTCAGAGTATCTCGTGCCAGATATAGGATATTTGTGTACTTCACGTCTAACTATGATTTCTAATACTCCAGCATAGTATTTCTCGATGACTACTTTTCGCTTCTCTGATAATATGATATACAAAAACAAAAGAAGCAAAGTTTATGTCTGCTATGCTATGTTAGACTGACTTCCGCCCGTTTTTCCTTTGATCATCTATCATAAGTTTTAAATTGCGCTCTTGTCAAATTTGAATGCATATTCCGTGATATTTCTGCTCTTCACATGAATGTCATTTGACCATGAGCAGACTGCAAAGCTACCATATTTGTTTGAAATACAGAGTTATGCTTCTTGAAACTCACGTGACAGACCATCCCAAAAAATAAAAATGCACTAGTTCTACCGTGTTACATGAATCAGTTTGAAAAAAACATTTTCCTCTTCCATTCAGCGATTCGGAGTAATATCTCTAAATCATCTTAAGTTCCACGATATTGCTTTCCGTATAGCCTGTTTAGGACGAATGACATTCCTGTCCCACCTATGTGCTGTTTCAGCCAAAAACTGTAACAAGCTACTCCGTGTTACAAAAATTGTACAAGCTCTTATGAAGTTGATGGTGATTCACAAAACTATTTTAGTTATTCTCTGAAGCCTGTTTAGCGTTTTTAATAATCCATTCGAAAAGGTTATTAAGACGGATATATAATTTTTTTTTTCAAAGCTTCGTTTGATTCCAAACCTGTATTTGATTATATTGGGCTTTACCAAAGTCTCGTTGTGTGAGTACAACTTACTGA
Source organism: Volucella zonaria (assembly GCA_963966105.1). Classification (NCBI taxonomy): domain Eukaryota; kingdom Metazoa; phylum Arthropoda; class Insecta; order Diptera; family Syrphidae; genus Volucella; species Volucella zonaria. Next base: position 234,217,454 of record OZ014530.1, on the reverse strand, counting down.
TTCCATTGAATCGCAATATGACGTAACCAAATCAGCCCGACGTCTCAGATAGCACCGGCAATAGAAACTTCAATGTTAACACAACAGGCGTCATTGGTAAACCTTAAAAAACAGTTAAAAAGGGAACAAAATTGCGTTTCTTCAGTTTCGATTGTATCAAAATGTTGTTATCAAATATGAGCAGATGATTCCGAATGATTTCTCATGTACGAACTTTTTTTTTAATTTTTACATAAAAAACTTTTAATAATGTTCGAAGTACTCTCCATTGGCACTATTACCCTTGTCTAATCTTTTATTCCATTGTTCAAAACATTTTTTTTTATCATCAGGGCTGATTGCCATTTTTAGTCAAAAATTGGCTCAAAGGCAGGGCTGTTGAGGCACGAATTGTGCAGCCACCTGTTTCATCCCAAATCGTTCGTTAAAATTCGCTGAACTGAATTCCAAGTCATTCCAGACAGTTCCACAACTTCCGCTGGCGAGCTTTCCGGATGATTTCTGGAATTTTTTCAACATTTCCATCCGTTCAGGCCATGGAAAGACGGCCAGAGTGAGCTTTATCAGCAATTGACACTTCAATTTCAAACATTTTCCCAATAGCATCATCCTTGTGGGATGCTTTTGTGTCAGTTTTTCCGAGGAAGTGCACCGGCCGCGCGGTGTTAAAGAAAATCTGCCATTGCAAAAACGACGAGCTCACAAAACAACCGTCACTAAAAAAAAATGCACACAAGTCGAACGGAACCTTACTGACTGGGGAATGGTACATAACTATACACGGTCCGAGCGGCCGAACACGGTACTATGAAAATTCTCTCCACTATAACATCAGTTCAGTTTCTTTTAGGTACGCCCTCGTTCGTTGCATTTTAGAAAAAGTGTTGTTTTATGTTTCGTTCAAGACTAGGACATAGGAATTTAAAATATCATAAATGAACAGGTTAAAAAATGCTAAAGTTTTACTTCAAATTATGTCAAAAAAATACTCACCCAGACTTCTCAATATCAGCCTAAACACTAGAACTGATCAGGGCACAGTAATTGGAAGGTTACAACGATTTCCAAGCGTCGGTTCTAAATTAAATATTATGTATATTCCGTTTACCGTTCATGTAATTGTTTTAGTTGTTTCTGAGTAATTGCTCGGTCCTCGTGTGTCATAATTTAAAAATGTATTTTTGCCATTCACTTTTAGTGGTTTGTTATCCGGGATACATCATTTGTTCATCAAAATTATAACAAATAAAAAAACCTTGATCTTCGCACAAGTATTTCCAGCTGGATTTTCTGTTTAAAACAAATATCGCTAAATGGCTGATAAAGAACTTAAACTGCAAATTTAAAACATTTACCGCCACGTTTAATTCTGAATGATAGTGAAACATTTTACATCGAATTTGTCATTTGCATTTTATGACAGTTGTCGTTTCACAAAATGTTGGTGTACGGCACCGCAGACATCGGTGTACTTTTTGTCGCTTATCCGCACTGACTGCCCCGCACAACCCATTTTTATCAATCTCAAAGGCACTATCGAATGAATGCATTCGAATAATATCAAATACAAAAAATGGTTACGGAACCATTCGAAATTTTAAAATATTTATTTAGATGAAATTGCCTTACGTAATTTTTTATAAGTAAGAGATAAGTAATCTTTTTTTCTTTGAATAAAAAAGTTCCCGAAAGGGCAAATATATTTCTGGCTTTTCAATTGTTAGCCATTTTTTTCTAGCATTGCTTGCTGGTCGTATGTCATGAATAGGTCAACTTTAGGTTAACCCATAAGCAATAATCGAAAATAACTACATTATAACGAATTTATCATCTGATTATAACATTACAATAAGAATATGTAATTACATTTTGTACGAATTAATGCCATCCAAAGGAACATTCATTGTTCATAGTCTGGTTAGAATTTTCACCCACGGTTATGTAAATCCACACCTCATTTTTAAAGAAATAACGTTCAGGGTTTTCACCAACGTGGACAGTTTGTAGAATATTTTCTGAATCAGTCTTAAATGAACCACATGAATCTCCACAGCTTTGCGATAAAACTGAACTGTGAGCTCTAGAGCTCAATTTACGAAAGAACGACACAAATGCTGTGACCTTTTATTTCTGGACCACCTATGCCTACATACGTACGGTCATACACAACAATCCTTATGCACAATTATCCAGACAGTGGACGGACCGATAAGTGTGAATCATATTTAGCTTACGTCAGTGGTTATGGAGCAAAGTCCATACATTTACGACAAGTGCCTGCCTTAGATGAACGAATCTCTGCGTCATAAAAATGCTAAGGTCCTTTATAAGTTGTGCAAATCGATGGTTGGCTTTTGAAGTAAATTTTGATAATTTCCTTGAGCTTCCTTTGGGGTTTTTTGGTCAGATTATCATTTTCGATTTGGCAGAAAAAACAAGTCTCCAACTTTCGAAGGAAAAATCTCATATAACTCCAATCGCCACTGCTCTAACAAAACAAACATGAACATTATCGCTTAGCACTAACAAAGACAAGAGTTTCATATTTGAAACTTAAAAAAAAAAAAAATAAATAAACATTACGCATACGTCACAGTATACGTTAGACACTTGGAATTTTGACAGATATACAAGGCTGTCCATAAGTTCCCGGACGGACAGTGCATTTTCTCAGAGAAGTTGACATACAATTTTTTGACTTCTTTCACTTAAGTAATTGTAAGAAAATTGTAAAATTTATTAATATTACTTTATTATTATGTTACAAACATATTTGGTTAAAAAATAGTAGATTGTAAAATAACAAACGTTGACAAATCCACCTCTCACTCGCACTTTCTCCGTCAATCTTGGCAGTCTTTTCACTTCTTACTGCTGGACGATAATGGCGTCGCTGTCGTAGACGCAGCCGCGGTCGTGTGTGCTGTCAAAAGTTGAGGTACACACAAATATATAATGTACAGTAGAATGTAGTATTGTGCAATTTTTAATATTCAGTCCCGGAACGAGGTTATAGATGTAAACAATGGAGGAAAAGCAGATTGAAAAATTTATAGCATATAACATAACAAAGTAGAACATATTGTTTTTTGTCACTGTAAATACACAATAAAAGAATTATATGTCAAAATGTTCGGAATTTATCGGACCCGAAATACTTCTTCTGCTCTATTATGGGTTCCAAATCGTTCATATACCATCAACTCGTTCATCGTTTACATCATACGTGTCACTGCTTATCCGTAATTTTCTGAAAGTTATGTAAAATATCGTAATACATGCGAGAACAACTTTGTCTGCGTTTATTGGTTGAAATTCAATACACTTTCCCAGCACTCGCCAACGAGCTGCTAAAATGCCAAAAGCATTTTCAATAACCCGTCGAGCTCTCGTTTGTCTGTAATTGAACACTACCTCCGGCTTGCTTAACAGAGCTCCAGGATATGGTCTCATTAGGTTCTCCCGTAAGGGAAAGGCACTATCGCCAACAAAGTAGTGCAATGTACTCCTTTCAGAGTTCGTAAGCTTTTCTGGTGGCGGTAGATTTATATCGCTTGCGAAGAGTTTTTGTCCAACGGATGAGTTGCGGAAAATACTAGCATTACTCTGGCTGGCTACGGAAGGTTCCAACATCAACAGGAGTGAAAATATAATTGGCAAATATACTTCGAGCCCGTATTCGACTGACTCTTGATTTCGATATGCTTGCCGTCAATACTGCCAACACGATTAGACATTTCCAACCGATCGTTGAACTCTTTGGCAATAGTTTTCCTATAACAAGTATTTAAATCCGTAATGTTATATGTATAAACCGGTGACAACAATTCCCAAAACACTGGACAAGTTTCCACTATTATTTTCCGAACTGTTGATACCCCCATTCTTAAAGACCACGCCAAATAATGTGGCGTTACTTCCTCCTTGGGACAGATACCTTTAAAAATAAAGATAAATTAAATTCAAGAAAATCATCAATTTGGAAGCTACATACATTAGCGTTAGCACCATTCTGTACTTCGGACCAATATTTTTCCGTATGGATTTGTTCGTGAGCGATTTTTTCACGGAACTCAAAAGCAATTTGTATTGCATCATATTCATGCGATTTGATTTTAAAAAAAAGATCCGGATCGTGGCCCTTTATGAAAGAAAAAGTTGCTTGATATTCCTCTCTCGGTATAATGGACGTACCCATCTTCGTTTCTTTGATTTTAAAAGTTTGTATGTTAAAAAAACACATATTCATGGCTGTCATTAAAAACGCACTTCCTTCTTCGTCTATTCCTCCAACTAATTTCTATTTCGGAAAACTGATTGCTTCAACTAATTTTATTTAGATTTGATAAACACAATTTCAATCCAGCTGACATTTAAAATGACATAAGTGTGTGACTTCATTGCGGACAAATTTTTTGAGAAGCTACGCGACATCGGTGTGCGACGCCATTGTTAAAATTTTCCAATATTGGGTCTGTTCCCGCGAGATTTTTGTAACAATTTGTAAAAGAGAATTTTTTGCTCAAGTTTGAAGAGTACGAATAAATCCTCTCTTAAATCCTAAATCTCGGGTGAACACGTTTTTGTCAAATGTGTTAGAAACGTTAAAAGTAACAACTTTAAAAACAAAACAAAAAATAAGTTTTAAAACAGGAGGAAGATTTTTAGATTGGTTATGATTACTATTTTATTGGTGCAATATGCGTTTAATGAGTTCTATTGTACAATATTTTAGGCGGACAATTCGCTTCAATATGAAGCTCTTTTTTCTCCTCTTTGTCCATGTCCAAGTTATCTTTTGAGTTAATTTGCATAAAATTGTCACAATTCACACAAATTTTAACTTTTACGAATTTGACAGTTCTTTTAATATTTAATTGATTTTTGTCGTTTTTTTTTTACAATTCCTGCCCAAAGAAAAATCTCTTGTAGAAATTTGTAAAAATCGGCAGGCTGGGGAAATGAAATGAATTGTTCTCTCAAATGCGTTATCTTTTATAATTTCTTTCTCACGGGAACAGGTTGTTGTTCAAATTTGGATCCTGAAACAGACTTATTATTGATCTCCAGTCTATTTGGGGGAGCAAAAGTTTGTCCTTAAAGTTGGACACGTTGTTCGAACTTCTCTATGGAATTCGTCCCAAAGCTGCTCTATCGAGTAGCTATTGATAATTGAGTAAGCTAGTTCATTATTTTTTCCAGTATGTATTCCTTCTTGTTCTTCTCGGCCCGTGTGTCGTCCGCCGGAAGGATTAGCTTTTTTGTTAGTCTTATGGCGTTTTCGTTTGGCTCGTCCTCCGGAGCACAAAAGTGACAAAACTACAATGTTTCCCCTCAATTTTTCAGAAACTAAATTTTTGCCTCTCGATTTTATGTCAAAATGTATAAACGTGAAATGGTATTGTGTGTCAAACTAAATTTCTGTTTTCATGCAATCGGCTGTGTTTAGCTAATTTGTTAATCTCAGTGATAAAGCAAATATATTTAAAAAATAAAAGTCCGAAGAAGTTTTTAGTGTTCCATTCGAATCAAAATCCATTACAAAAAAATATCCTTCTGACCGCCCAAACGAAAACGCCATTAAAGAGGTGATGATTCTCTAAAGTAACGCATTGCATCGTGCAATGTTGACCTTCAATATTTTACTCTGATCTGCAATAGCACTTACACTTCGGTGGTATGCCTAAGCGTTCACTTCACTTTTTTCCTTAATTCATTATCGATAAACTTTAAATGCGAAAGTTTGCGACGGAAAGCAATATGCAACATGCTTTTATATTTAAAAAAAAAAACTACTAAACTAAATGTTTCCGTTTTATGAGAAATTAATGACGATTGCAGTCTTGTTTTATTACTCCATCTATAGACTAGTGCGTCAATTCCCGTTTTTCTTACATTTCCTCTAGACGTTTTTCATTTCTAATAATATCCACCATATCCCCCTAACAGGGCTCGAAAAAATGTTGACCATTGTAATCTTGCACAGATAGATAAACTTAAAATTGTTGGAAAACATATGAACGGCAGTGTACATGTAGGTACACCTCATCCATCAAAATGTCACCACGAAAATGGCGGTGTTAACTCCGAATACACTTGTTGAGTGTAAATTTGCATTAGTAGCATCAGAATCTGACGTATATAGAATTGGTAAAATGGTGACAAAATTAACCAGTTAAATGTTGGCATCTTGCGTAGAAAGGGTGTTGCAAATCAGGAAATAAAAATTCCTTATTCAATAGAATTGTAAAAATGTCTAAGTTTTCTACTTCAGATATGTATTTTGTGTCTCTTAAAACCTATTTTTCTAAGACGTTCAACGGCGTATGCCCTTTAAATCTGAAATACTCGTGAATACATAAAATCAATCTTAAAATTCGAACTGTTCAAATTTGCTGGCTACAAAAGAGTTGCACTTTTAAGAAACTTTTAAGAAACATCATTCAATCACACCGTTACCGTCATATTCCATAAAATAAAATTCTTTTCTTAAAATGTATATGCATATGTCCATACATAATTGCTCTTCCCTAGTGCTAAAGTTCACATTTATTTTGAACTTGTATAAAACTCATTTTGATTTACATATATTTTGCAAGAAAAATAGGTAAAAATGGAAAAAATAAAAAAAAATATCGAAATAAACATTTAACAAATGTTGTGAAATACAAATTAGCCAGAGGAATTTTTCTCTTTAAAAAAAAATTCTACACAATCGCACATAAATCAAAATTGGTAATCATGCATGTACGAGTATTAAGACTCGTAATAATCAAATGTATTGTATTACAAACACAACAATAAATGCTTTAAGAGAAATAATTTTCACCCCAATAAGAGTTAAAGAAGAATCCATCTGCTATTGGTATAAATGGTTTCAGACGACATACACATTAACAACCTTTCTCGCCCGCACACAATATTGAATGCCTATAATATAGTTTTGATTGGTTGTTTGTGTAAGTCATTACGATTCGTAAATAAGATATATTAAAGTTTCTCTTTCAATAGCGGTATTGGATTCTCTCTTCCAGTTAAGCTTATATTCGTTTTCGTATGAATCCAGCAACATGGCAACACTTGAAATGGGATGTTTTTTGCTTACATTAACCCAAAAATTAGGCCTTAATTTTTGAATTTGTTTATAAGCCCATAATAAACATATGTATGTGTATGTGCATTAAATAACTTTGAGAACATTAACATTCATGGCCACTGCTCTTATAACGGTTTAAATAATTTCTATATTTTCTACGTTATCTATGCCTATTGAAATCTCTTGATCTTGAAGAATTGCTTATGCGGTAAATACATCAGACAAATCGGAACAAAAATTGTTCAAGTTACCAACACATTTATAAAACATCATCGCCCTAACTACTTTCAGATTTCTTGATTGAAAAGAGCAGATTTTGGCCTCAAACATGTCTTCTTTTATGAAAGTCATGCCTTCATAAATGTCGCTTAGATTATACAATATGAATACACTGCCGATTCCCAAATGATTTTCTATATTTTCTTTGGGTAGGTACTTTTCTGTGAAGTATACAGGATAAGGATTATACTCATATATATTTGTAGTGTATTTTCAAAAGTTTCAGTATGAAACAGACAATTTTTCACATATTTTTTATCCATATCGATGTTACCCTTTTCTTTAATTGAACTCTATTTCAATGTCTGTAAGCCATAGCCGCTTAAATGGGTAAGCAAAATACGATACCAAAATGAGTACGTGGAATATGAAACGATTTTCGCACGTAGACGTAGCTTCTAGTTGTTTCTGTACATAGGACAGTTGTCAACTACATATGCAATTGTGTGGGTCTTGTTTTATTTTTGGAAACAATGTATTTTCTACAAACAAGAATCATTGAAACAGTCGCCCATCTCCCAATGACTTCATATCGCGATTTCAAAAAACTTCTACATATGTATGAAAATAGTATTCCTTTATTAATAAGCATTTATCATAACCTTATATAAGCTAACGTAAAACTTTCTTGGAAGTCACGTACGCCCTTAGGTTGAAATATGCTTTAAGAAATTATTTGAAATTTCGGTGCTAGGGTCAAAAATTGAATCGTCATACGTACGAGTACAATAGATAACGACTACGTGGAATGTTCCAAAATACAAAATTTTGAATTGTACGTTCTTTAAGCATGCTTGAAACGCTCATTGGGTTCTTATATGAAATATGTGAATGTCTGGTGACGTGAATAAGGCCCAACGAAATAAAGCCAAAAATGAAAAATTTGGCCTTATTTCGTTTTAAAACTGGAAATAGCACCAAATTTCCGATTTGGCTTTATTTCACTTTAGAAAATTTTGCTTTATTTCGCTTTGCAAAAAGAAATGACGCCGAAAAAATTATGAAAATAACACATGTTTGGACTATGTTTGGTCTTAGACGCCAACTAAGAGGAAGTAGATGCCGCGCTTCGCGTGATTCATTTGTTTAAACTCCACTTCCCGGGGTGGTTTAGATGCTCATGCGACTTCGTCGCTCCACTAAGGGTACCGCAACAACTGTCAGGCAGGCACCCTATGTAAACAAACAAAAAAAAAAACATTGCTGTTTCTTCCTAAATTTCAAATCTATCGTTATTTAGAAATCAAATTTGGCCTTATTCGATTATGGAAATAAAACCAATTTGGCCTTATATTTCGCTTTAAAAATGGAAATAAGACCAAATTGGTCTTATTTCGTTGGGCCTTATTTCATGTCACCGAATGTCTTGTCAGTCTTACATCATCCGATATTTTGAATTAACATAGCTTATAAAGGACGTCAAATTAGGAGTATTTTCGACGTTCTAAAAAGTATCCATAATATTAACCTGAATGGTTTATGTAGTAAGTACACGTATTGCATTCAAAACAGCCACGTAAGCCAAACACAACGAAAATGTTGATGCAATTTCAATGACGCCGTTCTTTGATATCCAAATAAATAGAAATGTATTTACTTATACATATATGCATTTAACCGACCTGCTTAAACTAAAAACACATAATTTTATCTGGTGGCCATTCGCACTACATGTTCGTACATATACACGTGAATGCAGCCCCAACTGCTCATTTTTTCGACACACAGTCTGCTGACGTAATTTTTAAGGAAACCCATGTTTTCAGATAAAAACCAAGAGCGTTTAAGCTCGTATCTTAGGGATACAATACTGCCCATTCAAATATCTTACTCATATGTTCTTTGATTATCAATAATACGTGTCTTCCCTTTTTTTACGGCAGTAAAGACTCGATCCAAAGTGAAAAGCCTGTATTTATTCATTCGTTATTAATTCAGTTTTTATGCACATTTCATTGCCTATTACGAACATGGCGATAGATCTCTAAAATTAATAAATCTTGACGATAGAAACAAACATAACTAACTCCTGCCATATCATATCGCCCACCATTTGCAATATTACTACGCATTTTATCAAACAAACTAAGTCACAATACATCCACATCTATGATCCAAAAAAAAAAACAACTCTAAAACATCGAATTCACAAAAAAAAAATGTATCACTTTGGATAGTGATCAAAAATTACGGTAATGACAGTCAATAAGGTGAAAAGTCGGGTAAAATCTACCCACACATCGATAAGGATTGAAACCACTTTGTAAATTCTCTTCCAATCCACCGGCTATTAAACATCAAAAATCTAAAGTTCATTACCAAAGCCAGTTTAAGAGAAAATTTGCAATGAAAGTAAACCAAAGTTTTTCCCTTATTTATTCCAACTATTGTATTTACTCCCCTTTGTGTCCAACTTTTACGTTAAAATATGAACGACCGCTCCGTGCGTTTTCTTTCGTTTGGTACTTAATGAGTTCCCACATTCGCCAGTTCATCAGTCGTCCAATAGCGGTCATTTCACATGGATCAAACAGGTACTTTTCTTTCTATTTAAAGAATTACTTGCTATTTATCCAAATATAAATAATGTTAAACTCATAAGACTGCGAACAATAGTGTCTAATGGTTGCCTATTCTTTCCGAACTTATCGAATTTGAGTGCATAAGGCCGAAATCATGTAATTGATCTTGTGATGATTGCAATTACCAGACCTGCAAACCTACATATGTATGTATCTTTGCATTGACTAGTCCAAAAATTGATTGATACAAATGCCCAAATTCAGCCCAAAAGTGAACACATCTGCACCATTATTTATTTGGGTGATAGGAAGTAACTTCCTCATATAATTTTGGTTAAGAAAGTTCTCTAAAGTCTGTCAAATCTGTCAGGTCTGTCTATGTACATATTATCAACTATTTCACACCATGGAGAATCCACATACGTAAAATTTGCTATTAGTCAGCACAACCCCCAACCCAAACAAAGCTCTCTTGAATTCCATTTCGTCGTTTTCAATGGAGCATGTTCGTTCATGTTCGTTGCCATTACCTGCAAGGCTGTGGTGGAGTATTGCCAATGTATTTGGAGTGGTAGGTGTTCAGATTGTGAGAGCAATTTTCCATGATAAGCACTCCATTGACTGATAGAAATACGATTGATATGAATGGTACTCGTCATTTGTTTTGATTCAAACCATATATGGGTTCCAAAACATACAGATTTGTATCAAAAAATTCATAAATACCCCCCCAAGAGTACCATTAGTACTTCTACAATACGAATTCAACGACAACACTTACCAGAGCTATTTAACTTAAAGAGTAGTTAAGAGAGTGAAAAGCGAATAATAACATGAAGAAACGTGTTGAAGAAATTAGCTTTCGCAGAAACGTAAACAGGAATCCGATGGATACGCGCAGTGAGCTTTACTATCCAACACCGGCTATCAACAGACACTCTCTGTGCGGTACTAATTAGTTTTCGTTAGTCACTTGTCGAGTTAATATCGTTTGCAAGTTTACTCCAGTTTATCATTTAAATCAAAAGATAAAGATATTAAATTTTAATAATGACAAAAATAAATACAAAGCTTAGAAGTGAGTGTATATTTTGTTTTTTTTTTTTTACAAAAATAAACAATATAATTTTTGAATTAAAAACAAATTAAAGAACTTAAACTAAAAAGTGTCCACTCTGTGCCTACGCAATGAACAGATCGTTACAAAATGGCTACTGCTCATTCACAAAATGGTGGCCAATGTTTTTGAATGTATTTTTAAATATTTCTTTTGGTTCAATTGGACAGAAATGTATATGTAGAAAGTCCAGAAGATTCCTGGAATTTGAAATGGGTTGACACTTTCTTTTTTTTTGATATGGATAGAGATTATTTGATGAATATGAATGTATTCATGTTCACACATTTGTAGGGTCGGTTATTGGGCAAAATTCAATCAGATTTATCAGAAAGTTCTTAAAAAAAGATGCGTCTTAACTATGGGTATGCATTATATGAATACTGATATGGAGAAGTTGGAACAAATTGAAAATTGCCGTGACCTGCACAAAGAAAATGGCCGGAAAGTATTTATATAGTATAGTTTGTTTTTCGGTTACTCCCCAACAACGGCTTAACCGTTCTGACCCTTAAACGGTTTAGATACATATGTACACAAAAAAAAAAACAAAAACAAAGAACTAGGTATAAATCATTAGGATAAAACGTTTCCTATACGTTTATGGAAAACCGAGCATATTACAGCATGTCTGCTGTTCAAAAAGAACAACAAGATGTCTCATGGGGACAGGAGGTGAACTTCAACCTGGAAGGATCGTTGTTTAAATTGTATGTACATACATATCTGCAAAATTTCCAATCGCAGGTGTAATTTTCTTTCTTTGACGATCAGTTGATCTCATTGATTTCTGTTCGACTGGTCTATATTTCCAAATTTGATGATCGCAGCTGTTGTATCTCATGTTCATACTTCACAATCGCGGATTTTGTTCTAGGAAGTGCTGAATATTTTTAAGCTATAGACTTGACAGGGACAATGATTAGGGCGTGTAACATATTCTTACAATTTGCTTTCCACAATCCCCTTGACTATTCAATTCTGACCAAGTTTTTGGCTGTCCTTCTTTCGAATGATGCGAATGATGAAGTGCATTTTGTTCTGGATCATGTGTCGTAATTTTTCTTTTCTTACTTTGAAGGCGCAAGTTGGAGAAGGAAATATTTTAGAATTTCTTAAATTAGTCTTCGATCGTAATGGTATTGATCGACGATCAGCTGAATTTTAGAATATGAATGGGTGGTCGTCGCTCAAGTGGTAGTGAACTGGCTTCCAAATCGGAAGATTCGGTGTTTGAAACCCAGCCTCGCCCGAAAGACATATTCATTTTTTCAGTTAACGAAAATCAAGTAAGATGAGTAGTTGACTAGAAATCAACATCAAGCCAACTTCCACTAAGAATTTAGTCTCCCAATTAAATTTTGGATGCCACCCATGGAGTGAAATAACCACTGAGCTCAAACATCTTTCTTTCTCTCTCTATCCCATTTTCCAAAAAAAAAAAACTTAACACATGCTGAGGCATTGTAAGTGTATTCATACCCATTTGGGTGTTAAGTTCTTTTTAAAACAAAAAAAAAAAAATATGCCCCAAGTTTCCTACGTGTTATATCTAGTTACTGATAAATATAGTACAGCGATTAGGTGAAACAAAAGACAGTTATTGACCATATTTGGGTTTTGAATTTGAATCCTGTGTCGTTGGTTATCAGTTGATTGAATGTTCGAAAATTTATTATATATAGTTAGTTACGACTTCATAGGTTTCGGGATAACCTTTTTTGTCGTTTGCATATGGATCTGCAACATTAACTAATTTTATAATAGGTTTCATATGCATGTTTTTATTTATGTATGTTTAACTTTAACACAACTTCATCTAATGCTTTTTCAACTTGAAACTTAAAATTTAAAAGAAAAACGTTTAGACAATTTTATTTATTTTAGTTTTTTTTTTTTTTTTTTTACTATTTTTAATAGATTACTTTATTGAAACCAACAACAACAACAACTCCGATTTTGATGCAAACCAAGGAACGCACAAGTTACACGGATTCAACGAAATGACAATTAACCAAACGAATGTAGATTTTGCAAACCATCTGCAATCAGAAGAAGACGTACAAAAATACGACGAAGAACATCAACAATTTATGAAAGAAGTACCAGGAGAAGAGAATCATTATGGTATGCTTCGTATGCCATATAGCGAAGAATTGGTTAGTTTAACACAATCAAGCCTTGGACATGAAACGCAAGAACCTGAACTCATATTTTCACACTATCTAAACGACACTTATTCAGAAGATTCAGATAATTCCTCATCATATATTGGAATCTCACCAAGTTCACCATTGCCAACAATTAATGATTGTATTGCTACATCCGAATTACATAATCCAAAATATATGGATGATAAATGTAATAGTATGCAAAACGATGAAACATCTTATCGTATTGAATTCTCTCCACAACAATCATGTGAACAAAGTCCCGATTATCATAGTCTATCCGATGAGGAAGCACATACTTTAGATTTAGATCAAATTTTGGAAAAACTATGTAATCCATCAAATCAACAAGAACAACAACAGGAGCAGCAGCAGCAGCAAACAGTTAATCTTAAAAGGAATAGTAATCATCTATCGAATTCAGAAATGAAATTCGTTGGCGGTAAAAAATCAAAATTAAGTATACCTATTGTCAGGTCATCTTTCGATATAATTAGTGAAGATGGTTTAGCTACTAAAGTGCCTGATACACCAGAAGTCTGTCATATGATCGTCGACTGGTTAGAGAACGATGCCAGCCTTCATTCATTCAGTTCATCGCCAACTTGGAGTGGAACATCATTTGCTCCACCTGATTTTCAGGTAGCTGATACGAAATTCGAAAACCCACCCAGCGTGGCCTCTTCTTATGTAGGCGAAGAACCATCATCATATGCCACACCATCACCCAGTGGAAGCAGCAATTGTACACTCTACTCTACGAATCCAAATTCGCCAGCGTTCTCAGTTTATGGCAACGGCAACAGTTCAACGAGAAAACCCCGCGGACGTCCACCAAAACAGCATAGTGATTTACCCGATCCTAATGTTCTGCAAAAGTTACCTGAAAGCGAACGTAAACGATATGAAGATCGGTGCAGAAATAACGAAGCCAGTCGCCAATCACGTCAAAAGAATAAGGAAAAACAAATAAATCTGATGGCCGATGAAGAACGTGAGCAGCTGCGGAACAATGAGCTTAAAAAGGAATTGGACGCTCTCGATAAGACCCACCGTAAACTGAAGAAAGCGTTACAGCGTATTTGGGCGAAGAGTTCTCAATAAAACTCTTAAACCATCAAGTATCAGTAGTAGAGTAGTTTAGCAATGTTACGTGTAAATAAATAGGTATACCTTAATTAGACAACAAATTAGAGATTATTTAAAACCCTAGCGATATATTTTAGATAGATGTAGTCGAAAAGTGTGTAGAATTAAGTAAAATGTTTCATGTTCATAGATCTTATTTTATAAAAAAGCATATATATACATATATATAAAATATTATTCATATTTGGAAGTATGTTTATTCCCTAATTATATCGTATTAAAGTTTAAAGACAAAATAAAAAAAAAAATATTAAAAGAAATGTTCTTAGAAAATCACAGCAAAAAAAAATATTTTATGTTAAGATGTTAATTTTTCATACAAAAATAAATATATCAATATAGTTTGCGTTATCAATGTTTAACATTCAAATGATTTATGCTTAGATGAATAAAAGTTTACCCTCAAATGAACCTTGTTTTGTTTTTATCAATTATAAAAAGTCCAAAACATTGCCAGTTTTCAGCTGTTCCCTGCATTAGCTCATGAAGGAGATGAGCTTCTGCAAATTATTGCTCGAAAATCAAATAAATTCGAGACCATCATTAAGGTGACGATTGTTCGAAGTGCCATCATACTACACTTGTAGTCACTACCATACTACAATACAATACAATACATTTAGAGATTCTCATTAACTAAGCCAATTGTGATTATTCTAGCCAGGACATGTTATCACACTATACGGCTAAATTCCTAAATGCAGTACTGCCTGCATTATGCATTGGCATCGTTACATCGCATAGTGTTCCGAAATGCATTGTGAGCAGATTTTATGGCGCAAACAGCGCATCGTAAATTAGCACGATGCAGATGTGATTATTTACAGTTTTATTTTATTTGATGGTGGTTTTTATGTACGTTGACAAAAGATGAGTGATTCGCTGAAGACATATATAATTTTAGTAAATTTTTAGGTATTGCAATATTCTTATTTTTGTAAATCTGCCTGAGGAAGTGGTTTAATACCCAAATTAAGTTACTGATAACAATAAAATTAAAGTTTGAATCTGAATTTTGTGCCCACAAAAAAGGAGAAGACGTTTTGGAGAAATGTATAGCTTGAAATAAAGAAAGTGGATCTGGAACTTCCATTTTCCCTTGAGGAAATAATTCGAAAAACATAATTTTTCCACATTATTAGGCAAAACACACAGCTGATCGATTATATGTATCACACGACGTTCCAAAATGTCAGCAGACAGACAGCAACTGCAAAAGCAACAAAGTGGGAAAGCATCATACATCAAAACAAATGCAACTAACATAGATGGCAAACTTTCCAGATATTGGCCATTCCAAAACCCGCTTTGCACTGATTGCCTCTATCCCTGTCTGTGAATGCATTTGAATTGTCAACAATGCCAATTCCCCTCACAATTTACATAAAAACGTCATCCATATTGCACAATATAGTGGATTATACTTGTAAATTGTTCACATTCTAGCAACTTCAGCTGTAAAGTAATAAAGTAAATTCTATCAGTTTGCAGGATTGTACATAGTGTTGGCGATTCGCTTACACTGTGTCTGGGCGAAGGTTAAGGGTTTGAAAAAGCATTGGTAGAGCTTCCCATCTATGTTAGTTCATCTATGACGTTGGGACTGCGACTACTAAACTCCCATAGCGGGCATTCTTAACTGCTATTAAGTAAGGGAAGCCACCTGCTGATTCCTTTTCTTTGATATTGGCATGTGAGTTATGTACGATTCATAATATGTATGTTCCTTGCCTAAATAATTTTTGTATAAATCATAGGATTCAGAGATGGCAGGTGTTTTCAAAAACTTCATACTAACAAAGAACTGCATTAGTCGCATTCAGTAAAGTAGATTTTCTACAGAACTAACCTAGTCAAACTGTATTACCCGTGTTTATAAACGTCAACATATCGTCATACTTATCCAGATTAATTAGGTATTTTAATTGTAGCTGCAGATAAAGTTAGAACTTTTTATTGTATATTTTGAAGAAAAATGATGTAAGAACTATTGAAATAATATGTAATAAAAATACAGTTTCTTTAAAAAAAAAAGCGAATCTAAGGTTTAGTTGAAAATTACTTTGTTTTGCAAAGTACATGACGTGCCAAACTGTTGGGTTGAAACAAATATGTACTCCAGAGTACGTATAATATTTATTTAAGAATAATGCAAAATACAAAAACAACAAAATTGAGAGACTTATCAGAAACACAGCTATACCGTTTTAGAGAGTAAAATCAAAAGGTGTTGCTAGTTGACATTTCGGTTTATAGCCGTTAAAAAATTCTTTGTTCATCAAAATATTAGGTTTGTTTGTTTTGTTAATTTAATGTGCCAAAAATGTTTAACACCTCCCTTCATTGTGGACACATCCTGAGTTAATTGTATTTCAAGAAAGTTTCGAAGTGTGGTAAAAGTTGGTCCTGGCAACGGCTTTGCCAAAATGTCAGCTTTCTGTTGTTTTGTGGAAATGTGTTTTATATTGATGTGTTTATTATTCCTAAGCTCCCGTATATAGTGATGTTTGATAGAAATGTGCTGCAGCGTTTCTGTAAATTGTTGATTCCATACACTCGGTGCTTGCTTCAAACCATATAGGCTCCTTTTCAGTTTCCAAATTTTATCGCTGTCAACATAATAAATAAATAAATTTCGTCATTTAATTCACCATATCAGAAAGCAGTTCGGATATAAAATTGTCGCATATGTAAATTTTTGTTAGCATTTATTGACAATAAAATTCGCAAGGAATCAAATCTTACTATTGGTGAAAAGTTTCAAAGAGAAATCTATGCCAGATTGCTGTAAGTAACCCTTCACAACCAAGCGGGCCCTGTAGCGACTTAATGATCCATCAGCACCAGTTTTTCGCTTGAAAATCCATTTGGATTGTATTGGCTTCATCCAATTCTCACGTGCAATCACCTTATATGTATAGGGTTCCCGCAGAAATTCTAGTTCTTCGTTCATGGCCTTGATCCAATGAGAATTTCCTGTACCTGATATGGCTTCACCATAATTTGAATTTTCTCCAGCTGTTGCTAAAGCACACATGTGTGTTGATGATTTGCTTTTTAATCCATAATGATGTCCTTCAACATCTTGTCTGATAGCGATTATCTGAGGGAAACACTAAATTATCGTCGCAGAGATTGGATAAATTTTTTTGAAGTGCTTTATCATTATCGTCAGATTCCTGACTTTGTTGTTTCTCACTTCCTTCAGGCATTATGTTGAGTGGAAGCTCACATGTGGATGAGGATGTATTTACGTTTTCAGTTTTATATATAAAGAATGATTGCTCTTCATTGAATCGTAGTTATATCCCCAGCTAAGACAATCTTTTGTTTCCTCATTGTAACCAACAAGTGCAGCGCCTTTTCTCTTGGTATCAAGACGCCTGACGCGGACGATACGCTTTTGATATGTAGTAAAACGCACTACAACCAAAAAAGTATCGTTTCTGATAAGTAGGAGCTTTGTTTTTCCAAAGTTCACATGGAGATTTCCAATCGTTGGCTTGAATACGACATATATTTCGAAATAGATAGCTGTGTTAACAGCTTCTGTCCATACAGGTTTTGGAGCTCCACATTCACACATCATTGAGAGAGATGATTCTTTCACTGTTCGTTTTTGCCGTTCTATAAAACCATTTTGTTCTGGTGTGTATGGTGTTGTTATTTCGTGGTGAACACAACACTTTGCTATTACAGTTCTAAAGTTTTAACCGATGAATTTAGTTCCATTATCAGTTCGTACGGCTTTTACTGTAATCGAACACGCTCGAGCCTTATTTATGAAATCATTCAATTTTGAGGCAATTTCAGATTTTTCTTTTAAAAAATAAACCGAAGTGTAGTTCGAAAAATCGTCTTTAATAAGTAAAAAATACTTTGAACCTCCTATAGATAAGGCTTCCATAGGTCCCCAAAGATCGGCATGCACTAACTTACGTTGCTTATTCTTTCTTGACTTTTCAATTTTCTCGAAACTTTGTAGATGGGTCTTTCCTTGCAGAAAAATTTTCCAGTATCTTTAATTTCGCGTTTTTTATATAAACCAGATGTTTTGATAACATCTACACTGAGATGCCCAAGTCGCTGATGCCATTTTTCAATGTTCCCGGTAAATAATAAGTTTGCTGGATCTGGTTGAACAATGCTCATTGAATGCTTATATAATCGGGAACTAGTGCACCGCTTACCGACAAGAAGTGTTTCACCATCTCTTTTTATTTCTACACGACCATTGACTAAGCTATTAGAAGCATCATGTGAGCCAGCTGCACTGTGACTGAACAGATCAAAATTAATGCTAGACATGCAAAGTACATCCAACAGCTTATGTCGCTGTCACCCGGGACTGTATCATTACCTCTCCAATTCCTTCGGCGTATACTGTTTCCATGTTTCTTAAGCGCACTGGAAACTCTTGCTTTTTTTAATGAGCTTCGCACTGAAAACACATATGACTGGAAGTGCCAGAGTCAGTATACCAGCATGTTGTATTTTGAACGAAGAATTGAGCCATGAATGCTGAGGCTGATGTCGCTTGACCTTTCAGCTGCGAAAGTCTTGTGCGACTCTATTTCCACCAATCCCCCCGCTTTTTACAAGATTGCAAGTGCAACTTTTCTTTTTATCGGCTATGGGGGTTTTCTTTTTGCTCTGATGAAGCAATGCCTGAACTGCATTTTCATGCGCCTTATTTATTGAAGCATTTCCTATTTCATTAAGCGCTGTATTAGATTTTGAAGAGTTTGTTCATTTGGAATTATGAAATCCCACATATAATTTTGTTGATGACCGCTGATTCAGCCACTGGAGCACCCAGTTCCTTAAGCCGCCTTGCCATCTGCTCTATTGATGAAATATGACTGGCCATGTTGTCGTCCTCAGGCTTTCGATATTCATAAAACTTCTACTGTAATGTGCTGACATTACATTCTGACAAACGCCAGAACGTTGTTCGTAGATTGACGACAGTTTCGTCCACATTTTGGTTGCGCTTTCACATGTCCAACTCCATTGACGATGTGATGACCTGTAGACTTTGCAGACTAATCAAAAATACAGCCTAATTCGTTTTCTCGAAGATAAACAATAACCTGAAATTTCCAAAGAGAAAAATCTCGACATTTTTGCATTGATATAGCCCTGTCCATCTTGGTATAGTCCTATTTTTGTTTCGGAAAAGATTTCGCTGAAATTCGTTGCAGCTACTTTTGCTGTTCGGGCTGAAACAAAAATGTACTCCAGAGTACGTATATTTATTTAAGAATAATGGAAAATACAAAAGAACAAACAAAACACAGCTATACGTTTTAGAGAGAAAAATCAAAAGGTGTCGGTATTTGACATTTCGGTTTATAGCCGTTACAAAATATTAGGTTTGTTTATTTTGTTAATTTAATGTGTCCAAAATGTTTTAATTTTTTCAACAAAAACAAATGAAAATAAATATATTCTTGCTAGTTTCAGGACTTGTTTACATTAATGAATAAAACATAAAAATAACTTAAAATAAATCTTAACCCACTTAAGCTATGTTACAAAATCAATATGTACTTTTTTATTTTTTTTTTTGAATTTGTTACCCATTCTCCTGTTTCATGTTTTTTATATTTTTTATTTGTATAATCTTAAAAGCTATCTAGATCTACCTCAATTTAGGTACCTGTAATCTATGTAAGCCGGCCAAGGTTTCAAAAAACAGCATTACCGAGCCTGCCCAATGACGGACTACCCCGACCTTGAAGGAAACGACGAAAAAGTTTCTTCCCCTTCATTAAGTCACCAACGCATTTGGTCCAAGCAAAATCCCTTATATCGCGACTCTCTACCGACCTACTGAACCGGATATGCTCCACACTGCCGTATGTAACGTCTTTGTTGTGGTTAAGTCGCCTGTCTGGAGTTGTTCGAGCAACGTTTATCCTGAATCAGCCCCTTTTTGTCCAGGTGGAAGCACAGAACAAAACCGTTTAAGAGCACACTCTTATGGTACGTATGATTAGAGTAAAAAGCCCCAGAAATTAGATTGTTCGTCGAGTTCATTGCTTTAGCAATAAGCTTTCTGGTCAAATTAATGACGAAATTGTTCACTCGCAAGTTATGCATAGTACAAGACTTATTTAGGATAGAATTTCATGTACTGCGATATGGAGTGACAAGCCTTAAGGCAAACTCTCTCAAATACCCTAACCTTTTCCATTAAACTTGCCCTCACGCTGAACCACATGGGACATCCAAATACCATATATGGTAATTTAAGCATAAGGATAAGGGTTATGTAGCAGAAAACCTTCACCCTTGCACTGAATTGGTGCAATAAAACAGTCTTTTTGTAATGGCAAAAGTACCTTTTGCTCTGGTTAGGGAAACATCTACATATATATATTGGTCAAAATATAGATATTGATCTAGCCAGATCCCAAGGTATGTGACTACATTTCGACAAGCAAGTGGTTGCCCGCGTTGACCCACGATCAAAAACTTTCGCCAGTTCTTTAAGGTGTTCGCAGAGGCCCCTAAAAAGAATGGTTTCCGACTTCTGGAAGTTGATTTTCAGCAATTATCGCAATATCGTTTAATCTTGTCAAAGTCACTTTGCAAGAGCATATTAATGACCTCGATCTTAGGACCTGATCTGTATGCGATCAAGTCATCTGCGTACGCTACGATATGGTGGTGATCACTTGTGTAAATGGTAAACAGGATCGACGAATTTACCGCCCCTTGTTGCAGACCGTTTTTAATGTGAAATGTTTCAGCAGAAACCACATCGCCATTCTTCACAATGAACTGTCTACTGGAGAGCATATCAAAAATAATATACAGCAACGGTTTACTTATGCCCACCCTGTTCAGTTTGAAGAATAGTCCCTGTAACCATACGGTTCGAAGGTTTTTTCCAAGTTTCTTACTTTTGTTCCACTGGATATCAGATACCAGTTTAGGCGCAACATGTGAAATATCATGCCCCGCCTTAAAACCGAATTGATTATCCGGAACTATATTTTTGTGATCAACCCACTTAGCCAGGACTCTACTCCTTAGGGGAAGACCTGCAGAACTAACAAAATCCTATCGACCTCAAGTCAATGGAAAAGTCGTAGGCAGGCACATAAGAGGCGTGCCTCTTAAGCAAAAGTCTCTTCATATCACACAAAAATTAATCACCTACGCTCTTCAAAGTCTAACTACTAAGCTTGAAAAATTATTCAAAGACAAGGAAATTGCGGTTGCTTGTTTTCTTAATATCAGTATACGCCCAGTCAGGGGTGGGCAAGTAATTTTAAGTGGGTCCAGATACGGTTGAAAACTTTTATCGAGGTCCAGAAAAAAAAACTCATAATGTTTTGTATTTTTTTTTTATTTTATTTCATTTATTTATTTTTATTTTTGTAAGTAACTGTAGAAAACACAATAGGTAAAATTAATGAGAGAAATTACAACGACAGTTTTGAGCCAGTTTTTTTTTAAATTTGGCTTACGCGGGGAACAGAAAATGCGAAGAGTGTCGTCAAGGTGGGCGTCTGATAATCTCGAACGATATTTGTTCTTCAAAAAATTCATTTTTGAGAAAGACGATTCGCATATATGAGTATATGTTGAGCCAAACATATTAGCCAAGTTGATAGCTAGTTTTTGCAATTTTGATATTTTTCTGAAACATGTTTGCCCCAAAATTCTTCAGTGGGTGCAGTTTTATACTTTTGCAAGGAAATATCTTCTTGCAGGTCAATTAATTCCATTTGCAGTGAAGCCTTTGAAAGACCAAATAACTTCGCAGCCACGTCAGTCCATTCTGTTGCTGCAGCGACTTAATAAGGTAGTTTAAGGAATTGAGAATGCTTCCCAATCTCGGCAAAGCCTTAAAATCTTACAGCAAATTCGTTTTTAAGATCGGATAGAAACTTCGAAAACACTGCAATGTGTTCTTCTTCAGAGTTCTCCTTTTTACCTTCAAGAATTGTTGGGAAATGAATAAATTCTTGTCTAGCAATATCTTTATCAAAAACATCCAGCTTACGACGAAAAGCAGACATGCTTTGTATTGTTTGGTGCAGGCATGGGTGTTGAATGTATGTATGGTTGGCTAGTTATAAAAAATATATGTACATAATTGAATTGAATTTAAAAATATTTGAAGGTCCAACGGCTAACAGGTCCGCCTGTTGCTGGCCACCACGCCCCATTATCAATATGTATCCAAAACAAAGGAGTTGTTCGTACTACAAATAAGAGAATAAAAACCATGCGAGATAACAAAAGAATATAAACCACATTAAGTAGCACACAACTCACAGTCATTGGTGCGAAAGGCAGTCCAGAAGGAGGGGTTCTTTCCCCTCTATTATCCACCCTAGTCAATAAACTCCTTATTATATTGTACTTAGTAAAGACGGTGTTTACGTTCAAGGATATGATGATGTTACTGCAACCCTAATTAGAGGCAAATTTGAAGAAACAATCTCAAATCGCCTCCAGAGAACTCTATACCTCGTAGCAAATCGATGCAAAAACATTTAACTCAATGTCAAGGACAAACTAAAAAATCAAACCCTTTTTGGTAATACTATTAAGTCAAAAACTCACTTGGAATATACCTTTAAAAAAAACCAAAGAAAAAGCCAGGACCTCACTATTGACCAGCAAAACTCTTGTGGGTTAAAACTGGGGCCTGAACTCAAAAATGGCACCGTGGATGTACACAGCAATTGCTAGACCTATAATCACTTGTGAATCTGCAATATGGTGGCATAAAACGAAACAAAAGCCTACACAGGCTGGAATAAACAAACTTCAAAGATTTGCCTGTGTGTGTACTACGGGTGTTTAGCCGTTAGTCTTATCGCGAATAAAACAAACACAATCCTTTAAAAAAATAATTTACGCCCTTTATTTGTTTGCTTATAGGCGTCTGTATTCTACAGTGTTTGACTTACGACTAATCTCCTACATACCGGCAGACTCTTTTCCTAGTGTGGCCACTTTACAATCACTAGCTAGTGTTGCCACTTTATATTTCTTACATTCTTATCAGTTTCTCTCCTATGGCTTGCTACAGGTGCAATAAGAACCGCACCCACCGCAGCATTAGAGGTTCTGCTGAACCTCGTACCTCTTCAACTCCACATACAGAAAGAAACTTTGGCAAACGACTACGTGCTTATCTCAGTGGATGAGAAGGACTCCAAAATAGTTCACCCAAAGCTTTCACTGGAACTCAGGAACCTATTAGGAAATACGCTTACAGGCAACTGTTTTAAAAAGTACGACTTCAACCATAACTTCAAGGGTATATTCCCTGATCGATAGAATTGAAAACAGAATAAATGCCTATTTTGAAGACATACTGGTGTGGAAAACCGATGGATCCAAAACAGACGAAGGAATTAGGCTAGTCATATACGGAGAAACTACCAATGCCTCACTGTACAGATGGATAGTAGCATCTCAGCATTTCAAGTTGAGGTAAACGCAATAGAGCTCTGCATTGGAGAGAACATAAACAGATCTGTCACCGATAAGAACATTTATTGTATATTCTCTCTGATACCAAACCGGCCCTACTTCCTATCAACGCTTTTGAATTAACCTCAAGAATTATCTGGGGCTGCATTAAACTCATCATAACACTAGCCAGGACCAATAGAGTCCATTTAATCTGGGTGCAAAATCATAGTGGTTATGATGGTAATGAAAGACCAGATGGATTGGTCAGAAAAAGTTCGGCTTCAACATTCACGTTGCCACTACCATTCTGCGGGTTACCAATTATCTCCATAAAATGCTACATAAACAACTGGCTAAGAACCAGCGCACTCCTATACTGGACGGAGACTGAGAGTAATAGGCATGCCACAAACATTTTACCAGCCCTACAGCTTTCTAGGAATCAGATACACGCAATAACCTAGTGTACACAACTTGTGACTGTCGGAATAGCACAAGGCAACACATGTCGCATGTGCAACGAAAATTAAAAAAACCGCAGAGCATAATAGCCTTTGCCACTGTAATCGTCTAACCAGAACAAGTCTACGTCTTCAAGCTAAACCATGCTTTGAGGCAGAATACCATATAGCACTGCCAGCTCACTCAATGATATAGCCGAATTTATTAAAAATTCAGGCATGAAGAGCTTTAACTTGAAGAAGTTACAATAGACCTAACCTGAGTGCAGCCATAGGGGTACATAGCCTCATCTCCCCTTTCAATCTAATCTAAACTAGTCAGTCTATTGATCACCTTTTTCAATACCTTGCTAATATTCGGAAGTACACCACTGATTTCTTACTTCTCAGTGACTCGCAGATCATCTCGAGCTCTTCTTTCAAAATGAACGGAGGTCGTTCCCTTTTGTCGGCGATGACATTATTTGCCTTGTGTTGTGGTTTAATCCAGTAACATAATTTGTCTTGTACACTTCCTGGAAAATAACTCCTATGGCCTCGACCTTCTCTTGAGGATCCTCGATCACAAAGAAGTCGTCATCATTAACAGCTTCTATTGGATCTGCAATGGTGGACACGAATTCAGCACACATCTAACTAGTAGGTTATATTTTGCTTTTGCAAGCAACGGTAGGTCTTCCACCAGTCGGTGGCTGTCAATGAAAAAAAATAAATGCCATTACTTTAAAGATGCAATTCTGATTTTGTGTGTGCAACGACGTCAGTCATTGATATTCATGTAAGTTTTACGTTGGAAAAAAGTTTAGCACGTTTTCCATGTTCCTTCAATCTACGCAGCATTTTGATCGAATATTTTAATTGATTTGCTGTAAATATATATTTTCTAATCTTTAATTGGTAATTTAATAAGTTAAAAAAAACAATCAGATATGGTGAAAGGGAAATGGCGCCATTTGGTGCTCTTAGGAAAAAAAGAGCTCTTATTTTGAAATCAAAAGCTAAAAGCAGAATGTTTCCGATATTTCACAGCTTTTGGAAACTTCAGGAATGCTTCACAATACAACAATTCGGCATCTTGAAACATTTAGATTGATAAAAGGTGTTGGACGAATTTCTCATAAACGGAAAACTACTCCAAGGGAAGACAAAAGTAAGAACCATAATTAACTTTCGCCCCCTTATGCACGCATATGCAGACGTGCGATTACACAGGAACTTATGGGACAACGCATAATAAGCCCAGAGTCGATTCGTTCATTTTTGCAAACATAAGTGAGAGTGAACTCAGTTGCTCATCAGATTCAGTTTGTTTATTAAGACTTTTATAAAAAAAAGTACCGCTTCAACACTGGTTGAACATTTACCCCGCTTCCTACTTTACACTTCATCTCCCTCTTCTATAAAACTAGTTTCGCCCCGGGGTAATTAGTCCAGTGCGCGCTGGCCCTTTGACAATAAATTTCTGAACTTTTACATGGAATGGCAAACCTCACTCTATATTTTTTGACAGCGTGATGTCATTGGTATCTTTGACAGCTGCTGAAACATAACAATTGGAAAACAATCATTGCTATCTGGTCAACTGGCATTGGCCAGTTAGGACACCTGTAGCGATACTTCTTTGTTGAGTCCTAAGAGGGTACGTCTAGGTTAGGCCAAAGGCAGCGTGAGATCACACAGTCACTCCTAGAGATCCATGGTTTGTTGGATCATTATATGGCTATAAGCTATGGCTCTCTTGCTAGCTCATCCGTTTTCTTTCCCTTTCACTTTTGTGTATTCAGGTGCCCAGCAGATATGCACTCGGAGTGATTCGCAGACTCTACTTAGAGTTTGATGACATTTTTGTGCTTCTATTGATTTGGTGGTTTCACTTAGATATCAAAGCTTTTATGGCTTAACTGTCCACAAAGATATAATCTCTGAGGGATCAAGCTCTATGAACAGTACAGCCTGTGCAGCTTTACAAAATGCAAATATTTCTGCCTGAAAAATATTACATTCGTCCGGGATCTTGAAGGAGTCCTGGATCTGTAGCATTTCATAGTCGAATCCAGCTCTAGTACCTTTCTCCATTTTTTACCCGTCGCGTCCGTATAGAGATGGAGTTTTCCAATATTGGTGGCAGTGCTAGTGAACCAATCATGTCTTCTAGGAAATGATGTGGAGAAACTCCTATAAAAGTCCACGCTTGATACGAGCTAGTTACTACACTTCGTCAGTTTTGATAGTTCGTACTCCTGTATTCTATTGCCGTGCTTCCATAGACCTGATTGCTTTGGTCTGATCGAGCTCTTGCAAGCCGTACATTTAAGGAAGTTTAGCAATATCTCTAGTGCAGCCTGAGAAGTAGACCTTACTGCGACACACGCTAGTCTTTGAACTTGTGTGAGTGTTTTGACATAACTAGTCTTTTCCGCGGCTTTCCACCGTACCAATGTACCATAGGTAAGAATTTGTTAAATTATGGTTATGTACATCGAGTGTATTATAACATAGATAATCTTAATCCCCAACGTTTCCAAAAGGTTCTTTGGGATGTGTGGAATGCTCCTGAAGGTTTTTTAGTTCCTTCTTCGATGTTACGCTTCCAACTGATTCTGGGAAGATTAAGCTTTTCTAGCTTTCTTTTCTTGTGAACAACACTATTTCGGTTTTTGATGAATTTATCCCTAAACCGTTTTGTTTTTTCTATTTTGCGAGTGTGTTCAAGACTGACATCATTAACTCGCTGATCGTTGGAAGATGTTTTCCCACCAGAATGACTACGTCATCGTCTTAGGCTACTGCGTTAACACCCTTCTATTCGAAACTTGTAAAGATGTCGTTTATAACAAGAATCCACAGAAAGGGAGAGAACACTCCCCCTTGTGGCATTCTTCTTGCAACCGTGCTATGGTTGTTTCTACACGACGCTTGTCCTTATAGGTCCGGTGTTTACATAATTAAATGTTCTTTTGATACCTTCTTTTCTTACGATTTAAGGTGCGTCAAAATATAAATCCATTCTCGAAAAAAATGGCTCATAGAACCTTGTAATCCTCAGCCGACGATATTGCAGCTCTTCGCTTGATTATTTCACTTCCAGAAATCATAAGGTGTTTGAGTGAAAACCGTATTTTTAGGCAAAATAAAAAAAAAATTTATATTTTCGATTAACTATTACTTATTTACTTACTTAGGTGGCGCTACAGGGCTGAACTTGAGCCTCAACTAAAAAGCCTCTCCAGTTAGCACAGTCTTTTGTAAAGTGGCTCCGACTCCCGGTCAGTTGAGGTCCTTTTCTACTTGTGCGCCCCACTTAAAGTCAGGTCTTCCTCTACCCGCTCTCTTACGTTCGAAAACTCTGCGGGCCGTCGCATTGGTGTCCATTCGCTCCAAATGTCCTAGCCAACTCAGACGACTGAAGCGGAATTTTCTGACTAGACCGATATCGCTGTACAGTTCGTATAATGGATGACCAAATAGCAATGATAGTTTTTCAAATTGTTAAGTTACAGCAGCTGTCAAAATCACCAATGATATCCAGCTGTCAAAATATTCAGTAAGGTTTGCCATTTCATCAGGCATCGTTTTACGTTTGCCGAATGTGCGGAAATTATTAAAAAATATCGAAATTCCGGCTCAATTGTAAATGCGCAACGTGAATTTCGTCGTGAGGTCGATCGTCAACATGGCGAGTGCAGGTAATTCGTCGCACCGTGGAAAAGTTTGAAATTGAAGCCTGGCGACCATAGACAACGCCGTAAGTTCGCTAATTGGGCGCTGGGAATGTTAGCCGGAGATCCGGATTTTAGCCAAAAAAATCATCTTCTTGGACGAGACCCATTTTTGACTCAGCGACGATGTCAACAAGCAAAATTGCCGTTATTGAAGCGAATACAATTGACAAGTGGTCAGCCAAGCATCAACCCATCCACAAAGATTGACTGTTTGGTGCGGTTTATGGCACGGCGGCATCATCGGAGCTTATTTCTTTCGAAATGAGGAAGGAGACACCGTCAATAGTCTCAGGTATAGACCAATGTTAACCGACTTTCTGTCATCAGAGCTCGACAACATCGATATATCCGAGCTGTGGTTCCAACAAGACGGCGCTACATGCCATACAAGCGACGCAACGCTCGAAGTTGTGAAGGAGAAATTTAGCGACTGGATCATCGCACGGCGAGCGTTCATCAATTGGCCGCAGCGATCGTGCGATTGGCACTACTCGATTATTTTCTCTGGTATACGTCATGTTCTTAGCCTTAATTTCTGTTCTTGGACTCATGTCTGCTCTACGTCTAAGAAGAGAGAAAAAGAAAAAGGAACAACAGATCGGATACCGGAAGACTGACAAGCAAAAAAAAACCCAAAGATGGATTCCACCTCCCTCGAGTTAAGCTAGCTCTGGTTTCTCTAGTACAGTCAGATCTGAAAATATGGTAGAACAATAGACAAGATTTTTAAATTCTACTACACACCGTTATTGTTTTATTTAAATTTTTTTTCCTATCGTTCTTATTTGGTCACCCTCATTGAATCTTCTCCTCCAAAGCCTGTTAAGACCGAGGGTATCTTCATCCACTTTCGATAGAGTCCATGCTTAAGCGCCATAAAGTAGGACTGCAATGATTAAGGTCTTATATAGAGACTCCTTAATTGTTCAGGATAGGACCTTACTACTCAACTGATGTTTTATCCAAATCATCAGCAATCTGCAAGAGTGATTCTTCCTTTTATTTCTGCTTAAGTGCTGTTGGCAGAATTGATAGCAGAGCCAGGGTAGACAAAGTTACTACTAAATTATAACTGTCCAATTTGTCGATGTTGTGTGATCCTTCTTGTTGACAGCGGAAGTTTTGACTATCATTATCTAAGTTGAATGTTCTATTCTGCCTGAGGGTGGGATAATAGACTTCTCTGCAGTTAGAAGAAAGGTTTTTCCTTATTCTCAGTTGTGACTCTACTACAAGGTTTCCTTCCTCAGTTCTAAAGGCTTCAGCGCGCCTCTTCTTGTCTTGTTAACTTTTAACTTCCATACGTTATTAATAGAGTACAACTTCGTAATAACTTCGATCGCGCGCTTCTCTTCCCGTCTCTTCTGCTCACGAGCGGCTTTCGTCCTCCGTTGCAGCACCGGTTTGTACGCTTCTTGTTTAGCTGCATGTACTTTCCGCCATTCTAAATTGAACCAGGGATTTCTTCATGTTGTTCAGGTGAAACCCAACACATCAGTTGCGGCGTCTCTAATGGGAGCGTTGCTACTGGTCGTCGGTATTAGATGCTGGCAGGATGGGTGTTGTTGAGAGATATCGGGATACGCGTTTCTGGCGGTATCTTGAGATTGCAGCCTTTCTACGTTATATCTTCTCGCAGTAGTTCTTCTTTGTTACGCCGCTTGAAAAATCCGTATTCGGACCTTGGCTACAACACGGTGGTTATCCCAGTCAATGTTGGCTGCCCGGAATGTTCGGACGTCCAGGATACTAGAGGCATGCTTTAAGTCTATCGCAATGTGATACATTTTATTTAGCATTTCATGGTCTAGAGACCGCCCTGTTCCCTGTTGTATATTGAGATAAGGAAACCATGTACTTGCTATAGTGATATTTCGTCCCACCGCAAAGTCAGTAAGCCTAAGTCCGTTGCCAGATGTAACACCGTGTAGGCTATGTTTACCAACTGTCCTACCAAAGATGTCCTTCTTTCCTATTCTAGCGTTTAAATCGCCTAGTACGATTTTAACGTCATACTTAGAACGTTGCTCATATATTTCGTCGAGGAGTCCGTAGAAACATTCTTTTGTGGCGTCGTTCTTATGTTCCTTGCATACTAATCTTATGCTAGCGAGTTTAGGCTTATTGTCGATTGTCATAAGATGCTCGCTCACGGGTTGGAAGCTCAAGACTCCTTGTCTAAGTCTGCCACATATGGCAAATCCGCATCCGAATAAGATCTGTTTGTTTTCCTTATAGCAATCACTAAGTAATATATGTATATCAGTTTTTCATCCTCCTTATGTTCGGTCTATGCCATTCGACACATTTTTTAATCTCTTCCGTATGCCCATAGTATGACGTAAAATTCGTGTTTGGCGATTTTAATCCCATGCTAGGCAAGAAGGGCATCTTTGGTTATACAGTGGACAAATGTAAACTAAAAACAAAATTAAAAGAAAAAAATGCAAAATATTGATGTTGCTCTTCACTGCAACCCCTTTCACTGCGGTACTTAATGGGCAGGTCAACAAGTATCCATTTTTTATGATTTTGTGTTTCATACATCCTCTTATCTTTTTGTCGGACCTATGTGAACATACATAGGATTCGGTTGTTGTTTCTTTTTCTTTTCGGGGTATTATTTTATGATATCACCACTGACCCATTGTCTTCATCCTTTTGTTTTTTTTTTATGGTACACACTGCACTCTTTGTTTCCTACCATCACTACGCATTTAATTGCATTTGATAAGTTTTAATTCTTTGTCTTTAGTTATTTGCGTAGAGATTGAATGGTAGATTTGTTGGCATTGTCCCTGTTTGGGAATACTTGTGAATTTAAATCATCCTAACTTTCATAAATTGTTAATTGCTCCTAACTTTATTTCATCTATTTGCTAGTCCATCATTGGCTTGAATAATGTCGTAACACTCTGTAAAGTAATGCAATTTTCCTTTATTATGTGACTATTTGAAATTTGAAATCTTGTTAACTTACACTATTCTAATCTTTCTCATTTATGCTTTACATTCATTTACGAGTATCACGAGTCACTTTAATTTGTTCAACTGTTATACTCAATATTATTCATATCACTAATTTGTATAACACTTTACTCTATGAAAGATCTCTAATAAAATTGTCTCGTCCACTTGGATATCGAACAGCGGAAAGATAAGTAGCATTTTATTTCTTTTACATTGGCTATCTATCCATTGTATTTCTTCCCTCCGCGCTGCAAGTGCTGGTCCTTCAAATTAAATTTGTTTGATTGCTCGATTATTATAAAACAGTCCCTTTTCTTCAAAAGAAAAATGGAGTGGGGGACGGTATGCCAGCGCCTTACGCGTCTTCTATTCTAATGAAGATTTTATTTAGTAGTGAGACTTCAGATAGTAAAGTGCTAGTGGAGATAGAGGAGGGTGGTGATACAGAGAAAAATCTGAGAAGACAAAGAGGACAGTTGGTGAGTTAATCACTGAGTATTTCTCAGCTATGTATTTTATTTGTAGTTATTATTAACTTTTGTTTTTATTTATTAAGGTGTTAGTTTATATTTGTTTCATATTTTAAAATAATTTACTGATTACTTTTTGAGGATATATTATATTAATATATTGCGATATTTATATTGTTGATTATAGTATAAAGTATTTAGTAATACTATTTTGTATGACGGAGCTGTCAGATGATGGAGAACGGAAGTGCGTATATTTAAAATTCGTTTTAATTATGCGTAATGGAGTGAGAAGATCCAGTCTTGTAGCGCGAATGGGGGCACGGGGGTTTACCTCTCCATTCAATGCTCGAGGATCCACTCTTGTTGCGCGGATAGGGGAACGGGGATATACCTCTCTATTCGTTGCTCATGAAGTGGGCGGTGCTTCACATTCGCATATTTCGTTGGAAGGACTTGTCGTTGTTTTGCGCTTGTCCGTCCGTTGGTTCAACACTCTGAGAGTGTACGCGATCGCCAGTCGTACGACATCCGTGGTCACCTCATCTTATTCGCTCCCGAAGTAAGGTTGGATTTGGTTGTAGACATGTGCCATCTTGTATTGTAAAATACTGATGGTTAATATCACAATTAGAAAATGGTTATGATGGATCAAGAGTGCGTGAATTTATTTGTATTTGTGCCAAATGGAGTTAGTGGATCCACTCTTGATGCGCGGATAGGGGAACGGGGATATACCTCTCTATTCGTTGCTCAAGACGTGGCTGGTGCCCTTCCATGCACACTCTTATTTAGATGAACTTACATGCTAGCTGTTTGGTCATCCTTCTTTCTCAAATACTCGGAGTGTGTGGTTCTAACTACGCAGAGTAACGCGATCGCCATTCGCACGACTCTTGAACCTATCTGGCGTCGTAGCATTTCGATGTGAAAATTTGTAACGGAGCATATATGTATAACCATCAACCAATCCGACTATTTATTATCAATATGCGTACT
Source organism: Volucella zonaria (assembly GCA_963966105.1). Classification (NCBI taxonomy): domain Eukaryota; kingdom Metazoa; phylum Arthropoda; class Insecta; order Diptera; family Syrphidae; genus Volucella; species Volucella zonaria. The sequence goes on along the minus strand of OZ014530.1, from coordinate 234,185,051 downwards.
ACCTACGCATATACGTTTTCTCTTAAGTATGAGTATTAGGTATTCTCATTTGGTATTTAGTAGAGCAGCTAGGAGTACTCATGGATGTATTTTTATCTCATTCCAGAAGCAAAACAAATGACGGGACCCAAACGACCAGAGCAGCCCTATTCTATCCTAATGCTATATTGCTATATAATTCAATAATAAATAAATCCAAAAAAAAAAAAAAAAACATCTCATTATTTTAGGTCTTATACAAATATAGCCTAAGCGGAATTACATCCAGAAGCGTTTTATTGATTTTGCGGTGAGACGTAATGTAACTACAGCCAACACGAGGTTCCCTGACTGTCTCCTGATCAACAAACTGTCTACCAAAATGATCATATTGCTTCAGACGCAAGTACTCCTCTAGTATTTTTCATGTCCCAATGTTCCGGGCAGCTACCATCAACTCGCAAGAGATCACCAGGGCCTTTTCCGATCAAATTCGCCTCAACCTCTTGAGAATAACGATGCCACCAGCATCAAACGTAGAAGATCAATGACGCTCAATCGAGGCCTTCAAAATATGCTATCGGAAGAATTAAGTTCGGAAGTTTTATGAAAAAATAAAACGAGTATGCCAAAGGTGTAAAGCCCGGACAGAAATCTGCAAGGATGGGGGAGACCTCATTGTACAACAACAGAAAAATTATTTCCGGACATTGCTAAACGGCAATGACGAACTACACTCCAACGTCAGGCAGTCAGCACTTCTCACCGTTTGTATCAACATTTCTAGGAAATGTCTAGCAAAAGATGGGTAGTATAAATCAGGACTAGACAACCTGTAATACTCATAACGTTACCACTGGTATTCCTTTACTTCCCCTTTATACACAGATATATGTACTAACTAATTCGTGATTCAAGAGTCCAAGTCCAAGCAAATACCAATTTTAATGATCAAAATGTCAAATAAAACCAAAATTATTTGATATCCTTTATATATTATATTATTATATTCTTTATTATTAAATGCAAGTACTTCGAGAAGAATCATTTGCTGTGGGCACATCTGCCATGTTGCTTTCGTTATCATCTAAAACTGTTTCGTCCACGCTAACATCATCGGGAATTTCTTCATCACTGTTTTCATTATTTGCGCTTGTCCATGAACCAGTCTACAAAAAACAATAAAAGTAAAACAGATCCATACAATAAATCAATTGTGTTACCTGTGATAAGATCTCGTCACCATGCAGATCCTTATTCTTCAAATTTCCCATCCAGAAAGCTGATGCACATTTGTTGGCTGCCAGCAGAGCTTTTACTCTGAACACTAAATTCTCTACTGTCTCTCGAAGTGCTGGTATTTGACTCACAATTGAAGTATTTTTGAGAGCCTGTAATAAAAATAGGGTTTAATTAGCCGTTATTTGCCAGAATATTTCACAATTCGCACTTTCGAATGGCAACACAAATTATGCAGAAATCGAGTAGTCACTTGAAGGTTCTTGAGTAATTCATTGACTCGCTCGGGGTTCTCTCTAAGATAATTTTCATACACTGGCAATCCCTTTTGTAGGACGATCTTTAAATAAAAATGCGCATGCTAAAATTAAAAACAGAAAAACAAACAAAAATTAGGTCTGCTCAATTAGACAAATGGGTTGCGAGTTACTTTCAAGAATAGCACGAAGTTCCTCGGCACTTCCAAGGACTGAATAATTTCCAATAGAGTATTTAAAATCTCACAGCTTTTCTCCCAGACCCTAAGCTGATCTAAATCTGCGCTGCCTCTTTCACAAGATGTCTCATTGAGAGAGTGGATAAGCGTTTCACAGAGTCCTCTAAACAGCATTGGAAAGTTTGCTCTTAACAAGAAATAAAATCAAAAGTTAGTAAGAATTTTTTAACATCGTCCAAACTCGTACTTATTAAAATTCGGAAACGATCTTAAGCAACTCTCTTTGGACCTTAAATACTGCGTCTCTTCCAAGATCGCCTTTAAAATGGTCTTCTGTCGATTGAAGTCGGACTTTCTTAAATACCCCTTAACTAACTCATCCAAATAGATGTTGCATAAAGAACCCCTTTCCATTGTTCCATCATAGTTGAACCATTTTCGACAGAGTAGCACTTTACAAAGGTTACCTAAAAATTAAACTCTTTTAACTCGTTTCAAAATCAATTGTTCTAAAAACTAACGGATTTCGTCATCCAAATTCTTTTTAGCTACGAACTTCTTTAGAGATTGCATTAAATGATAAAGATGAACGGCAGATTGAATATCAATCGCGCTAGTTTCATATGTAAGACACCTGCCAAAGACTTCTGCGGCTAAGGTCGACATTTCTTTATTGGCAAATCGTTGTCGACTCGATCTTCCCAAGATTGCTAAAAATGCTTCTAAAAACAATATGTCACCTAAATCTGATCGCTGTTACAATGGTTATATTGTTACCCTTGAGCAGTTTTTTATTGGTATCATCGCCAAAACCAGACCAAGAGAATAATGCGCCCAATAAACGAAGACACAATCCAAAGCAAACTTTCAGATAATTGAGTTCATCTGTAAATAGATCGGCATTACCAAGTGCACCTTCTACTTTTTGTACTATTGTCAGGATAGCCTTGGAAATCTATAAGAGACACGGTGTTATTATTTTCAGGGCAAATGAGAACACATACCTGTTGAAAATTTGTCATAATTGGTTCAAGGAACTGAGAAACAATGTCCGAAATAAAGAAGCTTGGATATACTATATACTGAAGTTGTTGATCGGCGATGAATTTCTGAACTCCTGTTACCGATTCAAGTTTGCTTACAATGTCTGTGATGATGAATCTGCATTTAAAGGGTGGAAAAGAATAGTAGTTATAGGTTTAATAAGATTGCAAACTGCTTTACTTGAATTCCAGAAGTCCAATGGAGTTGGGAATTTTTTCACTTGGTAGAGGATATTTAAGATTAAAGTTTACCTTCAAAATCAACATTATGTCGGGATTCATTTGCCTGTAAATAAACGAGTTTATTTATGTTGACAAATATGTTATGTATCAAAGAGTTATCTTGATATTTGATAAGTTTTGTTTTTTAAATCTTCCCTAAAGTATCAGGTTTCCACTTGCCTGTTCACAAATACATATAACCTAACCCGATTCACCTTTCCTATACCGCATGAGTTCGCAATTAAAATAGTCTTTGTCATTTGATTACATATCAAGCGCAGAAACTGCCATGGACAATTTACTAAACACCCACTCAATATTGAACTAAAGTTATGAGCAGGTAAATCTTATATAAATTTCGGGTCGAAACACGAGCAGAAACATATCCTCGGATGGAACTTGAACTTTAATTTCTTTCGAGACGAGTTTTAACAATGACCCTTGCTGTAATTTTCACTATTAGTTTCTCAACATAGAGGGGCAACGTCTTGATACTCACGCTGGCATCCATAACATTTCATCTCTTAAGATGTTATTTTTCCTGTTTTCATTTCTTATATCGTGCTCTGTAGTGAACTCCAGTAATGGCATAAGTGTATTTAAGGTAACTAAACCCCTACCATCCCTGTCCTGTTGTACGGTGCAGAAACATGGACACTTTGTAAGCGGATGTAAGCTTTAAGGTTTAAACAAAAAATTATCCGTCTGGTATTTAATCCCGTTGACGGAATATGGAGGAGAAGGTATAACAAATAACAAGTATATCGGAGGTACAGCAAAGTGGGTCTGGTCCGATGGTGGCTTCGCTTACAGCAATTAAGATGGTTAGTTCATATAAACCGTATGAAAAGCAGTCCTCCAGCCCGAATGATCTTCGATTCCATACCAGTGAGACAACGTAGTTTAGGATGACTTTACCTAAGGTGACACATGCAGTTGGAAGGGAACCTCAACCAAATTGGTCTACGTAACTGAAGGCAGCTAGCTAGGTAGGTGCTCTGGCGAGGTTTTTCATTCTACATGTCCTTGTCATTGCAGGTAACTCATACTCACGCGCACTTCTCTGACCAGGTCGATATCGCTGTACGGTTAGTTCCCTATAATGTCTTCCCCTCAAAAGCCCGTCAACGCAAACGGAACCAAACATTATCCGAAGAATCATGAGTTCAAAACGACCGAATATAGATCCATATAGAAATTACACCAATAGAATAAGACTGGGATAACAAGAAACTTGAAATACAAAATCTCCTTACTGTTTGTTGACAAGCCTTAAGACCGAAGAAACAGCGATTGGCAAGTGCAACACTTAATTTTTGATGAGATTCGTCGATGCTGTCCTTTCGATCTTGTTGACTGCATACATGTACTTGGTTTTGCTCCCATTCACAGATAAAGCCATTTTTGCAGCTTTTGTTTAAATGGTGGCAAAGGCACCAGTGAGAGTTCGCTGCGTTCCTCCCAAAATAACGGTGTCGTCACGTATGCAAACAGATCTTTGGAAAATGATGCCTTTGGTGTTTGTTGAAGATATCACACTGTAGTCCATCATGTTGTCCAAACCCTTTTTCACATCAAAGTTTCCGATAAGTTTGCTTCCGGCCTTTACGAAGAAGCCAGCGTCTATAGACGCTGTCATATTGGGCGTTGAAATCGATAAAGAGGTGGTGGTGATTATCGACTTCTTGGGTTTTGTGCAGGATCTGCTATAATGTAAATATTTGGTCAATTGTGGATTTACGCAGCTGGATAGTGGCCAATCAGATCGTTGACTATATTGTTCAAAAGATCTTGTACGTAAGGAGGCCGATGCCTCTATAGTTGACCTAGATTCTCCTTACTCTCTCCTTAGGCTCTCCTTACTTGTAGAACGGGCAAACGATGCTGATGTATGAGTTGGTGTACTCGTATGTCCTATCATTTCCTGATAATTCAAATAGCCCGGCAGGGGAAGTTTAAGTTTAATCATTGCTAAATTTAGTCATGTGGGAGAAAATCTCGCCCAAGTTGAATGGTTCGTTCTGCCTGACAGTGGAGTTTTCTCCGTTGTTGGCTGCGAATAGGTAGTGGTCCCAGTTTACATTTTCGGCTCGGAATATTCGGAAATTTGTAATACTGATCATGCGTCGATTGCAACATGATCAATTTGCTATCTGAAGTGTTGTACCACGCTACAGCAACATCAATTAGCCTAAATGCTTTTCGAATTTTTTACGAAAGATGTCCTCTTTTCCTATTTTAACGCTAAAATCACCCTAAAATTTAGGAGAACGTAGCTTCGTATATTTCTTTTTCGGTGACTTGAATGCATATCAAATTGATGTTGGCGAATTTAGCCGAAAGCTCAAGATTTCTTCATTAGTCCACTGCTTGCAACAAATCTGCGTCATTTGCATAAAATTCTTCCGTCAAATGCTTTATTCAAATAAATAAAAATGATATGCAAATTTTTCCTTGTGATATTCCTTCTCCATTTACTTCAAACTTTGGATGGCATCGTCAGTCGAATTTCATCTAAGATTTCTGGTGCGATTGCACGTATTCGTTCTTGTCTATTTAATTTAATTTCCTTTTTGAGTGTGCAACAGTGTAAGGAATGTTCGTAGTTGGAAATTATTTTTAAAGTACGCATTTAAGTACTCTTTCCACATATTGCAAACTTAACTGTTTTCTGTTAGCAAAGTACGCGTTCGTCTTATATATTTCTATGACTGGATCTCGAGCGAAGTTTTTCTTCATAGAACAGGAATCTTTTTTATGTTACGACATTGCACCTTTCCTGTTGCTCGCTAATGCAACAAAGGATATAGTAAGAGGCGAAAGACGGTAGCTGAGACCTTCCTTCCAACATGTGTTTCCATTAGTTGTTGGAGACCCAATTATAGAAGTTCTTTGTCCCAAACCAGTCTGAATTTCAGCGTAAAGGTTTTAGATTCTGTCGGCATTCAAAAGATGACGTATTCAAGCTAAAGTTGCGAAGGGAAGCTTCAGCTTTAGATATGTCATGTGTCATACCCTGTCCTAACAGTTCATCTTTTTTGAAGTTGTCCAGCAGCAATCTCAATATCAAATAATAGCCTTTTGAGCGATAATATACATATATAGTCCTAGTGCTTCCATGTTTGGAAAGTATTTAGTGTCAGGCCGCTGCTTTTCGTATAGTCGTAATATCGTCAGGTATATTGTTATGCTGATGCAGTAAAACGTGACAGACAAAGGTTTCTTACAGGTAAAATGATGATGAAGTAAAACGTGCCCAACGGAAAATACTTTCCCACAAAAATTGAGGGCTAATATTTCATCGACGACGATAATGCCACCGATGCCCATCGTCTGCACAAATTAGTTTATAAGTAGATGTAAGTAACAGAAAATTGTCAGAGTTTAGTTCTGACCTCTACCGAATACATTAGAATGAAGTTACTAAAACTTTTGTTTTGTTTTTTTCATTTTTATCCTCTCTTCGTCGGTTGTTTCACAATTATTGTTTGGCCGGCTTTGCGTATATAACATCCAATTATTGTCTCGCCGGTTTACAGGTACACAACGGTAATACTGGAGGAAAAACCCAACCAGAATCCAGCCAGCGTGTGTGTTTTTTTTTTTTAATTTACAATTTTATGTCCCAGCAAACCAATACTGGAGTGGTTTCGTAATTCAATATCAAGATTTCCAATGACTGTTTGTTTTTCCGAATAGAATTCGACGGTGCCTATTTGCACTATCCCATTCAGTTGAAGTTTCACGAATACCTCAACAGGAATCAAGTGCAGGTGTGTGATTGTTTTGGGCACCATTTACCGTCCTGTGTCCTACATATTCAAATAGCAGGCAAAAACAATCAAGCGTGTATACAACAGTTGACTTATATGCAATGCTTGCTTATATAGCTGCAGAAAAAATAATACTTGTGCGGTCGATCTAGAACACTATCACCCTCTTACCTGTACACTTCTTTTGGACCATATGCTGTTTCGAATCTTCCTGGATTTGATTTTACCGCCTTGGGGTTATTTATTCTCGTTGTATTTGTCACGCTCACGTTGGCTAAAGTTGGTTCAGTTTCCATTTGCTCCGATGCATTAGGATTTTTTATATTTTCCGCAGCTTTATTAGATGCTTTCTTTCTCCCTTCAAAGGCAATGTTTATAATGGTGAAATGAAATGAAACAAAAAACTTTAGCGTACCAACAGCTTTTTTAGCATGCCCCACAGGTGAAGACGTCATCATAAATTGACATACTGGCGGAACATAATCGGGAGGCGCTTTTGTCAATAGCTTTCGAACTCGTGCTTCAATTTTTATTAACTCTACAAGGCGCATCAAAACCTTATAATAAAGAATAAACATTTATGGTATATTAGAAGAAACTTTTGGGAAAGTGATTTAATTCACCTTGCCTCGTATCATTGGATCGTCCTGGCTCGAAAATGAACTAATAGTCTCTCGAATCCAATTCACAGTGTGAAAGAAAATGTCCAAAATATTTTTGCTTTGTAACTCATCGTACTCGTAGAATATATCCATATTGTCTGCTTCATCGAAGACATTTGGTAAAATAATGCCACATCCCAGCAGTGCATTTATCATCTCCAGACTACCATCATAGCGAGTGAAATGAAGCACACGCATGAGATTGAACAATGGTGCCAGCACCAGAATTGATGATGAAGCTCTAATAAAAATAATTAAGCAATGCATAGGGTAAATCTATCAAAAGGTTCATATATACTCAGTGGATGGACTTAAAACCAATTGCGATATGTTAACAGCAATTGGAACTAGTTCACTTTCACTGGGTGTATTCGAGTCGTCTTGGGTGTTGATGCATTTTTGATACGAAATCCGTACGCCTCTAAAAGAAACAAACAATAAATATTTTCCGATTCGAGACGATTACTGGGTTGGAATACTTACAAGTCATCCCTTGGTTGATTCTCAACAACAAAACTCGTTTGGAAGTAGTATGTTATCAACTCGCAGAGCCAAATTACAAACGGTCGATCAAGAAAACGCATATTTTCTCTTTTCTTATGGTTTGTGGAACATACTGTTGCTAGTTCATCGTAGAAGAGTGCTAACGACTCAGGACAGTACAAAGTTGTTGAATGAATTCTTGCTATAAGAAAATAATAACGTGAAATGAATAAACAGTAAAGCCCAATCTTGGTCCATACACTGACTGAAGCATCATTAGTCTAAACAGATTCAGATTAAATAATAGAAAGGATAATCCCTACTCAAAATTGTTCAACGAAATGTCTGCACAACTAAAATCATTGAGCCGCATTGTGTGGTTTAGCAGTCACATAACTTACAGTAAACAACGTTTAAGCCGAAATAGTTTATACATAGTAAACATGTTTGTCAACTCCAGTATCGTAAGCAAATGAGGAACTTCGGCCCAACCTGCATTTAGCTTCGCGAATATGTATAACTCCGGTTTTGTAGATTCTTGCTCCATAGGTAGTGCTTAAAGAGCGTAGCAAGCTATAAAAGTCATTGTTTGACTATCTGTTGGTAGATGTCGAGTTGAATAGTAAATAAAAACAACATAAAAACAAATAAAATAACGCAACCTAAGCTCTATAACTAAGGCTTGCACTTTATGTTATTCTGAAATCTGTCCGGAAACAGGACAGTATGATTAGCTATCGCACCTCAAAATAAGATGCGACTGAGGTAGACATTGACTGCATCAATCTGGCGATGATGAGTGTTATAATTATAGCAACACGTCAATTGTGCTTATTTTATCTCATTTTGGTAGCCACCAGGGACTGGTCTCTTCCAAATGGTCTTGACTTGGCAGACATATGCGGATGGCTTGAACAGGGGAAATTAGCAACGCTATAATGTCCTATCAAAAATGAATTAACCTCAAAAGCAGGATGGCTGGCTGGTGAATTCATGGGATTAAATCAAAGGTGTCGTGAACAGTCAGCATGACAGATTTCTAATATGAGCCTCTTCAACGTATATGGAGCTATTCTTTATTGACCGACTTTTTAGGACTAGTCAGGATGCTTACGAATAGTAAAAAAACGGACAACGACGTTTGGATCTACACATGGTGTATACCAGCGGAGTAACAAGCAGACTAAGGAAAAAGTGTTCGGCACGAGAGCGAAAGAGTTGTAAAAATCCGCATCAATGCTAAATTCGCCAACATCAGCCTGCTGTGTGCTTAAGCCCCTACAGAAAAACAAACGGCAATACCTGTGCTCCTGGGCAAATCATACAAAAATAAGTATGACATCAAAATCGACGTTAAAATAGGAAAAGAGAACATCTGGAAAATAAAATGCTAATTGACTTACCTCAATATACACAAAGTAACATGTCACCTGAATTTTCAAGCAAATTTACCATGTTGCGATCGATGCGCTGCTGCAGTTTTATAAATATTCGACCATTCCATGCGATTAGTGTAGACTCGGACCACTATATAGTTGCAGAGACGATACGTATGCGGATATCTCAGACGTCACAATAAGTGTAAAGAGATTTAATGTCGAACGTCTGCAATCGTACCTTTGGACGTATATCTCACTTTCTCACTAATGCACTTACAACCTTAATTAAGTACTGAAGATCAGTGGCATTGATGCCAAGAAGCCGTCAGAAATCCCGTAACTGGCAACTCCTGGCTTTATTAAAAATGTAGGCAACCACATGTATCAAAACAACTTGCCTATGGAGCGACGCTGTAGAACAACGAGAGTAGATCGAGAAAGGAAGCTAAAATACTCATAAAATTGGTTTCTCCGGAGAAAAAAGAACGGGCATGAGAATCGAGTGACCGGGAAAATAAAAGGCGCACTTTAGGAACAACGTTTGGATCGGCATGTAAAGATCGGCAAAGAAATTCAGCAGTAGATTCACAGTCGGTGCTGGGGATATGTGAAAACTACTTTTGAAAACTGTTAAACGGCGAGGAGGAACCAAACAATAAAATGGAGTAGAGATGGCAAAATCTAAGCAGACAGAAAGGGGTACCTGCTGGACTATTTTAAATAGCACAAGACGATTCAGTAGAGTACATCGGAGGAATTCCGACTGAAAATGGATCGATTGCCCGATCGACAAAAAATGAGACCCTCTTAGCTGCGCCAACTGGATCAACCCACGTAAAATGACGTACAAGACCTCATTGCCATATTACGTGAACGCGAAAAATCATTTGTCAATGGCTGATAATAGTTCGATATTAGGGTAGTCACACAGTTTACCAAATATTTGACATATTTTAGACAAAACCCAAGAAGTCGACAATCATCACCTCTTTTCCAGTTTTAAGGGCGCATATGACAGCGGAGAAGAGCATGTCTAGTTTTAATATTTTACCAAACTGGTCAGACTACGCAGAACGCTTGTATGTGTTAAATAAAGGTCAAAAGCAACCTCACAAAGTTTTGAAAAAGGTATTGTGTCTCTTTAACATGATGCTCGAAAATAATTTACAAAATTCGTAGCCAACACAAAGGGCAGAATTTTTCAAAAATTCAAAATCTTCGAGTAATTTCTAGTACCGTTTGCTTTGACTTTGTAGGAGGATATAGTCTTATAATCGCGAACTCTAGTCGCTGTACACCGATATCATCAACACCATCAGCCGCCTTAGATGGATGGACATATAGAGCGATTGAATATTAACGCCCCGACCCGAAGAGTCTTTGATTCCTAGCCTGAGAGACAACGTAGTAGAGGAAGGGTTCGCCATAAGAGGCCATCTTGGACTACGCAACTGGAGCAAAGACTGTTGTAACTAGAGAGGTTCATTGGTTAAGGCCCAGATCTACCCGGGTTGTAGCGCCAACTAAGTATGTAAGTAAATTTATGGTAAAAAAAGGATATGAGGGGTGAAGATAATCATACAACACTAGGCACACAAAAGGGGCGATTACACTCCCTGTAGAACCAATCGAAATGAATACTTTCCCTTGAAAAGTACCCGATTTGATTGCAGAATCCGAGTACCCCCGTATGTAGTCTATTTTCTTCGATTTCGGGGTACTCCTTTAGATTCACGAAATATATGCGTTATGCCATCTGCTGATAATAAGTCACCGCTGTTCGTATCTGCCAGTTTGTACCTTTTGATATCTTTATTTAGGAGACAGTATGAATTTTCCCAAGATCTCTTTTGAAATCTTAGAATATTACGATCGGTTAACCAAAATATGTTGCACAAATAAAACTTCATCAAAAACATGTAACGGAAGGAAATTCGCATATTCATTACGATAAAATTTAGATGCATTATTCGCAGGATAAAGAAAAACGAAATGAGAAGTCTAGCAAAAATTAAAGGAACATAGCACAGCAGGTTATTTATAAAACCTAGAAGCCCTAATATCGTGTTTTTACCTAGATTCTGGTTTTGCTTTAAATGGAATTCCATTCATTTTTAAATGATGTCTCATAATCAATGAATCAACGATATTTACCAACATAATTCGCAGCTATTTTACCCCTTCCTTCTGGTAATTCTTCAACCGTATTGTATGATTCATTTAAGTCATACATTGCCTCTGCAACATGCTCCTCTACTCTGGCAACATTATCGATCATCTGTACTGCTCCTATGATTCCCTGTTTCTTTACCCTAAAATCAATCCAAAAACTCATTTATTCATTCATACTTATTGAACAGAAAATCATCGCATACATCGACAACCTATTAATTATCTGCTTTTTGATCAGCATATCTATCTGATCTTGCAGTAAAGGACACTCATCTAGAGGGGGTGCAGGAAAAGCTATAGAGCATAACAATTCCATTACAAGGCGTGTCTGTGGCAAGGTCATCTCATTGATTCTATCCAGTAAGGGCTAGAAAATACCAAGATCATTACAACAGCAAGCAAAATATTCTTCTTGTATCCTAAGACCTACCATAAGAATCATACCCCAATTTTGTATATTTCCAGGATACATTCTCCGCAAGTCTTTTATTAACTCTAACGCCGTTGTGGTCATACTAGATGGCGATTTGTCACATGTCAATTCCACAAGCTTTAACAGGATGTCCTTTTGTGTAGAATCTGCAACTCCAAAAATAATACTAAAAACGAAAATTAACTATGTACTCGAAGGAATTTGATGAAAATGTGTCTTATAATCGTTACCTGTACGAATTTCTTGCAAAATCGGATATTTGCTTGTTTTTTTCTTTCAAAAAATCATGCAACACCTGCAGAAGGATATTGATCTGTTGCGCCAGTATAGGTGCATACTTTGCCTTCATGTCAGCTAAAATCTCGACTGTGATATGTTCCTGTTTTATTCGACGTCGAATCTAGGAAGTTAAGGCTGTGGTATAAATTATAAATGAATTTATTATTTGAAGTCAAGGTGCTTACAATATTTTCAATGTAATTACTGCGTTCCTCCTTGATAGATATCATGATTAAGAGGATAATAAAATCAATTGGTCTACAAATAAATGAATGTTAACAGTGAAATGGAAATTGTTTGAATTTTTGTTTTTGTTTTGTTAAGAATTTTTATAATTTGTCGGTCTTTTGGTGGACTTACTCGCATCTGCCACATATTATGACCTTCTTGATCTCGATTATGACGCGGGTACACGTAGTAAAAGTTTCCCACCTATTTAGGTGTCTCCAGCGGCTCTTTCTCAGGAAATTTTGGTAGAATGGACAAGAAGGTTCAGGCAGTTACCCTTACATTTAATCAAAATAGACACCCAGTTAACCAAAATGCTGCTTTTGTCGTCTTGACTCGGAAAACCAAAAATATTGAACGGGTTCTAGAAGACGAACTCTCTAAAGTCCCAGCATCTTAAAGTTAGTATAAAATATCAAGAACGCATGTGAAAGAAGTACGGTGCAGAAATTACAGATGTAATACGAGGTACAAGACCGACCGAAGGTCCGAAGAACCGACTTTAACAAACTTAAAAACCTCATCAGCAACATTAACTTTGACTTTATTGCTGAGACGGCTAACATTGATTTTGCCCCATCAACGTTCTATTCGTTAATTTTCTCCTGCTTTGCCCAATCGGTTCCATATACCTTCCGAAGGGACTGCATGTCAGTTCCTCCCTGGTTCAACAAGGAGTTGCGCTCTCTCAAACAAGTTGTGGCATAAATTCTTAAGGACTCGATCTGATTCCGACTACAGTAATTATCGATTGGTATATAATCGTTTTTCTGAACTTTGTGAGTCTCTTTACCTTGAGTACCTCTACCGCATGCAATTTAACTTAGTCTCAGACCTTAAACGCTTCTACCAGTTTGTTAATACCAAAAGAAAGTCAGACGGCTACCCATCTACTCTCAAATTTCTCAGTGAATCTTCTGCCGACCCGAAAACCATTGCAAATTTCTTTGCCTGTCATTTTAATAAATTCTTTTCTAAGAAAACAGCTGAACCCGATCCTAGTTACTTTAGCTATATGAGAAACTATCCTGAGACATCATCCGTTTCGCTAAATATAACAACATCTTTGGTGTCTGATAACATTACCAAACTTAAAGATGATTTTTCGTCCGGCCCTGATGGCCTTCCGGCTGTTGTAATAAAAGAGTGTATTAACCATCTCGGTCCTTCCCTTGCTGCCCTATTTAACTTGTCTGTCTCAACAGGTACTTTCCCTTTCCTATGGAAGGAATCTTACATCATCCCTATTCATAAAAAATGAAGCCGAAGTCGATAATTATAGGCCCATAGCAAAACTCTCTTGCATACCCAAACTTTTTGAAAGCATAGTCTATCAGCAACTACTTCCGTACTGTAGGCCAACTATCTGTACAAATCAGCACGGTTTCATGAAAGGTAAATCAACGACCACTAACCTAACAGAGTTCGTCTCTAGGACGCTTCATGCTTTAGAAGACGGTGATGAAGTCGATTCAATTTCCACTGATTTCAGCAAGGCATTCGATAAAATTTCTCACCAACTTATCATTTTTAAACTAAAAAAACTTGGCTTTTCCCCTCATTTTGTGGCATGAACCAAATCCTATTTAGAAGACCGAGAGTACAGGGTCATCTTCAGATCTTCAATATCCGACCCAATTAAAGCAACATCTGATGTCCCTCAGGGTAGTCACCTTGGGCCAATCATCTTTATCCTGACGATTAACGACATAAATCTCATTTTAAAGAATTGTAATCTTTCTATTTTCGCTGATGACATGAGAATTTCCAAAGTTATTTCATTGCCTTTTGACTCCCATTGCCTGCAAAATGACTTAAATAAGTTTTCGGTATGGTGCAAGCAAAACTTTTTGGAACTTAATGTCAGCAAATGCCAAGCGATAACCTATTCCCACAAACGTTTACCTCCCCCTCCAAGAAACTACTTCATCTGCGATGAGCCTATTCCTTCCACTACCCAAGTACGGGATCTAGGAATAATTTGTGACAGAGAATTGAATTTCGACTCACATATTGACAGCATTATAAATAAAGCTAACTCTGCACTTGGTTTTATCAAACGCTGGTCGAAAGAATTTTCCAACCTTTACGTTACAAAGTCCCTGTACATTACTTTTGTAAGACCTCTTCTCGAATATTGCAGCCAAGTTTGGTCACCCTATAAACTAACCCACATTCAAAGAATAGAAGCAGTCCAACGCAGGTTTATCCGTTTCGCACTTCGTGGTCTACCCTGGGCCGACCCATATGGATTACCCCCCTATGAAAATAGGCTGGAACTAATTAGCATGCATACCCTAAAAAAACGTCATGAAGTCGCTGATGTACTTTTTATCCATCAGTTACTATCCATCCGAACTCACCGTACCAACTACGGTCACTTTGAACCAATATCTAGAATGTTGCGTATAACGAACAACTACGCCGAAGTCTTTGACCTAAATAGCAGCAAACACGAAATGAAAAAAGCACTGCTCAATATGCCACTCCCTTAACATCTACCTCGTCCACCATTTCTCCTCGCCCCATATTAGGTTAAGAATATCTTTGTTAGTTTTAAGTCTAGGTTTAAGTTTTTGCTTGTTAATAAGCAAAATAAAGGTGTCCGGGGTAGACCCGGGCTAATAATAATACAAGTGCTGCCATCGTACCATCTTAGCCGTGAGGAAGTTACTTAAACTAAAAAAAAAAAATTACTAACCATAACGGGCTGCTCCGAATTCGGAGGAAACGAGGTAGAAGTTTTTTCTCCCTCACTAAGCCACCAAAATTCATGGCACTGAGGAGCAATATCCCTCATATAGAGACGCTTCGCACTCCGTCTCTGACGTAGTGAAGTCGCCTGTCCGCAGCTGTTCGAGCAACGTAGCAGATTAACCGCACTGCTAATTTATCCTGGATCAGCCCTCTTTTATCCAGATAAAATCACGCTTCTGCGTTAACAAAGCTGTTTAAGTGCACATTCTCTTGGTACATATGATTAGGGTAGTAAGACCCGAAGATCAGACTGTTCGTCGAGTTCGGGTCAGCTTAATGACGAAATTATCCACTCGTATTAGGATCGCCCTCTGGTACAAAACCTTGTTCCGATAGAATTGTATGTACTCAGACTCTGGTATTCTGTACAAGCAAAAATAACTACTAAGGCAAGCCTTCTCGAACGGCCGAATCTTTTCGATTAAACTTGCTCTCACGTTAAACAATATCGCACATTTAAATACAAACATAGGCCAGATGAAGGCCATTACCAGATAACTTTCACCCTTACATCGATTTGGCTGCTATAAAAAAGTCTCTTTGTAAGGGCAAAAGCACCTTTGTTTGTTTAAATACAAATATTGATCTAGCCAAAGTATCTCGCATTTTCACAGGCAAGTTGCTGCCGTTTTGTCTGATGATCGAAAACTTTCGCCAATTCTTTCTGGCATCCGTAGAAGTCTCACACCAAGGCGTTCTAGAATGATAAATGGTTTACGGCTTCTGAAAATTGCTCTTCAATTTCCAGGTTGCAAGAGCATATTAATGACCTCCATACTTGGACCAAGATCTAGTCGCCTGCGTTGCAATGGCATGAAAAAGTGAGCTCACAAGATCGCTAATGTTGATTTGTCAAATATTTCAGCAGAAATCACACCTTCATTGTTCACGATGAACTGTCTACATGTCTTTTCAAATTTCAAATTCAAATTTTCAAGAATAGCCCCTCTAACCATACGGTGTAAAGGGGTTCTCCGAATCACGGGTGCCTACCCATGTATTATTTCTTGCTCTCTATCCCTGATATCCCATCGCTTTCCACTGCACTTTTGCTTCTAAGTGATTCGAAGATAGCCTAGAAGTCTTGTTTTGAAAGAAACGAAGGTAACTTCCCCTGCTTGGCAACGACCTTATTTTCCATATTTTTGTCATTAAACTCTAAAAGCTCCCAACTCGGTAGTTTAGTTTAAAAGGATTAAATTTTCCAGGTAATGGTTCAGGCCAATGACATCATTGTACAAGTGCACATTTTCTGAAAAGTTGTTCCTATGGCCATTACATTTTTCTGCAAATATTGTACTTATGCAAAATTCTGGAGTATTTATTTATTGCCCGTCGTTCGAGTGAACGTTTTCATCTTTCCTTCGAAATATTTTATTTGTGGGAAAATATTCGGGCTGCAGATTTTATTGTTCCAATACAAATTTACAGAAGCCCTGTAATCCTCTTCTTTTTTTTTAATGTTTGGAGATTTTGATCAACAGCCTAAGTATTATGATCTCCTTGAGCAGCCTTCTTATGTACACCGCATCAATAGTTGCATTGAGGAATGTATCTTCGTTGGGTGTGTGTAAATACCGTTGTATCGTACTGTCCATTATTCGTTTTATTGTCTCGTACATTTGATTGATGTATTTATCAATCTCCTCGTTTAACAGATTTTCTCAAGCGAGTTCGAGGAAAGTCCTCTTGTTAATGTTCTGGAAAAAAGTGTCCATCGAATCTTACTATAAATATACGAACCTTCGAACAAACTGCTCTAATTCCGCAATTTCGTTGAGAAGGGTTATTTCGCTACTGAAAACGGTCACCCCCATACGTCACTATACGTAGACAGATTACAGTTGTTGGTTGGTACGCGTCGGATATATCCGTTTGTCGAACAACCGAAAATCTAGATAGAAGCCGTGTCTCGAATTCTGAGATAAATAAAGTAAAACCTTTTGTAAAACCGCTTTCCACTAAGGAAAGGGATATATACCATTGCAAACCTTTTCTAATCAAGATCGCTACACCCCCTCCTTGAATTCAGTAGGGTCGAATTGTTCTTACTATTTTGTATCTTTTATGCCTTTTGTGTTTTGGATAGATTTTGTTTCGCTCACCAAAAGCACAGTCTTTAAGCAAGTTAAACATTGCATCTCCCTCGATTGAAAAAAAAGCGTTCGATAGAACCCAGAGACCGTATATGGACAACGCTAAAGAGTAGATAATAAATCTTACCTAAACTGAACGGGCGCTATGTTTTGAATAGTTTTCTGCCAAATGTCGAAAAACTTTTTAGACCTCGTCAAACCCTGTGTTATGAATAGGAAAACATCAATTTGCGATTGTTTTATCTCTGGATCATTTCCCTCATTTTCCTTCCACACGAGAATCTCCCTCAGATCATTTATCAACTGCAAAAGGTAAGGACTGTTGAAACATCCACTTGTTAAAGAACGTTAAATACCTCACGAAGAATTTCTTCATTGTTTTCATTTAACAACTTTTGTAAAAGCCTTATCAACAATGGTAAAATCTGGAACAATTCAATCGGTTCGGATCTATGACATGGCTAGTGACATTAACGAAACTTACTTTAGGTGGACACCCATCCCTGATGTACGATACTGCTTTTCTTCTTAGTGTAATCTGCAATCTTGGAGACAGACACAAATTAGTAAACGTGTTGATGGTTGTCGAATTAAAAACGTCCTTATTGTCGACGAAATTGTTCCTAAAACGAACTTCGTAAAAGCTAATCCATAAAGAAAATAATCTATTTCAAGTTTACAATAGCATCTCAACAAATGCATCATGTTTGGATGATTTAAGGACCATTTCCGCATTGGAAATTATGTCCCATTTCACGGAGGTTATTGCATTTTCGAATATTTGTACTATACGGGAGTAAATCAAATTAGCATGGGAATGCGTAACATATCTCAATTGAGACAGCATCAATGGGAGCAATGGGACATCTCTACTGGTTGTGGACTCTCTATACAACAAAATAAAGTCAATAGCAACCAAACCAGAATTTACATATACCGCAACTCACTCCTTTTTTGAACACTCTTCTACCTTATCCAGGATAACATTGATAACTATTTCCTGTAGAAAATCAATCATAAGGAAATTCACAATCATGCTATCTTGTGATTGATAGGGATTGTCTTCGCCTGGCATATTTATGGTACAACCGCTGAGCAATTTCATTGCCAACTTCTTATCGTTGAGAGCATCGCGTAGACCAGTGCGAAAGGTTTCCACATTTGATGGATAGTTGTGGCATTTAACAAAGATTTCTCGAAATTTACACACGAACGAGACCTGGTCACAAGCTGAAATGAGATTGTATTTAAATGCCCCATTCACAGAATATCTTTGATGCAGGCATACATATAACAAAGTTATCAGGCTCATCTAAGTTGACACCGGACTTAATCAGAACCAGCTCGAAATAGGTGGTTGGTGGCCGTTGAGTACCCTTTGACTGTGTTCGACAGAGGGTACTTCTTTGAGAAAGATATCGCTGTGTAGGTTCCTGAGATGCTGGAATCGTCTCCTGACTGAAGAGCTCTGGTTCGCCGGCATCTTTCGTCAAATTTTTCTTATCTTCTGGTTTGTCAAGCCTCTATGGTGAAATATGAGTAAAATTGATTGAGAACTGATGATTCTTGCTTACCGGAATCTTTATGGTTGCATTTTCATCAATGGATTTAAGAGGAGCTTTGGTTCTGTTGTACTTGCCTTTTCTGTTTTTGTACATTTTATCTTTGAATAACAAACTAAACAACAAAAACGGACAGAATTAACAAAATAATTTTGCTGTTGTAACAAAAATTCAAAACGAAGCAAACATTCACTGGACGAAATGTCAATTTAGGCGCTTCTTTTACAGATGCTCTCAAACTTTGGTCATGTTCCTGAAGAAAAAGATATAGGATACCTACTTACCGAATAAGTCTATTTTGTGTTTATAATAATTTTTCAGATATTCTTAATGAGATTTAAAATCAATGAATCTACACAACCTGGGGCTAAACTCAAAATTATGCTAGAACATTATACCGTACTTGGCAAGCTCCCGAGGCAGCCTTTTATATTGTTAAGCAAGATGCACATGTGACATTAAGCCTCCTTTGACAGTCGGTGCGCACTAAATGTATGTAGGAATGTGTCTGATAAACGAATGGTAACGTCACCCTACGATCTATCGACGAGACAGGACATTAAACTAAACGAACGAACGAGCGCACGCATACACGGACAGACAAACTGACACGAACCTACCAGAGAGCTAGCATCATGGGAGTTCACTAACAGAACCCAACTAGTTTTTTTTATAAAACTATTAAAGACACAGATAAATAGAACTAGAAAAGGAAATGACCCTACATGTATTATGAGTATCCTTAAAATATTTAGACCGAGTATTTAATTACTTACTTGACGGGTTCCGGACACGTGAAGAGTATCTACCTGAGACGTGGTAGTCTACTCCTCTTTTTGATCCCAGACACGCTGTTTCCAGGTGTCCATGCCAAGCACTCTGGCATCCTCTGTTCTTAAAACGGAAGTTTGCTCTGTTTTGTCGTCTCGAACTTGGAGGCCTTAATTCGAAGACTTTCTTTGCTGCAGCGTTACTATCCGTTCGCTCAATGTGGCCAGGATGTAGTCGACGTGTTTTGGCTTTATGGACGACATCCACATTCTGGTACAGCTTGCAGAATTCTGAGTTGCATCTTCTCCAATCGCCTTCCCTGTTTATGGGACCTTATAATCGGCGAAGAGTTTTTCTCTCGAAAGTGTTCAAAATCTGATTATCGTGCAGCACTCGGTTCCATAGAGCGGAGCTGGCAGTATTAATATTTTAGAGAGCATGTAGAGAAAGAGTTTGGAGTCCATTTGTAAGTCTTCGTCTAATCTCCAGTACTGTGTCATTTGAGGAGTTGATGCTTACTAATTAACCACTTCAAAGTTATTATGGTCAAAAATGAAGGTGGACAAATGCATCTTGGTTTGTTGATGGTATATATCATATTGTACTCAGTTTTGCCTTCATTTACTTCAAGGTCGACCGGTTACACCTGTTACGCCGTAAAAACCTCTATGGCGGTGCAATAGAAGTCGCCAATTAAGTCTATGTCGTCTGCGTATCCTAGAAATTTGACTGATAAGTAGAAGACATTGCCTCTCATGCTAATATCTGCCTGCACACTATCTATGCCAGCCCTAGATGGAGGAAATCATATGACAAACCATCTTCTTGCTGAAATCCGGTACACATTTGGAATAGTTCTAAGGAATTGTTTCCAAATTGCGCATTGCACCATGTGTATTGCAGCGCCACGCGACGTATATAGCTGCATCAGTTTTGCTGGTATCCAAAATTCGGCCATCTGTACAGCTGTACAGCTCGATGAAGAGATGATGAGTTTCGTCTTGAAATTCGTTTGTCTTTTTCAGAATTCATCAGTCTGCCGACGGTGAACCATACACGCAGGTAGACCATCGAAACCAGCGGGCTTGTTGTTCTTCAGCTTTTTGATAGCTGAGCCGCCCTCTTTTATACGGGAGGACGGATGGTTCTTCATTCACTCGAATCGAGCTCTCAGGTTCCCATTAAGTATGTAGTTGCTTAAATATACCTACAATTTCCTGTGCTTCGGTGACTCAATTTCCTTCACAACTTCGAAGATTCTGCGTTCCTGGCTGAAAGTTAACAGCCGATTGCTATCCTAAACAACTTTCGGATATTGTTCCTATATCGGGATACTTGTATATCCTTGTGCTGTGAGCTTGCGTATTACACCCTCGTTGCTCTTGTCTTACGCTGCAGCGTAACCTGTTTTTTTGGGCGGTTTTTTCGTTGGATAGTCGAGCTCTGGGTTTGGCTATAGCAAGCCAATGGTCAGAGTCGGCCTTTGATCTATGAATGTTTGCCCATTCAGAATGATGAATACGTGTCTCGCATCTATTAGCACATGGACGACTTAGTTGGCGGATCGACCATCTGTGTGAATTCGCGGTCTGGACAACCTAGTGTTACTTATCACCGTTTTATGAGTCGTAGTCGTTATCCTTTGTCTGACTAATCCGCTGAAGATATTTTCCTTACTGATTTTGGCATTAAAGTTCCTGAGTACGATTTTGACATCATACTCTGGACAGAATCGCACATCTCCTGTCCCTGATCATAGTGCTGTTGTTTGTACTCGGCCACTGATGTTGCTGTATAACACTGTCATACAGCAAAAGCAGTGACTGTGTGCATGTAACAACTGATGGATAGCGGGTTGCGAGTGTGAATTTTTTATTGAAAGACAATTTCTACAAAACATGAACTTTTGTTGTATAAGTTTTAATATGGTATAAGATCTATAAGAAAAACATGGGATAACTTTATGGCAGAAATCGAAAATGTTTTATGCTACGTTGACATATTAGTCTTGAATGAAATAAATATTCCTTAAAGAGAAAACGATATATACGAGTACTATATTGATGGATATGAACATGAATTCATTAGTTGGGAGGAAATGAAAGGTGGTGGTGTCGCTATATATGTTACATATATTAAAAAAAATATTGAATATGAAATAATGCCAGTGAACCCAACTAACTATGAAGGCATGCATTTAAAAATAACACATAACGGTGAAAAGAAATACATTCATGCGATTTACACGCGGTCAAGATTAAGTGTTAGCAGTTTTATTGAAGAACTTAATGAAGTTATCCATGTAGGTAGAGAAAATATAGTAATAGGCGATATCAACATAAATATTCAAAATGAGAATGATTCCCTTGTTTTAAAACCTCAAAAGGTCATACAAGTGTTATTAAACAATCCTCGCGTGTTGACTTAACAAGAAACCCTTCTACACTGATTAATAATATACCATCTTAATCCCAGTGACAACAAACGAGCCAGTGGCACCTGACTCCATTCTCAACACCATATTTTGTCGATGCACGACTGGGTGTGGAGTGCGATGCGGGTGCCGGAAAGTAGGAATTGCCTGCTCCAGTGTCTGCGGTGTATGATCGGCCCATGCACTAACGGAGCTCCCTTCGAAGACATCATCGGCGATGATGATGATGATATTTTAGATTTTGAAGATAATTCGAAATTTTATTTTTAGGAATATATGTACGTGTCTACTTAAAGAAATGTAGGTTTATTTTTTATTGCCCATCTTCTTCCCTCCATATAACATTAAATATTTATCCCAGCGAAAGTGTGTATAGGATCTTTTTTGTAGAGAATTTTATGCAAATTCATTTAGTTTAAGAACATTTTTTGCTGTGGGCCACCATTTACGAGTTATTTACGAAAAACTAATAAAAAAGGGGATTTTCTTGCCCCAGTTATACAAACGATAATAAATCGGAGTATAACACAAGCTCATGTTCCAAGATTAATGAAAATTTCGTTTATTCGGCCCGTTTATAAGTCAGGTGAGAAAAATAAAATTGAGAATTACCGGCCTATATCTATACTATCACTTGTTTGGAGGAAGTTATTGTTAATGGTCTTAATAATTTCATAGAAAGACATAAAATATTACACCCAAACCAGTACGATTTTCAAAAAAATAAAAGTACGAGTCTACTATTAGGGGAGTTTACGAACACGGTCAATGCAGGCCTTAACAAAAATTACCATGTGCTTGTGCTGTTTGTTGACTTTAATAAAGCTTTTGATACTATGACTCATAAAAAGTTAATTGAAACTGTCAATCGAGTTGGTGTGAGAGGAGTGCTGGCAAACTGGATCGAAAACTATCTAATTGATAGAAAGATTAGAGTTAGAGTGTCTAATACCTTAAGTAAAGAAATGCCAATTGTGCTTGGTGTCCCACAAGGCTCCAAATTAGGTCCAATTCTATTTGTTTTGTATACAAATAAACTTATCCATTTATTCAAAATGTGCAACGCCTATGCCTATGGGGATGATATAGAACTTGTCGTCAAACACAAAAACTTTAACAATTGGAAACAATTCAAGAAGAATTCGATGCGATGTGCCATTTATCATGGGTTAATTATTAATACTTCAAAAACAAAGGTAATGCACATACGAACACCGTTCAAGCCAAAGGAAGCGTTTAATATGTATCTCCGAAACGCCCTATGTCCATATTCGGCCAACAACACAGCAATAGAAGTAGTAAAAAAAATAAAGCATCTAGGTGTTACCATCCATGAAAATTTCCTATGGCGTGAACATATAACGTTTACAACTCAAAAGCTCACTCTTTGCGATGGTCTATATAAAAAAGTTTTGAAGTACGTAAGCAGGTGTATTACTCACTAGCAGAATCGCGAATAAGATATGAAATACTGGCATGGGGGAATGCGTCCAAAACGCATATATAAAATTTTAAAACCAACAAACTCAACTTTAAAAGTCTTAGATTTATAGGATAACATCATTTCGTCATGGACTGCATATCGTCCATGTACGACCAAAGGTTTCTACAGCCTATACGCCATTTCCAAAACACCAGGAGGCGAGCCCAGGAGATGCTTGAAATTCCGGATGTACTCGCATGTATGTATATAACATAACATATATGGGGAACGAGAACTAAGATATTATGTCATTCCAAAAACTATGAAAGAAATACCTCACCATCTCAAACAAGTCGAACATTTAAAAAAACCGTAAAAAAATTTTAAAGAAATTTCTAATTGATTTGTATTTTGTGTAATAGACTAATCCACTTTAAATTAATTCCTATAAAAATATAAATTTATCCTTATTTATACATACAAATATATATATATTAAGCTGTTACCACTGTTTTAACATATTGTATATTTTAACTTCAACATAGCTTAAACTTCAATATTATTATTGTATTTTGTATTCAAATATTACTGTTCCTATATTTACAATTTTATTACATTAAGTTATTTATAGCCAAAATACGGTTTCACTTTGGTGAGATCAACGAGCGAAAAGGAGCGCTCGGAGTTAATAAAACCTCCAACATTCTGGGAAGATTAAAACCTTTCTATGCACAAAATGAAACCGTAAAGAATTAAGGAATAAGTATAGCATGAACTTTATTTAAAAGAATTTTATCACTTTAAAAGACTAATCCAGTTTTATCAACCACCTGCAGATAAGCATTTTGCTTTGGGGGTAAAAATAAAAACTGTATATAGATATAGATAGATGAAATAAATAAAGTGCACTGTTTCATTTTGTTGTAAGGGCATAACACCTACACAATTTGATTCAGTAAACCAACGTCAGAATTTTCACTTTTCAGCCTTGCTTAGCATCGTCGGTGTTTGCGTCTTTTGTGTTTGGTAATTTGTAATGACTCGGGAATTTAGAGTGGACATAGCAAATATAGTCGGGTTAAAAAGTAATCACTTTTCTACGCACGCCCACGTCTGTAAATTCAGACCAGCTGTTTTGGCACTTAGTGTAACACAGGTAGATCCCCGACAACACCTCTCAGATCTTTTCTCACACCATTATTCTTTTCTCACCGCGGGCTTGCAATTTGCGTGCGTAGTGATGTAGCTTACCAAACTCCACCACAATGTAGTCCCTGTTTCAATCCGGAATTCAATTTCATGTGGTTAAAATTACCTCTCCGTAAGCAAATTATCCACTACTGCTGTATTTACAGAAGCCTCAAACTAGACAGCAATTCGACCTTTATGTTTGACGCGCTGGCTGACTCCATTCAAAGAATTGTATCCCTGTATGCTCATTTCAATATATACAATTCTGGGTGGCTTCGACATTCTGGACAGACAACACCCAAAGGATGGTGTGTTGAGACCTTCGTTGCGGAAAACAACTTGACACAGTTTGTAAATAACCCCACGCGAATACCAGACGTTGATAGTCATATCGTTAACAACCTGGACTTGTTTTTAACTTCTCACCGTGATAAGTACACCGTTAGTGTCCTCTCCCCTCTACACTAGTCGAACCATTCTGTCATATCAGCCAATTCTCATATATTGACCACACAGATAGAGAAAAAATTCCTAAAAGAACCGTATGGCAACGCATGAGGCAAAAAATACTACAATGTTCCAAAGGTAGTAAAATTGTTTAGTCGTTCCTCAAAAACATTAGAATTTCTGCCTCATTCTCCGTCTCAACGCTCATTTATTACGACATTCCAGCTGTTAGCCCAAGGCCAATCTGCTTGCTGCACACTTTACCACAAGATCAACGCTTCCAGTTTGTGCTTTATCTCCGCTTGCACTTGAGTGCGTCGGATATTTAATGGAACGAATCCCCTTTCCCACTTGTTTAGTAGCAAGATTACTTAAAGATCTTAACATACGTACACAAATCCGCTTATCCTGATGTATATCTCCCCTTCTTCTGAAGAAGTGTTCCTCCACGCTGGTAAAACCACTGAGTAAGCTTTTCATCAATCAATGAAATTACCTTTCGGAAAGTTCGACTCAAGTTGTCTTGGATGGCTTCAAGTTTGATTTTCATAAAGTAAATGCTGGTATGTCCCAAGGCTGCGTTCTGTCTCCGACACTCTTTTCAATTTTTATCAATAATCTCTTGTCCGCTATTCCTAATCCAATATATTCCTTGGCTGATGACAGTACCTCTGCTTTTCATATTCGTTCCCGGACTCACGTCCCTGTTCTTCAGCTGCAGAACGGGAACGGCAGCGTATGTTATTATTCCCATATTAGCAGTACAACTAATTGGGGAACTATCACCAGAGTGAAATTGAATGCTTCGAAAATACAATGTAATACAAAAATGAACTCAAATACCCAGCCATTAATCATGAATGGTACTGGCATCGTCGAAACCGAAAAACTTTCCATTCTCGGTATGTGTCACTGACAACTTATGTACGTTGGAGTGACCACATGTCCAATGTCGCCAAAAATGTTACGAAATTTCTAGCGAATACGAAGTTGTGCTGAAGGGAAAACTGCTGAGAATTCTTAACAGGATGTGTATTAAGGTTGAAGATTTTAAAGTGTTCATATTCATAATCACTCAATTGGTTCTGCCACATTTGAGATTTTTATGCACTCAACTTAGCAGTTTCAAGAAGACCTTAGGATCGGTCAACCAGATACAAGCGTTGTACTTCAGATTTGGGCGGATTAATGTTTTCATTAAGAAGCCATATGGGTGTAAAAAGTAAATGGTAACGCTAAAAGCATCAATCATTCGTTCTCACTACAACTCGGAAATCAAGACGCGTTGCACGCGGTTAACACTTAGATGGAATACTGGACGGAAAATAGGCGTATTGTTTGCGTCCGGTACAAGTGGAGTAAAATTGAGCAGCTTCGTGACGAGCGCTGCTTTCCGGAAAAAAGTGTTGAGAAAGTTGTGAAAGAATTTCTCGTAAGATTTAAGGAAACTTAGAAATTTTGCAGTATTTTTTGCCACATCAAATATATATATGATCGTTCCAACGTATCATAACTTGTCATTGATACGCATAGAATGGAAGACCATCTACTAAATTACTGTGTAATAAATTAACATCACATCATAGCCTCGATCGAGTGCATCTCTTCTTGTTTCATTTTCCTTCTGAGAAGCCGATGTTCCTCTAGTCACCTTTGCTCATAGAGTTCACGGGAATCTTTCGTCCTCTTTTGAAGAGGCTTGTATGCTTCTTGTTGGCACTCTTCATAAATCCAGGGGTTTCGTTGTTCGTGTTCGCTTACTGTCTTCTGCCATTGAAGGTTCATAGGAGACTCGATCCGAAAAATTATCTAGCAATCCTTTGCGATTGTAGCAGCTCGACGTCAATTTTCATCACAGTACTGCTTCTGTTCCTGGCGTCCGCGATATTCGCATTTGCCGCTTGGCTATAACAAGGTTGTGGAAAAAGTCGATTTTGGCACCTCAAAACGTTTCAGATATCGTTAATACATACAATGTGATCAGTCTGGTTGACGATTTTTTCATCAGAAGACTACGAGGTCCTTTTATGAATGTTGAGGTGTGGGAAACGTGATGGCATTGAGTGGCGAAATATGCTCCTCATCCGAACGTGGCGTTAAACGTAGTGACTAGGCTATTGCTCAAGGCAAATTTCACCTTATTATGGATTGCCCTCAGAAGTTTATTCAAGTGCAACGTTAGCAGTTGTTATTGTTTTCTTTTACTCGGCCATTAAATGGCGACTCCTTTGTAGCGATGTTGAACCAACGTCAACTATTCGGCTTCTTGTAGTCTGTTAAGAATTCAAACATTCTACGCGCATAACCGAAATTTGCTGATGGTTTTTCGCTTACTGCGCTTACAAGATGATGTAAGGGCTCAATCAGCTCTCTTGCTCGCATAACTTGGTTTTAAAAATTACGAATTCTGTTGCAGCAGGAGGCTAAAAATTTGCGACAACTTGTATCTACCTATGTCCCTAGCGGCATGTCGAAAAGCAACCGAATATGTAATTCAAATCACCTTTCTACAAATTTTGTAAACTTACTAACCAACAGCAGATGATTACAATATTAATATACATATATTTCTGCGATTGTAAAAATAACCTTCAAATTATTGCCACAAATTCTTCCCTTTCACGGACTTTTCTTTGAACCCTTTAACTATTGTAGACACCTCCCACCATCCGACCGCATTTGTTGCATCTTTTGCCGCCTCACAACATTCTTGATCATTTCCAAGGGACAATGTCGATATATCTTGGAATATCGTCAATTCCCTACAGCACTCTGTTTCAACAAAATCAGCAGGCAAAGTGTGGACCAAATTTATAACAACATGCTTACAACTCGCTGGCAAATCGATCAAATCCGTACAGAGCATTTGTTGCCAATCTTTCGCATCGCTATCTGGCATTTTAAACTGAAGGAAAACATTTGTTGGAGAAAGATTCGTAGAAAATGTGTTATACAACGAATTTGAGGTCAAGAGTGAGCTGAAAATGCAAAAATAATCATCGCAATTTTCAAAGAAATTCATTTAAAAAACCTTACATCAACGCCTGGTTGAGAGCTGTGGTCTTAAGTTTATGGTGCTCGTATGAGTGATTTTTACTAACTGAAGGGACCTGGATTGTGTAAGCTTCCTTGGGAGTAACAGCCACCGAGCCGAACAGAAAGCGTACGCTGGAGATACTGCTTTCATCAAATGCTTTTCTGATTACCTAAAATACGGAAAACAATTTATATAAGAGAAATAAAGGACTAGATGCGATTCAGTACATTTGCCATTGCTCGAATGCCATCCATCGTCTGCTTAGCTAAATTTTTCTGGCGCTCTACTTGCAAATTTTCAGGTTCATAGTCGTTTTCTTCGTTCTTATCCCATTTGGACACAAGATATTTAAACGTTTTACAAACAAAAGGAATCTGATTTCTCTGGTAGAGAAGGGATTCGAGGATGGAGGTAACAAAGTGGGCAACTGCTTCGCCTGTCATCACATCAGTCTCTAGTTTGATATCAACACGGTTTTCCATACTATTATGAGTAAATTAATACTGCTTTCGTTATTTTTTGTATAAAGTATATAAAATATAGCGTCGTTAACTGTTAACTGATGTTGAGGCCTGTAAATGTAAACAATTTTTTTTTTCAAATTTGACACTTAAGATTGATTGTGAAATTGTGGTGAGTTTAGTGCGATTGACGAGCGTCGTCAAGGGCTGGACTACATTCACAATAGTGTACTTAATTCTGTATTAAAAATTATGCTTGTACTTTACTTGTGGTGTGACGGAATGTTCCACATTTTTAGAAAAATATATTTTGTTTATGGAAAAGCAACACTGACCATAAGAACAAATAAATTAAAAACACTCCGCTCAAAAATGTTCAAAGCTTTTCTATCAATTTCCTACGTACCATAGGCTTACTGATCTCATCCGGTCATGGCTTCCTTTACAAATCAAAATTGTTTTCTGACTGCTGAC
Organism: Volucella zonaria; assembly: GCA_963966105.1. Lineage (NCBI taxonomy): Eukaryota > Metazoa > Arthropoda > Insecta > Diptera > Syrphidae > Volucella > Volucella zonaria. The sequence goes on along the minus strand of OZ014530.1, from coordinate 234,156,070 downwards.
TTGCAACCGCAGAAGTCCATTCACACTTGACTTTATTATGATCAACTGCAGGGAACGAATATGAAAAGCGGAGAATACTGTCGCCAGCAACGGAATATATTGGGTTAGAAGTAGCAGACAAGAGATCATTAATGAAAATTAAAAAGAGTGTCGGAGACAGAACGGAGCCCTGGGACACACCAGCATTTATTTTGTGGATACTAGTCTTGAAACCATCCATGACAACTTGAGTTGAACGTTCTAATCCACTGAAGAAGAGATTCGTCGATTCCAAATGTGCGCATTTTCGACAAAGGGGCCTGATGCCAAACTCTGACAAATGCCCTAGAAATATCAAGTGCAACTATCTTGCTTTCGCCAGATTGATGTACGCTTTGGTTACATTTTTCGGTGAGACATGGCATTAAATCACCAGCCGACTGCACTACTGGTCATTGAGGAGTTTTCGTGTTTCGAGATATTTCATGAGCTGACGGTTTCTCAGCATTTCCATGACCATGACCATGAAGGGACGTTTGTATTTTTTAAAGCGCGATTGTGTTTAAAGTAAGTCATCGAAGCACTTCACAAACACTTATTTCAAAACTCTCGTACCTTTTCTCGATATTTTAACCCAATACGTATTTGAAAACAAAAATTTCTTTAATAAATTTAATAAGCTTATTCCGTACCGAATTTTAACTTCCGATACGAATTTGTTCCAGGCAACGAACTGTCAAAAATTAATTTAGGATTTCGAGTACAAAAAACATCCGCCAGAATTTTCGTTCCAAGTGTCAATTAATTGAGGATCGGTACGATAATTCTGGCGGATATTTTATGTACCTAAGCTCCCATATTCACTAAATACTGAATGTAAAAATAACAAGACAACAATTCCTTCGCGTTTCACATATGCTTTGTTTACATTTTTAACGCACGTTTCTATTTAAACTAAGCAATCTAGGCACTTTAAAAGTACTTATTCCAAAACTCACGCATTTTTTCTCGACATTTGAACTTTATATTTATTACATAAAAATAAATACTTTAGCAAATTTATTTATTTTATTACATGCCGAAATTAAAATTTGCATATGATTTTGCTCTCGGCAACGATGTGTCAAGTGTAGGTAAAAAAAATTCCACCAAGTAGCGCTGAAAGCAGTTTACCGTGTGTCAATACAGAGATAATTTGAATAGTTGTTCGTTAGTGGAGACACAGTAAGCATATTCATTTAATGCACAAACCTCTTCTCCGAATTTCGGAGTTTACGATATCTAGCGAGCCGAACAGCTGATCAAAATAAAAATTGCAAATCCTTGCGAAATTGCGGCGGTTGAGTTGTATTCGGAAATTTGTGTGTTGACGAAAAATTTCATCAGGCCCGCGTCTAAAATGTATTATAAATTAAAAATTCGCTTACTTTTTGTATTAGTAGTGTCATATCAACCCCAGATTAGAATGTTAATTTAACTTGTGCTTTAATTTCAATTGTGTTTTTAAGTTATAGTTTGCAACGATGTTATAAATATTTTGTGTTACATTTGTGTTAGGAAATGAAACTGAATAAAAAGATATTTGACAATGGATCTAAAATTAAATTGCTGGTAAGCTGATTTAATTAATTTGTTGTTAAAAAAAGTAATAGGTACATAAAATGTGGCGTTTTACGTTTTAAATATATACATATATAACGATTTATTTAAATGACAGTTCAAAACCTTTGAAAGAGCTCGTGTGGTTTAAAGTAGATTGTGTCGGATTTTTTTCTAATCACTTATTTGAAATTATAATTGGTTTCAGACTGCACTAAATCATGGACAAACAATAGTGCTTTGACTTCGGTTTTGGCCGCGTTTACCTTCCATTCGCTGTAAGTGCGCGTTGAGGTGGCATAAATAATGTTGAAATTTTGGTAGGTAAAATATTATTGCTTTATAGTTTCAACTACTATTTTGTTTTCTTTGTTTCTACAGCTGTTAAGTTTCAAAACCAGTCAAAAGTTGATCCTGCAGTCACGTTAGATAACATTATGTTCTCTTTACAAATGTCAAACGCGAGGTCGACTAGCAAAGCGATATTGTGATAGAATGGATTGAATTCCTATGGTTCAACGTGAGTCGTCAGACGAAGCAAATATCATTACGCTATTGTGTTTTGCTATTCTTTTGATTAGTACACACGTGTTTGAAACATAAGTGCAGATAATTTTAATGTGGACCACATCGGTTGCCCTCATTTAATTGCCGACAACCTATTTATTTTCGAAAATTCAGTTCCCACTTGATGTTTTAATCCTTGTATCACTTAACTCAAAAGAGAATTCAGTTATACCAAATACCAGAAACTAAGTTTTTTCTTGTGATGAACCTGATGTGACTTCATGTGCAAACTACTTATACGTAGGAAGGCTCTCTGATATCATGCCGAAAGACACCAAACATATTTGTGACCCCTATGGACAATACAGCTGTTAAAAAATCGTGAATGGAAAAAGTGGATTTATGTCGCTAGGTTTTCAGAAAGGAAATTACACTCAACAGATATTAAAACGAATTACTGTTCTTTATTTAAGCAAAAAAAAAACTCAACTGATGCCCTCGCTGAGGATTCGTTCGCCACCCTTTTCCTGAAGTTATTCGCACTTTCATTTCCCCTTTTCGTTGGGTGCGTTCGATCAGTGTAATCGGACGTGTTCAGCTGGCAGCTCGGCCCATCCTGACATGGAATCGTCCGCGGCTCTTCGTTTAGGTCGTCTTCATCATCATCGAGTTCTGGACCAACCAGTCGAAAACTTATGTTTCCTTCAAGATGTATCAATCATGGCGAAGAGCCTTCATAACAAACAAATGTCTTTTTTATTTTGATTCAAACTTGTGTGACTCTCCTGTCAGTACGCTCTCCTAATGCCAGTACGCTTTCCACGATAACGATTTCTTCTTCATTGTATACCATTGGTTGCTTATGTATTGCGTCAAAGCCCGTTCCAGTTTTCTCTATCGTAACGTATTCGCTGAACGACTTCTGAGCGTCGTTGTAAGATACTAATGTCCTCTTGATCATCGATGATGTGAGGCAGGGCTTGTACAAAACGATTGACCGAGATGTCTTTCGATTCGAAGTCAACTACAATTTGCTTCGGGCTGTATGCGGGGGTTGAATTACATTGCGTGTTGACCGACCATTGCAGATTTCGCAATTCTAAGTACCAATCGATACTGTCGACTTCGGAAGTTCGTGGGAATTGGTTAGTTGCTCGATTTGACCATTTGCCTTCGGTGTTCGAACAACCATTTTCAAATACAACATATTTCGTTGTCGTCGCAAAATGGGTCAAAATGCTTTTCGGTAAAAGCCGTCTCGTGATCGCTAATAATGATGTCTGGCCAACCAAAATAAGACCTTAATTCCTTCAGCATCTCTATTACTAGTTTGGTCTTCGTATCCTTAACAGCTTTGACTATTACATATTTGTTAAATGCATCTGCTACACCAAGGACGTAGGCTTTTTCTCGGCGGATTCGTGGAAATGGAACCAAATGATAAAAGTGAAGTCTTCGAAATGGAACGAGAGTGACGTCTCCAATATGCAACCTTCCTTCGGATGCTCTGTGATTCCTTTTGTAACAGCATTCAACACAAGATGAAATATACGATTTTACCTAGGTTCGCAATCGTCTAAACCATAAGGCTTCTTTTTAATACGGACTTTCTCGGTGCTAAAATATCCATTGTCGTCATGAAAACGCTTGAGGATTCTCCGAACGCTAGATGGTACGACCAATTTCAATTTTCCTTCGTCATTTCTATATAGCCTTCCGTTCTTGATGTTAAATGCGATTAGCATTTCGGTGAATAATCGAAAAATCGGATTCCTGCAAACGCAACCATCTTATGGTACCGCGAAGAATCAGCGTGGAAGTTACTTTAATAAAACTCACTGCCGAGAAATCCATTACAACACTAAATTTTCGTCCGAGCAGGTATATGCGGAAACGATCTAAACTTTCAACCTCAAGATCGTAACTCGAATATTTCGATGCTTCTTCCGTGCATGTTCGACTCAAGTAGAAAACGGGTTTACGTTCGGCAGAAAAGTCTGTTGCTTGAAACAATATCTCTGCTAATCCGCGTGTGTTGGCGTCAGGTATGAACTTCGTGGATTTTCCCTGAACGATTTGAACGAATTTGCTATATTAGTTAACTAAAACCAGAAATCTTCAGAGTTTGGTAACAATGTTCGGTTGCGATCGCTGTTGTCCTCTCGGGTCCCGGTTTTATTCCAACTTCCGTCAGACGATGTCCGTGAATACACATTGACTAATTCAAAACGTAAGACCAGATTTTTTTTACTAAATCAATGAATTATTTTAGGCTGTTGAGAGCCTCAGGCGTACTTCCGCTTGGGGTGATTATCTCGCCTAAGTAGCTGGAAGCTCGCCGTTTGATCGGCTTCACGAATTTAGACATCGCTTCAAAAAATACACATAGCGCGTTTACCAACTCGTGCATCAACATAGTGCGTGATGAAAGCAGTAAATGGTCAAAGTCAGTATTCAATGCCATTTAAACAGATAATCAGTACGCTCTGAGACTCAGTGCAATCAACATCAAAGTATGGTTACGCTCGAATTTCGACTGGATTACTTCCAGCATTACTGGAATAGACTGGAAAAGAGAGCACATGCTCAAGAAATTGCACGGTGATTTGAAACGGACTATACATATTGCCTTGTAAAATAAGTTTTAATTAATGAGAAAAACCTTCGTTCAAGTTGTGCAAAATTTCAAAAAGATCCAAGCCTCGTATACAACGGTAACTCTACCCTGAGAAAGAGAGGAAAACCGACAAACAATAGCTAAACAGCTGCCTCGATATAAATACCTGCAATGCACCTGCCTGACCGCGCCTACTGAAAGGCCTACTCTCTTCTAGAATGCTACTCCGATTGACTTGAAACATTAAGAAAATATTCTTGGTATTTTGTACTATTAGAAAAAAATTGATCTGTTAATAACTTCACCACGATGTTTCAATTATATCCCTTTTCGCAACCGGCACTCGATAAGGTCGATTCACAATTGGGGTTGTTGGCGTAAGCCTAATATTCATAGTCGTCGTGGTGCACAATCCCAGGCGCTCAAGAGTTTCGCGGAAACAAACAGAATATTCGTTGACATACTCGTATCTCGTCATCTTTGAATTCTTCGAGGCGACCGGATTCCTTTTCAATAACGAGACGTCAGTTGTCTTTGCATAATACTCGTATATGGTTTCCGAGGATAAGCGGGTACAATACGATATCATCTCGTTAGGGACAACAACTTCTTCCATTTCGTCCACCTGTACATTTGCACGAACGCTGCGATCACCTTTCTCTTGCGTAACTAGTGTCTAAATAAGTAAATCGAATGAATTTATATATATATATATGTATAATTCCATAGATTTTAATTAATGCTTAAGTATATTAATTGTTTCATAGAGTCACCCCACTCATAATAATTTGATTTGTGAATTACTCTTTGAAGTGGCGGTCAACACTATTTTGTTACTTTTGTATAAAAAATAAAGAATGTCACCAATCAGAGCTGTTAAAGACTGCAGTACTTTGGTACTACAATCAGAAAGTCGCAGTCAATTGACTAAAATCTTCGAATTAAAGTTAAGACTTTGACTTATGACTTTAACTATAAAACTACAGTCACCAGTTAATTTGAATATTTCTACTGGGCAGTTAACTGGAGCAGTCAATTGACTGTAAGTCATTGACTGTAAGTCAAATGACTGCTTTTTAGTCTGTTGACTGTTTTTATTCAATTGACTGTTTTTAGTCAATTGACTGGTTTTAGTCAACTGACTGCTATTAGTCTTTTGACTAAAATAATTCAGTTTCCTAGAATTGGAATACTTTAATCACCATTTTAAATATAATATCAATATTCACGACCCACGAATCAATTGGCCAATGGTACTGTGTACGAGTAATCATTGCATTCAACCATAGTTTCGTAAGAAAACAAGGCCTTCTTTTCATTTAGGAATTTTTCACATTTTATTAAGCTTTTTTTTTTAATAATTCAGTTCTCTGCGAAAAACACATTTTAATTAAAAAAAAAAAAAAAAAAAAAACTGAAAAGCTCAACTAATTAAATAAAAGCATTTCCCTGAATAAGGCACACACATACATATGTACATTTTAACAAAAGATTGGAACTTCAATAAATGTTAAACATAAAATAAATATGTATAAAAAACTCAAATAAATAAAACACTTGTAATAAGATCGTTGGCCTTTTTAAAATGCTATTGATCATCAAGATCACTATTAACTTTCAAGATCAAAAATTTTTCAAAATTGGAGTCTGAAAGTGCTTCCCCCCTCGGAGCGTTTAGTAAGCCAGCTATAGAAAAAAGCCGCTCTACAGCTGCCGATGAAGGTACAGGTGTATTGTACCTTAAACATTTTTCCTTCAAGTTGGGGTACTTGTTTAACACCTCCAGCGATGGAGATGATTGAACTAAGTACGAATCGAAATTTTCGTTTTCTTCCGATATGCAACTAGAAGAAGTATTGTCCTCATCATCTGTAAATTTGTATAAATCATGTGTTTTGTAAAAACAATACTGTATGTAAAATAGAACTTAGAATTTGTACCTGCCATGGAAAAGTCGAAATATTTATTCTCAGGTGTATGTATGGGTTGCTTCTTAGGGGTTGTGGTACTACATCCCGCGATTTTTGATCTTACCAGGGAGTTTATTTCGCAAGTTTTGGTTTCTCTTCGACTTGGGTCAAGTGCGGAGACCCACTTTAACTGAACAGAAGGACAGAGCATAGATGCAATGATGGCATCATGAACTTGTGGAGTAAAATTAAAATAATCAGAAAATCTTCGCACCAAAGTATTTTCCAAACTCAACACTACGTCCATCGGGAAGATCTTCAAAGTGTTGCTCACTTGCAATTTTGGAAACTTTTTTCTTACTGTAGCTAAAGTTGGTAGTAAGAAACCGAAAAGCATTCTTCTTTTTTGTTGAAGAAAATCAAGTGCCTCAGCAATAGGTTTCATGACCATCGAAAACTCTTCCAAATATTCAATCTCAATGTCAAAAAATGTCTGAACACCCAACTTCTTGCATATTTAATTGAGTTTGTTTTTTTTTAATAATATCACGCTCAGAGTCATACAGAGAGTTCCACCTTGTAACAACTAGAAATTTCAGTTGGGAACCCAAAGTAGCAAAAATTTCTTCTGAACTCTTTGGTCTGTTTAGCTTATTCCAGAGGTTAGATCATTTTTGCATTATCTTTAAAATATATGAACTATTATGCATATACATACGTATATACTTTACTTACATTTTGATGTTTAGCAAAGGTCTGGGTGTTTTCCTTAATAATTTTTGAAAACTCAGTTGAGGCAAGGAGGTTAAGGGTATGTGTCGCGCATTTGATATGTCTTGGGAGAGAGTTTTCAAAGATTTCATTGCGACATTGAATAATAGCAGCTTTTTCGTCAATTATTTTTCCGATGTTGGTAACATCGTCGTCACCATGATCGTTATAAATATAATTTGTGAAGTCAAACTCTTTAAACGCTTTTACAAAATTTGAGCCGTTGTCATTTCCCGTTGCTACAACGTTTTGGCAGTTCAATCGGAATTTCGTATGAATTTCGAGGATCATATCATAAATTCGGTCATACGAGGGCGGGTCAATAAGTCCGTGACTTTTGGATTAAAACACAGATTTTTTGATAAAAATATAATTCTAATTTTCATATTTTTCATAGTCTCCCTTGAGCTCTATACACTTTGTCCTACGCTTCTCCAAGTTTTTTATCCCTTCCAAAAAAAATGATTTGTCGAGGTCCTCAAAATAGGCCTTTGTTTGCGAGATGACTTCATCATTGGAGTCAAATCTTTTTCCACCAAGCCATTTCTTCAAGTTTGGGAACAAGAAGTAGTCGTTCGGAGCCAAATCTGGAGAATAGGGTGGATGAGGGAGCAATTCATAGCCCAATTCATGGATTTTTGCCATGGCAACTGCACATGTGTGCACCCTTGCATTGTCTTGGTGGAAAAGAACTTTTTTCTTGGCCAAATGAGGTAGTTTTTTTTTCAAATCGTCATTGAATCGGTCCAATAAGTTGGCATAATATTCCCCATTGATTGTTCTTCCCTTTTGAAGGTAGTCAATGTGGATTATCCCGCGTGCATCCCAAAAAACAGTCGCCATAACTTTATTGGCTGACAAACCCACCTTGGCCTTCTTTGTCGCCGATTCACCCTTAGAAACCCACTGTTTTGACTGTTGTTTGTTCTCTGGTGTGTTGTGATGGATCCATGTTTCGTCCACGGTTACAAAACGGCGCAAAAACTCCTCCATATTGCGATTAAACAACGCCAAACCTTCCTGTGAAGTTGTTACACGATTGCGTTTGTGGTCGACTGTGAGCAAACGCGGCACCCATCTTGCGGAAAGCTTTCTCATGCCCAAGTGATCATTCAAAATTGAAACCACTGAGCCATGCGAGATCCCTACGGCTTCCACAATCTCTCGCACTTTCAATCTTCGGTCGGCCAACACCATATCGTGAATTTTTTCGATTGTTTCGGGTGTAGAGACTTCAACTGGGCGTCCAGGACGTTCGGCATCTTCAGTGCTTGTACGGCCACAACGAAATTCAGTAAACCACTTTTTTACCATTGAAATCGATGGTGCAGAGTCCCCATAGTATTTATCAAGCTTAGCCTTGGTCTCGGTAATGGTTTTTTTTCGCAAGAAATAATGCTTAATAAGCACACGAAATTCACTTTTTTCCATTTTCTCCTCAAATTAGTGAGTAGTCTGATAAAAATAGCTGTCAAACACAAACTAACTGACGCAGCAAGTTTAAATTTTGACAGGAGTCAACTGATAGGTGCCTGTTGACAGGAGCAGTGTTGCTGTTTCAGTAAAGAGGTCAGAAATTCAAATTGAAATTGAATAAAAACAGTCAAAAGACTAAAAAGCAGTCAGTTAATAATAAGTTAATTGATTGCAATCAAAAGACTAACTGACTGCAAAAATGACTAACAATTTTAGAAGACTTATAATTGACTAAAAGACTGGGAACAGTCACTCAACTTACGGTCAACTGACTGCTCCAGTTAACTGCCCAGTAGAAATATTCAAAACGACTGGTGACTTTAGTTTTAAATTGTGGTGATTCAGTCATTGTGGTGACTGCAGTCTTAACAACTCTGTCACCAATATTTCTTATATTTTCTAGATTTACAACTTTTGTACTATGTATTAAGAAGCATATGTTTTATTATGAATTTGTGAGAAATAAAAATGAAATCTAATCGAAATTCTCCGTCGGCGAAACCACTGAGAATGAAAGTGTTGAATTTTTCCACCTGTCTAAAACGTTCTGCAACTGAGTGCGGCATAAGCGAACGATTGCTTCTGGGGTCGAAAAATGACTGCACAGTCGCAGGGACGTAAGTCCCAAACATTTTTTCTCACTCCATCGAAACATAATTCCCATCTAATATATTTTTTTTAGATATTTAGATATATTATCTTCATAACCTTCATTAAGAATATAAGTCCTTAATTGTCTCACTTAAGTGAGACATAACTCCCAAAAGAAAAAAATGGGACTTATGTCCTTGCTCCGGCTGCACATCACACCTATTACTTTTACAATTTTCATTGGATTGCTTTTTTCGATGTCCTCCTATGAGATTTTTGAGATGTTACTCTTCCACGGTCGAGATGGATTGCGTTCGGGCAGTTTTCCTCCGAATTATTTGTTCTGCGATACGTACTGCAACGGGTTTTTTTCTTCGGCTTCGTGTAATTGATAGATGTATGGCCGGCTTCGGAACATTTGTAACATACTATTGATGACGGAAAACTCTTACCTGTACGATTCGGATGGTTTTCGAATGGTGTGGTATTTGTCGACCGCATATTCGAACTTGGTAAATTCTCGTATATGGAAGTTGATTTCCGTGATCTAGTTGCGAGTGATATTCCCGGATGGTTTGTAAGAAATCGCTCGATGGTGTTACGCAGGTCGTTTAATTGCGTGACGTGCATAGTAACTAATGCCATTTTGCAGTTCGTTGTGATTGCATATATTAGAAATAATTGATTATTTTCTTGTTTCGGTGTGTTAGCGGCCATATGGAAGTGAATATCTGCTTCACTCACGACGTTGAAGCTTCAACGAGACGGTGGGAGAATTCATGCCACGATTGTCTCCAAGCAATGAATCTGACAATTGTTTCGCTAGGGCTCTCGTTTTGATTGTGCAACGTGTGTTGCACGTTGTAGTGTAGAAAACACTTCTTTCGTTCCAGCTATAATTTTTAAAAAACATGTTTATGGGTTCGACATAGTGGAGATAGATCATCCGACGGACTGAATTTAGGAAATAGATTTTGCATTTCTATCGTAGACCTTGTTGTTACTGTGGTCGATTAAGTAGATGCGTTTAATGGTTCTATTACTTGAGCTGTCGCAATTGTCAATGGACTTGAGGTTTTTGTTTGATCGCCAAAGGGGGGCTCGGTTTTGTTCGTTGATGGAACCCTGTTAATATTGAATGAGGTTAAAAAAAAGTGGAAGCTGTTGAGTTATATTGTCCACCGCTCTTCGTGGTTGTTAGCTTTCAAAAAACCCTTTAATTGCTTCACTTTCAATTGATCTACTTTTACGAGTCGCATTTTCGGTTTAATGGCGTCGTTTCGCATTTACGTCAAAATCGTTGGATTTATATCCGACTTCTGAACTGTGAATGGAAAAAGCGGACGGTGTCGAATGGAAGTGTTTGGGTCGTTTTCGACACTTTCCTTTATTACGGTGATATCTTGTATTGAGCTTGTCTCTTGGAATTTTTTGATTATGTTAAGCACACACGTCTCGGAAGGCACATGATTACGTGCAAAATTGACACGTAGGTATTTTTCACATTTTTGCCTTCAATCGCGGCAATTTTCGTAATAAAATTCAACGACTTGGATTATTTCTTTCACTGTGCAGTGTTCAGGCCTTTCAAATTCGACACCTCTTATTGAAATACACTTTATAGAATTCCGGTATAAACAAACTTTCATTTTCAAAATACGTCCATGTTCAGCCCGTCCCTAAAATAAGCGAATCTTCTTATTTCTCTTCCTGTAGATCCTATACATTTATGTCTCTTTCCAAGGTCATGGAAATGTTAATAAATCGTCAGCTCATAATATATCTCGAAACGCGAAAACTTCTCAATGACCGTCAGTATGGTTTTCGTAGCAACAAGTCCGCTAGTGATTTGATGGCACGTCTCACCGAAAAGTGGAACCAAAGCGTACATAAATCTGGCGAAAGCAAGATAATTGCACTTGATATATGTATGGCATCAGGCTCTTTTGTTGTAAATGCGTGCTTTTATGATCGACAACTTTTTCAATTCAAATTGTCTTCGATGGTCTCAAGTCTGGTATTCGCAAAATAAATGCTGGTGTATCCCAGGCTCCGTTCTGTCTCCGACACTCTTTTTAATTTTCATTAATGATTTCTTGTCTGCTACTTCTAAACCAATATATTCCTTTGCCTGACAGTACTCTCTGTTTTTAATATTCGTTTCCGGACTCACGTCCTTGCCCTTCGGCTGTAGAAAGAGAACGGCAGCGTATATTAAGCTCATTAAATTCCGATATTAACAGCATAACCAATCGGGGAACTATCAACAAAGTGGAATTTGATGCTTCCAAAACACAATTCTGTCTGCTGTCGTTAAAGCGAAACTTAAATACCCAGCCATTATCCATGAATGGCACTTGCATGTTGAAACCGAAAAAATTCCCATTCTCGGTATGTGTGTCAGTGACAACCTACGTTGGAATAACCACATATTCGATGTCGTCAAAAATGCTTTGAAATGTTTAGGTTTCCTTAAGCGATGTAAAAAATATTTCACTCCCTCTGATTTGTTTTTTACCTACGTTTCTAACAAAAGTTGAAAAAAAAAATTAATAAAGAGGACAGAGCCCTGTGTTGAAATTTGAATAAAAAATTTTGTTCTTTTTTTCTTAAAAATAAATTTTTGAGTAAACGTTGTATATCTGCAAATCGTCGGGCTAAAGTTTGCCTTTGAAATGTGCATTTAACAGATAATGGAATCAGGTGATTTTGAAAAATGCGTGCAGTTGAAATTGAATATTAATAATACATATTTGTTTAGAATGCGTCGGGAGTCCGGTTTATTTCCGACTCTCACTAATGTGTTTTTTTTTTCTTTGTTTGTCTGCTACATTTTATACTATATAATAGGTGCCTTTCTTGACGACAGTATCCTATACTCATTGTGATTTTTCCCGGAAGTGAATACATTTCTCATTTTTCGCAGCGGTCAAATGTACTCGAATGATTGGCAACCATGAATGCACTATTCTTGATTATTGCTAAATATGTTTTCTTAGTTGTTGGCAGATTGATGTTATGTTTTCTTTAGTTGGTGTTCCGGCATCTGTTTCGGATGTCTATAGGACCATTCCAAAAAAAATAGTTTATTGTCATTTATTCAATGATAACTTACTTTTGACTGACCACATATTCGATGTCGCCGAAAAGATTGCGAAATGTCTAGGTTTTCTCAAGCGATATAAGAAATACCTTTTACGCTCTGATCTGGCTTGTATCCGATCAAAATGGATGTTGGAGTATAACACCCACATCTGGTTAGATGACGCCAATACTGCTCAATCAATTAATACCCGCGAACACCAGCATTACATTTCTTACCTCACCTTGTCCTATCGCTATATTCGCCATCAGTGCTTCATCGGAATTGCCAGTAGGATTCCGCCCAACTTGCTTATGGAATCCCCTGTCGAGCTCTTTATTTCCTAGATATTATAACCTGCAGTCATTTAAGACCAACGTACATCGGAGTCTCGCTTTTTTTCTTCCCTAATTTTCCTTCGCCCGTGCAGTGTTCAAATATTTTAGGGGTACTAAAAATCCCTTGAGGGCACGGTGATTACATAAAAAAAAAAGCAATGCAGAAACGTGGGAAAAGTTAAAACCATTAGACATTGTGTACGCGTCACATATTTCAACTGTTATTAAAAGAAGAAGCGTTATTAGTTTTACAAACACATTTGTCGCATCAACACACGAATTGAATTCGTTTCTCTTATCAAATATTTGAATTTAACCTCACAATTGGACGCGTCCAATGACCAAAATACTCCAAAACAAATCCTCAACAGCTGCCCTGACAGATGATGAAAAAACAAAAACGTAAATGGAAATATTCACCACTTCACCACATTATCATTTTCGGAGACATTTAACAGCAGTCGTAAAAGTTTTCGTCTGCCTTTTTTTGCATAATATTTTCCTCTACCCCGCAGTACCCGTAAAGGATTCAATTTTTTCGGAATGATTCAAGTGCGCAATTTAAAGTGAAAATTGTTTAACATCATTTCAGTGTGCTGTGTTGGATAAGGCAAGAGCCGTATACCACACATTTTGTCTAAGAAAAAAAAAAGTAAATCAGAAAAATTCAGCCCACGCAATCAAAACTAAAATAAACCACAACAAATAATCCGCTCTACAGATTTTTTGGGATTTGCCAGGTCTAAGCCCCAGGAACTGTAATCTCACATCACACCTAATCCAAATCGAAAAAAAGAATACCCGTTTATAGCAAGCACATCACCGGACCGGAATTGAAATAGGAAAAGTGAAAACTATCGAAATTAAGGGCGAGAAATTCACTTGGTTTCTCCTATATATAATGGCCAAAAGTTCCCAACTTACAGTCTCAATCAAATTACAATATCAAGAAGTAAAGAATCGCCCATTTATCATAAGATACAGCGACCGTGAGCTATTATTTTGCGAGCCTTCCTACGGAGACTGGTAAAGGCCTTGAACTTCTTCCGAATTACATATTAAGTGAAGTGACCGACTCGAAAAGGAAGTGTTTATCTCATTGAAATATGGTAAGATTGTCCTTCGAATGGATTGGTACTTGTATTGGGGTAGGGTGGGTGGTAATTTGATTTGCCTGCTCGAGAATTTTCCAAAAATCACTGCAGTAATTATTCGAATGTGTAGGTTTTCTGGTGTGTTAAGATTCATATCAGCAATATTGTGTATATAAGTGATTTGATTAGTTTGGTATATAAAATACTATTTTTATAAATTTAACTCAAACTATTGATGACATGTCTACTTCATTGAGTTAATTAACAGCCAATGATAAGGGGCATGTATATACTTACATACGTATATGAGGTTAAATACGAATGCATATTGAGTCTGTCAGGTGTGTAGGTTTTTTCATTTGGGAAAATATCATTTCAACGTAATTGCCGTATTAATTTTGTTGTTCGCTTACTTGTTATTTACTGTGACAGAGTTGTAGGCATTTACTTGTATGCCGACTGAACACGGTAGTAAAAGGCGTAGAGGACATAAATGGCGTCATATAGAGAGCTTTTAGACATCGCTGAAGAAATTCCTTCTATTTTTCCATTCATTTTGTATCCGGCCTATTTTAGTTTATATGTTTTCTAAGGCCAAAAAGAATTTATGCTAACCAACGCAAATTTAGTCTAATATGGTGAAGAAGTATTAAATTTGATGCCTCAATGCCTTCACTAACATTATTTAGGCTTCTGTAATACTTTTTATGAAAGTTTAAATTCCTGTGTCTAGGGCGCTCATATAAAATTTCATGCCTCAGCAGTCAGTCCAAGTAGTTTTATATGTCCTCTTTTGACTATATACTTCTCACTAGCTGTAGTATTCATAGTATTTGCTTATGTAATCTCATCTTGTTTGCCAAGAGAAAAGTCTTGGTTAACAAAGATGTCAACAATATTTCTTGACCCGTTCTCTCCAAAGCACTATATCCTTAAACTTTTTTACGCTACGTATGCATGTCTAGTCAAGTCACTCATCTGCCAGCTTTCATCACATGAATTTCTTCTGTTTCGGAAGATTGGTATTTGATACAGAATTTGGCATCGACATGTTCTATTAGCAAGTACCTTCGAAGTATTGTAACCAGAAATTATACTCGTAATGTGATGTCTGACAATTTTATTTGAAAAATTGCGATGTGAGTTCAAGGTGTCTCAGCATCAGCATCAAAATCACAAAAATTTTCAAATAATTTTTATGTTTCCCATTCATCTTAATACACATATTACATCGAGAAATATCAACGTACTCTTCCTACCTGCCTTAACAATGTGAATTTGTCGTTGCCTTGACCTCTTCGGAAAACCGCTTTCATGAACGGCTTTCGTCTGCTTAGCGGATAGTAAAAGTCACGTGGTTCTACATCCGGATATTACATTAGGTGGTTAATTTTTTAAAAGACATATTCTGTTGCAGGAGCATTAGAAACGCGCCTTGTGAAACTCTGCGTTGTCGAGAACAAAAAACGTTCTCCCTTTTTGATTGCTTCCCTCAAATACCGAAGAGTGGTTGCGTAAAGCGTGTGCTTAATGTTCCACCTCATTTTGTTTATTCTTTTTTTTTCACTCGAGCGCGCCACCTAATGGGAAGTTAACTTTAACTTTACCACGTTGTCCCACCGGTATGATTTCAAAGAAACTGCGCCCGGAGAGGTGGTTTTTATTCGCTTAACAATATCAATATGTTCATTGGGTTCGAATATTACATAAAGAAACGAGTGATGAATGAATATCTATGATTGTCTTGTTTTTGCCCCTGCAGCCTTATTTGTCTTAAGTTTAGATATCGCTATCCAGACCTCATCTTGGTCGGGTGAACGAAGTTGTTATCTATTTTCGTTCACGCTGAATGGTTCATTCCACATGACAGCGAAATGTTAGTCGCTTCCCTTGCTAAACAGTCTGCAGAAGCAATTCTTCGAAATTTTTAACACTGACTGTGATTCTAATACCTCTTTCATCTTAATGGTCGCATCTCAATGAAGCCGATGTTTGCGTTACTTATAGAGTTCGCCAGCAGCTTCTTTGCAGCGCCGCCTTGAATATATCTTACTTCGCTGCATGGGCTTGCAAGCACTCTTCGACAAATCAGGAGTTTCGTTATGGTAGTCGGGTGAAACCTAATAAGTCAGATACGTCGCCACTGTATCGCCACTGTATTTTGCAACTTGGCTACAATAAGGTAGTGGTCCGAGTCAAAGTTGGCTCCTCGAAACGTTTCAGACATCCAGGGGTGGCCGTGGTGTAGTGGTACTAGCAATCGCTTCTCACTCGGAAGGTCAAGGTTCGAATCCTAGCCACAGCTAGTTTTCATTTGTGTAATTGGAACTCAGTCAGAAAAATTTGCGTGTGAAGGCATAACACTGACATGTAGATTTGGCTGTTGTAGGGTTTTCAAGCACAAAACAACCGTTAAAATTCACAACCTCACATTCCGAGAGAAGAAAATCTCTCCGTCCTATTCGGACTCCCACCCCTGGAGAGTCAATATCGAAACCAAACACACCTTAGAACCACTACATCACAACAATGCTTTCCTTTCTCCTCCTTCTGTTTCTCTTTGATTTCGTCCTTTAATCGAAGCAATAGTCCTTTTTCAAAGTAGTCTATGAAAATTATGCCATGAAAATCCTAAAATACGGAGGCCATAACCTTCTGGCAGACTGTTACATTCACGCTCCTTTCCATTCAGCTGGCTGTCGATTTGATTCTAGTGTGTAGTAGATGATCCATGTTTCATCCATTGTCACATATCGACGCAAAAAACCGTGTTTATTCCGCTTGAAAAGCTCCAAACAGTGCTCCAAAGCCAAAGCATATTAATGTTTTTGTTGCAATGTGAGCGAACGCGAAACCCATTTGGAAAAGTTTTCCAATGCACAAATGTTCGTGAAAAATATTGAAAACACTGTCTTTTGATATTTTTAAGATGTCAGTTATCTCTTGCAACTTCACTTTACCCTTGTCCAAAAAAAAAAAAAAAAAAATTTAAGTTCTTTTTATGTTTTTTGGTGTAGTCACCTCTTTTGGACATCCCGAGCGTTCAGCATTATCGCTGTCAGTACGATCTCCTTTAAACCCAGCAAACCACCAACAAATGGTTGTTTTTTGGACGGAAAAGATTCTTTATAACAATTTTTAAGCCATTGTTGAACTTGAACTGTATTTTTTCCTTCAAAAAAGACGGACGCAATAGGGGATCATTTGACCCATGTATTGTATGCGTCGTATGATTTTGCAATTATTCCAATGGTTCTTCTGCAGACCAGCACTCCTCGTTTTACGTTTTATAAAAGTGTTTAGTTACACCTTATCACCTCCTGCGCACACTGCATAATTTATAAGACGTATCTTTTAGCTGGTTCAATTTAGTGATTGGTGTAGCGCACTGATTGATTTTTCGCTTTCTATTTTTTTAGATAATACTACGGCGAACAAACTAGTGTCAAAGAATTGACTGTGGTTTCGCGTACACTATGAGAGGCGTCATAGCTGATGCATATATGGCATCATGCTGAATAGAATAGTCGCTTACTACCTGCATTCTTGAGATGTTTTCCCCATGCTGTTAAGACCATTTATGTTTAATTAAAATGTAATCCTCTTTTCTTATCTTAAATTATTACTCGTAATTCCAATTTCGAAAAATAAAAACATTATATTGTATATCACTTCCTTTCTAAATGAGTAAACTTAATTTTCTTCTTTTTTTTCGTATGTTATAGCAACAAGCTGGAATCAAATCAGAAGGCGAGGATGAAGGCGAAGCTGAGTCTTCCTCTTCGTCCTGCTCGTCCAATAATTATACATATGAGGACATCTCAACTGGGGTAGATAAAATGACACACGCATTTCGTTCTGTTTTAGATGAGTTTCGTCAAAATTGGCAAAAAGAGCTCAGTACTGATACCAAATACAATAAAAACACAGTACTACACTACCCTATGTCCCTAGGCAATACGCTCAGCCCAGAACCAGAAACACTGTTCAAGCATGCTGTTGAATTGGAACAACGCGGCAAAGTATATGATGCTCTGCAATTCTATCGACGTGCGATACAGTTGGATCCTGACATCGAATTTAAAGCATACGAAGCTAGTAAAATTCCACAATCAATGGATAATGAGACCAACAACAATAGTTTGTTAAATTCTAATACAGCATCTGCAGAAGATCTTACTTTGGAAGGTGAAGACCAATTTGATGGTGATTTGTTTACTAAGTTTCAGAACGACATAGCCAAACAGGGACGGTTAATTTCAAGCAGTCGTGATGCTGGTGTTATTACCACTGAAATGCATATCTCTGATCTACCAACTGAAATTCTGTTGTACATACTCCGATGGGTAGTATCAACGCAGTTGGATATGAGGTCATTGGAGCAGTGTGCCGCCGTATGCAAAGGTATATATTTGTGCGCTAGGGATGATGAACTATGGAGACAGGCTTGTCTTAAGTAAGTTAATGAGGGACACTATATAATAAACTGCCACACAGAAATTAATCAATTTTTTCTTTAGAGTTTGGGGTGCGAATCTTGGTAATCTGGCAGGAAAGCCATTTAACACTTGGCGACAGATGTACATTGAAAGGGAACGTATTCATTTTAATGGCTGCTACATAAGTAAGACAACTTACCTTCGAATGGGAGAGAACAGTTTCCAAGATCAGTTCTATCGACCAGTTCAATTGGTTGAGTATTATCGTTACTTTCGCTTTTTACCCGATGGAACAGTCCTGATGATGACTTCGTCTGATGAACCGGCACTAGGAGTCGCACGCTTGAAGAACCTTAATCAATTACGCCCAGAAGTATTACGTGGACATTATCGTTTGCATGGTGACACAATTACAGTTATGCTAAAGAAAAATCAGAGGCTAACAAAAAGCGAACAATTTTTTGGTGGAAAGCGTCGTGGTAGTATGGTTGCAACAACTGATTATGATGCGAATTTTACAACGTACTACATTGAGTTTAATATTGGAAGTACACCAAAAAGAAAGTTTTCTCAGTTGCTCTGGAAGAGCTATTCTATTAAACTGGTGCGTAACAAGCGAGAGGTTTCAAGTGATTTTGAACTGACCATGTCTAAGTATCCACCGTTAAGATTTTCCTGTGTAAGGAGTTATCATTTGATTGCTGATGCACCTTTACAGTGAGTGACTCTTAAAAGGTATAGGTTTATGGATTTTTTTTATTATACTTATTACGCTTCGTACGCCAGGCATGTACATCTTTTGTGTTGCCCTAAGTTAAAAAATTGTGAATTGAATTCATGTAAATAAAATGAAAATAAGTCAAACTTATATATCACGTAGTTGTTTTATGATTTTTTAGGAGAGCTAAAAGAAATGCTTATAAATTGCTAATTGCACTTATTTTACCGTGTTTGGAGGCTGTTCTCTTACAACTGAAGAATTGTTGACCAATTTGAAATGTCGTCTTTTCAGTAAATAGATAATTTGCTGATTTTACCAACTGCCTAGGAAACGAGGCTATGGGGAATACATACACTCTATACCCCTAGTGCTCTTAAACAGATTGAAGCTGCTCTTACGCGCTACATAGATATTACCTGGATGCGATGGATAGGATCACATATGCAAAACCGTACAAATTGCAACATATTCGTCGTGGGAAATCGACTACGCTCAATTATAATTGACTTCATGCTGATAAGCGAGCCCCTGCCTCTGCTTCGCGTTAAAGGAACATTTCAGAACATTAGAATAATATGTGCACACGTCCCTACCGACGAAGCTGAAGACTTTTATTAAGGAAGAATTCTGTGACCTCATGGACAGAACCTGTCCAGAGAACGATGTCAAAATCGTCATCGTTAATTAAATCCTTTGAAATTTGTGATGCTTTAGCACATTGCTTATAATAATGCTAAACATCGGCGAAAAGAAGAGAATTCGTTTTGGACTCGTTAATGTTCTGCTTCTAATGGGTGATTTTCTAGGCGTTTGGTTTTTAATTGTCAAAAACAACACAGGAAAATGCAAAAGTGTATAAAAAGTTTATTTAAATTGATAAATCAATGTTTGCCATTTATTTTTTAAAAATTATTTCATTTAAATGTTGACCACGACTGCTTTTTAAGTGGTCCATACGGAGAGTCCAATTATGAATCACTTTTTCGAGCATATTGCGTGTCGATTGTGATCGACTTTTGTCGATTTTACAGCTGTTTATAGTCGATCGCACTTTTCTGATCGTTGGTCTTTGATTTGCAGAAAAAACTATTTTTATATGTGAGTATTTTAATAAGAACATGTGCACGTAAAATAAAAACAAATAATTTATATGGAGGGCGAAACAAGCGACCAATAAAAAACAGCTGGAGCATTCGGTGAAATATATGGAAGAAAATCCCGACATTACCAAAGCGATTTGTGCAAAACCCAAAGCTAAACTAAGATGGGAAAAAATATCAAGGCAATGAATAAAAAAGAAACTGTAAAAACAAATTATGTATGTTCACAGTAGTCGCTTTTATAGTTTTTATTCAAAATAATGCAATCCTTTGTCGATTGCGTTACACAATACCAAACTTGAAATTAGTCGATGCAATCGACGATCGACAACCGCAATAGGGGCTTGTGTCTCACACTCCTCCATGACGCGTAAAGAATTCGTAAAATAGAAAAAGAAATTTTCCAATAACACTATCAGGAAAACATACATACATAGAGCTTCGCTTAGGAAGTCTGGTTAACCAAAGGCTGTTTTTTATAAAAAAAACCTAACCGCATCGAGTCAAAGCCTCATTTTTAGTATCTAAGGGTGCTCTTAAACCATAACGTGAAAAGGACTAGCTCTTGTAATCCGAAGAGAACTACAATATAGATTACACAAAATCGTCCTGAAGTATGCAATTTGCGCGCTAGTCGCTCGAATGTCTATAGCATAAAGTATAATCTATCCCAAGAAACCCAAACAGCAATAGCTTAACTAGAAGAAAACCCTGAAATATAAGATGGAAAAGACATGATGTCAAGACCTGTTTGGTGCATGGAGTCAAGTATTGCTCTCAGCGCGGGCGACAAAATTTACATATAACATTTCATCCCTCCATCACAATAAAAAATTTACGGTAGCAGCATATGCAGTGATTACATAATCTTGGATGCACTTCTAAAACGGAAGCTGGTGTTTTTTGAGTCTTAAAATGATCACTGGAAATTAAAACATCGAGTTAGAAGAGGAATATTACTATCTGAATCTGATTGCCCAGGGGTTCCATTGCCACAATTACAGTTGACATCTAGGCGCACCAAACGAGAGCTTCCCGATTTTATACCTCATACTGGCGTCTTGACGAAACCCAACTTAGTACCATATCACTCTGAAATAGAATATATAGCAACTACAATACACTAAAAAGGAGCTTATAAAAAGTACTATACGAGTATACTGCGTGCTCTATTCGTATGGAGTAAAGACTTTACTGTTCAGACCCTTTCCACTCAGTCCTACCGCCTTGTAGGTTTCGAATATTTGTATTGTATTGAGGTAATTTAGTATTGTAAAATAATTGTCAAACAAAATTGTATATTTCTTGTTTTCTGGAATGATACTTGCAAACACGATAAGTTGTATAGACTTTTCAGGCATGTACTGCTTCAAAGATGTTTTCCCTTTGAACGGAACCATCATTTCATCTGCACACATATTTTCTTCTTTGGAAATTTCAGAATTTTTTTCAAAAATCTTTTAATCCGTTGACGGACTTTATCGAAATCTTGCCTACAGAAAATTTGAGTTACATTTTCGCAAAAAGATGGAATTTTAGTGGCCTTGCTCTGATACATAACTAATCAAAGATATCCTAAAGTCCCAATTATAAATTCTTAACCAATCAATTTTAAAATTTCATTTCAATCATAATTACATTAGGTCTGTTCGTACTGTCCAAAATCTACGAAAAAAACAGTCCAAAATCCGTACCTTGCTTTTAAAAGGTTAAGGATCATTTCTTGGTCCACCCCTAATAGATCCTCTTCAACATCTGCTGAAGGATGAGCTTCCGTCCAATTACTCGCATACGCCGATCATATTGATGGCGCTTTCGCGAGTATTGAAAAGAAAGCGGTAAAGATGGGTTTAACGGTCAATGAGGACAAGGCCAAGTATATACATACTGTCAACAAGAAAGGACACCCAACACCAATGTCTCAGCAGAATGTCACCCTCGACAGATACAACTTTGAGGTGATGAAGGACTTTGTCTACCTAAGCTCGGCTATCAATTCAGCCCTGGGGTCAAACGAAGAGTAACTCTTTGCAATCGCTGCTTCTTTGGGCTAAGACAGGAACTGACTAGCAAAGTCCTCTCTCGAACAACAAAAGTTACCCTATATAAGACTTTAATAATTTTCTATGACAGAGAGGCTCTTTTGAGAGGAAAATTTTTCGGGTAATTTTCGGTGCCATCTGCATGGACGGTGAGTGGAGGAGGAAATAGAACGACTATGTGTACGGGCTGCAGAGCGACATCGACTCGGCCAGAAGAGTGAAGGTCGAGCAACAGGGGTGGCTGTGTCATGTAGAGCGGATAGACATCGATGCTCCGAATCCACACCTGAAGGACAGCGCAGTAGAGAAAGATCACAACTCAGGTGGCGCACGCAAGTGGAAGGGGAACTTGGCCAACTTAGCGTGCGAAACTGTAGTCAGCTACCAGTGGCCATTAACTGAGCGTCATCGCTGAGCGAATTAGTTGCGAAAATGCCATTGTCAAGTGCAGCTCGTCGTAGTCATTTGCTTGAAAGTCGCGTTCATATTTATAGAGCAATTATTAGGTCGAGAAAACGAAGATTTGGCGCACACCCATAAATCGAGAATGGGCAAATTATTGTGAATTTCGTCGCTTGTATCAAAATCTTCGCAGATATCCAGACCGATTTTGACAATACTGTCGTATGTCAGTACCATCTTTTGATTTGTTGTTGGAAAAGGTTCGACCAAGATTAACAAAACAAAGGAAACCAATTAGTGCAGAACAGCGGCTGGTTTTATTACTAAGGTAAGAATTTTATTTTTTATTCTTTATTGAAAATCGCTTCCTATCTCTAGTTTTTCGAAATCGTTAAATTTTTCCATATATGGCAAAAGACTTTTGAAAAATTGAAGGTCATCGCTATCCTCTTCTTTTTTCTTTGCCTCTTGCTTTAAAAGAAGAAGTCTTTCTTTTTCTAACTCTAGAAACTCTGAATCCAAATTGATTGTTGCTGCCCTCTTCTTTTTATTTTTTAGCAAATTCAGGGAGTAGCTGGTAGAAGGAGTGCTGGTGCTAGGCGTATCGGCACTCGTAAGAACCATTTATTCTTCATTCAGTAAATCTGATATTGCATCAGAGAAGAAACTGTGTTGGGCAAATGAATAGTCCTCTGGCTCTCGCAGATTCCCTTCAGTTGGATCTGGAACAACTGTCTGCTTTATGAAGCTCACCATTTCAAAAAATGGCCATTTCGTTTTGATTGGTTTAGCTTCGGATCCAGAGATTGCACGTGGAACTTTCTCGAGGGTTCTTCCGAAAGTGTCTTTTAGATTCTTCCACTTTGCTTTAGCCGCGGCTCCTGAAATTTTAAATATGATTATACTTATAATATATTGACTATTTTTTTTTTTTAATGTTTTCAGATTTCTTGCAACAGGTCACTCGTTTCGGGATGTTTTTTTTAATGTGGACTGTATATTTGTTTTATTTTTCTTTTTATTTAACCCAGTAATTTAGTTTTATTTAATTTAATATATGTAGGTACAATGTATACTTAGATTCTCCCGTGGTCTGCTGCTGATGCGACTATCTTGGCTGGTGGTTCGACATCAAAGAGAAAGAGATTAGTAAAAAATGCAAGCAGCAGCGGATTACGAAGAAGACAACAAAAAGAAATGCAAGATTGGCTGAGAGAACATAAATTAAGTTAAAGTTAAGATTACAGTAATTTAAATTGTTCCAAAGAGATTTAGTACACAAATAGGGTAGGTTGACAATTGTTTGGCAAAACCAAAAGGTAGCAAAATAGATAATTATTGTATGAATAGACGGTTTCTTAACACGGGATTTAGCTTTTGCTTTTCGAATGGGCAGAAGCACAGCTAGTAACATTATCTTGGAAACAAGTGCGACCATTTGGGAACAACTTGTAGATGAATTCTGGCTTCCATTATTTCAATTACCTACATTATATTTCCATTGTACTGCAAACTGTGGCTGATACTGACAAGAAATCTTTAACAATCGAGGTGGGTGGGAGAGGAAAACAAAGCGATGGTGGTACTTTTTCTGACTCTACTTTGTTCTGATTACTTGAAGCCGATAGATTTAGCATTCCACCTCCACAAGCATTACCAGCATCAAATATTGTTACTCTAAATTTTTTGATTGGTGAAAAAGCTTACCCCTTAAAAATTGTTTATTAAAACCTTATCCACGAAGAACCTTGAACGCGCAAACAGAAAAATTCAACAGAAAACTTTCAATAGCAAGCACTGCAGTTCATTTAATAAAATGTGCTTGCATACTGCACAATTTTGTTAAAGAGTGTGATTTCGACAGTGACCTTTATTACATACAAGTAACAACAGAAATAGCTCAAACAGATACAGCCACCCAAGAAGAACAGTCACGTCATAACAGAAGCAGCCGCACAGCTTTCAATATGAGAAATGAGTTAACACGAAATTTTTGGGAATTTAGACATTGAACAAAACAACAGACCCGTACTAATAAAATTTTTAGTGCAGAGCTTTTATTATAAATATATAAAAACTTACCTGAACAATTACAAATATGTCCAACTTCATTTCACTGCTTTTCGGTGACGATTCTATTCTTATAATCTTTCTTGCTGTCCTGCCATAGAACTGGGTGGCTTTAGACAGCGGAGATCAAACTTTCCGCGTTTATTTTCTCCATATTTTTACTTCGATGCTCAGTGATGAACTAAAAAATTAAAACAGATTTGATTGTAGAACGACGTCGCTCTGTAGTTTAAAGGTTGTTGAAAAAGGTTTCATGTCTGGAAAAGCTCACTAATGAATGAAAATATTTTTTTTTTGTTATATTAAGCACCATGTGCAGGACGCGAAAGTACACCGTTGTTGTTTGGGGTTTACAGACCAATTTTAAGGTTAACATTCTTTTGCCGTAATTCAAAAAAATCTGTCTAACAAAACGAAAAAAATTCAAATTTTTAAATCAATTGTAAATGATCCAAAAAGAAATAACAAAAGCCGTGAAATATTCGCGTTGTGCCGTATTAAAACGCTTTCAGAAAGACGATCGTCTTTGAAAAATCGTAAAAAAAGTTAACTCAGCTGGCTGCTGAAAAGACGAAATCTCCTCTAGAAAAAGTGCCGCTTAGAATGATCAAAAATATACGAACAATTTTCGAGGAAGATTGGTGTAAAATCTTGTAGTCGGCTGAATCAAACTTTAAGATGAGTGACACATCGAAGCTCTTTGACTGTAAACACTAACGATTGTAGACGATTTTCGTGTAAAGCCTTTTTTCAATTTTTAAGAATTAAATTTTTTTTTGATCATTACTGTTACTTTGTACCCCTGGTGTAACTTTTGTAATTCGAAGAATACAACCCAGAATGCGTGGTTCCAACTGTGAAACACGGCGAAGGTAGCACATGGACTTGAAAAAATACACAAACTTCATTAAAAAAAAACATGCTGGTCCATGCGACACTAACATGCGAAATGTTCAGCAAGATAATACACCATAAGATGGTTTGCCAAAAATGGCATTGGCTTTCTTCCATGGCCTGCGCAGTTTCCAGATCTCAACCCAATTGAGCACCTTTGGGATACGGTATATCCGGGAGTACCGGGAGTACAATAACATCAAAAAAGTCGCTTAAATTCGTTTTAGAGCAAGAGTGGAACCAAATGCGAAAGAGAATAGCTGCAGGCATTAAAGCCAAAGGTGGCAACACCAAATATAAATTTTTATTTAATAAAACCAAATTTATAACCTAACTGCATACTATATTTTTTTCGATTTTACCTCTTTTTGAAGTTATGAGGATTTTTCAAGCGTGACTCATACTTTTGGCCAAGATTGTACAAACCATTGTCGCACCGCACGTGAATTTGGAATGACTACATTGAATAAATGGATTAATATTACAAAAAAAAAAAAACACATTCAGACAGAACTTACGATTGTCCTATTTACAAAGTTATAGCCTAATTAGATTTTCTAAACGCAAAAACATCAGCTTCAC
Organism: Volucella zonaria; assembly: GCA_963966105.1. Lineage (NCBI taxonomy): Eukaryota > Metazoa > Arthropoda > Insecta > Diptera > Syrphidae > Volucella > Volucella zonaria. The sequence continues at coordinate 234,129,856 of OZ014530.1, read as the reverse complement.
TAACGGTTTGATTCACAATAGGGTCTGCTCATGTCGCCATTTAGTTACGCTGAATATGGGGAACCAAAAGAAAAAGTTAATTTCTAATTCTAAATCTAGAGGTCACATCTTTTTTTATTATTTGCGGAAAAAGTTCTTAAGTTTATGCGGTTATACACTTTTTTGTTTTTTTGTTTTTTTTTTGCTTTTTACTCTCTGTTAGTCTACATTTCATTTTCATTCAATTTAAATAGTTTCTTTGAAAACCCTACTGTCCTACGTTCTTAATTACATTATACATAGATATAAATGATCTTATTTCTCAAATAAATATATATTATCACCGTTACATCTCAATGTAGTAGTACTTAAGGACAAATACATTATTTATCGATTGAGTTTTAAAAATAATTGAATTTTCATTTTTTATATCTGTTTACCTGTTTCTCAGTTTAAAATAGTGGAAGAAAAAAATATTTATTATATTCTGTTTCTGTTTCTGTTTGGTTTTGTTTCATTGATTTGAATATTAAGGTTTGATAAGTGTTTCAAACTTTACAAACATACATAAATAGTTGCATTCTCATTATAAATTTAAAATTTTAAACTTAGTTCTGCGGTTTTGTTTTCTTTCTTATTTATTGTAAATACAAGATCTGTTTTAAATGCTCCTTTTTATTTAAGTCGTTTCGTTTAGCACTCGTTGCACATTTTCTTAAGTGGGACATCATAACCATTTCACTACAGACTTGTACCCACTACATTTCATATTGATTTTCTAGAAAAAAAAAAGCTTCAAAAGATATGTTCCATCAAAGTGGTATCTCTACAAAAATGTTTGTGATTTTCTACGATTCTTTATCTTCAGCATTAATTGACAAAGCACGTTTTGTGTGCAATTTTTTCTAAACTGTGCAAATTGCAAGTGTTTGACGCATACGCACGAGAAAGAGTTGAATGTAAACAAATGACTAGAATAGTTAGTTTAAGCTTTGTAGGTACCGATTTAGTTTTGAAAAATAAGTCAAGCATGCATTTTGAGTTTACATTTCCTTTTGGACGATGATGGATTCGTAACGCATTTTGTCAGGTGTATCCCAGCAGCTGTTGAAGCATGTGAAAACCAATACATTGCCGAACTCAATTGGTGCTGTATCGCCGTTTTGCAACATACGTAACTTGGGAATAAGAGTGGAGAGGATTTGCACTTCACATACTGTCTCGCCACCACAGTTTACACATTTAGGAATAGTTTCGGTTAGAGGCGCTATGAGAAGTGGATGCCCATCACGCGTGTACCTAAAAAGATAGATTTTGCTTTAATAAAATAAATAGGCTTGTAAAACTAGGTTTTACATTTTTCGAAAAAAAAATTTAAAACATGCTTATCCGTATATATGTAGAGTCAATGTAATTTTAAAGTTTATTAAGTTTATTCATTTTTTTTTGCAATAGTAACATTGTATATTCTTAAAATTAATTAGTATTTGGAGGTTAAGCCCCATTAACAGCAAAGGCAACGTGTACTGGATAAACTGGATCATACTTATGTGTGTAACATAATGTTGTTTTGATTTTTTTTTACAGGAAACGTTTAATAATTATTCTTAAGGCACACTCACATCTAACTCTTCTCTAAATACCATTTTCGGTTACAGATATGTTGGCCTGGACAGCTATGTCGTTGTTTGAAATTAAGTGTGTCTACCAACTTCTGGCCGCAACTCCACGTAGACAAGCTACTCTATCATGTTAAAATGACACGTGTAGAATTGAGGAAAGCAAAACAAATCAGGATATTCGCTCTTTACGATTTCAACAAAAATATGTTCACCGATCCACAAGTAATCGCATGTAAATTAAAATATCATTTTCCGCAGCTCCTTAACGGATATAAGGTCAGGCAAGTGATCGGGTACGACGAGTTGGTCGACAATAAAGATATGTATGTCGTCTTGGCACAGCAATTAGTGAGGGTGATTCGGGTGTGACGAAATGAATACGTGTGCGATGTCAGCTCCATATGTCTTATTTATTATAAAGTTGAATCGATGTCTTACCAGAAGTCTACCTCAGCCATAGTACTGATAAATATTACATATAAAACCCCATACAGCGCACTATATGGAGATCTAACATCCGTTTGCATCACATTCATCAGAAATATTTTCCAGCTTCTGGTCCCAAACAACAGATTTAGACTAAATCTTTACATTAAAATACGCCTTGGAATAGACCAATGAATTTCAAGCTGATATGCACCATTTTACCAAAGCCTCTAGAGTTCTTTAAGTTGATCCGATAAAAACAGACCCTACATGACGTATAACGCTAAAAAACAATCGGGGCATTATCCGTTGAGAAAACTCTGTCTCGGCACCATTCCGCATATAAACTGCTCTTCGGCAAGGAAATGTGCTATTATAGTCTCCCTGACACACAGCAGACTTCCACTTTCATCGATCATGCGTACGTAGAGAAAGCCCCCTGGCATCGGGGATTCTCTTGACTGGAGCATTATTGTCCATTCGCTTAATGTGGCTGAGACAGTGTAGCCGACGTGTTTTTTTTTTTTTGTTTCCAAGAAATTACCTTTCGGAACGTTCAATTCAAGTTGTCTTGAACGGTTTCAACGGTGTGATATTCACAAAATAAATGCTGGTGTGCCCCAGGGCTCCGTTCTGTTTCTAACACCCTTTTTAATTTTCATTAATGATCTCTTATCTGCTACTTCTAATCCAATACATTCCTTTGCTGATGACAGTACGGTCTGCTTTTCATATTCGTTCCCGGACTAACGCTCCTTGTTCTTCGGCTGTAGAACGAGAACGGTAGCGTATATTAAGCTCATTAAATAACAGCATATCCAATTGGGGAACTACCAACAGAGTTGGATTTAATGCTTCCAAAACTCAATGCTATTTGCTGTCATTAAAGCGAAATTTAAATACCCAGCCATTATCCATGAATGACACTTACTATACATCGTCGAAACCGAAAAACTTTCCATTCTCAATATGTGTGGCAGCGACCACTTACGTTGGAATGACCACATATTCAATGTCGTCAAAAATGCTGCGAAATATCTAGGTTTTCTCAAGCGATGTAAGAAATATTTTACCTCCTCTGATCTGGCCTCAATATATAAGGCATTCATCCGCCCAAAATTGAGTCATCTGGTCAGGTGCTCCTGCTAGATAGGTTTCAAAACCGTGCGATATAACTGATACTAATATCAGTCAATCAATTGCCACCCTCAAATACCGACGTAATGTCTCCTGTCTCACTTTGTTTTGTCACTATTTCCACCACCAGTGCTCCATTGAAATCGCCAATAACATTCCGCCCATTCAAACTTTCAACCATAACATCCGTCTCGATTCATAGCTCATCAGTATAGCCTCAAGCCCATTTTCGGACATACTCTAAAATATAACGATTCGTTCCTAAGCCGTACAACTCGCTTATGGAATGCCCTGCCGATCTCTGTATTTCCTGGTCGTTATAACTTACGAACATTTAAAAACAATATACATCGGTATCTGTCTTTTCTTCCTCCCTAAATTTCTTTCGCCCGCGCTGTGTACAAACATTTTAAGGGTACACAAACCCCTTGACGGCACGCTCATTATAAAAAAAAAAATTGGCAAGACAACTCCAGAGGCACAATTTCCAAACCTTTTTGGAATTTCTTACAGAATATTCGAAACAGCAGATGTTTCAAGTAGCTTCAAAAAATCAATTCTTTCCCCCTTATACAAAAAAGGTGACTATTATGATCCAAAGAACCATCGAGGCATATTCATCAAAAACGTCGACAAAGTTGTTCGCTATGCTATTGTTTAAAAGCTTCATGAATTTCAAGCTGGAAGAAATACTCGACCATAGATCAAATATTTTCGCTTAATAATATTGCTGAAATTTACAAAAACCAACACAAGAAGTTGCATGCCTTCTTTGTCGAGGCGTTGATTTACAAACTTGCTTACAATATAGCATATGTCTGGAAGCGGAAATTTGTTTCTGGTGAATTCAAAACATCAATGGCTGTGAAGCAAGGTTGCGTATTAAATGCGCGCTTATTTATCTGTACACCAATGACATACAAGATTTCGTAAGGCGGGAATTAATTTTTTAATTACCGAATAATACGCCTAACTTATATTATGCACTTGGAAACAGGTGCTCCTCTTCTATTTGTGAATATTCTGGGACTTCGCTTTCAATACATATCTAACAACAGAGATGGAACAAAGCAGATTACCCAAATTGGTGCTTAGTTATACAATTTGAAGATGAAGTCATCATTGTCGAAATTGGGGACATTTGGCGTCCGAATATAGTTTTAACTTAAGATCAACAACGACGGAGCAAGCTACATCTGTAAGATCATAGTTTAATGTACTACTTTCATTGTTATGACAACGTAGATACGAAAAATTTGTAAATGTGGCTCAATAAAGAATGTATTATTTACAACTATTACATGGTCTGCAAGATAGTAAACATTTTCGAACAGCAACTCAGCTGAACAACTGAGCCTACTAATAAAAGTAAGAGCTAGTCCTAAACTTAATTTCGCATCGCCAAAATTGCCAATCTTTTGCAATCTGTATAACAACAGTAATAAGCAGGATATTTTTCGCTATTATTTTAAAGGAGTACCGCGTAATTTCGGTGGGAGCTGAGGCCCCCATTTATTGGCTTAATACAAGCTAAATCTAACTTAAAAACTAGGAATAAAAACTAACAGAAAGACTTAAGAGCTAGGGACCAAGGGAGTGATGGAGGAGATCTTGTTTGAGACGAGGAGTGCTCAGGTGGAAATCAGAAAGGGAGAGGTTTGAGTTGACCTTTCGGACCCATAAGAGGTACGATGGACCGGTAGATAGAGGAGACGAGGACAACGTAGATTGCGGGGGTTGGTATTGAAGGAAATGGAGTTCAAAATGGATGCGCAGTCAAAGCGAATAATATGCCAAGGTCTTGAAAGACTGAACAAAGGAATTGGTTAACCATAGAGAAAATAAGATCGGGGAGGAGACGGGTTATAGATTGACATTTGGCTACATTAAGCTCTAAAGCACCAGACTGAAAGTCAGAGTCATGGGGAGAGGAAATAGTTTTAAAAAATTTTGTGTCGTCAGCGTAAAGGGAGAGGGAGGAGTGTTTAATGACCCTCTCAACATCGTTAATAGTAAGGATGAAGAGAAGAGGGCCAAGATGGCTGCCTTGTGGAACTAGAAATGAGGCCAGGAATAGAACAGAAAGGAGGAAACAAAACCGAACACTATAATATCGGTTTACCAGGTAAGAAGAAATCCATTTTAATAAAAGAAGCTGAAAGCCGAGAGCAGACAATTTGAAGAGGATCAATTGATGAGATATCTTAGTGAAATCAGTTGCGATAACATCGATTTCTTTGCCATTTTCTAAGGCTGAAAGAGCAAAAGACACGAATTCAACTAGATTTGTGGTAGTTGATCTACTTTTTAGAAAACCATGTTGTCGGGGCGAAATAAAAGGCTTGCATTTGAAGCTTAAGGCTTCGTATAAAATGCTTTCAATGAGTTTGGGTATATGAGAGAGTTTGGCAATGGGACGATAATTGATAACTTCATGCTTAGATCCCTTTTTGTGTATCGGGATTATGAAAGAGGTCTTCTTAATCTGGGGAAATTCTCCCTTTGTGAGGGATAGAAGAAAAAGTAAGAAAGGGGTACAGACAGGTTGAAAGAGCATTTTTTTAAGAAACACGGCGGGGAGTCCATCTGGGCCAGGTACAAATTCATCTTTAAGATTTAGTAACTTTTCTTCAATAACTGCAGGATCGAAATTTTGAGTTAAAAAGGGACCAATGGAGAAATTTGGTAGATCATTAAAGTAAGAAGAATCTGGTAGGAAGGAGTTGTAGCAAAAAAGTTGGCGATGGTAGGAGGATCACTTGAAGATTTGGTTTCGAAAGCGAGGGAGGAAGGATAACCATCAGCCTTACTTTTCCAATTGACAAATTGAAAAAAGGACTTATGGTCATTTATGAGATTAGTTTGCGCACTATTCAGGTAGCCTTATAGAGTTCAATGAAATGAAGATATATTCCTAACTAATTTGAATAGTCGGAAGAAGAGTGGGTGCGTAAGATAGTTTGGTGCCGAAACAGCAAAAAAAAGTTTAGTTGTGTTTAATAGACAGCTATAACATTGATGTGTTAAGGATTTTGGCCACCTCAGCTTCGCTAGGAACTTTGATAATGACACCTGTTGCTGTTTTCTTTAAGAAGGCAATTGAGTAATAAGGCTTTATCTGAAAACTCTAAGGAGGCTTAATATAAAACCCATATCGTCCCAGTTCTGCTTTAAGAACCATGGAAGCTGGTGAATGCGAATGAATATAGACTTGGTGGTTTTGAACACAAGATCCCTTGAGGGGCATTTGGCCACATTTGCCTCCAAGAGCTTTGAAGAAAATAAATAAAACCAAAATATACGAGCTGTACAGCGACATTTATCTGATTAAAAATAAATTAGCGGCTGTGGCTTTAGATAAGTAGGAGATAGTTAAGATTAGTTAGTATCTTTCTTTTAACTCAATTGTAATCCTTGAGTTTAGTTTTCTTAAATAATTAATTATAAGTGTTGTTTCTTTAAAAAAATATCTCAAAGTTTTCCGTTAAAATATTTCTTCGATAATGTAATGCAGTCTTGCAAAACTCGTACAATATAGGAACATGCATCTATGTGTCCGTTTGCCAGAAGCAGATATGGTATCCACGTTTTTATAATTTTACCAATTTTTACAAAATTATCAAAAATGTTTGTATAGTATGAAAAGGTTAATTATAGTTATATGTAAACGAAAGTAAACAATTATAAGAAAATTAATTTCAAAACCAAACATGGTATTTCTAAAATTATGATTTTCTGCATGACATAAAGGTTTGATTTTGCTCTCTCCTGAGAAGTAGCAAAAAGTGTACATACTACTTTTGGCAAACGGCCACAATCAAGGTGGCTGATTACTTGCTCGTCTTATGAACAATCAGTTCCCAGGGAATGTTTCCTTATTTCCCGCAAGGTTGGACATCTTCCCTTGGCGCTGTGTGTAAACATCTTAAGGGTATGCAAAACCCCATAAGCGCGCGCGAATTATAAAAAAAAAATATCTTCCTATGAAATGGAAAACATCCTGACATATGTCACAAAGGACGGGTAAATCATTCCTGTTCCCCTCGTAGTTACAACATAGCGATTTGATTCGTTGTACTATATACACATCCCCTAGTAATTTAGTTTTTTGTTTTTTTTTTAAGAGCTGAACACTCAAGTGGGTATGAATACACTTATAATGCCTCAGCATGTGTTAAGTTTTTTGGGAAATGGGATAGAGAGAGAAAGAAAGATTTTGGGCTCAGTGGTTATTTCGCTCCATGGGTGGCATCCAACATCTAATGGGGAGACTAAATTCTTAGTGGACGTTGGCTTGATGTTGATTTCTAGTCAACTTCTCATCTTACTTGATTTTTGTTAACTGAAAAAATGAATATGTCTTTCTGGCGAGGCTGGGATTCGAACACCGAACCTGTATACCCTTATGGGTTGATTCCGCCGCTTGCCTATAACACTTTTCTCGAAATTGCTGATATATTGTAATTCTACTTCCGTAAGAATCGGCTTCCGGCTTTGTAGTACCTGTTCTTTCCATTCACCGTACCAGCTAGACCTGCTCTTCATTCCCTTGTCTGAGTGCCACTATTTTCGGTAAGCGGTAGTCTTCCATTCCCAGAACCTTCATAATGTAGGAAAACGGCAATTTAAGGGTTTCAATAAATGGGAGAGATAGTTCTATTTCAATTGTCAGGAGATATTTTGGTGTACTCGGTAGAATGTGAAAGATTCGTTTAAAAGGATAAGATAATTCCGGCTTTTTTGACTGTTTCATACGATTTGTTACCCCACTTGTCCTGCATAAAAAATAATAGATTTTGCGACGACTTTGAAAATGTTCTATTTGGTACTATGGGCTATGTTCACGAAACATTTACGCGATGTTGCACTTATAGGAGTTTTTTTTTTCGTAGCTTTCGCCTTTAAGTGCTGCTTCATACTCATAATTTTCGCTGGAAGCACATTAAGACAACTATACTCATTGACTATTTCTATTTGATCCCCATTAAACGACCATCTCTCGTTGTTCCACTTCCATATTTGAAAATCAGCACCTTTGATTTCTCTTGACGATGAATCATCATTTGCAGGGTTTCCGATGAACAAGCTAGAACAAGTGCTTTGATTAATACATCAGCATATTGAATACCTGGTAAAATATCGGCAATATCCTCAATAAAAAGAGAATAAGACTGGGCTTAAAGAACAACCTTGCCTTACTCCAGTTTCGTTTGAAACCACTCCGATAGTGCCACCCAGCTACCTGTATATCCTCGTACAAATTTTGAGGAACTCTACCAAATTTCATTGATTTTTCCATATGCTAGTGTGTTTCGGTCCACTGTACCGAACGCTGCCCTGCCTAGATGCCTAGGACATGTAGAACGAATGAATACTTTCTGCTCACGCATCAGAGATTGACCTCACCTAAGGTGTCGCGTACAATTACAGAGAAACCTCAACTATCTTCAAGAGCGTAGCTGGAGGCAGGTGATCAAAGATGTAGCTAACTGGAGAGGTTATTGTTAAAGCCCAGGTTCACCCGCACTGAAGCATCACCTTGTTAAGAAAGTGTCAGTCAAAACTAAAGTTGATAAAAATAACGATGCACCGTAACGTGCTTATTATTACAACGTATGCGTATTCTGACGAGGACATCAGAACAACCAGGACCTGTTACTCATATGTGTGTGGTTGTCTAAATAAGCATCAAAGAGATGATATCCTAAAACTGGTTCTCGGGGTACGCAAGCAGCAAACAATAATACAGCCTATTTTCGTTCATAATTCCTGTTCTTCAGATCATCTAATCTAATACTCTATTGCACAACAATACGTCTGTTTGTGCGGAAGTGGATTTAAGAAATAAGAACTAAAAAACCAAAGTATAAAACTTCCATTAAGTGGCTCACTTACCTCAATAGCTGACCAGGATTACTCTGAATGCTCGATAAGAAGTTATGAAACATAATATCTCCATGCACAGGAACACTTTTCTCATACATTTCCTGATCACCATCGCATCCCCCACTGCTGCAACTGCCCGATGGAGGTGTTACTGGACTTGAACCATTCGATTCATCACGCTTCTTATATTCTTGATACAGATCCCTGACATGATCAGACAATCCTAAGTAATTAGTTGGTGACGAAAGGTTACGCTCTTCATCAACTGCCAAAAAGAAACTCTTCAATGTCGGATCAGTCACTTTAGACGCAACCAGAATGCTTTCCTTTAGTACAGCCATCAAATCGCGTTCTGGAATTTTAGGTGTCTCAACCAAAACCATATCCGATTCTTCACCTTCAATTTCAGCACACACAGTTTGGACATTAACCGTACCAAATGCACCCACTGCCCCGCCAGCCACATTCTCCGCCTGTGCTCCACAATTAGCATTCTTTTCATCTACATCCAAATTATCTATGGCACAGATTAAGTCATTTTCCATTGAATTACTTTCATCCTCATCATCAGACAATCGCGAGTTGTCCATTTTTATCACATTTCCATTTTCCTCATTTTGATTAATGTCATCAGCATCGTCACCCCAATCATCGGCGCCACTGCACCAAGATAACTTTTGGCTGGATTGCTTTTTATTTTTATTTTCTTGAATACCTCCTGAATCGATGTCATAGTTGGACGTGTCTAAATTCTGGGTTCGCAAGCATAACCATCCTTTGGAACTATTCGAACAAGTAGGATTCAAACATGCAAAAATGTACAAGGTACGATGAAATTGAGAATTATCCAATGGAGCGTACAATTGAACCAGCAATGGACGAAGAGAACTGCAAAGTGGACAATTGGGAACTTTTATATCGGCTACAGGCCAATCCTATCAAACCAAAGATTGATAATAATTAATTAATTTGTTATGCAATAGGGAGTAGTGTACTTACAGGACATCCACCGATTTTGTTTACCGTACTATTCATGAGATTCCTATGCTTGTCGGTGACTTCCTCATCCTCAAAAGCTAGATAAACTGTGCTTCTACTTTTTGCCATTATGAATGCGTTTTATTATCGATTTTTATCAGTTTTGCTTACAAGTGCATTTCTGGTAAAAAGGGGGAAACGCGTAAATAAAGGAAATAAATCGGAAAAAAAATATTAAAGTTCAATTAAGTGCACATGAGTGGAGCGAGCGCATGCATTCGTGTGTTTCTGTTCCAGTGGATGAATGAGTTTTCACTTTTTTTTTTAAAAGTTTATCAAAGAAAAATGTTTACAGAATATAAATGATGTAAAGGAAACAAAAATTATTTGTTTTTATTAGAGTTTTTAACAATTTCTGGGGGAAATAAAAAATGTTGTGGAAAAATTGATCGCTACTCTGACAAATTTGACAGTTTAAGCAAGTTTCAGATTGGAGAGTTATATGTGTAGAAAAGGTGATACCTAGCTGTGGTGTAGATTTTCTATATAGCAGAACAAATTTAATAGCGCAGCGTTTCACATGATGCAGCAAAATGCAATGTAATTTTTATTAAGAAGTAAATTTCTGATTGGCAATTAAAACATGAAATGTGATGAAACGGATTTCCGGTGATTGTCCCTATCTTGGGGATCGTGTCTGTGAATACGTGCGAATTGTCAACAATGCCAATTTGTCTCATATTTCAAGATGGATGTTCTAGTAGAATTATTTATTTTCAAGCTTTAGTTTTTGCAATATCTGTTTTATATTTTTAACATTTTTTAAGCTATACGCCATGATCGCTGTTTGACACAGAATTGAAATTCACCGATAATATCGGTATTATCCTGTACAGTACCGTATCATATAGAGCTATGGAAATACACAAAGAAGCAAAATTTCGTGAATACTACATACATCTCGGCGACTCTGACAGACAGATATTTGCTAAAACAAATTTTAACCATACTTAACTTAAACATAAGCATATAGTGGTAAACGTTTCTGGTGACAGCTCACAACCTGACTATTCAGTGTCTTTCTTCCAAAGGTGTATGTTTTAAGGCTCCACCACTTCATCGTATCACGTATGCTAGTAGCACAGATAATGAATCTATGCAGATGTCTCATTCATATGGGAAGTTGTGTCCTATGAAAATGAAATCAAGCCAAAAAATAGCTTTTTAAAAAGCTGCATGTTCTCACAAAGAGCAGAAAGATCTTTTTATTTCTTTTCGCTTTTTGCTCTTGCCACTTGTCACCCACACATGCAAAGTCGTTTACCTCATATGCAAAAACAATACGTAACGAAAGAAATAAATAAAAAAAAACCATTCGCTCATCTGTACTTGAATGGACTGCGATTTGCAAAGGCATAATACGTTGACGTTGCCCAATATAACCGGTTTGCTTGTTTGTTTGTAACTTGTTATGCAATGTAAATTAAATGGGGGTAGGAATATAATTTTTAAGATCATGAAATCGAAGGTCCGTGAAGTTGGAAGTGCTGGAGGGGGTGGGTATGACGTTGCACCACACTATAAAAGTGATTGGTATTTGAAGCACGAGGTGTTAAGGGCTAATACATGTTATGGGGTTGAAGATATATAATATGTACATAAGCGCAAGAGCGATTTCCCTATTTGGATTTGTGATGGACTAGTGATTACGTATGATTACACACTTGCACTGAGTAAGAACAAGACCGAATATTAGAGAGCATGATAAACTATCGGCAGTTTGGTTCGCACCATCTCTCTAATTCGCTTCTCAATTAAACAAGAAATAAAATGTGTAACAATACTAGATGTGAACTTGTCTTTTATTTTATGATACATTACAGGCTTTTTGTCAAATTTTGTGCTCAGGACTACAAAATTTGATAAATTTCCAAGCATTGAGCAAGATCGAACTTATTCTCCAGGATCTTGGGTTTTCTCCAGGACCTGCCGGAGTGTAGAAATCTGGACTTTCCTGGCGTGAAACCGCACTGAGAGGGTCCAATCAGGTTGTTTACGACGGGTTCAATCAAATCAATCCCAGAAGAAACATGTTTTTATCAGTGGTTTTGTCAAATGAGTCCGGGCTTGGCCTCGTGCGACTTTTTTTATTGCCCAAAGTCAAAACGTACCTTAAGAGTTAGGATTCGGCACGGTAGAAAATTTTGGGACATACCACGTATATATTCTAATATATGTACATAGTATTATCTATATATATACCTGTATAATAATTGATCACTGCTCTTGGCCTACTTAAGTAAAGGCGGCTTAAGTACAAAATTGAAAAACTAATTCTAAGAAATCACATGTTTTGACAAATTATAGTTAAAGCACCCTTACTTAAGTAGTTTACAGGGGACACGAGCGAGGACGTGGCAGGACATCGACCCCCACCCTCCCAACCCTCTAATAATCGTTGTCAATTTATCATGTCGGCTTACTTACATTTTTAAGCGTTCATTACATTTTGCAATTTTTTTATTTTATTTCTGGGAATCGTGTTTTTATTTCTGTTCTTATCAAGGACCCATTTACAATTTTTCCAGAGCAATACAATTATTAGGAAATTTATTAAATTAATTTTATGCTCGTAACACATACTAGGGGTATCAAACCATTTCGGAAAATTCATATTTGTTGCCTTTATACATTCTTTGATTATGTTTTCTCTTAAATTAGATGCAAAAGGCAGTTTTTCAAAGTATGCGGAGAATATTTGTGTATGAAGACGGCATACCTGAAAATATTTTTCGGACGGCCACAAGAGAACTGTATATTCTTTCGAATTCTCATATTCTTTTAATTTTATCAGTACTTCTGTTAGATTGAAATCGTGCTTGTCTTTTAACATTTCTCCCGCACAATTTTCACAGATTTTATTCATCTTTTTTATTGTTTTCAAATAGCAGTATCCTGCAAAATATCTAATAGCAAGGTCGTTGACTTGCGGTACCTTAACTGATACTGCGTTTTCATCTAATGGGTTAATTATATTGTTAGTATTCATGTTATTTTCAAAACAGTTTTCATTCTGAAGAATATTCTCTTTAAGCACAGTTTGCTCCTCTGTATCATTCTGCAAAACGTCATTCCAATCCACCTGCAAGTATTCCGAATCGTCTTCCTCGCAATTGGAACATTTCGATTTAAATAGAAATTTAATCGATATAACTTTGACTATCAATGAGCTAAATTCAGCAACACTGGGGCTACTTTTATTTATGTTCCGCGCTCTTATTTTCCCAAATAAGTTCTTTAATTTATCTTGATTAAATTTATTTACATAAATGTAATATAAATCATCACGATTCATGAATAACGTTTCCCTTATTCTTAAAACGCTCCTTATAGTTAGAGCCAAACCTTTGAAACAGAATGATTTATTTGTTGTGTTAATGGGTTTTTATATTTAATATATAATCCTTCATTTCTGTTATAAAATGGATATTTTTATCGTTCCGTACAAGAGCTGGTTTTCCATTTAAAAGATCGAAAAGGCGATCTATTTTTTTAATAAATTCAGCTGTCGATTTCGCAAATTGGGCTATATGGCCTGGGAATTTGTTCAGTTTTATTAAAGCTTCAATTCCACAGGATACAGATCTGCTTAGAACCTGTGCAGCCAGCTTCACGTTCATCTTTTGAAATTCAGTAGAGTCAATATGTGCCGCTGTCAGTTTTGGGCATATTTTGGTAGTATTATTTTTTTCTGTATTATAAAGCTATTCAATTACCTTCCAATTAACAATTCCATCAAAAGTGGTCAAATTGTATTTTACTAAGTTGTTTCGAATACTTTTCAAAAGATGCGGGATATCATGCATTCCATATATGGATTTGTTTTTGTAAATAAAGCTTGAGGTTTTTTTCATTTATACTAAGCTTTCTATATAAACTACGATTAGTGGGTCCTTGATCGCAGCAAATAGCTCTTGCATTTAATTTCAGCTCAAGGCAGTTATATACCTCAACTTCAAGTCCTTTGGTGGGTATATTGCTCGGATAAACGACGTGATATAAAACTTGCTTAAAATTTGAACATATGCTCCGAATCATAAAGACGCATGCAGACTTAGCGTATGAATTATATCTTTGATTTCTTCCGTAATCAACAAAACCTTCAATTTCATCTTTAAATTTATTATAGGTTAGATACACAACTTCTTTTTCTTTTGGTGGTAATTTCGATGTTATTTCCTTAATTTCCTGCATAACATTTCTATTTAAGACAGGTGACAGACTTTTAATTTTAATCCACCTGTGCAATGAAGATGGATGCGGCAAGTGCATCTCAAGTTGATCCCGCAAAAAGTTGTATCCGGCAGCTGAACGAAAAAAGATGCACTGCGAAATCCATTTCTCCTCTTCAGTGTATTCACTTTTACCCTGTGATAAGATGAGCTTCGAAAATGTCATAGCATTTTCATCGATTTTCTCTTGAATGTTTTGCTTTTCACGCGCCAGTAGCCTTTTCTTGTCCTCTTTTAAACGACGAATTTTCTTTAATATATTTAGTTTCGATTTTCTATTTTCTTTAATAGTTATTCTCAATTTCTTGAGCTTTTCAATTCTCCTAATGTAAAAAGATTGCCATTTTTTTCTACAGGCATGAAACATCTGTATAGATTTATTATCTGTGCTAGTAGTGTAATCTGGCAGTTTTCAATGTCTCTAACGACGTATCTATCATGCCGTAGAGACATGAACAAAGTGTGGACCCTTTTATTTGCGTATTAGTTTCTTATTTGCACTAACCGTGGTATCAATATTCTTTATGACAACAAAGTCCCCTTCAATATACAGCTCTGCTGAACGGTGATGTTCTTCAGCTTTTTATTAAGTTGTATTGCTGAAGACTTGCTATTGATTCGGAAGACCGTTTCCTACTCTCAACTATTCCATATTCGTAATATTTAAATCTTAAAGAAATTCTGTTATTTTGTCCATATTAGGGCCATTCTGATCGATTCCAAAGAGAAGTCTGCTAGGAGTGTTGCCAATGTATTCGATATCTTTTGTACCCAATCGTCGTACATTAAGGATTCACTTAAATTCCCAAACATATGTACTCGTCAATACTTGGTTCACTCTCTCAACTTGGCCACCTTATCCTGAATTATATTTTTATCCAGAAGAAATGAACTGAACTACAGAGAGGTAAACCATGTGCCTCTATCTGTTATCACCCCGAAAGGCCTACCGTAGTAGTCAAAATATTTATTCAACTAAGCACACACTTTTTTAGTTTTGGTGGAAATAATAGTTAGCACAGCTTGACAAATTTTGTAAAGGCATCGACAAACAGTAGAATATGCTTCCTTTTTGACTAATTAGCAGGAAGAGGTCCAAAATTGTCAAGGTGAATTGTAAGGAACTATACCAGTTCTTTTGAAACCCTGAACAAGTTTCTCTCGAGCAAGTTAAGTGGTGACGAATACATTTACACTGGGTACGATTCTTTATGAACTTCTCTCTCTCTTTTTGCATTTCAGAGAACCAATAGTCCATCCGAACTTGTTCGTAGGATTTCGAAACTTCCAAGTGACAGATTTTTTCGTGAAGATGTCTAATAAGATTGTTTTCCATTTGCACGGGAGCATAAAACAAAAGATTACCAAACCTATACTTGCTGAACACAATACCGTGCTTGAGAAGATATAATTTAGGCTCTTGATTTTCTAGTCTATCTCTTAATGCAGAAGCCAGGTGGTCATGACTTTAGGCAGCCCTAATCATCAATAAGCAAATCCCGGACCGTAAATTTATTTATTTCCTGATAATCAGTACACATAACGACTGTCTCCCCTCTTCTTTTTTACAAGGACAATGGGCGATATATGCAGTGATTCACTATCCATAATCACCCCTTGTCTCGAGAGTTCATTTACATGAAATGGTTTGCTCAAGATGACCACTTGAAGAATTGGTAGACGGAAGGGGTAAGATGTCTTGGTTGCTTATTTCTATAAGGTTGACGAGAGATCCTGAGTTAGTTTTAATATACGCAATAGAATGAGACATTTTAATCTGTTGGTCTAAAGCTTCACCAAGAGAGAATATGTACTAAAATAATATACCAGGGTGAAAATTTTAAATACTCACTTTAGATGCTGCCTTTCTAAAATGTTACGCTTTTACCCTGAACTCATCCATTATATCTGACACTCCTGTCAGTGGTAATTGACAGCATTGCTGAAAGAGAAGGAATACAATGAGTTCCAATTCGTACGGGTTAAGCCATTTGTCACGGCTAGGACCAAAAGGGAGAAACGGAAACTATCGCTCTTTCTAGTTCAGCTCGCTCCCAATAGCAAACTGGATGGTCTAAGGAGCATTAAATTTCTGGATTATAAGTCTGTACAGTGGGAAAACACTAAAGCGGAGCGATAGCATTCTGCAATAAGTTCGCTGCCAAAAGTTCGGGCACGCCGCGTCGAACTGTGAGATGCAGCCTCGATGCGTGATGTGTGCAAAGCACCACAAGTCAGAGGAATGCGCTCTAGGCAGGGATGTTTTCCGAAAAACTTAATACATGCTTTAGCATCATAAGGGTAGGCATACCCACTTGAGTGTTAAGTGCTTTTAACAAAAAAATAATAATAATAATAATAAGAGAGTAAATCTGGCTGGGCAGGCAAAAGGTGGAGGTTATACGTCCACATGTACACATTCAAACACCGTCACTCTTCAAATTACCCCAAATAGCGGCAGGTAGAGGTGTTCGGTACAAGCGAATGTAGCTCCTAAGGCCTCAGCTATCCATCTTGTTCACTATTCAAAGTCAGATGGCTCAGCTTCAACTCCAGATAATGGAGCAGGCTACCCGTGTAGACCAGATCTGTGTGCTGTTGCCAGGCCTAACGGACCTCCAGTCGTAATGAGTGCGCAAATGGCGGAGCGAACGCTTAAGGTCCTTCACAGATGACAATCGAACGAAGACCAACATTGTTTAAGTTGCTTAGAGACCATGTCCCTGATATGCTTTCGGTAAGTGAAAAAAACAAAATGAGACACAAAAGATAGTAAGGAGAAACCTACCCAATTCAATACAAGGAGGTGGTGTTGCCATCTTCATTAGAAAAGGATTGCGATTTAAAAGAGTGTACAGCCTTGTGGTGCACAAATTACATGTGCTTGAGGAATGTACATTCCTCTCCGTAGTGGAAAACGGTTGTACATGGTTTTTGTCTATACATCTGTTTGTTCAAAGGTATTCCTACAATTATAGTAGCGTTCCGGACACACTTCTCCAGAACATTGACGAGAGCACTCTCCTCGAACTCGTTCTGCCCACCGTCCAACAGGAATCTGTCAAGCGAAGAGATTGACAGATACCTTAAACAAATGTACGAGGCCATAAAACGAACTATGGACAGTACGATACTTCGATATAAAATCATATGTAGACAAAGACATCACATTCTGCAACGCAACCATTGACACACTGGGTCAACAAAAACCTTGTACAGACAGTTTACTGACAGACATAGCTTCAAAACACTGAAGTCGTCGATCAAAAGCCTCTAAATATTAATAAAAGAAAATTACAGAGCGTCAGTAAGTTTGTATTGAAACAATAAAATCCGGGGTTTAAGTACTAGTTCCCCGAATGTACCGTATTTACACAAGTAAATAAAATAATAAGGCACAGGTGTCTGCCTGATTGACTTGGAAAAAACCTTCGATACCGTATGGTTAGAGGGACTATTCTTCAAGCTGAACAGACTGGGCATAAGTAAACCACATCTGTACACTCTTTTTGATATGTTCTTCAGTAGACAGTTCATCCTGAAGAATGGCGATGCGACTTCTGCTGAAATACCCGTATTTAAAATCAAAAACGGTCTGTAACAAGGTGCGGTCAATTCTCCGATCCTATTCAACATCTAGACAAGCGATCTTCTGAGCTCGCTTCACCATGCTATAGCACACGCAGACGCCTTGAGCGCGTACAGATCAGGAACAAAGATCGAGGTCATTTATACCCTCTTGCAACGTGACTTCGATATGATTAAGCGATATTGCAATGACTGGAAGTTGAATATTAACTTTCAGAAGTCGAAAACTATTCTTTTTAGGACGCCTTTGTCTGGGGCCTCTGAGCATATCAGAAAGATTTGGCGAATGTTTTCGGTCGTGGTTCAACACGGGCTGTCGAAATGAAGTCAGATACCTTGGGATTTGGCTAGATCAATCAGCCAGGTTCCACACTTCACTTTCACTCGATATGAAATTAAAATCGATCGAAAATGAATGGTGTTCTATATTTCACTATTATCGATTTCGATTTCAAATTTTTCGAAATTGAACCAAAGTGAAATTTTTGTGTTCCAGAATTCGATTTTGTCGATTTGCAAGTGATTTCAAATCGAGTTTGTCATTTGTTATGAAATAGTGGAAGATAGCAAACGTTTTCGAGCATGTAAGTAAGAAATTGCATTTTTAACAAGGTTATTTGGCTAAAAATATATTTAAACAGGGTTAAACATAAAAATAATGTGCAGGAGGCAATATTTGTCAAATTCATGGAGCAGCACAATGATTTGACAAGAGGATTTGTCAAAGGGGACCGAGTTCTCACCGAAGTTTTGTGCGAAGACTTAAAAACTGATCTCAACAGTCATGGGCCACCGCAAATGGATACGAGTGGAAAAGGGTAAATAACTAGCAAAATTAAAAAGAAGACTTGTGTATAATTTTGTGCATAGGTTTGGACTGACTGAAAGTCTTTTATAAGAAAGAAACTATCGCACAACAAGGCCGAAGATGTATTAACTTTAGGGGGGCCGTTTAATAAGATTATGATATCATCCACGGAAGATGCAATTGCAAAAATTAGCGGAATTTACACTGTGGTTGAGGGAATTCCTAATACAATGGATTTCGGCTTGATGGATGAAAGAAGAACAAAAAGCCGAACCTGAACCTACAATAACAGCAGGCAGAAAAAGAAAAAGACAAGCCGTGACCAATAATCTAAATGATCATATTGCAAAGCAAACCAAAACAATGGATAAAATTGGTGAAAACATGAAGCGTATATTGGCAGCCTTCAGTAAATACCCTCGTATTGCAAAGGATATTGACTACACATTAAGAAAACTACAGAGGTCCGTGGACTCTGTTCAAAATGCTTTGGAAGCAAAAAAATGAGGAAACGAAGAGGCATAACATAGAAATGGAAAAAATACACCAAGAGGAAATTCTCTTAAGAAAGAAGAAAACAGAACTTAAAGAAACGAAGCTCGATATTTATAAGAAAAGCGAATTTCGAGACTAACCTAGCTAGTACCATTTAGTGTATTGGACTGAATTTGTATTCCTTTTATTTTTAATACTCAGAACTCTGTTATTTATTTATTTATTTATTTTTTAACTTTTTTAGTCTTTTAAGTGTACTGAATTGAACTTTCGTTTCTAAAACTCAGAATTAAAAAAACGTTTACGTTGCTTTGTATTTTCTATTTAAATATTTATATAAATGAAATTAACTTTATCTCAACCGTATTCTACTGGCAATGTGGTCTCTTATTTCTCGTTTTCAGATTCATTTTCATTTAATTCGTTATCCACCCCAATGTTTTCATCGTCTTCATCCCTTATCTTATAATGTCTACAAATGTTGTGCAACGCGCAACAAACATTAATTATTTGTATCACTTTCTTCGGCTTGTATTTAAGACAACGGCTTTTGAAAACGCCGATTGTCCTCTCAACTACATTTCGAGCAGAGGAATGTTTTTGGTTAAATGCGTGCTGGAAGGTTCCCGATTCTGGATCTCTATAGGGCATCAGAAGAAAAGGCTCAAGTGCATAGCCAGCATCTCCTAAAAACCAAGAAGAACGCTCACCACTCTCATATCTTCTACGGCAGTAGTTCCGAGCTTTGCTCTTGCTCCAGATAAGAGTATCATGACTTGAACCTGGATGACGCACGTCGATAGCTTTTATAATCATATTGTAATCGCAAATCTATTTAAAGAAAATATATGTGATGTGCTATTTTTGACAAAGAAAACAACTTACAATAATCGCAAGTATCCTTTCCTATTGCAGTAAAGCGCTGGATCTTGATTCGGCTGCGAAATTCTAACATGTGTGCCATCAATGCATCCTATGACGCCAGGAATATTAAATATGTCCGAAAAATGTCGTTTGGATTTACTTAGTTCGTCGTCGTCTGACATAAATTTTATCCAAGTTGGACAAATTCGGTTTTCTAAAATTGTTAGTACTTGTGTCAAAATTTTCGACACAGTGCTTTGACCCAAAGCAACATCAGCATCTTTCCCAGTTGACCTTTAGAAGTTGCCTTCGGCAAGAAAACTAGCTAACTTCAAAATTCCAGGAATTGAAGATTGTTTAAGGTGTGGCTCAACAATTTGCAGTACCATTCGGAAGATACATTTATTAAGACGGTAGTATAATATTTTATGATAAATATGTAATTAAAACTTTAGTTTTATGATCACACCAATTTTTAGATTTAAAAACATACGCAGAATCTGCAATTCCTAAAGGATTCGATACATCTCTCAGCCTTCATCTCTTTATTTTTTCTTCTGCATATTTCCGCCTTCGGTCTGCAATCAGCATTCATTACAAAATCTTTTAAATGCTTTGAAACGCGACAAAAACCATTTTTTTTTAGCAATCACAATTTTTTTTAAATGTAAAATAGTTTAACAACGCCCGAAATGACAGATATCAGCTGTTTTCAATTTCAAAAAAGTCATTTCGAAAAAAAATTCGGAGTTGGCAAATTGATTGAAATGTGGAACACTGAAAATGAATTCACTTCGATTTCGATTTCGATTTCACTTCACTCGATTTCTGGAACCTAGCAGAATATCTGTATTTTAATAAAGATATAGATGCTGCTCTGGCTAGAACAAGAGGTGCTTTTAAACTTTGTAAGTTCAAAAGCACCTCTTGTTCTTT
This sequence comes from Volucella zonaria, assembly GCA_963966105.1. NCBI lineage: Eukaryota > Metazoa > Arthropoda > Insecta > Diptera > Syrphidae > Volucella > Volucella zonaria. The sequence continues at coordinate 234,108,845 of OZ014530.1, read as the reverse complement.
ATAGTAGCCAACTCGATGCGAGGATGAAGACAATCTGCTACATGGAACTTATTCGGCCTATGCTTATATTTGGATATCCCGCGTGGTTCAACGAGAGAGCAAATTAAATGGAGAAGATTCGGGTGTTTGAGATGTTGAGACGACAGGCCCGCTTGTACAGAGCACCAGAATCGGAGTACATGAAATATTATCCTAACGAGGTATTGTACAACAGGGCGAACTTAATAAGGGTGGACAATTTCGTCATTAAGCTGTCTCGAAGGCACATTACTAGGGCAATGGCCTCGACGAACGACCTGATCTCCGGGGCTTATTGCTCTAATTATCTATATTACGAGAGTGTGCGCTTTAACAGCGGAATGAAGGCCAAAGGCGTTCCTCTATTTTGATAATAAAAGGCTGATCCAGGAGGATAAATTAGCGGTGCCGCTAATCTTCCACGTTGCTCAAAAAGCTGCATACAACCGACTCAACTACGACAGACACGTCGAATACGGCAGTGTGGAGCGTCTCCGGCTTAGTAGGGGGGTAGGGTGGTGACTTAGTGAAGGGGAGGAAACGAATACTTAGTTTCCTTCAAATCCGAGGTGCCGTCATTAGGACGCAAAGTCGGTATGCTTATTCTTTAAACCATTACCGGCTCCCATTGTTTAAGTATTGTAGGTTAATATAGATTTGAGATTAAAAAACAAAATAAAAAAAAGGTACGCATTTAATTACGTTACGTGGCCTAATATAATTTAAGTAGGTTAAGGATTATTTTCTAAGTATGTAGTTTTAAGTTTTATGTAATATAACTAAACTATCCTTTTACTAAGTTTTTATTAAAACAAATTATATTTTCTTAGTCCTAAGTTTACTCGTCAACATATAATAAAAAAGAAAAACAAATTAGATCAGTTAGGTTACATAGAAAGACATAGTTTTAAGTATTAGGTTCAGCTTAGAGCGCCCTTATAGGGCCAATAGGTAAAAATAAGATAAATTGAAGTTAATTAAACTAGATTTTGTTTAGCTTGTTAGAATCAACAAATGAATTGAAAAAGTTTTTGTTTTTGATTCATTAAACTCATATATAGAAAAATCTACATTGACATTTATACTTTAGGAAAACCTATCTGCTAAGGCATTGATTTTTATTTTTCTCCTCAACGCCGAAACTTTCTCGTTTTTCAACGGTAGCTCTTTCCACATGTGCAAAACGTAACAAGCACAATCGCTCTACGGAAAAAAATAGTCCTAGTGAGCCAGCTGCCGGAATTTATTTTTTAACAAGCCAAATGAATTTTCTATCTTTACTCTTTACTTTTTTTTTCAATCTTTTCTTTTTTTTGTTATTTAACTCAAAAAGCTTATACGGCGTCAACAAACATTCACTTAGCGGATATTGTGCATCCCACACTGCAAATGGCTTGTAAATATTTGGTGATGAAAGATACACCTTCTGGCATCATGTATTCTGCTACCTGGAAAAATAAATTTGAAGCATATTAATATATCATATCACACTCAGGGGTGTCCCAACATTCACGCAAAAAGTAATTTTCATAGAAACCACAGGGTTTTACGAGGGCGGGTCAATAATTCTGTGCATTTTTGAATTTCTGACCTCTTTACTGAAACAGCAACACTGCTCCTGTCAACAGGCATCTGTCAGTTGACTCCTGTCAAAATTTAAACTTGCTGCGTCAGTTAGTTTGTGTTTGACAGCTATTTTTATCAGACTACTCACTAATTTGAGGAGAAAATGGAAAAAAGTGAATTTCGTGTGCTTATTAAGCATTATTTCTTGCGAAAAAAAACCATTACCGAGACCAAGGCTAAGCTTGATAAATACTATGGGGACTCTGCACCATCGATTTCAATGGTAAAAAAGTGGTTTACTGAATTTCGTTGTGGCCGTACAAGCACTGAAGATGCCGAACGTCCTGGACGCCCAGTTGAGGTCTCTACACCCGAAACAATCGAAAAAATTCACGATATGGTGTTGGCCGACCGAAGATTGAAAGTGCGAGAGATTGTGGAAGCCGTAGGGATCTCGCATGGCTCAGTGGTTTCAATTTTGAATGATCACTTGGGCATGAGAAAGCTTTCCGCAAGATGGGTGCCGCGTTTGCTCACAGTCGACCACAAACGCAAGCGTGTAACAACTTCACAGGAAGGTTTGGCGTTGTTTAATCGCAATATGGAGGAGTTTTTGCGCCGTTTTGTAACCGTGGACGAAACATGGATCCATCACAACACACCAGAGAACAAACAACAGTCAAAACAGTGGGTTTCTAAGGGTGAATCGGCGCCAAAGAAGGCCAAGGTGGGTTTGTCAGCCAATAAAGTTATGGCGACTGTTTTTTGGGATGCACGCAGGATAATCCACATTGACTACCTTCAAAAGGGAAGAACAATCAATGGGGAATATTATGCCAACTTATTGGACCGATTCAATGACGATTTGAAAAAAAAACGACCTCATTTGGCCAAGAAAAAAGTTCTTTTCCACCAAGACAATGCAAGGGTGCACACATGTGCAGTTGCCATGGCAAAAATCCATGAATTGGGCTATGAATTGCTCCCTCATCCACCCTATTCTCCAGATTTGGCTCCGAGCGACTACTTCTTGTTCCCAAACCTGAAGAAATGGCTTGGTGGAAAAAGATTTGACTCCAATGATGAAGTCATCTCGTCATTTTGAGGACCTCGACAAATCATTTTTTTTGGAAGGGATAAAAAAATTGGAGAAGCGTTGGACAAAGTGTATAGAGCTCAAGGGAGACTACGTTGAAAAATAAAAATATTTTTTTATCAAAAAATTTGTTTTAATCCAAAAGTCACGGACTTATTGACCCGCCCTCGTAATTACAAATTTTAAACTTTTTATTGATTCATAAAGTATGTAGTATAGGGTTATGTGTGGAATAGCATATCGGGTAAATGGCCTCCGTGGCTTCGCTGGCACATACACACTGTTTTGTCGAAATTTTCCATGAGTTTTGCTCCTTCAAGGTGTGGGTAGTCATGGGCTTGTTGGCATAAACCTTAGGCTTCAAAAAACCGCAAAGAAAAAAGTCCAATTGTGTTAATCCTGATCATTAAAACGGGAAATTACACGACCAGGATATGACTGATGCACAAATTAAATTGTTTCTTGGGTATGGTATTTATACCGAAACAGGAAATTTGCGCAAAAACGAAACAATTGTATAATTTATTTGTTCGCCCCTTTTGCGATAAGTTTTTAATTATGGATAATTCAGAGCCAGGTATTTGCTTTATTATAAACCTATTTTCATGATCTGAGGGGTTATTATTAAAATAACATGGAAATCTAAAAAAAAATTTATTTATTATTTGTGAATCATGGATTTTTTTTTTTATACTTCGGCATTATGCGAAATGTTGGTATTGGATAATAAAACAAGATTTCTAGTGTGGAATCGAAAAAATATATCCTGCCTATTTTTGCCTTTTTAGATTTGTGTATTTCTGCCCTTTAACACTTGTATCCGTTGTATACATATGTGTTGTATGTTGTAAATTCTAGTTTGTATATTACAATCAAAATGTCTTTATAGATCATCCGGCTTTAGTTTTACAAAGAAACAATATTTATATGACGTAGTGCGAAAGAATGAAGGAAAAGACATTGCTGAAAAATGTAACTATGTTGAAAATTATTTGTTAAACAAAGCTTATTGTAGGGAAAATAGATTTAATGGTTTTAAGCCTAAATTTCAACGATTAAGGTATCTTAATACTAAACTTATAAATTGTAACATAAACTCAAACATTTTTTACTCGTGACTTCACGAGATGAATTAAAGTTTAGATGGTGAAATGCACAAAGGACACATGCAATATTTATAGAAAAAATATCAGGCTTGGCTACGGTGAGTTTTCGAAATACATTTAGCGCCAGTGAGAGCAGCGCACCCAAGCATAATATCGAAATGGAGATGTGACCGTTCACAGCGAACTTAATACAACACAAACAAGAGTTTGAAGTTGATTCGGATACATATATATCCGAAGTCTCATATGTACCGTTGAGACTGAGATTATGAGAATCCAGAAGAAGTTGCCGAAATAACAGGCGTTGACGTGTAAGTAATTTTAAGATTGAAAGTCATACTAGAAGTATTGTGCAGTGGACTTAGAATAAATACACAATTTTGTATATTTGCACACGATACGGCTATGTTTTATATTGAGCTATACCCATGCCATCAGTTGATTCCAACTATGCACATGATGCACCTGAAGTTATCGAAAGCGCTCTTCTACCAATCGGACAGTGATCCGAAGAAGCAGCAGACCGCGCGCAATAAGCATCTTCGTTTATCCCGTTTAAATTTTGCTAGAAAAATTTCGATGAGGGACTGCAACATGGATGTCCTAAAAAGGTTAAATAAAAACAGATGTGAAATAGATTTGTTATAATATTATTTACTTCTCTTTTTTCCAAACAGGTTACTTTTGACATCGGATCGTCCCATATCAAGCTTGAAAATAATACCATATGAAAAAAACACGAAAATTTAGAAAAGAGTACCATAAAATGCTTATTTCCGACAATCGTGGTTTATCTGTAAATGAAGATATCGGCAGGGTTGATTGAGATGAAGAATTCTTGGATGAAAAAGAATCATGGGGAGAAGCAAATCAATAACTTTTTTTTTTTTGCATTCCAATAAAAAAAAACTTTTTGTTGCTTCTAACAAAGATTAAATTGCTATTAAACTTTACAAATAATTGGTTCAGATATAGAGTAGTTCATTGAAATAAAGCAAATAATTTTGACTGTGCGTCGCGACAGCGGGCACCATTAACTCGTATTGCAAAATGGTCTGATGATGCATTTTTAATAACTCTGAAGTGTCAGCTGTCACGCGTGAATTTCGGAACACCCTTTACGAACAAACAAATATAGATATCTGCTAAAATTTCAGCGAAACATGAAGCTTTTCCTCTTGCGCCCTCGGAAATTCAATGTTTTAAACATAAATTCTAAAATATTTGTAAGGGATCTGTACGCTGACGGTGGCCACCCCTCTGTAGGACTCTTTGTTTTCCGCAAACCTTTAACCAATCATGTTTACAGAGTTAAAAGAATTTCTAAAGTAAAGACTTACCATAAAAACAAACCATTTGAATCTCTTCTGTGATCTTTTTTTCGACCTCCTCCGGCGTCTTTTTTAAAAAAAAATTCTGACCACGCAAAATTAGTCTATCAAGCCATAGGCAGTGTACTTATATACTCTGAAATGCTCTCTAACTAAAAAGAACAATTATTGACTTTTCTTACTTAATTATTAACAATAAATTTACTTCTGCATACTCGTAATCTTCAATTACATCATATTCAAAATACATAATTTGACCAATCCTCGAAAACAAAAATCTAGTTTGACACACAATCCTACGAGTATATGAGCCATATAAAAAGGCTCAGTACATTTTGACATAAAATCCAGGGGGAAAAGGTATGTTCGCGTTCCGTCTAGAACTACAAAATACACTAACCGAAAATTTTGCTATATTATTAGGATTCCGTCGGTGAATATTTTCACTTGCATTTGACCAGGTATTGTGTTTATTGATTTGTTTAACAATACATTACAAAAAAAAAACACTATATATTATTTACTATTCACAAAATTTGCATAGAAAAATAACAGCACAAGTTCTTTGTGTTCCACGCGTGCTTTGTTAACATCTTTTAAAGCACGATAATTTTTAAACTTCTTAGCACTTCACAAGTACTTATTTCGAAACTTTCATACTTTTTCTTGACATTTAAAACGTTTTAAATAAGAACAATTACTTTAAAAAATCTATTAATTTTATGCCGCACCGAATTTAAGATTTTCACACGAATTTGTTCCGCTAACTAGCTGGCAGAAATTATCTCACCTGCGAACAGATTTTAGAGAGTATTGTTGTTAAAATATTTTCAAAATTTTGTAAAGTGAACACATCGGGAATTCAAAAGCAAACAGAGCCTTGAACATTCGCTTGTTTAAATGCAAACAGAACTAAATTTCGTTTTTGTCAAACGTCAAAATGGGCGCGAAAATTGGTGGAAGAATATTCCACACGAAGTACAAATCGGCTATTTGCATTTGGAATCTCGGAGCGTTCACTACCTTCGTTCTGCCGTTCTTGCCGATGAGTTTTTGGGTAATGGTATAAGGGAAAGTCGTTTCGTTCTAGAACGCTTCCGCAGCAATGCAACAAATTTTATTCTTGTTTGTACGAGAAGAACTATTGGTTTATTTGCCGCCAGAGTATTCCAATTTATTTGAACTTTGTTACAAGCCACAGTAACAATCAAGCGATTTTTTCGAATACCTCAGAAGACACAAGTCCCTTTGGAAGTGAGACAGGTTCCGACAGAGAAGTGGAAGTCACAATGATCGAGACGGAAACTAGGTAGTCCCCCGCCATAGAGCAAGACGCACATAGGCAGATACAGGAGCTACGCTCACAGTTGGAAGCTGCTAGGGCGTATGCAGATAGTGAAAAAGAAGAGCGTATTCGTCTACAAGAGCTTATTAACCTGCGCCAACGGGAAAATGCCACCAGAACTCCCACCTAGCCTCCAAGCGTTTCCATCGTTCTGTCAACGGTAAATCCACCAACAAATGTGACCGCAAACCTCCATAATAATAACGATACTGTTACTACAGCTACTTCAACAGTTATGCTCACTAGCCAGTAAATGCCGCACATAGCAACGTCGGCGTCTTTACCCCCGCAATGGCCTACGGTGTCAGCTACACAAACGACTTCTACCAGTTCTTCATGCACACAAAGAATCTCGTCATATCTAACACCTTTAAGTCAGCTCCAGCCATTCAGTAAGCAGACATTCATCCCGCAGCCATCGGTTGGATCATCGCCATCTTTCGCCACGAGTCAGCCCCCGCCGCATGCAGCCCGAAAACTACATGACCTTCCTGACTTCACCGGTAGGCCCGAGGACTAGTCAATATTTTCAACAGCTTTTCGGGAATCAACTGCGATGTTTGGCTATTCTAAAGTCGAGAATATTTTTCGTCTACAAAGGTGTATAAAAGGTGAGGCGAAGGAGGCAGTCGAGGCATTGCTTATACATCCAAATAATGTCGATCGCGTTATGGCTGCATTGGAATTTAGATTTGGTCGCCCAGAGTGTTTGCTGCGTGGTCAACTTATGAAGATTAGAGAAGTCGGCAATATCCCAGAGAGCAAATTAGAATTGCTCATACCATTTTTAACAAAAGTGCAAAACCTCGCAACGTTTTTGGAGTCAAGCGGTCTTTACCAGCATCTGGCCCATCCCACGTTGATTGATGAGCTTGTTAACAAGTTGCCAATGAGCAAGCGTCTAGAGTGGGCTCAACGAAGTGTGTGTATTCAGCCATTTCCCACCGTCAAAGATTTTGATGAATGGTTAAGTGGCATAGCCAGGCTCGTATGTGTTGTCACCCCGGTTTGTCTTCAGCAGCAAGCCAGAGTTGATCAAAGAGCGCGAGCAAGAAACATTCTTCATACAACAGTCAACAATACTGCCTACAGAAAATGAATGCCAACGTCGAAATGGAAAGTTGCAGTCAGAGGTTCTCTATGCCGCAGAACCACCTATCTCAGCCGCCGTCAAAACTGATTCTTGCCGCTTTTGTAAACGAAAGTCACACGCCGTGGTTAATTGCAGTGCTTATGCTCTTGACGTCGAGAAGAAGTGGGAATTCGTGAAAAGGAATAACTTATGCTTTTGCTGCCTCAGATACGGCCATAATGTGCGGTCATGCAGATCCCGAAAGCCTTGCGGGGTCAGTGATTGCGGAAGAGCACATCATTTTTCTCTTCATGAAGAGCAGCTGCCGAAGAAACCGACCCCTTCAGAGGAAGAAACCGTTTGCCAAATATCATCGAAGCCTTTATTGAACTGCAATGCCAAGGTTCCTCCGTCACTATCTTGAGTTCAGATTTGGCTAGACAGCTACGTCTAAAGGGTCACCATAGGCCCTTAAATTTGCAATTGCTTGGGAAAAAGACAATGACGGAGAAGCCAATGCTGGTGGACTTTCAAATAAGTGCGGACAAAGGTGGAGCTAAACGTTTTATGTTGAATGGACTGCAAACCGTTGCTGAATTAAATCTGCCAACGCTTACCAAGGCGGATCTGCGTTTGGCGGCCTTCCCCACATCTGCATTTTCGTTTCAAGATCTTGAGAACGCGCAGCTGCAATTGCTAATTGGACTTGATAATAGTCATTTGGGTGCGTCATGGGGGTGGCCGTAGTGTAGTGGTACTAGCAATCGCTTCTCACTCGGAGGGTCAAGGTTCGAATCCTAGCCACAACAAGCTTTCATTTGTGTAATTGGAACTGAGTCAGAAAAAATCTGCGTGTGAAGGCATAACACTGACATGTAGATTTGGCCGTTGTAGGGTTTTCAAGCCCAAAAAACCGTTAAAATGCACAACCCGAATCATTCCGAGTGAAGAAAAATCTCTCCGTCCTATTGGGACTCCCACCCCTGGAGAGTCAATATCGAAACCAAACACACCTGAGTTTCAAACCACTACATCACAAACTTTCCTTTCTCCTCCTTCCATCTTTCCGCCCGCGCCCTGGCAACAGTATAAGGGTATTCATAACCCCTTAGGCGCGCGTAAATTATAAAAAAAAAAATAAAAAATTAAGCACTATTGTGTCGTCGGATACAGAGCCAATAATCGCCGAAACAAAACTTGGTTGGGTAGTGTACGGAAGGAGAGAAGCACGCGGGTCTGAGCTACCAGAAGATGATTTCGTTCTACATAATAGCGAAAGAAAGCAGGATGAGGATCTGCGTTTAGAGTTGATGTGTTTAGTGTGATCAGAGAGCAATGCAAATTCTCTCAAAGACAACGAAAAGAGTCGGAAGATGTTTCCAGACAGGTCTATTGTGGAAAGAAGAAGCAGTTGAGACTCCATCTAGCTACGAAATGGCAAGAAGAAGGTTATAGAGCCTTGAAAATAAGATGACAAGGGAACCAGAGCTCGCAGCCAAATATAAAGACATCATTAAGCGCTACGTACAAAAGGGGTATGCCAGAAAGCTGAGCAAAGTCGAGGCAGATGGAACAACTCCAAGGACGTGGTACCTGCCGCACCTTGGCGTGAAGAATCCCCTCAAGCCAAATAAGATTCGTCTAGTTTTCGATGCAGCAGCCAGTGTGGGCAATGTTTCTCTTAACTCCCTACTGCTAAAGGGACCGGACAACCTCAAGCCTTTGTTGCCTATCCTTTTCAATTTTCGCTTACGTCCTATTGCGGTGACTGGAGACATCAAGGAAATGTTCCATCAGATTCGGATCCGGTCGGAGGACCAGCAATCGCAGCGATTTTTATGGAGGTTTAGACAAGACCAGCCGATCGATACTTATGTAATGCAGTCGATGACGTTCGGTGCCAACTGCTCACCCTGTACAGCCAATTTTGTCAAGAATCTGAACGCATCGAGTTTCGCAAAGGATCATCCTAGAGCCGTCAAAGCGATTGTTCATCATGATTATGTGGACGATTTTGTGGACTGTTTTAATAGTGTAGCTGAGGCCGTTAAAGTTACTAGAGCTGTCATATCAATTCACAAAGCAGGAGGGTTTGAACTGCGGAACTTTGCATCGAATTCTTCAGAAGTTTTATTCAATATCTCTGATGCTGACGATGAACATACGCCGAACCAAGTAGTTGGTATAAACGTCGATACAGCCACAAAAAAGGTCCTTGGGGTGTACTGGGAACCTGCCAAAGATATATTCACCTTTATTCTGAAGTTTCACCGGGTCAGCAGGGACATTATAGCCAATGATAGATGTCCAACTAAGAGGGAGTTCCTCAGTATAACGATGTCTAGATTCGATCGCCAATTTCACCCTACATCTCAAGCTGTTGCTGCAGTTGGTATGGAAATACGGAGTTTCGTGGGACGAGCCGATTCCCAACGAAATTTTTGAAAATTGAAAGAAGTGGAAAGCAGAGCTTCCTTCGCTGAATCGATTCAAAATACCCAGATGCCATAATTCCCTCCTTTCGGCTGCCAGCAAAATAGATCTTCACACTTTCGTCGATGCCAGTGAAGAGGCGTTCAGCGCAGTTACGTATCTTCGAGCCGAGATGGTAGACGAAGTCAGTGTATTATTTATATGTAGAAAGACAAAATGCGCGCCAAAAAAGCTAACCTCTGTGCCGAGGCTTGAGCTGTCAGCTGCTGTTCTGGGGACTCTGCAATTCCATAGTAGAGAGCCACAATTTACAATTCGGGAATCAAGTATTTTGGAGTGATAAGAAAACCTGCATCAATTGGCTTTGTATGAACCCGCGTCGTAATAAACCATTTGTAGCTTTCCGTGTAGCGGAGATTCTTGACAGCAGCAAGGTCAGTCAGTGGCGTTGGATTCCATCGAAGCTCAATCCAGCAGATGAAGGAACGCGAGCAAAGTATTCCCCTAAGCTTAAAAGGCGCTCGAAGTGGATTGACGAGCCATCATTCTTGGAGCTGCCTGAAGATGCCTGGTCTGCTATGCCCGATGACATTAGTAGTTATATGTGCAAGGAAGAGCTTAGGCCAAAATTTTCTAAATATTCGAAGCTAAAAAGAATGATGGGCTGGGTTCTACGCTTTATCAGAAGCTGTCAACGAAAGGCTTAAGAAAGCGGGGAGTTGTCGGTTTCCGAACTACGTGACGCGGAGCAACAGTTGTGTCGTCAATCTCAAATGGACATTTTTGCGCATGACATAGATCGGCTAAGACAGAACCTTCCAGTAGAGAAGAACAGCCCAATATACAAACTGACGCCATATTTAGATGATGCTGGCCTTCTACGAGTCTATGGGCGTATAGATGCTGCCACGAGTATGCCATTCACAGCCAGACGTCCAATCATTCTGCCAAAAGATCACCCGCTTACGAAGTTAATGATACCACACTATCATAGCCTCTTGCGCCACCAGAACGACGACTCCATTATAAACGAGATACGATTTAAATTCTGGGTGCTTGGTTTAAGCGTTGCTGTTATTAAGGCGAAAAGGGGGTGCCAGTATTGCCGCATTCGAGCTGCTCAACCAACGCCGCTATTAATGGGTCAGTTGCCAAAGTACCGTCTCACTCCGTTCCAGAGACCGTTTACTTATACCGGCCTGGACTACTTCGGACCGGTTACGATCATTACAGGACGTCGGAAGGAGAAACGATGGATTGCCCTCTTCACGTGTATGACGATAAGGGCTATCCATCTTGAAATTGCTGCTGATTTGTCGACAGATGCCTGCATCATGTGCATTAGAAATTTCGTCAACAGACGGGGGGTTCCGGTCCGTATACGAAGTGATAACGGCACCAATTTCATCGGTGCCAAAAATGAGCTGTTGACTTCTGAGATATTTGACAACGAAGCAGTCAAGACAGAGCTTTCTTCAAAGGCTATAGAGTGGGTGTTCAATTGCCCGTCGAGCCCACATGCTGGAGGATGTTGGGGGAGACTTGTCCGGTCCGTCAAGAGGGTGTTATCACACGTTCTTCACGAGTTGACACTCTGCTGAGCAGCCTAATTGAAGCGGAAAACATTATCAACAGCCGTCCCCTCACATATATGCCGGTATCAACTGAGGATGAAGAGCCCTTAACACCAAACCATTTTCTACTGGGGAGTCCAAACTCAACACAAACGCCAGGGCTGATCGACGAGAAAGCATTATGTCTTCGTAAGCAGTGGCGTGTGAGTCAACAAATCAAGAATCGGTTTTGGCACAGATGGGTTAGGGAATACTTGCCAGTCCTCACGCGACGTTGTAAATGGTTTGAGAGGATTCCGTCAGTGGCGATCGGAGACTTGGTCCTAATTTGCGACGCCGATGCACCTCGAAGCAGGTGGTTGTGGGGAAGAGTAATCAGAGTCTTCGCTGGTCGAGATGAGCAAGTACGATCAGCCGAAGTCAGAACCAGGGCAGGAGTTCTACGAAGACCAGTGGTAAAGCTTGCTGTTTTGGATGTAAGTGAGGCTACGAGTAAGGACCCGAGTGCCTCACGGGGGGTGGGATGTTAAAATATTTTCAAAATTATGTAAAGTGAACACATCGGGAATTCAAAAGCAAACAGAGCCTTGAACATTCGCTTGTTTAAATGCAAACTAAATTTCGTTTTTGTCAAACGTCAAAATGGGCGGAAGAATATTCCACACGAAGTACAAATCGGCCATTTGCATTTGGAATCTCGGAGCGTTCACTGCAAAAAAGAATAAACCTCATTTCCTTCGTTCTACCGTACTTGCCGATGAGTTTTTGGGTAATGGTGTAAGGGAAAGTCGTTTCGTTCTAGAACGCTTCCGCAGCAATGCAACAATTGTAAAGACAAAATGTCAGCTGTCAGCTAGATTTTTTTTCAAATGAATTTCAAAAATAGTTTTGATGAACTAAGCACAATTTTACTTAAAATCTTGAAGTTCACGACAGATTATTTAAGCCTAGACACGTCTGGATATCCTAAGACAAGTTCTTATAATTCCCCTTTGTTTGTCAATCTAAAATGCCAATTGTAGATGCCTGAGGGTGCTTGCAGACCATTTTAGTATTTGCCTTTTGTCTTAAAACACCTTATAAAAACAATTTTATATTTAAAATTTTTATTTTGAATTATTCCTTTATTCAAATTTCAATTCGAAATTAAAACGAACCCGATGATAGATTCAAATAAAATGAAAAAATAGTTTTGACAGAGTGGAAATGAATTGCTCATTTCGTTCTCTATTGCGATAAACTTCGAAAAATATGAGTACCCGAACGGATTTGGGACTGTTTTTCGAAGATTCTCATAGTTTAAGACAATTAAGCGAACAGACCTAATATGTAAATGTCAATCACATGTCAATTTGCCGCCTCTCACAAAAATCCAACACCACCTCATCGTCACCAACGTACTTTTTACGAATCTCTCGGCTCCACGAAATCCTCTACCGTGAATGTGCGAGATTCTTGCGCGTACGCAAGTGTTTCTATTTTTTCTTTTAACTTTTTCACCATCTCCATACCATAGTCCGCATACAATTGAAAAACTCTTTTTTTTTTTTTTTTTAGAGCTACGGTAACAAAGGAGATAGGAACAAAAAAAACAAGGTGCAGACGCTGCGACAGCAGACATAACCGAATTCTATTGTAGATACTGTCAGCGAGAGCACACATACCAATCGAATTCGGCAGCTAACTTCTCGTCCGACGAGCTATTCAAACAAATATCTAACACCATCAAAATCCCAATAAAATAATTCTGGCGGCTCTCCATTCTACCAGTTCGTTGCGGGGTCGGTTAAAGAACGGTTGTGCAGGAACCATAGTTCTAACGTAGCTTTTTTTTTTTTACTTATTAAATTATACCTACTACTAATATACAAGTACCGGAAACAGCCACAGAAAATGTATCATCTGAAGAACTTAGCTCGGCATTCGGCTGTTAAACAAGAGGTATCCACCCTCGTTAAGGCACTGCCAACTGCTGCTTTGCAATCGCGTGGCTATGCAGAGCATCAGATTCCCGATCGTCTAAAGGATGTCCCCACTGCCAAGGATCCCCGTTTCTTTGACATGGTGGAATATTTCTTCCATCGTGGCTGCCAAATTGCCGAAAGTCGTCTAATCGATGACATGAAGGGCAGAATTTCCGAAGAAGAAAAACGCAAGAAGGTTAGGGGTATTCTGATGCTTATGCAACCATGTGACCATATCATTGAGATTGCATTCCCTCTGCGTCGTGATTCTGGAGATTATGAAATGATTACAGGCTATCGTGCCCAGCACAGTACCCATCGTGTTCCAACTAAAGGAGGTGAGTACATGTCCTAAATTGACAAATATTTAATATGAACAAATGCAAGTCGAATAATCGATAAGTTTTTGGTGGAGAGAAGCTTGAAGTGCATACGAGTTAAGAGTTATAAGTACCTTACCACTTCAGTGACCTATTTTCTTCCGATTTTCTTGTCTGAATTTACTTAATTCCCTTTTTATTCTGTACTGATTATGTAATTTTACTTCAAAATTAAGAAAAAAAAACGGCAAAGTTTATGGAAAGAGAAAAAGCTCTGAATTCGAGCAAAGTTGAAAAGTCGAAAAGTATGACTGTTTTGTGGTGCAGTTGAGCGACGCAAATCAACAAGTGAATTAGCATTCACTGCCCAAAAAGTCTAAATGAAATCATACAAATCGACTCGGTTCCTGTTTCTTTTTTTCGTATTTTTTTCGCTCTTGATATGCGAAGAGTAGTGAAAGTGTTTTGTTTTAGAGAAGCGTTTCATAAGTTTTGCCGCCGATAAAATAACAACCGCGAACGGGTGAATAAAATCGAAATGCATGCATATTCTCGTACCTACGCCCCCTAGTCAAACGAGCGTTGATTTTTCGTAATTAGATTTGCCCTTGCTTTGCGACATTCATCGTCGACTCGTTACTCGTCATCTGTAGAACCAGTTATGAGCGGATTGGCATTTAAAAAAAGGTTCGAAAGTGGTTATTTAGATTGAGAGTACGTTGTCTAGGTAGACACTAACCAATTGGGACTAGTCACGTGAAATTCAAATGATAAAAGAAAAGAATTTAACTTTGAATTTGTAAAATGTATTTCTTCAGCATCAACCACTGATTGTATTGGGTTCGAATGGGTTTTTAACAACATGATTGCAAGCTGTAATGAATACTCCAGAGAAGTGGGGTTAGCAGGTTCAGTTGCCTTGCCAATAAACTAAAATTATAATTCCACTTAAGTCTGGAGTCAAAGTGTCTAGAGTGGTGGTGGTATTGCACGTTTTTTTTCTGTTGAGACGTTTACAACTTTTGAAAACGATGTTATGCAACTGCTACAATTGTAGCAAGTCCCAAGTAAGTTAATCGATCAAATGCATACATATATCCTGCATTTGCCGATGAACCATGTTTTTTGGGTAAATCGATTTTTTCGGAAGTAAATAATGTCCATTGCGAATGTGTTAAGTTTCAAGCTGTCCATCCAAGTTGTTTCGCCGAGATCCGTAGTCAAATGTGGCTATTTTGAAATTCCTATACCCAGAACGTGGAGTCCATTGGTGATAAATTTTACTATCTACTAAATGTTTCATTTTGATGCGGAACATAAGCTTTATAGTATATATGGCAGTGATTATTGGAGGCCAGCAAGATGTTTCCTTAGAACAATCGGAAGTCTTGTAACAATTGTGCTTCCACATGCATCCACCGCATCTAGCACGGTTTCTTCTTTAGATCTCATTTATACGGTATTTTTATCCAAAATTAAAAGCTTTTTAATGAACGTTGATTGTGGTTATCGACCAGCTATCTGATGAAAGACCAGAGTATGGTTTCACCGAATTTACTTACTGAAATAGGTGATCTGTAAAATGTATATAAGAATATTTTTCCAACGCATCTGCATTCTTACTGTAGCGACAGAGAGCTCGAGAGTTTACTGATGTGTTATTTTCCGCCATCATATGTAGTCTTTATAATAGCAACTTGTTTTTCTGGCATATCTCTGCTGCGCAAAGCTCACCATATATGTATCATTTAGGTTCAAATTTTCAAAGGCCTTCTGGAAATCAATGAACAACAAATGTAGGATTGCTTGAGGATCCAGTTTGAAAGCCTGCCTTTTCGATGTCGAGCGTTGAATTAATATGTTCTTTCACCCAAACCAGAATTATTTTAGCTTTCAGAATTATTATTATTTTTTCTTTATAATGTGCGCGCGCTCAAGGGGTTTGTGTACCCTTAAAATGTTTGTACACAGTGCGGGCGAAGGAAATTTAGGGAGGAAGAAAGGACAGGTACCGATGTACATTGTTTTTAAATGCTTGTATGTTATAACGACCAGGAAACACAGATTAAGATTAGATTAAGTAGACCTTTTCAGTTCCCAAATTCCTTCAATCTTTCCTCTTTGAGCAGTTTAACAATCATTCTCCAATTATTATCTTCGAGAAAGGCTTCGGTGCTTTCCTAATTAGTGGCTGCAGGATTTCCGCCGACTGAACCGCTAGTCTCTCTCTATTCCGATGTCAAGACCTCGTTTGTTGCGGCCATTTTGGGTCCGATTGAATCCGTCGGCTATTGACAAAGTGATATAGGTTGTTGATCAGTCGAGACTCAGTTGTTGTTGTTAAACGGTGTGCCTCCTATGATCAGGCGGTTGTCGTTAGAAAAGCCAGCAAATCTTTCGCTCTTGTAATTTCATGTGTCCTCGAGGCCGAGGTTTTTTATGGGAATTAGTAGTGTCTTCGATTTGTATTGCACGGTAAACTAACATCCTGTGATGTCCGACGTGAAAACTTCGCTATAGTCTTGCATTTTCCGGACATTCTTTCTGAAAACTGACCAATGTTCCAAAGTGTCTGCTTGCATTATGTCATTTCAAAAGCTTAAGTTCGTGAGTCGAATATCAGAATGTTTTGTGTGTGGCGAATTATCGACATCCGTTCTTTTTTTTTTCTTATCACGTAACCACTTTTATACAAGATATTGTGATTTCATTGAACAAACATTCGGTCGCCGATTTTGTACGACGAGTCATGTCAACAGTTTTCTTGTTGCTAAACATCATAAGGGATAGGCTCTTTAGGTTAATATGTATGTCAGTTGTGATACTATTCTAGATGGCTATGGAAATTAGGGTACACCAGCCGGATCGGGACTCACTCAAAACAACCTGATGCTGTGAATGTTTCGATAATCTTGCCGATTGAATGATATTCCTAAATCTCATAAAAAATAAAACAACAAAAAAGTTCAATATTATCATGAGGCACCGAGCAATGTGAACAAAACACGAAATCAAATGCAAACATTTTCGTAGCAACACGCGAATAGCTGACTAATTTGCGGTCCAATCGGTTGGCGTAGTTTGGTGTATACGTGGTCTTATTACTGATATTGTCACACTCGTAATGCTTGATATCGCTACACTTTTCAATGCTTAAAGGCTTAGTAACCGCCTCTAATCTTTTTTTAATATTCAGATTTAAAAGTGCTATCTTACGATAGATAAAAAAAACACTTTGGGTAGGTTTAGTTCTCTTTTAAGCATCTTAAGTAGGCTATGATCACACTGTGGAAAATTCAACTTAAAATTAAATTATACCAAAAATCAATCAACTTCTTTCATTCCCTAAACAACAGACATCTTAGACGAGGCCCTGCCTTCAGGTTTGAACTATTTATAGTGAGAAGCGGGCATGGCTTCCGGGGGCTAAACACATATGCATATATTTGTTTTTATCCAATTTTTGGGAAACCAGTAAGCTATGCTTATAGTTGAGTTTTTGGTGTTGCAAAAAACACTCACAAATTTGTATCAATAGTTTGTCTACGAAGTTGTTAAAGTTGCCTACTCAATAAAATTTAAATTTTATCCGGTGAAATAAATATTTGTATTGTGTCAGTTCATGCTCTTTCAATGGCGTAGTATGACAAGATACAGCGCAAGCTTCGTGTTATATTCTTATCCATCCGTCAAAGATGAAATCATTCAATCCATTTTTTTCCACTGCAAATGTGTTTCATCAATTCAATTATCTCTGTTTGTTTGATATCAATATAAAAACAATCATCAAATGTGGTTCCTTGAGGTCACAGCTCATTTCAAAACGTTTAAGCAATACTAATAGCTGCTTCGTTAATGATCAATTTTAAGACTAAATTATATATTCTCAATTATTTGTTTATATATTTTTTCTCTAAACTAAAAAGCAATGCTCAAGACTGTCTAAGTCATTACCGAATATAAGCTATGCTCGACTGCAAAAACCTAAATCGATTTAGCGCTGATTTGTAAAATTGCAATAACTCTGGGAGATGTATTCAATTTAGCTTTGACCGAAAATAGTATCACTCATTATGTCATATTGTAAATGTTGCTGTAAGAGTGTGAATTGGAAGAATTGAAACAAAACTCTTAAGTCTTTCTTCAATTACATTTGTAAGAGGAGCTAAGAATATGTTCATTGAATAGCTGGCTGTACTTGTAAATCGCGAAATTTATTTACATTTATACAGTAACAACTAATTGCAGCACTCACTAGAATTTAAACGTGAAAGGCGTCGGAAATTGATGACCAGAATATATGGTCATATGGAGTGATTTTCCTTACTACTCGTATAAGAAAGGGAGATTCAAGTACAATATGTGTTTAATGAGGCATCACACTACTCTTTATAACTCTAAAAATATACGAGACAAATACACTTGAGAGCGCGTTTGGAAGGACTGTGGAAAGAAATTTTTCAAATCTACAACCTGTACGTTCGTACGTACCTAATGCAACAGATTAGAGAGAAAAGTCTACATTTGTTTGTTCAACACCATAATTAATATGAAACTCTGAATGAGGCTAAGAAATAAAGGAGTTTGCAAGGGAACAATAAGTGCTATAAAAAGTTTATAAAAGAAAACATAAAATTTAGTAAGAACTAGTAACAGAATATTGGAAAAAACTCAAACATCAGAAAGGGTCCAACAAGAGAGCGCTCAAAGTTCTCTCTGCTTTATTTGCAGCGTATACTGTCCAATCAGACAATGCGAAGAAAATATTTTTACTTGCAGCTGGTCTCTTCACTTGTTTGCGCAATTACTTATTTACTTACAATTAGTAGGAAGGCGCTTCAGTTGCCTTCTCGGGTGGAAATTCAATAATTTTCGAGGCGAGGCGTTCTACATTTCCTAGCTAAATATTTCAGAGGACTCCTGCGCACTTTTCCGATCAGGTCGATATCGCTGTACAGTTGGTAGGGTTTTCTATGTCTCCTCTTCAAAGCCTGTTAACCCAAAGTGGGCCAAAATCATTTGAACAATCTTCCTTTCGAAACGACTAAGAAAGTCTTCACCCGCCCTCGCTAGTGTCTATACTGATTGACTTTAGGATTGGCATGATAAAGGACTTATGTATGTATAATGTATAAAGTCCCTTTGTGTTTTTTAACAATAACAACGCGTTCTTTGGTCAAAGAAACAGTGTTTGGCAGGTGGAGCTCTTTTTTTGATTTCTAATGAGGTATCATTATCAGAGTCAATACCGGAACCACATTAGACAAAATCCTATACTATGTCGACATTATAGCTGTCTATTGTGAAATTCTTCTTGTTGAGACCATATATTTGGTTCTTTCCTCATTTGCCGTTTCTGTTTCAAAACTGGCAAATACACAGGTGAGCGCTCGTTGAGTTCTGCCAATGATACCAATGTCATCTTTCTAAAATTCCACCTTTGCTGTTGGCGAGGTGGACTTTCATATGCCAGCAAAACCTTATGAGATTGCTAATGACGTTCATTATTCTGCACAATTTGGCGAGTGCGTTAAGGATGCCAAACCTAGACATGACTCTGTATAGTTTATCTCGCTAAATGCTATTACAGATGCTATTGTCCGGGATGTTGAAGATGCTGAGGTTTGAAACAGCACTCCACTTTTCTTCGACCAAATCTTGTAAATGAGGTGGTATGTGCCCCTACCAAGTTATCTCCTGCTGTCTCAAATAATCCGCCAGATAGACCGGGGCGGACGGCAGCTTTATTAAACTTAAGTTAAGATTTTGCTATCTTACATCGCTTTGGTTAGGTGGACAGAAACGTCAGCTTTCATTGCACGAATTGAACGGTTCCTTCTGTCGGACAAATGTTTCTATAGTTTATTTTTCGTGTCTTTTTGGCTTGACATGTTTACATATTGGTTAACCTTCCGTACGTTATTCTCCAATTTTTCCTTCGAATAAGCCTATGTTCTTCTCGTTTTTTGCCGCTTCAAAAGCGAGTTGTTTTTCTACATGTGCCTTCCTGTCATATCTTCATCAAACTAATCTTGATGTGGATTGTTATAGTAGTTCGTTCGCTGACTTGCCGAAAGCGTAAGACTTCTTGCCTTACAAAATATCCGCAGCCAAATATGTATACACTGCTTCTGTTCTCTATGAAAGCGTCGGTTATAACGAAATATAAAATATACATACTCGTATATATAAATATCACAGTCGCCTCGAGTTTGTTAAAACCGGTTTTCTCCACACTTTTAATGTAAACGAAATGATATCTTTGCCTATTGGCGAGTAATAAGTGTAAAACGATTGTTTTGTAGAGATGAGCACAATAATCAAGTCAGAATTATTTATTAATTCCTTTGCAAGAGTTTATTTATTTTTTTTATTGAAAGACAACTCGACAGCCAACTCAAGTTACAACTAGTTGAAGCCAATCAGATTATTGCACTGTAATGCAGTAACTGTTTCAAAATTTAAATGCAATTGTAATTAGTCATACAGGGAAATAGATTCTGAATATACTATAGAACCTACTCGTAACGTGTTCAATTTTTTTTCAGTAAAACAATTTTAAACAAATTCTAAGCTGAAAGAGGAGAACATCGATTAGCTAATAGAATAAAACATATATAGCTTTCCAGCTCTTCACTAATCGTATTCAACATTAAAGTTACGTTAGGAAGTGGACGCTCAGGGTACATGGATAGTGTAATTGAATAAGTACATAAATAAATGCTAGTACTTACAAGGACTCAGATCATGTAAAAAGTTCGGATTGTTGGCAAAGAATTTAGAGCTCTTTTCCTGCATCACAATGAAGACAGTCTACTGGGAAAATTCACAATGCCAGTCGTTTATGTGTATGAAGTGTTGTGTTATATTTTTCGTCGTAAGTAACAACAAAACGTGCAAGCAATTTGTTATATGTATAATTCTCTGGATTATGCATATGTTCTCTGATATTTGCTCAATTATTTATTTTCAAAATAGCGTTTGCCTTCATTTCCCCTGTTTTTTCGTGTGCCTATCCTCCTTAAAAGAAGTTAATTGAAGTTTATGTAGTTGACATTTTAAGTGCAAACCTGCAATCGTACATCATCTTGGATACGAGTCTTCAATTCATTTATGGTTTTTACATTTCGTCTCCATCTTTTTGTTGGGGCTTTAAGAAATAATGGCTGCACTTGACCATTTTCGTTTTATTATATTTTCTTAGCAGACCAGGTTTAGCATGAATTTATGACTAATGATAGTAGGAATTTAAGAGATTTTTTTAATGTTTTCTTTGGGGTGACGTTGTATGATGTCAGTCAAAACCAGTTTTTATTTACCAGTGCTTTGTTATTTTCAGAATACATACTGCATATGTCTTCATCATCCTCATCTTCTTGTTGGGTGTCGGCTTTCAAAGCAAACATTTAGAAATTGCGAGTGTGATCCACATCATGCTAATATTCTCCGGTGGTTCACAATGATGTCATAGAACTCAAAGTCGTAAAAAAAGAAAAGAAATTGGTTATGTTTTGCATACACTTTAGCTGCTCATATAAATAAGCAAGAGATAACAGGATGAAGTTAGGGCAAACAGGTTTAAAATAGATCCACCATAGTGTGCTTTATTTCACAGTAATCACACAACTGGATGGCTAAATGTTTAAAACTATATATGTAATAAGCTCTCCAAACTTTGAAACTTCGAGGTTATGGAGATTACTGATAAAATCCTTTTATTATTCTTTCAAGCAGTATATGTACCTCTGACGTCATGGCGAGGAAAATTCATCTCAATCAGTCCTTTAAGGTTGTCTTTTTCAATCGCAGTTGTTGAGATCATTGTCAAATTCATCAAACAGTACTTAAAATCCAACTGGTTCGCTGATGGTTCGAAAATACTAAATAGAATGGGAGTTTTCCGTCCCAAATACAATTTTTTTCTACGATTAGAACATCTGTCAGGCAGAGGTCCCTGCTATAGGGCTAAGTGCCAGACAATGCATCAGAAAAAACCATCGAAGGTTACACACCAATATATTATCAGATAGTCAGGCAGCTCTCAAAACTTTCAAATCTAATTATTTGAGTGTAAGCTGGTTTGGATCCGTCGACAAATTTTCCTGCTGGTCTTTGCACGCAATAAAATCACAGTGTTCGGCCACAGCTCTGAAGGTTTTGATTGCTGATGTTGACAGCTTCGTATACTCGTGATTTCAATACAGCTATCAGGAAGAACATTTAGTCGGAAATCAAAAAAGTGCTAACTGTCGATCACCTGAGAAGTGACGACAATGGGCCACAAGCCATCCGTCCTTGAGTGTATACCACCTATGTGGTGTAGAGCTAATCCAATTTGTCTTTATTTTTTTCTTTCTTTAAGTACTTGTACACATGTTAAACATATAACACATACGAGTGCGTAGCTGTCTCGAGTTTTGCTTTCATAACACGTAAAGTGTTGAAGTTTACTTAGTTGTCTTTTCGGAATATGAAGTCACGCCCACCAATATTACATCGACAAAGAATAGATTCGTCTGAACTCAATGATTCTCTGTTGATACTGTTAATCTCTGTTGTTGCCATTTTTTACTTAGGTATGACCTATGCTTCTCATCCATTATTATTTAGGGGTTAAATTTATATTCGCAAGAAGTTTTTTGTAGTGACGATTCAATTTACTCCCTCATGAATATTTATACATAAATGCCACGAACGAGTACATACTTGCAATTTTTGCTATGATGTGTATATCGACTAAAGTTGATGTAGCATTATTTTAGGATGTTCCTAGAATTTTGGTGCATAAAAATGATTCTATTGCAGAGATTGTGGGTCGATAACCATCAGAAAGTATCACAAACAATGGCCGCAATATAATATATAAATCCATATGTATACCATCACACTTCGATTGACTAGGTTTTGCACATAACCATTTCCTGCTGCTGACACAGAATTGGTCTGTATTGGTAGTTATATTACGAGTATTTCGTGGAATAGAGTTATGGTAGCTTTTTAAAATATTTTTTGACAAAATGCGGCTATGCATACAACAATAAGTTGTTCTTGATATTTGTTCCTTATGCCGAATTCGATTTATTTGTTTTATTAGAAACGGTAGGCAAATTCTGCTCATAATACCAGTTAGTTCCAAATACCATTTGTGTGGCAATTAATATTGTTAATATAATAAAAGGGTTTTATGTCACAGAACATGTTAATTTGCATTACTATGCAGTTGTTGATGGGATAACCCAGTCAATACAAGTAGGAATATAGGAAAAAAGTTCTTAAAAAAAAAACTCACAGGGCAATAAATAAAGTTTGCCGTTGCCTTTAAACACCACTACTTTCTGGAAAAACAAAAAACATGAGTCAAAATAAGCAAGGAAGCTATTAAAGTTCTATTGGTGGACAAGATTCATAGGCATCTACATGAAGATGGAAAACCCAGTCGTGCCGTTCGCAAATTCCTATACATAATCTAAGGTCAATATGAGAAAAGTTTAGAGTTTTAGCATGCCTTATCAAATTAAGATTTCTGGTATAGTCTTTTAGACGGACGAATACATCTCTACATGTCTGCAGGGAAAAAAATTGAGGCACTCTCTTACAAGTATGTACGCTGATATCTGTGCCAAAAGGTTAAGTACTGAAGGGCGATTTTTCTGCATTTGAAGTTGGCAAATTGCTAATCTTGAAGGGAAAATAACAGCTTCGGTTTACCTAAAAATTCTAAAGATATAATGACTCCTGAGGGCACGCACCTTATTGTTAAAGATTTCGTGATTCAGCAGGACAATGGTCCAACACATACGAGCACAGCCAATATTGCAACGAAGTACTTAACTGGGAAAGGTACAAATACAGTGTAGTGACTTTGATTTTTCCCCAATTGAGAATTTATGGGCTGTACTCAAAACAAAGATTTCGGGAAGCAAAACAAATTACATTATTGAATTCGAAAAGTGCATTGGCAGGATTTAACATTGACGAAGCCATCTTTAAATACAAAACCTACTACTATTCGTAGTTATTTATGTTACTCTTTACATTTTATCTATTGCATAACTGTAACTGATTAACCATAAACTCAATATCTTATCATCTTTTCTTTCATAAAAAGGGAACACTCTTTTTCGTTTTATTACTAAGTATCACTCATGTGATACCATTTTTCAAAAATAACCAAGTTCAATTCTGTTATTTAACAAATGTAGCGTAATAAATGGATTACATGCCAACAAGGTAAGCTCATGAAATAACACCTTTAAAGGATGCAAACACATTCGATCGATCGATAATCGATCAAGTGATCTTGTTAAAAGCAAAAACAACCGAATGTATTTAAATATATATATTTTTCTAAACCCTAGCCACCATTGTCATTAAAAAATAGCATAAAAACTTATCTGATAATTGAATCATACGAGAAACGTGAGCTTAAATTCAAAATCAAGTACAATAGCTGTGATCAATTCACCAATTAACATAGTCTCTCTAATGCAGGTGACTCAAGCGAGTTATATTAAAAAGAATGTATATATATATGTATACATCGTTTACTTATTCAAACGAACACCAACTAAGATGTTGTTATCTTTTCAAATAGGTTTTTTTTTAGAAGACGTGTATTTGCATTGATAATTACCGTTAACTCTATGGATACAGGGAATGGTGCCCCTGGCACTATAGTACGAAATACGACCTGGCAACAAATTATAGTTATGCCTTCTAACACGTACTACTTACAAAAAAAAGATTAAAATATTTTTTTAATTACTCTTGATAAGATACCCCTGGGGGTATAAAAGCGAAGGTGTTTATTTTCTTAAAAACTAAATAATAAGGACTGAAACAAATAAAATCTGTAAATTTTAATACGGGCTATACTTCCAATGCGTAAAAATTGCAATCCCATTTTGTATCCAAATTAGCGTGTATATTCTCTAATTTCAGTTTGTTATTGATTTTAGTTCGGTGCGGTTTAAAATATTTATAAAATAAGAGTCAAGGGGAATGCCGTAAAAAGATCATCGACAAATGGCTCGAAAATACTTCGCGTCCAAAGCATTTCATCGCAAAAAATTTAAACATAGCACGCAGTACAGTGGATTCTGTTATTAAACGATATTTGGAGACGTTGACAGCTAAGCGGAAACAGAAAAGTGGAGCTAAAAGTGGAGCACATGATACAAATTTGACAGGAAAATAGTGGGTAACATCGTAAAAAACCGGACTATGTCATCCATAGATGTAGCTCGGAAATGTAATACCAACCAAACAATGGTACAAATATTTAAAAAACGTAACGGTCTAAAAACACGAAAAAAACAAAAAATACCAGAAGTTACTGAAAAGCAAAAAAAAGTCATAAAAACTCGAGTCCGAAAGCTATACGAGTTGATCGGCAATACGAAAGAGTGCTTGGTTTTGGATGACGAAACTTATGTCAAAGCCGACTTTACCACTCTTCTCAGCCAGAAGCTGAGATTCTTCCGCAATCAACAACATCGATTGGGATGGAAAAATTCGGGTCAAAATATCTCGTTTGGCAGGCCATTTGCCAATGTGGACACAGAAGCTCATCGTTTATTACAACGGGAACAATTAACGGAGAAGTGTACATTAACGAGTGCCTAAAGAAACGGTTGATTCCTTTCTTAAACAAACACGAAGGTTCAACATTAGGTTTAGCTTCAGCTCACTATGCTCATGCTACGTTGAGCTTTTTTGTTGCTAAAAATGTCGACTTTGTCCTAAAAGACATGAATCCACCCAATGTTCCACAGTGCCGTCCCATTGAAAGGTATTGGGCTTTGGTCAAAGCTAAATTGAGGAAAAGTGTGCAGTGTACAAAGGATGTAAAAGATTTTAGTGCTAAATGGAAAAGAGCGTCCAGAAGATCACGGATGTAACTGTCACCAACCTTATGAAGGACATTCGAAAAAGTTGAGGAAAAAATGGGAAACCAAATAATTTTTTTTATTTTTTGTAATTGTGAATGAATTTAATAATTTAAAGCAAATAAAAAAAATTTACATGAATTATGAAAATATATTTTTTTTTACTTTAAAGTTTCCAAATTTTATGCGTTTCAGTCCTTAAAACAGCGGATGTAGCGCTAAACGTTATCTCTTGCCAGTGCTATTAAAAAGCTATCTTTTACCAAAGTGTCACAATTTCATTATTATATTTTCTATTATATTGTTTAAAGAAATTTGTTTTGTTGTTTAGAAAAGATAACAATGTATTTTAATTCGGAGACAATCATGAATTAAATGGGAGAACCTCGGGGTGATCTTGTGAAGGGTGTAAAATAATTGCATCATTTGTTTTGCTGTTTTCGAGTTTAGACAAAAATTTTTTTATGAAATGGAAATGAAATCGATTATATAATCTCATGAGGAAATGTATGCATGTACATAAAACATATGTATAACATAGAATGTAGAAATATTCTGGTTGTTGAAGCGAAACAAAAAAAAACTTGGCCAACTGCCACTGTTTGGATGGAATTTTTTAATGTATACTTATGTATGTTTTCATGCACGTTGTTATTGTAAGCAAGATAATTAGTAGAAGTAAAAAGAGAAATAAAAAAAAAAAAACTTTTCCAAATGAGTACAAAAATATATTTTAAAAATATACAGAGCTCAATACGAAATGTTGTTTTGCATTTTTAAAGAGTGAAAGGTAATTCTTTTTACGTAGTTGGTTGAAGGTTTTAGAAAAAAACTTTTCACTTCGATGTTAACGATTTAGCTTACTTAATTTTTTCATATTCATTTTCAGATTAAATCTATTCAATTAAAAAGAAAACAACCGAGGAAGGCCTTTTCTTGATAAAGTTTCGCGGTAAAGCGGAAACTTCGTATTTCCAGCGTATATATTCAGTTAAACAGTATTACGTACTGCAGTTTTCAGTGGACTAGTTGGAGTATTCAGTTCCCGCAGGAATGTACGATTTACATACTGCAAAATATAGTACGTGACTTGAATGAGAAAAGCATTTCGGTTTATGTTGACTACGTTGATTTATCATTTTGTTGGAAATCCAATGGCTGTTTGGAAGAACCTAATCAGTTGACATTGGAATTGTTCGAATTTAGTTAATGCAATTATTAAAAAAAACCTTGTGTATTGCATCAGATTATTTTGAGCATATCTGTTCTAAAAAAGTCTTTATAATGAACCCTTAAGTGGAGTTGGGCCGTTTTTTTTTGTAACCATCGATAACATGCGTGTAGAAAAACACAACTATTATGAATTTTAAATAAACTCTAAGCCTGATGATTACTACTAATTGACGACGATGTGGTTGTTTTTCATCTTCATCTTTTTGCCAGTTTGCAAATATCTTCAATCTGTCTGTTAGTTTAGATTATCTGGATTTTGATAAAGGGTTATATTTATGGCCTGGCGGAAGTATCATGTGACAGGGCATCGACTTTTACCATACAAATTTTCAATATCTTTTTCAATAAGCTCATTTGGGTATAGCACATTCAACATAATGCAGACACATCGGCCTTGTTATCTTTTTAATAAACGACAAATATTCTCAGCAATTACTAAATAAATGTTTCTTAAAATATTTTAATATAGTGTAGTGCTTCGCCGCTAATGGTAATTTTAATTGAAATTGAAATTGTCTTCAGCAGTTATTCAAACGACGCATTCCACATATGTATCTTCGGAGGAGCAAGACGATTATGAGTTGTAATTTAAAAGCGCTTTGGTTCTTATCAAAAACCCATGTACAAGTAATGACCCGCTTGGTTAAAAATCTTCAGTACTTTCGGATGGGCAAATTAAGTAATATCTTCGCCAATCTAATTATAAAAATGATCTAATTTACTTTATTTATTGCTCAATAAATTAAGCAAATAGCACTCTGCAGGTGATTGATATCCACAGTGCAGTGTCAGAAGCGCTAAGTGAAACACTTTTCTCTTATATCGAAAAAAGGTTTTTGTGAACAAATGTGTGTGTTTAAGATGATACACATATGTACATATATTGTAGGAAACATTACCACAGTGAATGTACATGTGCTTGTTGTTTGAGAATGGTAATCAATATGTTTGCGAATTGTTTTCACGTTAACAATTATTGTTTCTCTTTGAGTGGATATATGCTTAATATTAGGTTTTCATCAAATTGTTGTTACATCCAGGGTTCCGCCAATAGTATAATTCAATTCTGCTTAATGGTGCCCATTTTATTTGGAGATTTTTATATCATTTCCGAGCCCAAGAATGCAATATTCCAACTTTCTTTGATTTTGCTTAAGGTATACAGTAGTAATTTAAACAATTATAGACATGTCTTGTACTTTAGATAGACCCTATCCCCACGATCGAACAAATAATGACTCTGGTAGAATTTGATCGAAACAATAACATGAAACCAATTAGTCAGTACGATTTTCTCCCATGCTACTTACTTACATGATTCACATGCAACATCATGTGTGTATAAAGCGAAAGAGTGGGCCTCTCCTTAATTGGATCCTGTGTGAATACGTTCATGAATCACATGTATTTTCTCCAACTTGTTGCCAGACAAAAGCACAAACAAGTCAATGAATTGTCATCTCCCAAACACGTGATTCACTTAATAAACAAAAAAAGTATGAAGCAACTTCCATGGTCTATTACATTTTCCATACCCAACAGGCTAGCTGAGTTCCCTAATTAATGCTAATTTAACTACTTGGTCACCAGTCTGTCGAGAGAAATTTTTACAAGCTAATTAAACTCCAAACTGGCTAATTTAGAGCTCTGTTCTACCAGTACCTTAAAATTTTGTTAATGACTAAGAGAAGCAAGCATTAACGTCATCATAATGTCACATGTGTGACTTCGAAACTTATGTCTAATTCAAAACAGGTTCATAAAATGTTTGAGCAAAACAACAAACAACAACAACATTCTGAATAATTAGATTCCAACATCCGTACACCTTATCAATTTTTATTTTCTTGGCCAAAAAAATACAAAATACGTGGCTACAGTTGCGACTACGTCAGAGACGAATAAAAGAAAAACAACTTTTTTAGCTGTTGGTCACAAGGCAGAGTTGGATTTTATCGAATTCGACGAAAATAACAAGTCGAATGGTGATTTTGAATTTTAAGAAAGTGGTACGATTTGCCAACCCGACAACAACGTGTGTATTACCAAGAATGGGGGCTCGTAAAGGGGTGTGTTCTACTCTGTTTGTTGGTTGGTTTTCTATTTTTGGTAATAAGACGTAGTTTCTAGGGGGCAACAGATTTTCAACTTAAAATTAGAACACATTATCATGAATTTGAACAGAAAAAAAATTAGAGCTGATAAGAATACTGTCTATTACTGTTACCATAGATGTGAAAGAATCGACAGCCGAAAATCTAGAAACATGATTTAAGTCTCTTTCGATTTTAATACACCCGTTTCGTTTTTTGAAAGCTTTTTCCGTTAACAACGTGCCAACTATACGCAGCTGTTTACGTTGATTCTGTTTAACAGCTTCCACAGAATGCTGAATAGCTGAGTTTATCCGGAAGAATTTTATAATCGGCCCTGAAAATTTGATTTGGTATGTGTACTTCGAGCTTTATATGATTGCTTGGTGACAAGTTGCTGCTGTTGATTAGAAAATATCCGTTTAAACTGGTGATATCAAAAACTATGCATTTTGTTCGAGTGGTTAAACCTGATGGAACTCTAGCCAATTACCCTATAATTTATCATATGCATGATCAATTGGGGTTTGGCGTTTCTGGACTTTGCGTTGTTTACTGTAAAAGCAAGGTCGCGAATTTCTTACATATGAACACGTATATGTTAACATATTTTTGTGTACGGGAGTATCGAAGAAAGATAATATTGGGGAAACAAAAACAACTCTTGACTTGGTTAATTGGCAACAAAGTTTCCGCGAATTTTTTTTTATCTATTCTTTTATGACGAAGGTTATGATGATGTAATTTTATTTGATAGCGGTCTTTCTAATTCAATTTTAAAACTTATTGCAGTGCAAACTCATTAAATTGGTTTTGGGTTCAAAGACTAAATTATCTTTGTGTTGATTCGAAGGCATACTTTGACGCTGTATAAAAGGAAAGAAAACTTAATTTCGTATGCCTCATAATAAAGGTGTTTGTGTTTAATTAAATTGAACATTTAGATTTTACAAAAGATCTTCTTATTTTTATTAACCGTTGAAATATGAAACGCAAATAATAGCCTCTAATGACACATATTTTTCCAACGTATCTTCATTGCTACTGCGCCGCTCATGGGATTAAGTAAATCCGGAGACCGGAGTTCCATTCTTTAGGCTGCTCTACTTTAGATCACGTGGTTGGTGAGGGCAAATATTTATTGATCTTTTTGTATTTGAGTGATCCAATCATTTTTATTTCGGCTCTGCAAACCTCGGCTGGAATTTGAGTCTCTATTGCTTTTTGGACCAGATTTTCCGACGACCTTCGTTGAACATAGTAAAACCAACTGGTCTGCTTAATCTGAAGCTGTCCACTATAGGTTTCTTAACTTCAGCAAATGCGCGTACGTTTTTCGGCCGTTCACATTTGTGTACGTAATATTTTCATTTCCGTCGCTGTCAGTTTTCTTGTGTATTTCTCATGCATCGTCTAACACTGCGATACATATGCTGATGCCAGACGAATGACTGTCTCGTATAAGAAAATTGGAAGTTTGAATAGCATTTTTCTTTCGCAAAACTCTGCGGCGTTTTCGCCTCATAGCTGATCTTATGAGCTCCATCGTCATCGGGGTTTCTTTGAGG
Source organism: Volucella zonaria (assembly GCA_963966105.1). Lineage (NCBI taxonomy): Eukaryota > Metazoa > Arthropoda > Insecta > Diptera > Syrphidae > Volucella > Volucella zonaria. The sequence goes on along the minus strand of OZ014530.1, from coordinate 234,078,238 downwards.
ATGCAATTCGACGCGATAATTTGTTAATACATATCAGAAAAACAGTAATCCAGATATTTACTTTTAGTACGATTGATTAGTAAGCCATTTTCTATTAGCGCCTTTAGCCAAATATTAAGTCTATAGAAGGGCTATCATCTTGTTACTTGTATCATCGGTGAAAAAAGAAAAGGCGTTCCGGATTTGTACGCTTTGTATTTAACTTTCTTTTTGGCGTTATTGCACATATCGTGACGTCTGTATACAATTTCTGATTGTGCTGGAATTTGTCGTTCAACTCCTTTCAACTATTGCAAATTTCGTTATTCCTCCCTAAGCAGGTGTCCGCTCGTCTTCAAAGTTATTCTTTGTAATGCAGCGATCTTAAATACTCGTACACTCGTATAAGCTCGTTTTGCAGTGCTTGGCCTCACAACTTACTGTTGCGATTTGGCTTCAAGAAGATTTTCCTACATACGCTGGATTTGCAGATGCTCTAAGTCAGAGCTGATGCTTTTCCATATTTGCAAGAAGTCTACGAGGCTTTGCTGTTTCTTAGCAAAAGAGTCTGCATGTATTCTCTGAAGGTTAGGGAAACTACGTTTTATGATATGCATTTTGTTATGCTGGACTCAAGAATGACCAGCTGTTGAAGACTGTTAAATATATTTTTGTTCTAGTTTTGTAGACTCCACAAATGCTCTTTGCTTGAAAATAGCAGTTCACCATCGATTTAGAGCTCCATGCATACTTCTTAAACTGCAAATAAATTATTTTGAGAACGCAGAAGTTGTTTGAAATCTATTGAAGGGCTTCCTCTAGTTTTGGGATTTGATTTTCCTGCTTTACATGCAGGAGTGGAACCAGCAATATTGGCGTTCGACTGCTTCTTTATTATGTAACAGTTATTCAGTGCCAATGTGCACCAATGTGCACCTTTGCGTTGACTGTAAAGCAATGTAAGTAAATAATAGTGATAAAGGCAACATTTTTGGATAGGCACTTGGACAGTTTTTTTTTTACAAACATTCGAATTTATTTTTATACTGAATTATGATTGTATATATGTTGTCAGTATGTAGTATAGTAAGTCACGCTTGCACTAAATAACCTTTCAGAGGAAAATGGAAACAAATTCTAGACAAAGGACTATCATTACACCTACAACTTGGCTGTTTGTTTTCAAACAATTTTTAACCACTACATTACACTTTTATGAACATACTATTCGCATGCCGGTTCTTAATTTGTAAGTTTACCTCTAAGCTGTTTTCTTTGAAAGTTTACTAACGCAGTACAAGATGGAAAAGAAGTTAACTATCTTCGTGGTTGATTTAATATGTTTTTAAAAAAGTAGGGTCATGTGGTTTTTATCTCTGCTAGTAAATGAAAAATTAATTACCATTTTATCGCATTATTACCAAATTATCGCATTAAAGTTATACATGCGGTTCATGTTAGCCATATGCATTCAATCTAATTTTCGGGGTTTGAGTAATTGGGTGTGAAATTCAGTGTTATCTTTGGGGATTGGATGAAAGGTGTTATATAAGGGGTCGAAGCCAATGTCGCTCAGTAGAATTAATTTTTATAACCGATATGTTTGTTATGAAATAGGATAAAGTTAGCAAGCTGCTTAAACTCAGTAAAAGACAAAGTTCTTGGATTTGACCCCATATTTTTATCAATGTTAAAAGCGCATCATCCCACAACTTTAAAAAGAAAAAGAAAAGTTTCATGGCATTGTTTAATCAAGTCTTCAGCAGAGATGTTATTCCATGAAATACCAACACCAAGGAAAGACAAATCCACAGTTTCTGGATAACAACCGATATACGGCTCAATATTTGTAAGTGACTTTGAAAGAGCTTTCGATAGAATCGATTCAAGGATCATCATATATGTAAAATCTTTTCTTATGCACTGAAGTGCCGCTGCTATAGGTTGTCTTATTCATTAAAGCTTTTAATGGAATAAGCAAAATTAAGCACATTCTATGGCCCGATCTCATAATATTCTCTAAATGCAAAGATCTAACCCTGTTAGAGCATAATGGGGGAACATTCATGTGCCAATATATATATGGCTCGGCATGTGCCATAAGTCACCTTTACGACAGCTGCGCGTTATTACGCACATCTGCAACATAAAAATCCAACTACATTGTATCATCTAGTCTTCCTATTGAATATTAGGCTCTGAACACCAGTGTGTAAGCACTACATTTTGTATATCTTTTTTTTAGAAGCATCAATACTGCCGCAGTGGTTAAGCGGATATCATTTGTAGCTTCAGTGTACGAGTAGGGTTAGAGAATTGTTTTTTCGGTCCTACAAGACCACCCCGACAGAGGAAAACTGAAAAAAGTTTAAACGAGCCAGAAATGACTGCAACGTCTTTCTCAAGCGTGTGAAATTCCAATATGACCAAAAACTGGGACAAAAAATACTGCAATGTCCCAAGGGCAGTACAAATTTTTGATCATTCGTCAAAAACATTAGAAATTCTGCCTCATCCTCCTTCCCAACACTCATTAACAATGACATTCCAGCTGTCAGCTCTTTGGACAAGGCCAATCTGCTTGCTGCACACTTTTCGGCTAGCTCAACACTCCCAGATTGTGCTTTGTGCCCGCCTACACTTGAGTGCGTCGAATCTACAATGGGACGAATCCACTTTCGCACTCGTGTAGTAGCAAGAGTACTTAAAGATCTCAACATGCATAAATCCGCTGGTCCAGATGGTATATCTCCCCTTCTTCTGAAGAGGTGTTCTTCCACGCTGGCAAAACCACTGCGTAAGCTTTTTCATCAACCCTTTAGGACTCTTTCCGAGCAGATGGAAAACAGCATTTGTTCAACCCGTCCCTAAAAAAGGCGAATCTTCTTCTCTCCATAAACGTCAGCTTATGAAATATCTCGAAACACGAAAACTTCTCAATGACCGGCAATATGGTTTTCGTAGCAACAGGTCTACTGGTGATTTGATGGCATGTCTCACCTAAAAGCGGAACAAAAGCGTAAATCAATCTGGCGAAAGCAAGATAGTTGCACTTGATATTTCTAAGGTATTTTACAGAGTTTAGCCCCAGGCTCTTTTGTCGAAAATGCGTGCTTTTGGGATTGATGACTCTCTTCTTCAATGGATTAGAAATTACCTTTCGGAACGTTCAATTCAAGTTGTCTTGGACGGTTTCAAGTCTGATATTCACAAAATAAATACTGGTGTGCCCCAGGGCCCCGTTCTGTCTCCGACACTCTTTTTAATTTTCATTAATGATCTCTTGTCTGCTTTTCATATTCATTCCCGGACTCACGCCCTGCTCTTAGGCTGTAGAACGGGAACGGCAGCATATGTTAAGCTCATTAAATTCCGATATTAACAGCATAACCAATTGGGGAACTATCAACCGAGTGGAGTTTAATGCTTCCAGAACTCAATGCTGTCTGCTGTCATTAAAGCGAAATTCAAATACCCAGCCATTATCCATGAATGGCACTTGCATCGTCGAAACCGATAAACTTTCCATTCTCGGTATGTGTGTCAGTGACAACTTACGTTGGAATAACCACATATTCGATGTCGCCAAAAATGCTGCGAAATGTCTAGGTTTCCTCAAGCGATGTAAGAAATATTTTACCCCCTCTGATCTGGCCACAATATATAAGGCATTCATCCGCCCAAAATTGGAGTACAATGCCCACATCTGGTCAGGTGCTCCTAAAACATCTCTGCACCTGCTAGGTAGGATTCAAAACCGTGCGATAAAACTCATTGGTGATACTAATATCACTCAATCAATTGACACCCTCGAACACCGACGTAATGTCTCCTGTCTCACTTTGTTTTATCGCTATTCCCACCACCAGTGCTTCATTGAAATCGCCAGTAGCATTCTGCCCATTCAAACTTTCAACCGTAACACACGTCTCGCTATGAATGCTCATCAGTATACCCTCAAGCCCATTTTCGGACATTTTCTAAAATATCGTGATTCTTTCTAAGGCCGTACAACTCGGTTATGAAATGCCCTGCCGATCTCTGTGTTTCCTGGTCGTTATAACTTACAAACAATTAAAAACAATATACATCGGTACCTGTCCTTTCTTCCTCCCCAAATTTCCGTCGCCCGCGTGTACGAACATTTTAAGGGTACAAAACCCCCTTGAGCGCGCGCCGATTATAAAAACAAAAAACAAGTATATATAGTTTAACCGAACTTATAACCTTTGAGCAAAAATGAATAATTTATTTTATCATACTTGCTTCCCCTTTTTGAAAATATAGCTAAGCAGCTGCCATTAGCATTGTCCAAAGTTCAAATACCTCAATCGAAAGATAATGAAATTATTCCTTTAATAATTGAGCAATAAATTCTCTTAAAACCATTGCATCATAAATAAATATTGTACTTCCAGTATGCTGCAAGTTCGGTGGCCATAAAAGTGGATAACTCTTCAGAGTAGAAGTATTATCATTAACGTAGACCCTCCAAATGCCGATAAGTATTCTGATAAGTTCACTATCGTGCCGGTGTGCTAACATAAAAACAAAAATATTTTACCAAACGAAACCACTCGAAATTCACCAGACTCAGCCATCAACACATCACGCGTTTTCGCCAGATATAAATTCAATTCCTCCGTCTCAAAATGTATTTTTGTTTTTGTGAAACGTAAATAATACAAATAAAATAAAAAACAACAATATTTGGAAGGTTCGGCTTTTTTTTTTTTGTTTATTTGTAGGTGTACCGTCCCTATTATCAAAGATTATCATGACATTTGATTGGTTTAATAAATTGTTAAGTGCTAACACCACATTCGACACCTAACAACAAGCTTCATCTAATACAAAACAGAGTCATATCTTAATAAACTTAGTCGCAGATATTTCATTATGCAATGTCTCTTTTGTGAGTCGATATGATTCATCGGAGGTAATAACGTTAAACTATTCCTGTCTGTCGTATGATTTAACACATGAATGCATACAAGTACTCGTACTTGTAAAAATGAAATTGAAACTGCACAATAATTAAACTATAGACAGAAGGAGACCCGTTGGTCAGTAGGGCAAAGACATAAAATATCACCGAAACGAAAAACCTGACTATTAAACGAATCTATTTTTGAGTGTTTAATGTTTGGATAGTATCCAAGTAGAGAAAAATTTGAATAAACTCATCGTTGAAAGGAAAATTTTGTCTGCGTTAAAATAAAAATAATTGTTGGGAATCTGCCGACACGGTTCGAAGGTGGCATGTTTTTCTAAGGAATCACTTGCTCCGTTCTCACCAATCGATCAGTTGACCAGCATACTATTCTATTTTATGAAAGGGAAATCGTTGTATCTAGGACTGACAAATGTTTATGACTACTTGATGCCACGACAGCCTATCTGTGGCAGCATTTTTGTTTTTACTTTCAGGTTGATTCATTACAAATTGTTCATCTTTACATATTTTTGCTTTTTATTTATGAAGTTTTTGGCACAAATGTCGCGAGATCAGCTTACATTGGAATATTTTAGTGATGAGTGCTCAAAAGTGTTAGTCTTCCTATAGTTACTACATAGTCACCCTTCTTTATTGTACAATACATTCATCAACTAATTTTAAATCATTGCTAAAGATAATGTCTTAGAATTGTTTTTTTTCTTTTTGAACGAAACATAGAACAGCATCAATGTACAATAGTTTGGTCAATCCGCGGCCTAACATGAATACCAAAATATGGTAGTTTTCTAACAGAAGCAAATTAATGAGCCGTATAATATACTAACTAATTCCCAATGCACTGAGGAAATAATCATTTATATAAATGTACTTCAAATAAATTGATTAGAAGGAAAAAAGCTAGCCAATCAATCTGCAATGGAAATTTTCAATTTCGATATTACTTGTTTACCATAATCATTAATTGACAAATTCAAATAAAGCACCAGAGTTGCTCTTTTCCCCTTTTCCGCTAAGTAAGGCGCAAAAGTAACACGATATGTGTTATCCTGTAGAATACGAGGGTTGTCTGAAAAGTTTCCGAACAATGATACAAGACTTTTTTTCTCAAATTTTTTTTTTGTTTTTCTACATAGTCTCCCTGTAACTCTACACACTTTTCCCAGCGATGCTCCCATCTCTCTAACCCGTCCAAATAGTACTTGGCGTTTTTCTCTGCAAAATAATTGTTCACGAAGGTGATTGCCTCCTCATTTGACAAAAATCTCTGTCCTCCCAGCACAGTTTTTAGATGAGGTAACAAAAAGAAGTCGCTTGGGGCTAGATCTGGTGAATAAGGCGGATGGTCAAGCAGTTCAAACCGTAATTCATGGATTTTCGCTGAGGTGTGAGACGGCGCGTTGTCTTGGTGAAACAGGATTTTCTTTTTCTGCAGATGTGGCCGTTTTTCCGCAATTTCTGCCTTCGGCTTAGCAAGTAATGATGCAAAGTATGCTCCTGTAATTGTTTTTCCTTTTTGAAGATAATCAATTAAGATAACTCCTTTACTATCCCAAAAAACAGTCACCATCACTTCCCCAGCCGAAACAACAGTTTTTGCTTTTTGTGGAGCCGGTTCGCCCTTTGCAGTCCATTGTTTTGACTGAATTTTTGTTTCCGGCGTATAATGGTGTGTCCAAGTTTCATCTACAGTTATTAATCGGCGCCAAAACTCGAATTTATTGCGCCTAAACTGTATTTCCAACAGAGCGTTGGAAATGTGCATTCGAACACGTTTTTGGTCTAACGTAAGCAAACGCGGAACCCAACGCGCGGACAGCTTTCTCATGCCTAAATCTTGATTTAATATGTCACAAACACGTTCTTTGGACATTTTCATAACCTCTACTATCTCTCTCACTTTAATTCGGCGGTCGTCTAACACCATTTGGTGAACTTTTGCAATGTTATCGTCGGTTGCAGTTTTTGGACGTCCCGAACGTTCACCATCTCCCAAGCTCTTACGGCCACGTTTAAATTCAGCTGCGCAAAATTTCACTGTGATAAATGATGGTGCAGAGTCCCCATACATAAATCATTTTTGATTTGCATAGGCGTATTGCCTTGCAAAAACAAGAATTTAATAACAGCTCGGTACTCATTTTTTTCCATTTTCACAAAAAACACTCACATCGACTCACTCAAACGACTGTCAACTAAAAACTGCGCGTCCAAAATGACTGAAACTTCGGTAAGTAACTGTCAAAAGATGCACAACTTGCATTCACTAGCTTTTATTGTGCCGCGTGCCGCTATCTTTACGTTGCGGTCGGAAACTTTTCAGGCAACCCTCGTAGTTTTAAGCTATCATCTTCAGACATTGTAGTGCCTATTTTGGGACGATACCAGAAATGTTCTGTTCTGTACTACTACTTTTCAGCAAATCTATAGAGCCGTGTGTATACACATTTGTACTTAGTTAGCCAATCTTTTAAATGTTCTAAATTCGCTTTTTCACTCTTTCTCTGTCTAACGCCATGAATGATTCTGAATCAAACGATTCCGAGGTCAAACCCTATCCTAAAGTTGGTATTGTGCATAGACCCAAACAATGTGACTTCGTATTCTAATTATATTATAAATTCCCTACATGAGTCGGATATATGTAAATTTTCTTATCGTCTTGCCCTGTTTTTCTCTTCGATGGCGGTACAGAATTTGGCCCTTAAAATATAGAGTTTCGAACATTGTCCCTTGTTCCTGAAGTAGCAATTCCTCATTCTCTCGATCACGTGCTTCTCATGTTTTTTCTTTCCTCCAGAGCTGATGTTTTTCTATCTTTTTTTGTTCATAAGTCTCTTAAACCGCATCGTTTGGCAACACGTGCTTAACTGTACCCTTTGCAGTCGGTTCCGATAAAGTCTAGTACATCAGTTGCGGTATTTCCGCGGGCTTCTTGGCCTTGATGCTACTGATCTGAAGCAGTTAATGCAGACTGCAAAGTAATTTTCGAGAGGTTGACGGTTGATTACAGCTATTCAGCTTTAATCTCCGTTGCTATGGCATCTAAGATATCCGTAGATACAATTGTCTGCAACTACGTAGTGACCCAAGTCAACAATGACCGGTCGGAATATTCGAACATCTACATATGAGCAATACTAGAAACGAGCCTTGTGTCAGTCGCAGTTTGATCAATTTGATAGACGTCTGTGATCAGGTAGCCACAATGTTCCTTTGTGAATATTAAGGTGAGTAAAACGTGTGTCGCGTATAGGCTGTGCTTTGCGATTGTACTACCAAAGAAAACTCTACCCACAGCCTGGAGGAACAGACTTTCGTCGTCAGAATAAATAATAAAGTAAGAAAAACCTGGATGCCTATCCAACGAAAGTAAAGTCGGTAGAATGAATTGGAGAAAGCACTTTAACACGTCGAACTATCCAGCTTACAAGGTACTCTAGATTTCGATCGTAATTTTTGTAGTTAATTGTTGTTATCAAAGCGTTGGCATGTACTCGTATGTTACATATTTCAGTGGATTACACTACGACTTTAAATGGAATTAACAATGTCTATAACGGTGCATGCCAATAGCGATTAATTGGGCATGTTCTACTGCGGGCTATGTTTGACATATTTAAATATAGCCCGCAGTAGAACATGCCGTTTTCACAAATATAACATTCAGTGCCTAACAATGTTTTGACTACGTTCCCAGACACAAGTTATGTCATTTTATTTTAACATTATAAGCGTTTCCAAATAAAAGCCAAATCCACTGCTACTGAATGAATTTAGCTTGATATATGTACGTGCCCCTCATTTAAACATGATCTTTGGGTAAATTCGAGCGCATACCATTTATTGCGTCATGTTTCTTTTGTCGCAAGAATCAACTCGTGGTAGTGATTCGATTTGGAATTGCTAATTCGTGTTTTGTTTTGCTTATTTAGGGCTCCCAAGGAGCCCATAAAAATGAAACTTAAAAAGTGTAAACCGAATGATGTAAAGCAGAATTTGCGAGTTATCAATAATGGGGATTCATTGTATCTGTTCCCTTTTTGAACTTGAACTTGACTATGAAGTATTTTGTAAGAATTTGTTGTCATAGTTTCTATGCAGAAAATATTTTTGAAGAGTCTTTACACTAGCTAAGCGAAAATTTTGTATATAAAATTTCTCTATTCAGATGGGACAAAAATATTGTGCTGCGGCTAGTCTCATTTTCAGCTCTCTCCGATTGTGCACTTATTTTTTAATGGGAATAAAGAAATGTACATAAGAGCGACACCTTCATCCCTTTATAATCAGACCTTACAAACATTCGATCATTTTAAATTAATAAATAATAATTTTTCTCTTTTTTCTTCCAGGTATTCGTTTCTCCTTAGATGTTTCCCGCGATGAAGTGAAGGCCTTGTCAGCCTTGATGACCTTTAAGTGCGCTTGTGTCGATGTACCATTCGGTGGTGCTAAGGCCGGTCTTAAAATCAATCCAAAGACATATTCTGAACATGAATTGGAAAAGATCACTCGTCGTTTCACCCTTGAATTGGCCAAGAAGGGATTCATTGGACCCGGCGTTGATGTACCAGCACCCGATATGGGCACTGGTGAACGTGAAATGTCATGGATTGCTGATACATATGCCAAGACTATTGGTCATTTGGATATCAACGCTCATGCTTGTGTCACTGGTAAACCAATTAACCAAGGTGGTATTCACGGACGTGTTTCGGCCACAGGACGTGGTGTTTTTCACGGTTTGGAAAACTTCATCAATGAGGCTAATTACATGAGCTTAATCGGTAAGTGCTCACTCACCTCTTTTCGATTGTGAAAGACTGGTTAAACACACAATTTCCGTTGCGTTACCTTATGCAATTTTCAACAGCTCTTGTATAGATTTATTTAAACCTTTTTTTTTCATTTATTTTTACATAACAATAGGAACTACACCTGGATGGGGTGGTAAGACATTTATCGTCCAAGGTTTCGGTAATGTAGGTCTTCACACATGCCGTTATTTGCATCGTGCTGGTGCCACCTGTGTTGGAATTATTGAACATGACGGCTCCATCTTCAACCCAGAGGGCATTGATCCCAAGGTAATTTGCAAGTGATGCACTAATTTGTTTTGACTTTTAATTGAAACTTAAATTTAGTTATCGAGAGAATGGTGCTAATTTAAGGCAAAAAGCAACAGATGTTCGAATAAGTAGTCGGTTGGTGTTGCCAATATTATGATGTAATAGGTTTTAATTTTTTATTTTTATTCTATTTCTGGGAAAGTGATGCTGCACGTGCTTGTAGTAGTAGTTTTGATTGTTAGGGGTTGAAAAAGACAGGAAATTGTTGAAATAAATTGGATAAAGAAATGTGAATATCTCACGTGCATAGGTGTAGTCTATCACTAGACATCTAATTTAGAATTGTTGTACTTGAAACGTTGTATTGTTGTTGCAGAGGATACCGAGGAAAAGGTGTCAAGGGGTTGCATGTGGATTACATTGTAAGCAGTCGATCTGAATGCAAAATGAAAGCATTTTAATTCATTTTATTGGTAAGGTTGAATAAGCTATTTGTCATTCAGAGTCACGTTAAAGTTATATTTTCGTCTACCTTAGTTCTTTTGATGTTGTTAAGAAATTAATAAGTTTTGGTAGTTTCGGGATAGCGCTTGTAGTTGTAGGGTCTGATTATACCTTTAAGCAAACCATGATCTTAAAACATAAGATTTCCAAAATCATGTTAATTGATAAGACGTTTGTCCTTTAACTGGTACTGAAAAAAGGTGCAGTTTAGTTTTTTGGATATAATAAAGGTTTTTTTTTCTTAATCATTTGTTACTGGTTTATCGTAACTCTATACTTGTTTCTGAATTACAGTAACCAGAGGCATGCTCTCCAGATGTTTTGAGAAAGGAGAGAACACGGGGAACCATTTGAATTACTTGTGATCTTGTGTGATCTTATTTCCTTGTGAATTTTACCTTAAATACATGCTCTGAATGCTCGACAAGTGCTCTATTTACTGACACGAAAAGGTCAGAATTGTTAAGCAACTGGACTAGAGAACTTCCCTGTATTCCTTATATAAACCTTGAAGGTATCGGTTCTCGCTGGCGCGGATGAGTTAACGCTAGGGTTGATGCACTGTATGCTGTAGCGAAATCAATTCTGCATTAGTTTGATTTATTGAAAGTTTTGAGTAGGTATAATATTCATTGTGCTCTTAATCAGACACGTATCGTCTGAATGTCGTTATAAGTGCAACTTATGCGGCTGATAATAGGATATTCATTATACTTCCTGATTCAAAGTTAGTGCTATCAGAATTTTTAACTAGCAATACAAAATGGTAGATTTTCTAGTTCCAGTCTGCTTAGAGTGGTCAATTGACACTTACATAAGCTTAAACTGACACTAGCTTTAGCTCTGATGGTTCACGATAGACGCAAGTCACTACTGAGCTACATATATATAATTGCAATGTAAGAGCCCCTCGAGGTCAAGGACTAATTCAACGTTCACGTTGAAAGTCGACTTGACTTCGTAATCTCGGCCAGGTAATTTTCCGCTACCCTTTCTTATTGGTCGATATTAGCCTTTGAAGATACTATGATATATTTTTATCAGCTGAACCGCCGCCTTGTTGAGGGATCTACTACGGTTCGGGGTTTAATTCCAGCCGTTCCTGAAAGACATTATTTTTTTCAGGCAACTTAAATCTTGTGAGATGAATTGTTGCCTAAGATACAACAACTTACACTAATAATTAGGCTCCCCATTAAATGTTGGATGCCACCCATGGAGCGAAATAACAATTGAACCCAAACATCTTTCTCTCTATCCAATTTTCCAAAAAACTTAACACGTGTTCCGGCATTTTAAGAGTAATAATACCCTTTTGAGTGTTATTATTATTTAAAAAAAAATCTAAATCTTCAATTTTGTTCGAAAGCATTTTAAACGAACCTTTTCAAAAGTTCACTATTTAACGCATATAAAAAGTAATTGTGTAGTTTCAACCGAACACTAATAAGCTGAGAAGCTTTTCAAAAACGCAATTACGAAGCAAGTTTCAAATGGGCATCCTACGGCTAAAAGACACTCAACAATAGAGGGTTAAAGGTACTAGCTAAGCCAACATACATATAGACAGATCAGAGTCAGCTGCAATGGAAAGACTTGTAATGGTATCCTCTCGGGAAGTGTATATCTAACCCTTTTTGTTTTTCAGCTCACTGTTGGACTTACCTAAATACTGTAAAATGAAATTGGGGTATATTAATATAAGCATTCAGGCAACATTCAATCTTTTCACATCCCACACTATTAGATCCAACTCTCTCTTTTGTAACATCAATACAACAAACTTTTTTGTGAGACTAATTTTGAATATGGCAGAAGTTGGAATCATCGAAATGATGATGTTCAACTTCTTGATGCGATCAATACGGCAAGATCGAGAGTATCGATTGTCTCGTCGAGATGTTTTATTTGTTCGATGGATACTTTTTAAGTATTTTAGGATGGAGAAAAAAAAACTATTTCATTTATTTCACTATATCAAATTACTGTCCTTACGGAACTATTCCCTTTTTCCAATCGTGAACATAGCTTACAAATCTTTTCAGTAAGTAAATGGGGAGATTTAGCTGATATTAGCGGCACTTGTTCATAAGAACTATGTGGATAAGTCTTCGAGTTCCACTCATGAACTGAGAGGTGCGGCGCGAACATCGAACAATCGAACATAAAATTGAGAATCATCAGAATGTGTTTATTTCCATCGTATGAATATGTCCTCATCAAAAATAAGTTCTAAGGCTTACACCGTGTACTGATTGCACCTGAAATTACCTGTCAACCTTTTGGTTATTTTTCTATTAAAACCACTCGTTGTTTTTGTTTAAGTTCAATTTTGTTATTGCACAAATTCTGGAATTATTACAATGTGAGTTTTCGTAAGATTTCGTCCTTCAAAATCTTTGTTTTTTTCTGACCTTTTTTGTCTTTCCCCTGATTTGCCGGCAATTTTATCTGTAACAAATTTGAAAAGATTTTGTAATTGTGGCAGACTACTGACGTACACCTTTTTGTTGCGGTGGAGGAGTTTTTCAATTATTGGATTACTGGGGTAACTTCTAGTCTGATGTTATACCTAAGCGCAAGGATTCTTTCAAGAGATCTTTAAATTAGAGCAAACTATTGTTGCTGCCATGAGAATAAAATTTCACTCCATTCTTATAGCGAATTATCAAATTGATTACTGGATGTCTGTCTGCTAAAAACTGGTTTCAACTGCCTATATAATTCTTGTTTTAGTATCATGTTCTACGAGTATATGATATCAAAATCACCTGTAAAGGGGAAAGTCCGATTCTGTTAAATAAAAAAAAACATAATAACAGAGTCCTCGTTTTTCATAAATTTGGGTTTGTCTGATTTAACATTTCCTTTCTCCTACCATTGCGAATTTTCAAAAGTCTAACTAGTCCCGGTATGATTTTATGTTTTTTAATTGTATTCATTTGTCTCACGGAGTGTAACCGCATTCACTGTGGGAAAAGCATCGCCACATGAAATAAGTTTAGTTCAATATATTTAAAATTAATATTCAAATAAAAAACTGAACACAGATGATGAGAATTTATACATCAATTACAATACAACAAATTGTTTGAAATTCATTCACACATTTTTCTTTTAACAGAAATTGGAAGACTACAAAAACGAAACAGGTACCATCGTTGGTTTCCCAGAGGCTAAACCATACGAAGGCGAGAACCTTATGTTTGAGCCATGCGATATCTTTATCCCTGCTGCCATCGAAAAGGTAATCAACAGTGAAAATGCTCACAAAATCCAATGCAAGGTAAGAGAATTTGCAGAGATTTCAGATCATAAGACCAATTATAATCACTTGTGCTACTTAATAGATTATTGCTGAAGCTGCCAACGGACCAACGACCCCAGCTGCCGACAAAATCTTAATCGACCGCAACATCTTGGTCATTCCAGATTTATATATCAATGCTGGTGGTGTCACAGTATCATTCTTCGAATGGCTTAAGAATTTGAACCATGTCTCATATGGTCGTCTTACCTTCAAATATGAACGCGAATCGAACTACCATCTCTTGGGTAAGTTGATGACTCCTTGCCGAAATAAGATTTCACTCATTTGGGTTTCAAAGTGCAAAATTCGCTTCTATTAATTGAATATTTAATATTTACTTATTTTTAACTTTCTTATAAGGGAATCTTTTAACTTATCTTTTTCTGCTATTTCACATAAAATTCTTTAGTTTTGTTTAGTTCTTAAATTAATTATTTTTTTCTATTTTTTGTTTCAAAGTCTAAATTATTACAAAAAAAAAAAAAAACCGCTCATCCACGCAATCATTGATGCTTTGTTGTTTCCATTCATTTTAATTTCATAATCTTTATTATTTTTATACTTTTTTATTTGATTTAGCTTTGGTTTAAATTATTTTTATTTTTGTTTCTTATTGCTAAACAGAAAAAAATCTTTTTTTAATTTTTTATTTATTTAATAAAGAAAACATATTTTTATTTTCTTCTACCACTATTTAGCCTCAGTCCAACAGTCTATTGAAAGATTTATTCTTGACGGTACAGTTCTTGAATTATTCCTTTGTATAACTTATTATTATTTTTTTTTCTTTCATTATTTTCGTAATTTATTTCCCTTATTCCTTACCGCCACCACAAAAAAAAAAAACAAAAAGGACAACAACAAAAAAAAAAAACAGTCCATGAACAAAGTTGCCAAGCTTTACCAGTCATTTTTATGTTGATTTTCTTTGCATAGTTTTTTTCTTTTTTATAAGTTTTGTGATGTAGAGATAGATATTGTCGCATTTTGGGTTTTTCCTTTTGTTTTTCTAGTCACTTCATTTCTAGAACTCCTGTGTTGCATTCCAAAGCATGAATCAAAATCAATTACTGTTTTGTTTTCTTATAAAATGATTTGCATTCATAAAGGATTAAATGCTTTATATGTTGTGCCTGTGTTATGACATCGGGTTACACGTACGACAGGTTAGATATCAATGATTGCAAATTTGCGTGCGGGAATTTTCTAGTCCTTTGTGTGGGCGTCGTGTTTAATATTAATTTGCTCTAATCCTTTAATATAAGAAACTCACGATAATGAGTCGTAACCATTGAAACAACCGATTCACTGATCATTAGTAAATTGATCGTTGTAGCGTGAGGTTGTAGATAATTATTCAAATGATAGTTACACATATGTATGACATAAATTACTCAAAACAAAATAGGGCTCACTAAGTTTTTAGATTCTCAGTTCCATGAATGCATGGGTCGGTAAAACGTTCACCCTGTCTTCTCCACACGCCTACTCCTTTACTGTCACTGAAAAACTTGACCTTACATTCGTCTGCAAAGAGCACAGACCTCCAGTTGTCCATAGTCCATTCCGAATGCTCACGCGCGTAACTTAAGCGCGCTGCCCAATGTGCCCTTGTCAGTTTCAGTCGAATGGCGCGCACTCTGAACCGTTGACCATTTTCGTGGAGTCGATTACGTACGGTTTAGTCACTTACTTGCGTGCCAGTAGATTACCGCAGTTGATTTTTTAACGCCCGGGCGGTTACGGTACGCCCTCGACGTGGAATTATTCTTGCGTACCGGTCTTCTTGCGCAGTTGTGACTCTGATTCTTCCTGATCCAGTTCTCCTTGCTACACTCCCAGTTTCTTGGAAGCGTTCCCAGACGTTACGGATAGCTCGCCGCGATACACCGATACAAATTGCGTCAGACCGCTCTTACTGCGATTTCGATATCCATATGATGCCGAGAACCGGCCATGGTAATCACAATTAATAACGTCGAAAAAAACAATTACAGAAAGTAACACTTAGCGACAACGCTTAGAATTAGACTGAGAAAAAGCACAGGAAATTTTGCATTAGTTGTTTTTTAGAGCAATGCGCTTTCTGTGCCGATTTAATTGGAGGCAACGGTAAAATTGTTGGGCAAAGTATTGATAAATACTCATAGACATGCAAGCTGTACAGTTAAATACTTCGCTTCGATAAATGTTTACCAATATAGTATTTTTAGACAAAAATCAAAATAAATCTTTGGTGGGCCCTATTTTGTTTTAAGTATATAGTATATTTATTGAAAAAGTTCAGTTTCCTTTTTTTTAATGCTATAGAATTATACTGCTAGTTCTGCGGAGACTCAGGATATTACCGATGCTTTTGGTTAGGGTAGGTGTAGTGAGAGAATAGTTCAAAACTAGTTTACCAAGTTCATAGAAGGAGATTTTTTGGTCGAAACTTAGCTTAGGGGAAGACAAGTGCTTTGTATTGGCTTCCAAATTGGACAGTTCGGCTTTCAATCTCAACCGCGCCCGAAAGATATTCTTTTTTTCAGGCAAATAAAATCACGTAAGATGAGTGGTTGAATACAATAAGTCGAATTACACTAATAATAATGTATCCCCATTAAATATTGGAAGCCACACACGAAACAAAAAAGCCACTGGGCCCAAAGGTCTTTCTTTATCCTGCTCACGTGCTCAGACATTTTAAGGGTAGTTGTATTCTCTTAAGTGTTAAGTTCTTAAAAAAAAATTAATAACTTGCGGCAAATGATTAAGAAAATCCAGCTATCCTCTGTCTTGCTATACAAGATTTATGTTTAATTGGACTTGGAATTGGAATTAATTGGTTGGGATTCCAGTGAATGAGCTACGTTGTTGCAAAATATTCCACCAACAGTCACCGCATGGATCCTTCCTTCAATCGTCACCTGCGACGAAAAGTGGATCCTAAATGATAGTAGGAAGAGGTCAGGGGAATGGTTAGACGTGATTAGCTTTTCAGATGATTGCTTTTGGAGCACTACACCCAAAAAGATAATGATGGCAGTATGGTGGACGAGTGAGTGAGTGGTTGATTTTTCGTTCTCAAATATTGAAAAAAATCACTTCAGAGTCATACTGTTGAGAAATCGGTATATTGTATAGCATATTGTGTCAAAGCAGCCTCCACTCGTAAAAAGCTACATGATAATGAAAGATCACATACACCATATTTAAGTCTCCTCAAATTACCAGGGTTGGGATATGAGATTCTATCTCATCCACCGAACTTTGTCCCCTACTGACAATCATATTTTTCGAAGTATACGCAATCACTTAAACAGTTTATAAGTCTCGATACCAAAATATAGGAACTTTGTGACCCAAAAGAATAGAATTTCTTTAAGAGAGGCCTATTTTCTTTAGTGAAGCGTTAAAAAAAACGTAGGGTGTAAAGGGATATCATTTTGTGGATAAACTTTGTGAGTTTTTAAGATAGTGTTGTTTAATTTTCCACAAGAAAATCAGCCATTTCACATAAATCGACCTAATAGAAAGTAAAATAGAACAAATTGTACGTTAGTTACATAATTTTAATTGTGAAGAAAAATGTGTTTACAACATCCTCCGCCATTTCATTGCCTAGTCAGGTCCTATTTTCTATGATAAACTGTTCTTTGTTTTTGGGAAATAACGACAGAGGATGATATTAATTTTTTTTTACCAATGAAACAAAGTTTCATTTAAAAAATAACGTTTTTCTGCCCGGTGTTGCCTGGTCTTTCCAGCCATAATATACTTGGCCTTATTATTCTTGTGCATTGTGGCATTCTTCATAGGCGGAAAATTTGACATTTATAGGTTTTCCATTTCCTGCTGAATGGATTGCAACGTTCGAAAAAATATTTATCTGTTTTGCTGCGTATTCGAATCTATGTAGATTAAAATTAGGAATTCTTACACAGTGGGAGTAAAGGACAGACACATCGATTTATTGTAAAAGATGTTTGCTTTTTTGTTTTAGTAGGCCCTCCAACAGGGATGATAGTTTTTAGCCATTTATGTTCACTATTGTCTGAAGTGGTGGAATTGTTAATTCCACTATGAGGAAAATTTTGCTAAAATATTTTGCCCTATACCCGTATACCGGATAAGGTTTTCGAGGTCAAGGCATGTGGTGGTACTTCCCGGACTGGATTTCGTACTGTAGTAGTAGAGGCAAATCCGGAAGAGATCCATGATACTCAATTGCGCCCACAAAAGTGTACTGCCTTCATTGGCCCTTATTCTTTCAAAAAATGAAGGTGGAGCTCGTCGGTGACCAACGTTACCGGACGATTGTCAGTTTTTATAAGATTTCGACGACATTGATGCGGATATACATATGGTTCTGGTATTTCTTACATACTGTGAAAGCATTGGAAATAAGTATTCAGCGCGTCATAGGTGAGATAGAGCACTAAATGTTCAATAGCGTGAACGGAAATTGGACTGACAGGATGCGATGCGTCAAAAACAGCCACGGAAGTATATTTGAGCTATATATGCCTTACTTACTCCTTGACCCTATTATTTGATTTAATACGCAGATGAAAAAGATAGCATTTTAAATAAATATCGTTAAATTTTGCACAAGTTTCGAGTATTACATAATAGAGGTGATTTCTTAATTGACTGATTATTTGTGACAATAAAACCGGCAAATTTTCAAAGTGTAGATTCATGATGACCTCAAGCAAATCAAGCAGTATAGAAAATCGCTTCCGACTATATTTATTTCCCTTGAGTTATCAACATTTCTGTTACCATCTTTCTTAAACTTTAAAGATTTCTTTAAAGTCTTAAACTTTTCTTTCAGTTTAGACCGCAGTTTTGCACGCACATTAGTTTTAGATCTCCATTTTACGATTACATCCACCTTGTGAATTATTTACGTTCGATAATCGTGTGTTGTATTGGGAAATCCCGTTGCTATCCTCTTTAATTTGTTTTCCATAAGCAATTTTTACCTCTTGACAGTACCAGGTAACTTGGGACATTGTTTATTAATTATAATTAGCAAGTGTTAAATGCATGCCGGTAACAAGATATATAACTTGAAAATGTTCAAAATCGAGGGATTTTCTCTAAAGAAAAATAAACAATTCAGATCATTACGAGTTTGTATTGTAAAACATTTATTAAGACATCCTCAAAAGCTGACTAGGTCTCACTATAAAATTCAATCTGAGTAACGTAATTCGAATGCAAATTTAACACACTCCTTTTGAACGCATTCCGAACCTCGTCATCATCTCATTCCAATGATGAAAAGCTCTCTCCACTTAGTTAATCAACAGTTTTCTGATTTGACCAACTGCACATCATGAAGTGTATCAACATTGAACTAGGACCTTTATTTTTGTCATGCCAACGAAAAATTCAAAAAGTTATATTACGCGCTCAACAGAAAATGTGCACCACGTTATGTGCAGCACCCTAGGCCCTGATTCACTGCCGCGTCAACAACTTATTTTGTAGTCAGCGGTCGTTAAACGTAAACGGTTCCCATGGCTTTTTGGTGAAGTGGTATTGGTCATAAGAAAGCCCATCCAACACTAACTATTTGCGGAAAATAGCCTTTGCACACATTTGGACAGAGTTTATTTTCTACTTATAGCAATTGACATCATACTTACATTTATAACTCTGAGGTTGAGAAATTTTTTTTTCAATTTGGGTTGTTGATTTGCAACAGTTGAACAGTTGAAGCTAGTGCGAAGTCTTCTGTATCAATGGCTCTAAGGCATTTGTGCTTTCTGATGGCATCCACAACTCCTTCAATCTTCTTAAATAGTGCAGCGTTTGTTATGTCGAAGTCGAAGCTGTAATAAGTTAGATTTAATTTAAATTTAATATCTATTTCATAATAAAATAAAGAAAACATTTCTTCACTTGCATAGCTGGTGAAGACCGTCTACTATATTAACAAATCAAAATTAGTATTGTATTTCTTTTTGATGCATTTATCTTGTAATTATAAAAACATATTCTAATTTCTAATTTCTTCTCTAATTCGAGTGTCCACAATCCGAAGTACCTTAGACGAAACTTACTTTGATTTGAAATGGATCGTATCGCAAAAAAAAGTGGAACATATCTTTAGGTTTTTTATGTTGCCAAGGTTACAAAATTTAATAAGCTCCTCTCAAACTTGGAATACACTGCTCAATTTGTTGAGTTATTTATGGAAAGATATTTAATGTGTCGCAAGTGATGGTTCAATTTGATTTAATATTGTCTCGCTTACGACTGATTCATAGATTTTATGACTTGCCTTCTCCAGCATGATGTTGAGTTTTTATTTTAGCATAACTGGACGTTCATTTGATATTAATTGTAGGTTCAAATCAGGACCATTCGCTAGTATCATATATTCTACGACGTATTTTCCGTAGTGTATCAGCATCTAGCCAGTATTAGCTTTGTATCCTTTCTCTGCTATATAATCTGATTGAATCTTTACAGTATCCAGAAATCGAGGCGCATTTCATGTCTGTAACTGAAGTACGTGATTTGGGAAATAGATTTCGGAAATCCGAATAGTCTGCCGATGAACTTTTTCGGAGGAGAACTTTATTACGTTTTCAAAGGCGCAATAGAAAAGGAAGAATTTTCCAGTGATCCGGAATATTTTTTGCTTTCTATACATTTGTTATTGATATTGAATACACCCCCCCATAAAGGTTACACTGTAAATGACTGTTCTATTAAATTTCCACAACCATAATTTGTCGATGATTGAATAATTTCGTCCAAAACCTCCTAGACATTCAAGTAGAATCTTCTTATTTTCTGCATTTTGAGTAAGCCTACTGAAGATTATGTGAACAAACAACTTGGATTTTTGGAAGCATTGCGAGTAAATTGATTTATTGAATCTCGTGTTAATTCTAAGGGGGAGCTTTCTGTCCTATTCAAGTTTCTCTGATCGTCCTTTTAGGCTTTATTTTAAAGAAATTTATCGTTAAAGAGTGCTTATTATGTTATGCTTTCTTTTCAAACCTCGGTTGGTGAACGAATTATACGTTTATTTTCAAGATTAAGGTGACTAACATTTTTTGTGGTAGAATATATTTTTTTAATTAATACGCAGTCCCAGTTTTATATACAAAAAATCACATACTAACTTCTCATTAGCGCTTTTCACGCAAAATTCACCTGCATGTAATAGTTTTGTTTCCTTTTTATTTTTATTTTTTCAGAGGTGTAATCTAATTAACTGTTCCTTTCAAGCTGTTCTTTAATTGAAGCGTTACTAATCTGTTTTGTGGCTTTATAGCATTGTCTTTTGAATTTGCAATAATCTGTTGTTTTTGTTTTGATTGACTTTTTTTTAGAATCCGTTCAGGAATCATTGGAACGTCGTTTCGGTCGTGTTGGTGGTCGCATTCCAGTGACACCATCTGAATCTTTCCAAAAGCGTATCTCTGGTGCTTCTGAAAAGGATATCGTACACTCCGGATTGGATTACACTATGGAACGTTCTGCACGTGCCATCATGAAGACCGCTATGCGGTACAACTTGGGTCTCGATTTGAGGACAGCAGCTTACGTTAACTCTATTGAAAAGATCTTCACTACTTACCGTGATGCTGGTTTAGCCTTCTAAGTAAATTAACCAATCAACTGAAAATCGCAAAACAAATAAAAGATGGAAACGTTGATGGCAGATGATGTATACTTGTATTATCTATAGAAAAAAATACAAACAAACAAAATGAAAAATGTTTACTTAATAACTCAATTTATGTTTATTCAATGATCCATCAACCAACTCCTGCCATAAGTAATTATTTAACTTAATGATATTCAACAAAACACACAATTGACGCTAGTAACAGGCCTAACCGTATCGAACTAACAGATGGAAGTCGAGTAGTTAAAGCACGCAACGCATCGTTTTATTCTTGTTTTTTTTTTTGTGCTTAATTGAACATAAATATATAGTACGCCTTAGGTTAACCTAACGTTTTTCAGTTCTTGTTTTAGAGAGATAAAGAACGCGTAAGCGGGCTTCAGCAGAGTTTAGATAAGATTTGATGTGTATTCTATTATTTAATTCTGTTTTTGTTTAATTTTCTTTAGAAAAGTTTCATTCTATTATTTTTTAGTTTTCTTATTATTATTATTTCCTTATTTCTACTTTCCTAATTTTTGTTTGTTGATGTTATTTCTTTAGATTGTAAAAACAGAAAAAAAAAAATAAAAAATTGAAAATGCATTTCTCTAAATAAATAAAAGTGAAAATAAAATAATTAAAACAAAACATAGATATCAAGTTTTAACTTTTTAAATTTAAGAAATTTTATCGATGCATAAGCCTTTTAAATTGTCGAATAAATTAATCAATACAACTTGAAAACTAATTAAAGGAGATTTGTGAGTTTGATTTATCGTGTGATCTGGAAAACCTTGGACTAAGATACTGCTGTCGTTTGTTTTGTTTTTGAGGTAAATACCAAAAAGGTACCTTAAAGCGTTCTACGCATAATTATACAATATTTCTTCCGCTTATCTGTATTGCTACTGCACCGCTTGTACTGTTGGCTAAATCCCCCAGAGACCCCAGTGCCATTATTCAGGCCGCATTATTTTATTAGGTCACACCTCACCGGTGTCCGATTCTCACTCCGGTTCGAAATAAGAAGCTTTCGAGTGAATGTTTATTCCAGAACGTGCAATTTTCTTTCTTTTTTGAGGTAAAGTGGTACGTGTATTTGCCCCTGAGCCTTCTATGGTTCGGTAGAAGTACAATTATTTTTTGCTAGAAATTGTCGGTAGTTAAAATTCGTACAGTCTCCGTCTAGCTCTCGTAGCGTCAACGTCGTGTGCCTTCTTTGTCGATTGTCGATTATTTCTTTTTTCTTCTCGAATATCGTTTTCTTACTCTAAGTAAGTGTTCTTATCTCGCTCGCTCCCTAGTGTTGACATGTTTTTACATTTTCCCTCTCCCATAACACGTGGTCTGATTTCAGAAACAAGCGTCACTTGTTCGTCTTAAACAGAATCATGGCCCCGGGGCCAAATAAAACAAAACCCGGGAATAGATTTAGGGAGTTGGCTGAAGACGACTCGCTAACTTTTGAACCTTATTCAAAAAAGAACAAATTAACTACCGACACCGATTTCACCTCTCTCCCCTTGAGCAATAACATCAAAAATCCCAGATTTGTATTGATATCTCCAAAAGACGCAAGCAAACCTCTACTCGTAACTTCGGTTAGCATCTTTATACTAAACAAAGCTATCGAAAATATAAGCACCGAGTACGAGAGCATATCTCAGTTAAGAGATGGTAGTATACTAATATTGGCCAAATCACAAAGGGCAGCGGACAAACTCTTCCAAGGGAATTGTGTATGCCCCTTGTTTGTGTAATGTCCCTGAAAAGGAAATTATTATCGAGATGAAGTCACAAGGTGTAACTGACGTGTATAAATTTACAAAATCTGTTGATGGAAAACGACTCCCTTCAGGTTTAGTCCTGCTAACTTTCGACCTCTACCAAGCTCCAAAAACCGTTGATATCGGGTGGTACAAAGTAAAAGTTCAGGAATATATTCTCAACCCTATGCGCTGCCGCAACTGTCAGCTACTCGGCCACACTTTCAATAGGTGCAACGGGCCTAAAACCTGTGTTATTTGCAACCTCCCCCACATGAACCTACTGAATGCAATCGCACTATGTGCGCTAATTGCTCACAGGCTCACCCTTCCTCCTCCAACACTTGTCCTAAATACCTACAAAATAAAGAGATTCTAAAAATAAAAACAAGAAAAAAATGCAGCATGGCAGAAGCTAAGCGTATCTACAACCAATCGCAACCTCTACCCACCTCCTCTTCGCTGCAATCGTACGCTGAAAAAACAAAACAAAAAAACCAAATAATTGCTAGTTGTAACACCCCTGCAGTTACTGCTACTGCAAGTTCCACCTCAACTTCAACCTTACCATCAACTTCATCCCATCTTATAATCAACAAAGAAAATTACACTTCGTTAGCTTCAGGTATCAATCCTACAAACCCTCTACCTTCTCAGTTACCAACAGTCAAACTTCTCAACTCACCAATTAAAAGCCGCCCTCTTCCATCAATACCAACCACAATAAACAAATCTTCTACTAACTCTCCTCTAAGTTCTATTACCAAAAACCTTTTAGAAAACAACAACTACTTTATTCCCAAATCCCATACGGATGATAACATATAACACTACTGTCAATTCTACAGCTAACGGGTCCCAGTCTACACAGGTTGCGGGTGCGTCGGGATTGCCTGTCTCCAGGCCTCCTCCTCCTGACCATTCTAGACCGCGCCCCTTTTCTCAACCATCCACAAGTCCAACTTTCACTGATAAAAAGTTTAAAATCCTTCAATGGAACATAAAAGGCTACGTCAACAACTATGACGAATTACGCCCCTTAATTAAAGAACACAACCCAAGCGTAATAGCACAGCGTAATGTGCACATCCCTTTACGCCATATATACCTCAAGAATTCACAGGATACTTTCACAACCATGTCCAAAACACTTCTTCAAAGCAAGGTATAGGATTCCTAATAAAAAACAACATACCATATAAAAAAGTTCCTATTAACTCTAATATTTTGACGCATGCTTTTGAGATCGAGCTCTCAACAAAATTTACTGCTCTCTCTATATATATTCTACCGGATCAAACCTTTTCAAACGACGGCTTGTTAAACATCTTTTACCAGGTTCAAACCCCAATCATTCTTGTGGGCGACATTAACGCCTGGAGTGTTCTGTGGGGCTCAAGCAACACAAACTCCAGAGGCAGAGAAGTTGAAAATTTTATCGCAAATGCCAATCTTATAATCTTAAACAACGGCTCCCCTACACACCTCTCCACTCACGGTACACTTACAAATATAGACATAACGTGTTGTTCTCCTGAACTGTATACATCAGTCTCTTGGGAAATACTGGATGATCTCTGCAACAGCGATCACTTTTCAATTATCTCCACTATAACCCTTGGCCCGATTAATTGGAAGACTCCATTTAATCCTAAATTCAAAACAGACAAGGCTAATTGGGCTTGCTATAGCAAGCACATTCTAGACTACCTGTCCGTTAAATCAATCTCCGGAAATATCAACAAAGAGGGCGCAACCCTACATAGAGCCATAAGAACAGCTGCCAATATGTCTATACCATAAAACAAGCCGCACATACAAAAACGAACAGTTCCGTGGTGGGGTCTCCTCTTAGCAACCCTCCGAAGCGATAAATAATCCAAATGGAAACTTTTTAAAAGGCATCCTAGCACAACAAATCTTGTAGACTACAAGAAGGCGAATGCAAAATTCCGCAGGGAAGTAAAGACAAATAAAGCCAAAAGTTTATATGAATTCACATCTGCCATTAATCCCAACTCGACGCCTGAAAAAGTTTGGCATCGCATTAGATGTCTCAGTGGTAACGCCTCACACTGTTCGATAAAATAAATTACCACACCTGAGGGCTCAAAAACCTCGCGTAGAGAAATATGTAATCACTTCGCAGAGACATGGTCAAATGACTATAAGGACGAACATTTCCCTCCAAGATTTAGGATAGCCAAACAACTAGCCTTATCCCTTCCGCCTGCCTTTAACAACATATCAGGATCGGCCAAACTGATAGAAATCGATATAACTCCAATAGAACTAGAATGTTGTCTGACTAAACTCAAAGGTAAAACACCCAGTAGAGACCATATATCGTACCCAATATTGAAACATCTTCCTCATGGAGTAAAGTCGACATTAATTTCACTTTACAATAACTTCTTACAAACAGGTACTATCCCCCAATATTGGAAGCTGGCTACAATACTTCCTCTTCCCAAACGTAAGAGAGACATAAATGTCACAGATAGTTATCGTCCGATCTCACTGGTGCCTTGCATATCCAAGGTCCTAGAAAAAATAGTCGCTCAGCGTTTATTGTGGTTCATCGAATCAAAACGTCGCCTGGGTCATAACCAGGTAGCCTCTAGACCGGGCAAGGGTTGCATAGACGCACTCATTCACCTTGATTGGCACATCTGCAAAGCACTCTCTGCTCGTAACCATGTTACCATTCTTTCGCTGGATTTTGAAAAGGCATTCGACCGAATAGGCATCCACTTAGTCCTACAGAGCCTGAATGATTGGGGCATTGGCCCAAGAATCTATAACTATGTCTGTTCTTTTCTGATTAATGGGAAAATTTGCGTCAGGGTCAACAATAGCTATTCTTCAATCCTCCCACTATTTAACGGAATTCCTCAAGGCTCCCCACTCTCAGTGGTCTTGTTCATGATAGCCTTTGACAATTTGTCAATTACAATTAGTAAGAATAAACTCGCAGATCATTGCATTTACGCGGATGATGTTTTCGTGCTGTGTAAAAATAATGATCTAGCCAAAACTAGACATATTCTTGCATCGCTAGTCAAAGACATCATAGAATGGTCTGACACATCTGGTGCAAGCCTTTCGCTCGACAAATGTAGAATATTACACATATGTCGGAAAAGGTCCTGCAACAGCGACACATTATCACTTAGATTTAATAACATAGACATTGTTAGAGTAAATAGTTTAAGTATCTTAGGTCTAATAGTTAATAATAAGTACAACTGGAAGTCTCACTGTGTCAGTTTAAAGAAAAGCCTAGCTTCCAGAACAAATGTTATTAACTACTTAGCTAATAAGAAATGTAACACACATATTAACACTCTATGTAATATTTCAAAATCCTTAATCCTGAGCAAAATTGACTACGGCCTATGTATCTACGGTAACGCCCCAAAATCAATCATCAATATAATAAAATCTCCTTACCATCAAGCCGGCCGTCGTAGCATCAACGCCTTCAGAACAAGCCCAGTAAGAAATGTTCTCGTTAAAGCGGGACTCCCTACAGTGGAAGAATGCATAGAAGCTGCTGGGGCAAAACTCTACATAAGGCCCCTTCACTCAAACAACGTCATCACCAAAAGGGACTTTGATTCAGCAAAAACTATAAAGCGTCCAATAAGTGTTCAATCGGCTATAACAAGAGTCATAAACATTGCCAGAAGTCTGGAACTCCCAAAGAAGGTGCACATTGAAAAGACTCCATCTGTACCTCCGTGGACCATTAAGCCAGGATCTCTAATTTTGGACTTAGCGTGCCACAACAAAAACAACACTCCTAAAGCGACTTATCTAGTTGACTTCCTCCGCATTGCTTCATCCCTAAAGGAGACAGGGTGGACATTCATTTTTACGGACGGCTCTAAGATAAATAACAGCACCTCTTTTGTAGTTACCAAAGAAAACGGGGAACTAATTAGCGCAGGTATACTACCTACACATGCATCTGTTTTCACGGCAGAGGCCCTATCCACCTACATTGCTATAGCCACTACTGCAAAACACTCTGGTAAACATGTGATCTGCTCTGACAGTCTGTCCTCGCTAAATGCAATAAGAAACCCTAAAAAAGACACAGGGATAATCTCGCAGATTCGCAACAGCATCATCAAGGCACCCAAAAAAATCAAGTTAATGTGGGTTCCAAGCCACATAGGTATAAAGGGTAACGAACTAGCAGACACAGAAGCTGGTCTTGCTCACCGTGCTCCGCTGTACCTTTTCGATGCTACCACAACAAAGCTAGATAGCTTACGTCTGCTGAAGAACAAACTTGACGCTAAACTTTTATCGAACTGGGAAAATTATCAACATCATTACACGTCGCTCAATCCAGATCGCTCCAGCCCAACATACCCTATTTCCACTTCAAAAACATCAAACACCATCTTCACAAGACTACGCTTGGGATACACAGTCTTTACTCACTAGCACTTACTTAAAGGCACCTCCCCCCTAACATGCAACACCTGCTCTAGAATTACGACATCAACCACTTTCTGGGGCTCGCACGCTGCATTAAAAACACACATCCATCAGTCTGTCAATTGCTCAAATTCCCTACCTGTAATAATATAACCTTATCCACAATTTCATTAAAAAATTAAATATAGATATTTAAATATGTACACTAGAGCCTTAAGCCCTGGCAGCTAGCGCTCTATACCTAAGTTAGTATGTAATTTAATTATATGCTAATAAATTATAATAATAATAATAATAATAAAATTCGTACTTTTTCTTCTATATGAATTTAAACTGGGATATGGTATAACGCGTCTCTAGCAGAGGGAAACAGAAATGACGCATTTGAGGATTTAGCGGTAAACAAACGCACCATTCGGCCGGCATTGGTTTGAAAAGTTCCTTTCCGGAGATTTCAGCGTCGAAACGAACTACGGTAACTACATATTTAGGAATGCTTTAATCGTTTGTTAATTAATTTACTGATTACTTAAAAGATGTTCTAATTAAATGACATGTGTTCTGAAATCTCTTATATTTGCCAAACATTATATATATGACCTATATTTCTTAACGTTAGAATAATTCACTCAAACCAGTAACTCAAGGCTTTCCTATTCCCGTTTATTTTACACTTGCTCATGCTAAAATCTGTGTAATCTCGGCCATTTGAATTTCAGACGCAGCATGGTAAACATCATCTCGAATAAATAAATTATTGTTTCGTGTAGTTTTTCGTTATCCTTGGTCTGTTCGATTTTGTTCATCCACGATACCTTTTCGGATTATTGTACATCAACCGAAAACCGTAATTGACGATGATGGCTTAAGGGCAAGGAAGATGCAGACTACGAAATCGGTGCGGGTTTTTTTTCATATTTAAACACTTCCTTTTAAAATTTTACAGTCAAGTCCATTGCATGACGATGCCATGCCTCGTAAGGGTAACGGTGACAAAAACTGCAACAGTTGGGATTTCTAATACTCCCACTTCCTGCTTCCCAAACGGACTTCACCATTTCCGCAGTTTAGAGGTGTTTTACTCCGGAGGACAGAGGTCATAACAGCTTTAGAGGATTTCATTACCTCAAAAAGTCAAAACTCAAAACAACTAATATTTGATCTTGAATCACGTTGGATTCAGTCATTGATGCCATCGGTCATATTTTGAATAAATCAAAATTTATAAACAAACTAGTTGGCCCGTCAGACCATTGTTCTGCCCTTTCCGGTAGGTGGCGCGATGAGTTTGATTTGGTTAAAGTCCCTGTATAAGGTTTTTCCGCGATTGATGGATAGGCAAGGTTACCGAAAAATGGCCGCGCCAATGATCAAGCGCGTAGAACCGCGGAAAACTGCAGTTTATTTAAATGATGATAAATAAACTACTTGATGTTTAAAATTGACAATTCAAATTTAAAGTTCGTACATTGAATTTTGAAAATAAAATCTTAGATTTAAAT
Organism: Volucella zonaria; assembly: GCA_963966105.1. Classification (NCBI taxonomy): domain Eukaryota; kingdom Metazoa; phylum Arthropoda; class Insecta; order Diptera; family Syrphidae; genus Volucella; species Volucella zonaria. Next base: position 234,049,075 of record OZ014530.1, on the reverse strand, counting down.
GTGGGACCTTAAAATTGACATTTTTAAAAGTAAATGCAAAAAACTGTAGATTGAAAATAGAGAATCATTACAAATGAAAATCTCAAACCAATATTTTGATAATTAAATATTGGAAATTAAAGCTCAAAATGCTTCCACTTTCACTATAATAATTTCATGCAAAATATATTAACAATAATGTAGAGCGAGGAAGTGAAAAACTAGCAGAAAAGGAGACAAGAATACCGCAAAAGGCAGTTGTGAATTTATCCTGATTTAACAAAGGACAACAGTATAAGACGAGATCTATGTACATTAATAAGTGTAGTGACGCATTAAGAGAACAGGAATTAATAAGGAATTACTTAAGTTACGTCTTTTTGAAAAGTGTTGTTATTTCTTTAAAATAAATATACAGATCTATTTCGTATTATAAACGTTTTTATGCACACTATAATGTAATAAATTAATAATCATGAACAATATTTTGAGTTGGTCTATTAGATCCATAAAAAAAAAAGAGAAATATATGGATTTTCTAGATCCAATCCGCATATGGTCATTGTTTGTTCTTGCGACTTACGAGTATTTAAAGTCATCGCAAATGCCAAACATATGTGAACTGCATTTGTGCGTCGGTGGGTATCTTTGGAATGGGTGGCAGTAAAACATTGTCTCCTCTGAACTTTCTGTTTAATATGGTAGCTTCAATGATGTTTCCCATAATTTTTTTTAATAACTAATCTCATTCCATTGCAAAGTCTGGGTGCATTTAAATTTCGGAGCAAAATTATGGGTGAACCAATTTAAAAACGTAAGTTATGTGGTAAAATTCCTGGTAAATCAATCCAGTGGGATAATTTACGCTTCCATTAACATCTACCACTGCGTTGACCCTAGAAAGATGACCTACGCCACAGAGGCGCCTGTGCAGTAAACATATTGATGTTTCTTTTTATCCGACATGCGTATACACTTGTCCTTCTCAGCCAACTCAGTCGTCGGTCAATTTATGATGCGTTGAACGCGGTCGATTTTGATTTTGGTAGGAGCTGAGGCCCCCATTTATTGGCTTAATACAAGCTTAATCTAACTTAAAAACTAACAGAAAGACTTAAGAGCTAGGGACCAAGGAAGTGATGGAGGAGATCTTGTTTGAGGCGAGGAGTGCTCAGGTGGAAATCAAAAAGGGAGGGGTTTGAGTTGACCTTTCGGAGCATTCGGGAGATTTGCTCGTTGGAGCCATAAGAGGTGCGGTGGACCGGTAGATAGAAGAGACGAGGACAACGTAGATTGTGGGGGTTGGTATTGAAGGAAATGGAGTTCAAAATGGATGCACAGTCAATGGAACCTGAGAGAAGTCGATGAATGAAAAGAATGTCAGCGATTTTCCTACTAATGAATTCCTTCTAATGAATTCATATTTAGAAGTTTGAGGCGGTCCTGATAGGGAGGTAAGATTAAAGGGTCGTTCCACGGCAGACCACGCAGAGCAGATCGGAGGAATCGACGTTGAATACCCTCGATTCGGGAAACATGAACCGTGCGAGGCATAATTAACGGAATTGTTCCTGTAAACGAAAGACTGTTAATTTTTGTTATTTTTTTCTAGAGGTCTACTCATTAAGTTTTAAAATAAAAAAAGAAACAAATAGAAAATACAATCACCTTTAAAATTATTATATAAAATATAAACTATTCATAACGTAAGCTTTCTATTGTAATTCTGTTGTTTTTGCTCTGTATAACCTCTCTTTCTTCAAACCTCTCCTCTTTTCTTTTACCCCTTCGTCAATTGGAATGCACTTTCCTTCTTGTTGTTTAAAATTAATGTCGGAATGTTAGGAAACCATTACAGTATTAATGAAAAATCAACTTACACTTTGGCTAATGTTCTCTCAAAGAGGTATGAGGGGCTCAAAGTATGTTATTTAAATGCGCGGAGTAACAATCGAAAATTACATTATTTAAAGTACCTGTTCTCCAGTTCCTGTATTGGTGTTATTTGTGTAAGTGAAACTTGGTTTAATTCGAATATAACTGACTTAATATTATATAAAAAATTCCCAGTTATGAAATATTAAGGAATGATCGAGTTACGGATACAACGGGTGGCGGGGTGGCTATTTATTGCAAATCAAATATTAAATGTGACATTACTACTAAGTCAAGTGGTAGCGAAGTTGAATACACACTAGTTAAATTATGCGACTGTAATACCCAATGGATCATTGCATGTGCGTATAATAATAATAGAAGTTGTTCTTTCATATCGTTCTTTTCAACTATTTCTAAATATTGCGCACTCTACGAAGACATAACAATTTGAGGTGATTTCAATGCCAATCTATTGAAAAATGTTTCCCTTGCATTTCTATTGAAGGATTCAATTTCTTCAGTAGGAATAAATACTACTTACCCTACACGTTTTGCAATAAATAATTTACCTAGTCTTTTAGAACTTGTAGTTGTTTCATGTCCATCGCTTGTTCTTATGTGTGATCAACTATCATTTGATGTTTCAGATCATGATCTACTTTTTGTACTTATGACATCAATTTGTCGAAAACCGCCGTCCCAGACACTTTTACATTTAAAGATTTCAATTCCATTGACGCTAATGTCTTTCAAATTGCAACCCTTTCTGCTCCTTGTGAGACTGTTTCAGTCAATCTTAGTACAATTGTATGATGCATGTGTACCAACTAAAATAGTTTTTAATTCAGAACAAATCATGTCCTTGGTTCACGTCTGAGGTAGTTAGTTCTACAGGTAGTTAGTTAGGTCAGCATACAAATCAGCTCGTAATTACTCAACTACCATCCTTCGTACATCAAAGTGCCAGTTCACATTGGCGAGGGGATGAAAGTCCTCACCATGAACAATTGAATCGGAACATTTTTGATTTTTAAATTTGAGCAGTTGACCTGAAACGTACCTTTTTTCCTCTTCTGTACACTTCCTTTCTCATCAACGGTCAAAACCAAAATGAAAAAATATGTCAGAAATGGAACGATATGGAAGAAAACGATGTGCTTCACCCGAGAATCTACTTTAGAAATGGATTTTCGGTGCAAGTAACCCTTCTTCTTCCCACTTCAATAAAAAGCGTTCCCTCTCTTTCGGACAATCTTCCTTCCCGCGCCAATGTGAACAGGCACAAAGAGAAACTTGGGAGTAACTTTCGAAAAATTGGTATCCCCAGTGGAAGCAATGGCTCTGAGTGTGTTCTTGATCCCGGTGCTCTAAATAATTTATTTCTGGGTGATGATCCTACTGTCAGTTGTTCTGATTATAACCGGAGAGTAGACATTGTAAATTTTGTACCAATATTTGAGGACTTTGTAGTAGCAACAGAAGTCGAATTCATTTAATGCATAGTAGCTGTAAAGTCGAATTCCTTAGGTAATGATGGCCTTCCAATACGATTCATCAAACTTGTTTTACCTCAAATTATCTCTCATCTCACTCATGTCATCAACTCGTGTACAACAACATCAACTTTTCCTCAGATCTGGAAAACTTCAAGAGTTTTGCAAAGAAACGTAATCCATCTTCTTCTGCCGATTTTAGACCAGTTAGCATTCTACCTTGTCTGTCAAAGGCATTTGAGAAAGTTATGGCTAAGCAAATAATAAAGCACTTGTCACTCAACAAATTTCTGTCTGCTAAACAATCCAGCTTCATTGCTAACCATAGTTGTTCCACAGCTGTAATTAATTTACTGGGAGAAATAAGGCATGACTACGACAGGGGTAATGTTTCGTTGCTTTGTTTGTTAGACTTTGCGAAAGCTTTTGATGATCAGAAACATAAAATCCTGTGTTGGAAGCTAAGGAATAACTTTGGTTTCAGCGAAAGGGCAGTTAAATTGATGTACAGTTTTCTTTCCAACCAATCGCAGAGGGTTGTTTCTAACGCATGTGAGGCAGGGAGTGCCTCAAGGCTCAATATCAGGACCGATACTTTTCTGCTTGTTCGTAAACGACCCTCCATCAGTTTTTAAATATCCCTCGGTAGACCTATATGCCGACGATGTCCAACTACACTTAGCGAAACTTAAATGAACAAGTTTTCCTCATCAACGAGGAGTTGAAACATATTGTATTTACACTTGGTCAGTAGCTAATGGGTTACTACTAGGAGTGGGTATAAATAAAACGAACTAGTTAAAAAAACAGTTTTTCATCTCGTAACGACGTAACCGTTCTTTTCTTCACAAACAAACAGTTTATATAGTAACAACATTTATCTATTAGCGCATTTAAAATTCATTCAAAAAAAAAAACGAAACCGAAAGAAAACGAGCCCAGCAGACAAAAAAAATATTGGGTCTACAAGTAAGTTTCCAGCGTTTGTCAGAGATGGCGCCACCAGTGGATCCCGGGCAGAAATGTCAGACCACATGTGTTTTATTTGTAGGTTTTCTATCGGTGTCGTACATTTTATCGATCAAAATCATGGCAAGCTTCCAGCCAAATAAACGTCATTTGCGGGAAGCGCTGCTTTTATTCTTTAATATGAAGAAAAGTGCGGCTGAGGCCTATCGTTTGCTTTCGGAAACTTATGGGGCGGAATGTATTGGTGAATCGACGTGCCCCGAGTGGTTCAAACGGTTCAAAAGTGGTGATTTTGGAGTTGAAGACAAAGATAGCCCCGGAAAGACGAAAAGTTTTGAAGACGAGGAATTGGACGCTTTACTGGATGAGGATCCGTGTCAGATTCAAGAAGAACTTGCTGCATCATTGGGCGTCACGCAACAAACCGTTTCCCTGCGCCTAAAAGCACTGGGATGCATTCAAAAGGTTGAAAACTGGGTGCCGTACCAATTGAAGTCAAGAGACGTCGAACGGCGATTTTGCATGTCCGAAATGTTACTGCAGCGGTATAAAAATAAATCATTTTTACATCGTATTGTCACTGGTGATGAGAAATGGATTTATTATGATAATCCTAAACGCAGAAAATCGTATACAAAGCCCGGCGAGCCCGCCCAATCGACGCCGAAACGAAATATTCACGTGAATAAGGTCATGCTCTGCATATGGTGGGATCAAAAGGGTGTCGTATACTACGAACTGCTTCCGAGTGGTGAAACCATCAAAGGACCATTATATCGAACCCAACTAATTCGTTTGAAGCGGGCATTAAAAGAAAAACGGCCAGAATATGAGACCAGGCATGAGTCCGTCATTTTTCATCACGACAACGCTCGGCCACATATTGCGGTTTCGGTGAAAAACTATTTGGAAAATAGTGGATGGGAAATTCTGCCTCACCCGCCTTACAGTCCAGACTTGGCACCATCTGGCCAAGTTGTTTTGTTCGATGCAGAATGCTCTTACGGGAATACGCTTCAGCTCAGAAGAGGAAATCAAAAATTGGCTCGATACGTTCTTGGGCTCGAAAGACGAGAAATTTTTTTGGTCCGGAATTCATAAATTGCCAGAAAGATGGGGGAAAGTTGTAGCTTCCGATGGACGATACTTTGAATAAAGCATTGTAAAAATGTTTTCATAATAAAACTTCAAATTTTGGAAAAAAACGTTGGAAACTTACTTGTAGACCCAATAACAAAACAAAGAATAGGTAAACAAAATTCAACTCGGGCATGCGAACGGATCATTCTGTTCCGCAAACATGAAAATCGCATGAAGGATAAAAAGGAACATAATTCCACCTCTGGTACTGACCTTAGTCTTACCCCTCATAACACATGCTGAGATGGTCTACAGCAGCCTTGACTCGTTATCCATGCGTAAAGTGCAAGTTCCCTTTAACGACGCAGTACGTTATATTTACGGCATCCGCAAATACGACCATATTTCTGTGTTCGCTAGGGATTTGATTGATTGCACTATGCAAGAATACATTAACGCCAGGAACTGTATATTTTTACATAAAATTATAAATACTAAAAGTCTATCTAACTTGTACAACAGGTTTAATTTCACTCGCTCTTCAAAAACCATCCACCTAGTTCCTTGCTGTTATAATTACCATAACTCTTCGCGTTTATTTTTCATCCATACTGTTAGACTCCTTACTTTCACAAACCAGACATATTTTAAATCCTTCCAATTTTAAAAGTGCAATCCTTCAACATATTTCCACACCATCCCGACATATTTGAATTTTCACTATATCTTCACTCATCTTTCACATCTTAGATTAAGATACTTAATGTATACAAATTAGTTTTAAGACATTTTTCCAATTAACTGAAGTACTCGTAAAATTACTAAGTACGAGTACTATAAAAGATCATATCTTAATGTACAATTAATATATTAAATGAAATAAATGAAAATGAAATGAAAAAATGAACATAACTAAGTAAATTAAATTAACGAATTTGAAAATCATGCGACTCTTCATTAATTAATTCATACGCAATTAATTCGTCAAGCAAAGCTTTTTTTAAAGTCGACTTTTGTCGCGTATATTTGTACCTAGTCCTGCCATAAGTTCTGTTACAAATAAAAAACCCCCCCCCCAAAAAAAAACAAGTAAACGTATCGTATTCAAAATTGTTTCATTTATTAGACCACAATATTGATTATTAAAAAAAATTGGATTCACTCTAAATGACTGCCTTTGCTTTAACACAAGCTACCAAACGGTAAGGCCATTATATAGCCCTATAGTGGCACGTACGGTTTCCATGAAGATTGTGGACGCTGCTCTGGTTAAAGCTCCCCCAAATTTCTACGGGGAGTCTTGCAGGCCACGTCCTCCAGTTCTGACCACAAACCATAATCCAGTGGATTCAGATCTGGAGTCCCCGACGGCCAAAATAGGAATATTGGCTCTGAGCCACTGCTGCGTGGTTTTGGCTTTGCGCGCTGAAGCAGTGTCCTGTTAGAAGATGCATCTGTATCCATTGAAAAGGGTATTAGTCAAACCCTTTATAACACGCTCTAGCACATCTTCTTAGTAACCCTTTGCACCAGTTTTTATGCCTTTTTCACAGAGATGGAGGGATGTGACATCATGGTGAGAGACCCCCCACCAAACCATTACGGAAGCGGGATGATATCCCTTGGAACAACTTTTGTCGCCTCCTTAGATGAAGTGGCATAAATTTAGTCATTTTGTTTGTTGAAAACTTCTTCCACGATAAAAATTGTCTCATCCGTAAACAGAATGTTTTCATGGCCATTGTCCGCGTGCCATTGCAAAAGTCGCTTGCATCTTTCCACCCCAATTTTGTTTAGAAGATGAACCGTGGACCGACGACGATAAGCTTTCATATGCAGATCATCCCGAATCAGCCTAGACATGGATCTGGTTGATATATCTAAGTCCTTGGACATGATCTTCTGTTTCCTACAGGGATTTCTCCGAATTCATTCACACACTGCCTTTACTACCGCATTCGTACGGACTACGCGCGGGCGACCACTTCTTGGCCTGTCCTCTACACCAGACAGTTCGCCGAAGCGAGCAACAGCCCGATAAACGAATATTCTCCATATTCCGAGTGGTGTTAGCAACTCGAAAATTTTGCCAGCACTCTTTTCGCACTTATGCAACGCTATGTATTACCGCTACTCGATTCTCTTTAACGCCTCACTGCATGTTAATAGTTTACAAACTGAAACCAAACTGAAACTATTCTTCACTGATCAGTGCATGTGTTCTGTTCCTCTTCGTGACATCAGTGGAAATGCAAATTTGTTTGAATTCTTCGTTAAAGTAATCTTTCCATATATATGTAGTATGTAATGCGAATTTCAATGTTCGTTGTTAGTAGGTGCCCCTACTCCTCTTCAATATGCTGGTACTTCGGCGGTTGAATCTCTTTCGAGGTTTTTTTTCAATGCGTGCCACTTCTTCTGTTGGTTGTCACTTGTTTATAGGTTTATAATTTGTATATTCTAATTTCCGATGCAAAGGTTCTACTGCTATTGCACCTTTATCCCGCTTATTTGCCTCTTTTTTGGAACGCTCGTAGTCTAACTCAAAAAGTACTTGATTGGTTTCGTTGTTTTGGCTGCACTCCCTGCACGTTTAAAAGATGCCAAATGTCGGTGCTGACTGGCTAGTGATTTCCCCAAAATCGATTTAGAATAAGTTATTCGTTGTTCCCGTTATTTCAGCATAGCTGGTAATTTATATGGGTCAAGTATTCACCTCTGCCGTATGTAATTAAGTAGCATTACTGCTTAATTTAGTCTCATTCTTCTCTCGCTGAGATTTTCCTTCTTACATTTCGAAGGGCCCGTTTAAATCTGATCAGAAGCATTTACTGCTTTGATATTCCATACCAGCTTCATTAAAGTTGCGCTTAAATATTTATTTTCCGATTCTACACTGTGCGGTGGGGAGGCGCTACAACATTCCAAGTATTCAATTATCACTCTTTCCATTAGTCGGTTTCTCTATCAACCGGAACTCCGTTCCTATTTTGTTCCGTTCCTTAACAACATTTCCGACATTTTACCAATTGGTTTCTTGAGCGGACGAGCACCTTTTTTGGTTCAAAACTTTTGCCCGTCATCATGCAGCAGAAGTCCACGGCGGCGGGTAGGGTGTTGTTGCGTGGCGCTGTCCTCAGACATGAGAACCCGATCACTCATACATACTTCATATTGTATCGTTAGATGTTAACGCACCTCAAGCTCATTTTAGGTATTAATTTGTCCCCATTCAGTCGCATTTTACGACAAGTCTTGTCTGCCGTATTGAGTTATCACCTGTAACTATTTTCCAACGATCTGATTGGCCCATATCATTGTGCTTTCAAGTAAAATACTCCTACTACCGCAGTTTTTAGAGAGAAAACACTATTTCTTTATTGATTTACAGAAGCGAGCTGAACAAAAGAATGTCTAGCTTTAACATTCAGCTGTGGATGGAAAAAAAGCAAGTATATGCTGTCAACATGTAGGGACGCACAACATTAAAGAATCGAACAGAATACCACAAAAGACAGCTATATGGGCGAATGTGGGCGAAAATGACTTCGGTCATTTTAAACGACGAACTGATGTTGGTCTAGTCCAGAAAATAGAAATCGAAACATTAAGTTGCCTGAAGCCTATGAAGCCAATAGAAAGGTTCGTTCTAAAAGATATTGGTGTTCACATCAGAGGGACAACCCATTCTACTTCAGCCAAATTCTCAATACATGAAAAAAAACAGCAAGAAAATTAAAAGCTTATTAGCAATAAAATCATTTTATTTGCCATATTTTATAATAGGTAGTACAAAGTATTTTTTCTTTTTTAAAAATTCGATTTTAGGCACGAGAAGTCTTAATTATTTGTTTACTAAGAGCACTCAGTTTCATAATAATTGCTTTTTAAGTATGGGAAGCACACCAATTCGTTACATGTAACATATGTATATTGAAAAAAATAATTATAAAATCTTCACCAATTGTTAAGTACACTTTATATGTATAAAAAAGACTTTTGAATACTAGAGTTAGGTAAATATGTAAATCGCAGTTAAATCTTAATAATATCATCTGCTGGCATTACCTTGCAGAGTATTGCTACAGCTTGCAACGCACAACAAAATCACAACACAAGAGAGTTGGGGAAAAGCTTCTGTTTAACGTAATCGTCAACGATTTCCATAACAGTATCACGGGTAACTTTTGGCACTTTCAGATGATAGCCCAAATCTTTGAGTTTAGTATTGTCCAAGTTCATATGCTTGTGATAGAGTTGCTCTTCGTCCATGTAAGGCGTGAGTGGAGTATTGGTAATTTCATCTTTTTGGCATAGTTCTGCCCATGGTCCCATGTGTTTGTCGTTGATTTCACTTATAGTGTCCGTCATACTGAGCTATATAAAGTAAAAATCATTATTTGTGTAACTTGATTATGTGGAAGAGGAATAATGACAAACCTTTGTTAAATTGGACATGACAATGCCCCAGTAGTCGACGTTTATGGCAAATATGTCAGCTAAAATATCACTAACCGAACCTTGAGTGCTTTCTGAGTCATCAACTACATTGTAGATCTCTCCAGTTGCTTTGGGATTATTGGCCACTTCCCATATGGCACTAACAACATCTAAAACGTGGACGGTATTGAGTTTCATTGCATCATTCCAGAGGAGTTTCATTGGTTCGTTGAGGTATTTGTAGAGAGCGGCAATAATTATACGGGGCACTAGAAATTTGAAAAAAGGGTTTGAAAATACAAAGCTAAAGGCCGTTAAGTTTAACTACGATATACAGGGTGTCCCCTAATTCGTTGACGATAATTTGGAAAATGATTCCTGTGCATATTCTAAGAAAAAAATCGTTCTACAGTAAGGGTTCATCTCCAGTGTTGACATCATTTATCGAGGATTTAAGAAAAGGCTTACTTTGGTGTACTCTGACCCATGTTAACGGAAATTGCTCTGTTAGTACTAATGATAAAAACTTCGTGTAGGTCTTTATTTTTAGAAGAAATACCTGCCTTTATAACGATGGTTTAAATAAAGTTGATATCTTGTTTGAGTCTTTAGATATCCAATTTTTAAGCCTGTTCCATTTTCATTGCCCGATGATTCCACCAGTCCATAAAACACAACAAACAGTGAGTTTAAATGTTTGTAAGGGCGTCTCGACAAAGGATTTTGGGTTTTCTTCACTCCAAATTCGGCAATTTTGCTTGTTTACATATCCATTTAACCAAAAATGGGTCTCATCGGAGAACAAAATTTTGCGTTGAAAATGAGGATCAAGCTGAATCATGTTTTCGGCCAATTCACAGAACCTACCACGCGTATAATGGTCACGCGGTTTCAACTCTTGCACAAGCTGGATCTTATAAGCTTTTAAGCCAAGATCACGCATCACGCATTGTTCTGGCATTAATTTATTCTTCGTAAAATGGCAAAACGTTCTAACCACAAATCAACTTTCAACTGTCAACATGACAAACTGTAGAAACAGTTTAAAAATCAAACCTCTAAAAAAACACCCTTTACAATCGGTTGAAGATAATATATTCAGTCCTCCTTCTCAATTAAAGCATATTTGTAAATGTATCCTTCATGTTGGGTATCGATTGCCCTTAAAATATTGGCAAGTACGTGGTTCTGTCCATAAAGAAATATTTGAAGACAATACGAAAAGAAACTAAAAGGAGTCTAAAGTGAAAATGGGTCTTCTTGTTGATAAACCTATGCCCGACTATGGTTCTACAAATGATGGTAACACCGCTCGAACATTCTTTAGAAATTCAAATCTTAGTGCTGAAATAACAGGTGTTAGCGAGGATTTGATTGTAAATTTTTCTAAGATTAATAGAATGAAAGTATTTGTATGGGATCGCAACACTGTGCGCCGGACAGAATAGACCATTCAACTTAGACGATGTAGGCCAAAACTTCCGTCCAACTGACCAAAATTAAAAGTAAGGATAGCAAAATCTAAGCTGAAATCCAACAAAGCAACTGAACCTGATAGCTTATCGGCCGAGGTATAAAAAGCTGCTGGAAATGACTTTGTGGAGAGCATACATCAACTTATTTCTCAGATCTGGTCAGAAGCGTAAATGCGCCACGAATGGGATCTTAGCATCCCCTCAACTGCGCCAACTATAGAGGTATAAGTTTCCTCTACATCGCATACAAGATCCTAATTGCCATATTGTGTGAACGTCTGAAACCCTTCGTCAACAACCTGACTGGCCTTATCAGTGCGGTTTTAGACGAGGAAAGTCCACAATCGAAAAAGAAGTCCAAATCGATGTCTCCCACCTTTTCATCGATTTTAAGGACGCAAATGACATCATTTAGAGAGACGAGCCATTATGTTTATACCACATGAAATGTCCGATCTTGAGGTAGAAGTTTAGAAGCCAATATTTTTTTGTTTATAATTTCTGATTTAGTCAAAATATGAACCGTTAGCATCTATAACTTTTTTCCAACGTGATTCAAGGCCCATTATTCCTTTTTATAGATGATTTTTGGACGCTATAAAGTCTTCAAAGGCTTTTATGACCTGTGCTCGGTTTCGGAAAATCTTCTACCGAGAAAATGACTCCAGACTGCGGAAAAGGTGATAGTAAATTGCAGAAACATCAGGAGAGTACGGTGGATGCGGAAGAATTTTAAATCCAAACTGCAACAGTTTTTTCACCGTTACTTGTGAGGTATGGGGTCTAGCATTGTCATGCAAAAGGATCGGACCGTGCCTATTGACCAACGCAGGTCGCTTTTCAGCCAATTTGGCCTGCAATATGTCGATTTCCTCATAATATTTGATAGCGTTTACCGTTTCTCCTGATTGAAGAAATGAAAAGTGGATTGGTGCCTTCGATGTCCACCAAATTGTCACCATAACCTTTTCTGCGTGAAGACCTAGTTTGGAGGTGTGTTTTGGTTTTTCTTCTGCATTCAATCACTCCCCGAATCTTTTACGGTTGTCATACAAAATCTACTTTTCTTCACAAGTGATTATACGGTGCAAAAACGTTCCATTATGGTGCCTTAAGCTCAGCGATGCACCGGCTTCTAAGTGGCGTAGTTTTTGTGCCTCGTTCAGTTCATGGGGTACCAACTTTTCAAGTTTTTTTTACTTTTCCTATTTCCTTTCTCCATGTTCTGTGCAATGTCCTGCACCCTTTTTGTTCGGTCTGCATCTATCGTTGCTTTTAAAACATTGTCGTCAATCTCCGTTTCTGGAACTTAGCAAACCAACGTCGAATGCTGCGTTCGTCTACTGCTACATCCTTAAATGTGTAATTAATGTTTTTCGCTACAAGAGACTCATTATGTCCCAGTTTAAATTCATAAAAGAAGAGAGTCCGGGCGTGAGCCATCGACATGATAAACAATTCCTAGAAAAAAAAATTACTCTAGTTCCAACGAAGCCTAAAAGTCTCATACGTCAACGCGTGTTTGACTTTATTTACTCGAGAGCTTTTTATTGCGAACTGAGTGAAAAATCGGACATTCCATATGATACAACCTAATATATAAAGCCATGTCTAGTTTTGGCATCCCAGCCGAACCCGTCCGTTTGTGTAGAATGACGACGGAGAACGTTCGCTGCTCCGTCAAGGCCGGTAACGACTTTGATGTCAAAAAATGGTTTTAGACAAGATGAAGCGCTGTCATGTGGCTTCTTTAACATCATATTTGAAAGAACTGTGCGGAACTCATAAGTGAACACTGGAGGCACAACCTTTCAAAAGTCTGTGCAACTACTAGCGTACGTCGATGATAGTGATGCAATAGGAAGAAAACATCGGGAAGCTGCCAAAATGAGTTTAGTGTTAAATTAGGGCGAAATCAGGTATATGCTGTCAATAAGACACACAATATCGATGAATTGGAAAGAATGCCACAGTCGACAGCTATAATTTCGAGGTAGTAAGGAACCTTGTCTATCTCGGCTCTGCTATAAATTCTGCCAAAAACACCTCAGCTGAAATAAAACGAAGAAGCACTTTTGCCAATCGTTGTTTCTTTTAAGGTTAGTAAGGCAATTGGGTAGTAAGGCCATATACCGAAAAACTAAAAAACTAAGGATACCCTATATACGACCTTGATCCTCCAGTCCTACTTTATGGCACTGAAGCATGGACTCCATCGAGAGTGACGAACTATACGAAATGGGTAGGACATGTAGAGCGAATGGACACCTAAGCTTCGGCTCGCAGAGTCTTTGAAACCAACCCGGAGTGTTTAGAGAAAAAATTCGAATCGATGTAGCAACTCAATAATGATGCCGTACCAGTGCGATAGCGAAATGTCAGAAGTGAGGAGAAAATTGCGGCTGTAGACGAGTCATTAAGGCAGACGTGGCTATACGTCTCTATAAGATCGTATTGACCCATTGGCTTTGCCAATTAGCCACACCGCTCGTGTGATTTAACACTTGTACGAGGTGTGTTCAGAAGTATGATAACATTTTCAGCTATATTCATTGTTCACTTTGGCAGCCGCTAAAGTTAGACGTGTTTGTATGAGCTCGGCAATTTTCGTTTGTTAAAAGGAATGGCTCAAAGCATTTGTATCAAATTTTGCGCTAAAAATTAAATAAAATGTAGCAAAGTGTGTGAAATGTTAACAAAGGCCTATGGTGAGTCTGCTATGCGTAAAAAAAGAGTTTACGAGTGGTATAAGCGTTTCCCGGAAAAAGTGATAGAAATGGTTATGAACAATCGCCGAATCACAACCAGAGAAGTCGATGATGGTGTTGGTATATCGATTGGCTCTTGCCATGAAATTTTTTCGAATGTTTTGGGTATGAAACGCGTGACAGTACAATTTGTTCCAAAATTGTTGAACTTTGAACAAAAACAGCGGCGAATGGAAGTTGCTCAGGAGTCACGAAATGAAGTCAACGACGATGCAGCATTATTGAAACGTTACAGCTTTTGAATGTAAAGTTCTGTCCAATTCATCGATAATGGGTGTGCCTTACTGTAGTATTTCTTATATCACTTCAGGAAACATAGACATTTCGCAAAATGCATGTTGTCGTTGAGCCACAAGGTTTAAATATTGTTTTTTTCTAAATGTATGAATTCAATTGCAAAATATTTTAAGTTTAATTTAATTGAATTAAAAACAGGAAGGTGTACCCACTGGTGATATAAATGTTTCTTCCACCTGTTGGCATCACTTTTAAACCAAGTTTTGAATGGTTCTAAACTTCAAATAGCAGTTTAGACTGCTGTTTTTTGTTTAACTGTCATACCAATGCGCTAACACAGGTTTCCCGGTGGATTAGAAATTTACCGGGTACCGGTGTTAGAGGGTGTGAATTTTTACTTTGGTAGACACTTGGGTTTTGGTACAGTCATACGACAGTTCAATTTGAAAAATTTAAAATTGTAACAAGAGGAGTTGCTGGTGCCATTGGTGGCACCCTAACAATGCTAGATTAAACACCTTTTATGATAAAATTTGTCATGAGCTAAAGATAGAAATACCATACTGTAGAAATACTTACTATAGCAAAAAGCTAGCTGAAAGTATAGGTAACTCCAAAAAAGAATGGCAAATTGTTAACGATATTTTAAACAAAAACACACCTTGCAGTGATATTGTACTAACTTATTTAACGACTCCTTCTCCAAAGTAGGCTCATTTCTTAATGTATCAAATACTGATAATCCAACTTTGTATAACAGTGATAGCATACTGGAAGCCACTTTTCAACCCGAAAGCTTCTACTTTAACGAATTTACTCCACTTGAAATTCATAAAATAATATTTTCACTTAAAACATCAAATTCAACAGGATTGGATAATATATCAAGCTTTTTGTTAAAAAAAATTTCTTTTCAGATCTCGGATGTTCTGTACTATATCTTTAATTCTTGTGTGCATAATGGTGTTTTCCCCGATGCCCTAAAAACTGCACTCGTAATGCCCCTTCACAAAAAAGGCAGTACTATGTCATATCGCTGTTGTCGGTTTTCTCCAAAGTTTTTAAAAGAGGAATGAAAACAAGAATGATTTCTTTCTTAGACAGGTCTCAGTTCTTTAGCGAATTCCAATTTGGCTTTAGAAGAGGTAGGTCTACCGAAAGTGCGTTATTAAAACTGATTGGGGAAATATATAACAGCTTGAATACTTCTCAAATTCCATCTTGCCTATTCATTGACATAACCACGGCTTTTGATACAGTAAACCATACCATTCTTTTAAATAAACTTTTTAATGCTGGATTCAGAGGTTTTATTTATGATTGGTTTACTTCCTACCTTGAAAACCGGAATCAATTAGTAAAAATTAATAATGCTTTTAGTTCTATAAGATACATGAATATTGGAGTCCCGCAAGGCTCAGTTTTGGGTCCTTTATTGTTCCTTATGTATGTTAACACGCTATTCATCCAACCCTTTAAAGGCAGGATACTGCACTTTCATATTCAAGCGATAACTACGTAAATTTGTATCTGGAAGTTAATAACGACTTGGATTTACTACGACGATGGTTCTATAAGCATAAACTGGTAATCAGCAGTAAAACAAAGTTTATGATATTTAATCTCAAAGGTTTAATAATTGAAGATTTGCCCCTCCTTTATCACTCTCCGAGTTGCCTACGTTTTTGCTTAGTTGAATCAACTGCTCGAGGTCATGTTACCTTCAATGCAAGTGTGAACTGTAGTGAAGATTGTTTTCGTATTGAAAGTGTCGATAGTTTCCAGTATTTAGGTATCATTTTGGATAACAAGCTCAATTGGAACGATCACGCGCTATACCTAAAACAGTATTTTAATAGGGTAGCCAGGCAAATGTATCATCTGAGCCTCTATTGCAATACTCAAGTTCTAGAAATGGTATATAATGGCTTATTCAAATCTAAGCTGCAGTATGGTATTGTTTGCTGGGGTGGTGCGTATTTTAATAAAATAGAACCTTTATTAATTAAACAAAAGCATGTCTTAAGAATTATGTCTAAGTTAAATCGGAGAACGCCTAGTTTTGCACTATTCAAAAGCCAAGAAATTCTTCCATTAAGACATTTATATTGTTATAAAGTGCTAAAGATATTTTTCGAAAATTCAGGTTTCTATGATGTTAGATTTCAGGAAAATTATAATTTACGTGTTAACACGACGAACTTCGTAACTATTCCACCTATTTATAAAACACACTTTTGTCGATTCTACTATGTTACAGCTCCCAGATTAATTAATTCTTTGCCAGAAAACCTTAGGTGTGAGAGGACAAAAACTGTATTTTTAAAAAATGTTAAAAAATGGCTTTTCACTTTCAACCATTATGAAATAGATTCAATTCTCATTCCAATGTTATAAATTGACTGTAATTTACTTCTTATTATTTTTTTTTTTATCTACATTGCGTTTAAATTTGAAATATCCTACTACTTTACCCCATCAATATTGTTTTATTTTGTTATTATATTTTAAATTTTTTCTTGTACTTTCGCCACTTGCCATATGGCAACAGATTGTGCAAAGCTATTTCTTAGACAAATTCATTGTATTCTGGATTATTTATATTTGTAAAAAATTATTTATATTTTGTCATGAAATAAAGATAAAAAAAAAAAAAAAAAAAAAAATCAAGGATACAATTTCTCGATATCTATGTAAGTTTATAAAAGTAAATTTAAATAGTAAAATTTGTTAACATTTGTAACCTTTTACTAGCAGAAAATAAAATCGCATAGTTAAAGATAGTCGATCTTTATTTGGAGCAGGGACGAGTGGAAATTTCTACGGCGAGCAGCAACACATGTGGTCATTCCAAGGAAATACATACCGAGAATGGAGTTTTCCTGTTTCGGCAATCCAAGTGCATTCAGGATTAAATTCCATTCTGATGGTGGCTTCCCAATTAGATATGTTGCAAACTTAATGAGCTTAACATACGCTGCTATTCCCGTACTACAGTCTAAGAGCAGGGATGGAGAGTCCGGGAACGAAAATGAAAACAGTACTGCCGTGCGCACAATAGTATACTAGTATACTAGATTAAAAACAGTGTCGGAGACATATTGGAGTCCTGCGGTAGACTTAAAATTAAATATAATTGAATATTCCGAAAGGTAATTTCTCATCCATTGAGGAAGAGATTCATCGACTCCAATTCCTGCATTTTCAACCTGATGCTAAACTCTGTCAAATGCCTTTTAAATGTCAAGTGAGACTATCTTGCTTTCGCCAGATTAGTGTAGACTGTGGTTCCGGTCATTGAGATTTTGTGTTTGGAGGTATCTCATATGATAGGATTGATGAAAAAACATGCGCAGTGGTTCAGCTAGAGTGAAAGAACACCTCTTCAGGAGAGGTATACCCTTAGGATTTGTTTTTATTGAGAGTTTATTATTTGATTACTCTTGTTACTACCCGGCAGTGAAAGTGGATTCGCCTCATAGAATTTTCGACGCGTTCTAGTGTAGGCAGAGATACAACACATATCGGAGTTAGCTGCGATCTCTAAAGCAAGCAGATTAGTCTGATCCAAAAAGCTGGCAGCCGGAATGTCGTTAAAAATGGAATATGAGACAGAGTTTGAAATGTGCTTGAAGACTGACCAACAACTTTCACTACCTTTGGTCCACTGTAGTATTTTTTGCGTCAGTATAGCAGTTTCATTCGCTTAAGAAGACGTTACAATCATTCCTGGCTTGTTTGAACTTATTTCGGATTATTTCTGTCGGGTTGGTCTTGTAAGACCGAAACCTTGTAACCCTTTTCATTTGGTTTGATATTCTTCATGGGATATAGAGGACCTCGCAGCGGCATCCACATCGATATTAAGGACCAGTATGATGAAACTGCGACCTTTTTGTATTTCTAAGCTTAAATTACTCAAAACTTCCTCTGTAGGTGTCGCTCCATATCGCTTCAGGTATACCATATATCATCACCTCATTTTAAGTGCCGTAGGAGGGGCCACACAAGAAGAGAATGAATAAAATGTGACATATACTATGGTGACTGATACAAAGAACAAACGCAGCAGATTAGGCAAGAAGTCTTGAGCTTTTAGAACGTCTTGTATCGATTCGCAGAAAGGCGAAATCCGCCAAGATCAGCCTGCGCTCAATGTTTTACGTTAAAAGCTAAGAGCAATTTTCTAAGACGTTCTGTGTCGTTATGGGTCACTGTAACACCAAAATAAGGATACGAAGCGGCCCTACATAGAAGGAAGAGAGCGTCATATGCGTTCTTCTAACAATAGAGAAAGGAACATCAGCTTCTTCGGAGGAAACAAGAGGAAGAATTTTCAATTCCCACCCGCAGAGACAACGCAGTAGAGGAAAAACTCGCTGTAGGTGACGTGCACAAATAGAAGAGGTTCTCAACTATCATTGAAGCAGTATGATAGTTGGCATTGTAGGTGGGAGTGGCTCAAGTGGTAGTGTATTGGCTTCCAAATTGGGCGACATTCTTTCTTTCAGGCCACTAAAATCACGGTAGATGAGTGGTTACCTAGAATACAACAAAAACTACAATTACGCTAATAATTTAGTCTCCTCTTTAAATGTTGGATGCCACCCACGGAGCGAAATAATCACTGTGCCCAAAAATGTTTCTTTTTCTCTCTGTCCCATTTTCCTAAAAGCTTAACGCGTGCTCAGGCACTTTAAGTGTAGTCATACCCACCTAAGTGCTAAGTTCTTTTACCAAAAAAAAAAAGAAGGATTATTGAGGTCCAGGGCCACCCTTGACTCTAGCGCCATTTAAATTACACTCTCGTAGGAAGACAAGACAAGTGAACTCTATATTGTCATCGTCGAATGTCTATTTAAAATCAAAGACAACGCTGTTATCATCGATAAATTATCAATGCAATATTGAAGAAGTTGACAGAACTGATGGTCCAGAACAGAAACCTAATCGAATATTAGAATTATATTATTATTAGAGATCTACTGCTGAGAGAGCTTAGCAGTTATTCTTTTCACTCTGAGAGTAGATATAGATTTTCGAGACCTCCATCGTAGTATGAGAAATTTAAGGGTTCTTTAGATGTTGTTGGCAAGTATGGGCATTTAATTTTTCGGACAACATTTTTCTGGATCTGGTTATAGGGTAATCAAATCAGACTTCACCAAAGACCACTTTAAACGAACAGCATCACACCATTTTCCTTAATAACCATAAATGTATTTATACCAAGAAATACTCACTCAAATATCGTTTATCACCGACTCCATAGACAACAGGCAATCGCAAAACAGTGTAGTTCAAATTTTGCATCGACCTCAGTTCCTTTTCGACCTTCACCTTCATCTTAGCCACCGCAGTCCAGGGATCTGTCTTGCAATCCTCCTTCAGCGGCGACTTCTCACTCGAATTAATACTACCCGAACCAAGTTCAATATATCTCTTAGCGTTGATATTAATAGCCTCCGTAGCACAGTTAATACTAAGCTTAAATATTCCCTCCTTATAAACAGCATCAGTTTGATTTGGGCGCGTTTCCGCAGCACAATTAATTACAATGTCCCAGTTCCTGCCACCTTTCGACGGAGCAAATGCATTCTTACATGATGCTAACGAAAGAAACATAACATTTCAAGAGATTTATTTTATGTAAAGTAAAAACATTGGCCTACCAGCATTAATTAGATTAGCACTACAAAATTCAACAATTTCATTTTCATAGGCAGCTGTATGCTCGGCACTTAGCCATGCCATTTGTGGTGGAGTCTTATCAACAATGCGGATTTCCTGAGCGAGATCATTCTTTACTAAATAGTGTACCAAGTTACGTGCGATAAATCCACACCCTATTTTATGTAAAACGAATAAAAAAAAAGAACAAAGATACAGATAAAGGAGTTACGAATCATTTCTTCAAGGCGACTGCTGATGCTGAAGAAATAAAATTTAAGCTGCTTTTACCTCCCAAAATGAGCACTGTTGGTTCGGTGGACATTGTGAGTAACCTCTTCTATAAAATAAATGTAAAAGTTTTGAGATTTAATGAATTTTATTTAGAGAAAAACACAAAAAACTAAAATAGAACTATGAAACGAATGTTGTATGACACACGAAAAAATCCGAAAAAAAAATTGTTCGTCTCCGGTTGACACTTGTTTGGGTGAAGTGACACTTGTTGGCTTTGGACGAGGAAATTCACCGGCTTTATTGAGCATCTAGATGGGGAAAAGGAAGAATGTGGATTTGCTGCAGCACATTTTGGTTTTGACTTAAATGAATATGGTCACAAAATGAATAAATGAGTCCGGTAGAAGAAGCTTCTTTTGATAGATGATAGTTCACTCACTTAACAATAATAATGAGAAAACGCCAGTTGATAGCGTTATAGTTGAAAATATTAGGAATCTGAAAAATTCTTCGAACGTATTATGTTCTAATGTTCATGGTGATTTTATTTTAATGGTATCTAATGTTAAAACATAATAAAACTTACAGAGACTGTCTTGGAAAAACAATTAAACGTTTAGTGACCAAATTTAATGAATGTGGTGGTGTGGAAACATCAAAGCCAAAGATTAAACCCCATGTCGAAATAATGAGACCATTGACGCTATAAAAGCCTATGTAGACCAATATCCAGAATCTTCATATCGCCGCCGGCCTCAAAAGTCTGGCAAATTGGATTTTGTAACTGGCTCAAAAATTATTGCAGCTGGATAAACCGCATCGTGTTCAATACTCTTGAAACCTGTATCCTTGCTGTAGAACCTGAACCTGGGCCGTGTGATGATGGCTGGCGAAATTCATTTTACGCTGTGGGACAGTGTTTATACGTAACATATTCGGTGTTTGGGCACTCAAAATGCTGAATTAATTTTTGAAGTGCCTTTATATTGATCAAAGTCACAGTCTGGTGTGGTGCATATACGAGTACTTTTAGCATATGAACTGGACGAAAATGCCATTTTTCTCTCAAGGCAGCCGAGAGCACTTTTATTCATTTTTGATAGAGTCCATGCCTCTGCGCCATAGAGCAGGACTAGGATTTTTAAGGTCTTATATATCGTCACGTATGTTTTTCGAGAGACGGCTTTGCTAGTCAATTGCCTTCTTAGCCCAAAGAACTCGTGATTGGCAAGAGTTATTCTTCGTTTGATCACAGCGCTGGTGTCATTGTCTAAATTTTAGCTCAGTCTGGGTAGACGAAGTTATTAACTACCTCAAAGCTATATCTGTCGAGAGTAACGTTCTGTCCAAGACGTCGGTGTTGGGTTTCCTTTCTGGTCGACAGCATATAATTGGTCTTGCCCTCGTTGACCGTTTAACCCATATTCGCAGCTTATGTCACAATACCCGCGAAAGCCCATCTGACATCACGCTGCTTTCTTCCGATTATGTCAATATCATCGGCGTATACGAGTAATTTGACGGACTTTTGCGCCGTGTGTTGGCGCGTGAGTTTTGCACTGTTTTTCCAAAAATTATGTTAAAGTAATCGCATGACAGCGTATCGCCATGTCAAAATACTTTTTTGAAATCAAAGGCCTCGGTGAGTTCATTACTGAGAATGGCGTGCATTCTCCAACGTCATTCTGCACAAGCCGAAGAGATTGGCAGGGATGCCAAAACTAGACATTGCTCTATATAGCTCGTCTCTATAGATGCTGTCATACGCAGCCTTATAATCGATGAATACGTAGTGTGTATCGATTTGGAGCTCATGGGTTTTCTCCAAGATCTGTCGTAGTACGAATATTTGGAAGATGGTGGACTTTCCTGGCTTAAAGCCACGCTGATATGGGCCAATCAAATTGTTGGCGGACGGATTCAGGCGTTCACACAATACGGCAGATAGGATCTGGTAGGCTATGTTAAGAAGACTCATGCCTCTGTAGTTGTTGCACTTCATAGGATCTCTTTTCTTGAGGGTCGTAAAAACAATGTTGAGTTTCGAGCATGCTTTCGCCCGACCATATTTTACGGATGAGTTGGTGTATGCTCCTTACCAAGTCATCGCCTGCCACTTTGAAGAACTCAATCTGGTTGACGGTTGATTGATCAGGAGTTTACCATGGATAATGTTTCGCCCTGCCGCAAAGTCGATTAGCCTGAATCCGTTATCGGAGGTGGTGTCGCGCAGGCTATACGTTCTGACAGTACTACCACAGATCCCCTCCCTTTCTAGCTTTGCATTAAATTCGCGGAGGACAATTTAGAATCGAGTGCTGTATAAACCCAGAAGTTACTATCTGTAGAAGACAGTCAGCTGTTGGACTATGCCGACCATATCGAACATTAATTGTATTTGAAAAAAAAAGTGGAAAGGGACTACGGATTGCATTCTGATGCGTGGTGAAGCAGGGCAATGGCACAGGAAGTACGCAACAGATTTCTTGTGATTAATGTCTTGTGATTACATTTGTGAGTTTGAAGATACCTCCTAAGGATGAACAGCTTCCTTGATCTACCTATGTATGTGTGTATACACCCTGAATGACTCGAACTGCAACCAACGTCAGACTGCTATAATTTCCAAACCGTTTAAACCGTTCCATTCCGCGATGGAATTCAAACGTGATTGCTTTATATTTGGCTGGAAAACCACAAGGACCTATAGTTAGAGCCCTCAAGCACCTCACCGTTCATAAATCATTTGTGTCTCGAACCACAGCTCACGTTACCGTGATATTGGCAGCGTTGCAAAACTCCATGGAGATGGTCATAAAAAAACCATCAAGCAACATCGGCAGAAATGGTTCGGAGAGTTAAGGCTCGAATTGAGCGAAATCCGCGTAGAAGTGGAAGAAAAATGGCTCGTGAGCTCAACATATCGTTGTAACGGATGCAATACATACTAAAAAAATGATCTTGGGCTCAAGCCATTGAAGTTCCAAAAAGCACACGATCTTACACCGCAACGGAAAAAAATTAGAGTCGAAAGAGCGAAGGAGTTGCTACGCTTGCACGAAAGTGGTGAGTTGCCGAATTTGGTTTTTTCCGATGAGTCGCCATTTTTTATCGAGCAATATGTCAAGAAAAAAAATGACCGAGTTTACTTGCCAGAGAGGTCCTTCGAAAATTTACACCTTCGGACGGCCACCAGAAAGCAGGCAGCACCGATGGTGATGGTTTGGGCCGCCATAACCGCCGATGGTCACTCTCCGCTCGTATTTTTGGACCGTGGTGTCAAAATTAATGCAATCGTATACCGCGAAACTATCTTAGAGGCAGTATTGAAGCCTTGGGCAAACAATCATTTCGGTCGGAGACCGTGGACATTTCAACAAGACTCGGCGCCGTTTCACAAAGCGCGTGTCAACCAAGATTGATGTTCCACACTTCATTTCTTCGACACAATGGATGCAAATTCTCCGGATGCAAATCCGTTTAATTTCTCTGTCTCGGATATTTTGAAGGCGAAGGTTGGCACTAAAAAATACCAAAGTTTGGACTACCTCAAACAAGCACTTCGCCGGGAATGGGCCAAAATACCGCAGAGCCACTTGCGTGCAGCGTGCGATGCTTTCTTCGGCCGTCTCAAGGCCATTATTCGCGCCAAAGGTGGACATATTGAAAACTACTGATATAATTTGAAAATTGATGTATTTTCCAACATTTTTTGCTTTGGCACAATAAAATTTATCAAAAAATAAAAAAATTATAGCATTTTAAAAAGTTGGAGTTCGAGTCAGGCACCGTGTATATCAAATAACTTTATCTATGACTATTCTTAGAGAATTTATTTGTTTTGCATACGACATTAGTGGCTTGAGTTTGTAAAGTTGCCTAGTATTAGGTTGAAGGTATCAGCGTCTGCGTCGTCAGTGCTGCAGTTCCCTGAATTACCAAATGTGTCCAAGTACCCAACAGAGTGTGAAATTGTGCTGCTGCCCTATCTTCTTGAGACATATGCGGCGGTTTTTAACTATCCTCGATTTCATGGTGTTCGAAGTTGGGTTCAGCCAGTCAGACCAGTGAAAGAATACACCCACTTTCTGTTGAGGAGAATGTCCAAGAAAACATACCCATGTAAGCGGCTTCGCCTGTTTTCAAGCCCTCTATGGACTTATTGAAGACGACTTTCCATTTTATTTATTTATTCCTTTCTGGAATAAGATGGGTAATGCCTATGCTGAAGTCAATTTCTGTAAGTTGGAAGACTGAAAGGTTGATTAGCGTGTAGACCGGCATGTCCTGCATTTCGCTCTTATCATTGCTAAATGTCTTCTAGCCCGAGAGTTTACTTATATACCGGAAAAATATATTGTATATGTATCCAATAAAGCACGGGTGATACGCTTTCAAACAGTTCGTTGTTTTTTTCTTGCAATTTGATGCAAGTTTGCTTTTTCAGTGTTGATTACCAGACAGCTATGCCATTAGTG
Source organism: Volucella zonaria (assembly GCA_963966105.1). Taxonomy (NCBI): domain Eukaryota; kingdom Metazoa; phylum Arthropoda; class Insecta; order Diptera; family Syrphidae; genus Volucella; species Volucella zonaria. Next base: position 234,024,371 of record OZ014530.1, on the reverse strand, counting down.
AGAATTTATTTAACGACAGTGGTATAGACCCATTGTAGACCTCACTTTGAGTCTTGAATCTTCTTACAACTGGAGCTTTTTTATTTCGTTCTGTTATATTTTATTTCCACCCTAATTTGATACCCAGGACGAAACCCAGGTACCTCGTACTCTTCGAACAATTCTGAGATATGCTATTCCACATAGATGGGATGTTGTATGGTGTATTGATTCTTCTTGTGAGAAGAGCCAATTTAGTTTGGACCGTATTTACGCCAACGACACTCCTGCATGTCTACCAAGAGAAGACTACATCTAAGGCATATCGTGGGCTATTGCACTGTGTGATTTTCTTCTTCCGGAGTAGCGACCTAAGATTGTACTTGGATCACACTTACGTAATACGCCTCCCAAATATACTACTCACTTAGATGATTCGAAACGCCAAGCTGGATACTTTTGCTTTTCCTCACAAAGCGTATCTATGATATGTTGATCTGCAGATGGGAAGTATTCCTAAAAGTAGATGTCAGGTAAATAACTGGAGGAAGCACGTGTTCATAAGCAGATCCAAGGACACTTCCATAGAATCAATTCAGATACCACCTGGGGTTTTACGTATGCTCGAGATTCATAGAGTTTTTGACAGCACCTGCCTAGAACTAGTTGGGTATCTTCTAGTTTATAGATTTTTAATGTAACCTCGTAAGTTTCCCAGTCCAGTTCTGATCTATGTACATGATTTAGCAGAGTTGGAGCCTTTCCTACAAGCTCCAACCTCGAGTATTTAAGGAGTTCACATTTCTCGGTCAAGATCAAGCGATCTCTGATGCCAAAACGTTTTGTGACAAACTAGTAAGTAAAGTGAAATTGAACTTTAGTAGCGAGGATAAATTCGAGATTGATTAACTTGCGATACTAAGACAGTCTTTTATTGTTTGGTAATTTATAGAAATATATGTAATTTAAAGTACGTATAAAAGTGCGATGCATTCTTTCTTCCAGATACCCAGTTGTTTAGCCTTGGTGAAATGGAATAGTGAGATTCTTGTGAACAAAGGAATGGGACCAAAAATTTCCTCACCCTTTTTCTAGTTCATCAATTACATTACATCGATTACGTCTTGGGTTGTCTTTAGACCAGTTAGTCTCTAGGCATTATTTAACAGATGAAGGTTCGGAATTTTAAGTGTTTCAAGTAGATACACAACCAAAATGCAACTAGTTGAAGCTCTGCAAATAGGGTCTGTTAATCTCCATATATTGACCGTAAGCAGCATCTTCAACAAAGTTCGTTTCTCAGCCTCTGTTTTAATTAGCTCCTATAGTTATTCTTTATACAATAGTATTTGCAATTTTCAGGTTGCAATTACCAGCTTTTCCAATTCAGAAATTTAGAGAAGAAATAGGGACTCCGTTATAGATTAACTGGTTTTGTCGATTTCTATCATATGATACATTACGTGATCTAACTGCGAAATCCAATTCCGCTTATTTGAACTGGAGCTCTTGCTGGTTCTACTCTTGGTTTTGCACAGGATCAAAGTGTGAGGCATGGGCTACTCTATTTATTTTTGCAGGTGTCTTTATTCTCTTCGGACGAGTTCCCTTCACCAAAAATACGACCTTTCCATGTTTATTCCGGGCATCGTCGGCTTGAAATACCATCAACAGAAAGAGTGCTAGAGGTTTTCTTCGGCTCTTCGAAACAGAATAAAAAGCTGTAGCTACACCTATCAGGGATCGGTCAGCTTGAGCTGGAGCGAGTTTTGGAGACTTACATATATCCCTTTACAATTTTTATGCTGCACACGTAAGTTACGCCTTCTTCTATGCGGCTTTAAGATGATGGCAATTTAGAATATGTTCCTAGAGGTTTCTCGTAAAACACACCGACAAGCTCATGAGAGTTGGGGCCTCCATATTGATGCCCCGGACGCAGTTGGAAAGCCACGGTCGTTGTCATGAGAACCACATGTTATGCATGTGTCGCTTTGCAATACGACTTCCCGTTGGGTATTCGAAAAGTTGTACCTGACGTGACTACTACTTCTGCCAGCTTTTCACAATGGAAGTCACAATTTTAAACCAACAAATTTTTTTTTTATAAATTGAAAACAATCAATCAAAAGAAACTGACGTATTCGGAAAAAATTACAGCTACTAATAAAATAATTATTTATGCCATTTCAAAACGCGCTCAAAATGGAGGGAACGAAACGTGACTAAATGCGAAACCTAAGGCGAATAATACAGAATGTTAGAGAAGATAACGCACAGACGCTGTTGACGCTATATGCTCTTCAAAATACAACGAAGATGGTTTCTTAAAAACCGATGGATCAGTAATGAACGCCAGAAGTGCAGAGAATATTGGGGCTGTACCCTAGTCAAAAATCTTTCGAACGTCCCTCCGTCGTATTTTGTTAAAAGACTTGGCTCTAGAGACCCAATGGCTGGAGACGCGTTGTTTGCAAAGATTTTAACGGTACGCGCTAGTTAAACGTCGAGCTTTAGCTGAGTGAGCTCTATTTAGAGTTCTATTTAAGATCCGGAATTTCATCGAAGAATCGTGATGTCGGCAAATGTTTAGTTAAATGGCCATGTTAACGAACAAAGTTGTCGCATTTGGTCAAGCAAACAGAAGGAGGTATTCCAACAGCAGCCATTGCATAAGAAAAAAGTTACCAGTTGGTGTGTTCTTCATACCGGCGGAGGAGTCACTGCGTCATAGATAAACTAACTTAGATTTCAAACTCTACTAATACTTGTGCAAACCCTTAACTTTCGCACAGACACAATGTAAGTGTCTATAACTTTCTCAAAATGTAATAGAATGATTGATGAATGATGAATGATTCCAAGTAAAATTGCTAGAAGGAGAGCGATTTGCACGAGTGTGTGTAATGTGGATGACGTTTTTTTGATTAAAATGGGCATGGTTTGTATAAAATGAGAGGGAAATTGCCATTGATGAGAAATCACACGTATTCACAGACAGGGTCACACGGATAGGAGCGATCAGTAGAAAATCGGTTTTGATTTTCCAATATCCGGAAAGTTTGCCATCTAGTTTAGTTCATCTATGCACTGCGGTGCACTTCTTCCTAGTTGATGTTGGCGAATCGGTTGTAGCCAATAGAAATTGTTGTCGCTTTTTTTTTTAATAAATCTAAATTGAAAAGCTTGGGGGGGTATGTGGTTTCAACAGGATGGCGCCACTTGTCAATCATTGCATATCACAATCGACGTATTGAAGCCTAGACGGACAGCTAGTGCTGTATAGCACATTTACTTTCTTTTCTGTGGGACATATGGGTAATCTAGTCCCTGGTTTTTGTCAACAATTAAAAAACTATTGTTGGTTTGAAGGTGAACATTCGACGTGAAGTTGCTGGAATATCGGCGAAATTATGTGAAAAAGGAAAATTGGGTCATGGCCAATAGCAAATGGTATCAATTATGTTCGATAGAAATGTTGCGTTATTGGACATTTTTGCAACAAAAAAAGTTTTTTTTTCTAAAATGTATTTATGGCGCATGACTTGCAAGACTCGGTAGCAAGCAATTCTTTCTGCTAAATGTGTTCAAATATTAAGTTTGCGCCACGACTTTTATATTTGTTGTTCGTATGCATTTGAGTATGTAAATATAATTTATTTTTTAAAAAAAATAGTACTAACATTAATGATTAAACAGTAGCGCACTTAAGCCAATTAACAAAACAAATGAAACGAAAACTTGGCATTACTTAAATGTAAAATGTCATTTAATTTTTATGACGTCCGGTCATTGTTTTGTCAACAAATTCCAAGTACAGCTCATTGCATTCGCATCATTGTGCATCTTCATCGCAGAAAAAAAAAAACTAAATAAAAACGAAAAAAAAAAACAATAAAACAACAATGACTGAAATCAAAGACGCTACCATAATCGTCAAATGGAGCGGCAAAGAATACCCCATCACAGATCTTACTAATCAGGATACGGTTGCGGTTCTAAAACACGAAATCTTCAAGAAGACTCAAGTTCGCCCCGAACGCCAGAAGCTTCTCAATCTCAAATTCAAAGGTACGAACTTTTCTTTCTCAAACAAAACATTAACAAAGAAACGCCTCTCCCTCATAAATCGATATTTGATATTCGACAGGAAAATTGGCGACAGACAATGTGAAAATTAGCCATTTGGAACTTAAACCGAACTTCAAGCTTATGATGGTTGGTTCCACAGAAGCAGACATCGAAGACGCTTGTAATCCACCAGAAGGCCTTAGCGATGTCATCGACGACTTTGACGATCCCGACGAGAAAGAGGTTTCTGTCGAAAATTGTGCCATTTTCCTGGCCAAGGTAGCCAAGCGCATCAAGGAATACAAGATCACAATGTTGAATCCCCCTCGAGAGGGGAAGAAATTGTTAGTTCTAGACATCGACTACACTCTCTTCGACCATCGTTCTTCAGCCGAATCAGGCGCTGAGCTCATGCGACCATACTTGCATGAGTTTCTCACCGCTGCCTATGAGGATTATGACATTGTCATCTGGTCAGCCACTGGGATGCGATGGATTGAGGAGAAAATGAAGTTGCTTGGAGTGAGCGCACATACGGATTACAAGATCATGTTTTATTTAGATTCGAATGCAATGATTACTGTGCACACACCAGAGAGAGGTGTCACAGATGTGAAGCCCTTGGGCGTCATTTGGGGACAGTATCCCCAATATAGTTCGAAGAACACAATTATGTTTGATGACATTCGAAGAAACTTCCTCATGAACCCAAAGTCTGGCTTGAAAATACGTCCATTCCGACAGGCGCATTTCAATCGTCAAACCGACAAGGAGCTCGTCAGGTTGTCCAAGTACTTAAAAGACATTGCCGACAACTGTAACGATTTCAACAGACTGAACCATCGCAAGTGGGAGAGTTATAATCCCAAAAAGTAGGCGCTTCAGTTACGTTCTAATCCTGGCTTTGTTCATTAACGAATTCTGAATACAATAAACTGTAAACACGGTGTTTTTTTTTTTTAAGAAGTTTTAGTTGGGTTTCTGGTTTTTTATTTTTCCGTGGGAGTTCCTCTGAGTCATTCACGGATTCACGGCGATGTGTCATCATTTGTTGATGCACCACCATTTGCGAAATCAATTTTTTAGGATTGGACTGTGTGGAGATATACCGGTTGGTATGTTTGGTCAGAGTAGTTAAGGACCCCTCGCACATCACTTTCCACCACATATGGTATGTACGTGCGGAGAGAATTTACATCAATTAGGTGTGTCAAGAGCCGAACGATATAAATTTACTTCCCTGACGACATCGGTATCGATAATTCAGTGTGCTAAAGTTAGTGGATCATTAAAGTTCAAAACTGTTTTATCACAAAAAGAATTACATTAGCCCCATGAGATGGTGAAAGCTAGGCATAGAGCTCAGACTAGCAGATATAAGAATTTAAGTTTTTTGGGGTTGCCATGCTTTGCACAGCAGACTGAATCACATCCAAAACATGAGCAAGTTTCAGTTATTTCTTTGTGAACCGATTTGAAATAATTTACGCATCGACTTGAAATCCGCGTGTAAGGTGTCGCTGGGAGCAAGGTTGACATTCCTTATCAAGCGCTCTTTTATGATTTAACTGTACATTTTTTTTTTGAGCAGGCTACAATAGGATAAGGAAAATTGTGAAGGCAGACGAGTTTAACTAGGGAAGTGCTGCGGTTAAAATCGAAAACGATGAGGTTTGAGTTCACCGTCCTCTTCAAACTGAGGTGGTCGTTCGAGAGAAGAAACAAATATGTAGTAAGTATTACCACGTTTGGTGACCGCCCGCACGTCGGCAAAATGAACAAAGAATGTTAACAGCGGGTACTCGTATACGCGAGCGACTTTGCATGAAGATTAGATTGGATTGATGGAGGAGGTGGGACTATGTACCCTTATCACTGCGCCCAGGTTAGGGCTATTGTAATTTCCCCATGATGCCTGAATTTTTAATAAATTCGGCTATATCGTTGAGTGAAGTTCAATGATATCTTCTGCCTCAAGGTATGGGTTACCTAGTAAACGTAGACGTGTTCTGCTTAGCCAGTTACAGAGGCAAATCATGAGTTCTGCTGTTTCTTCGTGCTCGTTACATATGCGACAGGTATTGTCTTGTGCTATTCCCATAGTCAGAAGTTGTTTTTTTTTTTTTGAAAACCGAGTTCTTTGGCAAAGTACTATATACGGTTCAAATAGTTTTAGATGATGGTATCATCAAAATAGGGGTAAAGAAGATCTAAAATCAGAATGCATACCGTAGACGGCACCAAGTCTAAAACAGGACTTAGGCTAATTGACTTTGCTGCAGGGAGTAAGGCGAAATATCACAGGAGGTAATAAACGCTTCCATCAATTCAATATTCACAATGGAACAAGGTGGTCACCTTATCTTTTAGTGGTTGCGCTTAAATTCTTTGCTGATCACGTATTCCTCAACTTTACGTCAACGCCTCCACAATTTGCAGTAACTGCAGAATATCAGTAGCATTTGTGCCAAGACGCCTTCAAAAATGATACATCGACTCGTGTGCTTTACCGGCAGAGGAGAGGTAAGAACATCGGCTTCTCAGAAGAAACCATATAAGGAGAGGTGTTATTTCACAAGTAATGTTTCGAAGTTTTACTTAAAGGTAAAAAGAACATATCAAGCCAACAAAACAACAACAGAAAATTGTAAAGAATATAGATGAACTGCCTCGCGATACCGTCCAAATGGCCGGAATGACCCAAACACCGCTGCCAGGCAGAACGAACCATTCAAGATGAACGTGATGAAAGTCAAGATTTTCGCTTCTGCGACCGAAATGAAGTAAGGATAGCAGAATATCGAAACGTGAACATAGCAAAGCTACCGAACGAACCGGACGGCTTACTGGTCGAATAACTTAAGGCATCAGGATCTGACTTAGCAAAGAGCACACACCAATTCATTTCTAAGATTTGATCGGAGTAAGGTATACCTGATGAATGAAGCCGTCCAATCCACAAGAAAGAAAACGCTGCGTATACTATATTTTGTCATCCGCATTGTGTGGCCGTCGAAAAGTATTTCTTAACGATCTTCTTAACCCTTATCAGTCCAGTTTTAGGTCCGGTTTGCGAGCAATCGACAGTGTTTGGTTTCAAAGTCAAAAGAAGTTTTTAATTTGCATTGGAGTTCAATTGCCCATCTTCCAGAGAAAAACCCATCAAAACACCATTAAATTTGAAGCGGCACAAATGGGTTAACCTGTGAATGAAGGCAAACAATTTTAAGATAGTTGAGAACTTGAAAACTCGTCGATATTCGTGGAAAAAATAAAAACGTGAGCTTAGATCGATTAAAACCAGCATTTACAGCGGACGACTGCGTGATAACAAACAAAAATCAAAATCGTTAGGTTTAAAGCGAAATCGGTTTCATCATTTCACTGGAAGGGCAGTACTGTAGTAGATTTGGCAGCATTGAAAGAAAAGCAAAACAATTGTCGTTCGTTGCTCAAAAGTATGCGCGTTAGTTTTATTTTAGAGACGCATCCTTCCTTCCATTTTTCTTCTGACTTAATTCATAGATGAACTAATTTAAATGGCAACCTCTCCAGATATTGGAAATCCGTAACCAGCTTTCCACTGTGAATACGTGTGAATTGTCATCAATGGCAATTTCTCTCCCATCTAATTCAGTTTGTGTTGAAGTTTTTTTTTTTTATTGCATCAGCTGTTCAGAACTTGGGAGCGAGCAGTTTCAGCGATTATGTAAGGAAACCAGAAAATTAAAATATGAAGACATATTTGGCGGAAGGCAGGAAAATTCATGGATCAAACCAAAAAGAATATAAGAAGAAGAAGAATGCCTCTTATAAAGATCTTTGCGAAAAGATTAAAACACGATGAAACCAGCAGGCTGTCCCCAAAAAGGGGAAATAAATCTGACTGTAACCACTTGGAAAACCTGGTTTGACACTTAGCTGGGATTCACTTCCCAGGAAACTTAATCAGAACCAGATAACAATCAACTCCTGTCACGAAAGTTGCAACTGAGCTGAGTTACTCAACTTCCTTCGAGGGCTTCAAGTCGCCCGGCTTCGATATACATACCGAACCCCCTGGTGAACAGTAAAAGTGGGTTTGATACCGGAAATTCGAAAACATGACTACACGTTCGACACCTAACTCGGCCAGACAACACTACGTGGTAGTTTTGTGGATAAAAGAAATGCTGGTGAGTAGGACTCTGGATACAAATGCATACTGCGGCTAATATGTGATGCCGGGGTAAATAAGGGTAGACTTATTGCTTATTCTAACACTCTCAAAACTGAAGGTATCCTCTTTATACGAAAGGGGAAGATGTTCTCAAAGTCTCCACTATCCGTTTCCCTAACGAATCTAAGTATTTGGGTGCCACCCTCGATAACATGCTTCATCGGGCCTGCACGGATGGCTCCAAAATCGATATAGGATACGACGCTGTTAAATTTCATATCTCGTTAGAAAAACTTGCGTCTATTTTCCAAGCGGGGATATACGCAATCAACTATATTGTAAAGAATTGGTGGAGAAAGGCATCTGCATCTGTAGCATCAACAAAACTGTGCTGTAAGCCTAGCTGAATCCTCTCACCACTTGCAAGTTGATTCAAAATGCAAGACTTCTCCTAGGTTACAATGAGATCGCCAATGAATTTGGTAGCTAAGGTCCAGAGGAAAGGTTCACAGGACTGCGTTCTCGGTTATGTCTTCAATTGAAATTTAGGTTTCCATATGAGTATGACTGCAGAGAGCATGCCTCTCCAAACAAATGCTTCGCGATGCCTCTAAGACGTTAATTGGTTGAGGCCCAGGTTCACTCCGGACTATAGTGTCCTCTAAGTAAGTAAGTAAGTGTCCAAGTATTGGGTTGTGCAAACGATATACAGTTCATATGTAACTTGTTTTTAGTGAGCCTTTGTTGAAGTAAAAAAAAAGGCTAAGGATGTTATTCTTCAAATTAATAAAGTCAAAAAGCTATTATTTACATACATAAAAAATGATTATTTATCCAAACTGCTACTATTGACAGAATCGATGTTGCCAAATTCTATTATTGCGGATGAAGTAGGTACCAATTCCCATCAGTATACATGACTCATTAGAGACCAGCACCGCCAGAGGAAGTGGACCAATTCATAGACACCATAACAAAGAAGGAGAAACTATTGATGGGCTGCGACGCCAATGCGAGCCATACAGTATGGGGAAGTACAGAAGATAATGAAGAAGGTGAGGTACTTTTCGAATTTCTCTTAACCTCTAACCTATCTGTCTGCAATAAGGGAATGACCCAATATTCGTCTTTCCTAGTACGGACACTTTTAAGGGAAGAAGTCCTAGATAACTACACTCAAAACAAACAATCACAACTTTAGGGTTGGAAATTGGAGAGTTTCCAATCTGGAGTCGTTTTCAGACCACAGATGGATCCTCTACCAGTACTCGAAATCATACCCGAAATAAACACCATAACAATCGAAGAACTGGAGGCAAATGTAAAGAATTTGGAGAAGGACTTTGCATACCAAATTTAGTACCCACTTAAACATAATAAAAAAAAAACACTTCCTCCATGGTGGAATGCAGATCTCTCTAATTTCAGGTAGATGACAAGAGCGATTTTCAATATCTGCTACAAACACAACTTCTCGCAAAAGTTGTGTTTAAGCCTGCATAAGAAAGCCATAAAGACATCCAAGAAGCAGGCCTGGACGGACTATTGTCATTCAATAGACACCGTCAAGGACTCCGCCAGGCTTAGCAAAATTCTATCCAAGGGACATTCCAACCTTTCCTTTCTAAGAAGATCAGATGGAGAACGGATATAATTCTCTGCGGGGACACTGGAACTCCTGATGAAAACAAACTTTCCCGGATGCAGTGATGACAGTACGGGACCCGTGAGGTTTTGGCAAGTACAACCTGCATCCCACAGCAAAATCAATTCAATAATTTCTGGGAAAAAGACTACCTAGTCTATTAACAGCTTCTCCCCGTTAAAGTCTCCGGGCCCTGATACTTCCTGTCATGCTACGGAGAACGCAAAACCTAAAAACACATTGGCTAGCGTCAATTTTCAGAAGCTGTTTAATACTGAACTACGTACCCTGGTCTTAGAGACGCACTCGAGTGCTCTAAGGATGTTAGGCCAATTAGTTTAACCTTCTTTGCACTTAAAACCCTAGAGCGTGCCTTAGACATCCACATGCGAAGCATTCTAGAAGAATCATCGCTATCCAAATCTCAGCATGGCTACCTCAAGGAAATATCCATGGAAACGGCTCGACAAGGTAAACACCTTGGCCGCATGTTGTGGCCTTAGTGTCAACTCGAGCAAAACTGAATTGAAGCTATTCACTACCAAAACCAAAATACTTGAGTGTACCCTTCCCTGTCTTAACGGTCAATCGCTCATACTATTCTCCAGCGCTGGGTATCAGGCTTGACTCAAAACTTAACTGGAAGCAAAACATGGAACATAGAGTAAGGAAAGCATGCGTAGCCTTTTATGCAAAATCTTTGGGAAAAATTCAGGATTTCAACCAAAGATGAGCTTGGTTCACACCTAATTCATACCTACGCGTCACGGTATGGAGGCCCGCGTTAAGTAAAGGTTACAACCTCACAAAATTTAAAAGGCTCCAAAGAACATCCAACATAGCCCCAACGGATGCTCTTACTCGTACGTTGCTCCTACAATGTCCTACCTGTCGACCTACACACAAAAAATACCGCACTATGCAGCGCAGTCAGATACAAAGAATCTGGATTCTGGATTGCACGGGCTTATGGCCACAGTAACATCCTGGACTCGTGGCGTGGTCACGTTTCAAACTGAATTCATCGCACCAAAACTGAACTTCAATAAAAACTTCCACGTAGGATTTCCGACCAGAGCTCAGTGGAAGAAAGGCGAAGTAGTAAAGAACTTCGCCACGGTCATCTACACCGACGGATCAGAGATAAACACTGTGGTGTGGGGGTCGGTGTCTACCCTGAATCACTAAAATAATCAATGCAATACCGCTTGCCAGATTTTACCAGCGTCTTCCAGGCAGAACTACTGGCAATCCGAGAGGACTCCATGCAACCCGGACATGACACAATGCACAAACAAAACATTGCTATCCCCAAAGATAGCCAAGCCATTATCAAAGCTATCGATTCCACTACCATATCCTCCAAACTCGTATAGGAATACGAGATCTAATCCGTTGTCTCACATCATATCACAAAACATATTATAGACTAGGTCACGCGAGGCGTGGTAACAAAAAGGCACATTTAGTGCTTTCTCTATGTTCATAGCGAACCGCCACTGCTGCCTACCTACCTACCTATCAGGTCTAACTCCATATATGACTTCATTGTAAAAGTTTAGTGAGAAATAGTCCTTGTTGGTCGCTTCTTAGTCAAAGAATGAAGGTTATGCTTCGAACGAAGAATTTTGACGCTGCCAGTCAGCATGAAAATACAGCAAATACTGCACTAGTGCGAGATAAAAATACTACGCCAGATATGTATATTGTTCGCGGGGAGGGTTAATAGAGCGGAAAATAGTTATAACTGCAAATGGACATTAGCACTCCAGCAGTCAATGGGCTAAAGCCTCAAGTTAGCTGAGGACCGGAAACCCAGATTTACCCTGATTTGAAGCATTACTTCAGTACAGCTTCAAAATTTACAACTATCTAAGTAAGTTCAGATTCAGATTTAGTTGCAGTTGGCTATTAAGTTCCTAGACTTGTGCACCGAGGGATAGCTGTTTTGTAAGCTCAAAATCGCTTCTAGAATTCATACTCAAGATTCCGATGACTAACGACTAAGAAACGCATTGAAGTTTAGCAAATTTTTATGAGGTTGAGTCGTTTTAACTGAATTGGACTCCCTGTTTGGCTCTGTTTGACTATCTCTGAGGTCAAAAAATAAAATTGATATTCCTCTTGACTAGTTATTTGTTTTGTATTTATTACTTTTAAATAGATGTTAACGAATCTTGTTCTTATAATACATATATTTTCCAAACTTCTAACATACTCGTATTCCTTATTTTACTAATTAAGTACCGAAAAGAAAAACACAAACAAAATCTTTAAAACAAACAGAACTGATTGGGAATGTTCTATAAAGTGAAGCCACCCTGATCAGCCCAATGAACGCGTCTTCCTTCGTAGTAATCCAGCCTCTCTTGAATTTTCCTTCGTTCCTCATCTAGTGAAGCAAGGCGTTTGTATTTCTGTATTAGATAACAACAACTAAACATAAGGGCGACTTGAAATATAAGCCAAAAAATCAGAATGGCTATCAAAAGGCTTTGATTGACGCAGATAGTCTCCGTCGATGATTCATCTAAAAGAAAATTAGTTTTGAATTGCCTAGACAAGCTTGATGGCATCTTACCAACTCCTGCCACTAGCACGACTCCTTTCTCGCCGTAAATGAGCCCTTTGGTGTCAATGATGTTAGGTCCACGCACGTTTATGTCATAGTTTAAGGGTACTTCAAGATTATATAATGGCGATTTTGATTGGGTTCTGTTTTTCAAGTTAGTTTCCTGTGGTATCGAACTGTCCGGAACTAAGTTTGACGAGTTCTGATCAACGACATTCTCCATGACCGTTGACACGTAGAGTGGATTTTTGATTTGTACAGATTCGTTGAACAAATATTCTCCATCTGCATTCCGTCGACTTCTTCTAGCTGATCCTGCGCCTGCACATATGATTGGCGTACAAGTTCCGGGGCAAAAGTTGATTTTCACATCAAAGCTAACTAGAGACGTTCCGGCAAATTTGAACGCGTGGAAGCGTGCGTAGAGCATTTTTCTGTCACGCGTTGTGACTTTTGTAAGAGCTGGGAATACAGTGACATCGGTGGGACAGCCTCTTTCATCGATCAGCACTATGAAATTGGTGTCGTTATTTGCTTTGGCTACTAGCGATGTTGCATCAAAGTCGAATGGAGTGTTAGCAGGTTGTGCAATGATCTGGAGTTCAAGACTTTGTCCTATTTGGACGTCGTTTGTTTCATGTTGCTGGCTCAGGTCTATGACTTGCATTGAAATTCTGGGAATGTCAAGGCTGGCTCCGTTTATTTGTATAGAGCCTTCGTTTGGCAGTTGACTGTAAGAGATACAGAAAGGAAGCACAGTTAAAGCATGAATTAAAAGTAAATTATTTTTTGTTAAGGAATGGAGTAAATTACTTTTGTGTGAAAGCTAGAGATGATCCTAGAGCAATGGCGCTTGGTAGTGGATTATCTCCTGTTGAGCTGTTATTTATGATACAACCAACCTTGATGAGGCGATCTCCTTGTGTTTGAACGTTTAGGTTATTTTGTATTACGATTAAAGCTGAGATGAATGTTCTGAAAAAAAAAAAAAAATGGGAATAGTTAAATGAAATCTAAAGTTATGTAGTTTGGTGGAAATGCGGTATTACAGGGCATGCAGTTGAGATTAATTTTATTAATGCGTATTTCAACTCTTATATGATTCGAGCGACTGATGCCGTTGAGTACCGCTTATCAAGCACGAGATCTTTTTCTGATCTTGAAAGTTACATATATCGTACCATACCGTGCGGATTCTGTGGTGACCGAATATTGATGGCCCGATGCAACTGTAGAGTAAGATATATCGCTTTAATACAATGGCATGCACAGTCGGAACATCGACAAAAAAGTCAACTAGATTCCACCAACAATCTTAGACCGAATGGTGGGATGGTAGTCGAACTGACAACTCCAAGCAGTTGAACCATCGTAGGTACAATGTTTGGGCATGGGATCTAAAACAAGATCAGCTGGAGTAATCTGAAAGGCAACGAACATCAAACCACGACTTTGTACAGCATCCGTTAGTAGCAACTGGTTCAATACGCCATCTAAGTATGCACTGGTACAATATCGATATCCTTCAGGGTCCCATATCGACAATTTAGGGACCCTGAGGTTAGGAGAGGAAACTAACATAACCTAAGCACACAGAAGTCGATGACCATTTAAGATCTGTGAAAAAAGTTTTGGGTGGTCAAAGAAATACCGGTAAGAGGCAGAGAAATAAGAGCACGTGGCTATCAGCAGATATCTAGAGTCAGCTCGAAAAGTATTGTATATTTCAAAGAAAGTTCAAATTGGATCAGACATGGAAATAGAGAGGCGTTAAATTGAAGTTCAGTACCGTGTGAAGAGTTTATAATACCTCGCAAGAGTAATTGCTTCAACGCTTTAGCGGACTTAAAACCCCAGCAGTAGGAGTGTTTGTGTTTTTATTAAGGAGCTTACCAAAGGATACAGCTTAAAACAACACAATTGCTTTTTGTTATGAAATTATATTCCGGTCAAGAGAAGGAGAGGACACTTCTCGATAGTGTTAAGCTATTTGGACATCAGAGCGACCGTCCGGAATAAGAAACAGCAGATTCTCGAATAAGTCCCGGTTCCTCTAGCAAACAAAGATACTGCAGCCGCTACTAAGACTCTGAGTAAGAATAAGCTACGAGCATTGGCCAATCATTCAAACTTTCCCAAGCTCCACTAACTTTATCAATATAGCTATAGGAGCACTGAGGGAAGTAGAGGAATCTAATGAACATCCTATATGTCTTCTCCAGGCTATTCCAAGTATTGGCACAACCAAACCTCTTAGTCTTTTAAGGCTTTTATTCAACTTAACATTGTTGGGGAGGAGGTGTGTCAAAGGTTTTATTTAAGAAGCGTCATCTTGGCTGGTGGCGGTATTGAGCTACATGTAGACAGCTATGTTATGTCTGGAAAAGCAAAGTAGTAACTAAGAACTAGCTGAGACTATAATGCTCCATTATTGAGTCAATACTTCTACATGAAAAATAATGGCAATGCAAACCTTTGTAAACAGATGTCTATCCATCATCTTGAGGATTTTGGTATGAGATGATACAGACATCATTCAATGGAGAAGGAAGCGATAGTGGATTTGCAACGCCTTAAAATGCGCGACAGTTTTATTTTAAAACACGAAATGAACTAGAATTCGTGACGCAGACAAATTGAGAAGGAATCAGGGGTTGTTCCAGCTGGACAAATTGAAGAAATTCGAACAAGGTTGTGTATGGTTTGTTTCGACGCATAAGGACTGAAACGAATAAAATCTGTAAATTTTAATACGGGCTATACTTCCAATGCGTAAAAATTGCAATCCCATTTTGTAGCCAAATTAGCCTGTATATTCTCTAGTTTCAGTTTGTTATTGATTTTAGTTCGGTGCGGCTTAAAATATTTATAAAATATGAGTCAAGAGCAACGCCGTAAAAAGATCGTCGACAAATGGCCCGAAAATACTTCGCGTTCAAACCATTTCATCGCAAAAAATTTAAACATAGCACGCAGTACAGTGGATTCTGTTATTAAACGATATTTGGAGACGTTGATACGAGGGGCGTTCAATATATTCTCGGTATCGATATGAAGGAAAATGCGAATTCAATTTAAATTGTTTTTATTTTTCAATATAATCTCCCCTAACATCAATGCATTTGTTATGTAAGCTTTTTTAAACCCTCAAAAAAATAAATTTCCTCTTTCTCTGCAAAATACCGACTTGAGTTCTTCATCATCCGAAAATCTTTTTCCACGAAGACATTTTTTCAAATCCGGAAACAGGAAATAATCACTAGGGGCAAGGCCTGGACTATAGGGTGGGTGTTGGATTTCTTCGAAACCACAATCTCGCGCAGCAGCCTTGGAAACTCGCGCCGTGTGAACAGGTGCGTTGTCATGAAGAAGCAACACACCCGCTGCGAGTTTACCCCGTCTTTTCTTTTTAATTTCCTCCCGAAAATTATGCAAAGTGGAAGCGTAGGATGTGGCGTTGATGGTTTCACCTTTTTTTTGTACTCAATGAGCAAGATTCCCTTTGAGTCCCAAAAAACTGTGGCCATGAGCTTCCCGGCAGACGGAGTGACTTTGAACTTCTTCGGGGGGTCTGTTCCTTTTTTATGCCACTGCATGGACTCTTGTTTGCTTTCAGGGTCATAGTGGTGGACCCATGTTTCGTCCCCAGTAACAATTCGATCCAAAATACCGTCCGCGTTCTCACTACACATCTCCAAAAGCTCTCTACAGCATGCGATTCTCACTTTTTTCTGAGGCGCTGTGAGCATTCGTGGCACCCACCTTGCACTGACCTTTGAAAGGTTAAGATGGTCATGAAGAATGGTGTGAATGGTACCAATTGAAAGCTTGGTGATCTCTGCCATCATTTTCACCTTTATTCGGGCATCCTCAAGAACAAGTTTTTCAACTTTTTTGATGCTTTCTCCCGTACAAGCAGTAGCCGGGGCGCCGGAGCTGGGGTCGTCTTCAATGCTCTCTCTGCCTCTCTTGAACTCACTTGACCACTTTTGCACAGTTGATAATGAAGGTGCGGAGCCACCATCTCTTCATGAATAGTTTTTTGACTTTTTCCTTGCTTAGTGAGAAATTTAATTACAGCGCGATGCTCAATTTTCACCATCATCGTCTCAGTTGTCATTATGATTCTGTTTAACTAGAGATAAAACGCGAATTAATAATCACATTTATATGAAATTTTACATGAATGCACTAAAATAATAGTATTACTTGATAAATAAGTCAATTTATATATACAACCACAGCTTCACCCCGATATCGAGAATATGTTGAACGCCCCTCGTAGTTAAGCGAAAACAGAAAAGTGGAGCACATGATACAAATTTGGACAGGAAAATAGTGGATGCCATCGTAAAAAACCGGACTATGTCATTCAGAAATATTGCTCGGAAATGTAATACCAACCAAACAATGGTACAAAAATCTAGAAAACGTAACGGTCTAAAAACACGTAAAAAACAAAAAATACCAAAAGTTACTGAAAAGCAAAAAAAGTCATAAAAACACGAGCCTGAAAGCTATACGAGTTGATCGGCAAAAGGAAAGCGTGCTTGGTTTTCAATGACGAAACTTATGTCAAAGCCGACTTTACTACTCTTCCAGGTGCGCAGTTTTACAACTCGTTTGAAGCTGAGATTCTTCCGCAATCAACAACATCGATTGGGATGGAAAAATTCGGGTCAAAATATCTCGTTTGGCAGGCCATTTGCCAATGTGGACACAGAAGCTCATCGTTTATTACAACGGGAACAATTAACGGAGAAGTGTACATTAACGAGTGCCTAAAAAAACGGTTGATTCCTTTCTTAAACAAACACGAGGGTTCAACATTATGCTCATGCGACGTTGAGCTTTCTTGTTGCTAAAAATGTCGACTTTGTCCCAAAAGACATGAATCCACCCAATGTTCCACAGTGCCGTCCCAATGAAAGGTATTGGGCTTTGGTCAAAGCTAAATTGAGGAAAAGTGAGCAGTGTGCAAAGGACGTAAAAGATTTTAGTGCTAAATGGAAAAGAGCGTCCAAACAGATCACGGATTTAACTGTCACCAACCTTATGAAGGACATTCGAAAGAAGTTGAGAAAAGATGGGAACCCAAATATTTTTTTTTATTTTTTGTAATTGTGAATGAATTTAATAAAAACGGAGTTTTAAAGTAAATAAAAAAAATTAACATGATTTATGAAAATATGTTTTTTTTTTTTTTACTTTGAAGTTTCCAAATTTTATTCGTTTCAGTCCTTAGTAGCAATGTGTAGAAGAAAGTTGAAGGCTTCAACCACGACAAATTTCAAGGCTCGGTGCCAGAAAATATTCCTGCTCTTGTACCTATTTGACCCAACTATATTGCACTCCTACTTTAATTTGGCTCACTAGACCAGAATGGGTAAGTTTGTGAATAACTTTTGAATGTTCAATGCTTTACTTTTGACCAGAAGCTCCACATGAGGACAGAGCTTCTGTATAGTACGTATAAAGAGCAATTGTTGACCCTTTGGTTAGGTAAAAAGGGATGGGTTAGGTTAAATTGGTCTAATGTGATTCCGTGTTGATATTGTTACTGTATTAAAGCATTATTAAGTATTATTATTATTATGGTAGGTCCTACGTAGCTTGTGTTGGCTAAAAACTGACCAGAGCTTTTAACAAATCAAATGACATCTATCAGTTTTGCTTTGCTGATGTCGTCAAGCTCTCCAAAAAGTCTGTATCACAGGTGTTTAGTACGGCTTATTTGGAGACCAGGGCAGTCGCTCAGCAAGTGTGCGATAGTTCTATGTCCTCTCCGTTCCTATGGCTTCTATAATAATCTTGAGAAAAGGCTCCTATTCTGCTGTGGACAGTTAGGACACTTGTAGCGATATGGATGTCTTCTTTGTTGAGTCCGAGGAGAATACCTGTTCCCCCACTGTCTAAGTTTGGCCAGAGGGATCTCGAGATGACACCATTACCGTGATGCATATCCTTGCCTTCTTGGATCATTCTATGGCTATAAGTTCCATTTAACGTTTCAGGATTTCAATTGGTATATACGAGTATGTCGTTGCGTGTGCTACTCCTGTGCAGAGAGGCGCCCTTTCTTGATAGTTCATCCGCTTTCTTATCACTTTAGTGTGTCTAGGTATACAGCAGATATCCACTCGGTGAGATTAGCAGACCCTACTTAGTGCCTATTCACATTGGCATGGGCAGGACGATTGTCCGAAAGAGAAAGAAAGCTTTTTATGTAAGTGGGAAGAAGAAGGTTTACTTGCAACGAAAATCCACTTCTGAAATGGATTTTCGGGTGAAGCATGATGTTTTGTCTAACATCGTTCCATTTTTGACACGTTTTTGATCGTTGATAAGCAAGGAAGTGTAAAGTAGATGTAAAAAGGTATGTTTCAGGCCAACTTCCAGATTTAAAATTAAAAATTGTCAGATTCAAGTGTTCCGTTTGTCAAAAATGTGAAAATGTGAACGCGACGTTCATGGGCAGGACTTTCATGCCCACGCCAGTGTGAACAGGCACTTAGAATTTGACGACAATTTTATATAGTGCTATTCAAAATAGTTGGCCAGGTAGATAGAACGATCAAGTTCCATGAGTAGTACAGCCTGGGCATCTTTACGAATGGCAACTATTATATTTGTTTCTGCATGAAAAATACTACATACATTCGTCCGGAATATTCAAGGAGTCCTGGATCTGTAGAATTTCACAGTAGACTTAAGCTCCAGTACATTTCTTCATTTTGGAGCCGTCCGTGACGTGAGATGTGGAGAAACTCCTATCCAAGTCCACTCATGGCACGATGTAATCACTATACCTCGTCAGTCTTGATGATTCGTACTCCTGTATTATAGACGCGTGTCCTAAATTGTCTGATTGAGCTTTTGGAAGAGGTGCATTTAATGGAATTCGTCTAAAGGAGGGAGGCTGAACATTATCTCTAGTGCAGCTTGATGAGTAGACCTTAACGCTCCTGTTACTGTTAAAAAGACACAATCTTTGAATTTTTGTGAGTGTTTTGAGATAACTAGTCGTTTCCGCGGCTTTTCACTATACCAGCACACTATGGCCATGTACATCCAGTATGTTATCCATAGTCTTAAGTAGGCTACAACGGTTACATGTTCTTTGACATGTGTAGAGTGCACCTGGTGATTGTTTGGTTCTTCTTTCGATGTTATCCTTCCAACTGAGCTTACCGTTTAGTATGATTCCTAGATATTTAGCTTCGGATGAAAGTTGTGCCCTAACGCCGTTGATTTTGATTAAACATCTCTAGCTTTCTTTTTCTTGTGACCAACACTAGCTCGGTTTTGATGGATTTATCCTCAAATTATTTTGTGTTGTTCAAAGCTGACTTCATTAATTCGCTGATCGTTGGAAGATGTTTTACTCCCACTAGAAAGACTATATAGTCGTCGTAGGCTACTGCCTTAACACCCTTCGGTTCGAAATTTGTAAGGATGTCGTTTACCACAAGAAGCCACAGAAGTGGAGAAATTACTCCTCCTTGCGGAGTTCGTCTTGCAACCCTTATCCTGATTGTGTTTCTTCCAAATTCTGAATTGATAATTTTGATCTTTAGCATGTTCTCAACGCATTATGCTATGGAACTTGTCCAAGGCCGTCTTTATAGATGTAGTGTGTATATAATTAAATTCTCCTTCGATATCTAGGAAGGCGGCTATAGTGCACTCTTTGTAGTACATATTCTTTTCTATGGCAGCTACAACCTCGTGCAGTGCCGTCTCTATCTTTAAGGTAAGCGTGTTGAGAAGCGTTGTGTTGTTGAGTTTTTGTTTTATATGTTGATCTAGGATTCTCCCCAGTGTTTTTAATGGTAACGGGGAGAGATTTATGGGTCTGTAATCCTTAGCCGAGAAGTGGTTAGAGCTTAGTGCTTTGGGAATGAGAACAACTATTACTTCTTTCCTGTTGTTTGGAACTTAGCCCAGCTTTAGATGATCGATAAAAATAATTGTAAGCCAAGGTATGTATATGAAAGAGCGTGTTGTAACATGGCCGGCATTATCTCGTCCATTCCCGCCGATTTGTCGGGATTGAACGGTTTGATCGCCCATGTTATTCTTTTCTCTGTGATCAGGTTAAAGATTATGAGTTCGTTGATAGTAAATGCTGCCAGTTAATACCTCTTCACGAACATCAACCCTGGAAGTGAGTTTCCATAAAAAGAAATAGTGATCCCTGACTATTCTCTGTCTAGACTCTATTGGAGTCTTTCAGATATCTCGGGGCCATTGGATATACGAGTAGCTCTTCAGAACCTCGTTCATTCATTGGTACTTTCCATCGCTTCATAAAAAAGACTCATTCTTCCTTTTTTTTGGTAAGAGTTGGGTTCAGTTTAATTGGTCTAATCCTCCTCACTTATGGTGTGTTCTGCTTCTCTATGAAGTTTTCTGATCTCTGTTCTGTGACTTTTTAGTTCGTTTGGAGGGCTTGCAATAACTTGAGGTGGGGTAGTTGTTAATGACAGATTTCCTTAGGTTTGAAGTTACATGTTTTACGGCAGAGTCAATGAAAATGTGTTCGCATATCCAATTGTAGTACGCGGTTCAGTTAGTTTTCCTAGGATTTCGGAATTTGTTTTAATGGTCGGGTCATTGTCTCTAGTGAAGAGAATTCTTTAGTAGATACTCTCCAGTTATTGATACACATATTTGTGATTGTTAAGTAGACAATTTCTTCTCTGTATCAAGATCTTTGGAGTGGTCAACCAAAGTTAAGACATATTATCAGTGGACCTGTTTTTGAAACTTTATATCTTTTCGTGTAATATAAGTTTCGTATTTAATGGCCTTTGCCTTCCTAGTAAACTCACCTTGAAAGCTTGTTAAGAGCGGACTCCATTAAGTTACTTAATATTGGTGAGAATTTGAACTGGACTGAAAGATCTATGACAACCACTGAACTCACAACCTTTAACTTTTCTGAGGATCAACCGTTTTCTGACTTCAGCTAAGGATAGATCACTCTACTTTACAATAATTTGTTGATGACGTTACTAAGGTATGCCATGACCTTCAGCACTGTGCACTTGGTTTCACGCCTTCGGTCTTTGTATTATTAGAAGCGCCTTTCATATCCAGAAAGGGTACCATAATCAATTCCATCTCGTTTAGAGATTTCTCATTTGTATTCAATACAGAGTAAAGAATAATTAATCCCTACGTCTTGACTAGGTGCTGTATAATTAAGGTAGATACTCGTCACTGAGCGGCGTCAATCCGGTTATGGCTGTGATGAAAGAACAAACGCATATCAACTCTGCTTTTCTAACATCCTTGCGGTAGTATCTGGTATTGGCCATTCGAACTTGACACAGCTTAGCATGTAAGCATGAGTGTTGAGCGAGAAGACACTAGCAATACTATCATAATCCCCTTTGATAATAACAGATTTAATCAAAGCTGACACCAACAGCCAGAGTTGTAGATACCTTAAATAATATGTTTGGAGCTGCGATCAATAAGGACCCTAAAAATAAGTTGAAGTAGAAATTGAGGATGAACCTTTAATGGGCCAATGGCAGTTCTTATCTCTCTGAATTAGATTACTGACTTCAGAATTGTCGGACTCCTTTGGATCTCCGATTACTTGAAATTGCCATGCTTGATTGAATTGCCTTGTCATAATTCGCATCAGAGTTAAGTTCGGTCACAGCAGCCTGATATCCCACTGATATACGAGGGTTATCTGAAAAGTTTCCGATCGAACAATGATACAAAACATTTGTTCTCAACATTTTTTATTTTTCTACATAGTCTCCTTGTAATTCTACACACTTCTCCCAGCGATGATCCTATCTCTCTAACCCGTCCAAATAGTACTTGGCGTTTTTCTCTGCAAAATAATTGTTGGCGTAAGTGATTGCCTCCTCATTTGACGAAAATCTATGTCCTCCGAGCGCAGTTTTTAGATGAGGGAACAAAAAGAAGTCGCTTGGGGCTAGATCTGGTGAATAAGGCGGATGGTCAGTTCAAACCGTAATTCATGGATTTTCGCCATGGCAACCGCGGAGGTGTGAGACGGTGCGTTGTGTTGGTGAAACAGGATTTTCTTTTTCTGCAAATGTGGCCGTTTTTCCGCAATTTTTGCCTTCAGCTTGGCAAGTAATGATGCGTAGTATGCTCCTGTAATGGTTTTTCCTTTTTAAAGATAATCGATTAAGATAACTCCTTTACTATTCCAAAAAACAGTCACCATCACTTTCCAGCCGAAAAAACAGTTCTTGCTTTTTTTGGAGCCGGCTCGCCCTTTGCAGTCCACTGTTTTGACTGGATTTTTGTTTCGTGCGTATAATCGTGTATCCAAGTTGCATCTACAGTAAATAATCGGCGCCAAAACTCGGATTTATTGCGTCTAAACTGCGCCAACAGAGCGTTGGAAATGTTCATCCGAACACGTTTTTGGTCTAACGTAAGCAAACGCGGCAACCCACCCAAAGGCCTGTCAACTAAAAACTACGCTTCCAAAATGACTGAAACTTCGGTAAGTAGCTGTCAAAAGATGCACAACTAGCATTCACTAGTTTTTATTGACGGGTGCCGCTATCTTTACGTTGCGGTAGGAAACTTTTCAGGCAACCCTCGTACAGTCACCCATGCACAGAGGAAATAGACGAAAAATGCTTATGTTTGTGCGGTCTCCACGATAAAAAAAATTGTTTTAGGAGATTCTAATGCTAAAATAGAAAAGTTTGACATTTTTGGCCATACAACCGGACAGCATAGTCTAGAAACAAAATTAGACTAATTGATTTTTCTGGAATTACATGATCGTCAAGCGTTGCGGTTAACGAAGAGTCCCATTACTATAGACTCGAACCACTTCCTAGTCGAAGGTACGTCTTTGGATATCCCCGATGTCAAAATAACAGTGAAATATTCTTAATAAAACTTAAAGTTAAACGGCTGCCATCAAAATCGACTGCCATAACTTTGACGATCGTATATCCCCCAACAGTGAAAGAGCATGAGAAGTGCGCGATCGAAGAAATAGAGAAGTGCTATTCCAGATACAATATTGGCAGGTTTCACAAAAAGGTAAACAGAATACATGAACCCGACAAGACCTGAAAAGAGACTCTTATGCCTGATTTCACAGTACGAGCTTAAGTGTCGATACAACGATAAGCTCAGGATTAACACAAATTTATTTTTCACAGTGCAGGCTTGACGATAAATTTTACTTAAATAGTGGTTTAAGTTAAGCCATCGACTTCCGTGGCTTAAGTGTCGATCCTGAGAATTAGAGATAAGCAATGACATTTGGTGGTACATATGTAGATTCCTAGTCGGCGGAAATGAACAAAATTTTGTTTTCACGCAGAAAGAACCATGAAAATTGTCAGGTGTTCGATCGAACTGCATTGTACATAGATAGCAATATCTAAGCCTATGTATGCTCTATCAACTCATCTTAAAGATTTGGTCGGGGGAAAGTACGAGTATGTTTGATAATCACCGGCTTGAAATCTTGTAGAAAAACTTTCCTGCCGTATCGTGTAAACGCCTGGAACGACTTGTTAAAAATTTTACTGAACACTATCAATGCGGCTTAAGTTCGGTAACTCCACAATTATCCAAATATTCACACTGAGATAGATATTAAGTAAAGCACAAGAAGATCAATATCCACTACTTCTTCATCGATATCACATATGACAGAATATCTAGATGTGAATGACCACAAAGCCAGGTATATGACAGAGATATTATATGTATATCTTGGCGCCGCTATTAAATGATAATGACACCTCAGCAGAAATCAAGAGAAGGGTTACTCTTCTCAAGAATGCTGTAAGTAAGTATTGAAACCTTGCCAAGAAACACTAAGGACGTCCTGCACTATAACGCTGAAGCATTGACGTTAATGAAATAGGATGTCGACATTATCGGTCGTTTGAACGTAAGATTCTTTGAGTGATTTTTGGCCCGATTGCGTTGACGGACTTTGGAGGGGAACATGTAATGGCGAGTTTAGTTTTTATTATTTATATTACTTAATTTACACTTAAATGCTATACAAAAAAACGCTTAAAAATTAGCTTAATTAACTTAAAATTATCTTATTCTAACTTACTGGCCCCATGCGGACACCCTAAGTTAAACCTAGCACTTAAACTATGTCTTTCGACGTATCTTACAGTCTTTATTTAATTTTGTATTAACATTACATTTAAAACTAAGAAAATAAATTTTTAAGCAAAAACTTAGTATATGGACAGTTTTTTTTAATATTAATATAAAAACTTAAAACTAAAAGCTTACAGATTACCTAAAAATAAATCTTAATAATCTACTTAACCTACTTACATCTAATACATTATATATACATACATGATATATATATACCTAATATATAGATATATGTATATATAGGTTTTTTTTTTATAATTTTTTATTTTTACTAATTTTAACTTACCCATACTGAGAACTATGTAAGCCGGCCATGGCTAAAAAAAATTAGGCGACCCACTTTGCTTCACATGAAGCTAACAAGTATTTTTTTTTTTTATAATTTACGCGCGCCTAAGGGGTTATGATATCCTTTTACTGCTGCCAGGGCGCGGGCGGAAAGATAGAAGGAGGAGAAAGGAAAGCATTGTTGTGATGTAGTGGTTTGAAACTCAGGTGTGTTTTGGTTTCGATATTGGCTCTCCAGTGGTGTGAGTCCGAATAGGACGAGAGATTGGAGGAATTCGACGACGAAGCATCCTTTCCTTCAAAAAGCCACCAAAATTGTTGGTGCTGCTGAGCAACATCCCTTCTGTTGCGACTCCCTACCGCCCTACTGAACCGAAGACGCTCCGCACTGCCGTGTGCGACGTCTCTGTCGTAGTTGAGTCCCCTGTCCGCAGCTATTCGAGCGACGTGGAAGATTAGCGGCACAGCCAATCTGTCCTGGATCAGACCTTTACTATCTAGGTAGAGGAACGCTTCTGGAGCAATAAAGCCGTCAAAGCGAACTCTCTCGTGATACATATAATTAGGGTAGTAAGCCCTGGAGATCAGGTTGTTCGATGAGGTCATTGCTCTTGCAATGTGCCTTCGAGTCAACTTAATGACGAAATTGTCCACTCTTATTAGGTTCGCCCTATTGTATAAGACCTCATTACGATAGAATTTTATGTATTCAGATTCTGGCGTTCTGTATAAGCGAAGACAAGTCTTTTCCAACAAACTCGCTCTCACGCTGAACCACACGGGACATCCAAATACAAGCATGGGCCTGATAAGGGCCATGTAGCAGATCACCTTCACCCTCGCATCGAGTTGGCTGTTATAAAACAGTCTCCTTGTAAGGGCAAAAGCACCTCTGGCTCTGGCCAGAGCAACATCTATGTGTTTGTTAAAATATAGATACTGATCTAGCCAGATCCCAAGGTATGTATCTGACTACATTTCGACAAGCAAGTGGCTGTCCATGTTGTCCGACGATAGAGAGCTTTTGCCAGTTTTTTCTGGTATCCCTAGAGGCCCCAGACAACGGCGTCCTAAACAGAATTGTTTCCGACTTCTGAAAGTTAATTTTCAACTTCCAGTCGTCGCAATATCGCTTAATTTTGTCGAAGTCACGTTGCAAGAGTATATTAATGACTTCAATCTTTGGGCCTGATCTGTACGCGATTAAGTCGTCTGCGTACGCTATGGTATGGTGAAGTGAACCTATTAGATCACTTGTGTAAATGTTGAATAGGATCGGCGAATTTACCGCACCCTGTTGCAGACCGTTTTTAATGTTAAATGTTCCAGCAGAAATCACATCACCATTCTTCACGATGAACTGTCTACTGGAGAGCATATCAAAAAGAATATACAGCAGTGGTTTACTAATGCCCAACCTGTCCAGCTTGAAGAAGAGTCCCTCTAATCATACGGTATCGAAGGCCCTTTCCAAGTCAATCAGGCAGGCACCAGTGCACTGTTACTTGCCTTTGTTCCATTGGATATCAGGAACCAGTTTAGACGCAGCATGAATGATATCATGCCCCGCCTTGAAACCGAATTGATTATCCGGAATTATATGTTTGTCCTCAACCCACTTAGTCAGGACTTTATTGATCACCTTCTCGAAAACCTTACTGATGTTTGGAAGAAGACTGATCGAACGGAGATTCGCCGGATTGGAAGTATCTTTATTCCTTTTGGGGATGGGATGTACCATACCAGGGTGGTATAAATGTTTACCGCTTCTAGTGGGAGATGTCGAAGCACAATGTTCGGTATTTCATCGGTTCCCACTGATTTCTTACTTCTAAGCGATTCGAAGATCGTTTGGAGCTCTTCCTTCGAAATGAAAGGTGGTAATACCCTTTCATTGGGGATGAAATTATTTGCCATATTCTCGTCACTGAACTGGGTGAAACCCGAGTTCTCGAATCGCCAATTCGCAATTTCATTTCGAAGGCAGAAATTGTGCACAAGGGCTCGACTCTCCAGGTCGTGGTTCGGGCCAATGATGTCATTCGCTTTGTACACTTCCTGGAAAGTCGCTCCTATAGCCTCTACCTTCTCCTGCGGATCCTCGATCACAAAGTAGTTGTCATCATCAACTGCCTCATTTGGATCGATACCTGCTGCTACAAGTATTTGTTCGTTGTCCGTCGTACGGGCGATTTTGAGACATGGAAGGTCGTTTTGATTATTTCTCCGAAATATCTTATTTATTTGCGGGAACATATTCGGGTTGCTGGTGTTTACAGCCCGAGTTTTATTGTTCCAATACAAACTTACAGAATTTCTGTAATTTTCCTGTATTAATATCTGGAGGTTTTTAATCGACGACTTCAATGATCTCCGGGTTATGTCTGTCAGTAAACTGTCTGCACAAGGTTTTTAGTTTTGGCAGCAGTCTACTTTTATGTCGGTGCAGTGCGTCAATAGTTGCGTTGCGGAATAAGTCTTCGATGTCAGTATGTTGATACCGAGGTATCGTTTTGTCCATTGTTCGTTTGATTATCTCGTCCATTAGTTTTAGATACCTGTCAATCTTCTCGTTTGACAGATTTCTGTTGGACGGTGGGTAGAGCGAATTCGAAGAGAGTGCTCTCGTCAGTGTTCTGGTGAAGTGTGTCCAGCGCACCCTACTATAATTGTAGGAATGCCTTTGCACAAACTCATCCAATTCCGCAATTTCGTTGGGAACAGTTATTTCGGTGCTGAGACCGCAATGGTCACTGTCATACACGAAAGTGCATAGACAGTTTGTAGTTTGTTGGTTACTGCACGTCAGTTGTATTCGTGAATCGAATAGCAGGAGATCCAGATAGGACCCGTGTCTGGGAAACGACGGACTATCCGTGGCTCTGAGGCCGAGTCGATACATCACACCGTGCTGACTCTACCAATTGAATAGTAGATTCCCTCTAGTATTTGGTGTATTATTTCTCCAATCTCTATGTTTGGCGTTAAAATCTTGGTTAAGTTCTCCTCCAATTCCAGCCTCAGGAATCGAAACAGTGTCTCGAGCTCTGAGATCAATAAGGTGGATTGAGTAGCCTTATAACCGCTTTCCACTACGGAGAGGGATGTACATGATGCATGCTTCCAGCACCTGAAACCTACGTACTACACGACTGTATACTCTTTTGAAACGCAGTCCCTTTCTTACCAAGATCGCAACACCACCTCCTTGAATAGAATTGGGTCGGTTTTTTCGTGATATTTCATATCTTCTGTGTCTCATTTTGTGCCTTTTGGTAAGCTTAGTTTCGCTAACCAAAAGCACATCAGCGGCTTGGTCTTTAAGCAACTTAAACAGTGCGCCTCTTCATTCGAACCTAATCAGTGACATGTAATGGCGATCTATGCAATAGTTGTACAAAATGACATCGATTTGGGCAGAGAAGTTGAATGAGTTTTCTACGGCAGGTGGACCGAAAGGATATTAATTTGGTTTCTTGCTCTGTAGAGACTGACTTTGGCTGGTCCTGTGGTGGACGGAAACCTCAACTATCTTAGAGTATAAAACTGGAGGCAGTTAGCCAAAGCCTGCGTTAACTAGAGAGGTTTATTAGTTAGGGTTCCAACCTAAAAAGTTCAAGGCTCATTTACGTTTTCAGATGAAAGGATTATAAACTGATTGACAAAACAATTTTTGGATCAATGTGGGTGATTCCAAGCTTTTCGGATAACGTTTTCACCTGCATTTTTCTTTAAGTTACAAGAATGTGACTATGTTTAAGAAAGTCTTTTTAAAATTGGTTAGACGGGCGAAAATCAACTGCAGTCAACGTGCTCTATAGAACAGTGATACACTGTTTCGGTCACAATAATTAGGAAGACAGAGGGTTAGTATTGGCTTCGATTCGATCATGGTCAAAAAGATTTCGTTCATAAGAACGTTGGTGACGATGTCGTTCATTATCAGTTCAATGGAGACTACAAACCAGTGGTTAGGCAAGTTACAAAACTTATGACTAACGTCTTACCTTTGGTATTGTTTGGTGACTTCGTAGGCGCGAAGAATTCCACAGCGTTTTTCTTGAATTTCATTTCCAATTGGAAGACGTAGTAGAGTTGATCTAGAATAAAATTTCATGCTTGAGTACTATTCTATAATTTATTTTATTAAATTTGGTTACTTTGTTCCATTGCCCAATGTCATACAGTCTCGGGAATGAGAGCTCACGTAAATTTTACCTCGGAACCAATCCTTTGGTGAATACTTTATTGCCATTTCCTCGTTATTACAAATAACTGACACTACAATGAAACATTAAATTATAAAGAAAAAATAAAGAAATACAATTTGTACAGATACACAAATGGAATTTGCATTAGCAGCACAATATATCTTTACTAGTGACTAGTTCAGAGACGTGATGCGATCCATTACGAAACATAAATAATGAATTGGTCATCGAATAATGAAACTCCACAGATTATTGCGAAATTGTTGAAGTAACTTATTGTAGGTTTTCCCCATATTTAACTCAGAGTGCATCTAATTGCATTTCCAGAAGCAGTAGACTAAGAGTTACTGTTCTGACTTAAACTGCAAAACCGCAGGCGACAGAGTGATGCATGAGAAGAAACAATCTACGAGAGTTTAAAATACGTAAAAAGTCCCTCGAGGTATGAATAGGTATGCTAAAATTTAGCTTTTGAATGTACGAGAGGGAAGAATTTTGAAATTTGAAAACTATCTTTAAGAGGGGCAGTAGGAGGGCACTACATCACTATGGTGTTTTCATGAAAACAGTAACTGAAAGCCTAGAACTTAAAATGTGCATTAAATGGGCTTGTATCTACATAGTTGCAACTCACCAAGCAGATTAAAATATATTTTCTGTGATTTTTTGGTTTCTTGAATGCTTGACCCAGACCCAGAGAGCGTCCCTGCTGTCAATAATTCCCGCTAAATACATGTCAAGTGGAACAGGCGTTTATTCTGTTCAAAGTTGGGATTGAGTGGTATGAAGTGGTTACTTACTTACATAGCTGGCGCTACAGTTCGGGGTGAACCTGCCTCCAACTGCGCACTCCAAGTCGGTTGAGGTTCCTTTCTACTTGTGCGCGTTACCTTAGGTAGGGTCTTTCTCTACTGCGTTGTTCCCCCTGGTTAGATTTCATGACTCAGCGGAACATTGGTGTTCATTCGCTCTACTTGTTCTAGCCATCTTTGGCCACTGATGCTCAGGTTTCCGACTAGGCCGATGTCATTTTACAGCTCGTATAGTTTGTCGTTTAATCTTCTCCTCCAAAGCCCGTCAATGCAAGCGGAACCGAATAATTTTCGAAAAATTTTTCTCTCCAAATGACTGAGGTTGTCTTCATCCGCTCTCGATAGGATCCATGATTCTGCGCAATAAAGCAGGGCTGGAACGATTAAGGTCTTATGTAGAGTCTCCTTAGTTTTTCCTTACCCCGAATTGCCTTCTTAGCCCAAAAAAACAACAAGAGCAATTAAAAAGAATGATTCTTCGTTTTATTGTTGTTGGCAGAATTCATAGTACACCTTGAATGACTCGAACTGCAATCAACTTCAGACTGCTATAATTTCCAAACCGTTCATGACAGTGAGCTCAAGTTTTGACACATGACAGATGACAGATAATTTTATTATTTACAAGCCTTTTAAGCGATTTGCGTCTCAGTTGTGTTGAAAATTTTTTATCAGCGATGGAATTCAAACGTAATAGTGTGATTGCTTTATATTTGGCTGGAAAACCACAAGGACCTGTAGTTAGAGCCCTCCAGCACCTCAACGTGCATAAATCATTTGTGTCTCGAACCACAGCTCGTTACCGTGATACTGGCAGCGTTGCAAAACTCCATGGAGATGGTCATAAAAAAACAGCAACATCGGCAGAAATGGTTCGATGGCTCACACGAAAGTGGTGAGTTGCCGAATTTGGTTTTTTCCGATGAGTCACCATTTGTTATCGAGCAATATGTCAACAAAGAAAATGACCGAGTTTGCTTGCCAGAGCGGTCCTTCGAAAATTTACACCTTCGGACGGCCACCAGAAAGCAGGCAGCACCGATGGTGATGGTTTGGGCCGCCATAACCGTCGATGGTCGCTCTCCGGTCGTATTTTTGGACCGTGGCCGTGGCGTCAAAATTAATGCAATCGTATACCGTGAAACTATCTTAGAGGCAGTATTGAAGCCTTGGGCAGACAATCATTTCGGTCGGAGACCGTGGACATTTCAACAAGACTCGGCACCGTTTCACAAAGCGCGTATCAACCAAGATTGATGTTCCACACTTCATTTCTACGATACAATGGATTGCAAATTCTCCGGATGCAAATCCGTTTAATTTCTCTGTCTAGAGTATTTTGAAGGCAAAGGTTGGCACTAAAAAATACCAAAGTTTGGACCACCTCAAACAAACACTTCGCCGGGAATGGGCCAAAATACCGCAGAGCCACTTGTGTGCAGCGTGCGATGCTTTCTTAGGCCGTCTCAAGGCCATTATTCGCGCAAAAGGTGGAAATATTGAAAACTGTTACTGTTACAATTTGAAAATTGATGTATTTTCCAACATTTTTTGCTGTGGCAGAATAAAATTTATCAAAAAATAAAAAAATTATAGCATTTTAAAAAGTTGGAGTTCGAATCATTCACCCTGTAGATCAAAGATAAGCAAAGTCTGTAACGTTTTGTCCAATTCGTCGATGTTGTATGCTCCTTGTTCCTGACAGCATATACTTAGCTTTGCCATCATTTACAACTAAACCCATTTTGACAGCTTCCGTCTCAATGCTAGTGAACGCACCGGTGATAACCCGCCAACTTCTTCCAATTATGTCGATATCATCGACGTACGCTAAAACAGACTTTTGAAAGATTATCCCTCCAGTGTTCCTTGATAGCGCGTCACCTTGTCTAAAACATCAGAGGCCTTGCTTAAGTCGTTACCAACTTTGACGGATCAGCGAGGGTTCTCAATCGTCATTTTTCACAAACGGGTGAGTTTGCCAGGAATACCAAAACTAAACATGGTTCTATATATCTCGCCTCTATAAATGCTGTTATAGGCGTTTGACTTCTGAGCCTTTTCCAAGATCTGCCGGGGTTTGAAGATTCGGTCGATTGTAGACTTGCCTGGTCCGAAACCGTACTGATAGGGACCAATTAGGATTTCAGACATTCATACAATATGGCAGATAAGATCTTGTATGCGGTGTTGAGGAGACCTATGCCTCTATAGTTAGCGTTAGTTTAGGTGATCTCCTTTTTTGTGGATCGGGCATACACTCTTCTGACCAGATCTGGGAAATAAGTTGGTGCATACTCTCCATATTGCTATCCTTACTTCGTTCTGGTTTTGGTTATCATCGTTTAAGTTGAATGATCTATCCTGTCTGACGGCGGAGTTTTGAGCTTTGTTGCCGTTATACAGTCTACAGCAAAGTTTTTCTATATTCTCAGGACCGACGATGACTCTACTACAAGTTTTCCTCCTTCATAGCACAGGCTTCTGTACGGGTCTTCTTTCCTCGACACGTTCATTTTACCTATTGGTAAAACTTCAATACGTTATGCCTCCTTCTTCCGGAGGGCCGACGGTAGTCCGTCCTCTTCCACTCGTAGAGCTCAAGAGCAGCTGGCGACCTTAAAACTGGAGCTAAGCACCATAATGTTATTAACTTCCATACCCTAAACACCACATCCCATGCCTCGTCCAACATTTATCTCTATCCGCCCACTCTCCAGGCTTAGAGAAACAAAGACGAAAGCATTCGTCTCTTTTGTGCCTATCTACATGACAAATCGGACTCGGTCTACCTACCGTCCCTATCAGCCTCAGGAGCCTTTACGTGAGGTACCACGAGATTTTTAGCATGTCCTGTCAGAAAGTGTCAGACGACATTGCTGCTAAGAGGTCTTCTCTCTAAAACCAATGCTGTTCTATGCCAATCGCATGCTCTTCCCATTGATATTTACGTCCCGACTGAAACCAATCTGATTCCCGACATGAAGAACCAGGAATTTTTTCCCCCCCTAGTTTTATTGTTTTTCGCGACGAGGGCCAGGCGTTTTACTGGCATCCACAACAGCCTTAACTCTCTCCCAATAACATTTCTTCATCCTCTAAAGTCGACTTTGTCGCAATAAAAATATCACTCCCCTTCAACCCACTTTATGTTATATGTTGCTATATCCTTCCAGCTCAACTTATTAAATCCTAATTTGCTATCGATGCGATCGACCAGTTAATTGACCTGTTTGACTCTATTGACGATATCCTTATTTTTGGCGACTTTAATCTTCCTCAGCTACAGTGGACTCCATCAGGTGATCAATCTGTTTTCATCGCTTCAAATGCCAACTCAGCTAAGGAATGTCTCTTCTTAGATCGCTTAACGGACTCAAGTCTATGCCAAGTCAGCAGTATACCCAACTACATGGGCAGCCAATTAGACCTTATTTTCACACAAGATTCAATTAACTCCTAAGTCTCACTTTGTCAACTATCTCTCTCAACAATCGATAACTACTACCCTCCCCTTCTTCTCACGTTTTTCATAACTCTCTGTCCAGTCCATTCCCCCCACAACTCTCTCATCCTACGATTTCCATAAAGCAAACTTTCACAAAATTAGTGACTATCTCAGCAGATCCCATTTTAACTTTCACAACCTAAGTATAAATGATGCCTTATCCATTTTTTATAGAGAAATATTTAATTCTTTTTGCCTTTACATTCCGTTTTCCCGCCTTAAAACATCATCTACTAGCCCTCCCTGGTATAATCGCAATCTTCGTTCTTTCCAAAATAAGAGAAACAAGTTATGGGCTGTTTTCTTTCGCACCAGATCCTTTTCCAACTATTCCAACTATCTTGGCGCTTATCTTTATTTCACCGATTCACTTTACGATTCCCTTTACCAGCGCTACCTTAACAATACGCAAGTCAACCTTAGAAATGACCCTAAGTCCTTCTTCCAATTTGTTAACTACAAAAAAACTCACCATTGCCAACCTATTTGCCACCTTTTTCAAACAATCCTTCACCAACCACTCCTTTGTACCAGATCCATCCTATTTTAATTACCTACTGAATTTCTCCAATGCCCCACTACTCTCTCTCACCTTGGGACCTGTCTTATATCGAATATATGGTATTGTAACTTGCACCAACTTAATAACGAATTCACACCCGGCCCAGACGACTTCCTTGCCATATTTCTTAAAAAATGTTCTTCCTCTCTTTCCCTTGGCCTTTCTTATCTCTTTCGACTGTCAGTTTCACAAGGAGAATTTCCTCAGGCTTGGAAAACCTCCTTCATAACTCCGATCCACAAAAAAGGTCAAATGTCAAAAGGTCCCATATACCCAAACTCTTCGAAAGTACTCGTATTTTGTATGGAGCTCTAAGCTTCCAATGCAAATAACTTATTTCCCCTAGACAACATGGTTTCCTGAAGCGTAGGCCAATCACCACAAATCTCGTTGAATACGTATCCTTTGCCCTCCGTAGTTGCAACCGATTTTAGCAAGGTCTTCAATAAAATCTCTCATCGATTAATACTCTTCAAATTGTCTGCCCTCGGCTTTGAACCCATACTGTTAAAATGGATATCCTCTTACCTCGAAAACCGTCTTTACAGTGTTAGTTTAAGTAAGTCCACTCGGCTTCATTTTTGGTCACTTCTGGAATTCTAAAACGCAGCCATCTCGATCCCTTTCTTTTTATATTATATTAATCATAAATGATCTCGATAGGATCATCAAACACTCGTCTGTCTCTCTTTACGCCAAATTTTGCAAAACCATTTCCTCATCCTATGACTCCTTCCTCCTGGAACAAGACCTTGATACTTTTTCGATCTGGTGCCTCAAAAATTATTTGGAACTTAGTATCCCCAAATGCCAATCCATCACCTTTTCACATTCTCCACAGCCAACCTATCTCCTCCGTTCAATCACTTCGCGAACTCGGCATTTTGTGTGATAGGGAGCTCAACTTCCGTTTACATATGGATGGGATAATCCTTAAAGCATACTCCGCACTAGGTTTTGTAAAACGGTGGTCCAAAGAATTCACCAACCCATACGTCCTTCTATATTACGTTTGTTCACCCCCTCCTAGAGCACGCCAGTCAAGTGTGGTCACCATATTATCGTGTTCATATCTCGATTTGCTCTTCGAGGTATGCCCTGGGACGATCCTTTTATTCTGCCCCCCTATCAAAGTCGTCTCAACTTAAACCTTTGACGAATGCAGAGATGCAGCCGACTTTCTCTTCATTCATCGCCTCCTTTTAGGTCACGTTGAATACGCGTCCCTTGCAGGGTACTAACCCTCGAAATCTATGTACCGACCCACCACTCCTTTGATGGCGCGAACGAACCAATCTCCCGTATGCTACGAAAAATCAATTCCAACCCCACCGTCTTTGACTTCCACCGCAACGCTCCCTACTTCAAGTCCGTTCTCCTTCACCACTCCACTGCGATTTTTGCAAGTCGAAATACCACCTTGATCAAAAAGTTCCCGGGGGCACCACCGTGTGGCGCTCCCATTGTTCCGATTTGAGTTATGTTTTTTTTTTTAAGTTGGTAAATCTGTTGTTGACATTCCCTCTAAATCTTAGCGTCATAGCTTGACATTTGCAAAAGTTACGTAGCCAAGAGTACATCTACCTTTGTGGGTGTTGGCAATTTTTTACAATTTTAGAAATGGATTTAAATTTGCAACAACGAACTTGTATTAAATTTTGCGTAAAAAAAACGGATTTAATGGTGCGGGAACGTTGGAAATGTTGGAAAGGTGTTTCGGCAACGATTCTCTAAAGAAAACGGTCGTTTACCAGTGGCACAAGCGGTTCAAAAGTGGTCGTGAGTCAATCGAGATGATGAACGCAGTGGCAGACCATTGACATCGAAAACCGACAAAAACATTGAAGAAGTTAAAGAAATGTTGGTCAATAACCGTAAATTAACCATCAGAGAGATAGCAGAGGACTTGAACATTGCCTATGGATCCGTCCAAGACAATTTGGTTAATGATTTGGGTTTCCGTCGTGTAGCAGCAAAGTTGGTGCCAAAAGACCTCAATTTCATGCAAAAAAGAGACCGTGTTGACGTCGCAAAAGAGATGATTTGCGAGGTTGAATCCGATCCCACATTCATCAAATGAAAAGGATCATTACTGGAGACGAGTCGTGGGTTTATAAGGACGACACGCAATCCAGACATCAGGTAAGTGAATGGCGTTCACCAAATGAGCCGAGACCAAAAAACAACGTCGTTTTCAGTCAAAAAAGAAGGCAATGCTCACGGTTTTCATGGATTACAACGGTGTAGTGTATCATGATTTTTTGCTAGAAGGCCAGACAGTAAACAAAGGCATTATGAGACGTTTACGTGAAGCAATTCGCCGAAAGAGACCAGAATTATGGGCAGAAAACTCGTGAATTTTGTACCATGATAACGCACCGTCGTGTCGCACAGTGCCATAATTATTCGTAATTTTTTGACGAAAAATGCAACAAATACCATCGAACAGCCATCGAATTCACCTGATTTGGCTCCCTGTGACTTCTTTCTTTTCAATCGAGTTAAAAAACCACTACGGGGAAGGCGTTTCAGCAGCCGAGAGGAAGTAATGGAAAAATCGCAGGAAGCACTGATGGACATACCGAAAACCGAACATAAAAAATGTTTCGAGGATTGGATCAACCGCTGGCATAAGTGTGTTGCAGTCAATGGGGATTACTTTGAAGGGGAAAATTTAGATGAATAAACTTGTATTTTTAATTTTCTGAATACTTTCTGGGAAATTTTTGATCAAGGTACTCGTAGTATGTCATTTGTTTTTGCTTCCGTTAAATATATTGCACTTTCGCACATTCGTAGACGAAGGGGTAGACAAGGGGTCGAAGAAACCCTCCTGTCCGTTCCTTAACAGTATACCATAATAACAATATCACCCAAGTATTACGAGGGAAAGCCTTCTAGTTTTTGAGTAGTTCTAGAATTATACGCTGCTTATTCATAATAAAAGTTGGCTCTATAAGGTAAGGAAATCTAGTCATGGGAATATTGGAAATTGTGGGTATTTTAGAGCTACGTTCAGCAATTATCGCCACATTCGAGATCTGGGAATACTGAACCAGCCATTTCGCATTACGTATGAAGCCATCTGATGCAATGAGTAGTTTTGGAACAGCATTTCAGAATGAAAGAACCTATTTTCGACATATCCGGCATAGGTTTGGAGTTGTGGGCCCGAAAGCCGAATGAAAGTTAATTTGTGGTTAGCACGCTTTGCCATTTTTCGATAAATAGATTAACGCCAGAACAACGCGTGCAGATTGTGCAAACTTATTTTGAAAATCATGGTTCGGCTCGCCAAACTTATCGTGCGCTACGTCCATTTTACGGTCGACATAATGGTCCATCCGAGCAAGGTATTCAGAATACGATGAATCGTTTTCGCGACAGACAGTGCGAACAGAAGAAGTTATTGCCGTTGTGGAGCGCAGTGTTGAGAAGAATCCGAATGAGTCGATTCGCCAACGTGCACAGCAATAGGAGTTATGCCCATCCACTTTGTGGAAGATTTTACGGAAAGATCTTGGCTTAAAAGCTTATAAGATCCAGCTTGTGCAAGAGTTGACACCGCGTGACCATTATACGCGTCGTAGGTTCGGCGAATGGGCCGAAAACATGATTCAGCTTGATCCTCAACGCAAAATTTTGTTCTCCGATAAGGCCCATTTGGAGTGGAGAAGACCCAGAAGCCTTTGTCGAGACGCCCTTAGAACCACTAAAACTCACTGTTTGGTGTGCTTTATGAGCTGGTGGAATCATCGACCCGTATTTCTTTAAGGACGATACCGGCCAAAATGTTACCGTCCATGGAGAGCGCTATAGAAACATGATTTCTGACTTCTTCGCTCCTCAGCTGAATGGCGTAGACGTGACAGAGCTTTGGTTTGCCACACGGCGCGCGACACGATCAATTCATTGCGGGAAACATTTGCTGATCGCATAATTTCGCGTAATGAACCTGTGAACTGGCCTCCACAATCCTGTGATCTCACACCTTCAGATTACTAATTTGGGGTAGCTTCCGGTGACCTTTACGTTGGAGGATCTGAACGTAAGCATACGCATTGATCTCCATAGATTCGTAGGAAGGTTACCGATTATTTGTGCTGAATGGTAATGAGTCTTGGACCTCATCTGTATTATGTCCGCTGTAGCTGTAATCCTACTGAAAACAGATTTCTTTCCATTTCATTTCGACCAGATACATGTACGGCTAGCAACAAATTTTCTTGGTGAATCGTTATCTCTTTAATGGTGGTTCCACAATAATAGAGTTAAGGTCTTATAAGATCGGAATTACATTTAAAACATGTATCTGGTGTAACGATTTCGTATTACAGGCTAAACAGTATCCGCGCTAATTATTTGGAAGGGCTTAAGAACTTATCCATTTCATCCCAATTATGTTAATTATCATAATGCATGGATGCAGAGCTCACCTACTTAAATAACACATTTTCACATTCCACTTGCATCTGATTAATTAATCAGCCTAGCATAGTACAGCGTGCTAAATCAACTAATTATCTAGTTTGTCCAGTATCCGTATCCATATCCATCAATCCCAAGACACAATTTCAACTCTGTATTTCTCCCAATCAG
Organism: Volucella zonaria; assembly: GCA_963966105.1. Lineage (NCBI taxonomy): Eukaryota > Metazoa > Arthropoda > Insecta > Diptera > Syrphidae > Volucella > Volucella zonaria. The sequence continues at coordinate 233,985,812 of OZ014530.1, read as the reverse complement.
ATGGCATAACCATTGAATAATTACACTCTCCAACGGCTTCATGTCACAAATCGTGAACGACCACACCTATGGATAGAATCAACACTCGTAGTCGTGTCTATCATGCCTATCATTATTCAATCACCGAAAATTCTGATACCTGAATCAATATACGAATACTTACGAATACGTACCATCTAAGCATTTCACCCTTCGCATATAGACTGACATCGGTTTGAATTTCAAGCTTCTGGGTCCCATCGAGATGATATCTTCCGAATGTAAATAGCACTCCGAGTTGGCAATCACTTGATCCAAAAAATACGAGACACCTTGGCAGTAGAATTGCGACTCACTGGAACAGCTGGCCTGACACTATTGAAATACAAACGGGGGGTGCGGACACCATCAAATCAAAGGTAAATCAAATTTCCCACAACAAAGTCTCATAAAAGAACCACCACCATAACCCATTTATCAAAAAAAAAAAAAAAAAACTAAAACTCACGGTTTTCCATGATAGATAGACGAACAGATTGGGTATGAGTACTGCACCCACCGCTCCCACTTACCTCTTTTTGGGATAGTCCATTATGCTTGACTTCCGCATAGATGAATGTGCTGTTTGAATAGAGCTCATAGGAGCAGTTTTCATTTTCGATTGGACGTTCGTAGCACTGATTCTCCATGTACTCCTCATCGAAGGGGGCTGCTCGAAAGGCGTCAGGTTGAAGCATTTTATCCTTATCGCTGAGAATACAACGACCTAGTCTTTCCGTCCTAACTAGCTGTTCACTGAAGCTAAACGAAAGTGAGAGATAGGAAAACAGAAAGGGAGTTCATTAATCGAACGGATTATGATATCATCCGGGGTTGATGGTAATGATGATCAGTACCGTGGAGAATGCGAGTATCTTTTGGATATATACCATAAACCATGAATATGGATGAGCTTCAAGTGAGGTCATTTGAGTTTCAATTTTATTCATTTTATTCATTCTCACTCAAAGAACTCACCGTGCTTGATTGTTTTTGTATGATGGAGCAAATGACGCTGACAGGCAGGGAAATTCACTTTCGAATAAACAACGTTCGGCGCATTCACGTTTGGTTACCAAAGTTGAAACCGTCTTTTTGCCCTGATACACCAGACTGCTTCCAGGGATTTTTGTGATGATCCAAGGTTTCGCAACGCAGTTTTCAGGAACTTAAAAATACAAAACAAGTGGCAATGACAGTCTTAGCAGTCTTAGTACAATATGTACGAGTACATAGGTGGTTGAACTTACCTTTTAGGCAGACTTTTTCAAAGTAGATGGCATTGTTGTCGGATATTAGGTCAAGATCTTGGCCAATTTGCTGATACCTATAGGATAGGTCGAATATAGAGAATCCATAGCATCTATTTACATCGAGCATCACAACGTAAGATATGCAATTTTCATCTTGATTGCAGAGATCCCAGCAAATCGGGTTAATTATTTCGAAAGGGTTTGTGCCATCAGATGTGTAGATGATGTTTTTGTGCGCCATTAGGTCAACTGGTGGGCGAAATCCAACGATCTTTTGGAAATGCAATTGGTAGACAGGACATTTAAGAAGAAGTGTATCTAAAATTAAACAAAAGGAGAAGATTTATTTTCTGGTCTTTGAGTGGAATTCAAAAGAGATTGCATTTCGATCTGTTCATTATTACAACTTTATTAGGCTTTGACAACACGCTCAGCTTCTTCTCCTTACTTCTATTTACTAGATCTTGATGTCAATGACTGATCATACACCTCATACGAGTCGAGTCTGTCGGAAGAGAGCGCTCACTAGTCCACTGTACTGCTTGAATATTCCTTTTACTAAAAATTCTCGGTCTTTCTTAGAAAGATCAGTGCTAAAGTGGCTAGAGTACCTGCAGCTACAACATCAGCGCTAAGAACATGCAGCCTGATGCGAGCGTAGGCCGAACAATCACAGAGGTGGAGCCCCGCGGGGACTTCGTCACTCGTACAGCAAGTGAGGCAGAGTGTTGTGCCACTTATGGCCAGCACACTTAGCCAAGACTTATGTATGTAGATGCTTCGCAAAAGCGTAGTGCCTCGTTACGATGCCAGTAAGAAATTTGCAGTCTTTCCTATTGAGGGACAACAGGAAACTCATAGAGGCATCGGGAAGCATTCGCATATTCTCCCGAGAACCTGGAGATTCAATTGCAGTTGTGCTCGTATGAAATCCAAGTGTCGATGGAAGCCCAAACTAAGACATAGGCAATGCTAACATAGGCTCGTATCATGTAAAATTCTCATTTGAAACTTGCCTAGCCAGTTCATTGGCGATTTAATTTCCCATGATTCTGTTGTGACCTGGGATTAAAACTGTACTGCGTTCAGAAAAGCATTGAATTCTCGAACTGGCTTCGAAGTCATGATAGGCTTCAGCAAGTCTTTAAGCGCAGCTTGGCTGCCGTTAGAGATTCAATCACCACCGTTTCTTTACAAAAGAGTTCATTGCCATCAGGATTGCATATACATATCTGAGCTCGGAAGGCAGATGCAAGTTTCCTAACGAGAAGTGAAATCTAACGTTGTTGTCCTCTAGAAAGACACCAGCACCTCATCCTAGATCGGTTTGGAGCTATTCGTAACGGTTCGACTACAATCTTTTCCTTGCTCAGATTCTGGCCGATACCAATCTTGAACAAAGGGAAAGTCGATTTCTACATAGTGTCATTGAATCAGACAGCATGTCTATAAGCTCGGAGTCATGAGAAAGTCGGCGCGCAAGTTCGTCTAAGCCACTGTGAGTGTAGTACCAAAGACCAAATCTTTTCAAACGGTAGATGGCTTTGAGGTGGAGGGAGATCCATTAATGCGTCTTGAGCGGAGCAAGGCGTGCTAGGGAAAGCCCCATGAAGACTCAGTGTTGGCCATCAGAATTCCCTATGTGACTCCAGCCTGGTTAAGTTTCCCTTTGAAGACTTTAACTAGTTTGCCGATAACCTGGCAGTTTTCGCAAGTGTTTAAATTTTTAAGAAGCACTCTCCGAAATCCGAATTAGCTTCTTATATTTTTTTGCTTTGATCTGCTAAGGCTCCGGTCTTCCTGCAGTTAGTGACTTACTAATAAGTTTTCTGTTTCCTTTACGAAGTCGCTGCAGATCTGCGTTCCACCAAAAATGGGCGAACTGCAGAATGGGCATGCCAGTTCAAAACGCTTGATGGGGATACCGTTCAGATTTTGAACAGCTTTCTTTAGCTTTTGTCTTGTCCTGAATTAAGGAGAGCACTGTCGGACTTGCAAATCTTCTTCATAAATCGTGTCCAGTTGGGCATCTGCGGATTCCGCTTCGCTTCGAACGGTCCCGTATCCTATTCTGAATTCGATGTAGTCATGGTCTGACATGAATATCACCGACAGTATTTTTTAGGCAGTAATCTCTAGCGCGTAACATACCTGTCGGGCAGCATTAAGTCGTTTTCTTGCTGCCTTACTTTCGTAATAAATGTTGGGTGGAAACCAACGTTGTTGACGTCAGTCAATAGAATGAAATCCAGGTGATGATTGCCTCTCAATTTGTATTTGTTACTACCCCAAAAAGTATTCTGAGCATATGATAAGTTTCATCTTCCTGGAATCACAGGATTCAATGAGTTCCGCTACCGTCTTCGGTGGTGGTGGTATAGTAATTACGAATCATAGGGAAAATAATCAGACACAACGACGAATTTGTGCTATTTTCTGTTAGTTTCGCAGGCTATGTCTGCAGCACCTAAATCTTGGTTGCAAAATTGCCCAAGTTTAGATAAGAGTTCGAGTTGCAGGTTGTTGATGGAATGTTGATCTGAGTAAATAGAATAACTAGGCACTGGGGTTGTCTTCTGTTATTTGGATTCATTTGGAAACAAAATGGAAATTAAATCTTTCCAAGGAGCAGATAGGGACGTGAGTCATACCTGTATTTAATGGTTATTTAATGGTCTCAACAGAAGCTTTGTGTCCTTATTTTCCCAATTATTTTTCTCCTTGTGAGGGTAGATTTTCCATTTTTCAGTGTTGAATCATTTCCCATTTCCCTCAGTTGCTCCAGAACCCAGAAGATGGCGCACATCAATTTCGGTGGTCTGAAAACCTCGAAAGTCTTAGTTTCCAGGGGGTGATTTTCACCACAGACTTGTTCAATAATTTAAGAGTTTGTTGCGTGGAGCACTTCACTCTAAGCACCCGTTTTCCAATATTGTAGCCCCCTGCTTGAGTCCAAACATTCTCTGCTTTGACTACTTCCACAGTTAATCGACGCAGTGTTTGCACTCGGCGTCGTTCAGACTGTTGTCATTGCCAGCCTTGCCAATTCGGAGCACCAGAGAAGTGATAGCGGCATCTATATAGATGCGTCGGTCTCGTGTCCTTTCTGGCGTTTTCCGGCGACATCCAAGTTCCGTCCACCCGGACTGCCTATTTTGCTGGTTGTAGCACGGGTTTTGTACGGGTATCACGCAGAGAGCTCCACGGTAGATGGGGTGCCGGAAACTTTCTTCCCCTTATCTCTGTTTGGGACAGATGTCTAAAGTGAACTCCTACCGTGTTGGCTTAATTTCACAGAATGCTCTTGTGTTGGAGACACAAGTTCCACCCTTGATATGAGTTGAGGTCAGAGTCACAGCATCCAGTACTTGTTGCAAGTCTACATTGAGTCGAAACCAACAGTAGAATTCTTTTCGTGATTTTGGGTTTAAACTACAGTCACCATGACCTTCCCACAAGGTGACATACCCCAACAAGTCAGGCCTGGACCGGGGGCTCCTGACTCCGTTGGTACCCTGATTTAAGTCCTGGCAGGGACTGCTGGTGGTGCTGCCGCCAGCGGGCCTTATGACTGGTAGCTTGTAACTGGTCAAATCATAGCAAATTTCAGAGGCGTTTGGTTCAGAAAACCGTTACGATACGACCTGTACTTTGCTCTGCCTCCACTTTTTATTTGACGACGTCATAGATCCGAGAGATTGGTCGGTTTCAGTGGGTCTCAGTTCCGCGGACCTGTTTCTCTTTTCCGTCAACGTTTGGGAAGTGAGACTATTAGTACTCGATAGCGCTTGCCCTCTCTTTGCGCTGTACGTTTGTCACACATCTTTGTTGCCTTTTCCTCTGATCTTTAGATGGTAGTCCTTCAGGGTATGCCCCTGACCAACCACTAGTGTATTCTGATGGCGTTTAATAGTAACAGGCAGAGCCTCTCCGGTACTCTCCCCATCTTTCCAGCCCAATCTACCAAACGTGTCATAGAAGGAGCCGCAAGAATCATCGCAATCAAGTGATCCAGCCGCTCCTGGATCAGCGCTTGAATCGGCGGGGGTTTTGGTTTTTTGTATATTGGTTGAGGCCTCCAGAATCCGTGCCCCAGCCGACGGTTAGATTGTCGGTATTCCGAGTACTATCTGAAATATAATCCTTTTGGGTAACCTCCATTCTTTTAACAGTTAACGTCTACTTTGGACGTCTTTGGCGCTTACTTCGACGTCTCACCTGGGTTCTTTTTAGAACTCTTTGACCCTTAAGCAACCAAAGTAAAGGGTCTTGCTTAGTTTTGAAGTTTTTTTTAGGCTATCAATAGAGAAGCAGCTCTCTGACCACAGCTGAAATGTTATCTCACTTATTGTTTTCTGCTTTGTTAACTCTTAGAAATTCCTTGTAGGAGTCCAAGAATTAATATCAGGTATTGAGGAATATCCTTGTCAGTTTTTTAAGAGGGAAAAGACCTCAGCGGGAAAGTCTTTTGTTGTTTTCTATTGAATTAAGTCTAGAAACGGTGGAATTATGCATTTAATTCTTAAGAGCTTGGCCTAGAGTTGCTTTAAAGCGGTGGGGCTTCATCCCCCATCGCATATGGAAGATCAACTATATTCCCGACTGCTAAATTTTATAAAGCTTCAATACCCTCTTCACATTAATATCTACATATAAAAACCCGGAGTGCAAAGTAGACACAAACTTATAATTGTACGCATACAAATTCATTCTACGACCACAAAACACCTTAACTTCTGCTCCCATTTAAATTCATACACTTAGGAATTATTGTAGTAACGTTGCAATAGCATGTCGAAAAGTCACGTCTGGAGTCAATATCGTTCGTGTGAAGGTACATATTACCCAAAAGTTAATGGCCAAAAACTGAAACAATTTGTCATGGGCTATAGCTTACCTCAGTTGACTTTGAAAGCAAAACCAAAAATTGTAGTTAAAATGTAAACCCCATAGATTATCGTGCTTAAGAAAGGTCGAAGTTGAGGTTTTTAATGCTCGATTATGCATACATTTTGCAACTGCACTATGAGTACTCTAAAAAGTAATTCGAAATTATGACATTAACCTTTTTAACCCAATATGGTGCAAAAAAGATGTTGACACACGCTTTTGTTGGATGAGTACAGAGCTGTAAAGTAATGAAATACATTTGGACTGCAGTACGATGAAAGTACTAAGTAGCCTGTAATTGCACTTGTACTTAAAAATTTCAAGTACAATGTACTCCCTACTTGCAAATAAATAAGTACCAGTATTTGCCTAAGTACTCTGTTCCAAATACATTTACTAGGTACTTGAGTACGAGTACACCCCAGTACATTTTCAAGTAGTTTTCACGTTGGCCGGGCCAACGTCACTCTCAAAGAAATATGGACCGATGACGCCGTCAGTCTAGAATCCACAACAAACAGAGATTTTTTCGGGATGTATTGGATTCTCTTGCATCTCATGTGGATTGGTATCGCCCCAAATTCGAAAATTTAGTTTGTTGGAAATGGGCCTCATCGCTGAAGATGATTTTTCGATGAAAATTGGGGTCAGTTTCCAACTGCTCCAGAGCTCATTAGGCAAACACACGTCGTTGTCTATGGTCGTTTACCTTCAGCTCCTGGCTCAGTTGAATTTTGTACGACTGCAAAATTCGCCAAGTTGTGGTCTGCGAAAGGCCGAGTTCTTGTGATTCTCCTGCACACTCTCACGGACAGAGGCGATGTTTTCGGTAGATCTTGCGTTTCGTCGACGTACGGGTGTTGGTTTGTCGTTTACTGAACCAGTGGACTCAATTTTATCTACCGCACTGCGAATAGTCCTCTATGTAGAACGATTATGACGACCGTAAAATGGGCGAAGTGCGCGGAACGTTGCCCGAACAGAACACCCATAACATTTTGTTATCATTTGCAAGTGTTGTTGAACGCTATGTCCATCCACGATGATTTGGCAAAACAGACTGAATAAATGACAGCCAATTTGACAGATGTAGCTTGAACAATATGACCGCTATCAACTGTCAAAGTTCGGAAGTCCCTATTTGAAGACCCTGCATAACTGCAGCAATGTCAGACTTTCCAATAGGGATGTCAAATCAGTTCTCACATTCTCCATCCACTATCTGGATAATTCTGTGTAAAGGCCTTCGTTTCGAAGTTTATGAGATTCAGTTGGTGCAAAAGCTAAGTCTCGTAACCCAATTTATTACCATAAGAATTTGCTCAGTTATGAGGCTCATTTCCGGTTAAACACCTACGAGGGGCGTTCAATATATTCTCGGTATCGATATGAAGGAAAATGCGAATTCAATTTAAATTGTTTTTATTTTTAAATATAATCTTCCCTAACATCAATGCATTTGTTATATCTTGAGATAAGCTTTTTTAAGCCCTCAAAAAAATAAATTTCCTCTTTCTCTGCAAAATACCGACTTGAGTTCTTCATCATCCGAAAATCTTTTTCCACGAAGACATTTTTTCAAATCCGGAAACAGGAAATAATCACTAGGGGCAAGGTCTGGACTATAGGGTGGGTGTTGGATTTCTTCGAAACCACAATCTCGCGCAGCAGCCTTGGAAACTCGCGCCGTGTGAACAGGAGCGTTGTCATGAAGAAGCAACACACCCGCTGCGAGTTTACCCCGTCTTTTCTTTTTAATTTCCTCCCAAAAATTATGCAAAGTGGAAGCGTAGGATGTGGCGTTGATGGTTTCACCTTTTTCTTTGTACTCAATGAGCATGATTCCCTTTGAGTCCCAAAAAACTGTGGCCATGAGCTTCCCGGCAGACGGAGTGACTTTGAACTTCTTCGGGGGGTCTGTTCCTTTTTTATGCCACTGCATGGACTCTTGTTTGCTTTCAGGGTCATAGTGGTGGACCCATGTTTCGTCCCCAGTAACAATTCGATCCATAACACCGTCCGCGTTCTCACTACACATCTCCAAAAGCTCTCTACAGCATGCGATTATCACTTTTTTCTGAGGCGCTGTGAGCATTCGTGGCACCCACCTTGCACTGACCTTTGAAAGGTTAAGATGGTCATGAAGAATGGTGTGAATGGTACCAATTGAAAGCTTGGTGATCTCTGCCATCATTTTCACCTTTATTCGGGCATCCTCAAGAACAAGTTTTTCGACTTCTTTGATGCTTTCTCCCGTACAAGCAGTAGCCGGGGCGCCGGAGCGGGGGTCGTCTTCAATGCTCTCTCTGCCTCTCTTGAACTCACTTGACCACTTTTGCACAGTTGATAATGAAGGTGCGGAACCCTGGTAAACAGCCACCATCTCTTCATGAATAGTTTTTTGACTTTTTCCTTGCTTAGTGAGAAATTTAATTACAGCGCGATGCTCAATTTTCACCATCATCGTCTCAGTTGCCATTATGATTCTGTTTAACTAGAGATAAAACGCGAATTAATTATCACATTTATATGAAATTTTACATGAATGCACTAAAATAATAGTATTACTTGATAAATAAGTCAATTTATATATGCAACCACAGCTTCACCCCGATACCGAGAATATGTTGAACGCCCCTCGTACGTAGATAGGGATAGGGATTGCGGATTGTCCGCCGGTGGCACCATAGGTCTTTATCTCTCCAAAAATGAGGTCTGACTACAAGTTACTGAGTGCTGATCGCCAAGTAAACCACTTTTTGCGGAGACTCTCTATTGCATTCAATTTAATTTTAGTTACTACATATTTTAACTATTTATAACCTCAAATGTTCAGCAAAAGCATAGAAATATGAGAAATTAAACTTTTCGTAGCAGAAGCCTGGATACGGGAAATCTCAAAGATGAAACAATAAGCCATCGCCCGGCATGTTTACTTAAATGCTAGCGCATATTATGGAACCCAGCACATTCGGTGGATGTGGGAATCCGCACGTATGCTGAGTTCATACAAATAGCGTGATAAATCATGGCGCGCAGGTCAAAAGTTGAGCTTTATAGATTGAGGGAAGAGATCTTTGATTTCGAGTAATTGAACTTGAACGATTGAAAATTTCTAGAAATTCTAATTCTAATTGGGTCATTCCTCCAATTTGGCTTCAAATTAATAGAATAACCCATTGGAGTGGTACGAATCGTAAAGCAGAAAAGTTTTACAGAAATCATAACTTTGGCTCCGCTCACCAGAATTTAGTAAAATATACCTCGTTGAATTCAGAATCAGAAAAATGTTAATTTTTAAGGTTTCAACATAACTTTCTTTACAACGACGAAGAATATTCCTGAATGTCCTTTTAATGTTTATCTTTAGAATAACGCAAGAATGATATTTAATTTTATTTATTGGGTCTATAACGGCTTCACCAGTAAAAGGAAAGAGGCAGAACAATAGCTGGTCTTATGCAAACAGACATCAGACCTGTGACTGATGTTCAACGCATTTTACCAGCTACATTTTGAACCCACTCTAGCGGCCAGTTGATAAAGAGATCTGTTGGCTCTTACTGGTAGTCTGGCCAGAGGTTTAATTCTGGCACTATGGAACTTCGGTTTCAGCCTGACTTGTAAAGTTGGTTTAAATCTGCACCCTGAATGACACGAACTGCAACCAACTTCAGACTGCTATAATTTCCAAACCGTTCATGACAGTGAGCTCAAATTTTGACACATGACACTTGACAAATAATTTTATTATTTACAAACCCTTTAAACGATTTGCGTCTCAGTTGTGTTGAAAAATTTTTATCCGCGATGGAATTTAACCGTGCTAGTGTGATTGCTTTATATTTGGCTGGAAAAGCACAAGTAGCTATCGTTAGAGCCCTCCAGTATCTCAACATGAACAAATCTTTTGTGTCTCGAACCACAACTCGTTACCGTGATACTGGCAGCGTTGCAAAACGCCATGGAGGTGGTCATAAAAAAACAGCAACATCGGCAGAAATGGTTCGGAAGGTGAAGGCTCGAATTGAGCGAAATGCGCGTCGAAGTGGAAGAAAAATGGCTCGTGAGCCGTTGCATCGTTGGAACGGATGCAACACATACTAAAGTTCCAAAAAGCACACGATCTTACACCGCAACAGAAAAAAGTTAGAGTCGAAAGAGCGAAGGAGTTGCTACGCTTGCACAAAAGTGGTGAGTTTCCGAAGATGGAGTGAAAAGTGACCTCCTTGGGAATTAAAATTTTTTTTTTTAATTGTTTTTTTTTTATACAATAATTTTTTTATATACTCGTATTATAGAGAAACTCGTCCTCTATCCTCTTTAAAATTTTCAATGGCTTTGGCCATAATAATTTTTTAGAAGAGGCCTGCTCTGGCAGCCAGTCTTTTAACTGCGCCATCAAGTCCATCGCATGCACTCTTATCATGAGAGGTGGCAAAGCATTCACTTCAAATTCCTGGGGTGGAATTGGGTAAGGTGATAGGTGATAGTGTGATTTGTGATAACTAAAAGTGACCAAAAAAAATATTTGTTCTGTGTACATACGAGGGTTGTCTAAAAAGTTTGAGACCGCAAATGAAGGAACAATTCAAACGCCACGGATGGATTAGTTGCATTGTAAACATTAAACCAGTTTTCACAACGAAGGTTTGAGTTTAGTTATTCAAAACATATTTTATCCTTTGATAAGGGTAAAATATTTATGTTATTCGGTTTATTTGAGACAGACCTGTAAACTTTCAATTACCAGTACTAGTCAAGTACCCAGTACCGTGTACGAGGGTTGCCTGAAAAGTTTCCGACCGCAACGTAAAGATAGCGGCACTTGTCAATAAAAGCTAGTGAATGCTAGTTGTGCATCTTTTGACAGTTACTTACCGAAGTTTCAGTCATTTTGGACGCGCAGTTTTTAGTTGGCAGTCGTTTGAGTGAGTCGATGCGAGTGTTTTTTGTGAAAATGAAAGGCAATACGCCTACGCAAATCAAAAATAAGTTGGACTCTGCGTATTGGGACTCTGCACAATCATTTACCACAGTAAAATTTTGGGCAGCTGAATTTAAACGTGGCCGTAAGAGCTTGGAAAATGATAAACGTTCGGGACGTCCGAAAAGTTCACCAAATGGTGTTAGACGACCGCCGAATTAAAGTGAGAGAGATAATAGAGGCTATGAAAATGTCCAAAGAACGTGTTTGTTACATATTAAATCAAGATTTAGGTATGAGAAAGCTGTCCGCGCGTTGGGTGCCGCGTTTGCTGACGTTAGACCAAAAACGTGTTCGAATGCACATTTCCAACACTCTGTTGGCGCTGTTTAGACGCAATAAATCCGAGTTTTGGCGCCGATTAATTACTTTAGATGGAACTTGGATATACCATTATACGCCCGAAACAAAAATTCAGTCAAAACAGTGGACTGCAAAGGGCGAGCCGGCACCAAAAATTGCAACAACGGTTTTATCGGCTGGTAAAGTAATGGCGACTGTTTTTTGGGATAGTAAAGGAGGTATCTTAATCGATTATCTTCAAAAAGGAAAAACCATTACAGGAGCATACTACGCATCATTACTTGCCAAGCTGAAGGCAGAAATTGTGGAAAAACGGCCACATTTGCAGAAAAAGAAAATCCTGTTTCACCAAGACAACGCGCCGTCTCACACCTCAGCGGTTGCCATGGCGAAAATCCATGAATTGCGGTTTGAACTGCTTGACCATCCGCCTTATTCACCAGATCTAGCCCCAAGCGATTTCTCTTTGTTCCCTCATCTAAAAACTGCGCTCAGAGGACAGAGATTTTCGTGAAATGAGGAGGCAATCGCCTTCGAGATCAATTATTTTGAAGAGAAAAACGCCAAGTCCTATTTGGACGGGTTAGAGAGATGGGTTCATGGCTGGGAGAAGTGTGTAGAGTTACAAGGATACTATGTAGAAAAATAAAAAAAAAATTTTTGAGAGCAAATGTCATGTATCATTGTTCGGTCGGAAATTTTTCAGTCAACCCTTGCATAGTGATCATCAAAATTTTTCGAAACACTGGCAGCACTTGGCTTTTTAAAATGTCAAAATGGTATCATTCTTCATTTTTAAGGAAAAAATATTCTGACTAGTAACATATGTATGTATTAATTATGTACAAGTATACACATACATTCAAAAAAAAAAAAAATACCAGTAGGTATTTTGTATTTTTCGCTGAAAAATTGTTTTTATTTATTCCAGCTGGCAAGTCTAGCTACCCAAAACATACAAAAATGCTTGTTTTGAAAGTCGAAATTGTTTTAAAAAAAACATGACAGAAAGGTAGATAAGAGTGGCCACTTAGGCCTATAGGCCCATTGTGATGCCATGTGGATCTATGATCGTCTTACTAATGGAATCAGTTTGAGCTTACGATGAAGCGTATGTTTTCGTCTATATTTTTTAGATCGTTCAGATCATTGTGGAAGAAAGCTCCTAATTGAAGTTTTCTTCTCTGGGAGAGAGCTGGACATGTGTAGAATAGGTGGAGGATTGTCTCCTCTTCCTCATCGCCCATGTACCTTGTACAGAAATCGTTTGTAAAGGCGCCAAGCCTTCTTGCGTGATTGCATATGAGGCAGTGTACAGTGATGACACTTGTGAAGGCGCTGAGATGCGCTTCCTATTTAGAAGGATCAGACTCTTAGAGCTATTCGGATCTAGCTTTGGCCAGATAAATAGTAGTCGCTAAACATATTGGTCCAATAGTCCACATAAAGTCTGTTTTTTTATTGGCATCCAGCATTAATATTAATTTGCACATAGCGGTTGGTATACCTATGCTACCCTTTTCCGGTAGAATAGGTAGAGTGGTTCCAATTTTGGCGAGTTCATCGGCCCTACAGTTCCCTGGAATGTATCTGTGGCCCGGAACCCAGCAAAAGTGAAGGTTGAACTGCTCTGCCCTCTCCATAAGAGATGATCGGAATTCAAGGGCGGTTTTCGAATTTAAAGAGACTGACTCCAGGGACTTGATAGTTGTCTGACTATATGAAAAGATGTGGACATCCTTTGCAGATAAAACGTTTTTCTTCAGCCAGGACAGAATTTCTTTAATCGCCAAAATTTCCGCCTGGAACACGGTACAGTGATTTGGAAGACGGAAAGAGAGGCTTAGATTTAGCTTATCTGAGAAAACACCACCACCAATCCCGCTACCGGTTTTAGATCCATCTATGTAGCAATGGATTGACTTGTCCTCCATGAAAGCATCTTTCTCCCAGAATGATCTAGAGGGGCACTTACATGGAAGTTTTTGTCAAACCAAAGTTCAAGTATGGTGTAATCGGTAATCTCTGTGCGGATTCCTAATGCATTAAGAATGTTAGGGTGGCCAAATGAATTATTTGTCCACTGTGTAGTCGCTTTAAGGCGAATAGCTGCAGTCACAGCTACTCGCCTGCTGAAGATATCGAGGGGTGTCAAATGAAACAGCATGTCAAATGAAACAGCATGTCTAATGCCTTACGGAGTAGACCGTAAGGCTCCGCTTATGCATAGACATGCTGTTCTTTGGACTCTGTTTAGTTTACTGCAGTTGACTGCATTATCTAAGGCCGTCCACCAGAGGACAACCCAGTAAGTGAGTAGTGGGTTATGCGGGGTTGAAGGCCCCATTTATTCCCACTGGCTTTTTTGCAAGAGAAAAAAGCTACTGCAGCTTTATTGACTCTTTCTTGAATGTTAGGTTTACAGTTTCGTTTCCGGTCAAAAAGGACACCCACATATAATATTTTGCTGTATCGGAGAAGACTAAACTGGTACCGTTTATTGAGAGGGTTTATAATTGGAATTTTGTATTTCCTGGAAAGGATCAATATTATGGGGGCTTACTCGCAATCCACAGCGATCTGCCCAACGGGTTAATCTGTTGAGATTTAGTTAAAGGAGTTCTTTAATGGTATTAAGATGCTTACATGAGACGGCTATAGGAACGTCATCCGCATAGGCAATTACTGTGCTACCATCCGCTTCCAGGTATATCAGCAGTTCATTAACCACTAAGTTCCAGAGAAGCTGGGAGAGGACATCGCCTTGTGGCGTATCTCAGCTGACACATCTATTAGCAGATGCCTCACCCAGTTGAGGAGTTGATTATCCTGCTGTTTAGCATAAGACTTATCAACTCCTCAAATGAGTCGTCTACCTGCAGAGTTGACAGCGCAGTCGTGATTGCGGATGTATTGACGTTGTTAAAGGTACCCTCTACGTCCAGGAAAACAACCATTGTGTACTCTCTACATTGTAGGGATAGTTCGATGTGACTAGTCAGTAAATGCAGAGCCGTTTCCACCGGCTTTCCTTTACAGTAGGCACGTTGAGCCGTTGACAGAAGTTTTGAATCAATTTTAGCTCATATGTGGATATCAATCAGTCATTTTAGAATTTTCAGTAGGAAAGATGATAGACTTATAGGTCTGAGGTCCTTTGGGACAAATGAGAACATTTTCCTTCTCATCATCATTGCTTGAACTTAAAAGTAATTCCACCGAGGTAAACATTGTGTTGGTTTCTGGACCTAAGACAATTGCGAAAAATTAATTCAATTGTATGAAAGCGACACCTCTTCAGCTGTCATATGAAAAAGATAACAAAAACGTTATGTAACAACTATCACCTTGCATGAAGCAAAAACGAAGAATGTGACTTATTTATCACAAATCACCTTATCCGATTCCACTCCTGTTCATCCAGTATTATGGTATATTAAAAAAGTTCTTTTTGTTCTTTTGTATTGCGCAGCACATGAAGCACTGTTCATTAGTCCAGTGGTATCTCTGCACTGCATCTTACACAACAAAGCCATCATTTTTAGAGAAGTCCATTAAAACAAATATTGTATGTCTATTTTCCTTAGAAGAGCTTTGACTTTTCTTATGTTATAAAAATGTGACAAATTAAAACACTAAGCCGTTTTGAAAAGGTTTGAATGAACTCATCAGTGTTTTCAATTCTCACTTCCAATTTTGATCGTTACGTCTTCGATGAAGTGATTATCAAAAGGGGTGTCAAAAATTCAGCTTGATTTAGAATAGTTTGTCCAATTTAGACACTTACCTAGATAACAATTTATATGAGGGGGGGGGGGGTTACATATTACCAAAGCTAAGCAGGTTCTGTGGTCTATGAGATTCATGCCTACGTTTCCTGTCAGTCTTGATATACCATATTGGTACCCTTAAACTTGACTTCAATATTTTGATGGATGGTGCAAACAAACACGGAATAAATCCCTGATGCTCCAGCCAAAATGTAGTTTTTTGGTCTTAATGATGCGAATTTTGAAAATTCAATTTCAATATATGAACTTCCTTGAGCTTTGAATACGAGCATATCTCTCTAAGATTAACCAGAACCAGGTGTTCCTGAACATGTTGTTTTTGATTTTCAATCCATTGTACATACGAGTATTAAAAGAGCAAAAGGTTTTATTTTTGATTTGATACCTTTATCGATACATAGTTTTTTTTTTTTGGTTCCAAGCGGCTGATATCGTCTTATGGTGAAAACTTTCTACCAAATGCTATCAGCATCTAAACTTTTCCGCAAGTTAATGAAACGTTTTCATCTTCTTGAAGTTTTCTAGACTTTTAAACCATATACTTCTCGGTTCTCAATAATTTTGTCAATGCTCCATTCTACGGAAAGTAGAGACAACAAAAGAAGTTTGGTGACCTTTTTTGTAGTTTTCTGGATATTTTCTTTTATTTCTTCCTCTCTGAAATTATCTTCATCGAACCCAATTGTAACAGTGAAAACTTTCTCTGCAATTTTCAACAGAGACTCGTGCAGTGGGTTGGTGAGGTTTGGTTTTATTTGGATTTGGTTCGTACGGGCGAAGAGGTACCGATGAACGTTGGTTTTAAATGTTTGAAAGTTATAATGACTAGGAAATAAAGAGCTAGGCAGGGCATTCCATAAGCGAGTTGTACGGCTTAGGAACGAACCACGGTACGGACCAGAGTACGTCCGAAAGTGGGTTTAAAGGTGTACTGTTGAGCATTCATAGCGATACGGATGTTATGTTTAAAAGCTTGAAGGGGCGGAATACTACTGGCGATTTTTATGCAGCATTGGTGATGGAAATAGCGATAAAACAGAGTAAGACACGAGACATTACGCCGTTGTTCGACGGTGTCTATTGCTTGAGTGATATTTGTATCATCTATGAGCTTTATCGCACGGTTTTGAATCCTATATTTCATTGAATCCAGATATTTCATGAGCTGACGATTTAACAGCATTTCCATGTTCTTCGGAAGAAGGGACTTACGTCCAATGGGCCTGTAATAGGTCAAAGAAGAAGATTTGCCTTTTTTAGGCTGGACAAATACTGTTTTCCATCTGCACGGAAAGAGTCCTAAAGATTAGGATCAACGGAAAAGCTTACGCAGTGGTTTTGCCAGGGTGGAAGAACACCTCTTCAGAAGAAGAGGAGTTGCACCATGCTATTACACGAGTGCCAAAGTGGATTCGTCCCATTGATGATTCGATGCACTCAAGTGTAGGCGGCGACAAAGCACAATCTGGAAGCGTTGAGCTGGCCGCAAAGTGTGCAGCAAGCAGATTGACCTTGTCTAAAGAGCTGACAGCTGGAATGTCATTCAAATGAGCGTTGGGATGGAGGATGACGCAGAATTTCTAATATTTTTGACGAACGACCAAAAACTTTTACGGCCTTTGAGGCATAGCAGTATTTTTTGCCTCAGTTTTTGGTCGTATTGGAATTTCATACGCTTCAGAAAGGCGTTGCAGACGCTTCAGACTTGTTCAAACGTTTTTCGGTTGTCCTCTGTCGGGTTGGTCTTGTAGCACCGAAAAAATATTTCTCTAACCCCGACAGCCTCTACACAGCTCGAGTCGTACCATGCCTTTTCTTTTGGTTTGATATCCTTCGTCCTCTGAGGGATAAAGGATCTCATTCCAAAGAGAATAGTGTCTGTCATCATATCAGCAGTGGGATCGACGTCGTTATTGAGGAAACATAACGACCAGTTAAAATTCCTAAAGAAGCTGTTAAGTCCGCTCCGATTGCCTTTCTCGTATTTGGTTCTTCTAGGACTCTTTTCTTTAACTCTGTAGTCAGTGTACGAGAAATTAGAGGATATGACATAGTGGTCAAACTGAGAAGTTAAAAACAAGTTCAGGGTGTTGGCGGTATGACTATCAACTTCTGGTAATCGTGTGGATTCAAAAAGCGGGGTATACAAATTTCATATAAAATAAAACACTTGAAGCTAATGTTAATTTTTATGATATTAGCTTTCTTTTATAGGCAGTTCTATGCCATGAGTGTTTAAATATGATTTCGGGCATATACGCGCCACGCCTAGCTCGAATGAAGCGCAATCCTGAAGTCCAATTTTCGACAACTTTATCGAGCAACTAGGGCCGTATATCAGCAATAACACGGCGAATGTTTACTTCAAAATCGTCCAACGTCTTTGGTTTATCGGCATAGACTAGTGACTTCACATACCCCCAAAGAAAGTAATCTAGAGGTGGCAGATCACAGGATCGTGGAGGCCAGTTCACATGTCCATTACGTGAAATTATGCGCTCAGCAAATGTTTCCGGCAATAAATTGATGGTATCGCTCCCCTTGTGGCATGTTGCGCCATCTTGTTAAAACCAAAGTTCTGTCACGTCAATGCCATTCAACTGAGGAACGAAGAAGTCAGATATCATATTTCTATAGCGCTCTCCATTGACGGTAACATTCCGGCCGGCATCGTGCTTAAAGAAACATGGGCCGATAATTCCACCAGCTCATAAAACACAACAAACAGTGAGTTTAGATGCTTGTAAGGGCGTCTCGACAAAGGCTTTTGTGTTTTCTTCACTCCAAATTCGGCAATTTTTCTTGTTTACATATCCATTTAACCGAAAATGGGTCTTATCGGAGAACTAAATTTTGCGTTGAAAATGAGCTGAATCATGTTTTCGGACCATTCGGTCCGAACCTACGGCGCGTATAATGGTCACGCGGTTTCAGCTCTTGCACAAGCTGGACCTTATAAGCTTTTAAGTCAAGATCTTTCCGTAAAATCTTCCACAGAGTGGATGCGCATAGCTCCAATTGCTGTGCACGATGGCGGATCGACTCATTCGAATTCTCCTCAACATTGGGCTCCACAACGGCAATAACTTCTTCTGTTCGCACTGTCTTTGGGAATGCGTATTATCCACTAGAGGGTACGCGGTGCGAAAACGATTCATCGTGTTCTGAATACCTTGCTCGGATGGACCATTATGTCGACCGTAAAATGGACGTAGCGCACGATAAGTTTGGCGAGCCGAACCATGGTTTTCAAAATAAGTTTGCACAATTTGCACTCGTCGTTCTGACGTTAATCTATTCATCGTAAAATTGCAAAACGTACTAACCGCAAATCAACTTCAACTGTCAAATTGACAATTTGTTGAAACAGTGTTGCCAGTTTAAAACCAAAAGTCTATTATACGGGGCAAAATCTGGAAGGCTCTAATCTCTGCGTTGGTATAATTTTTATCGTTGATGACTATTGTATCATTGTCAAAATGTACTACAAACTGTTCACTCAGCATCTTGGTTTCGTTTCCTTGTCTTAGAGTTCCATTAAAGTCCGTGAGAAAGATTGTGTTCTCTGACAAAAGTTAAGTAATAGGTTTTTTCTATAATTGGAAGTAGCGACTCAGCATTTACCAATCCATTGCTCTGTTGGTAGTTTCTCGAACTGACTGTCGCTGTAAAGAGTTAAACCTTGCATATGATTACATGTGCTCTTAATACCGTACCAGGGTAGATTCGCTTGTTGTTCTGAATTGTAGCCTTGACAATTACATGGTTAAAGTCCTTTAGGCTGGTTTTTGGTAGCGATATAACATAAAGCAAGAGAGATTCTTTTTGCAGAATGATAGGTTCAGCGTATTCTGTCGCTTCTATCTTGCTACTAATTATAAGGAAGGGTTACTGTTTGAGAGAGTGCGTTCTGAATTTCTTCTTTATTCAGCAGATTAGTGTTAACAATTCCTTTGTTAGCTAGTTGAGCCGCGAAGACTATTTCGTTCAGTGCATCGTTGATTACTGTTAGGTTGTTGTATAACATCTGTTCATATTTGTCTACACTGGTGCTGTCTATTCTCTTGATGACCTTATTGTAAGTTTCAAGAATTACTTATGTAACAGTTGTCAGGTGCTGGTCGTTGTTATTTTCGATGATGACGTTTTGGGATTTCAACACATCATCCCAATCTTTGACATTAGGTGTGATATTATTGATCTCTCTTTCCTTTGGTTTACTCCATTTAGCTGCCTTAACAATCGTTCGCTTTGTTGAATCTGGTGCATCAATTGCGGTGGTAGAATACCCTTTTTACCTATTTGGTTTCATATCACAGATGTTAGCCCGTTTCTGACATCTCCATAGTTCCTAATATGAACCATCTTAGAATTTGCACTGATGACCTTGCCATTCTCTAGCTTCAGGGTGACCACTGGGGTATTATACTCGAATATGTTGACGATGTCGAATGCCAGTTTTTTTTATTTGGTACTTGTGTACCTTATTGCCAGTTTCGATAGCAATGCTAACTCTATTATCTCGCTGTGCTATTTCTTTTGTGTAAAGGCGTTTTTGTTTGTCGTCGCGTCGTTTGATGGCTGCGTATACGACCTCCCCGGCTGTTTTCGTGGCTGACTCGCCTTTTTTGATTATCTTTTGATGGGTTTGGTAAGATGCTCATTCACTTTAGCTTGGAAATCAATTAGATTCTGGTAATTAATTCGATGGCTTCTTCCGAAAAATACATCACTAAGGCTTCTTCTTGAAAACAGAATGGATTGAATTATTGCATCCCTTTACGGCTACTTCAACTTTTTCCTTCATTGTAAGATCTTCATTTATCTCTAGGTTAAGGGATAAAAAGCTATACGAAAATATACGTCTATTTCTTGCATATCTTTACGATAAATCCGACTCTGTTTGCTTTGAGGGAAAAACGAAAACAAGTGTCATGGTCTCCATCCATCAGGAAGGCCTTCCTACTGATATAACCAGTCTCAGGAAACTTTACCACGGAATCTTCAACACACCTCCCCAAAAGGTTGCGGATGACCTCGCTGCTTTCCACAGCTATGTACACTCTAAAAGAGTTTCGCACCTTCAGGGTAGCCGAAATGACTATGATAACTTTTTTCGTTCCTAACTTGCCTTCTTTGCGTGCATCTTATCTATTTTATTATCAAAGCGTAAGAGGCTTGCTCTCTAAAACTCATGCTGTTTTGCCTAAATCTCATGGCCTCTCTTTCGACGTCCATGCTCTTACAGAAATCAATCTGATCCCCGACATAAAGAGCCAGGAGAAATTCCCTATGGTTAATTACCCTGCCCTCTCTAGAGTTGATTCTCCATGCAAAGATGTCGTACTTGCTATTCAAAATAACCTCAACGTTGCTATCTCTTCTTCTCTTAAACTTAGCTTTGTTTCAATTCAAATAAAACTTCCCAATTGGTCCCAGTACGTTATGTGTTGCTATCCTATCGAATGCTATATTCTTGCTATTAAAGCAATTGACCTACTAATTGTCCTAAGTGATTCCATCGACGATATCCTTATCTTTGGTGACCTTAATCTGCCCCTGCTGAAGTGGATTCCATCGGATGATCATTTGTTTTTTACGTCAAACTAGCGTCAAACGCTAGTTCATCCAAGGAATGTCTATTCATTGATAGCATAACCGACTCGAGCCTATGCTAAGTAAGTGGCGTCTCTAACTCTATCGGTAGGCAACTAGACCTCATTTTCATTAGCGATCCCACTAACTCCACAGTAACGTTTCGTCCCTTTACCCTATCAAATGCCGAAACTTTCACCCCCATTTCTTCTCTCATTTTTAGATAACTCTCCACCCTACTATCTCTTCTTACAACTTCCATAAAGCTAATTTTCGCAAAATCAATATCTATCTTAGCAAACCTTATTTTGATTTTACCAACCTATCCTTATCTGATGCTGTCTCCATTTTTTACAGGGAAACATTTAATTCCATTTATCTTTACGTCCCTTTTTCTCGGCATAAAACATCATCTACTTTCGCTTCCTGGTATAATAGAAGACTTCGCTCTTTACGAAACGAAGGAAATAAATTACGGGCAGTTTTTCTTCGCACCAATTCTTTTTCTGACTGCTCTAACTATCTCGGAACCTACATACCTCCAATTCACCTAGCTCTAAAACTCTCTCTATCAGCGCTTTCTCGACATAGCGCTGACCAACCTTATCAATGATCCTAAGACATTTTATCAGTTCGTCAACTACAAAAGAAAATCAGAAGGCTATCCCCCGTTTCTCTCGCTCGATAATATGTATATCGTCCACCGACCCAACATTCTATTGCCAACTGTTTCGCAAACTTTTTCAAACAATCATTTGCTGACAACCTCTTCGTATCCGACCCCATATATTTCAAGTACCTTCTCAGTTTCTCCATTGCCTCCTCTCTCTCTCAGTCTCATGATCCGACCCTTATCGAAGAAAAGTTACAAAATCTCAATGATGAATTTTTACACTGGCCAGACGGGCTCCCAGCAATATTTCTCAAAAAGTGTGAATCCAATCTTTCGCACCCACTTTCCTCCCTATTTCAACTGTCCCTCACACATTTGGAATTCCCCCAAATTCGGAAGACCTCTTTTATAACCCCTGTTCATAAAAAGGGATCAAAGAATGAAGTAACCAACTACCGTCCCATTGCTAAGCTTTCAGTGTAAGTCACTTATATCACCCAGTCAGCATGGATTTCTGAAAGGTAGATCAACTACTACAAATTTAGTTAAATTCGTATCCTTTGCGCTTTCAGCCCTAGAAAATGACAATGAAATCGATGTTATTGCTACAGATTTCACTAAGGCCTTCGGTAAAATATCACATCAATTGATGCTTTGCAAATTGTCTGCCCTCAGTTTTGATCACATATTGTTAAAATGAATATCTTCTTATTTGGAGAACCGTTATTATAGCGTTCGCCTTATGTCAGTCTTCTCAACCCCATTTTTAACCACTTCTGGTGTTCCACAAGGCAGCCATCTAAGTCCCCTCTTTTTCATTTTAACTATAAACCATTTTGACAGGATCATTAAACACTGCCTCATATCGATTTACGCCGACGACACTAAGTTATCCAAGGCTATTTCTTCAGCCCAAGACTCTATTCGCCTTCAAAAAGACCTCTCGATTGGTTTTCCACTTGGTTTATAAAAAATTGCTTTGAGCAAATGTCTCCAATATTTTGGACCAAAGTTCTCCAATGAGATCTACCGAGTAGTCTTTCTCCGCTTCTCCCTCGATTTAAGGTCATATCTTACGCATCTAGTTATATCTGTTGTCACCAGCAGCAGGTGTTATAAATAGCGAAATTAAAAACAAACATAATTTTGTATCTCAATCATCAAATGTATTCGTTTCATTGTTATAAATTTTTGTTTTTCATTCTTACTAAAAACATTAATCTTACACTTTACAATGCTCCGTTCGGCCAAAGCTCGTCAGTGCAAATTGTCCTGGCCTACATCAAGAAACCAACCAGTTTCAAGTGCAACCTCCTCTTATCTCGCCGCCCTCTAACATGGCCGATCAACCGGAAAATTACTCTGGTGTTCAAGCTGGAACCCGTCCAACGTCTTTCATGGAAAGTCTAGACGCAAAGCTTTTGAAACAGAGTGAGTCTATCGTAAATCTGCTATCTTCAAAACTAAGAGAATCGGAACAGAGGATCTTTAACAAAATCGAGAAGGAAGGTGATGCTATCAAACGAAGTATTGCTGATATAGATGAAAGAGTCATACATCTCGAAAAAAATTAATCCTCTATCGAAGATCTTATAGACGAAGTGAGTTCGTTAAGGCAATACAGGAGAACAAATTACGAGTAATTGCTTCTAATGCCCTTCTATATGGTGTACCATCTGAGCAGGGTGAAAACTTAACATCACTTTTAAATCACCTCTGCAGCACTATCAATGTACAAGCCAATACTCATATTCTTAAAATCATTTATCAGGTTAGACCAAAAACTAACACACTTATGCCGTTTTCCATTGGGCTGTCAGAATACCTTTTTGTTGTGTAATCCGATTTTTGTTTAAACGGAACACTAAGAACAATTTGAACACCCAGAATAATAAACTGGCCAAACACAGCCGATTGCACGAAAACAGAAATCTAGTTTGACACAAATACTCGTACATTTGACGTTTATAGATTTTGACACAAAGGAGAGGAATTTCGGTTCCCAAGTGAAAACGAGAAGCGAGATTTTGATTCTGAAAAAATGAGGGGAAATGGTGTGACGTCCTTTTCTTCTTCCGAACGCGGAGAAAAGCCCAATGGAAAACGACATTAATCCACCCATTATGATAAAGTTTCAATCCGTATATGAATACCACTTCGGCTGCTAGACATTGGAATAAATTCTGACGTTTACAACGCATTCATGAAACTCTCTCTAAACACAACCATCTGCTAGTGCACCTTGGCCCACAAAAAAGAAAAGAAATTGGTGTCTGTGGATTCTTCGCGTGGAATTGTTTACGTTAAGCTGAGTGCAAATGGAAAAGCGCTTGCTGTTGAAAACATGAACAACCTCGTCAACATCATCAATGGAAGCGAAATTTCGTCGACCGATCTGAGAAAACAGTAGCGGCCAATTTTTTTATTTTTATTTTTAAATGTTTTTTTTCTTTCTTCTTTTTTATATATTAATTCGTGCGGTTTGCTAAGAGATGGCGTAACTTGTATTATTCCATTGTTATTATTCCATCGGAACACGCGTTGGAAAGTTACTGTCATTGTACGTCATTTCAATATATGTCATTCATTTGAAGCGTAAACAACAATAATTTTTTTCACTCAAATATGTCGAACTTTGTGCCCGAAAAAGTGTTTTTGCGGGGAGTTCTTCTTCATTATTTTAATATGAAGAAAACTGCTGCCGAAAGTCATCGTATTTTGGTGGAAGTTTATGGTGAACATGCGCTAGCTGAGCGAACGTGCCAAAAGTGGTTTGCACGATTTAAAAGTGGTGATTTTGGCTTGGAAGACGATGAAGGTTCTGGGCAGCCAAAAAAGTTTGAAGATGAAGAACTGGAAGCATTACTCTATGAAGATTGTTGCCAAACACAAGAAGATCTCGCAGAATCTTTGAGTGTCATTCAAGAAGCCATTTCAAAACGTTTAAAAGCAGCTGGATATATTCAAAAGCAAGGAAATTGGGTTCCACATGAACTCAAGCCGAGAGACGTCGAAAGGCGGTTTTGCATGTCCGAAATGCTGCTGGCACGCCACAAAAGGAAGTCATTTTTGCATCGGATTGTTACTGGTGATGAAAAATGGATCCATTACGACAACCCCAAGCGCAAAAAATCATATGTGAAACCCGGCCAACCAGCAAAATGAGCGGCAAAGCCGAATATCCATGGCGCGAAGGTAATGCTTTGTATTTGGTGGGATCAGATGGGTGTGCTGTTTTATGAGCTGCTAAAACTGGGTGAAACCATCAATGGACAACGCTACCGAACACAATTAATCCGTTTGAAGGGAGCAGTGGTCGAAAAACGCCCGGAATATGCGACCGACCGGACACGAGGCAATAATTTTCCATCATGACAACGCTCGGCCCCACGTTGCTATTCCAGTTAAGAACTATTTGGCAAATAGTGGATGGGAAGTCTTACCCCACTCGCCTTATAGCCCAGACCTTGCCCCTTCTGACTACCATTTGTTCCGGTCGATGCAGAACGCCCTCACTGAAATACGGTTCACATCAGAGCAGAATATTAAAAATTGGCTTGATTCATTCTTGGCTGCCAAGCCGGCGCAATTTTTTTGGGATGGGATCCACAAATTGCCAGAAAGATGGGAAAAAGTCATAGCTTCAGATGGGCAATAATTTGAATAATACTATTGTACATGTGTGTCTTACAATAAATAAACGTTCAAATTTTGAAAAAAAACCAACGAATTAAGTTATATACCCAATATATTTATATTTTAATTTTAATAATTTTGTTCTCCTTTTGTCTTTTTAATACCCTTCAATCTTCAATTACATATTACATATTATCAATTACATATTATATTTATTGTGGGTGGCCGTGGCTTCCAAATCGGAAGGTTCGGTGTTCGAATCCCAGCCTCGCCCGAAAGACACATCATCCATTTATTCAATTAACGAAAATCAAGTAAGACGAGTGGTTGACTAGAAATCAACATCAAGCCAACTTCCACTAAGAATTTAGTCTCCCCATTAGATGTTGGATGCCGCCCATGGAGCGAAATAACCACAGAGCCCAAAATCTTTCTTTCTCTCTCTATCACATTTTCTAAAAAACTTAACACATGCTGAAGCATTATAAGTGTATTCACACCCACTTGAGTGTTAAATGGGTGTAAATTAAATAAAAAAAAAAAATAAAGGTGACTTATTCAACAACGGGGTGGTTGGCTAACTTGGTGCCAGTCTGGCCAACATTAACGACTCCCTCGGGGAAGCCAGCTTCTCTTACCAATTTTGTAATGTAGAGTGCAGTCAAACTTGTAAACTTGCCTGATCTACTTGTTTAAGGACTATAGTGCTGTAGAGGCAAAGGCAAGTCCTTATTTCCATGGCATCATGAGGAAGTTCCAGGAGATAATTTGTGCATACCCTCAAACGGGTTCATGACGCTTGTACGCAATGTATGGGCTATCAGTTGGAATGATTTTGTCGTGATTCATATCAGCCCCATTGGCGAAATAACGCAGATGGCAGCTGGTAGACCCACAATGTATGAAATGATGAATGGTTTACCACTGCCAAAGGTTTCGAAACTACCTAAATATACTATGAGATATACTATGCAGCCTTGACACCAAGTTCAACCACCTTCCTAAATTTTAGTAATAAGTTTCTCATGGGATGGTTTGACCGACAATATACATCGCAGCACCAATGTGTTTGGACAGCCTTACGATACCAGCGGATTTCAGCACACGAACATTTTTTTTCTCTAATTTTATTCAAATGAAATTCAGATAATATCACGATCCAAACGAGGCGAAGTACTTTCGCAAACGTGTTATTCAAAAAACAATGTTCATAGTGTTTACTAAAAAGTAGAAAGAACTTGTCTAGTCAAGAAGACCCGAACAGAAACCTATGGCTATGTGCGCGTAAATTTAGTAGTAGGTTCACAGTCGGTGCTGGAGAAAGAGAAAACCACTTTTTATCTAGGTGGCGCTAGAGTCTGGAGTGAACCTAGGCCTCAACCGACAAGGCTCTCCAGCTAGCACCATCTCTCGTCAGTGACTCCAGTCTTGGATGGGTCCTCTTACACTCGCGTGCGCCACTTTAGATGCGCCTTTCCTCTGATGCGCTGTCCCTCTACGTTAGAATCGAAGACTCTTTTGGCCCGAAGCTGTAGTGTCCATTCGTGCCCATAGACGCCTGACTAGACCCATATTGCTGTACAGCACGCACAGTACCTGGTTTAATTTTTTCCATACCACGTCCATACAAACGGGGACGAATCAGTATCTTTTTTCAAGACGCCCAAGTGCTTCTTCTTCCGCTTTCCACAATGTCCAAACCTCTCCGTCACCGAGCAGGGCCGCGATAATAAGGGTCTTGCATAAAATCAGTTTGGTTAGAGCTCTATTATTCAATTGCCTCCTGAGACCATCGAAGCAACGATTGACAAGAGTAAGTCTGTGTCCAATATCTGCACTGATGTCATTGCTGCTTGTAACCGCTGATCCAAGGTTGGCGAAGTCTTTAACTACTTCAAAGTTATAAATGCCAATGGAGACGCTCTAGTCAAGCCGTTGGTGGTGTGCATCCATTTCTGATCACAGCATGCATTTTGTTTCGTTCTCGTTTACCGTCAGACTAATTTTGGCCGCTTCAATAGCCACGAAAGCTTCATTAACCCCTCCCTGTATTCGTCCAATCACATGAATAAATTTGTATTTGTATTCTTCAACCTTAATCCTAACTTGACATAAGGGTAGATACTCAGATCTAACACCGTGTCTCCATGAGACATCGCTGGTGTTAGGAAAATTTTCTTGAAATCAAAATGTCCAACGGGTAGTTTGCAGATAAGAAATATTTCAAGAAATAAATGTCTGGTTTTTATACAAGACATCTCTGTAGACATCAACCGTGAAATTTTTTTGACAGCGCTTGTCAGTTTGACTTCGGAATGTGAAAACAAAAATAAAAATAAACAAAGAAAGAAAGATGACTGAGTGGGGTATGTCGCAGAACGAATTCCTGAATTTAATTAATAGCTTTAAGGGACAATGTATGTCCTTGGAATTATCAAAGCTTGGACAGCAATTGTAGGTTAACTTCCGTATGAGGCATTATTTTTTCTTACTTATCCTTAACGCCATATTTCTACTATAATGCAGTTGCAGTTCATACCTACTCAACCAATTTACACTCACAGAATGAAATGTCATGTAGTAATTTGTCTGAAATTTAGTCTGACATATTTCTGTCTCGTTGAGACACGGTGTAACAACTGGTGTGTGTTTTTGGCATCGCTATCAGTACTTATTTCCAGTGTACGCTCAAAAAATTACGCTAACAATTTAACCTATACGCATTAACTCAATGCAAGATATTTATCGGAGTTAACGCGGATAGCAACAATGCTTCCAGACCTACTTTTCCATGATAGCGATAACTTGTATGGGAACGCGAAAGCATGTGTCACTTCTTGAACAAATAAACTGCCAGTGCTGCTGAATTCTCCAAATATTATATAATAGTTAATGCCGATAGGCGTTTTTTTGGCCTATGAAAATTAAGCGCTGATACCAATGCCAGAACAACACACCTAACGTTCATATTTAGTTTTTTTTTATATACTGAGCGTGCGCTCAAGGGGTTTGTATACCCTTAAAATGTTTGCAAACAGCGCGGGCGAAGGAAATTTAGGAAGGAAAAAAAGACAGGAACCGATGTACATTGTTTTTAAATGTTTGTAAGTTATAACGACCAGGAAATACAGAGATCGGCAGGGCATTCCATAAGCGAGTTGTACGGCTTAGAAACGAATCACGATATTTTAGAGTACGTCCGAAAATGAGCTTGAGGTTATACTGATGAGCATTTATAGCGAGACGGGTGTTACGGTTGAAAGTTTGAATGAGCGGAATGCTCTTGGCGATTTCAATGGAACACTGGTGGTGAAAATATAAGAATAATTCAGTGATATTTTATTTCAAAAAGAAAAACTATAATAAACAACTTCAGTGAAAACTTTACCAAAAAAGTTTTTAAAATAACAAGTTGTGTGTTCAAATTTTGTTTCTTTGTGGGGTGTACATAAATAATAATAATTATAAATTAAAAAATAACGGGGGGATTAAAAGCTTCGAAAAGCAAGAAAAATTAAGTGTGTAAATGTACAATATAAACTGCATTAAATAAACTCATATAAAGGGTGTTTTTTTTGGAGGTATACAAATTTAATATGAAATAAAGTACTTAAAACTAATGTTAATGTCCATGATATTTAGCTAGCTGATATAGCTCTATTTAATAGACAATTTTATGCCATCAGTCCTTAAATATGATATCGAGCATATTTGTGTCACCGCTAGCTCGAATGAGGCGCAATCGTGAAGTGCAATTTTCGACAACTTCATCGAGCAACTTGGGCCGTATATCAGCAATTACACGGCGAATGTTGACTTGCAAATCGTCCAACGTCTTTGGTTTATCGGCATAGACTAGTGACTTCACATACCCCCAAAGAAAGTAATCTAGAGGTGGCAGATCACAGGATCGTGGAGGCCAGTTCACATGTCCATTTCGTGAAATTATGCGCTCAGCAAATGTTTCCCGCAATAAATTGATGGTATCGCTCCCCTAGTAGCATGTTGCGCCATCTTGTTGAAATCAAAGTTCTGTCACGTCAGTGCCATTCAACTGAGGAACAAAGAAGTCAGAAATCAAGTTTCTATAGCGCTCTCCATTGACGGTAACCTTTTGTCCGGCATACTCCTTAAAGAAATATGCGCCAATGATTCCACCAACCCATAAAGCACACCCAAAAGAGTGAGTAGCCAGAGTTGCTACGCATATTACCGGCTTGTATATAACCATTTCTCATGAAGGAAATTTTTACAACTTTAGAATAGTAAAGATGCTCCCATTGTTCCGATTGGAGTTCTATTTTTTTTGTTAAGTTTGTAAATCTGTTGTTGACATTCCCACTAAATCTTAGCGTCATAGCTTGGCATTTGCAAAAGTTATGTAGCCAAGGGTACATCTACCTTTGTGTGTGTTGGCAATTTTTTACAATTTTAGAAATGGATTTAAATTTGCAACAACGAACTTGTATTAAATTTTGCGTAAAAAAACGGATTTAATGGTGCGCGAACGTTGGAAATGTTGGAAAAGTGTTTCGGCAACGATTCTCTAAATAAAACGGTCGTTTACCAGTGGCATGAGCGGTTCAAAAGTGGTGAGTCAATCGAAGATGATGAACGCAGTGGCAGACCATCGACATCGAAAACCGACGAAAATGTTGGACATAACCGCAAATTAACCATCAGAGAGATAGCGGAGGACTTGAACATTGCCTATGGATCCGTCCAAGACAATTTGGTTAATGATTTGGGTTTCCGTCGTGTAGCAGCAAAGTTGGTGCCAAAAGACCTCAATTTCATGCAAAAAAGAGACCGTGTTGACGTCGCAAAAGAAATGATTTGCGACGCTGAATCCGATCCCACATTCATCAATAGGATCATTACAGAAGACGAGACGTGGGTTTATGAGTACGACACGCAATCCAGACATCAGGCAAGTGAACGGCGTTCACCAAATGAGCCGAGACCAAAAAACAACGTCGTTTTCAGTTAAAAAAGAAGGCAATGCTCACGGTTTTCATGGATTACAACGGTGGAGTGTATCATGATTTTTTGCCAGAAGGCCAGGCAGTAAACAAAGAGTACTCGCATTATTTGGGCGTTATAAGGCGTTTGCGTGAAGCAATTCGCCGAAAGGGACCAGAATTGTGGGCAGAAAACTCGTGGATTTTGCACCATGATAACGCACCGTCGCACAGTGCCATCATTATTCGCAATTTTTTGACGCAAAATGCAACAAATACCATCGAACAGCCATCGAATTCGCCTGATTTGGCTCCCTGTGACTTCTTTCTGTTCAATCGAGTTAAAACGGGAAAGGCGTTTCAGCAGCCGAGAGGAAGTAATGGAAAAATCGCAGGAAGCACTGATGGACATACCGAAAACCGAATATAAAAAATGTTTCGATTATTGGATCAAGCGCTGGCATAAGTGTGTTGCAGTTGATGGGGATTACTTTGAAGGGGACAATATGGATTTAGATGAATACATACAGGGGGAAGGCCGTTTACAAACACTAAATAAAATTGACCCCAATATTGACCCCGGGGGAACACCTTTTGAAACAAGCTTAAAACTTGATGTAGATCTGCTCGTAATAACTTTTTGTAACCTGTTTGACAGAAAGCTGCGAATTATGTTCGTTGCCCTAATATTGAAACCAAAAAGATTCTGAAATTTCCAGCAAAGTAGGTCATAATCTACACTATTAAAAGCCTTCGAGAAATCAAGCAGACACAGAATCGCCACAAATCCCTTATCCGTCTTATATCATCGAATGTTAATTATGGCGGTAGAACAGCTTTGGTTAGCTCGGAAACCTGACTGGCACATATTGAGTAAATTGTTTATCGAGAGGTGTCTCTGAATTTGCCATGCGAGGAGTTTCTCGAACACTTTTAATATACAAAGCAGTATGCGTGTAGACCTGTATCCGGAAGCGGTTACGGGAGTAGTTTTCTTGGCAAGAATTTTGCCCTTTTTCAACTTTCGGGAAATGTCAATGTAATTAAGCAGTGGTTAAAGATATGAGTTAAATTGGGGACGATAAAGGGAGAAGTTTTAAAAAACGTATGGGTATACCGTCTTCACCTGTTGCATTTGATTTTATTGATAATATCGGTAGGGTAACATCAATCTCTGTAAAATCTTCGAAAGTGGGCATAGAACCACTGGAACTACCAAGTCAATTCTGAGAAGGAAATAAAACTTTTGTTACTGAGGCACTGTTTTCGAGAAAATAACTATTTATGACAGTTCTTTCGCATCTGCGTGACATTCTTTTCTCTCTTTGCCACAAGAAACACTGATCTTTCGCAGATTACTCAAGAGTTTTTTCGGTGGCAGCGAGATATTCAGTTTTGAAGCGTGGGGAGCTTAACATAGGAAGTTATAATATTTCGCACTGTTCTGTATGTAACCCAGTTGAGATTCGTTTGATTGCGCTTCCATTTACTATATATGTAGTTTATTACGAGTCTTTATTTTTTGTGAATTTTTACGAACTCTAACGATTTTAGTAGGGATACAATGATTAAAAATAATTCAAGCACAATATTGTGAAACGTTTCAAACTTCTGATTAGGATTTGCAGACAATCGAAGCTGTTCCCATGGAGCAAAGCAAAGCAAAGTGGCGTAAAAGTTATCATCCTATCGGAAGATGCTATAATTTTTGCAAAATGGCGGAAAATGTCAATTTTACTTTGACATTTGTGAAGTAAACAGATACAAAATACACGTCAATAAGACATGAATCGCTATACTCCTAAAGAACGCGAAATAATTGTTACGATTTTTCTGCGGAATAATTCGTCGGTGGTGTAGGCGCAGCGTGAATTTCGGCGCAGATTTCCCGGTCGTCCGACACCAATTGGGCAAATACTACGTCGTTTAGCCGCACGTCTAGAAGAGTAGGGGATAACACCAGGTCTGGCTGGCCCCCGGGGCTGTCGTTGTGCTGAGAAATGCAGAGCACCCCGGAGTATCGACCAGACCTCGTGCCATGCAATTGGGCATTAATCCGCGGTCTTTACAGGAAATTTTTGGTGAAAGACTGTAAGATGTTTCCTTACAAAGTCCACATAACTTTTCATCTAAAATCATCATGAGCGACGAGGCCCATTTTCATCTCCGTGGATATCTGAATAAGCAAAATTATCGCTTCTGGGGCACAGAAAATCCGCATATAATCAACGAATCGCCATTATACCCGCTCAAAGTTACTGCATGTTGTGCTGTTTACGCTGGAGGCATCATCGGGCTTTCTTTTTTCGAAAACGCCTCGGGCCAAATGGCTACTCTTGACGACGAGTGCTACTGAGCATTGCTCAATGACTTTATCCTTCCCCAATTGGATTAATTGGGACTGGAAAACATGTGGTTTTAACCGGATGGAGCAATGGCGCATACCGCACGAGTCACTACCGAAATTCTTAGGGCTGCATTTCCGGGTCGCCTAATCTCTCGTTCTGGCGGTTTGCGAGGTTTTTGGGGTTTTTTGAAGTCACTAGTTTATGTCAATAAGCCTCAGACTTTTGAAGCCCTCAAAAGGAATAGTTCTGGCAAGAGTGTTGGAAAATGCCACAAATCGGGCCCGAATGGTCATCAATTCTGGCGGTGGCCACTTAGCCGATATAATTTCCTCGACTTAATGGAAAAAAATTTAAGATATCTAGCAAACACAATCCAAAAGTTTTTCATTTATAAAAAAAATTACAGGCAAAGAACATCGGGTGCCAAGTTTTGCGCCACCTTGTGTTCAAAATCAATGGTTGGATACTACGTGCTTCCAGTGAGAGCTGGTCAAATAATAGAACTGAGGATGTTTCCGAGACCACGAAAATGTCAAGGATACTTGGTGCGTGGCCTTCTGTGAAGCGAGTCGGGTCCTGAGTATTAACAATTTCTAAACCAGATGTGGACACTAAATCTGTCAATTGAAATGCCCTGAAATTATTTTTCCATAAATCAGCGCTGTAATCTCCACAGGTCACTATATATGTTTGTTATTGCAGTATGCACGTGCAATTAATCATTTGTTTAACACCAAAACTAATTCAATCACAATTAGTAAAGAGTGAGAAATTATCTCTCCTCCTACTGGCTCGGTGTTGCAGTGCTGCTGCAGTGTTTTGTTCAAGCGTCTGTATTGGCGGTCCGTGATGATTGTGTCATGAAAAAAATGAAGATGGGTTTCCTGGGAATAATCAACCATTGGTTTGGCTACTTACTTATTGACTTAGGTGGCGCTACAGTTCGGGGTGAACCTGAGCCCCAACTAACAAGTCTCTTAACTTAGCCTGGTCTTTCGCTAACTGAACCCAGTTGCGCGCTTAAAGTTGGATGAGGTTCCCTTCTATTTATGCACGCCATCTAAGGTGTGTAATCCCTCTACACCGTTGTTTTTTCGGCTTAGATTCGAAGGCTCTGCGGACCGGAGCAATGGTGTCCATTCGCTCTTCATATTCTAGCCAATTCAGGCGACTAATGAACAGTTTTCTGAGTAGGTCTATGTCGTTGTACAGCTCGTATAATTCGTCTCTAAATCTTTTCCTCCAAAGCCCGTCAGCGTAAATGGGACCGATAATTTTTTAAAGGATTTTTATCCCGAAACAACTGAGAATATTTTTATCCGCTTTCGATAAAGTCCATGCTTTAGCGGCGTAAAGTAGGAGTGGGATGTTCAAGGTCTTATCCTTAGTTTTTCGAGATAGGCCCTTACTACTCAATTGTCTTCTTAGCCCAATGAAACAGCGATTGGAAAGAGCGATTTTTCGGTTTATTTCTGCTGGGGTGTTTTTGACAGAATTTATAGCAGATCCGAGCAGACAAAGTTCGTTAATACCTCGAAATTATAGCTGTCGACTGCGACGTTCTATCCAATTCGTCGATGTCGAGGACGCATACACTTAGTTCTGCTTTTATTTACCGCTAAACCAGTTTTGGCAGCTTCCATTTCCAAACATGGGAAAGCACAGGTGACCGCCCACTGAGTTCGGCCAATTATGTCACTATCATCGGCGCACGCTAGTAGTTGTACAGAATTTTCAAAGATTGTGCCACCAGTGTTCGCTTGTGAGTTCCCCACATTTCTTTCATGTATGATGTTAAAGAAGCCGTATGACAGGGTATCACCTTGTCTAAAACCGTTCTTGACATCAAAGTCTCGGTTAAGTCGTTACTGACCTTTGTGGATCAGCAAGCGTTCTCCATTCTTCATAAACGGACGAGTACGAGTACATGGCTCTATATACCTCGTCTTTCCAATCTGCCAGAGTGTGAAGATTTGGTCGATTGTAGACTTTCCTGGTCTCAAACCGCACTGATAGATGCCAGCCAGGATGTTGGCGAAGGGTTTTAGACGTTCTCACAATATGGGAGATAAGATCTTGTATGCGATGTTGAGAAGACTTATACCTCTGCAGTTGGCGCAGTTGAGGAAGTCTCCGTTTTGGTGAATCAGGTTAACGATACTGAGATTCTATTCACAATACATACACTCTGACCAGATCTGAGAAATGAGTTGGTGTAAGGGTATGCCTTCCCCAAAGTCATCCGGATAGGAAAGGAAATTTTTTGGTGATGGTCGGCTGAATCCCAGCACATCAGTTGCAACGTTTCTGAAGGGATATAGGCAGCATTGCCACTGGTCTTTGGTACTTAATGCTGACGGCCTACGAATTGTTGAAAGATTTCGGGATAAGCGTTCTATGAAGATTCTGGTGGTCTCTTGCGATTTCAGCTTTTCTACGTTATATTTTCTCACATTAGTTCTTCTTTGTTGTGGCGCATTCGCACCTTGGTTGCAACAACGTGGAAATCCGAGTCAACCGAGCCGCATGCCTTATTGATAGCAAAATGATAATCATCAAAAACCATGTTCCGGAGACCGCCAGGTCCCCTTGTGTATATTGAAATGAAGAAACCATGTGCTTGCTATAGTGATATTTCCACCCGTCGTTAAGTCAATAAGCCTAAGTCCGTTTCCAGACGTGGTGTAGTGTAGGCTAAGCCTACCAACTATCCCACCTAAAATGTTCTCCTTTCCTATCCGGGCGCCTAATACGATTTTAAAGTCATGCTTGTACATTGCTCATATGTCTTATCGAGGAGCTCATAGAAACATTCTGTGGTGGCCTCGTCCTCATCGGTAAGATGCTCGCTCACGTGCCGGAAGCCCACCGGTTTGATTAATAGTGCCAAATCTGTGGACTCTTCACTGGTCAAGAACTAATCAAATACATATATCTATGGAAAGGTTCTTCAGTTCAAACTTTTCATGTTCCTAATGATGACTACACTTATCGTACTCAACGCTGTTAAATGTTGGTAGTCAAATGAAAACCGATGGTTTTAGCGTGATAAGGTCGTTTGCTGTCATTGTGGGTAGTGGTAGTACAATAAATTTACTGTGGAGACTTAGATTTGTACTTACATCCTTTCCTGCTCATTGTAGGCTTGAACTATTTCAGCATTCAGCTTTTTATTTTCTCCCTGTATGTCGTAATGATTTTTCACGAATATTCGGGCGGCGTGTCGGCGTCCAGAAATTTATCAGAGGTGAACTTAGAAGCCTTTATAGTGTGTAAATAGGCATTTACTTGATCAGCATGTGGTCAATCTTGAATAAGCCGGAGAGCGTAGTTCAAGATGTAGTTTTTTTCAAATCGGAAGGTTCAGCGTATAATTCCGAATTGCTGTTTTTTCTGACAATCAAAACCATCTATGATGAGTAGTTCCCTAAAATATGTTACAAGAAGAATTCAAGTTCCACTAATAATTTAGTCTCTCGATCATCTGCTCGATGCGACCCATGCCATGGAGAGACATAATCACTATTCCCAATATTCAATTCTCCAAAGCACTTGTGTAGTTGACACATGAATAGCCTCCCACAAAAAAATGAATTAAAACGCGAAATACCGATGAGAAAAAAACCGCAGCATTTAAAAACCCCCGTAATTGAAACAATCAGCGATTAGTCATTGCAATTATCAATAGTTAATTGCATGTAATTAATTATCAAGAGATTTAACAATTTTTTATGTTTTTTCCAATGCTGTTCTCTAGTTTTGTTTGATCGATAATTGTATTTACTTGTGATTATGACTGGCATTAGAAAACGGCAGGTTCTTCTTAATGGTTGGATGGGTTTCCTTACGCTTTTAAGAATTTTCGTGCGTGAGTTTAATCAGAATTTATTAGTCAAAGTAATATTAGTAATTACTTATAAAGAAAATGATGTTTTTTTTATCTGGGAAGTGGTATAAGGCACTAAGGATTCAATGAGCATTTCAAAGATGATAGCAGTGACTAAAATGCTAGAAAACTTAATTACTCTTACATCATTTTCGTCAATCAATTGTATCAGTTGCAAATGTAGATCTAAGAAACTGTTCCTTAGTAGGTGAGAACTCAACGCCAAGTAGACAAATAATAAAATAACATTAGACCATGATATAAGCCCTACTTCACGTCTCCTCGTGGTGCTATCTGGAAGTCTCTTCGGAGATTGCGAAGTTGAGAGGATAAAATGGCGAGTCTCCTGCACCGCAATATCAGGACAAGTGACTCAGCGAGTTACAATCATAAACGGATGGATAATTTGTTGACGAACTTTGTCTATCGAATGCGGACAATGATCGTATTCTGGAATCTGAAGACTCTCCTCGACTCTCGAGAAAAAGGTTCTACAACGCCAGATTTCTCTGACTGGAGGGGGTAAAAGTTGGACATCTTGAGACTGAGTGAAATAAGTTGGTGGGACGCAGGAGATGTTAACGTCAGTAACACGGAAGTGCCTCTTATCGTGGAGGCGTTGTAATGACCGGATATTAGCGGCCAGATTCGGAAGTATTGTAAGAAAAGTAACCATCATACAGCTATGCACTGGTGACTGCCTACAATTTAACGCCTAACGGTGACATCGTGGTAGTGATACACATAATGGGTGTTCATGGCATTGGGAACCGAAATGATAATGGCGGGGGGTTTGCCGATTTTTACAACGCCAACCACCTACCCATTGAAAGCGCTCTGTTTGAACACCGGACTAGTCACAAGATCAGCTGGATCTCATCTGATAGGCAGAGAACATCAAACCAGATAGCCCACATCGCTATTAGTCGGCAATTTAGAAGCTGCCTCTATGACGTCCGTAACAGGCTTGGAGCCGACACCGTAACAGAGCGCCAACACCATCTTATGGTAGCTAAAATACGCCTTTGTACTGCATCCGTGACCAGCAACATGTTCACTATACACAGGTATAATACTGACAGACTACAGGATCCTGCAGTGACCCAACAATGCAGGGATCGTCTCAGCATAGGGGCGGTAACAATCAACAGCTCTGACCAAACAACTGCACATAGATGGACACTGGAGAAAGTTTTCACATCCGCAACGCAGAAGTTTATCGCTAAAAGGCATTAAAACCACGGAACATGCTTATCAACTGATTGCTGGAGACAGATCGAGGAGCGTATTCCACTCAGAGTTCAGATTGCATCAGCCGCAGTAGCAGAGAAATCTCGACTTGAAGCCCAGTACCGGGTGAAAAGAAAGGGAGTACAGCTTAATAGAAGACGCGATAAGCACAACCACATCAATGCGCTTGCTACACAAGCCGATGAGATAGTAAACCAGTGCGAGAGTAGGACCATTTATTATGTTGCCAAAAAGCTTACAGGGGGACGCAGCAGCCAACAACATCCGGTAAAAAATGTGGACGGTTCCCTACTTATAGTGAATGAGGACCAGCTCAGAAGGTGGTATAGATGATAGCGAGAGTGCCCCGAACCAAAATGGACCATCTGAAGTAGCAAACTCCCGAATTCCCACATCCTACGCATGGGAAAGTCAGCATTTAGCAAAGGAATGGAATCATGGGATGATTTTCAAGTTGCCGAAAAAGTGCAATCTGATGGATTGGGGAAATTGGCGGGGGATATGCGTTCGGCCGGTAGTGGCCAAAATAACGGTTTTGACATTTTTGACGCAAACAGAATTAGAATTTGTGTGAATAATCAATGGAACGCTATACTCCTGAAGGAACTGGAATAATCGTCACGATGTTTTTGATGAACAATTCGTCAGTGATTTTGGCGCATTGACGAGGCCCATTTCCATCTATGTGGATACGTGAACAAACAAAATTTGCGATGATCAATGAATTTTTCATTCCTCAAATGGAGGAATTGGGACTGGAGAACATGTGGTCACAGAAGTTACAGAAGCACGGAGCAATGGCATATACTGCACGAACCACAACCGACATTCTAAAGCAAAAGGCCTAAAAGCCGCCCCGTACAAAGAATCCCAGACCTGGCCTTAACTTCTTCAAAAAATTGAATCATTTTTTAGAACTGCATGTTTTATAAAATGATATTCATTACTGAAACATCAAGCTAACAGTTTTTTTATTTGGAAGCTTACAACCGCAGCTAGCAAGACTAATTACAAATCTTAAAATCTCCCTGAAAAAGAGTTACTGGACACAAACCGTGGGTTAATGTGGGCTTTTGGCTAAAGTCCTGTAACTTCTGTCCAATTTACTTCAAGAATATAGATTCAAATCTCCCTTGCTCGGCGGAAAGGGGAGATAAAACCCACCTACTACACTTTTTTCTCTTAGCTTCACTAAAACGTTTCAAGTCCTGTTTTTTTGACCATTTTCGGATTTCCTCCTCCTAGAGAATACTATAAGTTCTCTATATCAGGAAGTTCTTGGCGTGAACTATTGGTCGCACCCATTTCGGCTGGTGTTTTTTTTTGTTTGTGTACAACCCGGGCGAAGTACTCGTAATTATTAGGGAGTAAAAAAAAGAACCTTGGTTTTGAATGTTTGCAAATTCCAATGACTGGGAAATAAACAGCTGAAGTACATTTGTACTGCAGTACTATGTAAGTACCCGGTACCTTCGTTTGTACTTGAAAACAAAGTAAATGTACTTGGTACTTGCAAACCACGAAGTACAAGCACTTTTTGAAGTACCTTTTTCTAAGTACATTTACTAGGTACTGCAATACTGCCCAGTACATTTTCAAGTACTTCTGAATTACAAGTCCATTTTAAGTACTCGTATTAGAGTCACAAATCAAATTTTTGCGATGTGGTGTTGCTATGACAACATAGAAAGAACACTCAACGAATTGTACTTAAAAATTTACTGGGCAGTACTGCAGTACAGAGTAAATGTACTTAGAAAAAAGTACTTCAAAAAGTGCTTGTACTTGGTGATTTTTAAGTACCACGTACATTGTACTTTTTTTTTCAAGTACAAGTACAACCCTCGTATTGTCTGAAAAATTTCCGACCGGACAATGATAAACGACATTTTTTCTCAAATTTTTTTTTTATTTTTCTACATAGTCTCCTTGTAACTCTGCACGCTTCTCCCAGCCATGCCCCCATCTCTCTAACCCGTCCAAATAGGACTTATTTTGACTTCAAAATAATTGATCTCGAAGGCGATTGCCTCCTCATTTCACGAAAATCTCTGTCCTCTGAGCGCAGTTTTTAGATGAGGGAACAAAGAGAAATCGCTTGGGGCTAGATCTGGTGAATAAGGCGGATGGTCAAGCAGTTCAAACCGCAATTCATGGATTTTCGCCATAGCAACCGCGGAGGTGTGAGACGGCGTGTTGTCTTGGTGAAACAGCATTTTTTTTTCTGCAAATGTGGCCGTTTTTCCGCAATTTCTGCCTTCAGCTTGACAAGTAATGATGCGTAGTATGCTCCTGTAATGGTTTTTCCTTTTAGAAGATAATCGATTAAGATACCTCCTTTACTATCCCAAAAAACAGTCGCCATTACTTTCCCAGCCGATAAAACAGTTGTTGCAATTTTTGGAGCCGGCTCGCCCTTTGCAGTCCACTGTTTTGACTGAATTTTTGTTTCGGGCGTATAATGGTATATCCAAGTTCCATCTAAAGTAATTAATCGGCGCCAAAACTCGGATTTATTGAGTCTAAACAACGCCAACAGAGCGTTGGAAATGTGCATTCGAACACGTTTTTGGTCTAACGTCAGGAAACGCGGCACCCAACGCGCGGACAGCTTTCTCATGCCTAAATCTTGATTTAATATGTAACAAACACGTTCTTTGGACATTTTCATAACCTCTACTATCTCTCTCACCTTAATTCGGCGGTCGTCTAACACCATTTGGTGAACTTTAGCAATATTATCGTCAGTGGTTGCAGTTTTTGGACGTCCCGAAGCTCTTACGGCCACGTTTAAATTCAGCTGCCCAAAATTTCACTGTGGCAAATGATGGTGCAGAGTCATACACATACGCAGAGTCCAACTTATTTTTGATTTGCGTAGGCGTATTGCCTTTCATTTTCACAAAAAACACTCGCATCGACTCACTCAAACGACTGTCAACTAAAAACTGCTCGTCCAAAATGACTGAAACTTCGGTAAGTAACTGTCAAAAGATGCACAACCAGCATTCACTAGTTTTTATTGACGGGTGCCGCTATCTTTACGTTGCGCTCGGAAACCTTTCAGACAACCCTCGTACACGGTACTGAGTACTTGACTAGTACTGGTAATTGAAAGTTAACAGGTCTGGCTCAAATAAACCGAGTAGCACAAATATTTTACCCTTATCAAAGGATAAAATATGTTTTGAGGATGTCAAATGCTTCATTAAACAAAGTGGTGGAAAAAAATAAGCTTTGTCTTAAATGCAAAAAATACCCGAACAATATGCACATTCGCCATTACTATTACAAATTGTGTAAATTCCATATGGCAAGCGGAAATTTAAAAAAAGAAAGGGGTATCGTCAATGAACTGTTTAGTCGAAAGCCTTCCTTTGAGACACCTTCTTTAATTAAATATAATGATAGTTGTGTAGATACTCCTGTTAATATAGCGGAGCTCTTTAATAAGTTTTTTGTAAACGCTGCCAATAACTGTCTAAAAGAAGCAGGCTTTGCAACATCGGAAACCCTTGTACACAAAGATGTTTTCTTAGGGAAAGGGGTTTTCATCGTACCTTTTTCTGTGAACCCATATCTGCTCTTGAACTGCGTGAAACTATTATGTCATTCAAAACCACTGTACTGAAAATAGCTTTTCTAGTGCCGCTTTTAAAAAACTATCTTTTAATGTTTTCAATGAAAGTGCTTACAATGGTAACTTCCCTTCACGTTGGAAAAAAGCAGATGTTTTACCAATTTTCTTAACAATTATCGGCTGATTTCCCTTCTTCCTGCGTTCACTTAGATCTTTGAAAAGGCAATGAAAAAGCGAATTATTCATTTTCCTGAAAAAAGCGCTTTCTTTAGTGCTAATCAATGTGGCTTCAGATCTGAACAGAAGATGCGCTTTGAATTCTTGCTCGTTGTTAAGAGCATGGATTCTAAAAAGTGGACTGAAACTCTTTTTATAGATATCACGAAGGCGCTAGATACTGTTGTCCACGAACTTCTCTTCATAACATGTCTTTAGCAGGTTTTAGAAGGTTTGCGTTAGAGTGGTTTGCTTCGTATCTCAAAGACAGAAAGCAAAGCGTTAAGATAGGTGATACATATAGTGATTGGCGTAGAGTCCATATTGGTGTGCCTCAGCGCTCAGTACTTGGTCCCATTCTTTTTCTTATTTTTGTAAATTCCATCTTTTCCCAAAATTTAAGAGGGACCCAAACCGGCTTCCCACATGATATAGCGTGCACCTACTTCAACAACTCTTTCCTTCACCTAATTGCTGCGATCAATCATGATCGGGAAACCTTACGACATTGGTTTTGCAATGCATAAATTGGTGATTAGTAATAAAACTAAGATTATGTTTTTCTATTTACCTGCACCTGATATTCACTCACCGAACTTAAATTTTCACAGTATAGACTGTAAGGTCTTCAATCTGCAACTGGTAGAATGAAAACCTTCGATTATAACATATGTAGATATCGATGTCCGCCTAATTGTTTTTTTTTTTAAACCACACATAAGACATTATTATTTTTGTGTAAGTAATTTAGGACTGTATAATAAATAAAATAATAATAATAATAATGTTTCTTTGGCTGCATGTATGGCGTGTGGCACTGTCTTGTTGAAGCCACATGGCGTCTACATCCATATATTGCAATTTAGGTACAGAAAACTGTATTATGGCTGACCAACAACGATCAGAAAACACAGAGATAAGCAGGGCATTGCATAAGCGAGTTGTACGGCTTAGGAAAGAATCACGATATTTTAGAATACGTCCGAAAATGGGCTTGAGGGTATACTGATGAGCGATAGCGATAAAAAAAGTGAGACAGGGGACATTACGTCGGTGTTCGAGGGTGTCAATTGATTGACTGATATTAGTACCAGCTATGAGTTTTATCGCACGGTTTTGAATCCTATCTAGAAGGTGCAGAGATGTTTTAGGAACACCTGACCAGATGTACTCCAATTTTGGGCGGATGGATGTCGTATATGCATATTGTGGCCAGGTCAGAGGTGGTAAAATATTTCTTACATCACTTGAGGAAACCTAGACATTTCGCAGCATTTTTGACAACATCGAATATATGGTCATTCTAACTTAAGTTGTCACTGACACACATACCGAGAATGGAAAGCTTATCGGTTTCGACGATGTAAGTGCCATTCATAAATAATAGCTGGGTATTTGAATTTCACTTTAATGACAGCAGACAGCATTGAGTTTTGGAAGCATTAGATTCCACTCTGTTGACAGTTTCCCAATGGGCAATGCTGCTAATATCGGAATTTAATGAGCTTAACATATGCTGCCATTCCCGTTCTACAGCTGAAAAGCAGAGACGTGATTCCAGGAACGAATATGAAAAGCAGAGAGTACTGTCATCAGCAAAGGAATATATTGGATTAGAGGTAGCAGACAAGAGATCATCAATGAAAATTAAATAGAGTGTCGGAGACAGAACGGAGCTCTGGGGCACACCAGCATTTATTTTGTGAATATCAGACTTGAAACCGTCCAAGACAACTTGAATTGAGGGTTCCGAAAGGTAATTTCTAATCCATTGTCGAAGAGAGTCATCGATCCCAAAAGCACGCATTTTCGACAAAAGAGCCTGATACCAAACTCTGTCAAAGGCCTCAGAAATATCAAGTGCAACTATTTTGCTTTCGTCAGATTGATGTACGCTTTGGTTCTACTTTGAGGTGAGACATGCCATCAGATCACCAGTGGACCTGTTGCTACGAAAACCGTACTGACAGTCAGTAAGAAGTTTTCATGTTTCGACATATTTCATTAGCTGACAGTTTATCAGCGTTCCCATGACCTTGGAAAGAAGGGGCGTAAGTGCAATGGGTCTGTAGAAGGAAAGAGAAGAAGATACGTCTCTTTTAAGGACGGGCTGGACAAATGCTGTTTTCCCATCTGCTGGGAAAGAGTCCTAAAGAGTAGGATTGGTGAAAAAGCTTACGCAGTGGTTTTGCCAACGTGGAAGAATACCTCTTCAGAAGGAGGGGAAATATACCATCTGGACCAGATTTGTGAGTATTAAGATCTTTGAGATCTCTTGCACATCACGAGTGCGAAAGTGGATTCGTCCCATTGAAGATTCGACGCACTTAAATGCAGGCGGGGACAAAGTACTCGTACAATCTGGGAGTTATGAACTAGCCGCGAAGTATGCTGGAAGCAGATTGCGCTTGTCAAAAGAGCTGGCAGCTGGAATGTCATTGTAAATGAGCGTTGGGATGGAGAATGAGACAGAACTTCTAACGTTATTGACGAGCGACCAACAATTTTTACTACCTTTGGGGCATTGCAGTATTTTTTACCACATGTACAATAAACTTGTAAATTCGATTTATTTTATATTTTTCCTGAAAAAAAAAATCACGAAAAAGCCTATTTTTACGGGCCTCTAGAGTGGCTTAACCTATTAAGAAAGACGTTGTGGTCATTAATGGCTCGTTTGAAATTTTTTCGGTTGTCCTCCGAAAAAAACATTTCTCAATCTCTGGTGGCCTCTTTACAACTCGAGTCGTACCATGCCTTTTTGATACTCTTCATTCGGTGAAGGATAATGGGTCGCATTCCCAAGAGAATAGTCACTGTGATCATATCAGCAGCGGCATCCACCGCTGCATAACATAACGACCAGTTGAAATTCCTAAAGAAGCTGTTAAGTTCGCTCTTTTAGTAATCTGTTCCCCAAGTATGTGGTTAGTGCACGATGAATTAGCTGATATGACATAATGGCCCGACGAGCCTAGAGGGGAAAGGACATCAACAGTGCACATATTAGGGTAAGAAGTTAAAAACAAGTCCAGGGTGTTGGCGGTATGACTCTCAACGTCTGGTATTTGCGTGGGCTTCTTTCCTGCAGAAAAGATCATCAAAAGATCAACGTACTTCGTGTTTTATCTGCCCAGAATGACGAAGTTACACAGGATTGTGTATATTGGAATCGTATAAGATTTTTTATTAATGGAGCATATCGATAAATCGGAAACGGCATTTTAAGAGTAGTAATACCTTCTTGAATATTAACTTAGTCCTTCGATTAAGGTGTTAGATGGTTTACAAATTTTATCGGTTAAAATAAGATGATGTCAGTAATTTGCATGCTTTGGACATCTAGGATATTGGAGATCCGCCTTGCAAAAATCGCAATGTATGTATTGTAATT
The DNA here is from genome assembly GCA_963966105.1 of Volucella zonaria. NCBI lineage: Eukaryota > Metazoa > Arthropoda > Insecta > Diptera > Syrphidae > Volucella > Volucella zonaria. The sequence continues at coordinate 233,941,090 of OZ014530.1, read as the reverse complement.
ATTCGGCCGTTTGCTGATACGAATATCGCCATGTTCCCTTATGAATACCGAGCTGAGAAAGCCAAAGCAAAGCGTTTCATGTCATTTCGCCGTTTCCAAAGGCATTGTAATGAAGGCAATACTTTTAAACTCTTTTATTAAAAAGTATTTTCTTATACTCTTTCTTGTTTGATGCTGGGGTCTTCCAAAATAATTTTAACTTTGGATGTTGCTGAATAAGATGTAGAGACTTTCTTTGATTTCGTCGATCTTTTTAATCTGTTATGGCCATAAATGCGAATTAGGCTGACATTGGCAAAACGAGCTTGATGTCATAAGACGTTGGCTTGGCTCTGCTGCAATTGACAGGCTTACATTCAAATAGCCCATTTTTGTAGCTCACAGTATTGTATCTGCGTTTTGCCTCAAATGCATAACAGTGCCAAGAGATAGGCTCTGCGGTTTCATTTTGTCTTTAACTATTGCTGTAGTCCTAACGAAGTTTGTAACTCTACAGTGTCCCTTACAACCAAGTTGTAAGTCGAAATTGTCACCAACACGCAAGACTTATCTCAATTGCTAAAATCAAAAACACCGCAGGGAGAAGCAGGATGTCGAACAAGTTATTTTCGTAGATACATACATATGTACGAGTACATACGAGCACTGGTGACTGTGAAAATTGCAATTTGGATTTTTCTGACAAGAATACTCAGTTTAGGCGGAAATAAATACGTTTCGCTTAATCGATTCAAAGTTGACGTAAACCCAAATGAAGGTGACACAATTACTCGCTCGTAAACATTGACATAAAATTGAAAGTGTAGCGTGTTTTAAAATTCAATTGTCGCGACTTTGAGTGATACGATTAGAATACAAATGAAAAATTGTCAAAATTTGTCATACACGAGTGTATTTGTAGAGGTTAAGCAGCTGTTAATTCAAATCGAAATTGATACAATTGACACAATTGATGATACAATAACCTTCCAATTCGTTGACAAACTTATCTAAAAAATATTAAAATTTTTGTAAACTATAGTGTAGGAGTATTTTAAAAGTTTTTTTTTATAGCCCCTCATCTAAAGACTGGTTTGCTTTTGTACAGAAGTTAAGGCTGTTGCAAAAGCATATGACATTTCTGGAAATAATAGGAGTGGTGATTGGCTTTAAGGAGAATTTCCCTTCCAACATGAAGACACTTCGGCACATGCTTATTGAGGATGTTTTTCCAGTCTGCCGACGGTCAGATGGGGTACTTAAGATTTGTAGCACAATAAAAATGAGACTATTCTAATCTTTTTTATTACGGTAATCCCCTTGGGTAATTAGTCTTTGTATTTATAGTAATTTTGAGCACATGCGTTATTTGATATAAAGTTTTCAAAACACAAAGCATAAAATAAGTCCCACCATCCCATTTCCCATTTAGATTCCTGGGTGGAATAAGATGGGGCACCCCTAGGGCGTAAGATGGGGTATCATTAGCCTAAGCCTATTATTCTGTACAAAGCTCGCTCTAGACTGGAATACTCAATTGTCGTGGTGGCAGAATTGGCAGTAGATGACAGTTGCAATTTAGTTGTTTGCTGCTCTAGTGGCTGTATTTTGGGCTACTCTCGGTTTGAAAGTATTTGTTGTTAATGAAGGAGCAAAGCCACTTTTCGAGAAGACTAATGGATCGTATGGCCAAATCCCACATTTCTTGAAACCGTTTACAGCTGTTGCCATCGAAGATGCCTGTATGAAAGCCTTTTCAAAAATTTCTGTAACTGCCAGAGTTAACTGCCTTTCCTAGATTGTTGCGGGGCCAAGCTAGATTTAGTTTAAATAACCCTGGAACAGTGTGCTGGGCAGTGAGTGCCCAAAGCACATTTAAAATTGAATTTTGACGCATCTATGGGTCTATGACATGCAAGAAAACAACCAGTTGAACGGATTTTATACGTGGTTTTCGTAGCTCGGAGCTACCAGGACACTCAGTATCCAGCGATTTATCGGTGCATTATTTATTGAAACCACAAACAAACAGACCTTAGATGGACTGCTGGATCAACCTCTGTAGCGACCAAACAAATCTGGCCAAATCTGGATCTTAATAGCTCTAAGAGTTTGATCTTCCAAAATAGGAAATGTCGCAGCGCTATAATAGTTGTCATAACTGGACACTATCTTATAGTCAAGCACGCAAAAAGGCTTGGCGTCTTTACTAATGATTTCTGCATTGGCGAGGAGGAGGATTGGATAATCCTCCACATACTTTGTACATGCCCAACTGTCTCCCAAGGAAGGAAATTCTACTTTGGAGCTTTCTTATATAAAAACTTGAGCGATCTAAACCATTTAGAGGTTAACAATCTCCTACCCTCCATCAGAAGCTCAAAATGGTTCCAAGAGTAGGAGGATTACAGATCCACGTGGCATTACAATGGGACCAATAGGCCTAAGTGGGTTGGGTTCTCCAACAGCTACTCTTACCTAAACTAACCTAACCAAATGTCCGGAGTCCGGAATAACTATTCTTCGTTTCGCGGATGATAGCTCTATTATACGCAACCACGTGACAGCCCCTCAAACTACCCTTAATAATTGACAGAAGGCACTAGAAGACAACGGGTTACGAATCAGTCATACAAAGACTGAAGCGGTAGACCTAACTCCCAACATCTACCTACATACATATAATAGAATACCTAGGGTCAGTGTGGAGTGGCTTAAATGGTAAGAAAACTCATCTGTATTTTGTATAATAAAAATGTCACTTAAGCTTAAGGGTTTTTTAAATATATACGACAGTCATTCATCCAGCTATAACACACGCATCGCAATGTTGGACGATGTACGAAAAATATAAAGGAAAAAATCACTAACTGCATCTATACAATCATGGTCACACCCATCATAAGATATGTTTCTATAGTATGGTGGACTAAAGTCGTGCAAAAGACCGCCATTTTAAATCTCAATAGAGTACAGCGTCTTGCATGCCTGGGTATTTCCAGAGCCTTCCGGACTTGCCTCGTAGCTGCCGTAGAAGCAATAACAGAACTAACCCACCTACACTTATGCATAAGCAAAGAGGCATTACGCAGCACAGCAAGTCTAGTATAAATTAAGGAGTTAAGTCTTAGTGAACACCCTGACCTAAGAATCCTACTCTCTAAATTACCAGAACTTGATATGATCTGCGAGGTAACAGACCGCCTTCAAAAAACATTATGCTTCAATAAAGGCTTCTCCACGGAGATCCCCAGTGGGTGAACGTGGCTCAAGTGGTAGTATACTGGCTTCCAAATCGGAAGGTTCGGCGTTCGAATCCCAACCTCGTCCGAAGGACATTCACTTTTTAGTTAACAAAAATCAAATAAGATGAATAGTTGACTAAAAATCAACAAAAAGCCAACATCTACAAAGAATTTAGTCTCCCCATTAAATTTTGGATGCCACCCATGGAGCAAAATAACCACTGAGCCCAAACATCTTTCGCTCTCTCTCTATCCCATTTTCCAAAAAACTTAACTCATCCGGAGGCATTATAGCAAAAAAAAAAGAAAAGAAGCATGGGTTAGCAATAAGCCACCAAACAGCCATAATGGCATAAAGTGGTATACGAATAGTTCTAAAATGGAATCGGGAATGGGAGCTGGAATATACGAACCAATCCTAAATATAACCATAGCTATGGGCAAAAGTCCCAGTGTATTCCAGGCAGAGCTCCACGCCATTCAAGTATGTGCCACCCATATTTACAACTCTGGTATCAAAGGAGTAAACATCCATATATGTACGGACAGTCAAGCGGCTATAAATGCTCGCACACCATTGACTCGTACTGTTTCAAATCCCTCCAAAAACTAAGCTCCAGGAACAAAATCAAACTGTGGTGGGTTCCTGGTCATGCGGGCACTAATGGGAATGAAAAGGCCGACGAATTGGCCAGAAAGGGCTCAGAAACCTTTTGCTGTACTCCTAAATCAGCAGCCAATATAGCTATTAATAGCTGGGAGCATTCGAGATGCAGCTAATAATATATTGGAAGAATAGCTCAGGTTTAAGACAGGCCAAACGAGTCATTCTACCTAAACAAAAATGCCAATAGATGTCCAAAGCTAAGTCTGTACACTATCAAAAAGATATCACCTCAAAAAATCCTTGTAGTTGACCCTCCGGAGTGCCGAATTTGTCTTGAAGAAGATGAAACTGCTAAACACTTCTTATATGAATGTCTAGCCCTCAACGGAATTAGACGAAAGATTTTCTTCAGGGAATATTTCGTCTTCAACGAACTAATGAAATTCCCTGCTAGTAGTGTTATCAACTTCATTCGGAAAGTAGAAAACCTACTAGCAAAACTATAGTTCTGCCTAAATGGTACAAAAGATCTTTTAAGTCAAAGTGCCGTACTTCTCATTTGACAGGTCAGCAGAAAATTAAAAAAAAAGGACAAATGACAGCGACGGAAAAGAAAACGTTCGAAAAGTACGCGCAATCAGGGAGGTCTTCACATTAAGAAACCGATAGTAGATAAACTTATGGTTGAGGAACTCAGCTGGTCTTGCCATGTTCGACGAAAGTCGTCGAAAAACCCGGTCCAACCGAGGCCGAAAGAAGAATTAGAACACTCAAATGCGAAAACAGGTGATCCAAAATAGAGTGGCAGATGCGTGGGAGAATTATGTATCAGGACCAAGAAACTTCAAATACAGCGCTTCCAAGTCTCTAGATTAGATACCACGATCCATATAATTGCTTGAGTTTTCCGTCAAAATAACTTCCCAAGCAGGTTGAGTGTGTTATTCTTTAAATAAGTGCGACCGGACAAAAATATTCAAAATTTAATAGATGTAGTACGTACACGGTACAATAAACAGAAAGCGATTGAAAAAGTCGAAACATCTGACTGGTCATGTTCGCCATCTAAAGCAATAACAACGATTACTTGGATGTTGGTCCGTAGGTTGGTAAAAGTCAAACCGAAGATCATGCTATTGTCGCTGTTCATTGCCCTTGACATGTTGCTTCGATTCATTTTAATGATGAAATTGTCGATTCCGTTTAGGCGAGCTACATTGTAAAGGACCTTGTTGTGATAATATTTTATGTACTCGCACTTTGACATTCTGTACGCCTGTAGGAGACAGGTCTTGGGGCACTGCCTCTGAAATGTACGAATCACTTCAATTCAATACGGCGATACATTGCACCCCACTCCCGTGTAGTGTGATTGGCCAAGTTAGTCCTTCCAGATTTTCGGACAGCCGAAACTGACTCGCGTCATCTTCTGGGTTCCGGAACAACTCAGAGAAACGGAAGATGTTCTGATGCGTTTTTATACCCAGAACCCTGAACTCAGAACACTTTTTGGGGCAGTAGCGAATGCAATGTGGGAGGTAATCATCTCCTGGATTTTATACTATCGTCTGACCTGACTGTCAACAGTGTTGGATCTCAGCAAACTTTTGTTACGAGAGTAAAACTGCAAGTAAGCGACTTAACTTTATCCAAGAGGCATGCTAAAAAGATTAATGCCTGGAAAGTACTATCGGAGATCTCCATGTCAGACCATAGATACATCGAATTCAGAATCGCATGCGAGGTCTCGACCTTGTTGAAGAGGGGGAATCCGCATAAAACCAACTGGACACGATATAAGGAGCAGCTCGACAAGTACAATAGTGCTCCCCCTAAGCTCAGGAAAAAACAAAAGCTATAGGAATCTGTTCGGGACCTGAATGGCATTCTTACTAAGTGTTTCGAAATGGCATGTCCAGCTAGTAAGCAATCCTGCAGATCGTTCGTTCCTTTGGTGGAACGCAGACCTGCAGCGTCTTTGTAAATAATCCAGGAAACTTCTAAACAGGTCGCTGAAGACTAATTTGGAGGAAGATTGAAACCTTTACAGATCGAAGTAAAAAGAATTTAATAGCCTTATCCGGATTTCGAAGAGCTCTTGTTACAAAATTTTTTGCGAAAAGATCGTAACTATCAGTTAGACCAGTAGGCTGGTCAAAGTCCTCAAAAAGGAAAGATCAACCATGCTGGAACCACTCAGAAAATCTGATGGTACCCATACTAAGTCGAAAGCAGAGACTCTCAGTCTCATGTTTGAGTCTCACTTCCCAGGTAACCTAATCGGAACCAGCTCACAACTAAGATGAGGCCATTAAACATGCTGTTGCTTCCTTTGATTGCTTCAAATTGCCTAGCACCGATAGTATGTACCCAGCTATGTTACAAAAATTAAAGACCAGCTACTGGCAACTCTGAAGAGAATTTCCACTGGTAGCCTGGCACTGCCTGGCACAGTGTTCCGAAAATCGGAACGGAGGACTACTCGCTCGCCAAGAATTTCAGACCTATACGAGTACGTCTGACTTACTTCATGCTGAAAAGCATCGAGAGAATGATCGAAATCCATGTGCGCAAAACCGTCTTGCGGATGCATACTGTGCCCGCGATGCAACACGCCTACCAACGCGGAAGATGCTGCGAGAGTACGCTTCAGAATCTGGTAGGCAGAATTGAAATCGCACTCATTAAGAAGGAAGACATCTTCATCGACTTTGAGGGTGCTTTTGATAACGCGGCTTTTGACGGTTAGACAGCACGGCGCAGACGAATCACTATGATATGGCCAATTATATCATATGCGTCCGTTGTCTGGTGGAATAAGCTTTCTCGAAACATTATTGCTGCTTTTACCACACTCCAAAGAATAGCTTGTATCGGATGCATGGCGCCTTTCCCCAGCACTCCTGACTCCGCTTTACGCATTGAGGAATCCCCCTCCCCTGGATATTCATTTCATGGGCTGCACTCTCAAAGCCATCTTCCATTTAAAAAGAAGTGGTCTTTGGTATAACATGCATTGGTGCTTTGATGACCTTGCGCGCCGGCGGTCTTATGACTCTGGTCTTATGGACATGCCGTCCGATGTAACGACACCAGAATTTCTGTTGCGAAAAAAATGTGAAATCGACTTTCGCTGTGCCCAGAGCTACTTAGTTTCGGCCGGAATGCGGTTGGATCTTCACGGACGGCTCCAAACCCAATATAGGATGCGGCGCTGGTGTCTTTCTGGAGGACCACAACGACAGATTTCACTTCACGTTACTAAAGCTTGCATTTGTCTTCCAAGCGGAGATTTACGGAATCAGACAAATCACTGCGCCCTGTTATAAGCCATTTCTAATGTCAAAAGCTTTGCCTGAAGTGACAGTTATCCGAGATAATATTGTTATCCTTCATCTACCACAACAGAGGTCTATTAACTACTTTTTCTTGCCAATGTTTAGAAGTCGAATAATTGACCGAAGATTAGTACGGGTGGCCCAAACTTTAACCTTTAGAGTATAGATCGTACCAGAGATATTTTTCAACGTGCGGGATAGAATTCATAATGCACCGTATGCATGAAAATATCGACTGCTCTCAACGGCAGGTATATCAATACGGTGATTGAGGCTCCGTCTTCTTCGGCCGACTTTTTGTTTTTCAGTGATTCAAAGATACATAGGACTTAATACTTTCGCAATAGCATATGATGTGCGATAATGATATTTGGCGCATTCTCTTCATTGAAAGTGCTCAAACCGTGATTTTCAGATCGGTAATTTTGAAGTTCGTTGACCCTCAAAGTTGTGGTAGCGGTGAACTGGACTGTTGATCGTGTACATGCCTTCGAAAAGAGCTCCAAACAAATCTTTCTCCTGTGGATTTCCGACTACGAAAAGGCGTGTGCCGCCAGGGTCGATACGTCCTAGGCTTATGTCAACCAAAGGCAGTAGCTGTTTGTTTTCTTCCGTCCGAAGCATTTAGACACAGTGAATGTCATTGCGATTTTTTTGTCTGACTACTGGAACTTATAGCCCGATTATTATTGACTTCACTGTGACTGTCTTTATTCAATTGTTTAAGGTTTTGGTCATCGACTTCAGCGTTCCTCTTTCCGGGTAGTTTCTGTTTCTACAGCTGATTTAGTCCGGGGAGTGGGCTACTTTTATGTGCGTACAGTGTGTCGATTTACAGAGTCCCTTTCTTTTAATCTGGTTATCATCGGAATGTTCTATTCGAAAGGCATTTTTGTGGTTACCACAGTATTCCTCACCCAAATATCGACAAAGGCACTGGGCACGATCTATGCAAGGTATTCTTCCAGTATTCTGGTATCTAAACATTGAGGAGAGTGAGAATATATTGTACTTGGATCCTTACCTGTTGAAGCCAACAGATGGATGTCCCAATTCACTTTTGGATGGCTTTTGGATAGTACAGCTTTGCTGACCGAGTGCCATTTAGCCTTTCACAAAGGTCAAAATCAGTGACAATGAACAAAAAGCTTTCAAATATTCTGAAGCAATTACGCCGAGCTTCACACGAGCATTACAATTGAACCGTTTAATTATTAATGTCAGCGGCGTGCAGACTCAATTCAGTGCGATGCTACATAAAAACAAAGGCCCCTCGTGCTGTTTATGAGGAAAAGAAAGTGACAACAATGAGAAGCACTCGATCAAGCAAATGGAGATTTAACATACGAATAAAGTTCCAACATCCTACCAATCCCTTAAAGACTGTCCAAGATTACGTGGAAGGTCCTGCTAGGCTGCATTTCCAAATCTAGTAAGCATAATTGTAGGTACATTCGAGTCGCACAATAAGGAATACGCGTTGAGCATTTTCATCAAAATTGAGGGCGCTTTGATAACGCAACTTTTAGAGGCGTGCGTAACTCGGCCAAACAGCAGAGGGTAAAGGAATCACTAGTTTTGTGGATAAGAGCAATACTGATGATATTGATTACAGACGCTGACTGCGGCCAATATGTTGGTGGCATGTTGGTCGATCTCAATACCCCTATTTTCATTGCTCAGGAATCTGCAGATAATGTAGTTGGCTTATCTGTTGGATTATGCATGTCGATTGTACGCTTAGTAGGCAGCCCTCGACGAGATCGACGATTGGTGCACTAGAAATGGATATTCAGTGAAGCCCCTCAAAACTATGCTTGATCTCTTTGAGAGAAGGAGGAAGTAGACTGGTCTGATTCATCCATAGCTTAAAAGAATTAACAACCGTTTCTCGAACGAAGGTGTCATTCTGGATGAACAAATTTCTTTAAACTACAGGGTGAATGACTCGAACTCCAACTTTTTAAAATGGTATCATTTCTTTATTTTTTGATAAATTGTATTGTGCGAAAGCAAAAAATGTTGGAAAATACACAATTTTCAAATTATATCAGTAGTTTTGAATATGTCCACCTTTGGCGCGCATACTGGCCTTGAGACGACCGAAGAAAGCATCGCACGCTGCACGCAAGTGGCTCTGCGGTATTTTGGCCCATTGCCGGCGAAGTGCTTGTTTGGGGTGGTCCAAACTTTGGTATTTTTTAGTGCCAACCTTCGCCTTGAAAATACCCTAAATAGAGAAATCCAACGGATTTGCATCCAGAGAATTTGCAATCCATTGTGTCGAAGAAATGAAGTGCGGAACATTGTTTTTTAAACAATCTTGGTTGACGCGCCCTTTGTGAGACGGTGCCGAGTCTTGTTGAAATGTCCACGGTCTGCGACCGAAATGATTGTTTGTGCAACGCTTCAATACTGCCTCTAAGATAGTTTTACGGTATACGATCGCATTAATTTTGACGCCACGGTCCAAAAATACGAGCGGAGACCGGCCATCGGCGGTTATGGCGGCCCAAACCATCACCATTGGTGCTACCTGCTTTCTGGTGGCCGTCCGAAGGTGTAAATTTTCGAATGACCTCTCTGGCAAGTAAACTTGGTCATTTTGTTTGTTGACATATGGTATTGCTCGATAACAAATGGCGACTCATCGGAAAAAACCAAATTCGGCAACTCACCACTTTCGTGCAAGTGTTGCAACTCCTTCGCTCTTTCGACTCTAACTTTTTTCTGTTGCGATGTAAGATCGTGTGCTTTTTGAAACTTCAATGGCTTGAGCCCAAGCTGATTTTTCAGTATGTGCTGCATCCGTTCCAACGATATGTTGAGCTCACGAGCCATTTTTGTTCCACTTCGACGCGGATTTCGCTCAATTCGAGCCTTCACCTTCCGAACCATTTCTGCCGATGTTGCTGTTTTTTTATGACCACCTCCATGGCATTTTGCAATGCTGCCAGTATCACGGCAACGAGCTGTGGTTCGAGACACAAATGATTTATTCACGTTGCGGTGCTGGAGGGCTTTAACTATAGCCACTTGTGGTTTTTCAGCCAAATATAAAGCAATCACACTATCACGTTTGAATTCCACAGCGGATAAAAATTTTTGAACACAACTGAGACGCAAGTCGTTTGAAAGGCTTGTAAATAATAAAATTATCTGTTATGTGTCAAAATTTGAGCTCACTGTCATGAATGATTTGGAAATTATAGCAGTCTGAAGTTGGTTGCAGTTCGAGTCATTCAGGGTGTAAATACGAATATGTTACGTCGAAAACCTCCAAGAAGATATCGGCTTTCTGACGCAAAGGAATTTCGGCAAGACATAACTCTGATGCAGTGACACCCTAACGCCTGTTGCTGCGAAAATACGAAATTGACTTTCCATGTACTCAGCAATGGTTCCGGCTATAATATGAGGCAGGAAAGGAATATAGTAGGGAATTCACCGATGGCCCCAAAATTAATCTCGTATCCGGCCCTGACACCATTTTGTAGGCGGACAAAGTTAGATTTCATAACCTGTTGTGCATATATTGGGAAGAATCGATAAAGGAGTATAACGTTGCGTTTGTAGCAACAGTCAAATTGCGCTTAAAACCTGACTGAACCTACTCTCCAAACTTGTTCAAAAATGCAAGGCTTCGCTGAACGTAGTCGGAAGGCTGAATTCACTAGCTGTTTTATGAGTCGCAGGTCACAATGGGAAATGTGATCACCGATGAACTTAAAAAATTTCTCAGGACCCCAATCCTCACTAGGAATGCCTACGTCATCGGTTAATGATTCAATTCAATTCAATTCAATTTCAGTTTATTAAGATGGCTTACACAGTAAGATACATTATCTTTTCAGGTAGTGATAAGTTTATTTATATGAGATAATAAAAACATAGAAGAAAGCTACTAGCCAATTAGACTAACAATGTTACAAAAAAGAATAAACGGTCGATCAAAGGTTAAATAAAAATACAGTAAGGATAATAATTTTACATAGCAATCAAAAAGGTGAAATAAACTACAAAATATGTTAGAAAGATAAGATTGGAGTTCTTTTTGAAATCTTTTTTTCTCTTTTATTTCTTTATTCCAGAGTCGAGTAGAGTTAACCAAGAATTGGCGTTCTGACCTTAAGCAAGAAAATATTGTAGTTGTAATATTGTAGTTGCCCTGTTCTTACAGATGCACACGGCGTTTTTCTGGTAAAAAGGTTGTGGGGTTGATGCGTATGTATGATGTTATGTACGGTATTGCAAAAGGCTATCAAACGTGAGGTTACAGATCCGGTAAGAAAAGTGTGAAATGCGATCATACCTTCGCAAGCCGAAAATGTATCGAACGGCGTTGTTATATGCGACATTGAGTTTCCGCCTGTTGATAGAGTCACACTTTCCAAAGACTTCGCAACCATAACTGAGTATAGGAGTGATGAGTGTTTTAGTGAGAAGAATTCTTGTTTTTATCGGAGTAAAGGTTCGAGTTGCCCACAGGGAGCGAAGGATACCATGAACTTTTCCCGCAGATTTATTGATGTGATCGCTCCATGTTAAGGTTTTGTTGAAAGTCGTACCTAGATTTTTAGCGGTATCCACATATTCAATGGGATCGTCATTGAGGTGGAGCGGTGGCAATCGGGAGGTGTTTATGGCTTTCCTAGATATGACAACGCACTTTGACTTTCTGGGGTTCATCATCAGCATATTCTCTTGCGGCCAGTTAAAAATTGTTTCTTAGTCAAAGTTTAACTGGCGAACGCAAAAGTCGATCGAGTTAAGTGAACGGCTGTTGTGTAATTGGGTATCTGAAAGGGAAAACTGGAATTGGCTTGAAAGTTTATCGCATAATATAGTGTGGTTGATGGTATCGAACGCCTTTAAGAAATCAATGAGGACTAGAAACGTTAGCTGATCATCATCTAAGTTACGTCTTATGTCTACTACCGTTAAAAGAGCTGTGGTGCAGCTGTGGTGTAGCTGTGTTTAGAGCAGAAGCCGGATTGTTTAGATGTCAATAGATTCTTCGCGTTAAGATACATATTTATTTGTTTCTGCATAATTTTTTCGAAGACCTTAGATAGGAAGGAAAGTATCGCAATTGGTGGAAAGTGATTACCCTTTAGGGTTTTTAGGAATAGGTATTATTTTGGATTTCTTCCAGACTGAAGGAAACACACCCGTAGGTAATATATGATTAAAGATATGGGTAACGTACGGTAATATTATGGGCCTTTATAAACTTGCGGTGCATTTCATCGACTCCGACTGAGTTAGATTTAATGGAAAGTAGACTCTCCACCACATCCGCCTGTTCTACAGCAGAAAACTCGAAGGTTTCGAAAGGCGTTGTACTGGTGCTGAAGTTGAGGTTGGAACCATTAGAAGGAGGATAAGCAATCGGAGGGGAATACGACACAAAGTTTTTTTTGAGTACGTTACCATCGACATTGTCAGGAAGGCTACTCTTTTGCTTATCCACGCCAATCTCCTTGAGGTTCTTCCACAACTGTTTACCAGACAATGACGTGTTCAGGCGTTTAGAATAAAGCTGTGTTTTATCTGCGCGAATTTTGCAGACAACGTTATTACGGAGAGTTCGATATTCTCTGAGATGCTCGTCTATTCTAAAGCGTTTCCATCAGTCATACGAATCGTCCCGTTTTTTCATAACTACATATTTGAATGTCAGTTGTAATCCATGAATTTAGTCCATGTCTTGAGGTTTTTGTCTTTAGGGGTGCATGATTGTTGAAAATTTGAAGGATTTTGGTTTGTAAGAATCCGACTTGTTGATTAGGTGAGGACATGAAATATAATTGCTCCCAGTTTATGCTGCGCACGTTGTTTTCCAACACCAAGTAGTCAACATGTCTGAAATCTCTAAAATTAAATGTATTTCCTGAAACCTGGTAAGTAAAATTGAATGTAAGGTAGATAAGGTCGTGTTTTGACAGCCCAGGAGCTGAAAATTAATCATAAAAAAGAATTTTTCTTGTTTCGCTAACGAAGAAGACATCAAGTAGTGTACTAGATGAGTCTGTAAAGTGAGTTGGTGTAGTAGAGTTAACAGGAGAAAGGTTAAGTGAACTCATATTATCGATAAGATTACGCTCCGCCAAGAGATCACTGTTGATGTCTCCACACAGTATTACGTTGGATGAGTTGACTGAGATTTCTTCCAGTAGGGAAGTAAGATGACACAGGTTAACCGATTTGTTTGGTCTATATACAACTCCGAGAAGAACTGTATCAACGTTGCTAATCAGATCCAGAAACAAATAATCCTGGGACCGACACTTTATTTTAACATTACAGAATATATGTACCAACTCTAACATATATAGCTACTCGATAAATATGATAACCTTTTAAGCGATATAGTTCAACATTTATATCCTCACTATCAAAAACTGAAGGGAACCAAGTTTCAGAAACGCAAATGATGTCGACTCCGGAACCTTCAAACAGATAACGAAATTCATCTATTTTTGGCCAAAGAGTTTGTGCATTAATGTGGTAGATCTGGAGCCCATGTTTTTCTTTTGAAGATACTCTAACCAACGATCGCAATATGCCGCAGCCACCTGCCTCTGGAGAATCCCGGCTCTGAGTTGCCATAGATAAAATGTTAAAAAAAAGATTTCATAATTGACAGTTGAGTTTTACATGAGCATGATTGCAAATGGCATGGCTCTTCAAGATGCCTGGCAGACCAAATGAATGCTTCCCGATATCTCTTAGAGATCAGCGACTTTCCAGTGAAGGACACATTAGGCAATACTGTGGACTTCTTATTAGCATCATGATAGGGTACTACGCCTTAGGTACTTAGCACCTTGGTGCGCTTGGCATAAGTGACACAAAAGTGAGAGTGAGGATGATACCGCGGAACACCGTCTCTATTAAGATCCAATTTCGCTCGCATAAGGCTGCAGGTACTCGTCGCTAATGTGGTGGGAACGTGACATTTCCATCATTCTACGATAGACTGAGAAATATGAGGAAAAGGAACATACAAGTTGCAAGGAGTAAAATGGGCTAGTTCTGTTTCAACAAAGAGAGGAAGAAAGTGTTTTAATCAATAAACCAATCGAAAGCCTGAGATGACGGCCAAGGAAAGTGAACAGTAAAAATGTTTATGTAAATGATACGAACAATGTTTAACCTCCGATTTCGATCAAGATACCGTTTTAATAGGGTTGAAACAACGCTATTTAAATTTAAAATTTTACAACCTCCTTCATTTCAGCTCCGTAAGTTGACGAAAGGACAATAGCATACGAACTGGAAACACGGAGTCAAAAGTTTGAAAGACAAAGTTTATACCCGAAATGACTTGGAGCAAATGCAAACGCATGAGTCAAATCTGTCCTGGAGATAGTTTGCTCGAGACTCACAGCATTCCTAGTTCTACAGGCACAATTCGAATCCAATGGTTAGGATGAGAGATAAATTTATATTGAGAGGACAGCAATATTTCGAGCTAGAGAATCTTCGAGTATGTGGCGGTGCAGTAAAGGAACGCCTCATTTCGAATGGAGTTCTTCTGCTGCATCGTCGCAAGCACAAAGGGATCTTACTGAATTTAAGATCACGGAACTAGAGACGACTGGAAAGCCAATTAAATTGCCCATTGGTATGGATTGATACTTTGTAATAAATTCTTTAAAAAGGAAGGTGTTGGCATGCGTGTTTTTATGCGATTCCTCACATTAAATTTGGTTTTTTTTTTTATAATCACTCTTATGTACAATAAAAAACAAAAAACATATTTAGCTTCACCCTTGAAAGGTATTTCATTTTCTGATGTGGGTGTTGCAAACGCTTTAATGGAAAATCGTGTTGTAATATTAATTAACAAAACAAAAAGAGGGTGCAATTAAAAAAAAAATAAATAAAACAACAACTCCGTCAACATTTCACACCGTGTTATCGTTCAATGTTTTTGCTTGAGCATGTATCGATATCTATTACATGGAGGAAAATAATTCTAGAGTCACATGATACAGTGACAGTAGCAAAGCAACCCTTAGGATTAAAGCCAACTTACAACTTAATTCAACCCCACTGATGACGACGAGTACAGTTGCTAAGAGTATCAAACGCATATCCATTCTTAAAATAATCCACATACGAGTGTTTGTACAGGTTTGAATCTATTTGCTTTAATATTCAGATACTTGTACATATATCTCCATTTTACAATAAATTGCACCTAAGAAACTTCTCATATTTGAAATTGAAACTCGATATCTTTTTAAGCTTCACTTGTCACTTTAATCACATTCTACGATCGCTACGATAACTCGTATTTATCTCCACTCAAATAAGAAATACCAATATCCGTACTAGGAAAGATGCGAATTTTTCTTTGAAAAATCAAATATTTTCACGCGTTAGTCGTTTAGTCGCACTCGTATTTACGAAAACACACGTTTAAGGTCACTTCGAGTGTAAACATCCGATCGTGCGTCGTTCGAGACGAAGGGCTCGATAACTACGGATAGCTCTCAAAAAAAAAAAAAACAAATTAACTATTTTTTAACGGATTGACTGGCGTCTCGAATGAGATACGTTTGATTCAATGCACCGCGAAGTACTGACAGTACTGTCGTGAGATGAGCTTACACACGTATGGGAATTCGAATTAATTACGCGGGGGTACACTACGACTACGACTACGAGTATCTTTAGGTTTTTTTTTTCCAAACTACAATATTTACAAATACGATACGAAAAACTATAGATGAAATGTATCTGGCGATAAAGCTTAAGCTACTTGGAGCACGTTTCACTACACAGACTGCGTGAGCTAATGATGTGTTCGTGTACTGGAGCAAATGTGGTTGTAAGAGGGTATATCTAGCAGATACTCTACGAGTAGTATGCAGTTGCTGGAGTGGTGAATTTATTGAAGCGTTAAGTGCAAAAATACCTTAACAATAAGCTCGTCTAAATGACGCATTCGGTATCAATGCTTTTGGGAGGATATTCGACATATAAATGAATAGACACCAAAGAATAATCCATAGGGTTGATAAGCCTAATTGAATTGTATCCATAAGGCCTGATTTTACTTGTATTGTGGCCAAGGTTAGAGTGAAGTTGTTTGCATTATGATGGTCGGATAATTATGCTTTTGTTGGCCACGTCGTGAAGGGTAGCTATTCAGATACGAGTAATTACATGCTAGGGGAATTGTTCTTAAACATGACAATTTCCAAATGCATCATTAAGTTATTAAATATTTAATTTGAAGTAATATCTTGAAAAATCTATTTTAAAGTGTGTCGACCAATCTTTAACTACACTTTTATCTTATTTATCAACAAAGTAATATAGTTACTAGATTACTGGTCGCAGTCTTTACTGGATGTTCGATCCAGCTAAATTAAGAAAAGAACGTTTATATGCTCATAACTGAGATTGATCAAATTGTGGTCAAATGAAGCCACTATTACGTTATTCTGGATTTTTAACGGCCTGAGCGGAATAATTTAATTTTAGATAATTTGACAATGGGGTTTCTCCAATATTATGGGGCTATTACGCCCGTAGAGAAGCACGCATAGTCAATTCTGACAGTACACACATAAATAACATACATTGTAGTTGGTTCTGGGAATATAGGATAGCTCTTTTTGAAAACGCTTATTACGCTCCCAACAATGCTAACAAATCGATCAAAAGTTTGTTCATATAGCAGTGGATACAAAGTTAAGCAAGTAAAAATTAGCGACATTATATTTAATGTATTCTCTTGGGGATAAATGATCTTCAGAAAGAGGATGTACGGCGGATGAGTTCAGAGATTCAATAAATGGCGGCATTAACATTCAGCATAGATGAGCTTCTGCAACTTCAACTTCAATAAGGCAGACGTCACTAAGGAATTTTTAACGGCAAGTCAAAATGTTGAAAATATGGATGATGCTGAATAATGACAGCTCTCTTATTTGCCTCCTCAACTTAGTTACTGAGCTCAGAGTATCCGCTCTTAGTAATCTAAAAAGTACCCGAAAGGTCCTGGTTCTTCAGGTTGGTGGTTGCGCGCGATGTTAACTACCTGTTCACTTAAAAAGCACACTTCTACACAATTATGGTGCAGGGACTTGGGTCCCCAGTAATGAAAGCAGGCTCAACTAATGTGGTGGACAGACTGCTGGCTGGTACGAATACCATAGTATAGTGAATACTATGTCCAACCCCCGACAGACAGCATTCCTTAGTACATGCTGATTTTCACTTTAAGTATTTAGTACACTTTGATGTTTGTGTTGTCTCGCATTTGGATAAAATAGTTCTATTCGAATACATTGTACTTTGTCACAGTAACAACTTGCCAAAAAATCTACGAAGAATCGCCAAAGGAGAGAAATTGGCGCTGCAATCAGTGAGAAGGTGGTATGCCACCAAAAAATTGGGAATCTCAATGTCAGGTATGTTTCGCGATGTACTAGGTACATGGATATGCCATAACGCAGACACTAGGCACCAAAACGGGCCCATCGCGGTCCCTGTCGAACCAATTGAATTTGTCTTCAAATGGCAAAAACCTAAACAATCGCCTGGTGAAACACTCAATTTTCTTACAAAAGCCAAGAAGGCCTTGAAGTTTGTACCGTCTGTTTCCTCTAGGTTTTCGAAAAAGTATTTCCCTAAAGAATGTGTGTTATGTCCTCAACAGCTTGCAGATCACCGCAGAATCTACAGATATCCGTATCGGACAATTTGAGTCTCTTAGCTTGTTGCCGCTGGAGACAGTCTCCAGTCAGGATTCCTATTACTGTTCTAAGCTTATTTCTGTTTAATTTTATTAACTTCCTAGATCTCCGTGTCCTTCAAGACCTGACCACCTTAGGTTGGCAGTCTTTGTGATTTTTTCCTCGATAGTGCTCCTCACTATGCAAAGGGGTGGTTTAATGTTGGCAACCTCACTATTGTTGAGTAGACCTCATTTTCTTGCAAGCTCGTCCTTTTGTTCATTTCTTTTAATACAGCAGTGTCCTGGCACTCAGCATAGTTTTACCCGGATCTGACTGCATAATGCCTTAAGCACTGTGCGACATCTCCTGACTGTATCAGAGTTGACGTTGGTTGATTCCATTGTCTTGAGTGCGGCCTGGCTATCGATGTAGATAGCGATATCTCTTTCTGATACCGATTTCATCTGTATCAACTCAGGTGCCCTGAGGGCAGCCAGAACCTCTGATTGGAGACCACCCGTGGAGCGAAATAACCACTGAGCCCAAATATCTTTCTTTCTCTCTCTATCCCATTTTCCAAAAGACTTAACACATGCTGAGGCATTACAAGTGTATTCACCCCCACTTGAGTGTTAAGTTGTTTTTGAAAAAAAAAAAACAAAAAAAAATGCTTGCGTCCGGTAGTCTTATATCACTCTTAATTCTGGATCTTCTGAGAAGATATCAGAACCTGTTCCTTCCACTGTTTTTGAGCCATTTGTGAATATTGCAATTTCATTGCATTTTTTTCCCAGACTTCCTTCTCTGGAGGGGAGGAATTTTATTCGTTAGAATTGGATTGCCTGGCAATAGCTCCGCTAGGATCGTGCCATGTCCGAAACTACTGCTCTTGAAGTATCTCAGATTGGTGAGTCGTATCGCACTGTTGCCGGCAAGTTTTTTGGTCTGTAAGTCAAGTGGTGTTAGGTGCAAAAAGGTGTCCAATGCTGTCGTAGAGGTGGTACGGAGCGCACTTGTAAAGTTTAAGGAAGCCGCTCTTTCAACTGCCGCTAATTTTCCGTAAACCGTTTTCTTGTTTGTTGCTTTCCACCATACTAGTGCGCCGTATGTAAGTATGGGTCTTACCACCACCGTATACAGCCAATACACTATAGCAGGTTTTAAGCCCCAAATTTGTCGTACTGTTCTTTTGCAGATAGATAGAGCATTATATGCCTTTTTGATTCTATCCGCTACGTTAAGATTCCAGTTCAGCTTTTTGTCCAGAATCACACACAGATACTTCGAGCTGTCCGAAAGGGAAAGTTCCACTCCGTTGAGATTTGGGAGTTTGAATTGCGATATCTTGTACTTTCTGGTAAAAAGAACCTGTTCCGTTTTGGAAGGGTTGGCATTGAAACCACAGCTTGTTGCCCAAGTGCTGATCGTTTTCAGGGCAACCTCCATAACGTCGCTTAAAATATTTAAGTATTTTCCCTGCACTATTATATCTGCGTATGCCGTGGCACTTATACCCATTGTACTAAGCTTTTTGAGGATGTCATAGATAACCAGCACCCACAGGAGTGGAGATATAGCTCCACCCTGAGGGGTTATCCTGGTTAAGGACATTCTGACCGAGTTTTGCGAAATGGAACAGTTTATTTCCCACCTTGCACGCATGTTGTAAACCCAATTTGTAATGCCATGTTCAGTGTTAGCGTGTACTAGAGCATTTTTAATGGCGCTGCACTCCACGTTATTGAAGGTTCCTTCACTATCGAGGAAGGCCGCCATCGCAAACTATCCGAAGTGTAGGCTCTTCTCTATTGTTCCCACGAACTCGCACAGGGCGGTTTCTACAGATTTTCCTTTCATGTATGCATGCTGTGACTCAGTCAAAAAGCCATTACTACATCTATTCCTAATGTGGGTCTCTAATAATCGCTCCAGGGTTTTAAGCATAAATGATGACAGACTTATTGATCTGAAATCTTTTGCTGTTATATGCCCCTGTTTGCCAGCTTTAGGTATAAAGACCACCTTAACTTCCCGGCAAGCTATTGGTATGTACAATATTCTTAGACTGTGTATAAGAATTTCCATACGTTTTTCGATTGCTACCTCCGGTGCTTTCTGTAGTATAATCGGTAGAATACCATCCGGACCGGGAGATTTGTACGGCTTAGAGGGCTGTATGGTCCACCTTAGTTTTTACCTATTAATAAGAACACATATTTCCTCCGCAAAGCGAAAGAGATCAATATTCTCAGTGTGCTGTAGCATGCCAGAGTCGCCTGATACTGTCGATTCCGGAAAGTAGGTTTCCATCAGTATTGCCAGATGTACTTGGCTACTTTCAGTCCAGGTTCCGTCACTTTTCCTGAGGTAGCTAGGAACGCTCTCTTTCTCAGAAAGCACTTTGCGTAACCTCGAAACCTCGTTTGTTACCGCGATAGATTTGCAGTACTTCTGTCTTGAAGCCCTTTTTGACTTTCTAACTAGGAACTTGAATTATTTCTTACATTCCTAGTACTAATTCTAGGCCCTATTATATGTAGAGTTTCCTGACCTCTTTCCTTTTCAAACTTATCTCCCTATTCCACTATTCGTGGTATACTAGCTTTTTATATGTTAACGTGGTGATAGACATGTGGTATAGAACATAGTATTGCTATACCATGCTATATATACCACCAGTCTGTCTCCCACTTAGCTGACTTCCCTAAAAGAAAAAATATGCTCCCGCATTCGGAATCGTCATCATCTATAAGGTGGCGCAAAATTAATCACCCTATCGGAAGCTGGTATAATTTTTGCAAATGGCGTCGTACGTTAATTATGTTTGACATTTGTGAACTAGACAGTTGCAGTATACAAACAGATAAGAAATGGAGTGCTATACTCCACAAAACCGTGGAATAATTGTGTCGAATCGATGTTTTTAATCAATAATCGGTCGGAATTTCGATTTCCTAATCGTGTCAGCCCCACTGGGCAAACATTCCGGCTCTTAGCTACTCGACTTGAACAGAGTGGAACCACAGGAGACCATGCAGGGCGTGGCCGTCACCGCGGACTGGTCGTTCGGCCGAGAATATCGCGGCTGTGGCTGCTGATGTCGCTGAGAGCGAAGAAACATCTAGCAGACGACGGGCCACGCAATTGGACATCACCAGAAGCACCCTACAGCGAATTTTAGTGGAAGACTTACACATGTTCCCATACAAAATGCAAACATTGCATCAGTTAATGCCTCCTGACCGTCAGTCGTGTGTGAATTACTGTAGAGCCATTCTTAATCTCAACAACGAAGAGGACGATTTTGTGTCGAAACTCATCATGATCGACGAGGCGCGTTTCCACTTAACCGGTTAAGTCGATAAGCAAAATCTTCGTTTCTGGGGCACTGAAAATCCGCGTGTGATGCACAAAGAGCCATTATATCTACTCAAAGCCACTGCGTGGTGGGGCGTTCACGCGGGAGGAGTGATTTGGCCGTATTTTTTTGAGAACGCCATCGGCAATACGGTCACTGTTACTGGCGAACGCTACAGGGCCATGATAAGCGACTTCCTACTGCCGGAATTGGATGAGCGGGGCTTGGTGAACATGTGGTTTCTACAAGACGGTGCAACCGCACACACAGCACGAACCACAATGGATATTGTGAAGGAAGCGTTTCCTTGCCACGTAATAACCCGTTTTGGCTATTTGGCATGGCCTGCAAGATCGCCTGGTTTAACCATCCCAGACTTCTTTCTTTGGGGCTACTTGAAGTCGCGGGTTTATGCCAACAAGCCTCAGATAATCGCATCCCTTAAGGAGAATATTCGATAGGAATGCGAACGGTTATCACCGGAAATCTTGCGGAAAGTCATGGAAAATGCGATAAAACGGGCATAAATATGTATCTTTCCCACTTAACAGAAACAATTGTAAAGGTCCAAATAAAGATTTTTTTTTTTCAGTAAAAAAGTAATTCAAAAACAAAATTAGATGATTAATTTTGCGCCGCCTTGTATAAGAACCGATGCGGTAAAACTGGCTATCACGGGTCACGGCTGTGACAAGTACGAGGTGACAAAAATGCTTCAACTCGGACCGAAAATCGATGAAAACTTCTTCAGTGATAAGCACGTCGCCAATTTGCGGTACGAGATATCAGATCTCCGGGAACAAATAATGATTCTCGCCGGTAACGCTAAGAAGACCCAATTAATCATAAATGTAAAACTAGATGTCCGTTGTACTTGTGTCTAAATGTAAAACACGAAGCAAATATACAGAAAATGGAAAAATAAATAGACTTAACAGAAATTACGAAACCGAATACAAAATTCGCCGAAATATGTTTGCTCAAATACAAGCCGGTCCTCGAAATTATGATCTCAATAAGGGAAGAACAAAAACTCAATATTGACGAGGTAACTGGAAAAAATCTTACAATCGATGAATCCTCAATCGAAATTCGCCACGAATTTGAGCAGTACACGCTTCGCTGGGTCCCTTAATATACCTACTAGATGGAGTGAGAAGTGACCTCCTTGGGAGTTAATTTTTTTTTTTATATTATTCAATATAGTTCCCTTTTGGTTTGATACACTTATTCTAGCGATTTTCCAACTTCTTGATCCCGTCCGAAAAGTAATTTTCCGGAAGGTCTGCAAAATACTCCTCCGTGGCGTCGATGATTTCCTCGCGTGAGCTGAATTTTTTATTGATGAGCCATCTTTTGAGTTTTGGGAAGAGATAATACTCCAAGGGATCCAAATCCAGTTACCAATCGACGCCAAAAGTCCGCCCGGTTCCGCACCAGCAAGTCCAAACACTCTTTCGAAGAGCTCTCGCCTTCGTGTTTTTGGTCATTCACGGCACCCAGCGGCAGGATAACATTTTCATATGCAGAATATTGCCCAAAATATGGCGTGTGCGCTCAGTACTAATCTTTGTGGTATCTGCTAGCTCGCGCACCTTCACTTTCCGGTCAGCCAACAGCATTTCATGTATTTTTTTGACATTGTCCTCTGTAACCGCACCGGAGGGCCTGCCGCTGCGGACTTGATCGGTAGTTTAGTTGCGGCCACCATGAATCTCTCGAAACCAATATTTGACGGTGTAATCTGACGGAGCATTAGTCCCATAATATTTATCCAGCTTTTCTTTTGTTTCCTTCGCCGTTTTGCCTCTCAAAAAATAATGTTTTATGAGAGAACGAAAATCGTTTTTCTCCATACTCAACATGATGCCAAACACGTCAACAACAATCAGCTGTCAAAACAAAACTAAAGACAGTATCGCACTGAAATTTGGCATGTCTACCTAAATATGAACGAACTTCAAGACTCCATAACCTTTTTTCCAGTAACAGCGCATTCTGGCAGTCAAGGAGGTCACTTTTCACTCCACCTAGTACATACATACGAGTAGATACAATTTTTTTTTTCCAAATTGGCTTTTTACAACAAATTCAAATTTAGCTTTTTACTTACTTACTTAAATTCATTTATTTAACGTCCAAATAATTTGTTACATTTCGAAAATTTCTGCCGACTTCCAACTCTTGAGCATTCTACGTGTAATTGTGGCTTTTGGAATTAGAAACGGGTATCGGAAGGAATAAGAAGTATGCGAGGTAAAATGACATCTTCCCCATAGCCACATCCGGTAAGTTTGGTAGGTTTTATTGAGACGCCGATTATTTTCGGCGCTGGTTGAAATAAAAAGAAAATAGAACGTTAAACTTAAAAATGTCTTTATTGAAGTTAATCGGACACGTCCCTTCATTATGGCAGCCAAAAGGATAAGAAGGATGAATGTCAACGTCAAGTGTATGACATTCACTTAGTACCAAGTTGGAGTTATGTAGTGCTCTCTAGTCGGCAGATTGCGAAACCATGATTGGTGGTGCCATGATTAGTGCTGCCATAATTACTGTCTCATTCCCCCGACGTTAAAAGATTTTCGGCTCGCGGCTGAAAACGCTGTAGTTGTGATGAATGAGCTGCCGATATGCTGCTGATTTGTTTGACCATGAGGAATCCAATACGGAAGGTTTCGGGTCCAAGTGAGCGAAGTACGACGTATGGTCCCATGTAAGTTGGCGATAACTTGTATCGTGACGGGTAACTTACGGCAATCTTTCGCCCAACAAGGTCATCGATAGTCAGGTCTGACGACTAGTGAATTAGGTCATGTTGTTCCGTATGTAACGCTTCTGAACGGGCTTCGGCTGGAGAGGTGTTTTCTTTAGCGGCGTCTGAAGACATACCAAACTGTAGGAAATGCGGTGTGAACCCAGTTGCGCTATGTGATGTGCGGTTGTAATTCGAATCCATCTTTGGTGGTGAATAGATGACTGTTAAGCGTAGTCCACGAAAAATAGTCTCATTAGCTTTCTCACACAAACCATTCTCCTGTGGATGATAGGGTGACGTAGTTTGGTGTTTAATTGAATTTGCACGAAGAAATTGACGAAATCGTTTTGAAGTTAAATTTGGTCCTCTGTCGCTGATGAGAACTTCTGGTGCTGCTACATTGGCGCAGATATTACTGTTGACTTGGATTAAGGTGTTACTCGTATTGCGCTGAGTTGCTGTAGTCCAAATGAATCTCGAGTGATGGTCGATAACGAGTTGAATGTACTTTTCTTCGGTGTCAGAAGACGACGTACCCATGACTACATATGGTGTCACACCTTGTTGGGTGCTTGCGGAGTTGGTATCGGTGAAGCAAGCCGAGTACTGGACAGTTGCTTGGTTTAACCAATTGACAGGTTGTACAGCTATGCACATAGTCACGCACATCATCAGTTACTGATTACTTGTCGCTATTTCCGGATGACCATATGCAGTGTTGGAGAACCTTGCGCCGAAGTTTCTGTGGAACTACGTATTGTATTATACCTCGATGTCGATGAACTTCAAAGCCACGAGTGTCTCTCGCGACAGCAGGGTCATTCAAAGGATTTTGCTCTTCTTTTGCGCTTCTGCCCATCATCTCCAGGTTGCATGAGGATTGCTCCAAGACCTATAGTACTGGCATCCGTGTAAAGGAAGGCGGGTCGATCGCCTCTAAAGATGGTGATCGTTGTTGTTGTGAGCGCTTCTTTGATTGCATCAAATGATTGCTCCGAAATTAAAATTCTTCCTCGTCAACCGAGTAAGGGGTTCAGCTGTTGTGCTAAAGCCGTTGATGCGTCGTCGGTAATAATTTGCTAGGCCAAGAAAACGCTGGAGTGATTTGAGTTCTGTAGGAGCTTCGTATTTCTTGACTGCCGTGAGTTTTGTTGGTGAAGGACGAACAGTTCCGTTGAAGATTCCATGCCCAAGAAATTCTACCTCAGCTTGAGCGAAGCAGCATTTTTCACGCCTGAATCTGACGTTTTCCTTAGTGAGGCGTTTGAAGATTTCTCGTAGAAGGTTGGCATATTCATTGATATCGTGTGCTGTAGACGATGATATCGTCTAAATATGGATCAAGTCTCCGAGAATCTGACGAACAATTCGCATTCTTGAGACCCATCTGTTGTTATGAAAGGTCTTTTCAATGGAATCGTTATCAAGGGCGACATGCCAGTAGCCCCATGCCATATCGAGAGTTGAAAAGACGCGCGAGGTTGACAATTGGTCGATGAGATTTTAGATGCGGGGAATAGGTTCCCTTTCATCGATGGTAATTGCATTCATTCGACGGTAGTCAATGCAAAGTCGTCGAGACCCGACATTCTTAGGAGCGAGCATGACAGGAGAAGCCCATGGCGAGATGGACCTCCGGATGAATTCTGAAGGAGAGTTGTGATCTGCTGTCTAATTTCCTTGGCTTTTTTATCTGAATGGCGGTATGGACGTTGGGCAATGGGCTGTTGCTGTGGTAACAGTTGAATGTAATGCGAAATATACTATATGGGATTTGCCTAATGTCGCTGTTCTCCGTGGACGGAAGATTGCCGGAAATCATGCAATATCTCTTGAATCCGAGGATCGATTGGAGCAAGCGGCGATGCTGTCAGACATACTCGTATGTGCTGACGCTAGTCGATGGGATCTGTGCTATAGACTAAATTGCGCGAGAAATCAGCTTACCTGTGCTGAAGCCGATAATGAAGTCGTGAGGTTAGATTTCTAAAATATGAGGTGTGACTCTGCGAGTTGTTGAGCCGATTGTGAGACGGAGTGTGAAGCGGCCGTCGTTGAGTGTGAGTGCGGATCTGGCTTTAGATTCAGGTGTTCGGCAAGTGATGAGCTGGCGACATCGATGGTACTGCCGGAATCGACGATTACACGTGTTAGTAGGTTATTGATCCGCACAGTTATATCTATTAACGGCAACCGCCTAGGAAGTTTTCCTGGGCCGGGTTGTTATCGCTATTGGACATCTCTGTGCTAGGTGTTGTTGGTGGTTGATCACTATCGGTTATTTGCTGTCGATCAGTTTTTTGCTTGTGTCGTTGTCTGAAATTGCCTTAAGTGTTTAGCACAATTTTTCGCCGCTTTTGTGATATCGGTTGTGGCTTCAGCTGAAATGTTGACAGCCGTCCGATTGTTGCTTCCAGTTGAAGTGCAATCTCAAGCCAATCGATTGCTGTTTTTGGCTTCGCACGCAACAAGAACCCACGATAACGTTGAGGCATGCCTTCTGTTAGCTGAGCGACAACATCATTATCTGACAGTTGCACGTGTCGCAGAAGGCGCATTTTGTTCTCGTAGTAGGTTGTAACGATTCCTGAAGTCTGAAGGAATCTATGTTGAACCTCGAAAAGAGGATTGGGAACCACTGACCCGAATCATGAAATAAGTGACTTTCGTACTGCTGCCCAAGTGAGAGTCGACATGTGTGGTGTCACCTCAATCTTTTCCAGACGATTTTTCAAATTTTCTGATTAATGAAAAAGGTTCGAATATGGTCATTCTGGTTGATTTCAGCATTGAAATTAACAGTGCGTCTGATTGTCATGGTTTCTCCTCCTTTATCAATGAGATAACAAGGCCAATTGATTATATTTTCGGTAGTTTTGCAAAAATGCAAAAATTTTGATAAGCAATTGTATCGGTGTTAATTTTAACTTACGAATAACTGACCATTGTATGACGGGTATTTTGTTTAAAGGTTTAAGCGGAATTCAGCGCTCTGTTAACTACTCTTCTCAGACGGTTACCAATATAAGGTATGACTTACTTAACATTCAACTACGTTTTGAAAATTGGCAAGAAGTCTATGCCAAAGACAACGCTTCTAAAGCTTATGAATTATTTTGGAACATTCTTTAAAACTACGAGTATATCAGTTCTTCTACACAAACTTTTGTCAAACAGCGAGCTCAAACTAGATTAAAGCCATGGGTAAACCCTTCTCTTCTGAAAAGAACTAAATTAAAAAACAAATTGCGTAAACTGTATATTACACGTCCACTTGATTCTAATCTGAGAAAACGGGTTAAGAAAATGAGCAAAACCATAAACAAGAAAATATTGAACTGTCGCGACAACTACTACTGCTCCAAATTTCACGATGCACAAAAACATCCCTAAGAAGGAATGGAGAGTTGTTAATAGTGCTGTGTAGTGAAGGTGCTGAAATAGTGGAACCCGTGAGTTCAATAAATACTTTGCTTTAGTTGGGTCTATGTCCTCTCAATCTAACTTTAGCACAATCTGCAACTCAAGAATATTGCGCCTAACTTAGTGGACATATTAGCATATCTGTTTAATCGGAGTATTTTTAGTGGAGTTTCTCCTGATTACCTCAAATCTGCTGATATATTACCACTCTTTAAAAAGGGTAGTCGAGAAGATAAAAACAATTATAGGCCGATTTCCTTGCAATCTTCAATTTCGAAAGTGTTTGAAAAAGCTGTCAAAAAGCGAATGTGTGCGCATTTACAAAGAACTAAATTTTTCAGACCGGTGCAGTTTGGGTTTAGGGAAGGACGTTTCACTGAAGATGCCTTACTATTTTTCTGCAATTTTATAAACAAAGCCTTGGATGGTAAAAAGTTTTGCGCCGTCCTCTTTGTCGATATTACCAAAGCGTTTGACATGGTTTGCAATGACGTTCTTTTGGACAAGTTGTATGGAGCAGAATTTCGTGGATTTCTGCATAATTGGTTAGCGATATATTTGAAGAATCGAAAACAAAGGGTAAGAATAGGAGATTTTCTTAGTGATTATGAGGTAATTAACGTAGGTGTACCACAAGGGTCGGTATTGGGACCAATTTTGTTTCTTATATTTATTAACTCCCTGTTTTCTCCACTTTTGGCAGGCAAAGTTGCAGCTTTTGCTGATGATCTTGGCATCACTTATGGTTCAACGAGCCCTCTTAATTTAATAGCGGTATAAGTAATGATATCCATTTGCTAAGGGTATGGTTTGCTGCTCACAGTCTAGTGGCAAGTAGCAAAACCAAACTAATGTTTTTCAGCTTAGGTTTGCTTGTGTCAGCAGAAATTGATATCAAATTCCATTCCTGTGATTGCCGCGCTTTACCCTTGTTACTTGTGCTTGTACGACTGAGCAGTCTGAACCAACTATTCAGGTTGAAGTTGTTAGGAACTTCAAGTACCTTAGCATAACAATCGGCCAAAACATGAGTTGGGCTGAGCATATTTTAGACTTGAAACGATACTTGCTTTCTTCTATTCGGTGTATTTATCGTGTTCGAAAGTTTTGTTCAAATAGGTTTCTAAAAACTGTTTATTGTGGAATTTTCCACTCAAAACTGCAATATGGAATTAGTTGTTGGGGAGGTCCTTACACCACCAATCTAAAGCCGCTTCTCGTTTTACAGAAATGCACTTTACGTAGGATTTGTAATGCTCACCGCCTAGCTAATTCTGTGGTATTGTTTAGGTCCTTGAAAATACTGCCCATACTCATCTTTTTGATGAGAGGTGGCTATTTAGAGAGTCCTATATCTGAAACACGCAACTTACTTCAAAATAACCGTCATTTTGTTCAAGTCCCAGGTTACCGCACAACGTACGATAGAAACATCTACCCAGTTGTATCTTACAAACATTTTACCAGTCTTCCAGCTGATATAAGAATCATGACGACTTCTCGTACATTTTCAAATAAAATCAAAGCACGGCTTCTTGGTTTCGATCATAATGAGATTGAAGTTTTGCCTTCAATCTTACCTTGTATAATTGTTTACTTTCGCACTGCCTCTTTTTTTGGATTTACCACGGGATATCACTTCAAAAAGATTACACCAATGATCAGCTCTGATGATAGTTTCATGTAAAAGGTGATTCTGCCCGCAGCGGCAAATGAGGCGCCGATTATTTTCGGCGCTGGTTGAAATAAAAATAAAATAGAACATTAAACATAAAAATGTCCTTTTTGAAGTTAATCGGACACGTCCCTTCACTATGGCAGCCAAAAGAAGAAGAATGACGAATGTCTTGTTCAATTACAAAGGCAAGGCTAGCCTCAATTTCGCAGATAGGATGCTCCAACTTTTAACTGCAATCTGTGAGGAGGTAAGTCCCGTGATTCTAACGAATTTTGAAATTCGGGTGCATAGTTTTAGTTAGTTTTAAATGCATTTTATTTTCTAAATCATTAATTCTTACATACTAACAAAAAATGCTTAAATGATAGCTTAAAATTACTTAACAATCTTACACTAACTTACTGGCCCCACACAGGCACTCTAAGCTACTCTAAATTCTTATATCCATGTCTTTCGACTTTATTTACATTTTATTTAGGTACTTATTTTCTATGCTTAATGCTAAGAAAAGAATTTAACCAAAAACTTAGCGTACGGACATCATTTTTTATTTTTTATAAAAACTTAATATCTAACTTAAAATAAACCTTAGTCTAGCTAACCTATCTACACAATACACACATACATATACATAAACATTATACACAATGACATATATATACTAGTATATACCTGTGTATATACTAATATATATATGTATTTCTTAATTGCTAACCTAAGCCTATGCAAGCTGGCCATCGCTATTCACAGAGCAAATAGATTGGTCAGCTCTGCCCCATTAGTGAAGCTGATCCGTAATTGACGGAAACGACGACGAAACATCTTCTCCATTATTCGACCACCAGAAATGCTGGTGCTGCCGAACGACATCCCTCTTATCGCGATTCCCCACCGCCCTACTGAACCTGAGAAGATCCACACTGCCGTGTGCGACGTCTCTGTTGTAGTTGAGTCGCCTGTCCCCAGCTTTCCGAGCAACATGGAAGATTAACGGGATCGCTGATCTATCCTGGATCAACCCTATCTGATCTAGGTAGAGGAATGCTTCCGGTGGAACGAAGCCGTCAGAGCGCACACTCTCGTGGTAAAGGTAATTGGGGTAGTAAGCCCCAGATATCAG
The DNA here is from genome assembly GCA_963966105.1 of Volucella zonaria. Taxonomy (NCBI): domain Eukaryota; kingdom Metazoa; phylum Arthropoda; class Insecta; order Diptera; family Syrphidae; genus Volucella; species Volucella zonaria. The sequence goes on along the minus strand of OZ014530.1, from coordinate 233,910,884 downwards.
GTTATTCGTCGAGGTCATTGCTCTTGCAATGTGCCTTCGAGTCAGCTTAATTACGAAGTTGTCCACTCGTACTAGGTTCGCCCTGTTGTAAAGGACCTCATTACGATAAAATTTTTTGTACTCCGACTCTGGTGTTCTGTACAAGCGAAGGCAAGCCCTAAGGCAAGCCCTCTCAAACACCCGAATCTTTTCCATTAAACTTGCTCTTACATTGAACCACACGGGACACCCGAATACCAGCATGGGCCTGATAAGGGCCATGTAGCAGATTACCTGTACCCTCTCATCGAGTTGGCTGCTATAAAACAGTCTCTTTGTAAGGGCAAAAGCGCCTTTGGCTCTGGTCAGAGCAGCATCTACATTTTTGTCAAAATACAGAAACTGATCTAGCCAAATCCCAAGGTATCTGACTACATTTCGACAGGCAAGAGGCTGTCCGTGTTGTCCAATGATCGAGAACATTCGCCAATTTTTTCTGGTATCCCTAGAGGCTCCAGACAACGGCGTCCTAAAGAGAATGGTTTCCGACTTCTGAAAGTTGATTTTCAACTTCCAGTCATCGCAAAATCGTCTTATCTTATCGAAGTCACGCTGCAAGAGAGTATTAATGACCTCGATTTTTGGACCTGTTCTGTACGCTATCAAATCGTCTGCGTATGCAATAGTATGGGGTGAACCTATCAAGTCGCTTGTATAAATGTTGAATAGGATCGGCGAATTGATCGCGCCTTGCTGAAGACCATTTTTAATTTGAAATATTCCAACAGAAGTCACATCGCCATTTTTCACGATGAACTGTCTATTGGTTAGCATATTATAAAGAATGTACAAGAGTGGTTTACTGATCCCCAGCCTAGTCAGCTTATAGAAAAGACCCTCTAACCATACGGTGTCGAAGGCCTTCTCCAAGTCAACAAGGCAGGCACCAGTACATTGGTTTTTGTCTTTATTCCATTGGATATCGGACACCAGTTTAGACGCTGCATGTGAGATATCATGTCCCGCCTTAAAACCGAATTGATTATCCGGAACTATATGTTTGTCCTCAACCCACCTAGACAGAGCTCTATTGATTACTTTTTCAAACACCTTACTGATATTCGGAAGGAGACTTATCGACCGGAGATTCGCCGGATTGGATATATCCTTTCCCTTTTTGGGGATAGGTTGAACCACCGCCGTTTTCCAATGCGCTGAATAATGTGCATTATTCATTGCATTGCGAGTATTAAACAGGGTAGTGTAAATGTCCACCGCTTCTAGAGGAAGATGTCGAAGCACGATGTTCGGAATACCATCGGTCCCCACTGATTTCTTAGCCCTGATTGTGTCGAACATCTCATGGAGCTCTTCCTTCGAAATGAACTGGGGTATGTCACCCTCTCTGGTAATGACATTATTTGCCATATTTTCGTCGCTGAACCGGGTAAAACCAGAGCCCTCGGATCGCCAGTTCTCTATTTCATTTCGAATGTAGAAGTCGTGCACCAAGACGCGATTGTCCAGGTCATAATTAGGGCCAATGGTATCAGTGGCCTTGTATATTTCCTGGAAAGTCGCCCCTATGGCCTCAACCTTCTCCTGTGGATCCTCGATCACAAAGAAGTCGTCATCATCAGCGGCCTCATTTGGATCAATACCTGCTATTGTCAGTAACCGTTCGTTGTCTGTTGTCCGCGCTATTTTAAGACACTGAAGGTCGTTTTGATTTTTTCTCCGAAATAGTTTATTTATTTGAGAGAACATATTCGGGTTGCTGGTGTTTACAGCCCGAACCCTGTTGTTCCAATACGAACTTACAGAAATTCTGTAATTCTCTTTTATTAACGTTTGAATATTTTTAATCCTTCAGTGTCCTAATCTCCGGGTCTTGTCTGTCAGTAAACTGTCTGTACAAGTTTTTGAGTCTTGTCAGAAGTCTACTTTTCTGTCGGTGCAGTGTGTCAATAGTAGGATTGCGGAACAGGTCTTCGTTAGTCGTATGTCGATATCGCGGTATTGTAGCGTCCATAGTTTGTTTAATTGTCTCGTCCATTTGTTTTAGGTAATTGTCGATCTCCTCGTTTGACAAATTCCTATTGGACGGTGGACGGGGGAGCGTGTTCGAGGCGAGTGCTCTTGCCAATGTTGCGGAGAAGCGTGTCCATCGAGTCTTACTGTAGTTGTAAGAATATCTTTGGACAAACTCCTCCAATTCCGCAATTTCGTTGGGAACTGTAATTTCGGTGCTAAAACCGCAATGGTCACTGTCATACATGAATGTGCGCAGACAATTTAGCGTTTGTAAATTCGTACCTGTCAGTCGTATACGTTCGTCGTACAGCAGTAGATCCAAATAAGACACGCCTCTGGGAAACGACGGGTTATCCGTCGCTTTAAGACCGAGTCTGTACATGACATCGTGCTGACCCCACCAATCGAGTAGTAGGTTCCCTCTAGTATTTGGCAAATTATTTCCCCAATCTCTGTGTTTGGCGTTGAAATCCCCGCCGATTATAAAATAATTCTCCCCCGATTCCAGCCTCAGAAGTCGAAAAAGCGTGTCGAGCTCTGTAATGAATAAAGTTGATTGTGATGCCTCAGGTGCATAAACAGAGGCCAAGTACAGCCGCTTTCCACTGCGGAGAGGGATGTAAATGACGACTGCTTGCAACACGCGGAACCTACGCAACACTCCCTTGTACACTCTGTGAAATTTTATACTTTGTTTAATGAAGATTGCAACCCCGCCTCCACATTTGGAACGGGGCCGGTTTCTTCTTCTAACAATATAATTATTGTACTCCAGTTTGTGCTTATCGGTTAGCTTGGTTTCGCTAGCGAAAAGCACATCAGGAGTTTGGTCTTGTAGTAATTTAAACATCGCGGCTCTTCGTTCGATCCTAATCAGTGAATTAACATTCACCGCAAGGACCTTCAAAGTTTGCTCCACCATGTGCGTACCCATTACGACATGTGTTGCGTTAGGCCCGGCAGCAGCGCGTAGATCTGGTCCACCCGCTTGGCCTGTTCTTGCACCTGCTTTTGCAGCTGAGCCATCTGCCCTTGGATTGCGAGCAAGATGGCCAGCATGTTAGGTGCAGCTTCCGTTGTTCTCGGCATTGGCGCCGGAGAAGAACAGTCGTCCCGTCCCTACCCAGAGGACACTCCTCGGAACTGTGGTTCTTTGCGCACTTCACGCATCGAGGCTGCATTTGGCAGTTCGACGCGGCGTACCCGAACCTCTGGCAGCGAACGCATTGTATAACGCCTTCGCTCCTTTTTAATTTTTCATAGTGAACCACCTGGTAGTCTAGGACCTTGATACTCCTTAGACTATCCAGACGGCTTTCGGGACTGAGCTGCACCAGGAAGAACGGCAGACTCCGTTTCTCCCGCCTGGCTCTAGCTGTGGTAAATGGCTTTACCCCCACAAACTTGAGTCCTTCGCACTCCTTCTCTTTAAGCAGTGCCAGGATCTCGTCAGGATCAGAAGACGGTTCCAACCCCTTCAGCAGCATCGATTCCCGCTTTTCACACTTCGGTGTGAATGAGTAGTGCTCCGTCGTCGTTTCCTTTAGGAGCTCTTTCACTTTCGCGTAGCCCTCCACTGTATTACAGTGGATGGCATCGCGATCATTCCCCAATCTCTTAATGTTAAAATTATTGCCAATGACCAGCCTACACAGGTCCTTGGTAGCACTTACCTCCAATTTATAGGTGTTGATAGGAGGCACCTTCTCCTTCTTCTTCTGCTGCTGCGGTTGTTGTTGTTGTTGTTGTTGCTGCTGCTGCTGTTGTTGTTGTTTCTGCTGCTGCTGCTGTTTTTGCTGTTGCCGTTTTTGTGGCTGCTGCTGTTTTAGCTGTTGCCGGTGTTGTGACTGCTCTTGTTGTTGTTGCTGGTCGTCTTTCTTAGGCTTTTGTTGATGCAGCACTTGTGCTATTTTATTTGTTTGGTGTTGTTGTTGGGTCTGCTTTTGAACAAGCTGCTGTTGTTGGGATTGCTCCTGCTCTTGCCTCTTCCTTCTTATCATTTGCTTTTCCTTTATGGCCAGCACTCTTTGCTGTAGAATTTTGATGCTGCTACTTATGGCCTCCATTTCTTCCTCTTCATCATCAGATTCGCTTGCTGCCAATGAAGCGAAGTTGTTTGCCGTTGATTGGGTGGGCCGTTTTACTAAGTTGGAAGTTGGAAGCTTCCTCCTTCTCTTTGTTTTCGGGGTTTGGCTCGAACCACTCGAAGCCTCACCTGACACTTCAATAAGTCCCGCTATAGGCATAGCGGACCGCTCTTCACAATCCATCAAGTGATAAACAACACTTTACCACCACTTTAACTTTATTGTTTTTTTTTTTTTTTTTTTTTGTTTTGTTTACTTTTAAAAATAAAAAGTCGATGCAACTTTTCCGGGAATCGAACCCACGACCCCTGTTTTGTCGGTCGGACACCACTTCTACTGCGCCACCGAAGCACTTGGCCAAAATGTTTCTAATTGTTTTTTTTATTACTATTTCACTATTTCACTTGAAAAGAAGCCGAAACACATCCGTCCTCTATCGAGGTCTATGAACGACCGAAATTCGGGTGCATAGTTCCCAACTTCTGATGGATCCACCATAGTATCAATCGATTTATATATCCCTAGAAGTTGACAGTTAACCATCTACGGTCGAGTTAATTTTTTTTGAGGCTCGGAAATACCTTTTCAACCAGGTCATTAATCGACTGGACCTCTGTACCTACACGTACTTGATGAGATTTCCAATTTCCATCAGTGTCAAAAATCAGATTTCCTTTTCCCAGTTCGACTAATTCTTGCGCAAACTCGCTAGATAATGAATCTCCATAAAGATGTGCTCTCATGTTTCCTGAAAGGCTTATAGTCTTAACATGACTCCACAGGTAAGAAGCTTAGGGCATGCTTGAATCTCATCTATTTTGAACCCATTTCGAATGACAGGAAGAGTCTGTCGAAAGTCTCCGGACTTTATACCTCTGATCAAAGATTTGCAAGCAATGGGTAATTCGTTTGAATTTCTTCAAAGACATCACTGAACACGGATCGGCCTGTATCGTCATTCCAAAACTCTTCGACATGTTCGCCATACGAACGGAGCACTCCAGCGTATTGCAAAAGCCCAAAGTATCCGCGACGTGTTATCAAGTCTATCGATTCCCATTGGTCATTCGAACAACTGCGTCCTGCATTGGATCGATAAACAAATCGAAAGCACTGACTAGATCTAGGCACTTTTTAAACGAAATGGACTTCAAACCTGAGAATTAAATACCAAATACACGTACAAATCGACAGCTGCAATTGCAAAGGTACGCATACCACCAAGAGTGTCAATGATTTTGCTGTGCTTTTGTGACCTCGACGCACTGCTGGATCCGAATTGTATTGATTTTTCAATTTACGCATTATAATTGGATCAACAGCAGCAGCCTCTAACATTGTCTCGTCCAATTCGTCAGCGCTTTATTTACTGTCACTCCAATATAATTCTGTCTCGACTGCTGCTGATTAATACAAATTTTCATTATCTACGAAATCACTTCATTCAGATTCTGTATCTACTTGAATTCAATGGCACCGCATCCACGACTTCTCTAATTTCAGCCGACCTAAGCTGATTTGGACGACTCATTTTCAACCAAAATAAAAAATTTTATATTCACAATGCGCAGTAGATTCTTCCAACTTGCACACAAAAATCTACTTACTAAATGCCTGTCATCATGCGTGTCACTATCAGACAAAAAGGCCAAATTTAGTGCTGCTTCATTCGTTAAGTACTGAAAATATACATAGGGTCATTTTGGATACTATGGCTCGCTTAAAGTGCCAAGAAACGCTTTTGGTCCAGAACTCGAACCCCATCCATCAGAGCCATTCGCCGGAAATTCGTATTCCCACGAATAAATAAACACGGGTCTTGACCGCATTTATAACGAAATAGTATCAAAATCAGTATCCGTGCAGGATTAAATACGAAGAACTAAGTTGCCGATAACTTCGCATCACCAGATTGATTCGCAAGGCCATCAAAGAAGTGTTGCGCTGCCGTCTTACATACTCCTGGTGTTGCAAACGCTTCTTTGGCCATTCTCACCACATTCGATATTTGCGTTTTAACGTCCGCAAATATTTCGTCTAATTAGCCTTTATTTTTTCCTGGGCCGCGGTGGACAAATACCCCGAGTCAAAGAAACCAGCCTCCGCAGATGTTGGAATGTATGGAGATGGGAGCTCGAAACTGTCAAAAGAAATGTGGGGGCTGTAGAACATGAATCTTCCACTAAAAAAGTTTCCAGTTGTACTGTAAACGAAAGGAAACGTTATCTCATGTATTTACATAATTTTTTCACACTTAGTTTGGGTTCGTGATGACCACATCTTTAGGGAACATCATACTTTGAAATAATTTCCACTTCTTCATCAGATTGCAAGCTCCACTTCCAGAAGACAGATTCTCGTTTGTAATCTATTTGTGGAATCTGTTCGTCAGTGTCCTCCACCTATCCTTAAATTTCTTGCTGAAAAAAAAAATTGATAAGCACGCTCGATAAAAACGCTTTAATAACAAATTGAGTGCATATTTACCTGGAAAATTTATTTGTGTCGGTAGCTCTTCAAAGGCTTTATCCCTCAGATACATATTTTTACAATTCCTATGTTTTCTATTATATAGAAAATAATTTTTTCTGACGAAGTCAGTTAATTTCTCTTCCCCCTTTTCGTTGAAAGTAGATTTGAAATGGTAGACTGTCATGCAAGTGACAATTTGAAATGTTAAATCACGAAAACTGTACTAAATTCTACAATTTTGTTTTTCTACTACTATAGCGATATCTTGCATTGCTGCATGGCCGTGCATTCTGTTACGTGCTGCATGTATTTGCTGCACGGTGTTTCAAGCATAATGCACCAGAGTCAGTACAGCTTCCAAAAGAAAAAAGCCTCGGTAATCTTGCTATGAGAATTTGCTAATTATATTAATGAAGGCTTAAATAAAAGTAATCATGTACTGGTATTATTCGTGGTTTTTAGTAGAACCTTTGGCACTTTAAAGCGTGCGAAGTTTCTTGCAGCACTTGAACGCATTTGCATTAGTGTGGAGTAGTGGCAGATTCACTATATACACCCTGAATGACTCGAACTGCAACCAACTTCAGACTGCTATAATTTCCAAACCGTTCATGAAAGTGAGCTCAAATTTTGACACATGACAGATAATTTTATTATTTACAAGCCGATTTGCGTCTCAGGTGTGTTGAAAAATTTTTACCGGCGATGGAATTCAAACGTGATTGTGTGATTGCTTTATATTTGGATGGAGAACCACAAGTAGCTATGGTTAGAGCCCTCCAGCACCTCAACGTGAATAAATCATTTGTGTCTCGAACCACAGCTCGTTACCGTGATACTGGCAGCGTTGCCAAACGCCATGGAGGTGGTCATAGAAAAACAGCAACATCGGCAGAAATGGTTCGGAAGGTGAAGGCTCAAATTGAGCGAAATCTGCGTCGAAGTGGAAGAAAAATGGCTCGTGAGCTCAACATATCGTTGGAACGGATGCAACACATACTGAAAAATAAGCTTCGGCTCAAGCCATTGAAGTTCCAAAAAGCACCCCGTCTTACACCGCAACAGAAAAAAGTTAGAATCGACAGAGCGAAGGAGTTGCTACTCTTGCACGAAAGTGGTGAGTTGCCGAATTTGGTTTTTTCCGATGAGTCGCCATTTGTTATCGAGCAATATGTCAACAAACAAAATGACCGAGTTTGCTTGCCAGAGAGGTCCTTCGAAAATTTACACCTTCGGACGGCCACCAGAAAGCAGGTAGCACCGATGGTGATGGTTTGGGCCGCCATAACCGCCGATGGTCGCTCTCCGCTCGTATTTTTGGACCGTGGCCGTGGCGTCAAAATTAATGCGATCGTATACCGTGAAACTATCTTAGAGACAGTATTGAAGCCTTGGGCAAACAATCATTTCGGTCGGAGACCGTGGACATTTCAACAAGACTCGGCACCGTCTCACAAAGCGCGCGTCAACCAAGATTGGTTAAAAAACCATGTTCCACACTTCATTTCATCGACACAATGGATTGCAATTCTCCGGATGCAAGTCCGTTGGATTTCTCTGTCTGGGGTATTTTGCAGGCGAAGGTTGGCACTAAAAAATACCAAAGTTTGGACCACCTCAAACAAGCACTTCGCCGGCAATGGGCCAAAATACCGCAGAGCCACTTGCGTGCAGCGTGCGATGCTTTCTTCGGCCGTCTCAAGGCCATTATTTTTCATTGCTCGGTCGTATTGCTCGTAGGCTTGTCATTTATTTTTACATACTGCGTTTAGCATAAAACAGAAACAATGACGTGGACGTAGCAGTATTTTGTTTCCTTCGGGGTGATTAATTAGAGTGGGTCACCTTGCCTCCCACTGTTGAATCATTGAATTCTTCCCATTTCGACGTTTATTTCCCGAGACTATTTCAACAAATGCTCGAAAATGTGACCATTCACTTCAATACATTTGTCTATCCGTGCTCTAAATGAACCAACAGAACTGAGAAGTATTTCCGGCGTAATCTTCCGGCAAGCTTCAGTTATTCGTCTTTTCATGTCCTCACGTGTTGTTGGCTTTTTTCTGTAAACCTCACTTTTTAAGTAGCCCCACAAGAAGAAATCGTCCGATCCATCGTTGATGGTAAACATTGTTTAATACGCCCCGGGCTACTTGGGAATAATGGGCTGGACAACCATCATGTTGAAACCACATTGTTTGTCCCAACTCCAATGGCAGTTCTTCTAGTAATACTGGAAGATGGTCCCACAAGAAGTTTGCATACTTTTCGCCATTCAAGTTGCCTTCACTAAAATATGGACCTATTAATTTATCCCCAATAATTCCCGCCCAAACATTAACATTCCAAGGGTGCTGGCGTTCAACTTGTCGCAACCAAAAAGGGTTTTCGGTAGCCCAGTAATACAAATTATGTCGATTGACCGTACCGTGATTGGTGAAAGTCGACTCATCAGAGAATAACACCTTGGCGAAGAAAAGAGAGTCTCGTTCAATTTGCTGAAGTGCCCATTGACAAAAGGAAACACGGTTGCGAAAATCCTCACTAGAAAATTCTTGATGCATTGAAACATGATAAGGATGGTACTTATGCCGATGTAATATCTTACAGACAGTCGTTTGATTAATGATTTAGGCGTGCCAGTGCAGTGGTATCTAGCACTGAATGAATAAAACCTTTGAGACAAAGTCGTGTGCCCCATTGAGGAATACGACTGAGCAATGAAAATCAGGAATTATCATTTGAGAAATCAAAATTGACCCTCGTTTGGCCTTGAAAATGGGTCTCAAGGTCAAGCTCGTGGTCACCATCTTATGTCCCCTTCAGAACCTTGTGACTTTTGTCTGAAACATTTTTCGCGATATCGCGTATTTTTCGAGTAATTTTGATGTCTCAAGTTACAAAACTCACCCTGTATATGAGGACACTAGATCAGCAGTATGGACAGGAGAAGAATTACCAAACTACTTCGATTCATTGTGAGGAGTTAAACAAGGTTGTGTTCTGTCACCTCTTCTATTCTCTCTATACTTGAACGTTTTGCATGAATGTTTGGATGGTAGCTAGATGATACGAATATTAAGTTACTGTTTATGCAGATGACATTGTCATTCTGGCCGAAAACAAACAATAGATTAGAAGAGCAATGGTACTTTAAAGGTGATGAAATCACGACAAATAACTGATCCCTAGCAGACACCGACTCCAAAAATAACTTTCACAAAACATACGAGTATATGCAGAGAAAAGAAAAGCATAAACGCCACATGAAATAACTTCCTCAGTAAAAGAAATATTTCCTTAAGATCAAAATGGCAGTTATTCCAAACCGTGTGCAGAGCTGGGTAAGCATATGGAGCACAAGTTTGGCTTCACACGCTTTTGAAGAAGTAGATAAACAACAAATGTATTTCGTTAAAAGGATATTGCGATTACCTAACTTCATATCTAACTATGCACGTGAGCTTGAAACTGGAATAGAAGATGAACATCTTTATACGCTAGACCTACATCTAAAGTACATAGGTCGGACAGTCTTCGAGTATGGAAGCAAACGGTTGACACACTTGCTTACCTAAAATTAATTTAGAAGAAGTTGCTCGGGGTAAAAAACTTGAAAAACCTGGGTGCTGACTTAGGCCTTAGTTGGAGAAAGGACAATATGACACCAACGAAATGGAGTAGAATTGTCAGCCAAATTAAAGTTTTGCTACCATTGGAGAAGGATACAAAGAGGAGGCAAACCGAAAGGTTCTATTTAAACCTAGATTATGAAACGGCTACTCAGTACTTTACTGGCAGAAACAATCAAACTAAAATAAGGTGGACTCCTAAGGTTCGGTGCGGTTTAATAGAACTAAACGCAACAACATTTAGAGCAAACGGGTCAAGGAACTGTTCTTTATGTAATCTAAAGGTAACTGAAAACATACAATATCTCATAAGGAGATGTCCTATTCTTAAAGAACTCAGGTATAAATATTTTGTAAAAAATATTATTTAGAAGAGGAAATAGTTGGATTGTTAAATGGAGTATTCAGTAGTTTGGAAATCCTTACACATTACATTATCAATGCTTTAGCGTACAGAACGTTTTTAATTAAAGAATTTAATAATTAAACACTAAACTAAACACGACATTTAAGTCATAGTCATATGTTCTCAAATGTTAAATTGTGAAAGAAAATAATTTTTAATTGTTAATAAAGAACTCCTTATACTACGGCAACCTGAAGTGCTTATTACAGTCTTCTGATAACTGCTCGGGCCTTTTCGATCACAGTTGGTCCATGAATCAAAATTTTGCACATACTGTTTAGCAATATTTAATGCGAAAGTGGCAAATTTCGTAGCATCGACTGTACTATATATCCACTAGAAAGTACTGATAATTTTCAACCTAAAAATAAATAAAAAGTATCTGTTACTATGTATGACTCCGGGGCAGGATAGCTATTCAGCTTTTTATCACTTGTGGTTAATATCTCATCCCACAATAATTTCTCGACAAGCCTGATTCAATAAAAATTTAAAACGCTTTAAGGGTTGACAATTTTTACACAAACCTTGTTACTCAATACATTTCTATGGAATTTTAACTAGTCGTTATGTTTCCTCGATAACGACGTGGATGCCGCTGCTGATGTGATCACAGTAACTACTCTCTGTGGAATGAGATGCTTAATCCCTCATGGGATGAAAAGTATCAAACCAAAATAAAAGGCATGGTACGACTCGAGCTGTAAAGAGGCAGTCAGGGTTAGAGAATTGTTTTTTCAGTCCTTCACGACCAACCCAACAGGGGAAAACCGAAAAAAGTTTAAACGTGCCAGGAATGACTGGAACGTCTTTCTTAAGTGTGTACAATTCTAATACGGCCAACAACTGAAGCAGAAAATACCATGTACAATGTCCCAAAAGTAGTAAAAATCGTTGGTCGTTCGTCAAAAATATTAGAAATTTTGCCTCATCCTGCATCCCAACGCTCATTTGCAATGTCATTCCAGCTGTCAGCTCTTTGGACAAGGCCAATCTGCTTGCTGCACACTTTGCGGCTAGCTCAACATTCCCAGATGGTGCTTTGTCTCCGCCTACATTTGAGTGCGTCGAATCTTTAATGGGACGAATCCACTTTCGCACTCATGTAGCAGCAAGAGTAGGTACTTAAAGATTTTAACATTCACAAATTCGCTGGTCCAGATGGTATATATCCCCACCTTCAGAAGAGGTGTTCTTCCTCAATGGCAAAACCACTGCGTAAGTTTTTCATCAATCCTACTCTTTAGGACTCTTTCCAATCAGATGGAAAATATCATTGGACAAGCTAGGCTGGACAAGCCCGTCCCTAAAAAAGCCGAATCTTCTTCTCTCTCCTCCTACAGACCCATTGCACTTACGTCCCATCTCTCCGAGGTCATGGCAACGCTGATAAACCGTCAGCTAATGAAATATCTCTAAACACGAAAACTTCTTAAAGACCGGCAGTATGGTTTTCGTAGCAACAGGTCCACTGGTGATCTGATGGGATGTCTGACTGAAAAGTGGAACCAAAGCGTACATCAAACTGGCGAAAACAAGATAGTTTCACTTGATATTTGTGAGGCATTTGACAGAGTTTGGCATCAGGCTCTTTTGTCGAAGATGCATGCTTTTGCGATCGATGACTCTCTTCTTCAATGCATTAAAAATTATCTCTCGGAACGCCCAATTCAAGTTGTCTTGGATGGTTTCAAGTCTGATATTCACAAAATAAATGCTGGTGTGCCCCAGGGCTGCGTTCTGTCTCCGACACTCTTTTCAATTTTCATTAATGATTTCTTGCATGCTACTTTTAATCCAATATATTGCTTTGCTGACGGCAGTACTCTCTGCTTTTCAAATTCATTTCCGAACTCACGTCCCTGCTCTTCGGCTGTAGAATGGGAAAGGCAGCAAAAGAGTGGAATTAATGCTTCCAAAACTCAATTCTGTCTGCTGTCGTTAAAGCAAAATTTAAATACCCAGCCATTATTCATGAAAGGACTTGCATCATCGAAACCGAAAAACTTTCCATTCTCAATATGTGTGTCAATGATAAATTACGTTGGAATGACCACAAATTCGATGTCGTCAAAAATCCTGCGAAATATCTAGGTTTCCTCAAGCGATGTAAGAAATATTTCACACCCTCTGATCAGGCCTCAATATATAAGGCATTCATGAGACCACCTGCACCTGCTAGATACGAGTAGGATCAAAAGCGTGCGTTAAGACTTATAGGTGATACTAATATCATTCAAACAATGGACATCCTCGAACACCGACTTAATGTTTCGTGTCTCACCCTGTTTTATAGCTATTTACACCAAACTTTTAACCGTAACACCCGTCTCGCTCTGAATGCTCATCAGTATACCCTCCAGCTCATTTTCGGACGTACTCTAAAATATCGTGATTCGTTTCTAAGCCGTACAACTCGCTTAAGGAATACCCTGCCGATCTCTCTAACTAACTTACAAACATTTAAAACCAACGATCACCGGCAAGTATTTTTTCTTCCTCGCTAAATTTCTTTCGCCAGCGCTATGTACAAACATTTTAAGGGTACACAAACCCCTTGAGCGCGCGCTCATAACGAAAAAAAAAACCTAAGCTTTTGCGTTTTAAAGCTGCCAGTTCGTCTGCTTTTGTTACGAACGCTAAGCTGTTCAAATGATTTTGTTGGTCGTCCTTGTCTGTGTGATGAGTTCGATAGATCCAAGCTTCCCTTCAGCCAAGTCTCGTATTTTCCTGTAAGTCCTTTATCACTTCTGTTAGCATTTAGCCATTTGCTTTTGAACTCAGTGAAATTATTACATTTTCAATTATTTGTATAATTAAAACTCAATGAAACGTGATGTTTTAAGTTAAAAATCATGCAATTGATCCTGCTTACAACAATGTCTACTTGGCAAATATTTTTCTAAGTAATATAACTTTGCCTTTAAATCAGTTTTTGCACATTCTTGTATCACTTCATATAAATGTTTTTGAGGTTAAAACTCTCAAGCCAGATAATCCTTTATATGAAAGACAAGTTTTTTTTTAGCCACAGGTTAAAATAAACATGCATCTTCACATTCGTTATGACGAACAAAACTAAATTAGCAAAAAAAAAGCAGACATTTTTTTTCCAGTCGAAGCCTGAAGATTCGATTTATCATATTATACACAAATTAATACCGAATAACACGGAATAACACCGACTAACACCGAATACTACAACGATTTTTATAGATTTTTTTAAAATTAATTAGCATAAATATTAAAATAAGGCAATTGAACATTAAAATCGCTGTAATGCTTGTTTTGCCACCCTAAAAAACTCACAGCATCTCCTACCCGGGTACACGGGTACCCCACCTACGAAATTCTTGGTAAAAGTCCATTGTAACTAAAAGTACTAGATGGAGTGAAAAGTGACCTACTTGACCGCCAAAATACGCTGCTACTGCAAAAAAGGTTGTGGTGCCTTGAAGTACATTCATATTTAGGCAGACATGCCAAATTTCAGTGCGATACTGTCTTTAGTTTTGTTTTGACAAAAACGATTTTCGTTCTCTCCTAAAACATTATTTTTTGAGCGACAAAACGACGAAGGAAACAATAAAAAAGTAGGATAAATATTATGGGGCTAATGCTCCGTCAGATTACACCGTCAAATATTGGTTTCGAGAGTTTCGTGGTACCGATCAAGTCCATAGCGGCAGGCCCTCCGATGCAGTTACAGAGGACAATGTCAAAAAAATACATGAAATTTCCGGCTGACCGGAAAGTGAAGGTGCGCGAGCTAGCAGATACCACAAAGATTAGTACTGAGCGCACACGCCATATCTTGGGCAATATTCGGCATATGAAAAAGTTATCCTGTCGCTGGGTGCTGCGAATGCTCACTCCTGACCAAAAACACGAAGGCGAGAGCACTTCGAAAGATTGTTTGGACTTGCTGATGCGGAATCAGGCGGGCTTTTGACGTCGATTGGTAACTGGATTTGGATCCCTCGGACTATTATCTCTTCCCAAAACTCAAAAGATGGCTCATCAATAAAAAATTCAGCTCAAGCGAGGGAATCATCGACGCCACGGAGGAGTATTTTGCAGACCTTCCGGAAAATTACTTTTCGGACGGGATCAAGAAGTTGGAAAATCGCTGGAATAAGTGTATCAAACTAAAAGAGGACTATATTGAATAATATAAAAAAACATTTAAAAAAAGAAATTTTTTTAATTCCCAAGGAGGTCACTTTTCACTCCATCTAGTAATTATATGCATTTGATCAATATTTAATAGTTCATGTTCTAGGAAGGTATTCCTACCTGAATATAGCAATTAAATTGTGTACAGTGACCTTGGGAGTCCTAAAGCAAGCTGGAGCAGAAGGGTCGATATTTTTGTTCTTTATAGCTGGAGAATATTCGAGAGCACTTTTGAAACACGTAGACACAAAAATGCGTATATTTTTGGAGCAGTTAAGTCGTATAGCTCTGTTTTTATCCTTCGGTCAAAGAAGCAAGACGTGCAGTCACCGCTGAGAGAGTTCGGATAGTTTGGTATATGTGTGCGTGTTATATCTGCTTTTTTATTTTCTGACTTAGGTACTTCAATATTGTGAAGTGTGCATAGAACTTGTGCATTACATTTGTGGAAAATAGAAGCCGAAAAATGGAAGAGTTGTCGACAGCTGAGTTTTTGAGGTAACGTAAATACGAGGGCGGGTCAATAAGTCCGTGACTTTTGGATTAAAACAGATTTTTTTGATAAAAAAATAATTTTATTTTTCAACGTAGTCTCAGTTGAGCTCTATACACTTTGTCCAACGCTTCTCCAATTTTTTTATCCCTTCCAAAAAAAATGATTTGTCGAGGTCCTCAAAATGACGAGATGACTTCATCATTGGAGTCAAATCTTTTTCGACCAAGCCATTTCTTCAGGTTTGGGAACAAGAAGTAGTCGCTCGGAGCCAAATCTGGAGAATAGGGTGGATGAGGGAGCAATTCATAGCCCAATTCATGGATTTTTGCCGTGGCAACTGCACATGTGTGCACCCTTGCATTGTCTTGGTGGAAAAGAACTTTTTTCTTGGCCAAATGAGGTCGTTTTTTTTTCAAATCGTCATTGAATCGGTCCAATAAGTTGGCATAATATTCCCCATTGATTGTTCTTCCCTTTTGAAGGTAGTCAATGTGGATTATCCCGCGTGCATCCCAAAAAACAGTCGCCATAACTTTATTGGCTGATAAACCCACCTTGGCCTTCTTTGGCGCCGATTCACCCTTAGAAACCCACTGTTTTGACTGTTGTTTGTTCTCTGGTGTGTTGTGATGGATCCATGTTTCGTCCACGGTTACAAAACGGCGCAAAAACTCCTCCATATTGCGATTAAACAACGCCAAACCTTCCTGTGAAGTTGTTACACGATTGCGTTTGTGGTCGACTGTGAGCAAACGCGGCACCCATCTTGCGGAAAGCTTTCTCATGCCCAAGTGATCATTCAAAATTGAAACCACTGAGCCATGCGAGATCCCTACAGCTTCCACAATCTCTCGCACTTTCAATCTTCGGTCGGCCAACACCATATCGTGAATTTTTTCGATTGTTTCGGGTGTAGAGACCTCAACTGGGCGTCCAAGACGTTCGGCATCTTCAGTGCTTGTACGGCCACAACGAAATTCAGCAAACCACTTTTTTACCATTGAAATCGATGGTGCAGAGTCCCCATAGTATTTATCAAGCTTAGCCTTGGTCTCGGTAATGGTTTTTTTTCGCAAGAAATAATGCTTAATAAGCACACGAAATTCACTTTTTTCCATTTTCTCTTCAAATTAGTGAGTAGTCTGATAAAAATAGCTGTCAAACACAAACTAACTGACACAGCAAGTTTAAATTTTGACAGGAGTCAACTGACAAATGCCTGTTGACAGGAGCAGTGTTGCTGTTTCAGTAAAGAGGTCAGAAATTCAAAAATGCACGGAATTATTGACCCGCCCTCGTATGATAAACACAATATTTGTATTTATATATTTGATATTATTATAAGTGTAATACCCGCAGTGGAATTCAATTACAGGCAACATCTTTTCCTTTGAAATATTAAAAACGAAGTTGTTGTTGTATGTTTGTTTATTTAGTATTTTTAACTATTAATTTTACAAAGTTCTATAATAATAATAACAATTTTTGATTTATGATTACGTATTAAAGGGAGCTTAAAAAATTTATTGAAATGTATAAAATATAATATAGTGTAATAAATAATTAAGTTAAACAAAAAAGGATATAAATAACATAAATAATTTTGTAACATTAATTTAATTCTCACAATAAATTTTGAAGTTTAAAAAAATTCACGATTTGACGTTTAAACCTGTTGAAGTTGTTTTCTGATTTTATTTCATTCGGCATAATGTTGAAAAGTCAGAGTCCTTTCTAGAATAAAGTTTTGAGCTGTTTTGTTCTTGCAAAAGGAAGACGGAAGTCTTGATTATTTCTCAATGTAAATGGTTGCACATTTCCTATACTAAGTTTATTAAACGTGATAGATAATGAGGTGTTAGATTATTTTTAATTTTAAAGTCGAACAGTAAAACATTCATCAAAATTCGTTGTTTAACACTAGGCCACATCAACACATTTAACATTAAACGGATAGGTGTATAAATATTGCACTTTAAAATTGTTCGCTTTGCCTTATTCTGAAGGAGTTGAAGCTTGTTAATCATGTCTTGATTGCACAAAAATGGGATTGAGGAGCAGTATTCAAAATGTGGTTTTATCATAGAATTGAAAATGTTTATTGCACTTACTGGTGAAATATTTTTATGGATTCTTCTAAGTAAATTTGTTTTTTTTTTTTTTAGATATTTTCTTCACAATATAATCTACGTGTTTACATAATTTTAATTTGTTGTCTATCACTATTCCCAGGTACTTAATTTCCGAAACGATGTGAAGGCTGTCGTTATCTGTCCTAATGTTTATCGAACTATCATTTATTGCCTTGTTGCTAACTACCATCGTTTTTGTCTTAGAAACATTCAACTTAAGTTTATTTGCTTTGGGCCATACGTTAAGACTATCCAAATCCTGTTGCATTTTTAAAATACCTTTGTTTAAATTATCACAACTTACATAAAATAGACCATCATCTGCAAACAAAGAGTATTCACTATTATTAACTACACTTCCGATGTCATTGATATAGACGTTGATTTAAGTATAATACTATTTCCAAACTTATTTAATACAAACAAATGATTTATTTAAGCAAAGACAAAAATTGACTAAAACATGAACGGTGGACGTACTGGCCACTCTAAAAGTTGAATTTCTTTGTCTGACAACCACTTACGACTGGCCCGTGATACATGAATGGCAGCATTATCTTTTTTTTTTTTTTTTTTTTTTTTATAATCGGCGCGCGCTCAAGAGGTTTTGTACCCTTAAAATGTTCGTACACAGCGCGGGCGAAGGAAATTTAGGGAGGAAGAAAAGACAGGTACCGATGTACATTGTTTTTAAATGTTTGCAAGTTATAACGACCAGGAAACACAGAGGTCGGCAGGGCATTCCATAAGCGAGTTGTACGGCTTAGGAAAGAATCACGATATTTAAGAGTACGTCCGAAAATGGGTTTGAATGGGCGGAATGCTACTGGCAATTTCAATGGAGCACTGGTGGTGGAAATAGCGATAAAACAAAGTGAGATAGGAGACTTTACGTCGGTGTTCGAGAGTGTCAATTGATTGACTGATATTAGTATCACCAATTAGTTTTATCGCACGGTTTTGAATCCTATCTAGCAGGTGCAGACATGTTTTAGGAGCATCTGACCAGATGTGGGCATTGTACTCCAGTTTTGGGCGGATAAATGCCTTATATATTGTGGCCAGATCAGAGGGGGTAAAATATTTCTTACATCGCTTGAGAAAACCTAGACATTTCGCAGCATTTTTGGCGACATCGAATATGTGGTCATTCCAACGTAAGTTGTTACTGATACACATACCGAGAATGGAAAGTTTATCGGTTTCGACGATGCAAGTGCCATTCATGGATAATGGCTGGGTATTTGAATTTCGCTTTAATGACAGCAGACAGCATTGAGTTTTGGAAGCATTAAATTCTACTCGGTTGATAGTTCCCCAGTTGGTTATGCTGTTAATATCGGAATTTAATGAGCTTAGCATACGCTGCCGTTCCCGTTCTACAGCCGAAGAGCAGGGGCGTGAGTCCGGGAACGAATATGAGAAGCAGAGAGTGCTGTCATCAGCAAAGGAATAAATTGGATTAGAAGTAGCAGACAAGAGATCGTTAATGAAGATTAAAAAGAGTGTCGGAGACAGAACGGAGCCCTGGGGCACACCAGCATTTATTTTGTGAATATCAGACTTAAAACCGTCCAAGACAACTTGAATTGAACGTTCCGAAAGGTAATTTCTAATCCATTGAAGAAGAGAGTCATCGATCCCAAGAGCACGCATTTTTGACAAAAGAGCCTGATGCCAAACTCTGTCAAATGCCTTAGAAATATCAAGTGCAACTAACTTGCTTTCGCCAGATTGATGTACGCTTTGGTTCCACTTTTCGGTGAGACATGCCATCAAATCACCAGTGGACCTGTTGCTACGAAAACCATATTGCCGGTCATTGAGAAGTTTTCGTGTTTCGAGATATTTCATGAGCTGACGATTTATCAGCGTTTCCATGACCTTGGAAAGAAGAGACGTAAGTGCAATGGGTCTGTAGGAGGATAGAGAAGAAGATTCGCCTTTTTTAGGGACTGGCTGGACAAATGCTGTTTTCCATCTGCTCGAAAAGAGTCCTAAAGAGTAGGACTGATGAAAAAGCTTACGCAGTGGTTTTGCCAGCGTAGAAGAACACCTCTTCAGAAGAAGGGGAGATATACCATCTGGACCAGCGGATTTATGCATGTTGAGATCTTTGAGTACTCTTGCTACTACACGAGTGCGAAAGTGGATTCGTCCCATTGTAGATTCGACGCACTCGAGTGTAGGCGGGGACAAAGCACAGTCTGGGAGTGTTGAGCTAGCCGCAAAGTGTGCAGCAAGCAGATTGGCCTTGTCCAAAGAGCTGACAGCTGGAATGTCATTGTAAATGAGTGTTGGGATGGAGGATGAGGCAGAATTTCTAATGTTTTTGACGAATGACCAACAATTTTTACTGCCTTTGGGACATTGTAGTATTTTTTGCCTCAGGTTTTGGTCATATTGGAATTTCACACGCTTAAGAAAGGCGTTGCAGTCATTTCTAGCTCGTTTAAACTTTTTTCGGTTTTCCTCTGTCGGGTTGGTCTTGTAGGACCGAAAAAAACAGTTCTCTAACCCTGACAGCCTCTTTACAGCTCGAATCATACCATTCCTTTTCTATTGGTTTGATACTCTTCATCCGATGTGGGATAAAGCATCTCATTCCAAAGAGAATAGTTTCTGTGATCATGTCAGCAGCGGTAACCACGTCGTTATCGAGGAAACATAACGAAAATTGTATTTGAATCCCGCTACCAAAATATCTTCCAACAAAGTAATTTTATGATTTTATTCGGCCAGAAATATTAGAGTCCTTTGAAGATCTACCTCCAAAGTTTCGCTAAGTGGAGAAGCTCTCAGTACTTTTTATATCATGCCAATAGTAATTAAAACCGTCTGGCCCATCAAGGTTAAATTTTTTTTCGTCCGAAAATATCACGCTTTTACACTATTTAGACCAGGTCATGTGTTTTTTGGTAAAGTGTAGTCGGGCAACTTTATGTGCTTCTGTAAGAGCTGGTTTTGACTTTATTTTTTTCCACACCAGTCGATTACTGCCAGCTAAAATTTGTTGTACACGCCGTTTGGATATCGCCAGCTTTAAATCTGAAATAACTTTCGAAGCAGTAGCATTTTTTTGCAACCCAGCTCGGATAATGGCCAATTTCTGCCTTGGTGAAATATTTTGATTGTTTTTATTTCTCCGCTTCGCGTTGTAATTACCTCCTAATTTAATGACATTATCGATTGCGGAAGCCGATCGATTTAATATAATGGAAATTTGGCGATTGGACATACCGGTATCTTGATGCGCATGGATTTTAGCGATTTTCTCATCCGAGAGCGTTTTTCCTTTTGCCATTCTCATCGATATTTAAAAGTTCTAAATGTAAAAAAAATATTTTCAATTTCAACCCTGATTTCGTTTCCAACTCACAGCTTTTCAGCATAAACACGAATGCTTTTAACCCATTAGTGCCGAGAGCATTTTCTTTCGCGTATATAGATAAAAATTTCAGGATGAACTTAATTCTTGCTGCAAACATTAATTTTTTTTTCAATTTTTTAAAAGTTATCATACCCTCCTCGATTTTACCTGTTGCATATATGCAACTGTGGGCGATATTCAATACTAAACATGAAATTGTTAGAAATGAAAGATAATTAATTATCGTTAGTAAGTAAATGCTTAAATTTTGAGTTTTTTGTAATATTTATTGTACAGAATATAATATATACAGAACATAGAATTAAAAAAATAAAATTCATTCTAAAAGCAAAGGAAAAGCTAAATCCACAAAACATATTAAATATATGTTACATAAAATATTTAAAATATCTAGTATTTCAGTCTGATTGAATAGAATGATACTTCAAATTGCACTTTATGCACAAAGCAACGTCACATTTGTTGCACATAGTTCTCACAATTGATGAACAAAATTCATATGCACATCGTCGTCTTTTGTTGTTAGGTATTTCAACAAGGAAATGGCCAATATTGTCATACCGAAGAGAGTATTCATCAACTTGTTGCGGGCGACGGTATCCTTGTGGTGGTCGTATGGTGCCATATGTATGACAGTAATGCAACGCTATTTTCCTGCGAAATTGTAACTGTGTTAATGAACCGCCTCCATTCCTGTGCAATATCCATGCGTTTTGTATTGACGCATCTACCAGCCACGTAAAAATAGAATACCACGCTGACGTTGTATTTTAGAATATCGTTGTACCTTTCCTATAGGATTTTTGTCAAATAGAGTTGCAGCTATAGCAACAACAGAGTTGTCAATCCATTTTGTAATTATAATATTACTATCGCCTATTTTACTGCTGACTACAAAACCTCTAACCTCCTTCTTCAACTCTTTTTTCAATGGCAATGGACACGATTTTGGTATCATATTTTCCCGAATAGTACCGTGACAGCCCCTCTGACGGAGCTATATAACAGCGCTAACTGAAGTAAATAAATTATCAAAATAAAAGCAAAATGGTAATCTTTTCACATTTTCATCAAATTGGTCAATCATGTCGAATAGAGGTGAAATATTTTTACCATAATCAGATTGATAAGCTTTGTTCAAACGAGGATTATTTCCTTGATGCATCTCAAAATTTACTAGGTAACCTAAAGGTGTATTCAAGCACCACATTTTAAATCCAAAGCGTAGTAGATTTCCCCTCAAAAACGGTTTACATCCATGTCGTCCAAAATATTGTATCATGGATTCATCGTACGATAAGTCTTGCTCTGGACAAAAGTTTTTTTTAAAAATCTATCTTTCAAAACATCAGTCAATGGTCGCAACTTCCAAATATTGTCCTCTAAATTTTGTTTTGAATTATCTGTGAAGTGTAGATAGCGGAATATTACATCAAAACGATTTCTTCTCATAGCATTTGAAAATAATTAATTTTTGAAATCAGCCTCATTTGACCAATAACTACGTTTTGACGGTGTAAAATTGTAGCCCGTTATAATTAGAATTGCAATAAAGACACGAATCTCACCAGCGGTTATGTTAGAATTTGCCTTTCCACAATAAACAGTATAACTATTACTTTCGTTAACGAGTAATGTTATTATACTTATCGTCATCAAACAACTTTTGGAAAATTTCATGTGGTTGTAATTGACTAAATTCTGTATAGTTAGGCTCGGGAAAAAGAGGTTTTTCTTCCTGGTCATTGTCTTTAACCCAAATAAAAGAACTTTGAACAGACTTTTTTGAAAGTTTTTTTGATGAAGTAGAAAGGCTTTTTCGTTTTTCCATTTTTTTTTTTTGGTGAAATGACTGTCTTTGTGGATGTTGATGAGTGTGCTTGAGAATACTGTACAAGCGGCGCATTGTGTTGGGTTCCTGGATCAATATCAGAAATATCCCGTGAAGATTTAAGTTGAGTGCAGCATGGAGCAAGAAGGCTTGATTTTGGTAAGTTATGAAGCATTCCACCGCCGTCGTCATTACCAGAATCTTCTTCGGAATTAATATTCTCAGGTGCAGGCGGCTCAAATACAAGTTTTCAATTTCACAATCATCTTCTTCGTCAGATTGCAAAGACTCCAGAAAATTAATTGCATCTTCGGTAGTACAAAAATCAAATTACACAAAAAAAGTAACACAGAATAGCCCAGTGTTGCATTTATGCAACACTCACATTTGGTTGAAATTTATTTCAAAATTTAATGAACTATTACACAGAATCGAGATTCATTATGAAAAGCAGTCAATATACAATAACTGCACTAAATAACTCGCCGCTGTGAAACAAAGTAAAGAAATTATTGAAATACTTACTATTCGCGTCTCGACATGTTTACTTGTTTTCCCCACAAGGACACAGATGTTCAATAAGCGACTTATCATTCCGGACACTCGCAAAAAACTAACTTCTTATCTCTTTATTTTTAATCGCTACAGATGTTACTAGTTACAGAAACTGGTTTTACACGTTTCACTCCTAGAACAGGAGCAAAATCCTTTATCAAAGTTTACGAATGTAGCGTTGCACATACGCAACAGTGGTCATTAATGGGTTAATTGAATTTCGCTCGATCATTAGGGACAAAACAACAGATGTTGAAATTCTCTAAACGGGAGTAATGGTACGAGGGGCGTTCAATATATTCTCGGTATCGATATGAAGGAAAATGCGAATTCAATTTAAATTGTTTTTATCTTTCAATATAATCTCCCCTAACATCAATGCATTTGTTACATCTTGAGATAAGCTTTTTTAAACCCTCAAAAAAATAAATTTCCTCTTTCTCTGCAAAATACCGACTTGAGTTCTTCATCATCCGAAAATCTTTTTCCACGAAGACATTTTTTCAAATCCGGAAACAGGAAATAATCACTAGGGGCAAGGTCTGGACTATAGGGTGGGTGTTGGATTTCTTCGAAACCACAATCTCGCGCAGCAGCCTTGGAAACTCGCGCCTTGTGAACAGGAGCGTTGTCATGAAGAAGCAACACACCCGCTGCGAGTTTACCCCGTCTTTTCTTTTTAATTTCCTCCCGCAAATTATGCAAAGTGGAAGCGTAGGATGTGGCGTTGATGGTTTCACCTTTTTTTTTGTACTCAATGAGCAAGATTCCCTTTGAGTCCCAAAAAACTGTGGCCATGAGCTTTCGGGCAGACGGAGTGACTTTGAACTTCTTCGCAGGGTCTGTTCCTTTTTTATGCCACTGCATGGACTCTTGTTTGCTTTCAGGGTCATAGTGGTGGACCCATGTTTCGTCCCCAGTAACAATTCGATCCATAACACCGTCCGCGTTCTCACTATACATCTCTAAAAGCTCTCTACAGCATGCGATTCTCACTTTTTTCTGAGGCGCTGTGAGCATTCGTGGCACCCACCTTGCACTGACCTTTGAAAGGTTAAGATGGTCATGAAGAATGGTGTGAATGGTACCAATTGAAAGCTTGGTGATCTCTGCCATCATTTTCACCTTTATTCGGGCATCCTCAAGAACAAGTTTTTCGACTTCTTTGATGCTTTCTCCCGTACAATGCTCTCTCTGCCTCTCTTGAACTCACTTGACCACTTTTGCACAGTTGATAATGAAGGTGCGGAACCCTGGTAAACAGCCACCATCTCTGCACGAATAGTTTTTTGACTTTTTCCTTGCTTAGTGAGAAATTTAATTACAGCGCGATGCTCAATTTTCACCATCATCGTCTCAGTTGTCATTATGATTCTGTTTAACTAGAGATAAAACGCGAATTAATAATCACATTTATATGAAATTTTACATGAATGCACTAAAATAATAGTATTACTTGATAAATAAGTCAATTTATATATGCAACCACAGCTTCACCCCGATACCGAGAATATCTTGAACGCCCCTCGTACTTTCAAAACATACTTAAAGAAAGGACACAAAGCAAAAACAAAAGAAAAAAATTTGACATAAACGTTCGTTTACATTACGAACACATTTTCTAGACAAAAGTAATCTGTCTTTAATTAAATTTCGCTGAGTGTATATCTCTAGCACCAAAACGAAAAAAAAAGAAAATTATCAAAGACGACCAGCAGTTGAAATTCGCAAAGATTAAATTGGGCATATTACCGCAGTCGTTGCAACGAATAATTCTGGTCGCTGCACAAATCCGAGTTGTACAAACAAGTCAGTTACCAAGTGTAAGAAATGCACCCCGTATACATATTTATGCCTCAAACGAGAACTGAATTGCTATGAAAAGTTTCATGAATACCATAATATGCCTTATACTTAGCTTACCAAATACGCGGTGGGGCGAAAATAATGTCATATTGTGAGTTAGCTGCCATTTTGTTAGAAATGAAGAAAATTGGAATTTGTTTTCACGAAAAGCTTATTCAAAAGTGTAGAATTGATAACATTAAGTTGAAAAAAATATATCGGTCCTGAGTTGATGCACATATCTGCTAGTTTTACAGCATTTTGAATTGTATCTCGCAAAACTTCTGGCTCCAATTAGTGACTTGTGGTTTGTTGTTGTAAACGTGAGATTTCAAAAAGCACCAAAGGAAGAAGTCTGCGCCGTCAAATCTGGCGATTTGGCCGGGAAGTTCAAATCTCCAAAATGAGAGATCACACGGTCTGGAAATTGGTGATTTAAAATCTCCATTGTTGCCCGAGCTGTGTGAGCGGTTGCACCGTCTTGGTGGGATCAACAATGCTATAAGGGAACATCTTAAGCTCTTCCACTAAAATTCGACGCAATGAACGTCTACTGACGCCAAATTGTGTACATCCTTGTATCGTCGATGTTTTTGCACTCTCTTGGACGTCCTCGATCCTAGCAATGATATTCTTGATCGAACGAGCAATACGCGGCCGGCCGCTTCTTACAACATCTCTAGTGGACCCAGTTTGCATGAGACGCTTAGCCAAATGCTTAATTGTTCGCCCATATGGTGCAGGACGACGAGGAAAACTACGACGAAAAAAACTAACTGGAAATTCGTTAACTAAGAAATAACAATAATTCCGCATTCTTCCGCTGTGTATCGCTCCATTGCTTGTTGTCAACTAATTCTCTATCTGTCTACAATATACGAGTATATGTCAAAGCACAATGACATTTAACGCCATTTGGAAAAATTATGGCACTTTCACATTGTGACACTACTTTTGCCCCACCGGAGAAGTAGATGGGTAGTATCTTTCGTTTTAGTATCTTACATGGCAAAAATCAACTCATCTGAATTAAAGGAACATCTTTAGAGAAATTCAAATAAAGTCAAGGTACGTGAATTTTGCAATAATTTGAGAATAACAGATTCTCAATAATCCTACTTCCGACAGAGCATTGTGATGGCTATGCAATCGATTCAGTTAATAGCAGAAAACTAATAACTTTCTGCGGTTCCACGACAAAGTACAATGTCAATAATCATCCAACCACAAAACTATTGTATAAAAGTCACCATGAGGCTCACCCTTCCACCTATTAATAGTCACTTCTATCACAGATACAAGTATACCTGAGCAAAGCGTCTTAGAATGAAATTGTATCTCCGATGAGAAATGTTTATTTGCGTGCATTTGTTTTATTGTAATTGCATGGAAACCAGTCCCAACTCGTGTATCTATCGACAGATCGTTATGTGTAATTTGGTGTTTCCTCCAATTAAGCTTTTTGTTATGTTTCTGTTGTTTGCCTCCCCTGTGCCAGTGCTAGAGTAGCGACTATTTGAAGGAAAACTTTGTCTGTGACAAATATTGATGACACTAGATCACTTTGGAATGCCAGGTGGGAAATTATGCCTTAGCGGTTAGTGGGTTAAAATTCTGTTCAAATAGAATTGCTTCCAGATACGAAAATGGATTGCAGTTCAGGCTGTAAGACTGGGGCTATAACTTATGACTTTTGAACGTGTCTTCTGGTGAACCTTCCGAAAAGTCAGTGATTGCAAGAACATCCAAAACGATTCTTGTAATTTTTTTTATTATCGGTTGAGTTTTACAAATTGAATTTTTATAAGCTTCTGCTCTAGCCAGGATCGCTGCTTTGAAATATTTACTACTTCCAGCTCTTGAATGACCTGAAGTCTGACTTACTTTCTAAGGTGGCGTAAAGATAACCTTCTACTTATGCGCGCCACCTAGGGCGAGATCTTCCTCTACTGCGTTATCCCTCCGGGTTGGGTACGGAAACTCTGCGGGCCGGAGTATTAGCGTTCATTCGCTCTACATGCTAAAGCCATCTCAGGCGACTGATGCGCAGTTTTGTGACTAGACCGATGTCGTCGTACAGCTAGTATAGTTTCTCGTATAATTTTCTCATTAAAAAGCCCGTCACCGCAAACGGGACCAAATATTATACGAAGGATTTTTCTCTCGAAACGACTAAAGATATTTTCATCAGCTTTCGATGAAGTCCCTGCTTCAGCGTCATAAAGTAGGACTGGGATGATCCAACCCTTCATACTTAATTGTCCCACTTAGCAGATCCGTATTTGTACCTTGGCTACAACATTGGCATATCTTTCGTCGTTCGCAAAATTATCAATTTGATCATTTGTAGTATGCAGCAGACTTGGACAAGAACTCTGCGTTCCCTAGCATCATTATGATATACGCTCACGCCCCCGCCGAAGAAAAGATGACGTTAACAATGAATTTGTCTACGAGCTTCTTCACAAAACTTACGAGAAATGGCCTAAGTATGACGTTAAAATCACCCAAAACGAAATAAGGAAACGAGGACATGTTTTGCACAAAAAGGTATTGCGGCCTCCTGCACATCAACCCGTCAACTAAATTGATCATGTTGCGATCAACACAGTATTTTAGATAGCCGAACGTTCCCAGCGGCAAACAGAGGCTCAGACCACTACTTCGTTGCAGACATGGTACGTCTACGAATATCTTAGACACCACTACAACAAAGAAACACTGTGAGAAGATTTAATATTGAACGGCAGCAGTTGCAACGAATGGCCCGAGTCTTTGTTCATCACGTCTCCCTCTACCCCTCGATAAATCCTATGCAGCCAATATCAACTGCTGAATACCAATGGAAACGATGCGGCAACCGATGTGGTAGGTTTCACCCGATCACCTCCACGAAAAACAGAGTTTGATGAAGAATGCAGGCAAGCAAAGTAAGGAAACAACTTGCCTACGAAGCGGCTCGTGAGCTCTACGAGCAAAAGATGAGTGAAGAACATTGGCTTTTCTGGGTGTAAAAAAGAGGGCATGAGAAGCGCGTCATCAGGAAAATATGCGGGTGCTACTCTACGATTAATGTTTGGAAATCTTGCCAAAAAGCAAAGAGAACATGTCAGGCCAACAAATGCCTGTGGAGATGAACCAGTAAATCTATTGGTAGAGTCACAGTCGGTACTGAGGATATGGAAAACCAAATTCTGATGTTATGCAGAATGAACCATTAAACTTAGACGATGAAAGTTAAACGATCCGTCCTCCCAACCAAAATGATGTGAGGATAGCACTATCTAAGCTTAAGCGCAACAAAGCTCCTTTACTGAATGCCTTTCCTGCGGAGAGGAGACCTGGTAGAAAGCATGCATCATTTCAATTTCAAAATTTGTTTGGCAGAGGGTATGCCTGAAAAATGGAGCCCTACCACCATTTTCGCCATCCAATTGATGATGCGGGCATCCAAAAAAAACACCCGGCCCGGATGGAATAATAAACAGAGCCCTTAAAGCAGCAATTACATCGAGACCGAACATCCTTACATAGCTATTTTACAGCTCTCTTAAAGTGAGGACATTCCCAGATCACTGGAAACTACAGCGTTTAGTGTTTCTCTCCAAAATAAATAAATATCCAGGAGTTTCCTCGTTGTATGGCCCCATTTGCGGATAGCATAGTAAAAGAGATGATTTGCAAAAGACTGACGACAATAGAAGAAAAGAGCAGTGCACCGTCAGAACATCAGTTTGGGCTCAAAAATCCTGCTCCACAGCAGACGCAATCAAAACAGTGATTGATATAGCAAACACTGCCATTGAGGAACGTCGATGGCGATTCGGAACAAAGGAGTACTGTGCAGTGGTCACATGAGGCATCAGGAATGCTCTCAATATCTAGCTACCTCAGGAACAGAAAGTTAAGCTTTGAGATACTAACAAGGGTACCAAACACTACAATGTTACAGCAGGTGTGCTACAAGGATCCATTCTAGGCCTTTTGCTGTGGAATATTATGTAAGGCGTTGTCCTCAGTCTCCCAGAATTCCCAAACGTTGAGATAATAGGTTTTGTGGACAATATCGCCGATGGGATAATATCACCAAAGTAAAATGGACATACCAACTTATCCCCAACATATAATAGAATTTTGGGTGAAAAGAAGATCTGGAGAACTTAATTTCTACATCACAAAAATTCGGAGACGACTCCTCCCCAATTAGTCGATCCTGTTCAAACCAGGAGGAGGATGCAGATTACGGAATTTTCTTCAGTTGACGCTTCAGAAGACCGGGTAGCAATTTCTCTCATGCAAGCGTAGTTATTAGCGAAATGACTCACTCAGAGGAGAGAGTGAAGTTGCCAGTTAGTGATGGCCAACCTAATATTGTAGAACTAAGAAGGCTCGAGCGTCAAAGAAGGCAAAATGACGAAGAAAATAATGTTGCCTGAGGCAACAGATGTAGGCAATGAACAAACTGCTAACCAACGCCGCGTAATAAGGGAGATTCGCGGGGAGAGTGATGAAAATCAAAAATTCCGCAATATAAACACAAACAGAAAGTCGCAGATGCGCGCCACATACTATACACAGACCTCCAACACTCATTTTATTTTCTCCCGACGTACATGTTGCGCAAAACGACTTTGCAAAACCCACAGCACACTTATTGTTTACCTTTTGTGTGACAGCTAGGTAAGTTGAGTTCTATTTGACGACCCTTTCAGTGCATTCAGCAGATGTAGACGAACTTGCCAGCAATGTAGTCAAGAAGAGGAAGAGAGAAAAAAAACCCCAATAGCAAGATAAATCAACGAAGGAAAATCTGCCGCTTCGTGTAACGTAGAACTTCTCCAAATAGAAGAGGTTTGTGCACGTGCAGTGGATTTCAGCGTTACAACGGAAACAAAACAAACGAAGCGGATAATTTCTAAAGGAGAAAACAAGTGTGGGAAACTGGAGGGCGGTTAAAAGGGACAGATGAGTTCGAGAACGGGTAGTCTCTATGCAGCAGTCAACGCGTAAAGCAAACGGCCCTTATTAATTTATATAAAAAAAAAAAGCAACAAGAACGGAGACTCTCTTAACTACGCTACCTACAGAGGCATCAGTCTCCCTAACATCGCATTTGCCATCTTGTTTGAACGCCTGAAACCATTTATCAACAATCTGATTGGCCCATATTAGTGCCCTAAAACATTAGACCAAATACTCGTACTACGGCAGATCCTGGAAAAAACCAAAGAAGTCAAAATCGGAACTCATCACTTGATGAAATATACAGAATCATGTGTGACCTTGGTATTCCTGTCCAGCTAGGCAGATTGTGCAGAATGACAATTGAAAAAGTTCGCTGCTCCGCAAAGGTCGGAAACAAGCTATCCGGGACCTTTGACGTCAAAATAGGGTTTAGGCAAGGTGATGCGCTGTTATACTTGAGACAATTGAGAAGCGGGTTTTAATCTTGAATAAGAGCAAAACTAAATACATGCGAATAATATGTACATCGACGAATCGGACAGAATGTCACAATAGACATTCATAACTTTGGGCTAGTCAGTGACTTTGTAGACCTCGGTTCCGCTATAAAATGTAACAATAACATCTCATCAGGAATCAAAGAGAGGAGTCACCTCAGATGGCAACCAGTCTTAATATCTACCCCGAGGGACAATGCAATAGAGGAAGACCCCGTCATAGATTACACGTACCAAGAACTTCAATCATCTTGGAGGGTATAGGCGGTTGCAGTTAGCCAAAGACCGGTTTACTGGTTAAGTCGCAGATGAGACATTTCAGTAAGTATGCCGTATCTCACGATATCTGTTTGCTGGTGTTATTGTCCTGTCACCTAGCCAAGCCTAGCTTTCGTTACTTACTCGTACCTCGTCTGCCCACCAGTTTTCTCCCCAGATTTATCTACATTAAACAATTTAAGTGTACTGAAACTATGTGCATGGCTGGTCCCTGGTCCACCTCTTCCTTCCTAAACTGTGGCTAGAAAAGGGGGTTGAGCAAAATCTCTCTCAAGAGCTCATTGATGATTCTCAACCCCAAAATCTACTTTTAATGGTAACATCATAAAACCATTAGCGAGATATGTACTCGTCGAATATCTGATTTGATACCATCGATACGAGTATTGTTGTTCTGTATTACTATGATCACTATGCATTTTCTGTTGCATTTACATCGGATTTTCACGTCAAACAAATTAATTTAATCGGAGGCGCATAAAAGCAGGAAACTAAGCCCAATGTCCTTCCAAAAGTCTCTCCCCCTCCAACTACTCCTATTTTTGCTCCGTTAAAATCAATTTTAAATACCATTCAATCCGTCCCGGGTGTCATTTAAAAAGAGCTCATTGTACGAGTTTATTTTTTCCCCATTAAGTATCCCTTAACACCGTTCTGTCAATGTGCAAAAATAAATAAACGCAGATTCGATATTAATTGTTTATCCGCTCAACACCATTATTTGCATGTCATTCACTTTTAAATAGCACACCCCTTCAATATCCATTTGCAAATGCAAACAAGAGCGCGCTGTACTACCCAGAGCTTACGTGTAGTTCATGGAAAGTGAAAGAAAAAAAAAATGACGCAATCTAGGCGAGGGGACAATAAATCCTCACCCCTCAACACCGACAAGTGCGAAACTAACAATGCATCTAGAACAGCCCGGACATCCACCACTAACATCTAGTCCACACCATCATGGTACTATGAGTTAGATACGGATATATCCCCAGTGATATAACAAAAGTTAAAGTTTATCGCTTCACCTTGAACCATATTCGAGCGATAATTACAAATTCCATTCGATGTCAACACCGTCCATGCCCTCCAAGCGTTTTCGTCCCGCTCCACCTCTTCCTAGCGATGGAACTATTGCTCGTCCACCTCTCCCACCAGCTCCACCATGGGCCGTCATTATTCGCATGCAAATGAATGGGTTCGAGTTGGAGTGCTTTGCCATGTTACTCGTACAATGTCGCTGGCAAGTGCTCATGCGTGTGAAATCGTCGTTCATTGAGAATTCGCGGCCATAACAACAAACGAAAAATGCAGAAATTTTAAACAAAACCAAAAATATTATACAAATGCCATCCGTGCCATGAATGTGTCCAGAAATTTGATACACCAGTCCAATTGGTATTGCAATATCTTTTGGTGTTGTGCGATGGTAATTTGTTGGCTTACCCATGGGTCTCGCATCTCGGGCAAGGGAGGTTGCAAGAGTTCACCTCTTTTGCAGCTCGTAAGTGAGTCTTGTTTTGTGAATGACGGTAATTGCTTTGTAAGGTGTGCTACTGAATTTCAATTTACGGTGAGCCTGTGTATTTAACCAAGTGGTGTGACAATGCGTATTATGTTGAATTGCAATGTACATAATTTTTAGGAGGCGACGTGTTGGAATTGAATCCGAATTGAAATTTACCAGCCATATCGCTTGGACGGATAAAGTCTCTAGTTATCTACGAGTATGTACACCCTGCCTGACTCGAACTGCAATCAACTTCAGACTGCTATAATTTCCAAACCGTTCATGACAGTGAGCTCAAATTTTGACACATGACCGATAATTTTATTATTTACAAGCCTTTTAAAGGATTTGCGTCTCAGTTGTGTTGAAAAATTTTTATCCGCGATGGAATTCAAACGTGTGATTCCTTGAGCACCTCAAGCACATTCCTTGAGCCCTTCAGCACCTCAACGTGAATAAATCACTTGTATCTCGAACCATAGCTCGTTACCGTGATACTAGATGGAGTGAAAAGTGACCTCCTTGGGAATTAAAAATTTTTTTTTTTTATATTATTCAATATACTCCCCTTTTAGTTTGGTACACTTATTCCAGCGATTTCCCAACTTCTTGATCCCGTCCGAAAAATAATTTTCCGGAAGGTCTGCAAAATACTCCTCCGTGGCGTCGATGATTCCCCCGCGTGAGCTGAATTTTTTATTGATGAGCCATCTTTTGAGGTTTGGGAAGAGGTAATAGTCCGAGGGATCCAAATCCAGTTACCAATCGACGCCAAAAGTCCGCCCGATTCCGCATCAGCAAGTCCAAACACTCTTTCGAAGTGCTCTCGCGTTCGTGTTTTTGGTCAGGAGTGAGCATTCGCGCCACCCAGCGGCAGGATAACTTTTTCATATGCAGAATATTGCCCAAAATATGGCGTGTGCCCTCAGTACTAATCTATGTGGTATCTGCTAGCTCGCGCACCTTCACTTTCCGGTCAGCCAACACCATTTCATGTATTTTTTTGACATTGTCCTCTGTAACTGCATTGGAGGGCCCGCCGCCGCGGACTTGATCGGTAGTGGAGTTGCGGCCACCACGAAACTCTCGAAATCAATATTTGACGGTGTAATCTGACGGAGCATTAGCCCCATAATATTTATCCAACTTTTCTTTTGTTTCCTTCGCCGTTTTGTCACTCAAAAAATAATGTTTTATGAGAGAACGAAAATCGTTTTTCTCCATACTCAACATGATGCCAAACACGTCAACAACAATCAGCTGTCAAAACAAAACTAAAGACAGTATCGCACTGAAATTTGGCATGTCTGCCTAAATATGAACGAACTTCAAGCCACCATAACCTTTTTTGCAATAGCAGCGCATTCTGGCGGTCAAGGAGGTCACTTTTCACTCCATCTAGTAGTTGTTTTCAATACAGCGAGACACAGAGCATCGATGCCTAGGACAAAACGTCACAATAGGCAGCTGCTACTTTGACATAGTAAGGGACTTTATCGATTTTCGGTTCCGAACTGGTTCCAAAACCGATACCAGCCTGGAACTTATGCTAGGAATCACTATTGCTACTAGCTACTTCGTTTAGGCTTAGAGGTGTCATTTTAAATTTTGCGCCATTGTTGAACTATGAACATTCAATTATGATTGTGATGAATTTAAAAGAGCAAAATCCAGAAGGTATTCATGGATACACACATCGCACAACGTCTTGAAATAGAGAAACTTCACTATAAAAACGGTGAAAATATCGCGAAAACGCTTCGTAAAGTCCGTACTACTTTTGGTCATCATCAAGCAACTTCTCGCATAGCTATAGTAAATTTAATCCACATATTTTAGCGTCTCGGAAAAGTTAGTGATGCGAAGACTCCAATCCGTATTCGTCCGGTAAGGTCAGCTAAAAATATCGCCACCATAGCCGAGAGATTGGTGCGAAGTGAAGAAAACATAGCCGCTGTAGCGGCGAAGAAAAACCAAAAATGTCGATTCGGCGCCGATCAGCTGTATTGGGCATCCCCCAACCTGGCATATTTTGCTGTTAGATTTGGGCGTTCATCCGTATAAGATTATGTTTACGCAGGAATTGAAGCCGGACGACGACAAACAACGTCGTGAGTTTGCTAATTGTAGTTCGCGCAATGTAGACCGGAGATCTGGATTTTGGCCAAAAATTATCTTTTCGACCGAGGCCTATTATTGTCTCAGTGGCTATGACAACAAGCAATATTGCCATTATTGGAGCGCACACAATCCACAAGTATTTGGTACGGTTTATGGCAGCATCATCGGATCTTTTTTGTTTCGCAATGAGGAAGGAGACGCCGTTACCGTCAATGGTCTTAGGTGTAGAGCGATGTTAACCGACTTTCTGTGGTCAGCTGTGTTTCCAACATGACGAACAAGACGGCGGTACATTCCATACAACGACGCAACGCTCGAAGTTGTCAAGGAGGAATTTGGCGACTGGGTCACCTCACAGCGAGCGTTGAACAATTTGCCGCTGCGATCATGCGATTTGACAGAACTCGATTATTTTCTCTGGGGCTACGTCAAGTCTTTTGTCTACGTTAACCAGCCAACCACTTTGGACGAGCTCGAGACCAAAATTCGACACGATATTACCGGAATAACGCCTCACATATTGGACCGAGTTATCAAAAATTGGACCGACTGCTTGAAGCACTGCCAGCGAAGCCGAGGCTGCCATTTGAATGATGAACGTAGCTTCAAAATGAAGCCAGAATCAATTTTATATCTCATACCGTTGTTGTTTTATTTAAATTTCTTTTTCTATCGTTCTTATCTGGTCACCCTATATATCCTTACAAGGTCTAGCTGAGACAAGAATTGAAGACAGTAGACCTCACACAATGCCGTACTTTCGCTGATTGGGTACAGTAAATGAAGGAACAACATCATGATTATTTTATTATAATTCCACAACGAATGGCAGTTTGTTGGGCCATAATTTTTCGAAAATGATGCTGGACCGTTTCAGTGAATGGATTACGTTACCGAACGATGTTGTCTTTTTTTTTTTTTTGTCCGAAATCGATGCTATGGACGTGGACGGCGTTTATTTTCAGTAGGACGGTGCCACATGCTACTCATGGCTCTATTGCGTGGCAAGTTTCTTGAACATGTGATTTCCCGAAATGGAGGTGTTTTAAATCACATCGTTAGACTCTTTCCTTTGGGAGTCTACGACAATGCTCCACCAATGATTTATGGCCTAAAAGAAAATATTAGAGCCGCAATTACGCAAAAACTTGATGAAAAATTTCATCAAGAGCATGCCTATTTGTAGGCAGAGCTAAAATATCACCACTTTTCATAAAAATGTTGAAGGTTTCTATTGATTTAAAATGGCACCCCTTGTTGGATGAATCTAACGCATGGGAATCAAGTCCGTGCCGTTTTATAGTAAAACACAAAATTTTTTGCAAAATTCAACTTTATTTAGCAATATAGTTGCCTTCGATCGCGATACACTGATTGAAACGATTTTTCAATCTTTCGATACCAGTTTTGTAGTACGATTTCGGTTTAGCCTCAAAATAGGCCTCTGTTTCGGCGATTCGGTCTTAAATCTCTTTCCGGCGAGCATTCTTTTGTGGTCTGCGAACAGGAAATAGTCGCCGGGGGCTAAATTTGGAGAATACGGTGGGTGGGGAAGCAATTCGTAGCCGAATTTATTCAATTCTGCACTTTCTTTTTCTTCAAATGTGGCCGTTTTTCTGCGATTTCGTCCTTCAAACGCTCCAACAATGCAATGTAATAATCGCTGTTGATAGTCTGCCCCTTTTGGAGATAGTCGATGAAAATTATTCCATGTGCATCCCAAAATACGGATGCCATAACCTTGCCAGCCGAGGACGAGGTTCGCCGCCTGCTCGTCACTCAGCTGACTGCCAACTTGACGCTGGTGTGAAGTGATGGAGCCAAGTTTCATCCATTGTCACATACAGGCGCAAAAATTTGGCTTTATTGCGGTTGAACAGCTTTAAACACTCCTCTGAATCATCAACACGTTGTAGTTTTTGGTCGACTGTGAACAAACGCGACACCCACTTTGAACACAGCTTTCCCATGTCCAAATATTCGTGTATGATATATCCAACACGCTCTTTTGATATCCTCAGAGCCTCAGCTATCTCGATCAACTTCACTTTACGGTCATTTGTAATCATTTTGTAGACTTTTTTGATGTTTTCATCTGAAACAGCCTCTTTTGAACGTCCACTGCGTGCATCATCTTCGGCACTTGTATGACCACTTTTAAATTTTTCAATCCACTTGCGAATGGTTCGTTCGCAAGGTGCAGAGTCCGGGTAACACTTATCAAGCCATTTCTTTGCATCGGCTGCATTTTTTCCCATCAAAAAGCAAT
Organism: Volucella zonaria; assembly: GCA_963966105.1. NCBI lineage: Eukaryota > Metazoa > Arthropoda > Insecta > Diptera > Syrphidae > Volucella > Volucella zonaria. Next base: position 233,874,207 of record OZ014530.1, on the reverse strand, counting down.
GATGGGATGATAAATCAACACACGAAATTGCTTTGAATACATTTTTTTTCACAATAACAAAAGTTCCTTCACTCACAAATTTATACACGTATCTTTTGAAGGTTGGTACTAACTGAAAATGGTATGGACTTAATTCAAGGGGTGACCTCTCTTAGAAACGGCACGGTCTTTTCATCCCATGTTTTACTTCCGTTCGAACAACCTCGAGTCATGCTTAGAAAGAGGCGAAAATGTCTCGGGCGCTTCGAAAGAAAAGTTCATCGGGCAATATTCTGTCCGGTTTGCATCAGTGTCGAATGGAGCAGACGTTTCAACAGCGAACTGAATGTTATTTGTACAGCGATCCGGAGCTAGTCAGAAAAGCCAAGATAATCCGGCAGGTCACTTTGAAGCTAATGGACGCGTTTTCGACTCCAATTCAGAGGGACAACGCGAAGAGAGCGAGTTCATCTTAGTCGGTGCATACAACCAACTTGGAGGGCGGTTCTGGAGGCAGCGGGCGAGAGATCGTATTAGTTGGAGAGGTTTTTTGGTTCAGGCCCGGGTGCACTGTAGATTGTAGCGCCATCTAAATAAGTAGGCAATGGTAAGTAATTTGTTTAATACAAGAATACAACTAACTGCCACTTAAAACTGTCTACCCACGATTGTATATTCAGCTTAAAGGGGGACGCTTGGACCTTAGAGGGCTGGCAAAAGAGACTCTTAACGTGATACGATTAAAAGAAAAACACCATTATTAGCATATCGTATGACTTTATTTATTTAAATAAATAAACATCATAAAAACAACTTAATCAAACACAATCATTTCATATATATTTATTTAAGTAATTTATGTTAATCGGTTTTTTAAATTTTTCTTTTTGCTTTTGACTTATGTGTCGTTTGTGTATTTAAGAGTGTCTGTTGTGTAAGTGTATGTTTTTTTGTTTTTTTTTGGTTTTTTGTTTTTTGTTTTTATATATATGTATTTATAGGTACGAGTATAAATAATGAGAATATAAATAGTTATGTTTAACATAATCGATTCATATATAATTTGTTTATTTATTTTTGCTATCTGGGTTGCGTATTGTATTTTAGTTTTTTTGTTTAACTTGAAAAACAAGGACGAAACACTATTTAAAATTATTTAATTGAAATAAGTTGAATTTAGTATTTATTAATAATTAATGGATCGATAGGGGAATTCTGTTTTTATTTTTTTTTGTTTTTGTATTTGCATTCACATTGTTTTTTTTTTTCTTTTTAAATGTTCAACATAAATAACATCCAATTGCATTTGTTTTAATTTTTATTTTTGTTTAAAATTTTGTTAAATATATACTTTTTGTTGTTTTGCATTTTTACACGTAACTATATCTATAAATATTTTTAGTTTTGTTTTTACTTCCTTTCTACTTCTTTTTTATAAAAATCATTTTATTCGCATTTAATTTACTTTATTTATTTTTTTTTTTTTAAATGTTTTTGTTCTCTTTTTTCACAATTTATTTAATTTTTCTTTTTTCTTTATCAAAGCTTAGGTTGTTTTATATATATATATTTTTTTTGAATGAGTGCTTAGTTACATTTATTTTTTTTTTTTATATTTTTAAAATTTTGTGTTTTTTTTTTTTTTGCATATTTTTAATAATAATTTTTGGTTTTTATTTTTGTCTTAAGGTAGCGATATAGCTAATGCTATTAATTGATTTCATTGTTTTTTTAATTTTTCTGTGTAAGCACGGTTATTTGTATTTACTTCACTTAATTTAGCGTGTTTTCATGATTTTGTAAAAAAAGACCCAAAAATAATAAATAAATATTTACTGTTAAGTTTTTGTTGTTTTATGATCGCATAGAAAATGTTGAATAAGAATGGAATATTTAAATAAGAGCATTTTCACCCAATTGAAGGAAGCCTGCAAGTCTGATTCTTCGGTTTAAAAGTGTCATAAAATTGGGGTAAGCCCATTTTTAAATTGTTAGATGGCCCTATTTTCATCTCCGAAAAAGTCGTCCTATTCTTTGTTATTTAGGAAGAATATGAAAACCGGTAACGAAAATTTTATAATAGCAATAGCTTAGTCAAAGACAATAAAGAAATTCTCCAAGTATAGTCAAAACCCCAAGTTCTTAAAGTTTCTAGTCTTATGGTTTTTCAGGTGGTACTTCATGGTCCATGGAACCCTTGTGATTCAAACCAAAGAAGATTTAAGGCGATACATCACTAGGGGCCGCCCCCTAGATTTTTGATTAAGAATCACCTAAAGAGCCTTGATTGAAACTTGATTTCAGAACCAAAGAGCTAGTCTTCGAACTCGAGCAAGTATCCAAATTATGCCTACGTTTCCACAATGATCAAAGTGCTCAAAGAAAAAAATTCAAAAATTTGCTTAATCATTAGGGACGTATTCCAAAATTTTGAAATGCCTTCTCGAAATAGCCTGATACATTTTTGGCCATGACATTTGTACACCCCAAGTGCATAGAGCTAGCAGTGCCCTTGCTCAGAAAATGTACGGCGAGCATACAAAAACTTTAGAAGAGACAACACTCCCCAGAAATGAGGTCTTTAGGGCCTTGCAACAGTTAATGCCCCATCGAACTTGCAACAGAGCAATGGAGGTTGAAGTTCATGTCAGCACTGAATTATATCACAATTAAAAAGTCGTCGAAGGTAGACCTCAAAGGCCTATTGTACCTTGTCACCTTATGTAGAATGCTTACTGGGAAAATTTACAACTTAGTTTGCCCGCCATTTTGGTTAATATGGTTTTTAACAGTTCATATCTGGCAGCCGTGGAAAAATAATTATTGGAAAAAATATTAATCGTAAAGACATTCTACCAAAAAACCAATCATGACTTAATGTGATGAAATTTTTGGTAGAAATAATGTGCCATCTTAGTCTAGTAAAGGCTGCACTATCTGCGAGTTTCGGTAAAGAAATTTTTAATAACTTTGACAATTCTCAACCGATCGGCTTCAGTCAGCACGATTTGGAAACGTTAATTTAATTAAATTTTAACAATGATTGACCTTACTCCGAAAGAAAGCGCCGAAATATGATTTATATTGAAAATAATATCATGGTCGTTTTGCGTCTTTCGACAACACAATTCGTCGTTTGGCCTCAAATTTTATTGAGCACGGCTCTCTAGTGTTAGACAGCGTTCACGTTGTTCCCATGAGGCTGTTGAAGCTGCTAGAGAGAGTGTTGCCGAAAATCTAAATGTCTCGTATCGTCGATGGCAATGTGAATCGGTGGATGTGGGTGCACTTTGTGTGTCCGAAAATATGTGAAGAAGATCAACTAGACATCTGGTTTCAACAAGACGGTGCTCCATATGTCACACTGCGTGCCAAACAATGAACTTTTTGATAGAAACGTTTCTATACCGAAGCTCCAGATGGCACACCTTGTATTTGTCGTTTAGTGAACGATTTTAAAGAAAGAGGCTGGGCCATAACGAGAAGTTCACCTGAAAGTATTGCTGCCTTCGTTGAAAGTATCAAAACAATATTCATCAGTCAGCTTTGCATACATTAAAAGTGACAGAATGGTGCTTTATGTGGCCCTTACTTTTTTCTATATGGCGCTGCAGTAACTGTCACTGGACAACTTTGTCATATTATGAATGAATGAATGACAACTTATTGAACAGAATCGGATGCTTTAGGTTAAGATAACATGGGGTTTCAACAAGACAGTGCAATTTCACATGCAGCTAATATAATAATTGAATAACTGAAAATCTTAATAAATAATGATGCTGATTGGCTTCCATGGCTATCGGATTTAATACCTCCTGTCTACTTTTTGTGAGGATATCGAAACAGCAAGGTTAATGCTGACAAACCATAAGCACCAATGCAAATAACCGATCGCAGTGTTTGAAAATGTGATGAAAAATGTTGTGAAAAGAGCTCTCATTTGTGAGACAAACAGAGGCTGACACTTCATCAACATAGTCCTTCAGTACAATATTTAAAGAACATTTAAGGGAAGCCTTCCTGGTAAACAACTTGTATATCAAAATCACCATATACCGAATATTTAACCTATCCGGCCCTCGATATTATTCCAATTGTTGAGGGTAGATAAGCAACAGGATTTCCGCCAGAAGTTGCTAAGAAGAATGAGCCCGACTTGGGCATGTTTCATTCATCATAAGACGCTTTTCACAAAAATCTGAGTCATCGAAATCAGAATCCATTTAAATACTTGGCTGAAGCAGTCCATAGTCGAACACTAATGAATTTGAAGTCATTGACATCGTAAAGAGGTGGATGCTGCTTGGACCATGATTCGAATTCTTTGATCCCATTGCCTCAGGCAGTTAAACGGCAAAATCAAGACCATTTCCACTACAAGGGCTTACCAAGATGGTCAGACTATGTACAAATCTGAGTACGTTTGTAAGCTGTAAGTCTTAATTCAGCGAACTGTCATTGCTCTGAAAACTAAGTGACTACAAAATGCTGGATAGTCAGTCCTCGTCACGTTTCGCTACAGTAAGATGCCCAAAGAGAGACATATCTTGAAAAGTAATATAGCTTGCAATTCTGAGTTGTTGGTATTGAAAGCCTTTTATGGCCTATGCCGATACAAAGGGACTGTGAATCTGAATGAAAGCTGTACAAAATTGACTTTCCCACTTCTATTCAATTCTATGATCCTTTAATCTGCATGGATCACGACGTCTTAGGCTTCCTATACCTCTAAAAAAGGACTGTGAGTCTGAGCGAAATTCTATGATTCTATGATCTGCACGAATTATCAAGAACACCTCAAAAGTGATAGTAATTCTGTCCTTCAATGGCAACTGCACTGCGAACTTTCTGTGATCTGTAAAGATTTACGATAGCAACAGTTTTGCAAGATCTCTATTAGGTAGTTCGATACCTCGTTTTGTTCACATTGAGCCAAAACCTAAATTAAATACCACAAGAAGGTGCGACTACTCGGAAAAGACCAAATGGTCCTTTCTTTGTAAAAAAAACTCCCTTAAAATGCAAAATAATCGAAAAGTGAGTCAGACAAGTGATAAACAAGATTAAGCGCTTATTTAAGGTTCCTAAAGTTGATGATGCTGACGACAACGAAAACCTTGTTCAAGGCAAAATAATCAATCTTGCAGGCCCCTACAGCTTTTTCCTTTCAGCCATTGATATTATGATACGGTTTAAATGTTACAAGAGAAAAATGAAGTTACATTTGATCAGAAAGAAATAATATACATATACAGTCTGTTAGACTTCCCGTATGGGGGGTTCAAAAGATTGCAAGCCAAGATGGTATTTTTTTTGGAACATTGGTTTTGAATGTGAGGGAAAGCTACAATAACTGTGTTAGAAGTTCCGAATTCTATTAGTTCAACAGCGACATTCATTACCGATAACGATCCTTGCAAAATTGTAAACCTGTAATCTAACGTGTAGAATTTGTTTTGAAGTCCGACAAGGCTCTATGCTTAGACCACCTTTTTTTTTTTAGTATGCAACAAGTTTGGACGAAAGACTTTGACAGAAAAATCCGAAGATTGCAAGGCAAGATGAGATTTCTTTTGAAACAACTATTTTTAATGTGAAGGAAGTCCACAAGAGCTGTGTTGTGTTACTAGTTCTGACTTCTCTTTGTTCAACAGCGATATGCATTACACCTTTGGATAGGGATAGTTCCAAAATTATGCCATGGGGTGATTATGTGTAAAATCTGTTTTGGAGTACGACAGGGCTCTATACTTCGACCACCTACAGCAATTTTGGATGAAAAACTTTGACAGAAAAACCCGAAGATTGCAAAACAAGATGGTGTTACTTTTGAAACATTTATTTTAAATGTGAAGCAACTCTATAAGAACTGCCTAAGTACTCTCATTTTAACAGCGACTGTCATTACTCCATTGCATACAGATTGTTACAAAATTGTGTTGACAAGCCAATTGTAATTTGTTGGTCGGAAAGGTCGTAACCAATTTATTCATTCGAAAAACCTAGCCTCAGACACTTACTCGGCTGCAAATCTAAAACCTCAGTTTCTCTTATTTTTTTAAATTTCCAGTAAATCTATCTTAATTTTTATAATTTAGATGTACATTTTGACAGTAAGCTTTCTAAAAGAAAAATCATTATTTTAGGTGCTTTATCGAAGAAACAATTGATTTCAAGTTCCAGTTAAAGTTGTCAGTGGTATATCTTAAATTTTATAGCCGTCTGGGCCAATACGCATACATAAAATCAAAAGTAATAAGACCAAAATGACATCATGAATATAATGACATCTTAAATATATCATTGCTTGGGTAGAGTATACGAAAACCGTTAAAAATGGGATATGTTCACCGACAGACTTTCGTTTTCTTTTCTAAAACAAAAATTGTAAAAATCTTTTAAAATCGTCGTTAATTCTGGAACACTGTTGTTTCGATTTTTAAAAGCAATAAATAAATGGAAAACAGAACAAAAATGTTCAGTCATTGAAAACAAAAACTCAAAAGGGAATTGATTAATATTTAATTTGTTTTTTTTTTTTTTTTTTTAAACTCATCACACGATTTTTGTTTTTATTTATACATTGGGCGGATTATTAGCTTGCTTTTCAAAAGATTTTGCTCATACACTTAAAATTTTTGTTTCTTGTTTTGTGTTTTTTGTTTTTTTGTTTTTTGGTTTTTTGTTTTTTTTTTTTTTCAACACAATAATATCTTTGTGTTTAATTTTCTAATTAATTGAAAAAATTCAAAATGAAAAGGTTTCACTCATCTAATATCTATATGTTGTAGGTATGTATTGTATATTGTTAAATAAAAATTAGTATCTAATGCGAGATGATAATAAGCCTTTCGCAGGATAATCATACGAGTTTTGCGCCAGTCTACAACGCCAGATTCGCATGCGAGCACCCTACTCTACTCAAGTTTGTTTTTTTGATTCTTTTTTTCCAAAAAAAAGTTAATTTTTTGGTTTTTTTTTTTAAAAAGAATGCGTTTTTGATAAAAAATACAATAGTCTACAAAAAAAAATGTTTGCTTTTGCCTAGTTGTCGTTGCATTGAAACTAAAAAAGAGTCAAATTTTTACGATACATAAATATATCTAAAGAATTTTTATGTTTTGTATTTTAATGAAAATTTTTAATTTTTTCTCATTTTTTATTTTACACTAAACATTTTAGTTTTTATTTATTTTTATTTATTTGACATCGAAGATACGAGTAGAAAGTGTTCTATGGATAAATTAAATTGTTGATGATTGGTGGCCGATTTGCTTACTGTTTCACGTCACGTTTAGAAAATAGCTTTTTTTGTTTTGAAAATGGTGTTTTTTTTTTTTTTTGGTTTTTGTTGCAAAATTTATTTAAGCATTTTACAGATAATGGTATATCTGTAGCTTGTGTCATTTTGAAAATATTATAAAACTTTGTAGTGATGTTGGTTTTGTTTTTTTCTTAGTTTTTTTTTTAGTTTCTGATTCTGTTGCTTATTTTCTATTTACCTAGTTGCCAAAATCCTTTTACTTTTGTTTAGTAATTAGTTGCTTAGTAAAAATGTGTATTTTCTTTTATTGTTAGGGGGCTTTGCGGTTGTTTTTTTTTTTGATGTTGCTGTTGAAATGTGTCATTTCAGTGATGTTGATGTATTAAGGGTGGGAAATGACATCTCTCGAAAGTGATTGATTATGATGTGTGTTCATAAATACACTGGAATTGGTTGCGGCTTAAAAGACTAGCATTTGATCTGCGCTACCTTCCGCACTGTCATCATCATCTGTTTCCTCATCTTCATCGTCTGATGTCAGTGATGAGGCGTTGTTAAGGACATTTTCTGAAAATGAAAATAGAAATGATATTTTTAGAATTAATGGAGTGAATCCGTAATTTATTTGCCTGTTTGGACTAAAATGAGACTAAATGGGGAAAAATACAATCACCATCTATTGGGTCTATATCTTAATTCGTGCGGTTTGCTAAGAGATGGCGTAACATGTATTGTTCCATTGTTACTATTCCATTGGAACATGCGTTGGAAAGCTACTGTCATTGTACGTCATTTCAGTATATGTCATTCATTTGAAACGTAAACAACAATAATTTTTTTTCACTCAAATATGTCGAACTTTGTGAAAAAGTGTTTTTGCGGGGAGATCTTCTCCATGAAGAAAACTGCTGCCGAAAGTCATCGTATTTTGGTGGAAGTTTATGGTGAACATGCGCTAGCTGAGCGAACGTGACAAAAGTAGTTTGCACGATTTAAAAGTGGTGATTTTGGCTTGGAAGACGATGAACGTCCTGGGCAGCCAAAAAAGTTTGAAGATGAAGAACTGGAAGCATTACTCTATGAAGATTGTTGCCAAACACAAGAAGAGCTCGCAGAATCTTTGGGTGTCACTCAAGCAGCCATTTCAAAACGTTTAAAAGCAGCTGGATATATTCAAAAGCAAGGAAATTGGGTTCCACATGAACTCAAGCGTGGATTCCCGCGATAGGAACAGTATTCGGATATTTTTCAGGAAAGCTAAATAACTGGCAGCTGGCTTCATGCCCGGAACGTAGGTTTTCCGATACAGTAAATGAAATCTAGTCACCAAAGCGCAAGAAATAAGCAGGTAGAGAGAATGATAAGAGAATGAAGAGAACCCGCTTTTATGTAATGAAGAAGACATCCTTCCTTCCAGTTTAGAAAAGATTGTGGGACCCGGCTCCGATAGTTGGTAGCGGAGCTTTTCAAACATGGAGTTGATGTTTTGCTAGGATGTATGCACCAGATCCTCAATCAAGTACGGGTGGGTGAAAGCATGTCTGATGACTGGACTATCAGTTCTAAATGCCCTGTACGAAGAATTATACTCGTAGTAAAATTGAGACATTTAAAACCAATGTACATCGGTACCTTTCCTTTATTCCTCCCTAATTTTCCTTCGCCTGCGCTGTATGCAAACATTTTAAGGGTACCTTAACCCCTTGATCCTATGCCTTGTGAGAACTATCGGGGCATATCTCTGCTTAATGTCGCATATAAGATCCCATCAACGTATTGTGGTAACATCTGAAGCACTTCTGTAACACACTAATCGGCTCGTACCAGTCTGGCTGGCAGAAAAGACCAACGAATTACAAGTCAGGACTCAATATCTCTTCATTGACTTCAAAGACGCATATGGTAGCATTCATCCTCTTGATATCTACAAGGGGGCCCCCGCCCAATTATCAAGGCTTCGCCCATCAATGACGTTGTCTAATAAAAAGCGGGGGCAGAGCATATTACTGGTCTTATCGTAAACATCTTCAGATTACAGCCTCTGAATGGTTGCTACGATTTGACCAGTTACAAGTTGCCGATCATAGGTCTTGTTGGCGGCTTGACCACCGGTTGTCCATACCAGGACTTAAATCACGGTACCATGGGAGTCAGGAGCCCCCCGGATTTCGGTCCGGGCCTGACTTGTTGAGGTAGGCCCCTCTTGTGGGAGCGTCATGGTGGCTGGGGTTTAAACCCAAATCGCGGGAAGGGTTTTTCTTTGGTTTAACCCATTGTAGAGTAGCAAATAAGTACTGGGTGCTGTGACCCTAAGAACAGTAAGGGGTTTTAGATCGGCCTCGACTCATACCAAGGGTGGAACTTGTGCCTCTAACACAGTTCCGAATTTGGTATCAAAGAATTGACGGAGAGCGATGGCAAGGCGTATCCTTGCTCCCTATGGATGTATGGGCATCCCGTAAACATAAATTCTACATAACAGGTGGTTTACGTTAAACCACAAGGGACGTTCTGATCTCTACAAGGAGCTGAATTCGGGATCTCGACAAATCTGATCCAGCTGTGCCACGTGACCCTAGAAAAAAACGTGGCCCAATGCACAATTCGGAAAAAGTTCTTCTAAACCATTCCAAGCGTATAACAGATTTCGGCAAGGAGATGCACTGTCATGCCGTTTCCTCAGGTGTCAATACGGAACGTTCAAATCTTCCGAGCAGCTGGGATAGGCAGATGATATCCACATCATCTGTCTCTTCCAGCGCCCCTTTATGGAAATTTTTACGGCAATCGAAGAACAGGTGAAACGATTTGGCCTTGCAGTAAATGAGGACAGAACCAAGTACAATACATGTTGTCAAAAAACAAAGAAACATCTGTCCACGTCATTGTGAACAATAGTAACTGCGAAGTGGTTAAGTATTGTAATGTGGCTACCTCGGAGTAAACATCAACATACAAATGATACCAAGGAAACGTCTACTTGTTAATGGGTTCAGGAGTTCGGAACATGAAATCCATGTCCTACAAAACATTGGTCCACTATACGATCCGAAACATGTCGAGCAAATGAACCATAGCCCCCAGGTACAAGACGATAAGACGAAAAGGAAGATCGAACCTCCGATTTAAGCGCAAAGCTATCATGGACAGCACATTTTGACCATTTTGGTAAGTAAAAACTGCTCCATTAAAACTGGACAAAAACGTATTGAACTATTGAAATATTGAAAATTTACTATTATATTATATATGTATTGTATATGTTATGTATAGTGAAAATTTCGCTAAAACAGTTCGTAAATTTACATGGTTGACGTGAAGTAACCAGGAATTATTAAATTGATTCGGGAATTTGACCTATTGGGACACGAAAGTAATGTAAACAATCGAAAACGCGCTCGTAGTGCAAGCAAAACAGGGAATATACAATAGCTTCTATAGGTCGAGGTGTGGGAAAAAATCTAGGTTTATCAATTCCACGTCGATCTAGGAACTGGGCAAAATGAAACTCCACCGACTTTTGCATAAAGACTAGGGTCATAAGGCCCATAAAGTTCAATTGAAGCAAGAACTTAACCCTGTCGTCCATCAGAGGCATCGTTTCTTAGCCATCATTTTCAGTGATAAAGTATATATCCGTCACTGCGTAGAAAATTCAAGAATGATTGCCGAGAAGCTTCTTAATATACAACGTGCTACAATTTGGCGCAGCCTTTGGGCTTAAGGCATCATAGGACTTTATTTCTTCGAAAACGAAGTGGATTTGACTGTTACTGTGAATGACTCGCGCCATCGAACCATTATCAATCATTTTTTATTGCCGTAACTTGAAAATATGGATGTAGGCGGTGCTTACTTATTTCCTACAAGGTGGCTCTACATGGGGAAACCATTGCTCATTTGTGAGAGAAGTTTCCCAGTGTTCATCTGTTGGAATTGAAACTACCAAGCTGCAATTCGATGCTAGTCTCTAACACTCTTGGACAAGATTTTCCCTGGATGGGAGATGATAGAACCTGATAAAGTAAAAGTTTCGGTAATCTTTCCATTTCTAACGTCATAATCTGAATTATATGATTAAGTTGTAGTTTCGGAGATTTCAATAACAAAAACAGTCATTCTGTTACTGGTTGTAGGATATATACTTTTATAAACAATTGTTAAGTGAACGCCCAGATGTGGTAGTAGTAAGCGAAACTAAGCTGAACCAGAATCACAAAATTGCCAACAGATATACTCGTAGAAATGACCGCCCAAGCTCCACAAAAGGGTATAGGTTGGGTATCTTTTAACGCAAAAGTTTCCTACACCCATCATATGAAAAGGATATGTGCGAATATTTCAGATCTTGAAGCATACATAGGAATATCTCCGTAGTGAGCGATGAGTGCATGTAGTGTTGCTTTACGCACCTAAAGCACTTTTTGCCTTATTTTGAACTTCAATCAAAAGAAAATTATTATTTCTTTGCCGGAGTTTGAGGAAATAATCCAGTTATAGAACTAGTTGGGTATATACATATACATATACACATATGTTTGAGTACAAACTTGAGTCTCTAGCTCTTTCTAATCTCTTTCGTCTATCCCTTCCTCAGTTTGGGAAAACCTGCTTCATAACCCCTATCCACAAAAAAGGATCAAAGACTGAAATAACCAGCTATCGCCCCATCGCTAAACTCTCCTATATACCCAAACTGTTCGAAAGTATTTTGTATGAAGCTCTAAGTTTCCAATGCAAATCACTTATTTCTCCTAGACAACATAGATTCCTGAAGGGTAGGTCAGCTGCCGCAAATCTCGTTAAATTCGTATCGTTTGCCCTCTCTGCCCTAGAAAATGGTAACGAAGTCGATGTAGTTACAACGGATTTTAGCAAGGCCTTCTATAAAATCTCTCGGGCCTTGGCTTTGAACCCATACTGTTAAAATGGATATCCTCTTATCTGGAAAACCGTTTTTACAATGTTCGTTTTAGGTCAGCCGGTCAGTCGGCTCTATTTTTATCCACCCCTCGAGTCCCACAAGGCGGCCATCTCGGTCCTCTCCTTTTTATATTAACAGATAGGATCATCAAACACTCGTAACTTCTTTCTACCAACCCACCACACCTTCTATAGTGCGAACGAACCAATCTCCCATATGCTACGAAGGATCAATTCAAACCTTACCATCTTTGACTTTCACTACCACTCCCTACCTTAAATCCATTCTCCTTCACCACCCCAACCAACCACCATTCAAGTGGTTGGCTTGTTAACGTAGACTAAGGACTTGGCGTAGCCCCAGAGAAAACAATCGAGTGCTGTCAAATTGCATGAACGCCGCGGCCAATTGATAAACGCTCGCCGTGAGATTACCCAGTCGCCGTTATATCGATGTTCCCGAGCTCTGACCACAGAAAATCGCTTAACATCGCTCTATACCTGAGACCATTGACGGTAACGGTGTCTCCTTCCCCATTTCGAAAGAAATACGGCCCGATGATGCCGACATGCCATAAACCGCACCAAACAGTCAATTTTTGTGGATGCATTGATGCTTGGAAGAACACTAGTGACTTATGTTCGCTCCAATAATAGCAATGTTGTTTGTTGACATAGCCACAGAGACAAAAATGGGCCTCGTCCGAAAAGATAATTTTTGGCCAAAATCCGGATCTCCGGCCTACATTGCGGGAACTACAATCAGCGAACTCACGGCGTTGTCTATCGTCGTCCGGCTTCAATTCGTACGTCAGCACAATCTTATACGGTTGTATAAATCCAAATCCAACTATAAAATAAGTCGGGTTGGCTCTCTGGCGATGCCCAATCCAGTTGGTCGGCGCCGAATCGACATTTCTGGGTATTCTTCGATACTGGCCCCTCCGGCCCGGCGGCGATGCTTTCTTCATTTCGCACCAATCTCTGTGTGGTTGGTAGCATAAGATCCAAAAGAGTGTACTCATCCTAAAACTTTCCACGGTGCGGCGAATCACGCGCGCATCCTCCACAGAGAAAAAAGACGACGACACCAAAGATGGCTTCAACGAGCTCTTGGACATAACCTACGAGCAGTGCCCTAGTTATTGCCCTCGACAAATTTAATGCAAAGAGAGGGCATCTTTGGTAACACTGTCGGAAAGTATGGCTAACGGATTCAGGTTAATAGACTTTGCCGCGGGGCGAAACATTGTCGTAGCTAGCACGCAGTTCTCATATCTTGATATTTAGAAGGGGACTTGGAGAATTCCTGGTCAATCAACCGTCAACCAGAATGACCACATTGCGATCGACGCAAGGCACTCCTCTCGTATTAAGGATGTCCGAACGTTCCGAACGTCAACATCGACTCTGATGTAGCCAATTTACGTTTGCGGATATCACGAACATCGCAAAGGCAAGCTAATACTGTGAGGAAGTTCGACGTCGGACGGCTATAATCGTAAGAGATCGCCAAATCCTTTTCCTATCGAGTCTCCTAAGAAGTCCTATGCCACCAGGACAAGTATCGACGACCAGTGGCAATATTGCCAAAAAGCCATAAGAGATGCCGCCTCTGATGTTTAAGGACGCGTGACGGTAAGCACATGCTGGCAAGCAAGCGGTATATAAAGTGACGCTGCATTTTTTTTTTTTTTTTATAATTTACGCGCGCCTAAGGGGTTATGATACCCTTTTACTGTTGCCAGGGCGCGGGCGGAAAGATAGAAGGAGGAGAAAGGAAAGTTTGTGATGTAGTGGTTTGAAATTCAGGTGCGTTTGGTTTCGATATTGACTTTCCAGGGGTGGGAGTCCGAATAGGACGGAGAGATTTTCTTCACTCGGAATGATTCAGGTTGTGAATTTTAACGGTTGTTTGTGCTTGAAAACCCTACAACAGCCAAATCTACATGTCAGTGTTATGCCTTCACACGCAGATTTTTCTGACTGAGTTCCAATTACACAAATGAAAGCTTGTCGTGGCTAGGATTCGAACCTTGACCCTCCGAGTGAGAAGCGATTGCTAGTACCACTACACCACGGCCACCCCCATAGAAGGACTAGAGCTGCTCACGAGCTTTACGAGCAGAAGAGGAGAAACGAACGTTAACTTCCCAGGAGGAAAAAGAAGGAGGAGGAAATTTAGACTACTTTAAATGAGATTCGGAATTTTTAAGATTAGGTAAAAAAACATGCCACGGATACAAACCCTAAACCGAAGCCTGTAGAGTCGAAGACGGGAACATCATAGCAGAGTCGCAGTCGATTCCGAGGATTTGGATAGAGCATTTCTGTAGACTGTATAACGGTGCTGCCGAACCAAATATGGTTATCAGGTAGAATGAACCTTTGAACCTGGACGATGTAGATCACTGGACCTAGCTGAAGTGAAGATAGATATGGCTATGCTCGAGTCCAACAAAGCTGGTGGAGCGGATGGCCTGACCGCCGAGCTTTTTAAAGCGGCAGGAGATGACTTGGTAAGGAGCATACACCAACTAATCTGTAAAAAGTGGTCAGACGAAAGTATGCTCGATGAATGGAACCTCAGCATTGTTTGTCTGATCCTCAAGAAAGTAGACGATTTGAACTGCGCCAACTATAGAGGCAACAGACTTCTTAACATCGCCTACAAGATACTATCTGCCGTATTGTGTGAACGCCTGAAGCCGTTCGTAAAGAACCTGATTGGTTCATATCAGTGTGGCTTTAGGCCAGGAAAGTCCACCATCGACCATGAGCTCTAAATCGATACATACCACCTATTCATCGAGCTTAAGGCCGCGTATGACAGCATCTATAAAGACATACAGAGCTATGTCTAGTTTTAGCATCTCTGCCAAACTCGTCCGTGTGTACATGATGACGATGGATAATGCACGCTGCTCCACCAAGGTCGTGGTGGACCTTTGATGTCAAAAAAGGATTTAGACAAGGCAATGCGCTGTCATGCGATTTCTTTAACATCATTCTTGAAAGAATAGTGCAAAACTCTCCCCCCAACACGAGAGGCACAGTCTTTCAAAAGTTCGCCCAATTACTCGCATACATAATCGGAAGAAAGCAGCTTAAAATCAACGACGTTTTCCCGAATTTTGAGACGGAAGCGATGAAGGTGGATTTAACGGCCAACGAGGGCAAGTCCAAGTATAATATGTAATTGAGGTAGTTGAGGACTTTGTCTACCTGGACTTCGCTATTAATTCCGACAACGACACCAGCGCTGATATCAAACGAAGGATAGTCCTCTCTCGAACAACAAAAAAGACCCTATCTAAGACCTTAGTAATCCCAGTCCAGTTCTGTTGTTCAGAGGCATAGACTTTATCCAAAATGGGGGTGCTCCTGGCTGCCTTGAAAGGAAAATTGTTCGGGTGATTTCCGGTCCTGTCTGCACATACATTGAGTGGAGAAGGAGATACTACGACGAACTGTACGAGCTGTACAGCGTCGTTGTATCTCCTTCGCTAAAAGAGTGAAGATCCAACGACTGTGATAGCTGGATCATGCAGAGCGGATGAACATGAATGCATCGCTTCGAAAAGTCATCGAATCCGCCCGCCGAGGGGAGGGGCCGCGCAGTTAGTGACGTGCGTACTAGCTAAAGACCGCACACTGCACACTGAAGCCATGATAATGGCCGACCTCACGACGAAATTCGCTTTGCGTATTTACAACTGAGCGGGAATCTCGATAAATTTTTTTAATAATTTCCTCACGTTCGGCAAACGTACTCGTAAAATGATGCATGATGAAATGGCATGAATATTTCGACAGCTGAATGTCATTGGTAACTTTGACAGCTGCTGAAACATAACAATTGGAAAAACTATCCTCGCTATCTGGTTACCCGTTGAGTTTCTTTTAATGTGGTTTATGATTAAGATACTTTATACGTTGAAGAAAAGGGTAGAGAACATCTGTTTTTGCAGAGATCGTGAACGTTTTAAAGCAGAATTGTCGTTATGCGGAAACAGAGAACTAAGGAGTAAGAAAACTTTAAAGACTAAATGAAAAGGAAAACCTAGCGGAAGGAAAAAACACGAAGCTATGAGGCGATTATCAAAAATTCTGCACTTTTGTTCTGCAGTTTTCTGAAAACCTTCCTGAAAATTTTCCGCCAGTCAGTGGGCAGCAGAAAGCGAGTCAGTCTGCAGCGAAAAGCGAGTTCGTGCAGCGGGCTGAAGAAAATATTGGTATCCGCATGTATGCGGAGTTCGTTATTTATTGTAAAAGTCAAATAAAAGAAACAAACAAACAAACAAAAAAGAAATGCCAAAAGAAAACGACAAAGGGTGCTAGTGTGGGATAAAACCTATTTAAAGAAAGAAAACAAAACGTGGAAGTCCCCTTCATTCACATCCATAGAACCATGGAGGAAACCCAATTCCAAAGTTCGTCAGAAAAAAATAAATTCTAAAATTGTACGTAGGTTAATACCCAGCATTATTTCGCCCAAGAGAAAGTATGCAGACGTGCAGCGAAGAAGTAATGATCGTGATAGCTAAAGTTCGAGCCAAAATCGCTAAAATTGAGAAAAAGAACGAGTAGAAGCTGGAAGCAGAACCACATTCCTACCCCCGTCATCATCCTAATCCTTATGAAAGCGAATACGAAAAAGGTTGTAAAGTCTAAGTTTTTAAATATGTAATAGATTAGTGCTTCGTTTAAATTTAATCTTATTTTTTTCTAGCAAAATCCTCCCAAACACAGGGAAATGGCAAACAGAAATAAAAAAAAAAAATTATCACGAAAGCAGATTATGCTGCGGCGATAGGGCGCACTTGCTCCCGGACTGCCACATTGTATGTTATATATCAACGAGCGTGTTTTTCTTTTCTACTATTTCGATTTCCTTATAAAACAAGAAGAATTCTTTTTGCTAGTTTATAAAATTAAATTAGATGAAGCATTTGAATTCAGAACAAAAAGACAGTAAACTATTTTTTTTCATAACTGCGATGTTATACGCATATACGATATAAAGATTGACATAAGCAATTTATTTTTGTTTTGTTTTCCCAAAATCCGACTGCAAGGTCCTGGATTAGTTTTACATTTTTTTTTAAATGAAAATGAAGTCAGGAATTATTTATTACAATTTATAAATTATCTATTGTATCTTGCATACGAGTATTGATGCCCTATTTTTATTTTATTTTCATTTTTTATACTGGGCGCGCGCTCAAGGGGTTTGTGTAGCTTTAAAATGTTTGTACACAGCGTGGGCGAAGGAAATTTAGGGAGGAAGAAAAGACTGGTACCGATGTACATTGTTTTTAAATGTTTGTAAGTTATAACGACCAGGAAATATAGAGATCGGCAGGGCATTCCATAAGCAAGTTGTACGGCCTAGAAACGAATCACGATATTTTAGAGTACGTCCAAAAGTAGGTTTGAGGGTATACTGATGAGCATTCATAGCGAGGGTGTTACGATTGAAAGTTTCAAGGGGCGGA
The DNA here is from genome assembly GCA_963966105.1 of Volucella zonaria. NCBI lineage: Eukaryota > Metazoa > Arthropoda > Insecta > Diptera > Syrphidae > Volucella > Volucella zonaria. The sequence goes on along the minus strand of OZ014530.1, from coordinate 233,856,540 downwards.
ATTGTACTAGCGATTTCAATGGAACACAGGTGGTGGAAATAGCGATAAAACAAAGTGAGACAGGAGACATTACGTCGTTGTTCGAGGTTGTGAATTGATTGACTGATATTAGTATCACCTATGAGTTTTATCGCACGGTTTTGAATCCTGTCTAGCAGGTGCAGAGATGTTTTGGCCACACCCGACTAGATGTGGGAATTGTACTCCAATTTCGGGCGGATGAATGCCTTATATATTGAGGCTTGATCAGAAGGTGTTTAATATTTCTTACATCGCTTGAGGAAACCTAGACATTTCGCAGGATTTTTCACGACATCGAATATGTGGTCATTCCAACGTAAGTTGTCATTGACATACATACCGAGAATGGAAAGTTTTTCGGTTTCGATGATGCAAGTCCATTCTGGATATTTAAGTTTTGCTTTAACGACAGCAGACAGCATTGAGTTTTGGAAGCATTAATTCCGCTTTGTTAATAGTCCTGCAATTGGTTATGCTGTTAATAACAGAATTCAATAAGCTTAAGATACGCTGCCTTTCCCATTCTACAGCCGAAGAGCAGAGGCGTGAGTTCGGAAACGAATATGAGAAGCAGAGAGTACTGTCGTTAGCAAAGGAATATATTGGATTAAAAGTAGCAGGCAAGAGATCGTTGATGAAAATTAAAAAGAGTGTCGGAGACAGAACGGAGCACTGGGGCACACCAGCATTTATTTTGTGAATATCAGAATTGAAACCGTCCAAGGCAACTTAAATTGAGGGTTCCGAAAGGTTATTTATAATCCATTGAAGAAGAGAGTCACCGATCCCAAAAGTTGATGCCAAACTCTGTCAAATGTCTTAAAAACATCAACTGCAACTATTTTGCTTTCGCCAGATTGATGTACGATCTGGTTCAACTTTTTGAGATATTCCATGAGCTTACGGTTTATCAGCGTTTCCATGGCCTTGGAAAGAAGGTTCTGTAGGAGGAGACAGAAGAAGATTCGCCTTTTTTAGGGACGGGCTGGAAAAATGCTGTTTTCCATCTGCTCGGAAAGAGTCCTAAAGAGTAGGATTGATGACAAGGGTTAGGCAGTGGTTTTGTCAGCGAGTAAGTATCTATACCTCTTCAGAAAAGGGGAGATATACCATCTGGACCAGCGGATTTATGTACACCCTGAATGACTCGAACTGCAACCCAATTCAGACTGCTATTATTTCCAAACCGTTCATGACAGTGGGCTCAAATTTTGACACATGACAGATAATTTTATTATTTACAAGTCTTTTAAACGATTTGCGTCTCAGTTGTGTTGACAAATTTTTATCCGCGATGAAATTCAAACGTGATAGTGTGATTGCTTTATATTTGGCTGGAAAACCACAAGTAGCTATCGTTAGAGCCCTCTAGCACCTCAATGTGAATAAATTATTTGTGTCTCGAACCATAGCTCGTTACCAACGCCATGGAGGTGGTCATAAAAAAACGGCAACATTGGCAGAAATGGTTCGGAAAGTGAAGTTACAACATATCGTTGGAACGGATGCAACACATACTGAAAAATGAGCTTGGGCTCAAGCCATTTAAGTTCCAGAAAGCACCCCGTCTTACATCGCAACAGAAAAAAGTTAGAGTCGAAAGAGCAAAGGAGTTGCTACGATTGCACGAAAGTGGTGAGTTGCCGAATTTGGTTTTTCCCGATTAGTCGCCATTTGTTATCGAGCAATATGTCAACAAACAAAATGACCGACTTGCCACCTTCGAACGGCCACCAGAAAGCAGGCAGCACCAATGGTGATGGTTTGGGCCGCCATAACCGCCGATGGTCGCTCTCCGCTCGTATTTTTGGACCGTGGCCGTGGCGTCAAAATTAATGCGATCGTATACCGTGCAACTGTCTTAGAGACAGTATTGAAGCCTTGGGCAAACAATCGTTTCGGTCGGACACCGTGGACATTTCAACAAGACTCGGCACCGTCTCACAAAGCGCGCGTCAATCAAGATTGGTTAAAAAACAATGTTCCACACTTCATTCCTTCAACACAATGGATTGCAAATTCTCCGGATGCAAATCCTTTGGATTTTTCTGTCTGGGGTATTTCGAAGGCGAAGGTTTGCACTAAAAAATACCAAAGTTGGGACCACCTCAAACAAGCACTTCGCCGGGAATGGACCATAATACCGCAGAACCACTTGCGTGCAGCGTGCGATGCTTTCTTCGGCTGTCTCGAGGCCATTATTTGCGCCAAAGGTGGACATTTTGAAAACTACTGATACAATTTGAAAATTGATGTATTTTATAATATTTTTTGCTTAGGCACAAAAAAATTTATCAAAAAATAAAAAATTATAGCATTTTAAAATGTTGGAGTTAGAGTCAGTCACCCTGTATATTAAGATCTTTAAGTGCTCTTGCTACTACACGAGTGCGAAAGTGGTTTCGTCCCATGGAAGATCCGACGCACTCAAGTGTAGGCGGAGATAAAGCACAATCTGGGAGTGTTGACCTGGCCGCAAAGTATGCAGCAGGCAGATTAGCATTGTCCAAAGAGCTGACAGCTGGAATGTCATTATAAATGAGCGTTGGGTTGGAGGATGAGGCAGAATTCCTAATATTTTTGAAGAACGATCAACAATATTTACTCCCTTTGGAACATTGCAGTGTTTTTTGGATCAGTTTTGGTCGTATTGGGACTTAACACGCTTAGGAAAGGCGTTGCAGTCATTTCCTCTGTGGGATTGGTTTTCCTCTGTGAGATCGAAAAAAGACTTCTCTAACCCTGACAGCCTCTTTACAGCTCGAGTCCTACCATGCCATTTCTTTGATACTCTTCGATACTCTTCATCCGATGAGGGATAAAGCATCTCATTCCAAAGAGAATAGTTTCTGTGGTCATATCAGCAGCGGCATCCGCGTCATTATCGAGGAAACATAACGACCAGTTAAAATTCCTAAGGAAGCTGTTAAGTCCGCTCCAATTGGGTTTCTCGTATTGCCATACGGTTCTTTTAGGAATCTTTTCTTTAACTGCGTGGTGGGTGTACGAGAAATTGACTGATACGACATAATGGTCTGATGAGCCTAGAGGGGAGAGCACATCGACGGTGTACTTATCAGGGTGAGAATGACTATCAACGTCTGGTATTCGTGTGGGCTCAATTACAAGCTAGGTCAAATTATTTTCCGCAGCGAAGATCTCAACACACCGTCCTTCGGGTGTTGTCTGTCCAGAATGTCGAAGCCACCCAGAATTGTATATCCTGAAATCGTCCGTAATAACGATTTCGGTGGAGTCTGCGGCTGATGGTTATTTTAAGGATCTCGACGATTCACACTATAAACAAGGTATCGAAGCTATTGAACATCGCTGGGAAAAGTGTATTGAACTAGAAGGAGGCTACGTAGAGAAATAAACATATCTTTTGCCACATTTTTTGTATTTTCTTTGTTAGGTCGGGTACTTCTGGGACTACCCTTGTAAATTGTTAAATAACCAACAAGAAACAACTGCACAAAAATTCCGAAGAGCTGTGGTACGAAAAGTAGGAAGATTATATTGTAATTGTTAAGAATTCTAAAATTTAGATTACCATATTTATATATAAAAAAGGCTTAAAAATTTTAAAGCAGTAAAGATGACGGGCTGGCAGAATTTTCAATTTACCGAGTAATGGGAAATTATGATTATTACGAGGTTGACGGCAGGTTTTTCTCACAATATATTTTTTTACCAAACAAGCAAGGATTGTATCTTATTGAAAAAGGTTCCTCCGCAAAAATCTTTTACCATAGTATAATTTAGAAGCAAATATCCCATAGTAAATAGTAGAACAAACGTTCGTCAGATAAAAGAATTTTCTTAAAGTAAAGCGAAAACACTGTCTAAATACAACAGCGTGACTGACAAAAGACATTTTAGGGTCTATGTACAATCTGAAGCCACTATAATTAAGATTACTTGAAAAGATAGTGGAGGAGTTACCGGTAAAATAGGTCAATTTAAATTTAGGACATTCTGGTTTACGACAAAATATATTAGCAGCAACTGTAATTGGGCTAGGCAAGCCGAAAAACATAAATTTGGTTTTAGAGCTTATAATCAAATTATGCTTAGCAACCCAATACCTTAGTAAGCTCGGATCCAAGTTTTTATCTGTAAGTTTATATCTAGAAAACTAAAAAGCCATAAATAAATCCTATGTTGTCAGCCGTTAATTCTCCTTTAAAAATAAAGTATTTATATAAATTAGGAATAGGATTGGTCATAAAACCGAACCATGTGGGACTCCCGTTTTAAGAAATTTATTTCCAGTCCTGGTTTCGAATTTTTTAAGATGCCAACCGTTTTCACTACTTCAAGAGCGGTGAAAAGACTTTTTTTTTTTGAAATCTTCATCATCTACGCGTTTACAACATGTACATCTTTGGAAGAAACGTTGTGACTGAAGAGATTCAACTATAGAGGTAAAGAAACAATTAAAATATTTAACGGCCTCACTTTTAGCAGAAATCATTTGTCCATTGCAACGAAACATAGTGGGTCTTTCAGAGAGAGTTGACTTGTTTAAGATGCTATTTATTATTATCTGCCATTCTCATTTGATATTTCCTTGAAAAGAACTAAATTTTTGTCTGTAATAACTATCTTTGAACAGTGGACTTTCATTCTATCAACGAGCACAACCTTTTGTACTTTTTTTTTAAGTTTTTTGTACCATGGATGCTTAGAACATTGAACTCTGAGTTTATTTTTTATTTTGCTTAGTAAAGACATAGTAAGTAAGGGTTTGAGCATTTTGCGGTTCTTTTTTAAGACATACAAGACTTGTCACAGTAGTTTGCTTTTTACATTTTATCACATCTTACAAGAGGAGCCAACCTTGGCCAACATGCCTCTCCAGATATCTCTATCCCTAGCTAACTGCCTCCAGTTACGCCCCAACCTTGATGTAGGTTAACTTCCAACTGCGTATGCCGCCTCCTATGCACTGACACGGTTTCCTTTAATTCTATCAATGTCATCTGCGCTATGGTCCTGATTTGTGAGTAGCGCAAAATACTTACTTTCATATAATTCTCAAAAAGGCTCATGATAGCACGTCACGCTTAGACCTTTTTTTACCTCAAAAGCTTCGCTGATATTTTTCCCACCCTGAGAGAGCAGCAGTAGTTCTCCATCTGCATTGTCGTACGAATTTAGCAGATATGCCAAGACCAGACCTACTCATAGTTCATTTCTATAGACGCAGCAATATGCGCTCCTTATAATCGAAGAAGAGATAGTGGAGGGGTTATTGACCATTGGTTTAAGACTTTCACCTTCGGCAGCAAGGATCTTGTACTCGTATGTAACAACTAATAGAAATGTGCCCAGTTCAGAGGGTCTTGCTTCTTCAGAGCCTTACAGACGATTCTCAGATTCTATTCAGCGTTCCTCTGAAAAAACTTTACACATCAGCAGGTGCATGCCCCTTCCCAGATAGTTTCCTCCAGGTTTAAAGAGCTCGCCGGCTAAACCATCTAATACGGAGGATTTAGATAAAGCTATCTCATCTTCGTTTTGTCAGTTAGGCGGACGTTTTCGTGATCTCCATCTGGATTGAGTGATGTTTTCTGTGTTACAGCGCTTTTTACGTTGCCATTTGTTAAGTGAGGATTGTTAATCCCCAGAGGGCCCCCGCCCAATTATCAAGGCTTCGTCCATCAATGACGTAATCTAATAAAAAGCGGGGGCAGAGCATATTACTGGTCTTATCGTAAACATCTTCAGATTATAGCCTCTGAATGGTTGCTACGATTTGACCAGTTACAAGTTGCCGGTCATAGGTCTTGTTGGCGGTTGGACCACCGGTAGTCCATACCAGGACTTAAAACACGGTACCATGGGAGTCAGGAACCCCGCGGATTTCGGTCCGGGCCTGACTTGTTAGAGGTAGGCCCCCTTGTGGGAGCGTCATGGTGGCTGTGGTTTAAACCCAAATCGCGGGAACGGGTCTAACCCATTGTAGAGTTGCAAAAAAGTACTGGGTGCTGTGACCCTAAGAACAGCAAGAGGTTTTAGGTCGGCCTCGACTCATACCAAGGGTGGAACTTGTGCCTCCAACACAGTTCCGAATTGGTATCAAAATAATTGTGGCGAGCGATGGCAAGGCGTATCCTTGCTCCCTATGGATGTATGGGCATCTCGTAAACATAAGGTCTTATGACAGGTGGTTTACGTTAAAAATCCGGGAACGTTCTGTTAATCCGCAGAAGTGGGTTTTTCCCAATTTTTAGTACAGACTGCGTCTCAACAACGATTTTCTCTTGGTCGCTTTGCAGGTTTGGGTTCCGGTTTTGCTGCCCTGACACATATTTTTTACCTTCTTGGAAAATTTCCGAACCACATTCTTCATACAGTCGAATCTCTTGATTTGTTCAACTTCACTTTTGTGTTCGATTTTTCTCCCTTTGCTGGTACGTGTGGACAGCAGCTCTTAATTCGCGTGAAGTTTTGCATGGCCTTCTGTTTGACTTAAAGCACACATCTGGCTTGTGGGTTTCTTATTTGTGGTCGCCTGGTGAAATGTTTCATATCAGAGGCGGCATTTTTGATGATCTCCTTCAATGTTGAAGAGTTACTATTAGAGAGGTTGAGGTAGATGCGAACGGCAAAGGCTCTGACATTAAAGCTTCTCACAATATTTTCCTGGCATTGTTCTGCCTTTGGCTACTACAATAACTACAGTAATGGTCCGAGTTGATGATTCCGAGAGGGCAACATGCGGCCGTCGACAATAAAATACTAAATACATATCTCCCGTCTACCACAATGTGATTAATCTGACTCATTTTGTTTTATTTAGGAGAGCACCATGTGGCCTTGTTGATCCCAGGATCTTGGAAACGTGTGCTTGCTAAGATGATGTTTCGTACGCTTGAAAAGTCTATCGGCGTAAGTCCGTTTTCGTGCATGTTGTGCATACCCATGGCGCTACCAAAGGCGCTCATACTTGGAACACCGCTCACAAGTTCTCTCTAGAAGCTCGAAAAAGCGTCGTCATTTCTTCGGTTAGTGATATGGATTATAACCAGTTGCTCGCACATGACAGTCTAATTTGCTACATCCAAATAAGCGCGATTACAGTCGCCGTAGTAGATATCGTAGTTTTTGATTGTCTTCTTGTCCGATCGGTCCCATCGCATTTCTTGAGTGGCGGTTGTATCAGCTTTATAGGCTTCCAGTGTCCCCATAAGGTGTCTAGGAGCACCTGGTCTGTTAAAAGTCAAAAGCCATATCCTAACTCACCCTAATCATGCCAATATCGCTTATGGTTGTTTCGCTTGGGTAAATGTAGCGCTGTATTGTAGGGAACCGATTTAGGTGTTCGAGATTAAATATTTCAGAGCTTGAATTCATAAAATATTGTCCCAACAAGACATTTTACGATGAGGCTTGACTAAACAAGATTGATAATTTTCTTATTCAGGTGAGTCGAAGGCACGTCGTCTGATCTTCAGGGCTTATAACGGCAAGATCATTTAGCAGGGGAAAATACGTCGGCTATATTCCGCTGGAGATGTTCCTCTAGATATATTGATGCCAGATGGTTAGTGCAGAGTAGAGAGGGTATCCCGGTAATATAACACGGCCACGAATAACAAGAGCCCAAAATTGCAAATGGTATGGTGAGCACATTAGACAAGACAGTAAGCGCTTACCACCCCGCTCTCAGCTCAAGATTCAGCCGTCTACTATCCAAGCATACGTCTTTTCATATATCTTAGGAGAAATACCTAATAATGGATATATTGCCACAACTTTTTAATTAAAGCATAAATACTCTTATGTATTAAGAATTAACGCAAACCCCACTCAATCAGCTAAGTTTTACGGATTTTTTTAAAATAAGTAAAGGACATCTGCGCTAACATTGATCGGGAAACTGATGACTGTTCTATAACTGTAATTACACGACAAATCAATAACATGCATGAACAGCACAACCCTCAAGTTCATAGCATAGTGCTGCTCTACTTCCCAGGTAACATGACTAAATCCTTACTCACGGCGCCTAAAATGGCAAGTGCGTTTCAGACCAGTATCATAATATTAGACTGGTCTACGTCAACATATGGATCACAACCTTATACGGAAAAGATTTAAAAAAATGTGACGAACCAGCTGGAAGCGTACGATAATAATGGATCCACTGTTGACGACCGTGGCAGACGGTTAAAGGGTAACGTTCTTAGGGTTTGCAAGTGAAATATTCATAACCTTAACTAACGGGGATCCTCAACTGCTAAAAAGCAGATATAACCGCCATCCAAGAAGTGTGATGTGATGAAACGGCCAAAAAGATGATGAAGAACTGTGATATCTGTAGACAGTAGTGGCAGCGTTTATTTGGATGCGGATTCACCGTCAGAAGTAGATTTCAGGAACAAGTCTTGAGCTTAAAGTATGTAAGCTAACGCCTTACGAGGATTCGCATTAAGTTCGCCAACATAAGCGTCATAATAATGCCCCACAGAGAAGAAGGACGGCCTTACCAAAGAGTGTTTCTACGTGCTCCTCGACAAAACCTATGAGCAATGTCCTAAATATGAAGTAAAAATCATTCGTTGCCGATTGCTTAGTTGGCTTATTGATTTTGTGGTGGGACGTACTGTAACCGTAGCCACACATAGTTTCTACACCTTGACTGGGAGTTGACTGACTTTTGACCAACAAATTGACAAACAAACTGATCATATTCCGATCGACGCAAGACACTTCTCCTGAGTTTTGGAGTTTTGGGCATTCCAGCATTACCTTGTTGTAACCAAGATATGGATGCGGATATCCGAAACAGCTCTAAGCCACCGAACGATTGTGAGAAAGTTCGATGTCAAACGGCCACAATCGTAAAAGACTGCCAGGATTTTTTCCGATCGAGTTTTCCTTAACCTCTAGAGAAATTCGATGCCGCCAGCGTATAACTTAGAAGACCAGTGGCATCACTGCCAAAGAGTAATCAGAGAGGCCGCCCCAGATGTACTAGGCTCCAACCCGCACAACTGAGCCCAAACATCTTTCTTTCTCTCTCTATCCCATTTTCCAAAAAAAACTTAACACATGCTGAGGCATTATAAGTGTATTCATACCCACTTGAGTGTTAAAAAAAAAAAACAAGGATGCCCTTGGTGCGATGACGAATACACAGGCAAACCTTGCAAAACCACGGATGCACAGAGTAGTTATGTGGGAAAGAGCGAAAGTGGCTTGCGGATTCTACGAGCAGAAGAGTAGGGATGTATATAGGGTCATCAGAGTAAAAATCAATGAGCACGAGAACCGTTCAGTCGCTGCAGGAAGAATGAAGTTCTCAAGTTTTACCCAAAAATTAAGCAAACATGCCAAAGCTATAAAGCCCGAACAGAAATCTGATGGAGAAGGAAACCTCATAATAGAACCACAGTCCGTGCTGAGAATATGGAGAGATTATCCCTATAGACTGTTAAATGGTGATGACGAACAACATCCCAACATCAGGCAGAATGAACAATTCAATTTGGACGAAGGCAGACAACATTTTCGTCCAACCGACTGAGAAAGTCAGGACTGCCATTTCCTTTCCAACAAACCTGCTAGACCCGATGGCTTAACTACCGAGGTGTTTAAAGCAGCAGGTGGTAATTGGATGCGGAGAATACACCAACTCATTTCTAAAATTTGGATCGATGAAAGTATGCTTGACGAATGGGACTTCAGCAACTACAGGGGAATAAGTCTCCTAATCATCGCATATAAAATCCTGTTGCCGTATTATGTGAACGCCAAAAATCTTACGTCAACAGTCTGACTGGCCTCTATCAGTGTGGTTTTAAGTCAGAAAAGTCCACAATAGATCTTACGGCACATTACGGCAGATCCTGGAAAAAACCGATCGATTTCAAAGCCGCGAGTGACAGCAGCTATAGAGACAAACTATATAGAACCATGACTAGTTTTGCTGTCCCTGCCAAGCTCATTTGACTATGCAGCATGACTACGGAGAATGCTCGCTGCTCCGTTAAGGTCGGTAATCAGAAAACCGACAAATGTCAGGAAAGGACTTAAACAAGGCGATGATTTGTCATGTGATTTTTTCACCATCTTTGAAAAGTTTTTTCAGTTACACAGCGAGCTTTCAATCAAGGACAAAATGTCACGCTATGCAGCAACAACTTTGTAAGGGACTTTATCTACCTACACTGAGCATCTCAGTCCTGCTTTATGGCGCAGAAGCATGGACACTAACGAAGGCGAATGAAAATGCTCTCGGGGGCTTCGGGAGAAAAGGTCTCGGTAATTTTTGGGACCTCAGGCAACTGGAGTCAGCTGGAGAGAGATCGCACTAGATGGAGAGGCATTTAGCTAAGGCCCTGGTCCACCCCTGACTGTAGCGCCATCTAAGCAAGTAACTATTATGATAATGAAAAACTGGAAAAACTTTAACAAAAAGCGCCGGCTGCAAGAAAAAAAAGGAAACATAATTTTAGGTTCTCAGTTGACGTTGTGAGTTTGGAAAGACGTCCTGACTTTAAGTAGAACTCACAGGAGTAAGACGTCTGGATCTTAAGTTTAGCTCTTTGTTAGTAGAAAAGTTGGATCAGTTTAGCTGACTGGGGAGGTCCATTGGCTGAGGTGTTTGGAGCTCACCCTGGACTACAGAGTAATTTAAGTAAGTAAGTAAGTTACTTGCCTCCCAACCTGATTTTATGTGAATTTATTTATTCCTAATACTAGTCCCTTCGGCCTGCCAGAATAAACAATGCATCTGTGACACAAAGCATCGTTTCGATTTGTATTCTTTTGTGGGAAAAATCAACAGTCAATTTCGAGAGCGTCTATAAATTTTCAAATAGCAATTTCAACTTTATCCTGCTGTGGCAACAATGGTTAAACTAAATCGAACCAACAATGAGGTTAATACATGCTCCTCTACAAAGTACTGAAATGCATCTGTGTAGAGTACTCGTACTCGTACTTCGCATTCCTTTTGCTGAAACAAAACCTTTATAATACTTGCGGATACCTAAAATGCCATCCACAGACCTGCACTTTTAGTTAACCCCAATCTAAGAAGTATTCCCGTATTCGTATTCGTATTCGTATCCGTATTCAATGTTTAAGTACTAACTTCCTTTGGGAAACTAGCAAACCGTTTTAAACTCACGTTCGACTTGTCGTTCACTCATTGTACATATACATATGGATGTGGAGTGTATTTACATCTGTTTTCTGGTTCAAGTTGTAAGTAAAACTGCATTCACAACTCAATAGAAATGGTAGGTAGGTTGAAACAGTGTTCGGGGGTTGGGGAGAGGCAAAGAATACTTACCGCAGTTTGGTTTTCCTCTAGTGCGGGTGTTTGCAAACTCCACTCCGTGCTTGTCGACACACCAGCACACGCCGACCGAGTTATGACATTGTGTTGGCTTGTAGAATCCTTGAACATCGCAGTCAGGTGCATAGGCTCCTTGAAAATAAACGAAAGCAGAAATTCTCCAATTAGCATGGGGATTCCCCCCAAAGTGTACATACAAATACATATATAAATATATGTGTAGGTATAAGCGTTTTGTGAATCTCTGAAGGGTTAAAAGCGTTAGAAAGGGCATCAGCAAAGCATAGTGTGCAGTTGCAGTTGCAATCATAGGCGTGTGCGTGTTATGGGATGTGTTGAAAGTGTTTTTTTTTTTTTTTTTTTTTTTTGAAACTTAGTTGCCAGGGAGCTGATGACATTTTACGGCTGAAATTTTCCAGCTCCCGAGGATATGCGAGGTTAAAGCAAGCGTCAAAGCAGACAGCTAGTGGTACATTTAGATACTCGTATCTGAAAGGAAACTCATACAATTACCCTTCAGATATGCGTCACCACTAACTGACACGATTGTGGGAATCAGCGGGGGCTGTAAGTATATTTATGTCAAAAAGTCTGTATATACCTATCTCACCTGCAAAGTCGCCAGCGATTCTTCGTCTAACCGCGGCACAAGGACGATCTGTCTTCTCAAAGCAGCGGCACCATTCACGTGTATTAATCGTACTATCCTGATCCAGGTCACATGTGTCGATGAATGGCTTAATGCAACGTTCATTCTGGTCATGTTCCAAGTCGTACATTTCCTGTAGGGACAGGAAACCGTCATTGTTCAAGTCCAAATGGCCGAACATCCATTTAGCTTCGGTTTTGCATGCTGGCGGGAAATGCGCTTTAGACTTTTGATTGTGCTGGCGGCGTTTCTTGCTGTCGGCCATTATGACGGAAAACCAGTCCAAAAGCCGATTACCAATAGCAGTTAATTGCTGTGGCTTGCATTCGGCCGATTTTGATGGATAACCTGGAAATTGTGGGCAAACGGTTAAATTAAGCGAACATGGTTTTAGTTGCGATGGAATTGACATTTTTGACTAGAGTGATGACGCGTTTTGTTTTGATTGACCGGTGGGGGTGAGTTTAAATTTATTGTTTTTTTTTTTTTTTGTTTGGTTTGATTTGGGGGAAATGTAAGCACTTACCGTTGTTCATGTTGGTGCCTTTGGTGTATTTTTGTGGTTTATCGACGACCTCATTGTAGCCACGGATTTTGTGTTTATCATCCTGGAATTGATTGTCCTGCAAAGGGAAATTCGAATTTTGTCAAAATCAAAAAGGTGAAGTGGATAATGTGTGTGTGTGTGTGTGTGTGCGTAAACTAATTAGGATTTTGTTTGGCTTTGAACCATAACATTTAGTGCTTGGCCTTTGAGAAGGAAACCTCAAACAACATTAATTTTGTTCATTTTGTGCATTTATGTACACACATGTAGGGGGGATTCCCTTAGAATGGGTTGTGGTAAATGTAATTGTTTCTGCTTAGATTTGTTTGAGATGTGTTTGCCCGAACGCAAAGGTAGAATTAATTAGAGAAGTTTAAGTCTCCTCAGCAACGTCTACAAGATCATATCTGCTGTTCTGTATGCTTGCGTCTAAAGCTTTTATCAGGAATTTAGCCTGTCCATACTGCTGTCGCTTAAGGAAAGTCCAGCACCAAATGTTCCCCTGAACATTAAATCGATATACATCAACTTTAAGGTCGCTTATGATAGTTTTTGTGGAAACGTGCTATAAAGAGCTATACGTGATTCTGGTATTCCTACTAAATTTGGTCTACATATTACGCAGAAGGAGTATGGACCAAGGTTAATAAAGACCTCATTGAGAGCTTGCATATGTAATTAACGCGTTTCTGAGTATTGGTTCAGAAGCATCAAAGATTGGTGTAGTCGTCAATGATGTGTGTATATTCTGTGTACAAAAAAAGGACATTCAATGCAGACGTCTTCTGAAGTAGTTAGGGTTCTTTTTCTATTTAGACGCCGATTTTAATTCTGATAATAATACGAACGTCGGACTATGGTGACATCTCTAGAGTTTAGGCAGCGCATATATCAGTGTCGATTCGTAGTCATGGGAAAAACTGCAGTATTTTAAATGTCTGAGCACTACGAGAAGCCAGCATTAACTCGGACTATTATTTCTTTATTGCCCAAGGATACCCGGATACCAACGTATAGACAAAGTGCTGTAACGGTGTTCATCAAAAAATGACTGCAAGCAAAGCCGGGTAGTTAGAGTCTAAAGAAAGCATGGAAACCAGTGAAGAGGTTGCTAACAAGTCACCTCACAAGCACAATGAAACCCTGATTTTATTATGAGTGCTGAGAAGTGCGTTTACTGGGAAAAAGGGCGCAGAGAGTTCACTCTGTCCATATGTTCCTTACAATATAATTCATAGCAGACTTAAATTTGCCTTGCAAAGTCTAACGTTTTTGTCCCCTAAAATGACACAAACGCCCCATCCTACATCGGTCTTAGAGCTAGACGTTAAGACCTGACCGCTTTCCTTTGCTTAATCGGATTGTGACTAAAGGCAGTCTGAGCACAGGGAAGGTCCACTTTGAATTCCCACAGCAACCAGAGTTTCGATGTCGGTACGTTAGATGCCACTCCAGTGCATGTTGTACGAAATAACACTAGTTTTTAAGCGGAGGATAACTTTGAGAGTGCAGCCCGTGATATAGAAATTATGACGAGGTACTCGTAGGTTCTCCTGTACAACTAGAGCAGAGCGGTGTGCAGGGAACTGCTCCCAACTAGCCAAAGTAAACCCAGAGTATACTCCTCCTCGTTAACAACCTCAATGCTATGTTAAAGCAGCTTTAAATTGCCAGCAAGCCGACAGCGCAAAAAAGTTTGAGTGAAACCGGTCAGCTTATCGCGAAGTGAACAGCCTAAGTTTCGGCGAAAAGCCTATTTCTGGTGCATCAATCATCGATTACTTCTACAGCTGCCTAGGTTTTAGAGAAAGCAGTCGTTAGACATGAGCCGAAAGGCAGTAAAGCTATATCATAACATGGTACGCCCAAATTATTTATTTTTTGGGTTGAAATAGAAGAAGCATTGGACAATGAATTTTGGTTCTCTAGACAAGGAGCAGATGTCGCTACAGATGAATATCTACAGCACTAATAGCAAGTTCAACTTCATTGCGGAAAAAGGAATTTTCAACATTCTATTGCAGATTCCTACAACTAGAGTGGTAATCTATGCGGTACAAACTGGACATCCTAGATAAGACGAGAAGAATATGATTTCCAACCATCCGAAACTGGCGAAAGCTCCTTGGTCTGTGAAATCAATGAATGCCACTCGCTAATATGGAGTACGGATCTTATCCCTAAAGCTACAGATAGCCTTTCGTTGTATCCACCTTATGTTGACAGAATTGTGACGGCAAAATTCAAGAGCAAGGTTAGTGGTATATCAACCTACGAGGAAGAGATTGGCCAGGATGATTTCCATTTTATACCGAGTGCAATTATCAACTCAACCCCTAACAGAGATATGATCGTGATGGCGGAATTTAACGCAAGGGTAGCCAACGACAATACACCCGTGGTCTACGGCCTCGGGGTACAAGAAATGAAAACACACTCTTTGACCACAATGACTGCTGCAAGATCTGTTGTATCTCGACATATATTGTAGATAACATACATCGAACCAGATGTTATAGATCGCTAAAGAAATTCGATCCAAGACATAGGTAACAGCCGTATAGCTGACCTTGGAATAGAAAGGAACGCCATATTATGGTAGCTAGTACGTCGGCGTGATGCATCTGTTAATACCAGCTGATTCAATTTGCTAAAGATACCCTATCCAGTTATAATACAAGCAGGCTCCGGCATCTGTGTTCCGGGGCAGGCACCATTGTCGGTAGAAGGCGAAACAGACAAAAGCATGATTGAAAACAGGGGCCTGGAAACGGATTGATTAACGTATTAAATTCAAAGCACAAATTGCGGCAGCCTTACCTGTAGAGCGCCGCGAAATTGAATTTAAAGCCCGCATGAATAGAAAAGAATTGCAGCGAAGTGTAGGACGAGGCAAGTGTAACTATATCAAGTCACCAAACCTGAAGAAGCCACAAAATGGCAGGCAGGACCGCCTATTGTTTTACTTAGGAACTTTATGGTCAAAGTTCCAAATAACATCTAGTAAAAGGATTAGACTAGATGTTAGATTAGATCTGCTCACTTCATATGAAGAACAGCTGTTTTTTCCGGATGGCAAAAACATTTTGCAGAAGTGCTTATATGTGGTTAGGCAACCGGATTTGGGTCTAAGCTCAGATGAGCAGCCCCAGTAACAAATACCCATATTCACAGCCATACATATATACGATATACGGCCACTAGAAAGAAAGACATGGGAAAACGAAAATTGGAAGAGAAGATGATTGAAAAGCTGACTAAGAAAAGGAATCTGACGGAATGTGACAACTTGAATGGAATTGCAATCTTTTCTTCGTACCTAGAAAGGTCCCGAGACTAACATTTTTTGGCAAAATTTTGGAACATCGTGGTTCCACCTTTGACGCCGATCAGGCAGGCTTTCGAAGTGGATCGTCCTGTATCGACCACATCAACATCTTGCTTATCATTATTGAGCAATGCTTTCAGTATAGATTTCCACCATATTTGCTTGGCGGATTTAGCGAAGGCTTTCATCAGCTTAAATCAAAATTCTATAAGACGAGTTTTGACCAGTAGAGGTATACCAGAAAAACCAGTCACATTTTTTAAGGCTAGCTACGATGGCGGCAAATACATATAATCACTTTCACAATGGTAGGTTGCCAGAGTAATGTCGACACCTGTCGTAGAGACTTAAGTTCATGCTCTTACATCCATTGGGACCCTTGGTTTGAGTCGAGGCCCATCTAAAATCTCTTGCCGATCTTATGGCCATGGCACCCAGTACTTATTTACTTATTTGCAACTCTCCTAGCGGAAGACGCTTTCTGTGATTTAGGTTTAAATCACAGCCACCATGACACTACCACTAGGCGGCTTATCTCTTCCATAAGAGGGCCTTTAAGTCCTGATGGGACTACTGGTAGTCCATGCCGCTCAACACGAACCCCATAACCAACCACTCATAATGTGACTGGTCAAATCGTAGCAATGTTTAGTGGTGTTAATCAGAAAGCCTTAACGATAAGACCAGTATTGCTCTATCCCTGTTTATTATTAGACTACGCCATAGTGCCAGGGGAATTCGAAGTTCGAAGAAAATTGCACTTCCGGTAACAGTGATCTGGACAGCTCTGTCTGGAGGAAACATAGGCTGAGATGGAATATGATATCATACCTTAAACATCTTGACTAGACTAATGACGTTTGCTGTTCTCACATTGAATAGTGGATCTGTACCAGATGTTCTGCAACTTGGAGTCAGAGGCGAATAAAATACGGCTCAAAATTAATACAGCGAATTAATACAAACGAAGACACTAAGCACTAAGCGCCTCTTTACTCGACAATGCCAAACAGGAAATCGAGTAGGTAAGCAACTTTCTAAGCCTTACCTGGATGTGGATAACAGAATTGCGAAGCAACTACAATCTGGAGGAGTCATATTTTCAGCACTAAAACAAGGCTGTAGTACCTCGAAAGTAACCAGTATCGTTACAAGGAAGCTGAACAGTTATTTTAAATATACGTCTTCGCAGCATTTTGAGTACCTTCTGGCCAAACCGTATATCGAACAACTAACTATACGTGATTACTGGCCAAAAACCAATGTACGTAAAAATACGGAGAAGAGAGTGGCAGTGGATTGCTTACACCTTATGGCGCGAAGAAAGTCATTATTCAATAGAATTCACTTACCCAATCATGAATGTGTCTCTCTAGGCAGTCATGGAGTGGAATAGTCTTGGAGAACTTCAAACACGGGTTGATAAAGCTCTATACCCCACGAGGGGTCAGTGGACCTAATTTAAAGTAAGTATGCCTCGAGTTGAAACTGCAATAAAGTTAGCACTGCTGAAAATGTTTAGCAGTGAGTCAACTTTCATACGCCATAACTGTGGGGACAGGACGCCGACCTGCGAGCAAACCCTTATCACCCCAGATAAAGCATATTGACCGCAGTCATCATTCGGAACCACTTATTCTCTTAAGTAGCACTGCTTTAAAACACAAAACTAGGAGTTCATCTTCGCTTCGCTTCGTTCATTGTCGATGAAAATGCCTAAGGCGGACGTATACTCCTTCTGTCGATTGCACATTAAATCCTGGTCACTAGATTTTGAAGCACGGACTCATAAAATCTTCCGCGTTGGTATGAACGCTCCCGCTGAGACATAGGAATGTGAAGCTCGAATATCCCCTCCATTCTCTTCATCAGCAATACTGATAGTTCTGGATTTGTTGCTGTATATGTATGGTGGCGCAAAGTTGACAAGACGTCACGAATGGTGGCTAAGCCTAATAGAGTTTTAAGTATATGTGTATGTTGTACCTATCGCAGACTGTCCGTGGGATGGGCTGTATACACGAGTAGACTAGGCTTGTCATCAGTATCGATGACTACCCAAATTGGGTCGAAGGGATTTAGTATCTACAACACAGCTACGAACTTACGTGACATCTTAGATGAAATTGTGAGCCCCTTTGGACTTAGCAAGTATAATAGTCTCAGGCAATGGTTTAGAATTGAAGGGTTTCAAGATACGATACCATACGACTCAAAAACTTAGCCGAACGATTTGTAAGCACATTTAAGTCTGGATGTCGCCAAAACATCCGATCTAATAGACTTCTTTATCGGAAAAGGAGTAAACGTTAGTTACGTCAAAGTTGAAGAGGGCTTCGATCTTTCCTCCGATCATTCTCCAGTTATCCTCTCACTGTGCGAATCCACCCAGATTAACTAACAGCAAAACTCACTGGGAAGATTTCCGAATAGACGTTGTAGACAATACTGAGTTGAAAGTAGCACTTAGAATTTGAAAAAGAAGTTGAACGTTTTGTTGAAGTCATACAGCAAGCGGCCTGAAAGAACACTCCCCGCGAATCGAACAAAGTTCCCAAAGTCGGCATAAGATACCCACCGGAAATCAGAGAAATGATAAGGGAGAAACGAAGAGCGCGGAAAAAGTGGCATGAAACCCGGGCACCACAAGATAAAACGTCCTTCAATAGGCTCTGCAGCCTGTTGAAAAAATCGAGCAAGAACTTCAATAATCAAGGTATTAATAACTACCTGGAAAGACTCACAGTGACAAAGGATACCAACTACTCCATATAGAGAGCCGTTAAAAGTGTTCGGAAGCCCCAAATACACGTGGCGCCAATAAGAAGAAACCAGGATGACTGGGCGAAAGAAGATAAGGAAAAAGCTAATGTTTTCGCCGACCATCTTACAGAAACGTTTAAACCATTCGACGGGGAAGTGCTTCCAGAGAATGTGAATGTCAAACGTGACGACAAACTTTCCAGTAGAAAAGGCTACACTTAGGGAATTTAGACAAGTTATAGATATGCTTAAGCCCAATAAAGCCCCGGGATATGATTTAATAACGGGAGAGATACTTAAAGCGTTGCCGAAAAAAGGTGTTGCTAAAGCTGCTCTGTCTTATAAATGCCAGCATTAGATTAGAGCATGTACCGCACCAGTGGAAAGTAGCCGAAGTTATTATGGTTCCGAAACCCGGTAAACCGCTGACTGAAGTCAAGTCATATAGACCAATATCACTTCTCCCGATTACATCGAAGGTCTTCGAGCGAATCCTTCTTAATCCAATTACTGACACAAATTCCCTCTTGCCTGATCATCAATTTGGCTTTAGAAGCCAACACTCTACAGTTGACCAAGTGCATCGAATAACTGATGTAATTGAACGAGCAATCGAGTGTAAGTTAGTCTTTTCAAGCGCCTTTGATAAGGTATGGCACGAAGGCCTAAAATATAAACTTCAACAAGCCCTACCCCAGCAATTATCTTGTATTTTAGGTTCATACCTGGAAGACCGACTCTTCCGTGTGAGACACGGAAACGAATATTCCACTTTTAAGACAATAAAAGCGGGGTTGCCCCAAGGAAGTGTACTTGGCCCTCTGCTATACTTGCTTTTTATCCGCCGCGATATACCGCAAACGGACGACACTGTCCTAGCCACATTTGCTGATGACACTGCCATTTTGGCAACGGCTAAAACAGTCGAAGAAGCAACTGCCAAGTTGCAACGTGCCCTTACACGGATTAACAATTGGACAAAGACTTGGCGAATCGCGCTTAATGAAAACAAGTCTGTCCACGTGAACTTCACTCTCAAGAAAATTGAGAATCCAAGGGTGTGTATCAACGCAGTACGAATTCCTTACGGGAACGAGGCCAAATATCTCAGTATAACACTCGACGCTAAACTAAAATGCAGAGCACACGTCAAGAAAAAACGTGAAGAGCTTGAAATCAAATATAGAGATATTTACTGGCTTATTGGAAAGTATTCCAAGCTTAGCTTAGAGAACAAACTGCTGTTATACAAGCAAGTGCTAAAACCGATCTGGACATATGGTGTACAACTTTGGGGTTGTACCAAAAATAGTAACATTAATGTATTACAGACATTCCAAAACAAAGTTCTTCGAGGTATTGTTAATGCGCCGTGGTACATCAGAAACGATGATATCCACAGAGACTTAGGAGTCGAAAACGTTCAGAACGTAATTAAAATGTTTGCGCGAAAACATAATAATCAATTACAAGGTCATACGAATATTTCTGTTCAACAGATCCTCGACGAGACAAATTCATTGCGCCGTCTGAAAAGGACTAAGCCTCTCGATCTAGCGCGGTGGTTAGCAGCGCGTAATTTTTCTAAAGTACACAGGAATTTTCAATGGAAAATCGCCTGTAGGATATCTTAAAAAAAAAAAACAAAATAAAATGCGATAGAAGAACTGCTTGTTGAGTGTGAACTCAGTCGTGGTTTGCAGAAGGGAGGTGTTTTTTAGTGAGTAGGCTATAGGCTCCGGGCCTATAAAAAAGAAATTTAAGTCTGGAATGTGGAGCCGGATGATGAAAAACAACAGCTCCGCAATATGGAGGTCCATATCAGTTCCACGGTATGTTCACCGACGTTCAAAACTATAAGGAAGGTTATTATACCTATAGAAGAGAAGACAGAGCCTTAAATCATTGGAATCGTACTTAACGCAACTGCCTCTGTATATCCATATGCATGTATAATTACAAAGCTGAAATTCTGCCCCCCATTCAGGTTGCGTTGACACTTAATTGCTGCATTCAAAGTCTAAATTAGGGCGAAGTGAAGCTATGTTATTTTATTTTGCTCAAAATTTGATCTACGGTCATAACCATTACCATTTAGCGTGCAATTCAGTTTTACCATCAAACTGCACCAAAAGACTTTCGGCTTGTTATATAGTACACTGCACTTTGGGATTTACAATGAACGCAATTATGAACGACCGAATCGCGTGACGAGAAGGTGCCTCAATAATATTCCCCGGCAATTATGTCAAGGACAAAAATAAAAATAAAACTATTTTGAGTAGATGCCTACCAAGTTTCAAAATAAAGCCGGGTCAAGGCAAAGTTAAAGCAAAGTTCTCCAACTTGCACGCAAATATAAAATGTGCTATCAATAAATCTTAAATTTTATAGCAGGGTCGATGGGAGTATTTGACTGCATGTGATAGGAACTTTTTTTTTTTTTTATGGAATTCACATGTTTCTGTAGTATCAGTATTTGGGTTGAAAATGCCGTATAACCCCTATTCCGAAAGTAACGAGGAAGAATCACTATTAACCTTACGGGCTTCCTTTATGTTCGTTTAGAGTTAATCCAGGAGATAGGCGTTCTTCGTCGATTTGTTGAACGTCGCAGAAATTTAAGCTTTGTCCAGCTTTATGTGGACACTATTGTGACAAAATCTTGACCAACATTCGAGTATGATCCAGGAGGATGGCACAAATCTGTCCTTGCGTCAGGTTATTTTCGCTACCTCTACCACCAAAGGCAGTAGCAATTGTAATTCTGGAGCAGAAGCAAATGCTATGATACCTTAGGGGCTTAACAGGCCCGGGTTAACCCCGGACGACTTTATTGAGCTTAATACAAACTGGTCTTAAACTAAAACTAAAACCAAACGGCAGGGAACTTCAGGGTCGGTAGTGATAATTAAGGGCGTTGTTGAGGGTGCTTCCGGTGGAGAGTTCATACGAGATATTGGTTCGTTAAAGCCATATGCCGTTCGGTGATTATTTGGACGAAAAAGTGAAACAGAGTTTAAATTGGGCGGGTTACTATTAAAGAACGTCTTATCCTGCAGTAAGAAATAGTCGATGGTGTCGGTTAAGAGCCGGTGTATAGGGAAAATATCAGCGGATTCGCTACGTTTTTCCAGAGATAATAGATCCAACAATTTGAATCGGTCATCATAGGGCGGAAGGATGTAGTGGTTAGCCGATGGAGCCGAGCGACTCGTAGAAATCTGCGTTGGGCAGCTTCGATACGTAGAATATGGTTTTCCTAGTATAGGACCAAACCTATAGTATATAGCCTATTCGAGAAGTGGGTTCAGTTTATATGAACTTTTATTATATTGAATTCATTAACACTCACTAACTATACAAAAAAACAACGCTTAAAAATTAGCTTAATTAACTTAAAATTATCTTATTCTAACTTACTGGCCCCATGCGGGCACTCTAAGTTACACCTAATACTTAAAAGATTCGAGAAGTGGGCTAACAAAGGTGATGTACCGGGATTCTGTGACTCTGTGGACCATCGTTAACAAAGCCAAGCGTGGAGTTTTTCTCCGCCAATTATAAAGAAAAATAATTAAAACGAAAATTTTAGCCTATCTTAATCATACAATTTTTTTTTGGTCCCTAGCAGTTTTGTTTCAGGGCTGGCCTCTCCACTGAGGATGCTCTATTGGGCTGTTTAGATAAAAAAAACATTTTTGTGCTGGCCTTTTCGTGAAAATAATTGAGGCATTTGATATGGTTGACCATGTAATCCTTTTAGTAAATTAGATAAGGCCGGATTCGGAGGATTCGTATTCAAGTGGTTTGAGTCTCATCTTGAGGATAGAATGCAATATGTAAAAATTGGAAGCAATATAAGCAGTTCAAAAAGCAATACCCTGGGGGTATCCCAAGGTTCTGCACTTAGCACAATTTTATTTCTTATAAAGGGTTTTTATTTTTAGAGGTACACAAATTCAATATGAAATAGAGTACTTAAAGCTGATTTTAATGTCTATGATATCAGCTTTATTTAATAGATAATTTTATGCCCGATGTCATGTTATCGGGCATTTGCGCATCACTGCTAGCTCGAATGAAGCGCAATCCTGAAGTCCAATTTTTGACAACTTTATCTAGCAACTAGTGCCGAGATCACAAGATTATTATTATTATTATTATTAGATAACATAGTATGTACATTAAGACATAGGTCTCTTATAGTACTTAGGCTTGATATTTAAAATAAGATCTTAATTCCATTACATTAGGTGCTTAAATTAAAGATATGTAAGATTTCAAAAGTAAAAATAATTCATAAGATTACTGAAATAAGCAAGGTTAGCATTTTTAAAAATATAACTTATATGAACGATTAGACAAAAAAAGAACAAAAAGAATAGAAAAGAATGGAAAGCCAACGAAGATGAAAAGTAAGAAGTAAGAGAAAGAGGAGTTAAATACACATTAATCTTTATTGTTGCTAAGTAGAAAAATGTCTAAATATTGAAGTTTTAAAGTTTGCTGCATTGCTAATACCCTTGATATTCAAATGCAGAAAGTTCCATTACCTCACGGCGTGAACGAAAAAGAACCTTGATGAGTTGAGATATTTAAATTTTGGTAAGTTTATATTAAGTGTTCTGCGAGAAAAAGAAAACTCAAGCTTGCAAAACAGATAATTTGGCGTTTTTGTCATTATAATTTTGTGTAACAATATACAATTTCTTGCATACATGTATTGTACTAAAGTGCAACCCAATAAACCTTTCACATAGACCGATATCCGATCGTATCTGCATAGTCCATGAATGTATCTAACGGCATCATTGAAGGCTACCTGTAACTTATTACGCGACAACGAATCCATGTTACTAAAAACAACATCGGCATATGTTATTATGGGAAGTATAAGGGCTTGGACGAGCTTCCATCGAATTTCATAAATGCGACCAATGACGTAGTTTATGTGGTTGTTGCAGGACAGATTGCGGTTTATTACGAACCCAAGGCTAGTAGCCGACTCCACTATCGCCAATCTCGATTCCTCAGTTCTCAGTTCGAAATTGCTTTCTGAAATGGGTAGAACCTGACACTTAGAAGGATATAGCAGCAGCCCGTATTTGTCTGCCCGTTAATCGCTGATAAATCCCTGTTTAAACAAAAAACTAATTCGTCAAGCCGATTCATGGGCATAGACATGTACAATTGAACGTCATCTGCGTACATATGCATACGAGTGTGCACACATACCAATGGCAAATCGTTGAAAAACATGGAAAATAAAATCGGTCCAAGGATGGAACCTAGAGGAACACCTTATGATAAGGCCAAAACAGAGGAAATCCTTCCACCAAAAACGACCCTTTGAAATCGGTTCGACAAGTAACTTTGCAAAAGTTTAACAGCTCTTTCGCCAAACCCGAAAAGGTGTTTAAGCTTCCATAAAAGAATGTTGTGATTCACTTTGTCAAAAGCTTTTGAAAAATCGAGAAAGCAAAGTAATGTCACGAGCCCTTTGTCATAGTCTTGCCTTACATCATCCAAAATCTTCACTATTGCCGATTGACAACTATGCCCTTCTCGAAAGCCTGACTGAGTAGAAGACAATAAAGAGTTGAAGGATAAGTGGCATTGATCTGGCGGGATAAGACTCCCTCAAATACTTTTAATAGGCATGGGAGAATGCTTATTGGCCTAAAATCGTTGACAGAACTTGCGTTCGATTTTTTGGCAATCGGAATAACCCAAGCCTGGGGAAAGGTAGATGTCATAATACACGAATTAATTATATGAGTTATATGGCTTACAATACTGGGTAAAATTATTTTTAGAAATTTGACTGGTATACCATCTTCACCGATTGCATTTGATTTAATGGAGGCAATAATTGAAATTACATCAGTCTCAGTTGTTACCTCAAAATCGGCTTGCCTTTGCACTGATGTATTACGAGCGTTTTTATAAGCGACCCAATTAAAAGAAGAACGATTTCGCTTCCATTTTCTCTAAAGCTTATTTTTTATTTTTAGCGCATTTAAAACTTCCGCAGTAAACCAAGGGAAGGTCTTATTGCGAACAAAAACAGTCTTAACAGGCCCGAAATCTTCATAGAGTTGGACAACACATAATTGAAAACGATTAATTTGTTCATTTGGATCTGGACTCTGTCTACAAAGAAACCAGGGAGTCGTTGTTTGTGCTACAACTTGCAGAGCATTGATGTTAATAGATTTAAAATCTTTAAATTCAAAGGTCGTAGACTTATTGATATGAGAAAAATTAATATCGTACGTGCAAAGCAACATATCATGGTCAGAAACACCACCCAGGCAAATTTGGTCAAATAGAAGAATTGCTGATTGATCTGAAACAAGACCAACATCAAGAAAACTCGGTGGTGCATCTGTACGAAAACAAGTTGGATAGGATGTGTTAACAACATAAAGACCACTCGAAGAGGCATGATCCACCAATTGAGCGACCGAGAATCGTTGTTTAATAAGTTGGCATTAAAATCTCCTAATACAATAATATTTACATATCTGGGTGAAAACTCCGACCGAGCAGAAAAAAATGGTTCACATGAAAATCTCCGGTTAGGGTTATAACAACAAGAAACCAAACATTTAACACTTCCATCATGAACCTCAGCAATAATGTATTCAACATCAGTTGTAGAGGTTATTCTGTCGTTGCGATATAATTCGTAACCGTCAATATCGTACACAAAGTTTTCAAACTTGGATTTAAACCAAGTTTCGTTAACACAGATCACATCTATGCTTGAATTTGTAAGCATAGAGCGAAAGTAGTCTCGCTTACACTGGTTAAGACTTCGAGCGTTTATATGACATACATTGAAACCATTCTTGTATCTCGACAGAACATTTAACAGACACAAAGTTGATCTAGCATTCACACCGTGGTTATAATTAAAAATACTGTTGTTGTTAACCATTCTCAATTAACCTACCGCAAACAGCACCACAATCTATTAGACACATTTTCAAATCCTCATCCAGCAAACAAAAAGAAAATATATAGTAGATAGCAAGGATTAGAAGAAGGAAGGGTATATAAATAGAAGAGAACATAAAAATGTAATAATAATAAAGATAAATTAGGCCTTAAAATTCAAGATCGTGGAGGCCAGTTCACAGGCCTATTATGCGCTCACAATTCAACATTTTGCAATAAATTGATGTTGAATTGAATTGGCATGTTGCACCATCTTGTTGAAACCAAAGCTCTGTCACGTCAATGCCATTCAACTGAGGAACGAGGAATCCAGAAATCGCGTTTCTATAGGGCTCTCCATTGACGGTAACATTCTGGACGGCATCGAAATATGGGCCGATGATTCCACCACCTCATAAAGTATACCAAACAGTGAGTTTTAATGTTTGCAAATGCGTCTCCACAAAGACTTCTGGCTTTTCTTCACTCCAAATTCGGCAATTTTGCTTGATGAGGATCAAGCTGAATCATGTTTTCGGCCCATTCACCGAACCTACGACGCGTATAATGGTCACGCGTAAAATCTTCCACAAAGTGGATGGGCATAGCTCCACGATGGCGAATTGACTCATTCGGATTTTCCTCAACACTGCGCTCCACAACGGCAATAACTTCTTCTCTTCGCACTGTTTGTTGTCTTTGGAGACATCCACTAGAGTGTACGTCGGTGCGAAAACGATTCATCGTGTTCCGAATAACTTGCTCAGATGGGCGATTATAGTATGTCGACCATAAAATAGACGTAGCGGACTATAAGTTTGGCGAACCGAACCATTATTTTCAAAATAAGTTTGCACAATTTTCACGTGTTCTACTGTCAAATTGACCATCTGTAGAAACAGTGTTGCCAGTTTAAAAACCAAACCTCTAAAAACACCCTTTATATTCAATTTCTTATTTTGTCTTCCATTTTTGGTAAAGCTACAGCTTTTGCTAACGATTTTGGAGTTGCATGTTGTTGAGTCAGTCCTTAGACCTTATCGCTGACATAAACTTTGACGTTTTGCAACTAAGATGTTGGTTTGCCAATCACAGACTTATTGTTAGTAGCAAAATTAAATTGATGTTTATTAGTCTTACTAACTCAGATATAATATTCCATTCTCCTGCCGGCGTGAGTCATGACTTGCTGCACAACCAATGCAGGATCCAAGGTGGTCAACAAATGTTGACTGGAGATTGAAAGTGTAGATAGTTTCAAGTGCAATATCTTGGTTTATCATAGATCAAAACTAGAACTGGTCCAAGCACAGTTCTGCTTTGATAAAATATCTTCTTTTATCTACTCGTTGTCTTTTCCGCCTTAGAAAATATTGCTCTCTTAACACTTTGAAAAGGGTTTATTATGGTCTATTTCAATCAAGATTTCAATATGGGCTTTGTATTGTGGTTGGGGTGGCGCTTATCTTAGTAAACTGCAGAGATTAACTCTCTCTCAAAAATCTGCACTACGCAATATTTGTAGTTCTCACAGCACAATGGATCTTTTCAGGGCCTTGAAAATTCTTCCTTTGCGTCATTTATTTTATTTTAAAGGTCTAAAGGTCTTTTTCATGAGAGACGGGTATCTGGAGAGTCCAATTTCTGACTTACCCAGCTTACGTAACTATTCGAACTTTTTTGTAGATATCCCTGCTTTTCGCCCTACGAGTTATAGAAACTCTTACTGAATTATTTAATGCAAACCATTCGATCCTCATTAAAAGTGTTGGAAATTTGTTTATAGTAGTTAAATCATGGCTTCTTGGTTTTAATCACCACGAAATCGAAACGCTGCTGCGTTATTCATTTTAAAAAAACTTCAGAAAAAATAAATAAAAATGATTTGCTCATTTCTGCCACTTACAATAGTTCCTGACTGTAGCCTTTATTAATTTTTTAAAGATTAATTTTTCTCTTTATCTCTCATTAGAATTTTTAAAAAAAAAAAAAAATTGAATTTCTGTTTATCTACCTTTGTACACGCCACACAAAGTAAAAATTATTAAAATGTGGTATCATCTCTATTTTTCTTAAATAAAGTTGCCACTAATTATTCTGTATGTATTAACTGCATGCAACATTTTATGTTAAATAGTGAGCTTTGTTTTTGTATTGAATGG
This sequence comes from Volucella zonaria, assembly GCA_963966105.1. NCBI lineage: Eukaryota > Metazoa > Arthropoda > Insecta > Diptera > Syrphidae > Volucella > Volucella zonaria. The sequence goes on along the minus strand of OZ014530.1, from coordinate 233,828,808 downwards.
GGGTGCGACAATTGAGTTCAGTATCACCACAGATAACGCCCAAGTCCTGCTTTGAAGTGACCGACTCCAAAGCTTGGGTTGATATGTACCCTTATATGGAGTAAGTTCAAGTTTGGTAAGTGTTAAACGCTTCCAGGAGTATGTGGCCCTATATTGAGAACCTATTGGCATTATTTTTGTTGAGCTTGCGAATCAGAAAAATTGGAAATTTTTTTTATAGATTTTCGTATAAGCGGCATAGACAGATATGTGTGAGTTCTTTATAATATTGTGGCATCTCTGTCACAGAGTGTTAAGGTGGCCACAACTACAACCAATCATCATTTCTCCTCTTCCAGTCAAGTTTACAGCAACAGTCCAACCAAATGTCATCGCTAGTCTGAATATGAACCAGACTCGAGAAAAGAAGAAACCGAGAATTACCATGATCACTACACCCCTAAATTCGTAACGACTATTTTATTTATTATAATTAAGCCTTATTTTTTTTAGTTAGGCACCTTGACGCGAGCGTTATCTTCAATGACGCCGGTGCGGAGGCTTAAGTCGCAAGGACTTAACTGATTACGGTCGGCTGAGGAGTGGCGACCTTACTTAGAACTGCCAAACCTGATTCCAGTGGTGGTGTGAGCATATAGCAAACTGTGCGGAAGGATGCAAAGTTGGGGGTCAAACCAACCGCGAACGAGCTCTCTCAGGCGCCTTGGCACAGGCCTGTTATACTTAGTCTTACCCAGGTATGGTGACGCTGACTGGGCTGACCTTTTATTTCCGGTCATACTAGTAGGAATCGCAATAAATTTTAGAAATGGAAAAACAAACAAAACACAACAGAGGCCATCCCTGTCCAGGAAGACGAAATTTCGATTTCATCCATCTCCCTCCTGGTAGGCGAAATGGAAGAAGTGCAGCTACTGGCTAGCGATAGTGAACGACTGGTACTCATACCGGTGATACACAGCGCAAGATCTCGGTCGAAGGGGTGCCAAGCCAGCTGGAACCTCCACTGCCAAAGCCACCACCAAGAGGTAAAGAAAGAAGGGCAAAGCTGCGGTGATGGAAAAAGTTGGCTCAGCCACCTCCATCACCGTTGCTAAGAGTGCGAAAAACGCACACCAAAGGGCAAGGGTTTTGCTACGTAACGCTAGGCGTAAGGTAGCAAAATATGCGGGCTGTGATCTTTGCAGCTTAAGCGAATGGGTGAACGCGAGAGCGAAGGCCATACTGGCCGCGGCAAGCAAGGGAAATGCAGCTGCAAAGGCGGGAGGGGAAGCCGATCAGACGCCTTCTACCACCTACGTGGAAAAATTAAAAGAGGGGGCTAGCGTCCCTGGAAAGAAGGCAAGCTTCAACAGCAAGAGAAGCAGACCCAACGACGTCGCGGAGCCGAACGATGCAAAAAAGGTGAAGGCTGGTACTTCATCCGTATTGCGTCGTAAGCAAAGCAACCGGTAAGACGAGCTTCTCGTTGCCATCGACAATCGACCATTGGAAAAACGTCGATGAGAAGTTCTAAGACGTCTTGTGGAAGAAATTATCCACCACAGGAAAAGGGGAACTTCAATTCGATGGCGCTGGTTGGGAGGGCCGTCACAAGGTTGTAGCTTGTGGGAATAAGTCTTTTCTGGACTTTCTCAGACGCTTCATTCTCGCAACGCTTGAGAAAGCATCAAACTAAAATGCACGACGGTGGCAAAGTTGACGAAGTACACTGTGCCGACAGGGTATGGTATGGGTATGGGTATGGGTATGGGTTTCGTGTCCCTACACGTATCCTGAGAAGCTCCTGGGATTACTTCATGTGCAGAACTAAAAGTCGATACATGAAGAGTCCTTAAGACGGTTTCTAGAAGGCAGTATGGGCAGCATTTTCTGCTGTCCTTTAACAGGGAATGCTTACCGTACCTCGAAAAATCGAAAGGTATGGTAAGGTACATCATGAGTAGGTCGATGGTTAAGCCATCGACCAAGCGAAAGGACGAGGAGGAAACCCGCCAAGCTGATGGAAGTGCTGCAGATAAACCTGCATCACAGTAAGGCAGCAACGGTAAGACGGAATACATCACCATACAGGACACCACAACCGTACTCAAGCAAAGGCCCTAAATCAATAAGGACAACAAACTCCAGGGTTTTAGGCTGAAAAGTTACGAGTTGTTCTATAAGGCAGAAGGTAAGTTCAGGACTTACACCAAATAGAAGCATTTCGAAAACCAATTAGAGGCATTTCTTTTGAATAATTACTGCTCAGGGGATCTGACAGCGGCAACCTGCGAAAGGGAGTGTGGTAAACCACTCTGCCTGACCTCGGCCTACTTCCCCTGTGACTCTGGGGTAGTGATCTCGGAGAAGCTAAAGGACTTGGCAAGGCAGAAAAATTGGATGCTGGTACTGGGCTGTGTCGCAAAGGCCCATCATGCACAACAGGGAAACGGTGATATCAACCTAAGAGGTGAGTGTTTATACGATTTTATTTTATCTTCCAAATTCAATATTTGTAACAGTGGGAATTCACCCACTTTTGTGGTGAAAAATAGGCAGGAGGTGATAGATATCACCGTTGCTACAAATACAAAGAGGTTAGAATTAAGGGAATGGAGAGTAGTCGACGAAGCATCAATGTCGGATCACCGATGGATACGCTTCAAGGTGAATTTTCAGAAGAGTGTATGTAATTTTCAAAGAAATCCTAGGATTTGACTCATTGGTTCAAGTATACAGAAGTGTTAAATATGCACCTGGATACTCAGTCAATCACCTGCGATCATATTGTTAACTTAGATAGGGCGGTAGAAAATGATTATAAGTCACTAACAATGGCGTTCGAGAAAGTTTACCAGGCTAACAGAACAACAAAAAGCGCTCAACCAAAATAAAATAATAGAGAGATAGGTTTAAAAGGGAAACTCTATAATAGGGCGAAGCTTTACAGAAGCGACAGTACATCGAATGAGTACTACGAATGTAAGAAACAATTCAAGTACCTAATTAAAAAATCTAAAAGGGCTTCATGGCAGAAGTACTACGAACCTATCACGGTAACAGACGAGGTTTCGAGGTTACGGAAAATGCTTTCAAAGGAAGCGAGCATTCCTAGCTACCTCAGGAAAAGTGACGAAGCCTGGGCTGAAAGTAGCCAAGAAGTTCTATCAACACTGGTGGAAACCTACTTTCCGGTATCCACAGTATCAGACGACCCTGGCCTGAACACACTGAGAACATTAATCTCTCTCGCTCTGAAGAGGAAGTAGGTGTGCTTATTAATAGGAAAAAGTTACGGTGGGCAATTCAGTCCTTTAAGGCGTACAAATCTCCCAGTCTCGATGGTATTCTACCGGTCGTGCTACAGAAACCACCGGAGGTAGCAATTCGAAAACTTACGAAAATTCTTAGACAGTCTAAAAATAGGGTACATAGTACATACCAATAGCTTGGAGGGAAGTTAAGGTGGCTTTTATACCTAAACCTGGCAAATAGGGGCATATAACAGCAAAAGATTTCAGACCAATAAATCTGTCAGGATTTATGCTTAAAACCCTGGAGCGATTATTAGAGACCCACATTAGGAACAGATGCAGTAATGGCTTTTTGACTGAGTCACAGCATGTATATATGAAAGGAAAAGGAGGCAGTGGGGAAAATAGAGAAGAGTCTACACTTCGGAGAGTTTGCGATGGCGGCCTTCCTCGATATTGAAGGAGCCTGCCTTCCATAACGTGGAGTGCACCCCCATTAAAAATACTCTAGTAGACGCTAACATTGAACAAGACATTATAAACTGGGTTTGCAACATGCTTGCTAACAGGAAAATAAACTGTTCCATTGGGCAAAGCTCGGTCATAATATCCGTAACTAGGGAAACCACTCAGGGTGGAGTCATATCTCCATTCCTGTGGGTACTGGTTATCACTGACATCCTCAATAAGCTTAGTACAATGGGTATAAGTGCAACGGCATGCGCAAATGACGTGGTCATAATAGTGCAGGGAAAACACTTAAATATTTTAAGCGACATTACGGAAGTTGCCCTGAACACGATCAGCACTTGGGCAAAAAGCTGTGGTTTCAAGGTCAACCCTTCCAAAACGGAACAGGTTCTTTTTAGCAGAAAGTACAAAATATCGCAATTCAAACTCCCAAAACTCAACAGAGCGGAACTTTCCCTTTCGGACAGCGCGAAGTGTCTGGGTGTGTTTCTGGACAAAAAACTTAATTGGAATCTTAGGGTAGCGGAAATAACCAAAAAGGCATATAATGCTCTTTTTATCTGCAAAAGAACAGTAGGATAAACTTGGGGCTTTGGTGTACTGGCTGTATACGGTGGTGGTAAGACCCATATTTACATACGGCGCACTAGTATGGTGGAAAGCAATAATCAAGAAAATGATGTACAGAAAATTAGCGGTGGTTCAAAGAACAGCTTCCATAGCCATTACAGGTGCGCTCCCTACCTCCGTACCACGGCAGCATTAGACACCTGTTTGTACCTAACACCGCTTGATTTACAGACCAAAAAACTTGTTGGCAAAAAAATGCAATAATCAGGTCGAATGAAATTCAAATTTTCACAGATGGCTCAATAACAGGGGAAGGAACTGGTTCTGTTATCTTCTCAGAAGACCAAGAGCTAAGAGTGTCCAGAAGACTACCGGGCGCAGGCAGTGTCTTCTAATCAGAGGTTCTGGCTGTCCTCAGGGCGGTTGAGCTAATGCAGATGAGATTCGTAACCGAAAGAGATATCGCTATCTACATCGATAACCGGCCGCAGTCAAGGCAATGGAATCAACCAATGTCAACTCTGGGCTATCGCACAGTGCTTAAGGCACTATGTAGCCAGAACCGGATACGACTTTTCTGGGTGCCAGGACACTGCGGTATTAAAGGAAATGAACAAGCGGACGAGCTTGCAAGAAAAGGAAGGCTACTCGACGATAGTGGGGTTGCCAACATCAGATTACCCCTTTGCATAGTGAGGAGCACTATCGAGGAAGAAATCGCAAAGACTGCCAACCTAAGGTGGTCAGGTTTTGAAGGACACAGAGTATCCAAGACTCTTTGGCCGCTCTTTGGCGGATAAGGGAACAGCAGTAATACGTGTCCTCACAGGACATTGTCTCCTGCGGCAACACGCAAAGAGACTCAAATTGTCAAGTACAAATATCTGAAGATTCTGCGGTGATCTGCAAACTATTGAGGACATAACACATATACTGTGTGAATGCGAGGAAATATATAACTTAATTCGTGCGGGTTTTTTTTCCAATATTTGAGCGTTTATTTATTGTAAAAAAAAAATGTACAACAGTATTATTCAAAATATTGCCCAACTGAAGCTTTCTGGCAATTTGTTGATCCCATCCCAAAAGAACTGCGCCGGCTTGGCAGCCAAAAATGAATCAAGCCAATTTTTGATATTCTGCTCTGATGTGAACCGTATTTCAGTGAGCGCGTTCTGCATCGACCGGAACAAATGGTAGTCAGAAGGGGCAAGGTCTGGGCTATAAGGCGGGTGGGGTAAGACTTCCCATCCACTGTTTTCCAAATAGTTCTTAACCGGAATAGCAAAGTGGGGCCGAGCGTTGTCATGATGGAAAATTATTGCCTCGTGTCTGGTCGCATATTCCGGGCGTTTTTCGGCCACCGCTCTCTTCAAACGGATTAGTTGTGTTCGGTAGCGTTGTCCATTGATGATTTCACCCGGTTTTAGCAGCTCATAATACAGCGCACCCATCTGATCCCACCAAATACAGAGCATTACCTTCGCGCCATGGATATTCGGCTTTGCCGTTGATTTGGCTGGTTGGCCGGATTTCACATATGATTTTTTGCGCTTGGTATTGTCGTAATGGATCCATTTTTCATCACCAGTAACAATCCGATGCAAAAATGACTTCCTTTTGTGGCGTTCCAGCAGCATTTCGGACATGCAAAACCGCTTTCCACGTCTCTCGGCTTGAGTTCATGTGGAACCCAATTTCCTTGCTTTTGAATATATCCAGCTGCTTTTAAACGTTTTGAAATGGCTGCTTGAGTGACACCCAAAGATTCTGCGGGCTCTTCTTGTGTTTAGCAACAATCTTCATAGAGTAATGCTTCCAGTTCTTCATCTTCAAACTTTTTTGGCTGTCCAATCACCACTTTTAAATCGTGCAAACCACTTTTGGCACGTTCGCAACAATCCATAAACTTCCACCAAAATACGATGACTTTCGGCAGCAGTTTTCTTCATATTAAAGTAATGAAGAAGAACTCCCCGCAAAAACACTTTTTCAGGCACAAAGTTCGACATATTTGAGTGAAAAAAATTATTATTGTTTACGCTTCAAATGAATGACATATACTGAAATGACGTACAATGACAGAAGCTTTCCAACGCATGTTCCAATGGAATAATAACAATGGAACAATACAAGTTACGCCATCTCTTAGCAAACCGCACGAATTAGGTTATAGACCCAATACTTTTTCAAAAACCTAGAGGACATAGGCGGCCCCAACTTCAAAGGCCTTCTTGGACAGATATTTAATCCTTTTTTACTTTTGCTCCCCATTTTCGCTATAAGATACAATAAACGTACCTTCTTTGGCGCTCGTGAAATATAATCAAAGACTTCACTCCTTCACATACCAAGGCATCTGTTAAGTTTATTGGAAAATGCAATCGCAATCGAAAGAAAGAATATAACGAGTTCAGTAGTTACTTCGCTCCATGGGTGGCATACAACGTTGAATGCGGACACTAAATTATCACCGTAATTGGACAAATCTTCATCTTATATTTCATCCAGTGAGCATGCCTTCCTGACCTACTGATTAACTACTGCAAACCTCGCCGACAACGAAATTGATGTTATTCCCACTGGTTTCACTAAAGCTTTCGATAAGATTTGTCACCAATCAATCGTCTTCAAATTGCCTGCCCTCGCCTTTAAATACTATACTATGTATTCGTTTTAGATGTTCCCTCTGAGCCCTTTCTCAGGGCTTCTCAGGGATTCCACAAGGCAACCACTTAAGTCCTCTTCTTTTAATCCAAATCATAAACAATTTTCTTCCACTCTACGTTTATGATATAATCCATCTCTTGGTCCAAAGTATTTTCGAACTCTTAGATGGCCAAATTCCCCTACATTATCTTTGTTCGCAACCTATTTGAGAACACAATTTTTGACTCCAAGCTAGAGGGCAACGCAGTAGAGGACGACCATAGGTGACGCATAGATTTGCGGCCCGGGTCAACCCCGGACAGATTTATTAATGCTTATTGCAAGCTTATTCTTAAAACTAACAATTTTCACTTAAAACTAAAGATAGAAACTAAAGGGTGGGAGCGGTTAAAAAAAGTTAGGACGTGAGGCATAGGTGGAAACAAGAATGTTCTTAAGAGAGAGTTTGCTGAGATGGTAGTTGAAGAGAGGCAGAATATCGTTAACTTCACGAAGCATTCTAGACATTGGCTCCAAGTGTCCGTAATTCGTTCTGTGAAGATTGAGCCGGAAAAGTGGCACAGACCTAAAATTGCTTGGGTGGGTATTAAAAGAAATATGTCGAAGTAAAGAAGGACAATCGATATTACCAACTAAAATTTGATGAATAAATTGAAAGTCGGCAACTTTTCGACGTATAGAAAGGGGTTGTAAATTTATAAGTTTCAGCCGGTCAGTATAAGGTGGTAAGTTTTGGCACACATCCCAGGGAAGACCACGTAAAGCAAATCGTAAAAACCTGCGTTGAACAGCTTCTATCCGGAGGATGTGTGTCCTGTAGTAGGGTGACCAAACTTGGCTTGCATATTCAAGAAGAGGCCTAACAAAGGTTATGTAAAGAGATTTGGTAACATAAGGATTGGAAAACTCCTTAGACTAGCGCTTGATGAAACCAAGGGCAGAGTTGGCTTTCTTTATTATATTATCAATGTGAGAACGGAAATTGAGTTCCTTATCACAGATAACACCTAAATCACGCAACTCATTCACTAAGGGAACAGGTAGATTAAAGATTAGATAGCAGCGAGGTGAAGTAGGGGGCCGCTTACGGGTATAACTTATAGCCTGACACTTATTAACGTTAAGCTCAAGAAAATCCTTCTGACACCAAGTACAAAATCTGTCAAGATCTTCCTGCAGTGGTAGGCTGTCTGAGGAAGAAGATATATATACAATAGTATCTAAAGATATTCATATCGTCTGCGTAAACAGATATGTATGAATTTTTAATGATGCAATCAACATCATTAATGGCCAGAATAAATTGTAAGGGGCCAAGGTGGCTGCCTTGAGGGACACCAGAGGAGGCTTTAGTTGGGTCAGAAACCATGGACCTAAATAAAACATAGTAATGTCTTTCATTTAAATATGATTGAACCCATGTTATAAAGTTTATTTGGAAACCAAGAGCTTTTAATTTCAGAAGGATTATATCATGTGAAATCCTATCAAAGGCTTTGCTGAAATCGATTCTTTAAAAATATACGGCAGAATAATCATCTTTGAGGTTTATTATTTTATCTTTAACCTGCCCTAAAGTTATAGACACAGATTCCAAAGTTGTTTGTGGGCAGCTATTTAAGTAGGAAAAGTAAGAGTAGTCTGGCTCTTGGGAATGGGTGGCGAACGCTTGGCTAAAACAAAATTGCAAAGAAATTGGCTATAATTTGGGGATCGCCCAAGGACTTATCTAGAAGATTCAGAGATGATGGATAGTTATCCGATTTACTTTTAGTTTTGATGAACTGAAAGAATCGCTTGGGGTCGGAAATGAGTGTGCGGTCCATTTGGTTTAAATAGTTGTCATATAGAGTTTGGCAAAGTACAGAGAATTTTATTTGGGCAGACTGGTAGTAAAAGAAATCGGTGTCGGACCGCGATTTCAAGTAAATATACCAGAGCTTATTTCTCTTATTACGAAGAGATCGCAGCTCTTTATTATGATGATGAGGGATTCTTTTTGGGTAAAAAAGGTACAGATTGGGAGAGACATTTGAAAATTTCGGTATAAAAGGATGCGAGAGCATCGTTAACCGTAAGGTTTGGATTATTTTAAAAAATGTCAAAATTGGCCATACTGAGGCCCTATGAAAATTAAAACTGTAAGAATACTCATAGGAAACGCGATTAAGACCATTGTCATACTCCAAAGTAAGAGAAATGGGAGGGTGGTAACTATCCAACTTAGAAAGAAGATGTCTGCTTTCTAAAACGATGCAGTTATCTGCATCAGTGGCGAAAACTAGGTCGAGTTGTCTGCCAAGGTTATTGGTGACACCACTCAATTGATACAGACCAGAGTCAGTAAGGCAGTCGATGAAAAGGTTTTCTTTATCAAACGTGGGATTTGTTGCAGTAAAGTAGGACTGGTCAGTCTAAGCCCATAGAAGCTTAGGTAGATTGAAATCACCCAAAAAAATAACTATGTCGTTGGGATCAGCAGCATTAAAAATGCTGTCGATTGCATCAACAGCTAGCTGATAACCTTGAATTGGTTGAGAAATTGCAAATAGAAATTCTAACGCAACCGAATTTAAAAAATGCTGTGGACAATTTTTTAAAGGGTTTAGACTCGAAACGAGAGTGTATCTAGACCATCGTCGCCGTCTTGGGAAAAAGTTCATTATTCTTAATATTAGGGGTGAGATTGGTTTCTGTGAGTGCAAAAATGTCGTAGGGCAGAATCTGCGAATTAAGATATATAGCAGAAATCTTAGTTCGTAATCCTCTTACATTTTGATAATACAGGCACAGATATTTGGGAGGCTTCGGCAAAGAATTGAGTGATGGGTTAGGATCGATGGTACATAGTTTTTGAAACTAGACCGTGTTCGCTGGAGGTGTAGTATGCGTTTGGATCTTACGTGAGATGCAAAAGAAGAGCGATCATTAGCCACATCATCAGGATTCATATCTAATTTTTCATGAAAACGTATTGGGTCTACAAGTAAGTTTCCAGCGTTTGTCAGAGATGGCGCCACCAGTGGATCCCGGGCAGACATGTCAGACCCCATGTGTTTTATTTGTAGGTTTTGTATCTGTCAACAACTTTGCAGCGTTATATTTGAGCAGTTCTATCGGTGTCGTACATTTTATCGAGCAAAATCATGGCAAGTTTCCAGCCAAATAAACGTCATTTGCGGGAAGCGCTGCTTTTATTCTTTAATATGAAGAAAAGTGCGGCTGAGGCCTATCGTTTGCTTTCGGAAACTTATGGGGCGGAATGTATTGGTGAATCGACGTGCCGCGACTGGTTCAAATGGTTCAAAAGTGGTGATTTTGGAGTTGAAGACAAAGATCGCCCCGAAAAGCCGAAAAGTTTTGAAGACGAGGAATTGGAGGCTTTACTGAATGTGGATCCGTGTCAGATTCAAGAAGAACTTGCTGCATCATTGGACGTCACGCAACAAGCCTTTTCCCTGCGCCTAAAAGCACTGGGATTCATTCAAAAGGTTGGAAACTGGATGCCGTACGAATTGAAGCCAAGAGACGTCGAACGGCGATTTTGCATGTCCGAAATGTTACTGCAGCGGTATAAAAATAAATCATTTTTGCATCGTATTGTCACTGGTGATGAGAAATAGATTTATTATGATAATCGTATACAAAGCCCGGCGAGCCCGCCCAATCGACGCCGAAACGAAATATTCACGTGAATAAGGTCATGCTCTGCATATGGTGGGATCAAAAGAGTGTCGTATACTACGAACTGCTTCCGAGTGGTAAAACCATCAAAGGACCATTATATCGAACCCAACTAATTCGTTGGAAGCGGGTATTAAAAGAAAAACGGCCAGAATATGAGACCCCGCATGAGTCCGTCATTTTTCATCACGACAACGCTCGGCCCCATGTTGCGGTTTCGGTGAAAAACTATTTGGAAGATAGTGGATGGGAAATTCTGCCTCACCCGCCTTACAGTCCAGACTTGGCATCATCTGACTACCACTTGTTTCGTTCGATACAGAGCGCTCTTACGGGAATACGCTTCAGCTCAGTAGAGGAAATCAAAAAATTGACTCGATACGTTCTTGGGCTCGAAAGACGAGAAATTTTTTTGGTCCGGAATTCATAAATTGCCAGAAAGATGGGGGAAAGTTGTAGCTTCCGATGGACGATACTTTGAATAAAGCATTGTAACTATGTTTTCATAATAAAACTTCAAATTTTGGAAAAAAAAAACGCTGGAAACTTACTTGTAGACCCAATATAAAAAATTGCCGCAGATCATTATGATTAGTGGGAGGACCTTCTTGCAGAATGGAAACCATTGCATTGGTTTTCGTTATACCGTCTATACAGACAGAGTCTGGCTTATCATGCAGGTATGAGAGATATAAACGAACATTATCGTATAATATGCGGTCTCTTAATCGAGAGAGAATACTCGTATACCGGCCATTTTCGCCTGAATCGATAAGGTGCTTGGTTAACTTTGCCTTTGGAGGAAGTATGGGGTCTAAAAAAGGAAGGTGGTGTGATATTAGGGTGGAAGGGTACCTCAGGCAACTTCGTGTGCGCAACTGGAGCCAGCTGGCGAAAGATCACGCTAGCTGGAAATACAAGTCAGGCCCGGATCGAAATCCGGGGGGTTTCTGACTCCCATGGTACCGTGATTTAAGTCCTGGTAGGGACTACCGGTGGTCCTGCCGTCAACAAGACCTATGACCGGCAAATCGTAGGAACCTTCAGAGGCGTCATCTGAAGACGTTTACGATAAGACCAGTAATATGCTCTGCCCCGGCTTTTTATTAGACAACGTCATTGATGGGCGAAGCATTCGGTCCGGAAACTCGAACAACTACCTATCTACAGCCAAGCTACTTCAACGAATATCTGAGATGCCATAGTAACGGAAAAAGAGAATATCTGCGTCATATCAAAGGCTGAAGATCAGTGTCTAATAAGTCTATTGGCATGAAGCAGGGAAGTTTATCCTGCCTGGCAGCTTTTCTAAATCTTAGGATTGGTATTGCTTTGTTATGGTTGGGTGCGTTACATCACCCACGTCATGTTTATTCCGCCTACCAGCGAAATTTGGGTGACCGTGGCCGGTTAACAGCCTGTGGTAGCAGTTTTTCCATATTCTCAACACCGACTGCTACTAAAATCCTTTGCTCACTTCTAAATGTCTTTGTTCGTGCATTGTTGTGTTGCCATGTTCCTTTTACCATCTTGTGAATCTCTCGAACATTATTACCCTATAGCGGTGTTCTCATGCATTTTCTTAAATTAGAACATCGATATACAGAACTCCAGAAGCTTACACACCTAACCTTCAGCTGCTAAAATGAATCTTTATAATGAGATCCTTTTCGCTACAAAAGATATAATGGATTTGAATGGGTCCGTCTATTAACAAGATAAGTAAGGACATTGTGAAAGTTTAATAACTCAAATGTGCATATACCTTTTGGGTATAACAACCCTTACACTGCCTAAATTAAGACCTGACACTGACATTGCAGATCCATTTTTTAATCCTGTCAATAGAAACAACTCACATCACTTCCCTTATCAGATGAAGGTCATCGTAAATAACTTTTTAATCTGCTTGATCTTGGCCCTGATCTTTCATTTAAAAGTAAAATTCTGGTAAAAATTACATTAAACTCGAAATTGTCTTAAAATTAAGTCAAAGGAAAGACTTTAACCCCAGCCCAGTAAAACCAAATTAACCGACCCCTTTTGCGCTATAATTGAAATTTTATACACTCAACATCAACATACAGACAAACTGAAGGCATCGAGTAGCTACACCAAGCCTATAACAGTCAACTGCAAAACAGCAGATGAACAGCTTTTGCAAAATCTTCCGGATCTCTGCTGCGCGAATCCCCCCTAGACCAGGCTGAACAGAACAATGAAGTAGGTATCCGTAAGTTAACCCGATAGCGAAACGGTCTCCTCTGATTTTAAACAATACCAGAGGCCAAAACGTGTGCCTATCTTCATCACGTCCACCTCACTTCATATCCGGGTTAAGCAACCCGTAGTCTCTTGTGTTTCTAGATTTATGAAACGATAAACGATTAAGATACCCCACGATTTCGAAGCCCTCATCCAAATATACATAATAGGAGTACTCTCCCTCGTCCAATCCCTTGGTAACACAACAACCCGTACTAACCTTTTTGTAAGCAGTGTACTTGAGATACTTGTAGTGCTTGTTATCGTACTTGATTTCCTCGGGAGTGAAAGTAAATTGCGAATTAATATGGTTGTAGTGCCGATTGTTATCGTCCTTATCCTGAAAAGGTAAAAGAGAAGAGAAGAGAAGAAGAATAAGAAAAAATAAAACGGATATTCCGCCATGAAGCGGAACATTATTATTTAACGATATGTCGGCCCTGGTATTTCCTGCAATATATGAGTACTGAGTACTTACATCCTTCACATTGTTATTGATGTCCTTGTATTGCTCCAGAGTTTTCTTATACTTGGCACTAAAGGAACTCTGACGTTCTCCGACACGTTGCATTCGCTTGCCATCAGCAGCATCTGAAAGGACGCAAATCAAGGAAAAAAAAAAATTTGAATTCCTTGTCAAAAGATAACAAATACGGATAGTCTTGGAAGAAATTGAGACAGAAAAAATAAAACAAACGAACGGAAGCACTACAATGTACGAGTATGCAGACATACATACATATGGGTAGTCTCGCGTTCTGTTATTGTTTGGAGAACTTACCCTTGCACGGGCAAAATCCCTTGCATGCTATCCGGATCGATGTGGAGTGGATGCAGTTGTGGTAATCTAATCTGCATAGAGATGAGTAAGTCCTATTGTCGGCGCCACACAAGAAAGTCGGCTTGGCGACAGGGCATGGCTTGCAGTTCCTGCTTTAAATAGAGGGATTCCGAAAACAAAAGACTGATTAAATATTTCATAGATACAAGTTTGTGGGTTTGTTTTTAGATGGACGAGTACTCGTATGCGGGTGTTGGAAAGTGTACATACGAATACTACCTACATACCACCATATGTATTGGCGTCTGTGTTGTCTGCTATTATGGTTATGAAGCTGATGGCTTGGAAAATGTTTTTCATTAAATCATCGTTATTAAATGGAGATGCCACTCACTCTGTACTGTAGTCGTACTACAACTATGTAAGTTGTACTCCTCCTACAGCTTCATAGTGAAAGGCTTATGCATAATTTAGAGAGGACCAATAAATAATTTCCGTTTTCTATTTTTGAATTCTTCTGTACGAGTATATAGTTTAAGTAGGAGTGCCTTACTTTACCTTACCAGTGAAGTGATCCCGAGTTGATGTACGAAAATGTTTGGTATTGAAATTAATTGAATTGATAAACAGACAGGAGCAACTATTGCTTTAAGCTATTACTTCCGAGAATCGAGTTTATTTAAAATAAATTCACAAGACTAAAGCATCGTTTGACCTTTCGGAATTATGAAACCATTTTGGCCAGACATACGAGTATTTGGTAATGGTACGAGTATATTAGATCTCTTACATTGCCCCGGGAATTAAAGATACTTCCTTAGATACTTTAAACAGAATTACCATTTTCAAGTGCTTTCCATATACGAGTACATTGAAGGAATGGGTAGGTTGTTATGAATCTTCCACCAGGAAACCATTTGTGAAAATGTTCTTCAAACAATATCCTCACAAACTCTACTGCAATTTGGTTCAGCTTCATTGAGTTCTTGAATAGCTTTTCGCCTGTGCACATTTGGTATTTTCTAATTTTAGGGAGACGTATTCTTCAAAGATCAATCAACATGGCACAAGAACTTGGCAATATGGTATGTGCTAATAAACTTTTAAAGGTATTCAATTGCTGAGGGTTCTTTCCAGATGGGTTGGTTTGTTATTGAAAGGCAATACTACACATTGCTTTTCTGGTACTTTCCTCGTATGCAAATATGTTTGCATCTGAATTATTGCTCATTCTGTATTTCGGAATTGCTTTATGATGATGTCGGAATCCGACTTCTGGTATATGTGAGTATTTTCCAAAGTTGACTACTTGGCGAATATTTTTAGAATTAAAAGAATGAAGTAACAAGTCGGCAGATAGTGTGTACTAAGAGGTATGAAGTCTAAATACAGCTGACAAACAAAACAATGTACTCATCCCATTCCTTTCATTGATGGAACGAATAAAGCACATTTAAAGCTAAGCTCTGAGATTAAGGACTACTTCTCAATTATTGTGTTTTCCTTTGAAGTACTTTAAACTCAAGAAGACTTGCTTTGCGCAGAGATGAGTATAACATACTCGTACTTCGTTCGTGATTGGGATATTTGATTTGACACGGAAGGTGGAAGGATTCCACCAGTAACCCAGTTCGGCCCATTCGAAATATTCGGTCACTGAAATGAAACCTTTTGTTTGTCAATAAGCTTTGAGAAAAGGCGTACAATGCTACAGCGAAGAAAAAGACGGGAGCTGGTGGCTAACATTGAAGAGTGATTCAATTCCGCCGGACGAGGATAACGACTTTCGAACTAATGGTCAAAAAATCAGGAGTATCAAGCGAATTTAGAAATGGATTTAAACTTGAAGCATACACTAATTCACGTCTTGAATATGGTCGGATGAAGGGATGCCCTTGGCTAGTCTAGCTTTAAAATAACAATGACTAAGAAGACGGTTAGCTCGGTAAGCTGCTTCTGTTGCGGAACATTTTGCATACTCGTACATTATCCTTCGGTACAGACCTGGTTAAGATGAGTTTTGTGGATATGCGCCGATTGCTGCACTAGAAATGACCTCCGAGGTTGGTCTTTTCACGACAAAGAGAAAGGTAATAGGTCTGACTCAACTAGTGTTTAATGGTACCACTCACTATACGTTTCTCTGATGAATCTCAGAAAATCTTCGAAGTTCTCTCGGTTTTCTGGCAGTGTAAAGGAGATGACAAGACATGGGATTTGTTTGGTCCTATACAGCTACGATAAGATCACTAATTCCTACGCGTTGTTTGTATTGTGGAACAAACTTTCACGAAAGTACGTCACTCCTGCTTTGGCTCTGATTTAGACCTACTGCCTTTCCTTAATATTTATATCATGAGCCGAACTCTCAAAACCATCTTCAATTTAAAGAGAAATGGTCTTCGATACCACACGCACTATGACCCTGTGCGCGGACTGTCTTTTGACTCTGGTCTTATGGATGCAATGGCATCAGAACTTCTGTTGCTAAAAAAAAAAAACAAAATCAACTTTCTCTGTTGGGTCTCTCTGGATGGCTCCAAAACTGATTTAGGACGCGGTGTTTTTGCTTTTAGAGGACGTTTTACTGGGTTCTTCGAAAAGTCGTTATTTTGTTTACAGTTGATTTTCAGGTGCGTTTATTTAATATATGTATGTACGTATTGAATACCAATCAATGACGCCATGGCCTTCTATTATTTCTCTGCACCTTCATAATACCGTGTTCATAAAACTTCCTATCTTTCTCTGCAAGGAAGGTGCCGCTTGATGAGGTTTTCAAAAGCAAACGTTCTACCATTCAAGGACTTTTCCAGCGAAATAAGTGTAGGTCTGGTAGCGCAAGATCTGGGCTATACCGTGGCTGTAGCAACACATACAAAACCAAGCTGCAACAATTTTTGCCGAGTGATCAAACTTGCGTATGGTGATGTCGCCATATCTTTACCATTGATCAGCTCGGCATCTGAATATCCAGCTTCTTTACGATTTCAAATGGCCGTGAATGCTTCCAATGGAAAATTTTAGAGCGGTAGCATGCTACCGAACTGGTGAATGCTTATCTGATCTCACCAATGATTTGATTTTATCGTCGTCAATCTCGGAAGGCCTACCGGTGCGATGAGCGCCTTCAAATGAAAAATCACCATCACGGAATCGGGTGAACCAGTTCTGGCACTGGCGTTCTTCGATGGCATTTCTGTCGTAAGCTTTATGCAACTTTTCCCCTGCCTCTGTTGCTTTCATCTCTTTTTGAAGCAATAAAGCGAAATTTCAAACACAAAACTCGAAGGAATCACGCCAAAATTTTTCGTTGTTTTCAGGTTAAGTGTCAATAACAAAACGCTCGCAAATATTTGACATTTTTGTCCCGTTCATATATAAATAAATGCGGTCAAAGCCATCTATTGCAAAAAAGGTAATGACTTTTTGAACAACCCAATAAATTTAACTCCTGATTGGGAAAAGTTGATTTGTCTTCTAAGCGGGCATACGAGTATACGTAGTCCTGATAACAATGAACAGCAAAGCTACACCCTAGGCCTTGCTGTACCTACAAGGTAGTTCGAAAACGCAGGGCTTCCCTCAGCGCAGGCATTCATTGAGTGCTGTTTGGAGTCCAGCTCATAATGGGATCACGGGAAATGCCTGATGAATTTGGTAGACGCGGCTCAAGGGAGGATTTATTACGACCCGAACCCGCATAAAACACCGTCCTTAATTAGGGCTCTTTTTGACATTTGGGTTTCGTTTGAGCATTATGGTAGATAGGTTGACTCTCCAGGGCTACGGCAAACCAAATAAATGCTCCCCGATTTTTCCAAGAGGTTAGTTATTAGAAAAGACTGTGTATTTCTTACTGGCGTATGAACGAACAGAACTCTTTTAATAAGCACCTTAATGGCCCAGGCATATTCATAACACAACATCTTGCGGCACTTGCTGGGACAGTGATGACTGCACGACGAAGGACATTATCCGGCCTACACTCGCATCAGTTGCGAGTATTCGCCGCTGGAACATTATGGAACGTTATCACTGAAGCGTTAACGAAAAAATGAGATACGAATATTTCAGTAACATATGGGACAAAGTCAATCCACCTGCGCCACAAAACCGCTTTGGATTCAGGCGAATAATTTGGTAATGACCTTTGGCTATTGTATACCCAACATAAAGGTCATCCTCGACTCATGAAAATAAAGTTCTCTGAATGCCAACTTACTCATGCCCATTTAAGATGGGAAGACCGATCTTTCTCTCTTTCTCTGGCAAGCCAACTGTTGGCATAGGAGAAGCGTGAAAAAGCCGTAAATGGTAGAAACAGCGCAATAGCCGGGTGTTTTCGGTGAGGTCGCAGAGTAGAGCAGTAAGGAAAACCAGCATACAGTGTTACATTGGGCAATTGGGCAAAGTGGGCAATTTTTCCGGTCAGTTGGGTATGGCCTGACTGCGGTGACACCATAATTATAATGCGAGATTTCAATTCTATTGCTCAAGGCCTTGGGAATCGAATCGGTTTGTCGATTTAAACAATTCCAGTTGGAGCTGCCACAATATCAAGCTGAGTCTCATGCTGCGTCCATAGGCAGAAATTATTGCTATCTTGTGCAACGAGTACAACGATTAGCTAACGTCTACCCAACAATTTAGCAGATCTATATAGTAGAATGAATATGGGAAACACAAATGAGCCGATATCTAAATGGAAGGCCATCATAATCAATTTGCCATTCAAGGACGCTCTCAGATTGCATTCATATAGTAGTCAACGCCCTACAACGTCAAATACTCGTATATTCACATACAATACCTTCACAGTTTGTTGATGACATGGAATGAAAATCACCTCACCTATAGAATGAAGTAAGCCTTCGCTCTTTTGCTAACACGGATCATTATAGATCTCTTGGTGAGATGTCGTGTTCTTCACAAGGCTTTTACTTTTCAGATATCAAAGGTCTCGGTTATGTGGTTAGCGACCTTAATGGAGTAACGAGCGATCTCCATTGTCATTCTGTGCAAACGGACGAGCTTAACAGGAATACCATAACAAGACTGTTTCTATATAGCTCTTCTCTTTAAGTGCTGTCATATGCAGCCTTAGAATCGATTAAGAGATGGTGAGTACCGGTTTGGGCTTTTTGAGTCTTTACAGGATCTGCCGGAGTTTGAAAATTTGATCCATTGTGCACTTTTCTGGCCTGAAATTCCACAGAAAAGGGCCATTCAGGTTGTTGACGAAGGGTTTCAAACGTTCACACAATATGGCAGAGAGGATCTTGAGGAGATGCAGGTTGTAGGGGTCCCATTTTTTGTGGGTCGGGCAAACGATGCAAGCTGAGATACCCTTCAAAGCCAATTTCAGTAGCTTGGAATATCTCGGCCAGTAAGTGGTCAGGTCCAGCTGCTTTGTTGGTTTTCAGCTTAGGTATTGCTATCTTTTCTTCGTTCTGGTCAGGTGGATAGAAGTTTTGGCTATCATCGCCTAAGTTCAATGGTCTATTCTGCTTAACGGTGGAATGTTGGGTTCTATCGTAGTTACCATATATAGTATACATATTTTCAAGACCCACTTCTTCATCGCCACAGGTTCCTGTACGAGTCTTCTTGCTTTGAAACGTTCTGTTTACCTGTTGGTAAAACTTCCGTACGTTACTCCTGGTGTACAACCTCATAATATCTTCGATCGCGCACTTCTCGTACTCTTGCATCTTCTTCTGAAGAAGCCGATGTTTTTCTCATTTTTTCAGCTCGTGGAGCCCATGAGTGACTCTCGTCCTTTATTGTAACGCCGTCTTGTAAGCTTCTTGTTTAGCTGCATGTGCTCGCCGGCATTCTTCATCAAATCAGGAATTTCTTGGTGGTGTTCGGGTGAAATCCAGCACATGAGTTGCGGTGTCTCTGATGGCACGATGGCAGCGCTGTAACTAGTCTACGGTACTTGATGCTGGCGGTACAGGAGTTGTTGAGAGATTTCGGGATACACGGTCAGCGAAGATTGCGGCGGTCCCTGGCGATTACAGCTTTTTAATGTTACAACTTCTCACTTCTTTATTGTGCCGCTTAGGAAACCTGAATTCGTACCTCGGCTCCAGCAAGGTGGTGATTCGAGCTAGAAAGTTCAGACGTCCAGAATACTGGAGGCATGTCTTATGTTTATCGTTTTATCCAGACACCTTGCGTCCCATTATGTATATTGAGATGAGGAACCCGTCTGCTTACTACATATAGTGATATTTTGTCCCGCCACAAAGTTAATAAGATCAAGTCCGTTACCAGATGTCGTGGCGTTTAGGCGTGTGTCCTCTTTTCCTATCTTGGCATACTTTGATCATTGCTCATCTGTCTCGTCGCTGAAATATTCTTTGGTGGCATCGGTCATTCTCGTCTTTTGTAAGGAAGATGGGCGCATGCTTATGTTATGGAATTTATCCTTGATGGGACATGTCATAAGACAGCCGATGAAAACTCGGAATTGAGTCTTCATATTGAAACCCTGGAAAACAGCAAGAGCGGCCTTCATACCAAAAATTGATAAAACTAACAATACGCTCGCCAAGAGCTTCAGACTAACTTCCCACATGTTGGAGAGTATGGAGAGAATGGTGGAACTTGATGTGGGCAAAATTATTTGCGAATGCTTCCTCTGTCTAAGATGCAATATGTCTATCAACACGGAAGATTCTGCGGGACTGCGTATCAAAACCTGGTGGTCAGTATTGAAAACACACTTGACAAGAAGGAGTTCGCGTTGAGCATTTTTTTCAATACTGATAGCACCTTTGCCAACACAACTTTCGACGGCAAACTTAATTCGGCCTAGCAATATGTGAGGGGGATGAACAAAGATTGCTAGCAGAACGGATTCCTGTCTATACGGCTATGGTCCGTGTTTAACGCTTTGCTTTTCTTAACGCAGATGATGTAGCTTGTCGTCTTGATTGTCATGCGGAATGTCCATTTGCAATAAATTGATGATGATGGTGATTTATGATCGATGCCTTAGTACGGAATCAATCCTTAAAAAACTGCGATCATTCACTAGCGATCATGCCTAATTTGAAATGTTTGGCGTTAAAAGGCTCCACCATCCTTTCTTAAAAAAGCTAAGTATCTGGCTCAGATCCTAGATGGCAAACTTATTTGAACTTAACATGTTGCGTCTAAGACCTTCAAGATGCTGTGAGCTTCCAGGTGGTGTAAGGTAGCGAGACATGACGATTGGACCCGAAAGGTCTTCTCCACACAGGGATCTCATTAGACCAATTTTATTCCATGTCAGTGATTTGATGAAATAAGCTTTAAACGAAATATGCTTTTAGTCGGCTCCCCATGTCTTGGCCGCTTTTGTTTTTTGGGACTTCTCCTAGCTTGCTTGGCTAGGCTTTAGACGCACTGTTGAGTCTCCATTCCGTAGATATTTATGTCAAAGCCATTATCCGTGTAGGGAAATATGTTTTCTGGTACAACTTGCATTGGTGTTTCTGGAGATGCTGCATTGTCCGAAAATATGAAGTCGACTTTCTCCGCATTCGAACAGGCTTTGATCTTATTCCGAAATATTTTCAGACCTTCAAGAATAGTTTCAGACGATGTGAAATTGGTTTCTTTATGGAGGACAACAGCTTAAGACGTCACTTCTTCTAAATATGAGAGGACATATGGAATTCTGATGGGAAAAGCCCTACAGGTAAAAGAGGCGATTTTTCTACATCCATAGCGACTCCTAGACTAGTTGTCTAAAGTCTAGCTGAACTCTCTTAACAGTTCCAGAATAGTTCATAGAAAGGCTCTTGCGGCTTCTCTGTACAAACTGTAATGAGGCTAAGAAATTATCTGGAGCCAAGCGCTCAGCTTCAAGATGACCAGGAAATCTGAACGTTCAGTTTGTAGATTAAGCTATCATGCGAGTATATCTGCGTTGGCACATTGACGTCGATGTAAAACCTCGTGAAACGTTAGCACTTTATGAAGACATAAATACTTATTTTGAGCAACAATATCTACAAATGTTCTCTAGAAGATAAACAACCTCTTTAAATTATTGAAGTCGAATCTCTGTTTGAAGATAAAGTCAATATCCTCATATACTCGTATATCCTGCGGATAGTAATAAATAACCGCGTGGCTCGCAAAATAATATCCTAATGAGGCTCGTGGACAAATTATTATAATTTAGATGAATGTAGATAGAATACATACATACGAGTATACTCGTACATGTGTAGGGATACCAGTTAAAAACTCAAGTCAATTTGAGCGTACTTTGCCACTGACTGACGAAATGTTGTACAACCATAAATCGGCTACGTAAAATGCTCGAGCTCGTAAAAAACCCAAAAATGACTTGAAATACAGAATCAGTAAATTTACACACGCAACGGCAACGGTAATGGTGATGGCAACAACGTCGACTGCCGATAATAAAATCCTTTGCCGAGAGCCAAATCGTGGGTGTCAGGACGATAAATTTACTTACCTGTATATAGGTGTATGTAGTTGTAGTAGTTAGTTATGGTTAGATTGTATGTACATACAGGTTAGAGGTAATAATCTGCATGCTAAGGTCAAAATAAATAACCTCGCTGTTACGTAATAACTTCTGACACCAGGCCAAATTAAATGAAGGCCAAATGGTCTACCACGATGAGGGGCTTACGAGTAGGTTATGCTAAAGTTATGATTCCCTTGGAATTAAGTCACTGGGTATAACCATGCTAAAGGATGACCGAAATGACTATTTGATTGAGGGTGAAATTGAAGAGGTTTTTTCGAACAATTTAGTGAAAGTAACGAGAATTTGTCCATTGTTTTGGGTTGTTTGTGGGATTACTTTGATATAATATGGAGTTAAGGGTTCATTTGCTATCGATTTAATTGGCGAGGATAATACCATTTTCTAAATTAATCATGGTAAACTGTTATCCATTGCTTTGACCTTTGATATATTCAAAGGGGTTTTAGAAGCAGTTGGCAATGGGCGCAATTTATGTCGGTATCTCAAATAATGGAAACGAAGGTAGGTATAGACGAAGAATATAGAGGCCTGGCATTGAAAAGACTTTGCAAAACTTATATTTCGAAAACCTGGTCAAAAGTACTAATCATTAGCGCTGTTTTAGGTTAGGTTAGGTTAAACAGGGGTGTGATGGATATGCCATCACACAGATACCAGGCACCAAAACGGGCATATCGCGATCCCTGTGGAACCAGTTGGATATGTCTTCAAATGGCAAAAACCTAAACAATCGTCCTGGTGAAACACCCAATTTTCTTGCAAAAGTCAAGAAGGCCTTTGATGTTTGTGCCGGTTTTCTAGGTAGGTTTTCGAAAAAGTATTCCCATAAAAATTTTCTTCGACTACGAGATATTGCCGCTCATTCACACTGTATGTGTGTTATGTCCTCAATAGCTTGCAGATCACCGCAGAATCTGCAGATATCCGTATCTGACAATTTGAGTATATTTGCGTGTTGCCGCAGGATACAGTGTCCTGTCAGGATACATATTATTGTCGTTAGTTTATCCGCCAAAGAGCGGCCAAAGAGTCTTGGATACCCTGTGTCCTTCAAAACCTGACCACCTTAGGTTGGCAGTCTTTGCGATTTCTTCCTCGATAGTGCTCCTCACTATGCAAAGGGGTAATTTGATGTTGGCAACCCCACTATCGTCGAGTAGCCTTCCTTTTCTTGCAAGCTCGTCCGCTTGTTCATTTCCTTTAATACCGCAGTGTCCTAGCACCCAGCAAAGTCGTATCCGGTTCTGGCTACATAGTGCCTTAAGCACTGTGCGACAGCTCCTGACTGTATCAGAGTTGACATTGGTTGATTCCATTGCCTCGACTGCGGCCGGTTATCGATGTAGATAGCGATATCTCTTTCGGTTACGAATCTCATCTGCATTAGCTCAACTGCCCTGAGGATAGCCAGAACCTCTGATTGGAAGACACTGCTTGCCCCCGGTAGTCTTATAGACACTCTTAGCTCTTGGTCTTCTGAGAAAATAACAGAACCAGTTCCTTCCTGTTTTTGAGCCATCTGTGAAAATTTGAATTTCATTCGACCTGATTATTGCATTTTTTTGCCAGCAAGTTTATCGGTCTGTAAATCAAGCGGTGTTAGGTACAAACAGGTGTCTAATGCTGCCGTGGTACGGAGGTACGGAACGCACCTGTAATGGCTATGGAAGCCGTTCTTTGAACCACCGCTAATTTTCTGTACATCATTTTCTTGATTATTGCTTTCCACCATACTAGTGCGCCGTATGTAAGTATGGGTCTTACCACCACCGTATATAGCCAGTACACCAAAGCCCCAAGCTTTTCCTACTGTTCTTTTGCAGATAAAAAGAGCATTATATGCCTTTTTGGTTATTTCCGCTACGCTAAGATTCCAATTAAGTTTTTGTCCAGAAACACACCCAGATACTTCGCGCTGTCCGAAAGGGAAAGTTCCGCTCTGTTGAGTTTTGGGAGTTTGAATTGCGATATCTTGTACTTTCTGCTAAAAAGAACCTGTTCCGTTTTGGAAGGGTTGACCTTGAGACCACGGCTTTTTGCCCAAGTGCTGACCGTGTTCAGGGCAACCTCCATAATGTCGCTTAAAATATTTAAGTGTTTTCCTTGCACTATTATGACCACGTCATTTGCGTATGCCGTTGTACTTATACGAGTACCTATTGCACTAAACTTTTTGAGGATGTCATTGATAACCGGTACCCCCAGGAGTGGAGATATAACTCCACCCTGAGTGGCTCCCCTGGTAACGGATATTATGACTGAGTTTTGTTCAATGGAATAGTTTATTGGACAAACTAGCTTGCAAGCATGTTGCAAACCCAATTTGTAATGCCCTGTTCAAGTCTACAAGAGCATTTTTAATGGCGGTGCACTCCACGTTATTGAACACTCCTTCAATATCGAGGAAGGCCGCCATCGCAAACTCTCCGGAGTGTAGACTCTTCTCTATTTTCCCCACCAACTCGTGCAGGGCGGTTTCTACAGATTTTCCTTTCATGTATGCATGCTGTGACTCAGTCAAAAAGCCATTACTGCATCTATTCCTAATGTGAATCCCCAATAATCGCTCCAGGGTTTTAAGCATAAGTGATGACAGACTTATTGGTCTGAAATCGTTCGCTGTTGTATGCCCTTGTTTGCCAAGCTATTGGTATGTACCCTATTTTTAGACTATGCCTAAGAATTTCCATAAGTTTTTCGATTGCTACTTCCGGTGCTTTATGTAGGATGATCGGTAGAATACCATCCGTAGCACTGTTTTAAGGACTCACGTGACATATATTGTCCGGTAAAAGTACCATCCTGTTGGACTCGTAGATTCAAAATTTCTTACGTGCTGACGCTATTATCACTGGCTCCTTCTGTCCTAGGAATTCAAAAAAGCCTATGGTGTTAAGTTGTGTGTTGTATTGTCAGAGTACTAGAACATGTAGGCAACTTTAATGTCTGAAACAACGCTCTACGTCTATGTAGAGCGGATTTGTCCTAGCCAGCTCAGATGACTGATCTGGCCAAGTTGATGTCGCTGACTAACTTGATGAGTTGGTTGTTGTATTTCCTCCTCCAAAGCCCGTCAACGCAAAAGGGACCATAAATCACTTGAAGAATCTCCAGTTGAAAACAGCCAAGAATATGTACTCGCACATATATCCGCATTCACTAATGCCAATGGTTCTGGGCCGTAGATTAAGGTAAGGATGATGAGGACCTTTCAAAAGGTCTCAACCATTTCCCGGCCAAGGAAACACCGATTGGCAATTGTGGGTCTTCGATCGATTTCTGGTCATGTTTCATCATCACAGTCAATAGCGCAGTAGAAGTGGGCAAAAACCCTTATTACCTCAAATTTAAAGCTGTCTATTGTAAAGCTCTGTCCGCTTCGTCGATTTTATGAGTCTTTCTTGTCGGAAGGATTTGCTTGGTTTTGCCCTTATTCACAGCTAAGCCCAATGATTATGATGCGAATGCCACAGATTTTGCAGCGTTAACGTGTATTCGTACGCTGATATTGGCTAACAACCTGCGTGTTGTCAGCGGAGCTCGGAATTCATATAGAAATCTTCCACTTGGTGTCGCACTTGAAGCTTATGAAGCATACGCTGTGTGCGAAACTTGACCCGAAGACGCTTTCAATGGAGCAAATCTGGGAAGACTCTTTCGAGCAGATTACAATCGGCGGTCAGGAGAGGCTATGATCACTGAAAATGAAATTTGGATATTTGTGTTTTTTCTTTAATAATTAGCGCAGGCTCAATGGATTTACGATAAACGTTGGTTTTGAATCTTTGCTGGTTCCACTGTCTGGGAAATAAAAAGTTGGGAGAGCATCTCACAAGGGAGTTGTACCGCTTAAGAAAAGATCTCGATATTTCAGAGTACGTCCAAAAGTGGGCTTAATAGTAAAATGATGAGCATTCATAGCCAGATGGATGTTACGGTTGAAGGTCTGAAGCGGAGGAATGCTGCTGGCAATTTCGATGGTGCACTTGTGAAAATAGCAATAGAACAGTGTAACACAGGAGAGATTTTGTCGGTGTTCGATGGTGTCAATTAACTGGGCAATATCGGTATATCGGCTTCAGCTATGAGTTATATCGCACGTTTTTAAATCTTAGCTAGCAAGTACAGAGGGGTCTTAGGAGCACTTAACCATACCTTCTGATCAAAAAGTACCTGGAATTTGCCATTCAAACAAACCGCGCTTGAGACATTATCAAAAGCTTTGTTTTTGTTTTTGTTTTTGGTTAGTACACCTTTTATCAGGCGCTCAAATATCTGCTTGAGCGCCATTTGTTGTGAGTTCTTGCGTGACACCTTTGTAAACAAGTCGGTGTTTGTTGGGCAAAGAGTCTGTCTGAAATTTTGTGTTTCTAACAAAATATCATGTGCGGAAGCGTTAAAGCGTTATTAACGGTAGCCTACAGGGACTCGACAATGTCGAAAACACAAGCGTACAAGTTTTACAAAGAGTTAAAAGCGGACCATACTGTGATTGATGATAGGCTCCGTTCCGGTCGTCCATCCAACAGTATGACTGACGTAATCTTTGAAAAAGCTTAGAAAATCGTCCTCGCAGATCGCCTTGCGAGAATAGCAGCCGATGTTGGTGTCTCGTTCGGATCGGTGCAGAGCGTTATGCGTTATGTTGAAGCTTGTGCCGAAAGTGCTGAATTCATTGCACACACATCTCATCTTTTACCCGACTATTTGATCAAAAACAACGTTCATCATTCCGCAGGCTCCGTATTCACCTGACATGACTCCTTGTGACCGTTTCCCATTCCCACGACTCAATTTACCACTTCGCGTAAAGCGTTTTGAGACGATTGAGGCCATAAAGGAGAATTCGCAGAGGGAGTTAAAGGAGATTCCAAAATCGGCCTATGAAAAGTGTTTTGAAGATTGGAGGAAGCGTTAGAATATGAGTATCGTTTGCGATGGAGATTGAACCGTTTTCGTTGTATTGAAGAATTTTGAAGGTATTTTTTGATCAGACGGTATGCGGGCATTGTATGACTGTTTTGGGCGGATGTATATGGCATCCAATGTTTAGTATTACATGAAAGTTAGGAAACTTAGGGTTTCGGCCAAAGTTATGTTATGGGGTGATTTGCTGATACTGTAAATTCACTGGGCTTGCAATTTGTTAATGAATTCAACCCTACTCATTTTCAACCTGACAAAATACCCTATTTGATTGATGTTTCTATTGTCTCCCAAATGGACTTAGTAGAGTAATATGACCATATTGCTACCCCTGGATTCTCTTACCATGTTCTGTGTCCTTGTTCAAATGAAACATTCATTCAATCCCGTCAGTTTTCTTCCACTGACGTCGGCAATTTGTTTAATGATTGTTATAACCATGATTGGTCACCAATATATTGCTCGTAAGATGTATATGCACAATCTTTTGAACTAAAAAAAACATTGACTATATTATTAATAAACACGTGCCCCTCAAAACTAGGAAAATACGTAGAAAATAGAAATTTTCCTTGGTTCACCCTTGGGAGATATAAATGTCCATTCTTGTATGACCAATTCCGACAAATCCGTAACGCAGTATCCTCCTTGATTCGTAAAGGCAAAACTAAGTATTATCAAGCAAAGTCTAATTCTGATCTGATAAGTCAAGGCATCACCAAAAGTGACTCTGACAATTACAATATTGAACTCTAGGGCTTTCCTTGAAATATAGCACTCACCAGAATCTAGTTTCTCAATCCTTTTGCACTTTAATGCAGGCACGTCCACGCTGGTTCGCAGTTGGTTTTCAAGACATATTACAATAAAAAAAAAAAATAAATTCAATATGGCGGGGTTTCTTCGGCTTCGAACAAGGTGTTGCCGCTAATGTGTGAGACCGGGAAATTTAGGTGCTGCCAAGTTTGACAACAGAGCTTAATCAAAAATTTGCCAATAGTACACTAGATATGAAAAATTCGGGTCAAAATATCTCGTTTGGCAGGCTATTTGCCAACGTGGACACAGAAGCTCATCGTTTATTACAACGGGAACAATTAACGGAGAAGTGTACATTAACGAGTGCCTAAGAAAACGGTTGATTCCTATCTTAAACAAACACGAGGGTTCAACATTATTTTGGCCAGATTTAGCTTCAGCTCACTATGCTCATGCGACGTTGAGCTTTCTTGTTGCTAAAAATGTCGACTTTGTCCCAAAAGACATGAATCCACCCAATGTTCCACAGTGCCGTCCCAATGAAAGGTATTGGGCTTTGGTCAAAGCTAAATTGAGGAAAAGTGAGCAGTGTGCAAAGGACGTAACAGACTTTAGGGCTAAATGGAAAAGAGCGTCCAAAAAGATCACGGATGTAACTGTCACCAACCTTATGAAGGACATTCGAAAGAAGTTGAGGAAAGAATGGGAACCCAAATAATTTTTTTTTATTTTTTGTAATTGTGAATGAATTTAATAATTCAAAACAGAGTTTTAAAGCAAATAAAAAAAATTTACATGAATTATGAAAATATTTTTTTTTTTTACTTTGAAGTTACCAAATTTTATTCGTTTCAGTCCTTAGTTTTTCAATCTGAATCAGTTGAAGGAATGCAACGAATGATGAACCGACTTGAGAGTTACTGTGAACTTAGGAATCTGTTCGTTAATTTAGAGAAATTTAAAATGATGGTCTTCAGAGCTGGTGGCGGTAGATATGCTGTTAATGAGAAATGAACCTACGAATCGGAAAATGTCTCAATAACTCGGGAGTATAAGTATCTGGGTATATCAATCGCGTCGAATCTTAGAGTGGGAAAAGAGCTGTTTCTTCAATATGGAGCCGATGCATCAACAATAAATATACATATCGAGCGCAGCTCAAAACTGAAATTATTTCGTGAGACTGCAGACTGCAGAAGTTTGGGGATACTGTCAATTTTAGGAGGTTGAAAGATTCTTGAGATATTTTCTGAAACACACTTTCCGGTTACCAGTTTGCCACCCTTATTATATGCTGGATTTGGAAACAACAGTGTCACTTCTACTTTTGGAAACGTTTAAACTGCACTTTGATTATGACATTAAAGTACTGGAGATGGAAGAGGGACGGCTGCCCAAACTACAATAGTATTCCAGAGAAGCGGAAACTTCACAACATAGAATGCTCTACACCCAGCTGAATTATAGTCTTCAAGAACACAGGTTCCTCCTTAATTTAATATTTAAAGTAAGAGCGAAAATAATTAATTTAAATTACATCCCACATCGACCTGGCCGGCCAATTCCATGCGACCTGTGTAATCTACAAGAAAGGGACTATGTATACCATTTTATTGCCAGATGTCCTATCTTAAGCGAATTTCGTGTAAGACACTTTGGTGTAAACAAAATGAATATGAATGATGTTCTGAACATGTGATGTGAAGTAGATTTTAGGAATTGCCAATCAATGGGCCGAGCCATATTAAACTTAAGTTTATTTAATTACAATGTCTAATTTAAGTCTTTTTTCTTTTAAATAAACCTTTCAATGCTACTACTTCAATACTTCCAGTGGATTTGTGTATGTTAAGATCTTTAAGTACTCCTGCTACTACACGAATGCGAAAGTGGATTCGTTCTATTGAAAATTCGACGCACTCGAGTGTAGGCGGAGACAAGGCATAATCTGGAAGTGTTGAGCCGATTGCCAAGTGTGCAGGAAGCAGAGCAAACAGCCGGAATGCCATCATAAATGAGCGTTGGAATGGAGAATGAGGCAGAATTGTTTTTGACGAACGACCAAATGCTTTTACTGCCTTTGGGATATTTTTTTGCCTCACTTTTTCAATTTAAATCTCATACACTTAAGAAAGGGGTTCCTTTCTGGCTCGTTTGAATTTTTTCCGGTTTGGTGTTGTAGGACCGAAAAAACTCTTCCCTGATTGCCTGTTTACAGCTCGAATCGTACCCTGCCTTCTTTTTTGGCATGGTACACTTCATCCGAAGAGGGATAAAGAATCTCATTCCAAAGAGATTAGTGTCTGCGCTCATATCAGCAGCGGTATCCACATCGCTAATGAGGAAACATAATGACCTGTTGAAATTCCTAGAGAAGCTGTTAAGTCTGCTCCAATTGGCTTTGTCGTATTGGGAAACGTTTCACTTATGAATTTTTTCTCTAACACAGTGGTTCGACGATCCTAGAGGAGAGTGCACATCAAGGGTTTTCTTGTCTGGGTGAGAAGTTAAAAACAAGTCTAGGGTGTTGGCGGTATGGCTATTTATTTAGAAGGCGGTCAACTTCTTTTCCACAATTATGAAGGCTTCGCCCATTAATGACGTGTCTAATAAAAAGTGGGGGCAGAGCATCGTAAAAATCTTCAGATGACGCCACCGATTTGACCAGTTAACAGTTGCCGGTCATAGATCTTGTTGGAGGCCGGACCACCGGTAGTCTCTACCAGGACTTAAATCACAGTACCATGGGAGTCAGGAGCCCCGCGAATCTCGATCCGGGCCTGCCTTGTCGAGGTAGGCCCCCTTGTGAGAGCGTCATGGTGACTGTGGTTTAAACCCAAAGTCGAGGTAAGGGTCTTCCTGTTGGTTTGACCCAATGTAGAGTTGCAATAAGTACTGGATGCTGTGACCCTAAGAACAGTAAGAGGTTTTAGATCGGCCTCGACCCATACCATGGGTGCTTTGGTATCTAAGGAAGGCGGCAGAATGATGGCAAGGCGTATCCTTGCTCCAATGGATGTATGGGCATTCCGTAAACTTAAGTCTATACGACAGGTGTTTACGATAAAAACCAGAGACAATGTTGTCTGTCCAGAATGTCGAAGCCACCCAGAGTAGAGTATATTGAAATCATCTGTAATAACGATTTCGCAGTATGGGAATACAGGGATAAAATTATTTGTATGGAGCCAGATAGGACAGGTTGTGGCTCCAAAATACGTAACTGAGTTAGCTGTTCGTTGGAGCACGTGAATCGTATTCACAAACGAAAACAGTGCTCTAAGGAGTCGTCCACTATAAGTTCGAACCTCAGTTCCAGACTGCTAATGTGATCTTTTATCCAAAGGTTTTGCATCGGCTATGCGCGAGCATCACTTGTATGCGCAATATTACGGAAAGATTCTGGACTGTTTGGGTCTTCTCTGAGCTCTGCCATAGTGTAGATATTCGACTGATTGTGGTCTAAGTGAACTTATAGGGACCAGTCACATCGCTGCTAAATAGTTTCAGGCGTTTACATATGTTAATATGGCAGACATAATTTTATGCGCTATGTTAGGAGACTGATGTCTCTTTTAGGACAGTAAAGAGGCTCTTTTTTCGTATGGATTGGGAAAAGGATGCTAAGTGCTAGTACTTCAAAAGATTTAGCAAGTAGCGCATCTACTCCAACAAACTTGTTATACTTATGCTTAAATATTAGTTTCTTTTGTCCATCTCTGTGGTGTGGATTGAAGTCTTGGTTTTTATCGGATTTTGATAGTTCGTTCTGTCTGACATTGGAATTTGAGTCATATCAATGGTTTAGCACAGGTAATTTTGCCATGTCGTCAGCACCGACTGTGACTCCACTACATTTCCTTGTTCAACTTTCCAAGTCTCTCTCTCTCTTGTTGCCTTGACGCGATCTTTTTACTTTTCGGTAAAACTCCCAAAGGTGGTTCTTGAATTAGTACCATTTCCAAGATCAAGTGCTTCTCATGCTTTTTTCTCTTATGCTTTGCTTATAGAATGCACGAGACGCTTTCTGTGAAGTGCCGCTTCATAGGCACTTGAGGGGGTGGTCGGATGAAATCCTGTTGCATCGTTTTTCACGCTTTCTTAGTGTCGAGGTTAAAGGATGCGCTACCGACAAAGCATCTGGCAATTTATTACAACTGCAGCCGTTCTTGTGAACTGTGAGACATCCGTATAAAGAGACGAAGATTTACCTAACCAGGAGAGAAATTTAAAAATGTCGTCCTCCACATAGACGTATTCTCGCAGCCACTGGAGTTCTGGTGTCATTGCGTCAGATCAGAGTCAAAGGACAATAGGCCACTGAAACTCCACTGCGAGTTGTATAAAATAACTTTTAGACTACAGCCAATAATATGAATATCAAGAAGAGGTAGATTCATCAGTGCGTTTATAACAGAGCCAGGAGTGATGCGGAAAGTTCTCATGAAAGCAAGGCAGACTATTCCTGAAACACATAACAGAATTGTTTACATTATAGCGGTGTAGATCCAGGTAACAAGTCCAATGTCTTACCAAAAACGTCCTCACTCTAACAGAAAGCCAAATACAAAATGGAGAAGGTCCAGGCAGCTTCCTCTTTCTTGTGTAGGGAATAACATCACAACGAAAGCATACGCATCAACCATGGATTTTTTTGAGGGCTGCCTACGCTTAAGAGTAAACAGTTGAGAGCATAATCCAATGGATAGCAGCTACATGATTCTTATGTGCCTTAAGGTAGAACTTAAAAGTTAGAAGTTAGAGCCTTGAGCAGAGAGGGATCCAGTATGCATCATAGCAATATGGATAGAACGCCGGCCTGCAACTAACCTTCTGTTACCCATGTCATCACATGTTGACCGCAGACAGCATCCGCAATCAAATTTCTGTGGTGATTTTCATCGATTTTCGGTATAAAAGCTATCATAGCTCTCACTGCTCCTCAGGTGTGCGGAACCCCAAGCCTCCAGTAGAAATGTTATCAGCTTCTTTGGAGAACTCGATATCATATCATTGCCAGGTGGCTTGAAGCCATCAAACTGTCACCACGACTGATGGCAGCTACTAAATATTGCGAGTTGCATTAACTATTTCACTTGCACTTGGAATGAAGTAATATGGGCAGTTTGTAGGGTGTTTATGATTTGGTTACCTAGAATGCGAGTTTTGAGGAAGAGGCAACGAGTTTTGATAGTTGAGTTAGTGTTGGTTATACCGAATTTTCCTAACGTTTTTCGATCAGTCTGCAGACTCTTTGATATTCCAATGAGTCTATAAAATTAAGGTTGGTTGACTTTTACAGATTCCAGTCATTACGGAAATAAGAATAAGAACGTTTTCTGGTTTCCTTACGAAGTAGCTTTCTACACCGTAGAACAGGCTATCTGTAAAAGATTTTCCTAACTGGAGACGCAAGTTCAAAATAATTGGTAAGGACATTTTTTAAAAAAATAAATCTCAACTATCTAATTATTTTGATGTGATAAACCTCAAGCTTCCCAACTGACTAGGGCCACAGATGTGTATCACAGAAAGTTTGCGATTAAAAAAGGAAAAACAACTTTTGATTGTTGGAGGTTTATATGATCTTTGCACCGATTTTCATTCCTTTTTTTGAGGCTGTTTCGGGCAACAGAAAGAGGCGCCGGATTGATTTATTTGTTGGCATTCCAGAACCCAAACTTCTTTACCGTCCACTGGTCTATAGCCAAGTTTGGCTGTCAACTTTTGCGTCTTCGACTTGTCCTGTGACTCGCTTTTACTTTTCTGCTGATTAAGTTGATTCTTTAATGGTGACCTTTTAAATTGTGTCTTTTCTTGAGCAAATCCAGTCTTTTCGGTATATACATAGAATCAAGGTATCAGAATCAGCAGTATGATTGTGGGTTGAAACAGTTAGAGGAGTGAGCAAAAAAGACTGATACCCTTCGCCATTCTCTCCATCTGTCCTCGGAGTTGAAAGTTCTAATGACTCCAGGATCAACTAGGAAAATATGGGGGTTTTGCAAGTGTCCTAAGACCTTTCTGTCATACCAAACGAACTCAAAAAAAAAAAAAAACGTTGCTACCTACTCAGAAGGGCATCGAAATGGTTGTTAGCGAGGCAACGTTTTGTCACCAGATATGTGTTTCGATTTCCGATTTCCAACCTGCAATTTTCCTAAGCTTTTGTCCGTAAATTTAAGTAACGTGCCCACTTTCGCCACTTGCCAACACTTTCTAATTCCATCAAAAGATCGAGAAGGGTAGTTTGATAAACTTGACTAGTAACGAGGGGTGGCTTATGAGCCTTAACCCCATTCAAATATCGGAAAATAATGAATCTAACAGATTCTAATGGATTTCTAATCATCTTTAATGCATGAATAGAATCCTTGACGAAATGAATTGGTTTTCCATTTTGGAAGTTCCTCAAAATCACATTACCCTAAGGCGTGAATATTACAAATCATCGTAACACGTGTTTTCGAATTACTTGCCTCACACAGACAGTCATATTGTAGATATGATGAAGAAGAGATTTTTTAATTTCTATTTTCAATCTCAAACCACTTCTCCATCCATCCACCAAAGCAACTCCACCCGCCGTCTAATGATGATGGAATTTAAATGAAATATTCTTCGGACCAACGCACAGAATATTGATTAGAAAATAAGTAATCCTGTAAGAAATTCCGCACGGATACAGGGTGTTACGGGTCCTCATACTCTCTATCCACTAGTTTAAATCAATATTCCGCACAGAAAGCAAACCAAAAAGGAAAAGTTAATTAATTCTTCTTTCGTGCATTGGTTTCAAGGTCGAATGGTCTTTGCTTTAGCTTCGTGTCGTTTGTCAGCCATAAAGTCATCCTATTCCAATGAAAGGTCAAAGAAAAAAATGCATTTCTTCCAAGGAATACTTGAACAGTTTTCTTTGAGAAACATTTTTTGCTCTATTTTTCTATAAGAAACGGCCATTAATTCGCGTGCGAAATACTAATTTACCTTTGGGTCAAACGGCATGCTTTACGAGCTCTAATACACCCGAACACACGTTCTGACTATGCCTACCTAAATATAATACAAATGTACACTGGTATGTAAGTATGCCTTCCTCACATAGATATTCCATCCTTGCCAGTACCTTGGCTATACGGTAAGCCTATTTCTATAACTACATAGGTGAGTCATAGTATCCATATCGGTAGTCGTATTCACATTTGTATTCGTATCCGTGGCCGTATCTGCACGAAATATCCGTTCTAGAGCGTAAAAACGATGAAAAGACTTGTCACTGAAAATTCAGCTGATTAGAAAGAGGAGACACACACAAGAAGCCCAAGAAGACGACACAGGGTGTAGTGTACGTAAATATTTGATGCCATTTGCGCATTACCTGTAGGGATCGCAGAGGACAGAGTTTTTATCCCTACAGACATTTGTTAATAATGAAAATGTGAGCAACGCCCTGAATAGGTAGTAGAAATGAATTTCAAATTGCTGCCTGCCTCAGACACCATTGAGAATATTGTACCAGGAACCATGAGTTATGTAGCAATCCCAGAATCAGGGGCTGAGGAGCACATCAAACGCCCTTCGATGGCAACATTTGTTCGAGTCGTAAACTTTCAACATTGGGATATACTCGTACCATACTCATACGAAACGAATATGGTACATTGCTACTCGTAAAGTTGAAAGAAAATTTAAGCTTCTCATTCGTGAATGTAAACTGGTGTGAGATGTAGTGGTACAGTCGTGTTTTTTTAAGATTCCATTCTTCGTTTTTTCTTTGCCAATCAAATTGGTGGTATCGTCCTTTTTAGGGTGTTGAAAAGGCTGTTGCTATGTAGCAGCCTTAGGTGCTGCAGGTAGTGAGGACTTCATTTAATTGTATCTTGTTTCCTTTAGTTGAAATCGTGGTGGCGAGTAAGAACACTTCAGCAAATAAAAATAATCACGTGAATGTATTTTCATTTTATTATGAGAGGTGAGTGGTCAGAGCAGCTTCTAGTGGTACATAGTATCACACATTGTTCAAAGGACAAAATAGGATAAAGTATGGGCTTCGAAGTTAACTTCTGTGAATTGAGAGAAAAGTTTTAAGGTCTAATTGTTTTAGTCACAGATTTTTTCTAGCTCCTTTTTCGAGACTTACATAGGTAGTAACAAAATATATTTGAAACTCAGTTCTAGGCATGTTTAGATTAAATGTATATGAGTCACTGTAATAAGGCTTAGAGAGCGTTTATGCAACTAAATACACACAATTCATCACTTTACTTAGCTTACACATCGAGAGCCTCTGATTGGGAAATCGCAGTCTTCGATCCCTCTTGACCATGGGGACGCTGTTCCTAGTTTCACATCTCAGCATATGTAAATGCAAATTAGCAGCGCTTCATAATTACGCCATTGTCATCGGAAAACAGACAACGATTTTCGGCTATGCACGTGGAATGTTCGAACCCTTTACAGAAGGTATCTGCTATGGTGGTTACTATAGAGAAGAGAAACAGCACCCATTGCGGAATTGTCATCGGTGAAAGCTCTTAACAAAAAGTCTTGAACTTAACGCCTGTGATTCACGTCCACAGAGGAGAAGGACGAATTTATTAAATATGTTTTCTACTAGGTCCTCGATCAAACTCATGAGCAGTGTCCTTACCGCGATGTTAAGATCATCCTTGGTGGTTTCAACACCTAGCTAGGAAAAGAGGGCATCTTTTCCTACACATTTGGAAGTCATAGCTTTCATGCCACCACCTCTGAGAATGGCTGACAGACTTTGTGGTGGCGCGAAATGCCATCACACCCGGAAAACCTTTCCCACACTGACATTGTTCCAATAATCTGGTTGTCCCAACATTTCGAGGAGCTGGCAACGACTCGGACCACTATCGACCACTAGACGGAAGGCAAAGCACTTAAATAGTACTGTGGGATAATTTGACATCCGCAAGAGACTATTAGAGTTTTATCTAACAACATCTTTACATCGGTTTCACTGTCGCATATGACAGAATCAA
Organism: Volucella zonaria; assembly: GCA_963966105.1. Lineage (NCBI taxonomy): Eukaryota > Metazoa > Arthropoda > Insecta > Diptera > Syrphidae > Volucella > Volucella zonaria. The sequence continues at coordinate 233,791,914 of OZ014530.1, read as the reverse complement.
TTGAGTTGAGCTATTTAGAGCAATGTGGATTACAGTGGAGAAGGCCCACTTCTCAGAGGGACAACGCGGTAAAGAAAGACCTCATCTTAGGCAGCACGCTCAAGTACAAAGGCATCTTAATCAGCTTGGTTAGCCCAGCTGGAAACGATAAGCAGAAATCGCTCTAAATGGAAAGAGCTGTTAGTATTCAGGTCTATTCCGGACTGTAGCGCAATGGTTCATAGGCTCTATCTTCGTCAAACCTCTACTGCGTGGAGTTATTTGTTCAGAACTATCTCGAAATTTGATGATGTGGCTCACAGATGGTCCATCTACTCGTATAATGGGTGACTTCGTCCTCATAAACTTTAGGACCAACTCTTTTCGCCTGTTCTTCTATTGATGTAAAGGCCTGTATGACGGGAACGACCACTTATGTCGATGTCATTGTGGACTACATACCGTATTTAATCCGTTCGGAACCTTGGATTTCAATCGCTCTCGATTTTGTTCAATAAAATAATGATTAGTGGCGATCGAATGCTCAACTAGTGGAGGGAAAGCTTTCTTGTTCTACTTTATAAAATCAAAGGCGTCACGAGAAAATGGAACAACTACCAAACGAAACGAATGTCACGTACTTATTTACTTATGTGGCGCTACAGTTCGGGGTGAACCTGGTCTTCAACAAAATCTCCAATTTGCCCGGTTTTCAGCTAACTCCCTCCAGTTGCGAACTTCAAGTCGGTTGAGTTCCCCTTCTATTTTTGAGTGCCACCCTAGATTCGAATACCGGCTTGCGGGCTATGGTATTGTTGTCCATTCGCTGTATATGTCCTAGCTATTTCAAGAGATTGATGCGCAATTTTCTGGGTACACAGCTTGTATAGTTCGTTGCTGAATCTTCTTCTCCCAAGCCCATCAACGCAAACGGGACCGAATATTTTTCGAAGGATTTTTCTCTAGACATGATTAAGGATATCTTCATCCGCTGTCGATTGAGTCCATGCTTGAGCGCCATAAAGTGGAACTATGATGATCAAGATCGTATATAGAGGCTCCTTAGTTTTTCGGGATAGGGCAATTGAGTAGTAAATTGCCATCTTAGTCCAGAGAAACATCGATTGGCAAGAGCGATTATTCGTTTTATTTCTGCTGAGGCATTGTTGGCATTATTTATAGCAGAGCCGAAATAGAAAATGTCCATTAATACCTCGGAATTCATCGATGTTGTGTATCCCTTCTTGTTGACAGCATATACTTAGTTTTGCCCTTACTTACCGCTAAACCCATTTTGGTGGCTTCTGTTTTAATGTTAGCGAACGCATCGGTGACACCCCGATGAGCCCTCCAATAATGCCAATATCTTCGGCGTACGCTACTAGTTGCACAGACTCTTGAAAGATTGAACCTCCAGTGTTTGCTTGTGAGTTCCGCACAGGTCTTTCAAATATGATGTTAAAGAAGTCACATAACTGCGCGTCATCTTGTCTGAAACCTTTCTTGACATCAAAGGTCTCGGTTAAGTCGTTACCGGCTTTAATGAAGCAGAAAGCGTTCTCAATCCTCGTTCAGCACAGACAAACGAGCTTGACAAAGATGCCAAAACTAGACATGGTTCCATATAGCTCGTCTCTATAAATGCTGTCATATGCGGCCTTAAAAGGTGGTGGGTATCGATTTGCACTTCTTCACTTTTTTCCAGGATCTGCTGGAGTGTCTGAAATTGCACTGATAGGGGCCAATCGAGTTGTTGATGAAGGGTTTCAGACACTCACACAATATGGCAGATAAGATCTTATATACGATGTTGAGTAGACTAACATCTTTATTATTGTTGGCACCGTTGAGGTGGTCTCATTTTTTGTGGATAGGGCACATGATGCTGAGATTCCATTCAACAGGCATACACACTTTTGACCAGTTCAGAGAAATGAGTTGGTGTATACTCTCCATAAAGCCATTTCCAGTACCTTCGAAGACCTCGAGGCCGTCAGGTCCAGCTGATTTTAGCTTAAATATTGCTGTCCTTGCTTTGTTTTGAACAGGTGAACAGAAGTTTTGGCTATGATCGTCAAAGTTGAATGGTCTACACTTCTACTCTGCCTCACGGCGGGATGTTGAACTTCTTTGCCGTTATACAGTCTGCACAAAAAGGTTTTCCAAATTCTCAGCACCGACTGTGACTCTACAACAAGGTTTCCTTTTTCACCGCTACAGGCGATGTACGGGTCTTGTTGCCTTGACATGTTCTTTCCACCTTTTGGTAAAACACCCGTACATTGTTTCTGGAGTATGGACTCTCAATATCTTCGAAGGCGCGCTCTTCCTGCTCTTTTATCTTCTTCTGGAGAAGCCGATGTTCTTCCCGTCTTTTTTGCTCATAGGACTCACGAGCGGCTTTCGTCCTTCGTTGCAACGTCGCTTTATAGGTTTCTTATTTAGCTGCATGCGCTTGCCGGCATTCTTCATCAAACTAGGGATTTCTTGGTGGTGGTCGGGTGAAGCCAAGCACACCAGTTACGGCATCTTTGATGGCATGTTGGCAGCTTTGCCACTTGTCTTCGGTACTTGATGCTGGCGGGATGCGAGTTGTTGAGAGATTTCGGGTTGCGCATTTGGCGAAGATTCTGGCGGTTTCTTGCGATTTCAGCTTTTCCACGTTATATCTTCTCACCGTAGTTGTTCTTTATTGAGTCGCATACTATGAAAATGTACGAGAGAATCCTAGACAGTCGACAATGCAATATTACATATTAAACTCATGATAGTCACTAAGGCTTTGTGGGCGGAGGGCCGAAATGAAATTCAAAGTTTACGGATCGCAAAGCCCCTTGGGACCTGTATATCGTCTTCGTCAACTTGGTAAAGCGTTCAGCAGATTTCCCAAAGACCTCATTTGAACGGTGCTAATGTCTCAACATGTACCCGAGGCATATATAAAAATGACGTCGAAACGCAAGTTAATTGCTCAGTGGGAATAACCGCAGAATTCGAAGCAGAAGTTTGAGTTCAGCAACGATATCATAAACAACGACGAGACAGCTCTTCAGGCGACTATATCCACTGGATAAAGTGGATAAAATCAATCGTACCATACATCTTCTTTGCCGTTCTTACGAAAACGTGAGTCCAACTTTGGAAATTGTTAAAGAAGTCATTGTACCAAGCTCGGAACGATTTAAATACTAATGCTCCCTGGTTAACACCAAAGAAAGGGGCGAAAGCTTCGTAGTATTTTGTGAGAGAAATTCCGGTTAAACATAACATAAACATATACGATTGTCGCTCAAATTTCTGAATAAGCACTACTGCATGCGTTAGGTTGTACCACGAATAGCTGCTCTAATTCCGGGATCGGGCTAAGGAAAAAAAATCAAGATTTTGCAGTGTTTGATGGGGCGGAATGCCATTGGCGATTTCGTGCAGAACAAGGTATTGAAAGAGCCATTCCCTTTTAGATCCTCTTAGAGGGCATAAATTGACTAGAAAATATTAGCGTCACCAGTAAATTTCAATCAAAGCGGGCAAAGCATTTTGGAATTATTAAATTTCACTCGGTTGGTGGTTCCGAAAGAACGAAAAGCAAACAGCTCAGCCAACAGCAAAGTAATATATTAGATTAGCAGTGACAGATCGATCAATTATGAAGACTTAAAAGAGTGTTGGACGCAAAACGAAACCCTGTGGCACACCAGCATTTTATGGAAATAATGAAAACTCTCCAAAACAGCTTGAATTGATGTACTCAAGTACACTTGCTAATTTAGGACTTGAAAAGTAAATTCTTCTCATTGAAGATTCGACGAGCTGTAGTGCATGCCGAAACATGTAAATCTAGAAGTGCCAACAGTAACTGCAGGCTGATGCAACCGTAGGTCGGTTCGGACATTCAGAGATAGTGTTTTCATCGTCATCACTGTAACAGAGGGATTGTCAGGATATTGTATCACTTAAGCATAGCACATGCTTAGCAAAAGTGTAGGTCCCCGATATGCCTTCAGTTGCTAGTCTACAGTGTTTTCTACTGGCGTATAAAAGGAAAGTTGAATCAGCAATCATTTTGTTTGGTCATATTAAACCCAACTCTCAATAGAAGCCTTAACCAAGGACGCAGACTGACACAGACCTACCGTATGTTCATGTTCCAAAAAACTTTCTGAAAAACTCTCCTCTTAGCTTAAGTGCAAGTAAGCTCATCAGCTATTTGATTGGGACCTGCGACCTGTGACCCAAGCAAGGTCTAATGAATCTAATCTCCCGTCTGCCTTCAGAAAAGTCTTGCACTCCCGAACTACGAGTAGCTTTGAGGTGGTGAGCGGGTTAGGCTTATCTTGGTGGTCGCGGCAGACGCAGACAGTTCCTTTTCACCAATTTTTCTTAATATTGTTCATATTAATATCTGCAATGCGTATACATATATCCGCTTGGGAGACAGACAAAACGAGAAGTGAAAACTAACGTTGTCGTCTTTTAATAACCCGCCGCAACCAATATCGTTTTTGGAGCCGTTTTAGTCTCTGATCGAGACCATTCCTGGGCACATGGAAAGTCGATTACATATATTCACAGCATCAGGATTTCTGGTGTCTATAAGACCGGAATTCAAATCCCAGTCGGCTTGTAAAATTGTCCAAACTTCTACGAGGGTTGTCTGAAAAGTTTCACAGTTACTTACCGAAGTTTTAATCATTTTGGACGCGCAGTTTTTAGGTGACAGTCGTTTCAGTGAGTCGATGTGAGTGTTTTTTGCGAAAATGGAAAAAATTTAGTATCGAGCTGTTATTAAATTCTTGTTTTTGAAAGGCAATACGCCTACGCAAATCAAAAATGAGTTGGGCTCTGTGTATGGGAACTCTGCGCCATCATTTACCACAGCGAAATCTTGGGCAGCTGAATTTAAACGTGGCCGTAAGAGCTTGGGAAAGGATGAACGTTCGGGACGTCTAAAAACTGCAACCACTGACGATAACATTGCTAAAGTTCACCAAATGGTGTTAGACGACCGCCGAATTAAAGTGAGAGAGATAGAGGTTATAAAAAAGTCCAAAGAACGTGTTTGTTACATATTAAATCAAGATTTATTCATGAGAAAGTTGTCCGCGCGTTGGGTGCCGCGTTTGCTTACGTTAGACCAAAAACATGTTCGAATGAACATTTCCAACGCTATGTTGGCGCAGTTTAAATACTGTAGATGAAACTTGCATACACCATTATACGCCCGAAACAAAAATTCAGTCAAAACAGTGGACTGCAAAGGTCTTTCGGCTGGGAACGTGATGGCGACTGTTTTTTGGGATAGTAAAGGAGTTATCTTAATCGATTATCTTCAAAAAGGAAAAACCATTTCAGGAGCATACTACGCATCATTACTTGCCAAGCTGAAGGCAGAAATTGCAGAAAAACGGCCACATTTGCAGGAAAAGAAAATCCTGTTTCACCAAGACAACGCGCCGTCTCACACCTCAGCGGTTGCCATGGCGAAAATCCATGAGTTACGGTTTGAACTGCTTGACCATCCGCCTTATTCACCACATCTAGCCCCAAGCGACTTCTTTTTGTTCCCTCATCTAGAAACTGCGCTCGGAGAATAGAGATTTTCGTCAAATGAGGAGGCAATCACCTTCGTGAACAATTATTTTGCAGAGAAAAACGTTAAGTACTGTTTGGACGGGTTAGAGAGATGGGAGCACCGCTGGGAGAAGTGTGTAGAGTTACAAGGAGACTATGCAGAAAAATAAAAAAAAATTTGTATCATTGTTCGGTCGGAAACTTTTCAGGCAACCCTCGTATGTACGTTGTACCAAATGAAAAATGCCCTTGAAACGGAGCGATATTCATCAGTGCGTCTAGACCAGAGCCAGGTATGCTAAAAAAAATCCTCATGTAGCGGAGATGCACCATTGTTTGGAGTTTGGTCAAAGTTGACATATTTTCGTGAAAGCTTACTCCATCAAAGTATTGATGCATTGGCCTTACCATAGCCGCATACAAAGTACAAAGGACCCTGCTCGGTGACAAGTCCCAGGTGGTGCTGATATTCCTTTATACTGACGTCTTGAAGGTTTTCACAGATATTTTTAGAGATATTGAGTGATGCCTCTAAGCACTATTTAAGTCAAATCAGTCAGCTTCTTCCTTCTCAACAAGAGAAGAGTCTCACATTGAGAGGATTGGCTGAAAACTTATTTGTAGTGCACCAATTGTTGATAGTCATGATTCAATAGACAGGACATCTACATTATCGTAGCAGTTGAGACAGTAGTGGTTTAGTAAGTAGTTTACCCTACTCATCACATACCAACTGCAGTCAGAATCCCAAATCATTCATTTACGACATACGAAATAGCCAAATTGGACAAGCCGTAAAAAGTGGCGTTGTCAAAAGCACCCTCAAAGTTTTCGAAAATGCCCTGCACCCAGGAGTTGTACTTCTTGTTGAGTCTTGGAGGATCTTTCGTATTGATAGGCATGTTGCATCTTATACAGAGGATGTATTCGCAAAGCAGTTATGTACACATGAGGCTGGACCATTCCGTCTATGCTTTTTAACTTGAAGGAAGTCAGACTGATAGGTCCGAAGCTCTTGGCAGCAATGCAGGCTTCTTTTGTTGTTCACCAGCGCTTCGGAATGCATGCCAGTGCCAAACTAGCAGTGAAGATTTTGTTCATAGATGGCAGCAAATGGTCATTGGTGTCTGGTGACTTAAAGCGTTCTCGTAAAATATTAAATTCACATTTCTAAATAAAAACCAAACTCTGATGAAGAACTTGTAATCATTGGGTCAGGTCAATGACATACCAACTCATTATATCGGAAATCTAATGAAAAAAATGATTTTTTAACTAAAGTAGAAGATATTTGTATTTCTATGGAATAAAGCATACGAATTGTTGTTCCTTCCTAAGTTTTGCAGCACGAATTTAACAATGTTGCCACGTACACCCTAAATGACTCGAACTGCAACCCAATTCAGACTGCAATAATTTCCAAACCTTTCATGGCAGTGAGCTCAAATTTTGACACATGACAGATAATTTTATTACGAGTATTTACAAGTCTTTTAAACGATTTGCGTCTCAGTTGTGTTGAAACATTTTTATCCGCGATGGAATTCAAACGTGATAGTGTGATTGCTTTATATTTGGCTGGAAAACCACAAGTAGGTATCGTTAGAGCCCTCCAGCACCTCAACGTGAATCATTTGTGTCTCGAACCACAGCTCGTTACCGTGATACTGGCAGCGTTGCAAAACGCCATGGAGGTGGTCATAAAAAAACAGCAACATCGGCAGAAATGGTTCGGAAAGTGAAGGCTCGAATTGAGCGAAATCCGCGTCGAAGTGGAAGAAAAATGGCTCGTGAGCTCAACATATCGTTGGAACGGATGCAACACATACTGAAAAATGAGCTTGGGATCAAGCCATTGAAGTTCCAAAAAGCACACGATCTTACATCGGAACAGAAAAAAGTTAGAGTCGAAAGAGCGAAGGAGTTGCTACGCTTGCACGAAAGTGGTGAGTTGACGAATTTGGTTTTTTCCGATGAGTCGCCATTTGTTATCGAGCAATATGTTAACAAACAAAATGACGGAGTTTACTTGCCAGAGAGGTCCTTCAAAAATTTACACCTTCGGACGGCCACCAGAAAGCAGGCAGCATCGATGGTGATGGTTTGGGTCGCCATAACCGCCGATGGTCGCTCTTCGCTCGTATTTTTGGACCGTGGCGTCAAAATTAATGCGATCGTATACCTTGAAACTGTCTTAGAGGCAGTATTGAAGCCTTGGGCAAACAATTATTTCGGTCGGAGACCATGGACATTTCAACAAGACTCGGCACCGTCTCACAAAGCGCGCGTCAACCAAGATTGGTTAAAAAACAATGTTCCACACTTCATTTCTGCGACACAATGGATTGCAAATTCTCCGGATGCAAGTCCGTTGGATTTCTCTGTCTGGGGTATTTTGAAGGCGAAGGTTGGCACTAAAAAATACCAAAGTTTGGACCACCTCAAACAAGCACTTTGCCGGGAATGGGCCAAAATACTGCAGAGCCACTTGCGTGCAGCGTGCGATGCTTTCTTCGGCTGTCTCGAGGCCATTATTTGCGCCAAAGGTGGACATTTTGAAAACTACTGATACAATTTGAAAATTGATGTATTTTCTAATATTTTTTGCTTAGGCACAATACAATTTATCAAAAAATAAAAAAATTATACCATTTTAAAACGTTGGAGTTCGAGTCATTCACCCTGTAGATACTCGTATATTAATTGGGTTCTTTGACTTATCATTTCTACCCACCTTCCGTACATGCAAACGAACGTATTCGGAGATCTACCGAAAAACATCTTAAAGATGTAACATATTTGTATTTGGCAGGTACCCATATTTAGGCTCCTGCCCCACTACCCAACAGAAACTGCTTCCCAAACAGGTGTACACAATTTCCAAGAACGGACTTTCTTGGAAATAATCGAAACTAGACCTTTTAGCTTTTAACCCGAGGGTACAGCTGGTAATTATTTTATACCATATGTGCATGTGTACACATGAGTTTATTTTTATACTCGTATGTATACATATATATTTTTCTATTTAATTGAAATGAACTTTGAACATGTTTTCCTTTCACCGGAAATAATCCTTTGAAGTATTAATTCAATCTGCTGCAGATTAAAGCCAATTAATTGGAGTTCATTATTTGAGTGGAAAAAGAAAATATTTTCCTTTTTTCCGAAATGGAATTTGTGATGAAAATTTTGTCAAACGGTTTCCGAAAATAATTTCGATGAATTGCAATCAGGCATGACATCAATTTATTTTCAAAAAAAAAAAACACAAACAAAAGAGGAACGTAGTTCCAATTTATTCTTTGATTGCTACCAAAAATCGAAATGAAATATTCGATATGATGGCGAAATCCAGGAGGTGGACAATGGACACTAAAATTATAATTCAGATTGCACAATAGATAGGTTTGAATAGCTACAATCACTTAAACGATCATCACAATCGTAAACGATTCCAAACTCCTAAACAGGTCACTTAACATACTGTTTTGTGCAAAAGTACTCGTATATTGCTCGAGAAAAAGATCCCTCATGGAAGGACAAGGGATATGCATAACATAAAGGAAATAGGATATGATTCTCCTTTCCGCCGTATCCTTTTGAGGTGTTCTTGTTCCTAGAAAATCTTCTCCCATTATTGCGGTTAGTTTTTTCTTGAAAAAAAAAAAAAATTTTAAATATAGATTGAGGCAAGTTTTCTTGTAGAAATGGAAAATGACACTATGCGACATGCCAGCTGTACTTGTGTGTTTGGATAAGTTTTCTTACAATTGCGAAGAAACTTCCTCTATCGAGTGGAGGAGATACGAATGGGTAGATCCTTTTATCATTTAAATTTCAAATACATATGATGCATACCTTGCACTTGTTTTGAAATCGTCCCTGCACTAAGAATGGGAATGCTGGTAACCAACTTTTCTCCTGGGAATCACAGGGCTGCTGGAGTTCTTCTAAAGAACACTCACTTTTGTGAGATACGAGTATATAGAAATGTGCAATAAAGGAGATGGCTTAGGGATAACACCGGATAGCATTTTTCCTTGTATTGTAGTTTGTCGTAACTAAATGCTTCCTAAAGAAGTTCACTAAAGCGAGCCCTTTTTGCTGGGTAAAGGACATGTAGAAGGAGTATAAATCTTATGATTTCTTTTACTACATCATTCCTGGCCATATGAGTGAATATAGAAATAAGTGCTACGGCTTCCATGTTTTATTTTCATAATAAGGATGAAATGTCTATTAAAGGCTCTAAGTAAGATCAATCAAATCCCATTTACGTCGCTAAAACTAATCGCCGCAGGAAATGCCTGCGTCTCTGGAAAGTAAGATGAAAGTGAAGCAATCGAAGTTCGCAAGGTATGCCCAGAAGAGTTTCTCCTACAGACATTGAGCTTCAAAATCAATTACAAGGTGATATACGGATATCGTGCAGGCTTAGGTTGCATTAAAGTGCGGCACATTTGAAGCCTATGTACAAGTTTTTATTTTCTTTTTATAATTGCCGCGGCGCGCCCACAAGGGATTTTGTATGTACATAGCGGGGCGAGGGGAAGTTAGGGATGGAAAAAAGAGAGATACCGATGTGCGTTGGTTTTAAATGTTTGCAAGTTATAGTGACTAGGAAATAAAGAGCTAGGCAGGGCATTCCATAAGCGAGTTGTACGGCTTAGGAACGAATCGCGATATTTCAGAGTACGTCCGAAAGTGGACTTGAGAGTATACTAATGAGCATTTATAGCGAGACGGGTGTTAAAAGTTAGAAGGGATGAAATATTACTGGCAATTGCGGTGTTCGAGGGTGTTCAATGACTGTGTGATATTTTCATCGCCTATGAGTTTCACCGCACGGTTTTGGAGTCTATCTAGCAAATGTAATTAGAGATTTTAAGAGCCAGACCAGATGTGAGCATTGTAATCCAATTTCGGGCATATAAACGCCTTATATATTGTGGCCAGATCAGACGGGGTGAAATATTTCTTACATCGCTTGAGGAAACCTAGACATTTCGCAGAGTTCTTGGCGACTTCGAATATGTGGACATTCCAACGTAAGTTTTCATCGGCACACATACCGAGAATGGAAAGTTTTTCGGTTTCGACTATGTAAGTGCCATTCATGGATAATGGCTGGGTATTTAATTTTCGCTTTAACGACAGCAGACAGCATTATGTTTTGGAAGCATTAATTCCACTCTGTTCATAGCTTAAGATACGCTGCCGTTTCCATTCTACAGCCGAAAAGCAGGGACGTGAGTTCGGAAATGAATTTGAAAAGCAGAGAGTACTGCCGTCAGCAAAGCAATATATTGGATTAAAAGTAGCAGACAAAAAATCATTAATGAAAATTGAAAAGAGTCTCGGAGACAGAACGCAGCCCTAGGGCACACCAGCATTTATTTTGTGAATATCAGACTTGAAACCATCCAAGACAACTTGAATTGAGCGTTCCGAGAGGTAATTTCTAATCCATTGACGAAGAGAGTCATCGATCCCAAAAGCACGCATCTTCGACAAAAGAGCCTGATGCCAAACTCTGTCAAAGGCCTCAGAAATATCAAGTGCAACTATCTTGCGTTCGCCAGATTGATGTACAATTTGGTTCCAATTTGAGGTGAGACATGCCATCAGATCACCAGTGGACCTGTTGATACGAAAACCATACTGCCGGTCATTAAGAAGTTTTCGTGTTTCGAGATATTTCATTAGCTGACGGTTTGTCAGCGTTTCCATGACCTTGGAGAGATGGGACGTAAGTGTAATGGGTCTGTAGGGACGGGCTGGACAAATGCTGTTTTCCATCTGCTCGGAAAGAGTCCTAAAGAGTAGGATTGATGAAAAAGCTTACGCAGTGGTTTTGCCAGCGTGGAAGAACACCTCTTCAGAAGAAGGGGAGATATACCATCTGGACCAGCGGATTTATGCATGTTGAGATCTTTGAGTACTCTTGCTACTACACGAGTGCGAAAGTGGATTCGTCCCATTGTAGATTCGACGCACTCAAGTGTAGGCGGGGACAAAGCACAATCTGGGAGTGTTGAGCTAGCCTCAAAGTGCGCAGCAAGCAGATTGGCCTTGTCCAAAGAGCTGACAGCTGGAATGTCATTGTAAATGAGCGTTGGGATGGAGGATGAGGCAGAATTTCTAATGTTTTTGACGAATGACCAACAATTTTTACTGCCTTTGGGACATTGCAGTATTTTTTGCCTCAGGTTTTGGTTGTATTGGAATTTCACACGCCTGAGAAAGACGTTGCAGTCATTTCTGGCTCGTTTAAACTTTTTTCGGTTTTCCTCTGTCGAGTTGGTCTTGTAGGACCGAAAAAACAATTCTCTAACCCTGACAGCCACTTTACAGCTCGAGTCGTACCATGCCTTTTCTTTTGGTCTGATACTCTTAATCCGATTAGGGATAAAGCATCTCATTCTAAGTAGTATTGAGTCAGTGATCATATCAGCAGCGGTATTCGCGTGGGCTCATTTACAAGCTGGGTTAAGTTATTTTCCGCAGCGAAGATCTCAACACACCGTCCTTCGGGTGTTGTCAGTCCAGAATGTCGAAGCCAACCAGAATTGTGTATATTGAAAGCCCGTAACCATGATTTCAGTATGAGGATGCAATGATACAATTCTTTGAATGGAGTCAGACAGCGCATCAAACTCGTGGAAGGTCGAGTTGCTGTCCAGTTTGGGACTTCTGTAAATAAAGCAGTAGTGGATAATTTGCTTACGGAGATGGAATTTTAAACACATGAAATTGAATTCCGGATTGAAAAGTGAGTACATTGTGGAGGAATTTTGTAAGCTACATCACTACGCACGTAAATGACGAGACCGCGACGGGAAAAGAATAGTGGCAATAGATCAGTGTGTTCTGAGAGGTGTGGTCGGGGATCTACCTGTGTTTCACTAAGTGCCGAAACAGCAGGTCTAAATTTGCAAACGTGGACGTACGCAGAAAAGTGATCACTTTTTAGCCAGCGTATATTTGCTTTGTCCTTTCTAAATTCCCGAGTCACTACAAATTAACAAACACAAAAGACACAAACACCGACGATGCTAAGTAGATCAGTTGTTAGTGTATTCTGATACCATTGGGTCAGTATGGGAGGGCGAGGCTCACTCCTAGAACTATAGAGATTTCTTGACGAATTTGTCAAACACGGTTACCTTTACGTAATCGTAATGAAATTTATTCGTCTGTCGGAACTGTTGTATATGTAAAGAACTCGATCGAAGTAGTGCCAACTGCGTTGTTTTAAAAATATCATTAGATGATTTAATGCTGGATATTGTCTGCGTCTATCGACTACGATTTGCCCACATAGTTATATGATATTGACGATTTATTAACTCGAGATAACAACCCCCAATGCCTGTCTTGCTGGTGGCACTAATCGAAATATATTAGATTTCCCTTCCAGTAGCTACAACTATGTAGTCCTCTTAGATTCCTAGAGCAACTGATACTTCCAAGGCTTGCATCGGCTACATATTTTTGAGAAACTAAAGTTTTTCAAAGGTTCAGAGTAGGATTTACCTGGCCACTTTGCCACAGGTATTACATATTCCGAACGAATTTGTAAGGTACTACATAGGGAAAAAAAAACGGACTTAGTTTCCAATAATACTGGTAGTGACGAGATTAACATTAATACTAATTTTCACAGGCTTTATCACTTTCTTTCTGTACAAACCTGGGTTGAAAAATATTCTTGCCATTGTTCCTCAGTTGTCTTTAGTAAATTTCTTAACGTTATTACTGATTGTGTAGCTGAGTGTAAATACTTTACACGAAAACCCGAAATGACAAAGATAAAACCTTGTATGACTGACTATCTTTGCAAAATCGCGTCAACGTTCATTCAATAAAAGAACAATAACAGCTTATGCGGAATAATGTCTTTGAGCTAACAAATAACTGAAAAGAATCCTTTTAACAGCGACAAACGGAGAATAGTCAATGACTCATTGGGTCAACGACCCAGCCGAAACGAAATAACAACTCTTAATCTAACTGATAGTTGCACGACCTCCGATAGTCTACAGATGGGCAGCAGCTTAAATATCTGTTTTTTAGAAATATCTCCAGTAGTGTCCAGCCAGTTCCAGCAGGCTTATCATAACAATATATTCCGGAGACCCAAAGATGTCATCATTTATCTTTAATATTACTACTAAAGCTGAAGTAGTCAATGTGATATCGCGCCCTAAATCAAAGCAGTCCTTTGGATTAGATGGTTTAAGGAGTTCGATTTTGAAAAAGATTTGTACCACAATAATAAGGCCATTGGCATAGCTAATGATATAAAAGAGGCGACAAATGTGATCCAAACAATCACAGTCCTATTTTTGCACTCTCAGTATTTATGCATAAGCATGAACCTCTGAATGCATTTCAATCTGGCTTTCGTAAATAGGACCTGCGTGGCGATTGATCAGAAAACTGCTGAGTGTCCTATAATTTTGATTCGTCCAGCAGCGCAACAATCAAGTTGGTAGTGAAGTACTTGTCTTACCTCCTAGTGGTGGTCCCCGGTAGCTGCATGAGTAAAAAATGGCAAGGGCATGCCTGGCCAGTAGCATTATACTGGGCAATGCCATCATAGGGCTCACAACCCTTTACGGAAGAGATTAAAATGTGTGTCGAATCAACTAATAGCCTCGGATAAAAATGGACTCACTGTTGACGATCCTAGCAAACGTTTAAAGAACAACGACCTTCGAACTTGCTCTTGGAATGTTCGGAGCCTTAACAGGCAACGTTCAGCCGAACAATTAGCAGAGACTAATAAAGCAAATATCTCTGCCATCCAGGAAGTGCGATGGGATGGGCCGGATATAAGGAGGATGAAAAACTGTGACATATCCTATGGTGACTGCTCTAGGGAAAAGACGGATTCGCATTTCCATATGCGCCAGACAGGCAAGGAAAGGAGAACGTCTTTGTTGGGACAGTTGGCAAGCATAGCCTACATGACACCACGTCGTGGCAACGGACTTAGGCCTATTGACTTTGTGCCGGGACGAAATATCACTATAGTAAGCACACGGGTTCTGCATCTCAATATACACAAGGGGACATAGCGGTCTCCGGTTTATCAGACGGTAAAATAAATATATCATTTTGGGATAGGCGTAACTCATCCCTGCAGTATTTTGAACGTCGTAACGTTCGGGGCAGCCAACATTGACTCGAATCACTACCTTCTTGCAGTAAAGATGCGAATGCGGATTTCCCAAGCGCCACAGAAAAGAAAAACTGCTGTGACAGGATATAACGTAGAAAAGCTGCAATCATAAGAGACCGCCAAAATCTTCGCCGAACGTGTATGGCGAAATCTCTTAACAACTGCTATGCCGCCAGCATCAAGGACCGAAGATAAGTTGCAACGCTGATAACGTGCCATCAGAGACGCCGCAGCTGATGTGCTGGGTTTCATCCGACCACCACCAAGAAATCCCTGGTTTGATGAAGAACGCCGGCAAGCGCATGCAGCTAAATAAGAAACCTACAAAGTGGCGTTGCAACGAAGGACGAATGCGGCTCGTGAGTTCTACGAGCAGGAAAGATGGTAAGAACATCGGCTTCTCAAGAAGAAGAAAAAAAAGCAGGAGAAGCGCGCGGTCGACGGTATTGAGAGGTTGTACTCGAGGTAAAAGGAACGTATCAAAGGAACAAAACCCGTACAGAAACCTGTAGAGATGAAGAAGGAAACCTAGTAGTGGAGTCACAGTCGGTGCTGAGAATATGGAAACACATTTTCTGTGGACAGTATAAAGGCGAAGAAGTCCATTATGTTGCCGTCAGGCAGAATAGACCATCAACTGAAATAATGACAGCCAAAACTTCCGTTCACTTGACCAGAATGAAGTAAGGATGGCAATACAACAATTCAACAAGCAGTTGAACCTGACCGCTTAACAGCGAGGTATTTAAAAAGGTGGAAATGACTTTGTAGAGAGCAGACACCAACTCATTTCTCACATCTGATCGGAAGAATACCATATGTACTTAATGAATGGAATTTCAGAATCATGTGCCCTGTGCACAAAAAAGGAGACCCCCTCAACTGCGCCAACAATACAGAGATAAGTCTACCCAACATCGTATATAAGATTTTATCTGGCATATTGTGTGAACGTCGATTTCAGACCAGAAAAGTCCACAATCGACCAAATCTTCACACTGCGGCATATCCTGGAAAAAACTCAAGAAGTCCAAATCCCATCCCATCATCTTTTCATCGATTTTAAGGCCGCATATGATAGCATTTATAGAGGCGAGCTATATAGGGTCATATCTGACCTGACAAACTCGTTCGTCTGTGCAGAATGACGACTAAGAACGCTCGCTGCTGTATCAAGGTTGGTAACGACTTAACCGAGACCTTTGCTGTCAAAAAATGTTTCAGATAAATTGACGCGCTGTCATGTAATTTCGTTAATATCATACCTAATTTGGAAGTAGAAAGGACTTTGTTTGCCTCGGATTTGCCAATACCACTTTACCAGAAATAAATCGCAGAATCACTTTTGCCAATCTCTGTTTCTTTGGTCTATATATTGAGTAGTAAGTCCCTATCCCGAAAAACTAAGGAGACTCTATATAAGACTTTGATCCTCCCAGTCCTGCTTTATGGAGCTGAATCATGGACGCTATCAAAAGCAGATGAAGATATCCTCTGCTGTTCTGAGAGAAAAATGCTTCAAAAAATATTCGGTCTCATTGGCGTTAACAGGCCTTGGAGAAGAAGGTTCAACAACGAACTATGCGAGCTAGTCAAAAACCTGCACATTAGTCGTCTGAGATGGCTAGAAAATGTAGAGCGAATAGACACCAATGCTGCAGCCCGCTGGGACTTTGAATCTGTCTCCGGAGGGGCAGAAGACCCCAACCGACTTGGAGTGCGCAACTGGAGTTAGTTAGCTAAAAACCGGATTAACTTTGGAGGCTTGTTGGTTGAGGATTAGGTTCAGCCCGAAGTATAGCGCCACCTAAGGAACTAAGTAAGTAAAGAGAAGTCAACCGTTTCCTAGAAAATATTTATGATGCGTTAGATAAAAATCAAAAATCAGCGGGCTTGTTTCTTGACCTTATCAATCATAAAATTTTATTAAATATTCTGCAGAAATTTGGGCTCAGAGATAAGATTCTCTGTCCCTTAATAGACGACAACATGTTCTAGTTAATTCAACTCTGAGCTAGAGGCTACCTTGAATTGGAGCTAGAGTGCTACAGGGTTCAGTACTTGGTCCATTACTTTTCATAATTTATATTAACTCTATATTTAAGGTGCGCCTAAATGGTAAAATAATTGCCTTCGCCGATGCTGTACATTCTTATAAGCTCACCAGTTGAATGGCGATATTTGAAAGAAAAAACGGTCTAAAATAAGGTGTAAAGGTAAAATCGCTGATCCTATTGAACTCCTAAACAAGCGGATCTTATGGAATCACTTCACAGTTAGAAGGATAAAAACCAGAAAAATGCTCCTACAAAGCGACATTGACAAAATTAGGCGATATTGCGAAAACTGAAAGTTGAAGAAACTTTCAGAAGTCAGACACCACTATTTATAGGACGCCTTTGCCTGATGCCTGTATGGATATTGGTATGAATTCGCGAAAGTCTTCGTTCGTAGGACAGTACTTCAACCATTTGTCGAAATGTAGTCAGATATGTTGGGATCTCTCCGGACCAATATCAATATTTTTAGAAACATTAAGATGTTGCTGGGGTCAAAGCTTAGGACGATTTTGTCTCTAAGTAGAGACTGTTTTGTAGCTGTCAAATCGATGCGAGGGTGAAGTTAGTGTGCTCTTACCCGACCTAAGCTTTCATTTAGGTCGAGTATGGGCCATGTAAGTTTAGACGTCTCACAATTGTCTTGATGAGTTCTTCTATAATCGCGATGAAGACAACAAAAGCCCAAAATACGATTGATGTGCGGGGTATGTGCCTGGAATATGAGACTTGATGCTCCCGAATACCTAGCGACTGATGTAACTTCCGTTCAAGACATCCGAGGGACGAATCGGACAATTAAATGATCAGAAGCTGTGACAATTACTACGGCTCAGCTCAGCGCATATTTTGATCCAAATTCGTAATTTGAAGTAGATTAGAAGAAAAAGCCTTTTGCTTTCCATATACATATAAAGCACCTAATGATTAGAAAGGCGAAGCTACCGGGTAAGTATAACAATGACAATAGACTTACCAAATCGACGAAACAGGACGTCAGTTGCAGTGATCGTCTGGGCCTTTAACAATCACGTCTTCCTCAATCAGTTTCAAGTGTAGAAAACGAGCGACAATGTTGCTACGGCTATCAGAAATGACGCCTCTGATGCGCTAGGTTTCACAAGGCGACCACAAACAAGATACCTATGGCTCGGATGAATGATGGCGAGTACTCTCAGCCAACAAGTGCTCATCGTACAACGCTGCATACGAGGATGAAGACCAAATAAGGACTTTTTGTAAAAGCGAATAAAAACCAAGCACAAACTTTTCTGAAGCAAAAAAAAAGACCACGACGTCGTCGGGATACGTCATCCCTGGATGCAGGAAAAAAAACTCTGAAAATCTGCCAGGGGGTAAAGATGCCGTAACAAAACAACAATACCTGAACAGAAGCCTGCAAAAACGAACACGGGAACATCGGTTCCGTGGGTGGCCGTGGCTCATGTGGTAGTGGACTGGCTTCCAAATCGGAAGGTTCGGTGTTCGAATCCCAACCTCGCCCGGAAGACATTAATTTTTTTCAGTTAACAAAAATCATAAGATGACTAGAAATCAATAACAAGCCAACTTCCACTAAGAATTTGGCTTCCCCATTAAATGTTGGATGCTGTCCATGGAGCGAAATAACTACTGAGCCCAATCATCTTTCTTTCTCTCTCTATCCAATTTTCCAAAAAAACTTAGCACATGCTGAGGCATTATAAGTGTATTCATACCCACTTGAGTGTTAAGTTCTTTTTGAAAACACGGGAACATCGGTTGAACGATTTCAAAGAGCTATTTCTGGCGAAGACTATAAAAACGCTGCTGCCAGGCAGAACACATTATTCATCCCGGATGGCTAATGAGCTACAGCGATCAAGTAGGGGAGAGCACGTGGACACTAGAATCAATTCTAGTGGGACAAGGGAAGATCTTTCCAGAGATTGGGTACGCAGTTGGAAGCAGACCTTAATCAACTCGGTGTATACAACTGGAAGCAAATCGATACCCATCGATTTTAAGACAGCCTATGACAGCATCTATAGAGACTAGACTAGAGCCATACACAGCAATTTCTAGTTTTGGCATCCCTGTCAAACTCATCCGTTTATGCAGGATGACAATAGAGAATGCGGGCACAACCTTGCACAACCGTGATTGTGCCGCTGTCATGCAATTCCTTTAACATAATTCTGGAAAGAATAGTGCAAGACTCGCGTGGCAACACAAGAGGCACATTATTTTATAATCGGAAGAAAACAGCGTTATGTCAGTGGCGCCTTCACGAGGATTGAGACGGAAGCGGCAAGATGGGTTTAACTTTCAATGAGGTCAAGACCAAGAAAGGACACCCAACACCCAAAAAGATGTATCGGACCGAACGTCACCCTTGATAGATATAACTTTGAGGTAGTTAAGGACATTGTGTACCTAGACTCCGCTATCAATTAAGAAAATGACACCGGCGCTAAGATCAAATGAATAATAACTCTTGGCAATCGTTGTTTCTTTGGGCTAAGAAGGCAATCGACTCGCAAAACCCTCTCTCGAACAACAAAAGTGACCCGATATAAGACCTTAATAATCTCAGTCTTGCTCTATTGCGCAGATGCATATGATGAGGGTGGCAGGTGATTTTCGGTTCCGTCTAGATGGTGAGTGGAGTAAGAAATACAACAAAGAGCTGTACGGGCTGTACAGCGACATTGACTTAGCCAGAAAAGCGAAGGTCCAACAACTGAGGTGGCTGGGGCATGTAGAGCGGATGGACACCAATATGCTGGTCCAAACATTTTTCGAACCCGCCTCCAAGGGACAGTGCAGTAGAGAAAGACCGCGACTCAGCTGGGGCACGCAAGTGGAAGGAACCTCAGCCAATCTAGCGTGCGAAACTGGAAGCAGCTGGTTAAATATTGAGCTGGCTGGAGACTCTTGTTGGCTGAGGCTCAGATCCACCCCGGACTGTAGTGCCACCTTAAGTAAGTAAGTAAGTTAGTAAGGAAACACTCATGGCACCTACACCACGTCGAAAGCAAGGACTCCATGCTTCGTGCTTATGATTCACTTTCCAGGTAAACTGATAAGAGCTGGGTCGAAACCAATTCTTGTTGTTGAAGCTGCAAATGAACTAAATAACATACCATACCCCGCTGTAACTGATATATGGTATGTCATTGATTATCGTGACGGATAAGGCTATTATCCTGCGTCGCTTGTTGCCTCAAGTCGCCTGCCACCGATGGGATTTTATCCAAGTATCCTCCAAAAGGGTATAACATAGATCAGCCGCTGCTTAACTTCAACAGAATCTTTTTCGAACTCAAGACAAACAGTGAAAGTAGTTTTTATTTCGAAAATCGGCAGTGATGACTACTCACTCGCTAGAGGTTCAAACCTTTCAGTTTGAGTTCATGTCTGCTAATGCCTGGAAAGACTCATATATGCATAACAATGAGAAGAATTTTGTGTGATACTTCCAGGGATGAACACAGGTTTGCCTTCCCGTCGGATGCTTAACGACTGCGCTAAAGCCTTTAATGGTGCACTGAAAACAGGTCTTGATGATCTAAGTATTTGATTGTTATGTTGGATAACAAACTTATTTGGATGTTAAAGAGCTCCAATGTGTTATCGGCTTTCAGATGGTGTAAGAGAACGTTCGGCAAGACGTGGGACTTACCATATAAGAGTGTCCTTCAGGTCTAATTGACCATGGTACTTCTATCCTATGTACTATTTGGTTGATTAAAATAAGTTTTATATTAAATTGTATATTGCATGTCATTGCTATTTGCATCAGCTCGAAATGACAGTCTATCCCCGCTGCGTCAGGGTTTTACCTAGCTTGGTTGAGTCTGCTTTAGGCATACTTTTGAATCTTTCTTCCCTTGATATTCATGCCATGGAATGCACTCTTAGAAACTCTGTCATTGTAAAATCTAGTTATTGTGAGAATATGAAGTCTACTTTGCCTGTACTCGGGACTAGCTTCAGCTAAAATTCGAGTCACGAAATGAAAGTAGCCGGATTATCGCGGGTGCTCCCAGAATCAACCTACGATGTGGCGTTGGTGTCTTCAAAGAGGAAGACAATTTTTACGTAACTTCACTCCTGCCTAGATAAATTTGTTAAGTTCTCTCACCACTTTTAAGCTACATAGTTCGAGAATGCAAAGCCCTCTGAATTTATTGAATCTAATCTGAGTGTACCGTCGACGTCACAATGGGAACGCAGTTAATGAAACGCTAATGAACTTGCTAGGCACAGTAGGACTTTTACTTTCCCTAAAGCTTCTATTAACAGCTGGACTTCTTATGAGTACAAACGTTGGTGGCATGAATCTGCGGGTTGCTGGCTCCTGTTGTTTTTTTGTAGAAGGAACACCCAAGTGTAGAATGACAAAGCTCTGAATAATTTTCAATTAATTGTCATTTGGGTAAATGCGCCCATAAAAGTCTACGACTAGATATTTCAATTAACCCACTTGAAGATTACTGTTTGCAAATGTTGAGGAAGGCGTTGATTTGTTAGTTCCGTTTACAAATCAAATAATCCCCAAATAGCTGTCTGCCTGCCCCAAAAATAACTCAAGCAACTTATTCCAAACATTGTCCAAATAAATAAGGCAACTAAGGTGAAAGTTTGTAGACATATGCAATTAAATGCGGCAACTACACGGTTATCATGAACCAGAAACATCCTCATAAATAAACCACTAAGGATACAAGTGTATCTGCTTACGTATACAAACCATATAAACAACATAAACACCCGACTGACCTGCCACAATGCCCTATACCTACTAGCAGTCAGTGTGTTAGTTAGGATATGAATATTTAACAGGAAGATGTCTATACTTTTATAAAAGTGAAAAACAACTTTTTTTCTTCCCAAAAAAAAGAGGCAGACAACACGACTTTTGTACGGTTATACGGATACTTAATGATATTCCAAAAAAAAAGAAACAAATCTTCAATTTACTCATCGTACTCTTCGTCCTTGTCGGCCGGATCTGTTTCATAGAAAACATCGTCCTCCTTGGAGTCCTCCTCCGAACTGGTACTCTTATCCTCGTCGTCTTCTTGGTTCACCTTACGTTTAGCTTCCTCCTCTAGATACTTGGCCTTGGAAATGATTTCATCTCTAAGTAAAAACAACAAATTAAAAACCAAAAGAAGAAAATAGAGATTAATTAAAAAAAAAAAAAAAAATCATAACAACCCGCTCTGTGTAATGAGGCAGGGGGAACTGCGGAATAACGCACCTATTTTTGTGGAGCTCCTTTTTTGAAACACACACGGCGCTGTATTCGTCCTCCAGGAGGCAGATCTCTCTCTTCTTGCAGTTGAGGGGTCGACACAAATCACCTGAAATTTGAAAAAATTTTAAAGCACAAATTCCATCTGATATTAGAGAGGCTCAGATGCACATCTCATTTACATAAATAAAAGTTTGTTAATTATGTGTAGGGTTGTATGTTCGAGCAGATAGGCATTCACAGGATTTAAGCCCAGAAATTATGGTTTTCCATTTAGGACGTGCCGGAGAGCACTGTGCTAAAGTGGCATGACAGAGCAACTCAATTCGGTTTGGAATTCGGATGGATGGTGGATTTAATGGATATGACTTGAGTATTAACCAACAGATGGAAGGGCTTCAGATATTCGGTGTGTTATATTCTTACTGATCGTTGTTTGATATAAAAGGGATCCTAATTGCGCGTCAATTAAGCAATCAGGTTTGCAACATCCCTTTCAAATGCCTCGTGGGAAGAATTAAATTTCCAAGAACATACAACACACAACACACAACACACAGGTGCATCTTGAGTAAGCTTTTTGGGAAACTTAAGCTTAGACATAAAATTAGAGTGAAACTCCTTTATGGAGGTAAACTGGAGAACAACACCTGTGAGGTACGTGTTGATATAATTACGAGTAGATGACACTTCTGCACTTCTATGATTAACGTCAATCTCAATGTTCTGAATTCTTGTCACGATTGGAATGTTGCAGTATTTAGAAAGTCAAGTCGTCAGCCTGTGGTATGTGTTCTATTAAGGAAAATTAATTATTTACCTCCTCGCAAAGTAAAAGGAGTACTCTTAGGGGTATCCTGCAAACACTAGAGAGTCTTAGTGTGAATCCGTCTTTTATTAATTTTATGATTTTCAGTGTCTGTGGTTTGAGTTCAGTCATTAAGTTAATTTTTGGAGAACTGTGTAATGGGACATTCGAAAGCTTCTGACGCAGCAGTCAAGTTAGTTACCAAGTGCCAGCTGTACCTTCCCGAGGTTGACCCTGGTAACTGCTTGTATACACCATTGTGCAATGTACGCAGAAATTGTAAGTGCAAAACAGTATAGCGTCTAGGTAACGTGGATAATAGTTCCATATACATGTTAACGAAGCCGAAATTACCCTACGGGTAAGGACTTATACCACGTTGAAGACTTTTGGGTATTGAACCCGAAAGATTGATTTCTGTGATGCGAACACGCTTCTCGACCCCAGATTTCTACCCGATAGAGAGTTATGTGGAAAGAAGCGGAAGAGTGTCAGTTCCCAACCGAAATCTCCGGGCTGATTTTTTCCGAAAAACTATCCAATAGTCACCGGCGAGATGGAGTGGGTATATTGCGGAAGACATACACATATGGTCCAGAGTACGACGAGTCACGATCTAACAGTTCAAAATGCTTAACGGCGAAAATAATTTTTCCTAAGAACAATTTGGCGATGTTTTCCACTAAACGCCAAACCGATATATCGTCATGGCGATGGGGGACCTTAATGCAAAGTCAAACAATGACAGTAATGGACTCTAAGGTGTTGTTGGGAAGCATGATCTTCTAAGCCTACCACAGAGTCAAGAAGATGCCAACTGAAAGACAAGCAACTTCCAAACAAATTGACCATCCTGCCATCAATCAACACTTTATAAGCATTTTCCTGAGCGTCCGAAATAGGGAAGGAAACGTTACCAGGCGTATAGATAAGCCAAGAGATCACCATCTAATGAGAGCTGCATAGATATCCGCGTACAGCTGTAGCTCAGGGATCTCATGACAATGTTAGAATGCCTAGTTTTAATGGTCTTAACACACATAGGCTTATATAAGGCGTTGAAGAAATTGGTCGTCCCTAAACCCTTATTATGACTGGACTGCTTTGGAGGAAGGGTGTTAATATCAGATGCATTAGAAATTATATGTCGATCACATGGAAGACAGATCACTTGGTTGCAGCTTGAATCTCTATATCGCATGAAGATGAGAAAAATAAACCTTTTGACTGATACTCATACACGCTACTTATTATTAAAGTTATTACATATGTTGGATGATTATTGTGAATTATGTACCAAATGAATTGCTAATCATGCAATTGTGAATTAGTTTTATAATGAATTATTATATGTGGAATAAAACTGACTCTTTTGGCCGTCAATCTACAGGGTGAATGACTCGAACTCCAACTTTTTAAAATGCAATAATTTTTTTCTTTTTTGATAAATTTTATTGTGCCAAAGCAAAAAATGTTGGAGCCACGCAAGTGGCTCTGCGGTATTTTGGCCCATTCCCGGCGAAGTGCTTGTTTGAGGTGGTACCAACTTTGGTATTTTTTAGTGCCAAACTTCGCCTTCAAAATACCCCAGACAGAGAAATCCAACCGATTTGCATCCGGAGAATTTGCAATCAATTGTGTCGAAGAAACGAAGTGTGCAACATTGTTTTTTAACCAATCTTGGTTGACGCGCGCTTTGTGAGACGGTGCCGAGTCTTGTTGAAATGTCCACGGTCTCCAACCGAAATGATTGTTTGCCCAAGGCTTCAATATTGCCTCTAAGACAGTTTCACGGTATACGTTTCCATTAATTTTGACGCCACGGTCCAAAAAGACGAGTGGAGAGCGACCATCGGCGGTTATGGTCCAAACAATGGTCCGTTTGTTGACATATTGCTCGATAACAAATGGCGACTCATTGGAAAAAACCAATTTCGGCAACTCACCACTTTCGTGCAAGCGTAGCAACTCCTTCGCTCTTTCGACTCTAACTTTTTTCTGTTGCCGTGTAAGATCGTGTGCTTTTTGGAACTTCAATGGCTTGAGCTCAAACTCATTTTTCAGTATATGTCGCATCCGTTCCAACGATATGTTGAGCTCACGAGCCATTTTTCTTCCACTTCGACGCGGATTTCGCTCAATTCGAGCCTTCACTTTCCGAACCATTTCTGCCGATGTTGCTGTTTTTTTATGACCACTTCCATGGCGTTTTGCAACGCTGCCAGTATCACGGTAACGAGCTATGGTTCGAGACATAAATGTTTTATTCACGTTGAGGTGCTGGAGGGCTCTAACGATAGCTACTTGTGGTTTTCCAGCTAAATATAAAGCAATCACACTATCACGTTTGAATTCCATCGCGGATAAAAATTTTTCAACACAACTGAGACGCAAAACGTTAAAAAGGCTTGTAAATAATAAAATTATCTGTCATGTGTCAAAATTTGAGCTCACTGTCATGAACGGTTTGGAAATTATAGCAGTCTGAAGTTTGTTGCAGTTCGAGTCATTCAGGGTGTACAGTGTTGTTCTTTTATCACCTTTTCCTCTTCGGGGTTAAGCAAATATCTAACAAAAGTTAAATACTGTGATCTCATTTTTGCCGGTTCATTGAGGTATATGTTATATATAAAATGAAAATGATTGGCTAAATAGACCAAATAAGAAACTTACTTGTGGGATCATGAATCCATTTCTTTCTGTCTGTCGACGCTTTCTGTGAAGCCTGCGAATTTTTGTTCACCTGCAAGAAAACAAAAGTAGAATAAATGAATTGAGATATTTCCACATATTCATTGAAATTATTTATATTTTTAAATTGTGGTTCCTATTGAAAGTATCATATCTTATAACATAACAGTTCAGCCTTGCTACGAGTATATAAGTGGGAGAATGCCTATAAAGAATAAAGTCGAGCAATTTATGAGAAAATTTTAATCGCGAAAAATTGGTCGAAATCCTTCGACTATCAACAAAATTTTAAAAAATCGTGAAGCTTTTTCTAAAACTTGGAATGGACATACAGCAAGAGAAACATCAGGCCAAGAACGAAATTAAATTTTGCAGGAAATATCCAATTCTGCATAGTTTCAACTACTGAAATCATTTCGAAAAATTAATCTGCTTACATAGATGGCGCTGCAGGTTGGGAGAGACCTTCACCTCAACCAATAGACCTCTTCTGTTTTTGCTGAATGGTTAAGATTCCCTTCTAGTGTGCTCATTACTTAAGTCGGGGTCATTCACAATTGCGTATGCTCAACGAGTTTATGGGTGCTCCATCTGGAGCTTCAGTAAGTACAATTTGGAAACGCGCCGAAATAATGACGCTTCACATTGAAAATAATTGGTCATTTGTGTTAAATCAGCATGCATATGGCGGAAAATATTGTGGTCGTTCTGCGCCTTTCGACAACACAATTCGTCGTTTGGCCTTAAATTTTATTGAACACAGGCGTGTAGCGAATCGCCAAAAACACGTTGACAGCATTCTCGTCGTTCTAATAAAGATGTTGTAGCACCCTCTGTCTTACCGAAAATCCAAATGACTCTTATAGCCGCCGTTCTGAGCTATTAAACATCTGTGGGACCACTTTAAGGAAGATTTTAAAACAAGACCTTCATATATTTCCATACAAAGTGCAGTTGAATCAAAGACTTTTGGAAACAGACAAACTGCGTCACTTGGCTCACGCGAATAGCGTCATTCGAACGATTGAAACTGAGCCGGAATTCTGTTGACCGACGAGGTTAATTTCTCTCTCCCTGGCGGAATAAAAAAATAAAATTTTCGCTTTCGGAAAACCGATTAACGTCCCATAATTCATGAAACACCGTTGCACGATAAGAAAGTGACCGTTTGTTCCGGTATTTCCGCCAAAACCATAATTGGGAAATTTTTCGTCAAAATTGGAGAAACGGTCGATGGCAACCGGTATCGGCGGATGTGGAAAAGGTTTACAAAACTTCCGATTTCAATAAGACGATGCGCCATGCCACACTGCGTGCCAAACAAATAAATTTTTGAAGCAATAATTTCCGGAATGTATTATGTCATGAACATGGACTTTTTCCTGCGAGGCTATTTAAAAAGCAAAGTTTATTCCAACCAGCCAGGGACCCTAGATGAACTCCAAAATAACATTCGAGCCGAAATAGTCGCGATATCACATGAGTCGTTGGCAATTGCTATGCCAAACGTCAGAGGAAGAGCAAAAGCAGCAATGAAGCCTGGCACTTAATAGAGATTGTGTTAAAATAATATCATAGCCCAGAAATCGCGAAGGACCAAACTAAATAAAAACTCGCGAGAGAACAAAATATTGCATTTCTATATAGAAGCTTCAGATGGCGCATCCTGTATATCGAAATTCTATTATGATCTACATATCCCCACCTCAGGCGAGTGTTACGTACTTTCCTGACCAGGCCGATGTCGTAATTCCTTCTCTAAAACGCATCAAAGCAGATAGGTCCAAAAACCGCATGAAGAATCTTTCATCCAAACCGATAAACAGTAACGAAACCTACATCTTTCTATTACGTTAATTCATCTTCGTTGTAGATCAGCACTGAAATGATTAGGATCTTCTATTGAGCCTCCTCAGTGTTTTTTGTTACCCAATTGTCATCTTAGTTCCAAAATGTACCGTTGGAAAGGACATGCAGCTCATTGTTTTTTGATGAGCTGCCACTATAGGTGTTAAAAGCGAAGCCGAGGTCAACAATATCCCTAAATATCATAGGCGTATGCAAGTAGTTGCATAGCCTTTGGAAAATTGTGCCCCTGTTATTAGAATGCGAGTTTTTCATAATATTCTTACGTAATATTCTCACGTAAATGCATCACCTTGTCTAAGTCCTTTTGTGACATCTAAAGGCCTCGGTGAGATTGTTTCCGCCCTTTACGGATCAGCGAGTATTCTCGATCGTTTCTGTACAATCTGACAAGTTTTGCAGAAATGCCAAAACAAGGAAGGCTCTGTTTAGCTAAGCTCTATAAATGAAATTATGTCTGCCCTTGAAATCGACATGACAAAATCTTGGAATTTAATTTGTCATCCCCAGATGTCTTGAATGGCTTGTCAAGAAGGCTTTTTTTAAGTTTAGATACTGTTTCATTTACTTCATTTTAGTTGGGTAGTCAAAAATCCTAGATTTCATCGACCAAGTTGAATACCCACCTTTTAACAGTTTTTGTATTTTTTGGCAAAACTTTCAAGTGTTGTTTCTGACGTACGCGCAGCGCCTATCCATTTCCCTGATCGCTCGCTTCTCATCCTCTTCGTTCTTTTTCAGAGAAACCGATATTTTTCCTTCCACATTTGCTCATAGAGCGCACGTGCTCGTTCCTTGATGCAGCAATTATTTTTGCCTACACTCTTTATCAAAGCAGCGATTTCATGGGGTTGGTCGAGTATAGTGCAGTTCGTCAGTTGCGACTTTTCTGAAGCCTGATCAGCGCTTAGTGGAAGTTATAAAGGCGTTTTTGCGAGGCTGAGGGATATGCGATCTACGCTTTATGACACGGCGGAAATCATTTGCTAGCTATAGTGATATTCTGTCTCTGAACAATTAACATTGTTAATTGGACTAAAGATAAACTATATAGCGGCTTTTGGAGTTTAGCGCTATTTAAACGTTCGAAATTTTTCCCCAGAAATGTATAGTTTTCGAAAGTTGAGCTCTCTCTGTTTCTTATTGCAGCTAATGCTAGCCATTAACTTTAAGAACTTCACTGTGATTTATTATGCACTCGAATTTGAAAATATTATTTGCCTTAACTTTTAGTTCTCGTGCCAGACTTTTCAATAGGGATGTCAAATCAGATATCACATTGCGTTGCCAAGCTTCACTTATTCTCAGTACAGTTTGCCATTTCATTATGGAAAGATTTATGCCACAATAACGATTTCAAATCGTTGAAATTTATTTCCAAAATCGAATTATTGAAAAATTTCACACCTCTTTCACGCTATTGGATACTCACATACCAACAAGACCGAGAACTGTTTGTTCGGAGAAAAATATCGCGGCTGTGAAGGATTGTGTTGAAGAGGACCCCAATTCATCGATTTTTCGTCGTTCGCGGTAACTTGGCATTTGCCCATCCACTATCTGGAAAATTCTGCGCAAAAGTCTTGGTCACAGGATTTATAAGATCCAATGGTGGAAGAGCTAAAGCGGCGTGGGCATATACCATATTGCGTCGGGTGTTCAGTGACACCGGTCAATAGACACGGATACAGTGCGATGATCAACGATTAATGTGGAAGAACAGTGATTCCAACAGGATGATACTCTACCCCATACTAACAACGAAAACATCGCTTTATTGACAACGCGATTTGGCAATAGAGCCATTTCAAGAAACGGATCCTCAATTAGCCACCAAGATCGTGCGTGTTGAGGCAATTGGATTAATTTTGCCGATAAACCAGGGACTGTTGATGCTTTGGGGCAAAACATTTTTCGAGTAATACCCGATAGATATACGCCACTAATTGATAGGAAATATGATCGAAAATTGCACCTCGAGAATGGACTCTGTACGAGGCAACGGTGATGGACACAGGCTCGAAACTATTTTCAAATATTAAATGACATGAAACAATCGTTCGAATGGATTTTATGATTTAATTTGTTTGTACTTTATTTGGGCTTCCGCTCAATTATCAAGGCTTCGCCCATCAATGACGTTGTCTAATAAAAAGCGAGGGCAGAGCATATTACTGGTCTTATCGTAAACATCTTCAGATGACGCCACCGAAGGTTGCTACGATTTGATCAGTTACAAGTTGTTGGTCATAGGTCTTGTTGGCGGCAGGACCACCGGTAGTCCGTACCAGGACTTAAATCACGGTACCATGGAAGTCAGGAGCCCCACGGATTTGGGCACGGGCCTGACTTGTTGAGGTAGGCCCCTTGTGGGAGCGTCATGGTGTGACTGCGGTTTAAACCCAAAGTCACGGGAAGGGTCTTCCTGTTGGTTTGACACAATGTAGAGTTGCAATAAGTACTGGGTACTATGACTCTATGAGCAGCAAGAGGTTTTAGATCGGCCTCGTCCCATACCAAGGGTGGAACTTGTGCCTCAACTTCATTGACATACCATATACCGAGAATGGGAAGTTTTTCAGTTTCGGCGACAGCGAATAGCATTTTTTTTTTGAAAGCATTAAATTTCATTTGGTTGCGATATTATTTATGCGGTTAATATCATCTCAGTTCCGAAGAGAGTCCAAGAGGCCGTCGTGAGCAGAGGAATACCATATGCTAAATTAAAAGTAGCAGACAAAAGACCATTGAAAAGAATGGAAAAGAGAGTTAGAGACCAAACGCGGCCCAGGGGCACACCAACATTTATTTTGTGGATATCAGGTTTGAGTTGACGTCGTGGCCGTGGCTCAAGTTTTAGTGGAATGGCTTCCAAATCGGAAGGTTCGGTGTTCGAATCCCAGCCTCACCCGATTCGCAGGGTATAATACATTCTTACTTCCGAGGCGCTTGAAACTGCAGTAATTACAGCTTCCCCCACAATCTCATTCGCCCCAGCTGCCTACTTACATGATAAGCCCGACACTTTATGAATCGAAACAAGAAGGGCTTCCCACAAACCCGAAATATATTCGCTAAATTTTGTTGGGTTTTCATAAAAATTTTAATATTACTCCAACTGATGCTGCGAATGGTCTTTCGTCATATGCCGCCCACGTAAGTTCTAAGCGCATTCGGCATCTTCAAAGACCGTGTTCCAGTTTTAAAAACGTGCCTACCTATCCGTCCACATCCAATAATTTTGCGCTTGCTTTACAGAAACCTCTAAGAATGCTTACTAAATGTTTAACCATTTATTACCAAAACTTAAGGGGCTAGAAACCACAACTTCTACAGTTTATCTTATCTTCAATTCCTCCATATGATATTTTTTTCCCCTAGCAGAGACCAACCTTTCACCCGATTTTAAAAATTGTGAGTTCTTCACCCAAGACCATGATATCTACCGTAACGATGGTATAGAGACAGACAATGAATCAACTGATCGCGGAGTCCTTTTAGCAATACCAGCCTTTGATATTCGTAGAGAAGACTATGCGAAACTAAACAACTTATTAAGTACAGCCAATTACAATTAATCATCACCTTTCTATAGATAATATTCTTGCTATTTTTTATGCTAAAATATTCTGATGTTTTTCACAATCTGTTCTACTTTTATCCCAAAAGAACTCCTCATCAACTCCGCCCTAGTATAAATAAAAATTATGCGCAATCTGTAACAAGAGAAATAAAGAGTGGCACACTTATCTGAGATCACCCTCCGACGTGGATTTTAATAACTACCGCCTTGCTTGCACCCAATTCTCTGACCTCTGTGAATCACTATATTTAAACCCTATGAATCACAATTTAAACTTTGACCCACAAACATCATTTATTTGGGTGGACATTGCTCCAGAATTAGTAAAAGAAAAGACAAGAAAACTTAAGGACGAATACTCTGCTGGTCCCGAGGGTCTGCCTTCGATCAATTTAAAAAGATGTATGAATTACTAGGCACAACCTTTCACAGCGCTCTTTCCGCCTATCCATTTCACAGAGTATTTTTCCTTATTCTTGAAAAAACGCATACAGACACTACACTGTCATCTTTAAGTCAACAGTATCTAAACCCTTAAAAGCGCTTTCCGGCGTACTCCAAGGCACCAATCTCGGTCACCTATTATTCATTTTGACAATTGACGGTCTTAACTGTGTTACTGCAAATTCGTATGCATGCAGATGATATCTCCCTCGGACTGTTTTCCGTTGCAAGAAGACTTAAACTGGCTTTCCATATAGTGCCAGAAAAATTTCCTCGTGCTGAACGTCCAAGAATTCCAAAATATACACTCGAAAATGCTTCATGACTGTAACCCGGATCTACTTTATTGGTAACGAATCTGTTTCAATTTAGGTATTATCTGTGACAATGAACTGAAGTTCCGTGTCCACATACATTCGTAGATAACACCATAAGGACGGTCAACAACGCCCTCAGTTTCATCAAGCGCTGGTCTGAGGAATTTTCCTACCCATATTACTTAGTATAATTTTTTTCGGCCTCTTCTCGAATTCGCCAGTCAAGTCTGGTCGACTTATTACAGCACCCATACATTGCGCGTATAATCTACACAGCGAAGGTTTATCCATTTCGTGTTACAGGGTCTCCCCTGGAGTGACAGTTTAAATCTTCCACCCTATCTCGATCGCCTGAAACTTGGAACCCCTTATAACAGTTGTGAAGTTAGTGACATACTCTTTGTTTAACAGCTTTTAACTGGCAACATTGGTTCAACTGCTCCATTGCAACACATCTCTTTCAATGCGAATCCATGAAGCCTTAGATCAGTTCCTTTCTTCCGTATAAATCCTCACCGAATGAATTATACGAGGGTTGTCTGAAAACAGTTTTTGCTTTTTTTTGGAGCCGGCTCGCCCTTTACAGTCCACTGTTTTGACTGAATTTTTGTTTCGGGCGTATAATGGTTTATCCAAGTTTCATCTACAGTAATTAATCGGCGCCAAAACTCGTATTTATTGCGCCCAAACTGGGCCAACAGAGCGCTGGAAATGTTCATTCGAACACGTTTTTGGTCTAAAGTAAGCAAAGGCGGCACCCAACGCGCGGACAGCTTTCTCATGCCTAAATATTGATTTAATATGTAACAAACACGTTCTTTGGACATTTTCATAACCTCTACTAAGTATCTCTGTCACTTTAATTCGGCGGTCGTCTAACACCATTTGGTGAATTTTAGCCATGTTATCGTCAAAGGTTGCAGTTTTTGGACGTCCCGTACGTTCATCATCTCCCAAGCTCTTACGGCCACGTTTAAATTCAGCTGCCAAAATTTCACTGTGGTAAATGATGCAGATAATACAGAGTCCCTATCCACAGAGTCCAACTCATTTTTGATTTGCGTAGGCGTATTGCCTTTCAAAAACAAGAATTTAAACTCGATACTAAATTGTTTGCATTTTCACAAAAAACACTCACATCGACTCACTCAAACGACTGTCAACTAAAAACAGCGAGTCCAAAATAACTGAAACTTCGGTAAGTGGCTGTCAAAAGATGCACAACTAGGATTCACTAGCTTTTATTGACAAGTGCAGCTATCTTTATGTTATGGAAACTTTTCGGACAACTTTGTGAACATCAGATTTGAAACCATCCAAGACAACTTGAATTGAACGCTCCGAAAGGTAATTTCTAACCCATTGAAGAAGGGAGTCATCGAACCCAAAAGCACGCATTTTCGACAAAAGAGCCTGATGCCAAACTCTGTCAAATGCGTCAGAAATATCAAGTGCACCTATCTCGCTTTCGCCAGATTGGTGTGGACTTTGGTTCCACTTTTCGGACAGACATGCCATCAAATCACCAGTGGACCTGTTGCAATGGGTCTATAGGAGGAGAAAGAGGAAGATTCGCCGTTTTTAGGGACGGGCTGGACAAATGCTGTCTTTCATCTGCTCGGTAAGTGTCCTAAAGAGCAGGATTGATGAAAAAGCTTACGCAGTGGTTTTGTCAGTGAGGAAGAACACATCTTCAGAAGAAGGGAAGATATACCATACCATGTACCAGCGGATTTATGAATGTTCAGACTTTAAGTACTGTTGCTACTACACGAGTGTGAAAGTGAGTTCGTTTCATTGAATATTCAACGTACTCAAGTGTAGGCGGGGATAAAGCACAATTTGGAAGTGTTGAGCTGACCGGAAAGTGAAATGAGCGTTGGGATGGAGGATGCTGCAGAATTTTTAATATTTTTGATGAACGGCTAAAAACTTTTATTGCCTTTGGCACATAGTAGGTTTTTTTTTGCCTCAGTTTTTGGTCGTATAGAAATTTCACGCGCTTTGAAAAAGACGTTGCAGTCATTCCTGGCTCGTTTGAACTTCTTTCGGTTTTCCTCTGTTAGGTTCGTCGTATCCAGAACTTAGTAAACTCACCCTCAAGACTGTCGTAATTCTTCCCTTGTCAAGAATTTGTCCAATACTCCCATCCCGTAGTACTTAGCTAAATTGCTATTTTTCAAGTTTACTATTAAATTTTTTTCTTGTATTAAGCACAATAAAGCATTCCGGTGTTGACCCGGGTCTAATCAATTAAACCGTCTAAGACAACTCGAATTTAGCCTTCCGAAATATAATTTCTAATCCATAGAAGAAAAAATTGTCGAACTCAAATGCAGGGATTTCCGTCAAAATATCTTGATGTCAAACTCAACGAAATATCTTTGAAATATCAAATACATACTCCATATTTCCACTGTCTTGCGTAGACGGAGACATGATACAATCCAGAAGTGTTGAGCTGGCTGCAAAGCAGATAAGGCTTGTCTGAAAAGCACACAACTGAAATGTCACTGTGAATGAGAGTTACGATGTAGGGTGATGCAGAATTTGACAATCGACTAAATATTTCTATAACTGATCCACCTCACTTGTTTTCCACTTTATTTATGTCCAATAGCTTGTTTCTTAGGCATTATTTATATCCTTCATGATGTTTTTCATTTCATTTGTGTTCCATGTCATCTTACCTGTTCAAATTCTGGCATTGCCCAGTATTGCTTCCTAAAATCTGTTTTTTAAAAACCAATTGACTTTCAGTGCAAGATCATATACTCGTAGTCATAAACGATGCTTACAAAGATTTTACTTTTGAAATGCAATTGGTCTGTAGTCTAAATGGGCATGTAATAGAAAACCTTTCTATAAGAGCGCTTCAATAATTTAGAAGTAATCAGTTAAGACAATTCAGAAGCGTATTTTGCCAAGACAATGTCAGGTATTCTATCTGATCGGTTGAAAGCTGTCAATTGGTTTGTTTTGTCTACTACGTAGGGATAGTCAACAGAATAAGATCTGACAAAGCCGTCAAAGATGTAAATGATTGTTTTAAGATCCACTTTTCCCAGAAGTAACAAGAGACATAGATACGAGTACGAGTATGTTGCATTTGAACGTTTTTCTGTGTCTCTGTCGCGAACCACAAACATTTAAGACCAATGAACACCGGTACCGCTTTTAAAAAAATAAATTCAAAAAATAATTCAACTAATCGAAACACTGAAGGCAAGACAAAAAGGCAATTTAGTAAATTACAAAATAAATAGCCATTAAAACATTCAATGAATATTCTGCAGAGTCTTTTTGGACACAATTTTACAAGTTATACATTTTGGAAGAGCACGCTGAATTGACTTTTCGAGGAACCCAGTTATTTAATCAACACTTGATAACGGCATATCAATAATATCACGAAATTTATTTTATACGTGAATAAATACAACTTTAACTGAATATGTATTCAAATAATTTGACAGTCTGCCACTTTCTGGCAGACCCAACTTCAACTGCACCTCCTACAAACTACTGGCTTCTGACAAGTGATTTCACTGAACTCTGCCCATCAGAGGAGTCCCCGATAGTAGTCTTTTGCATGCAAAATAATCGAACAAAAAACAGCACATATAAAATCAATTTCCTGTCGGAAACCAATTTTTTTTTTTTTGACATGTATATGATTAAACGTTCAGGCAAATTAAAAAAATCAGAAACAGAACAAATGCGGAGCGAATTAATTGGAATGTCATTTTTACAATTATTTCGATTTTTCTATGAAATATTAATCACACATACGCTATCCGTTGGCACTACTAAAAGTCGAATGAATATTTTCCCATAATGGATTGCATACGGATGTTGAATAAATAAAATCAATGAAACGATGCGCCGCGTTCATCGTATTCCATATACGAGTACACTAGGAGGACGAAGCTACATACATATAAGTACAACCTAGATTCAACAATTAAAAAAAAGACAATTATAGTATGATATAACAATAATAAAAAAAAAAAAAAAATCCTACACTCGGAGGATTAATTTGGTTGATCCACCAAAATTAAGTCAGAGAATTGAGGCGCTTAATCCAGATAAGTGTTCCATTTACTCGCACATGATGAATTCATTATGACGCCCCACAAGGTATGATTCGTTTAATTTAATATCTTAACAGCTATTTATCTACTGTCGCTTGCGTTAATGCGAGTTCTCCTATATCTGCCAACAGGAAAGTCGTTCATTTTAATCGAAATCCCAGTTAAAGGTCGCAAGTTTGACATAACTTTTTTCTGGGGTGACATTAATTATTTGACGGCCACAGACCGCCGCCGCCGGCACAAGCTACAGCTTTCATGCCAAATTCTATCCGCAAAAGAGTAATATTTCGATAAAGGGTGGAGGCTATTCCTGAAATTACCAGTTCGGCATATGTTTGATATTGGTAATGCCTGGATCTGTTAATTGGTTTTGGGACTAATATTAATTATATTTTGGTATACATTTATTTTTATTTTTTACCTCCGTCAGGTACATATATCAAAACAAATTCGGTACTACATAGAATAATCACCCACTATATATCGATAGCATCTTATTGGCCTTATCTGGTCTCACTGACATGCACCTTATCTCACTAACCTGTATCTGCCCAGACATCCAGAATATAAAAACTCGTTTGAAACTGCATGGTCTTCCAATAGGGACTTCTGACCTTTGACAGTTGATAGCGGCCATATTGTTGAAGCTAAATTTGTCAAATGGGCTGTCATTTATTCAGTTTGTTTTTCCAAATCACCGTGGCGTTCAACAATTCGTGCAAATGATAAAATTGTTTTAGCAAAATGGTTGTTCTGTTCGGGTAAGGTTCAGCGCGCTTCGCCCATTTTACGGTCACCATAATCGTCCTACCGAGAGGACTATTCACAGTGTGGTGGATAAATTTTTATCCACTGGTTCAGTAAACGATAAACCAACACCCGTACGTCGACGAAAAGGAAGATCTGCAGAAAACATGGCCGCTGTCCGTGAGAATGTGCAGGAGAATCCGAGGCAGTCAATTTCGCGTCGCTCATAAGAACGCGGCTTTTCGCAGACCACAATTGGCGAATTTTACGTCGTAACTTGGGCCTGCACCCGTACAAAATTCAACTGACATAGGAGCCGATGGTAAACGACCATAGACAACGACGTGTGTTCGCTGAATGGGCTCTGGAGCAGTTGGAAACTGACCCTAATTTTCATCGATAAACCTTCATCAGCGATGGGTACGTCAACAAACAAAATTATGGAATTTGGGACGATACCAATCCACTTGAGATCCAAGAGCGTCCAATGCATTCCAAAAAAGTTAAGCGGCATTATGGATCCATATTTCTTTGAGAACGGCGTTGGCCAGGCCATTACCGTCAACGGCGAGCGCTATAGGTCGATGACTACCAACTTTCTTTGGCCTAAATTTGATGATATGGACAACGATGACATGTGGTTTCAATAGGACGGCGCTACGTGCCACACAGCTCACGTCACATTAGAAATTTTGTACGAGCGATTCGAGGACATGGTCGTCTCCCGTGTAGGTGATGTGAACTGTCCACCAACATCGTGCGATTTGATCGCGTTAGACTTTTTCTTGTGGGGTTTTCTGAAGTCGCAGGTCTATGCGAATAAATCCTCAACCACAACGGCCCTCAAAGCCAACATAACCCATGCCATCGATCATAGATCAGCCTGATTTATGCGCCAGACTCATGGAAAGTTGGACATTTCGGATGCGCGCCACCCAGAGATGCAGCAGCGGACATTTGAATGATGTTATATTCCATACATAATGGCATCGACAGGCCTTTCAAATGAAAAAAAATGTCGGTGATATCTCACACACACTTTGTTTTATTTAAATTTAAAGAGAGGAAGCGCTAAATGAAAGACCCTTTATATCCAAAATATGTATATGAATATCCTGCAGCTAAATCTCGACCATTGCGAAGCAATCAAAACCTTCTAAAACAAACGGTTCGTGAATTTGAAATTGATATACCGGTTCTCTGCGAGGTAAACAGACTTCTAGCTGGAAATAACTGACGCATTGACGCAACACACGCAACAAATAAGCCGGCGATTTGGATTTATTTATTTATTTGTCTAAAAGCATTACTTATTACATAGCTAACAGACGTTACAAATTTAAAGTGTCTACATAAGAGTGAGCCCAGAGCTGGAATGGAATACAACAGCGTTCATGTGACCACCACGGCTTCTGATGCATGCGACCAATCGAAGGTCAAAATTATCGACGACTTTTTAAAGAAAAAGTGAGTCAATGGCCGCAATTTCAGTTTGAATGTTATGTTGGAGATCCTGAACTGCCGCTGGGTTATTGGAATAGACTTTACCCTTCAATAACCCCACAGGAAGAAGTCTAACGGTGTCAAATCGCATGACATTGGAGGCCAATAAACTTCGAAAAAGAACCGAACCGAAATATTGTGATTCTCAAATTTCGTATGCAATAAATTGATTAATGGCATGTGTGGACGGTAGCACTGTCCTATTGAAACCAGATATCGTCCAGACCCAATTCAATCAGTTTTGGAAAAAAAATCGCAGTAAAGTGCCAGAAGTGAGGCCCAATGGTTGATTTCTGCGACGAATTTAGGAGTCTGGCTGTTTTTGAACACTTTCCCACACAGTGGTGATGTTTTGGCGTGTATGTTGCATGAACTCCGAACTCACTAGAGCGGTTATGTTGACTGAAAAATTCACGAATTTTACGAAATGTTACTTTTACAGATCGCTCATTTTCGCAATAAGATTGAATAACAAAAATGTGTTGTTGCGAGGTAAGCAAATCCATGACTAAAATTGTCAAAGAGGTAGCAACAATGACAGGGGTTATTTTGGAAGCGGCAGAGATAACAGAGGATAGGGTTAAACAAAATCTTCGCGTTGGCGGAATCATAGCTCTCAACCATGTAGGTACAAAGAGATCAAATGCCATTCTTATGCTAGAGTCGGTCATTTGGCTTCTGTGTGTTGTAATAAAAAAAGAGAAGTGTCAATTATGTATCTAATGACTGTAACGATGATCATGATGTTAATGATTTGTTTAATTATTACATTTTTAGTATAGCTGAGCTCAAGTCTAGTGGTGTATATTCTCTTCCAGTCGTTATTGATGATGTTATGCTGAATGTTGTGTGCGACATAGGTGCTCCATGTATATTGTTGTCTGTTCCATTTTATTAGGAAGAAGAAGACTCCGCCATGCTATATACAGGGTGAATGACTCGAACTCCAACTTTTTAAAATGCTATAAATTGTATATTTTTTGATAAATTGTATTGTGCGAAAGCAAAAAATGTTGGGGAATACATCTATTTTCAAATTGTGTCAGTAGTTTTCAATATGTCCACCTTTGGTGCGCATACTGGCCTTGAGACGGCCGAAGAAAGCATCACACGCTGCACGCAAGTCGCTCTGCGGTATTTTGGCCAATTCCCGGCAAAGTGCTTGTTTGAGGTGGTCAAAACTTTGGTATTTTTTAGTGCCAACCTTCACCTTCAAAATACCCCAGACAGAGAAATCCAACGGATTTGCATCCGGAGAATTTGCAATCCATTGTGTCGAAGAAACGAAGTGTGCAACATTGTTTTTTAACCAATCTTGGTTGACGCGCGCTTTGTGAGACGGTGCCGAGTCTTGTTGAAATGTCCACGGTCTCCGACCGAAATGATTGTTTGCCCAAGGCTTCAATACTGCCTCTAAGACAGTTTCACGGTATACGATCGCATTAATTTTGACGACACGGTCCAAAAATACGAGCGGAGAGCGGCCATCGGCGGTTATGGCGGCCCAAACCATCACCATCGGTGCTGCCTGCTTTCTGGTGGCCGTCCGAACGTGTAAATTTTCGAAGGACCTCTTTGGCAAGTAAACTCGGTCATTTTGTTTGTTATTCAAAAAATTGTTAAATACCAACAAATTTATTTTAGAAAAGTTATATTTATCCATTTAAGTATGTATACATCACAATTTCCATTAGTAATTCTTTGCGATTAATAGAGAAAAAGGAACTAGTGTAACAGTAGCTTTAAGTCCATTGCAGCACACACAAATAGTATGTATAATATCATTAAAAAATAGTTTCGGATTGAATTAATCTGATTTAAATTTAGCGAGTGAGCAAAATCTACAAAGTAATACTCATGAGCTTGGTTAAAATTATTCGCAATAAGCATTTCATCAAATTCAGAACAAATGTAACAATACCAGTAAGATAAAGATCACCTAAATTATCGGAAGTGGAACATAAATTATTAACGAATTCAGTATTATTCATGTGCTTTTCATAACAATCGTGTTTACTGTCGGGGGGGACATAACTGCCTACAAAATGCCGATCATTGTTAAAGGCGTTTCATTTCTTAAATTTTTTTTTAATTTCATTTTATTTCATTTAATATATAGTATTTGTACATTAAGATATGATCTTAGTAATTTTACTTAAGTTAATTGAAAAAATGTCTTAAAACTAATTTGTATACATTAAATATTTTAATTTAAGAAGTGAAAGATGAGATATAGTTAAAATTCAGATATGTCGGAATAGGTTGGAAAAATGTTGAAGGATTGCACTTTTAAAATTGGAAGGATTTAAAATACATCTGATTTGTGAAGGTAAAGAGTTCCAAAGTCTAATAGTATGGATGAAAAATAAACGCGAAGAGTTATGGTAATTATAACGGCAAGGAACTAGGCTGATGGTTCTTGAGGAGCGAGTGAAATTAAGCCTGTTATAAAAGTAAGATGGACTTTAAGTATTTACACAGAGATATGGTGCGGATGCCGTAAATATAACGCACTACGTCGTTAAAGGCAACTTGCAGTTTACGCAGGGATAACGAGTCAATGCTACTGTAGACCACCTCGGCGTATGTTATGAGGTGTAAAACTAAGGTCAGTACTAGCTTCCGTCGTGTTTCTCGTGATGTGAAATAAGCAGTGATCCACAATTTGCGAAGACATCCGTAGATACCACCAACGACCACGTTAGTGTGATTATAGCCAGACAAAGTACGGTTTACTGGTACCCAAGGCTAGTAACTGACTCAACAGCTTTAATTTTATTGTTATTCATGATAATATCAGGTAAAACACTCAAGTTAAAATTATTTTTTTGAGATGGGAATTACTTGGGATTTTGATGGATTTAGCAGAAACCCATTAGCTACTGAACTAAGTGTAAATGTGTTTGAACTCCTCGTTTATGAGGAAAAGTAGTTCATTTAAATTGCTGTAGGGTTTCGCTAAGTGTAGTTGGACATCGTCTGCATATAGGTGTACCGAGTCATATTTACAAACTGATGGAAGGTCGTTTATGAACAAGCAGAAAAGTATCGGTCTTAATATTGAGCCTTGATGCACTCACTGCTTGATTTCTTTTAAAACTGAAGAACATGCGTTGGAAACAACCCTTTGCGGAAAGAAAACTGTACATCAATGTAACTGCCCTTTCGCTGAAACCAAAGTTATTCCTTAGCTTCCAACACAGGATTTTATGTTTCACATCATCAAAAGCCTTCGAAAAGTCTAACAAACAAAGCAACGAAACATTACCCCTGTCGTAGTCATGCCTTATTTCTCCCAGTAAATTAATCATAGCTGTGGAACAACTATGGTTAGCAATGAAGCTGGATTGTTTAGCATACAGCAACTTGTTGAATGACAGCAGAAGCCAACTTTTTCCACATCTAAGACTACTAGTGCTAACAGCAATGAGAATTCAACCTCAACGATCAGCAGCTACTTTGCATCGGTCAGATCGAAAACTTCATAAAGACCCTCATCAAATACTCCTTTATCTGATATTTCAGGATACAGCCAAGTTTCGACAATGACAGTGATATCGTAGTGCAGATAACAGGAATTGTTGAACAAGCTGGCGACTTTTTTCATGCTACCACTGGCATTGTGAAACTAAATTTGCAAAGTATCTTTACATGAGACGGTACAACGGTTGCTATTAGGCTCAGTCCGCGGCCGTTTCCGA
This sequence comes from Volucella zonaria, assembly GCA_963966105.1. Taxonomy (NCBI): domain Eukaryota; kingdom Metazoa; phylum Arthropoda; class Insecta; order Diptera; family Syrphidae; genus Volucella; species Volucella zonaria. The sequence continues at coordinate 233,750,121 of OZ014530.1, read as the reverse complement.
TACGTTTTTTGAGTTTTTGGAACCATTTTTAGCTTCAAAAACCTTTTTCTGTGAATTAAACAGAAGCTCCAATTTTAAAGTCGAAAAACTTAAACTTGGACTCTGATTCGACAAGCTTTACTAATTTAAAGCATAAAATTAGTGACGAATCAATTCCAAGGGAAGTTGAAATAAATTCACGAATTTCCTCAATTGTGACAGATAACAAACAAACATACAATGTGATAGCATTTGTAGTTCCTCGTAATTTTGAGGTCAGTACGACGGGAATTGGTCCCAACGATGCCTCTTCTCTGCTTAGCTGATTGATTATCAATTTGAACCTCTACACCAATTGGTTGAGATAGATTATTAATTGTAGCTGAGGTACTTGCGGCGTTAACATCGACTAGCAATGCAGCTTTTGGAGCAATCATCACCAACGCCAGGTTCATGGATGGAAAAATTCTTACTCTTAGCAAAGTCAGTTCTACCGGATAGAAACGGGCGCGAAGAATATGACCCTATGGCAGCTTTTTTCTCTTTCTAATCCATTAACAACAGCAGGATCATAGGAGCGAGTACTTATCATTACACACGGACGCACGAGCCCAAGCAGAGGAAGCAATTAGCAAACGGTTTTTGGAGTTCAGCAGCATTAGCAATTTTTTGATGATGAGTGCTAGCGCGAATGTTTCTGTTTATGTTTGAAGCATCAGCTATGTAGCCAACATTGCCATAGATCACCACGTTGTTGTACCCAAGGTGCGAGTGCGGATTTGTAACATAGAAAAACGGGAATCGCAAGCAAGCTCAACAGCTCCTATGCAGCCAGCATCAAGTACCAAAGAGCAGTGGCAACATTGCCAACGTGACATCATAGACGCCGCAACTAATGTGCTGGTGGTCACACGACCACCACTAAGTAATCCCTGGTTTGATAAAGAGTGCACATGCAGCTGAACAAGAAGCGTATAATGTGGTGCTGCAGCGAAGGTCGATAGCCGCTTGTGAGCTCTAGGAGCAGAAGAAATGGGAAGAACACCGGCTTATCCAGAAGAAGATAAAAGAGCACTAGAAGCGCGCGATCGAAAATATTGAGAGCTTACACGAAGACTTAGCAAAAAATAAAACGAATTTGTAAATGTAAGATGACCCGTACAGAAACGTGTGGAGTCGGGGGTGAGAATATGGAAAAACATTTTCTGCATACTGTATAACGGCGACAAAGTTTAATATCTCGCCTTCATGTGGAATAGACTATTCAACTTAGACGGTGATAGCCAAAACTTCCGTGCACCTGACCAAAACGAGGCAAGGATAGCAATATCTAAGCTGAAATGCACCAAAGCAGCTGGACCTCATGGTTTACGGGCAGAGATATTCAAAGCTACTGGAAGTGACTTTGTGGAGAGCATACACCAACTCATTTCTCAGATCTGATTAGAAGAGTGTATGCCAGATGGATGGAATCTCAGCACCGTTTGCCCCACCCCCAAAAAAGGAGACCCTCTACGTCGCATACAAGTCTGTCGTTTTGCCTGAACGTTTGAAACCATTCGTCAACTACCTGATTGGCCCCTATCAGTGTGGTTTCAAACCAGGAAAGGCCGCAATCGATCAAATCTTCACATTCCGGCAGATCCTGGGATCATCGATTTTAAAGCCAAGCTATATAGAGCCATGTCAAACTTGTGCCGAATGCCAGAGACTTTGCCAACATAATATCGACGAATTAGACAGGACGTCAAAGCTGGCAGCTATAATTTCGAGGTAATACGAGTAAGATCCGAGTATTTTCCCGATCTCTGCATTGCTATAAATACTGCCAACAATACCTCAGCACCAAGAATCACTCTTATCGATGGCTGTTTCTTTGGGTTGAGAAGGCAATTGAGTAGTAAGGCGCTGTCCCAAAAAACTAAGGAGACTCTATATCAGACCTCGATTATCCCAGTCCTACTTTATGCCGACGAGGCATGGACTCTATCGAAATCAGATAAACATAACCTCAGCCGTTTGGAGAGAGAAATCCTTCGAAAAATATTCGGTCCCCTTTATATTGACGGGCTTTGGAGGAGAAGATTCTACGACGAACTATACAAGTTGTAAAGAAATGGACACCAATGTTCGGCCCGCAGAGACTTCGAATCCAATCCGGATGGGCGTCGTAGTAGAGTGAGACCTCACCTTAAGTGTTGCGCACAAGTAGAAGGCGACCTCCACCGACTTGGAGTGCGCAACTGGAGGCAGCTAGCTAAAGATCGGGCTACCTGAAGTGGCTTGTTATTTGAGGCCAAGGTTCACCTCGAAGTATAACGCCACCTAAGTAAGTAAGTAAGTAAGTATACCACTTAGCGCTTTTATCGAAAGCTTCGAAGTGACCGTGGTTGGACTTGTCGCCAACGCTATTAGGGAGAATCCTATCAATATCCCGGCCGATTTCAAAACATGGGCGTCAGAATGGGGAGCTCATATACAAATCAAAGAGAGTCGGCTATACTTGAAGCAGTTTAGCACAGTTCTATCACTGATATCACTTTCAAAAGCATCGACCTGTTGAGGGATGACATCAACGCTTGAGTGATCGTTATACACATAGTGGCCACAATGTTATACTGTTCACCCACGGCACTGGTTCAGCAGTCCGCATTAACTAGACAACACTTAAACGGTCTACACGGAATAACAATACCCTAGATGAAGGTCTTCTAAGTTTTCTCGTTAGTGGGACAATAACTGAAGCCCAAACCGCAGGAGACTTTGTAACCCAGATATCACGCTTAAGCATGTAATGCGTCAACGTCTAGGTTGGAAAATGGAAAACACGAACCTCCTGTATCCTGGCTCTCCGTAGAAATTACGGAACTAACGTTGCTATGGCTCCGAATAAGAAGAACGTACCAGCATTCCCGAACTTGGCGTGCCGATGACAAGCGCCTGCACTGTATATGGAGAGGCAAGGACGTGACAAAAAAAAAACGATTAAGTCTTGCAAATGCTTTTGGTTTGGATATCATTGCAAATAATTTCATCTTGATGTATGGGGTAAAACTTTTCAATTTTGTATCGACGAAACTGACAGGCATCCGCATTCAAACGCCAACATACCCGGTATTGTTGCGACAAACCAATAATTATTATGGTTGGTTAAAATCATAACGAGATTGCGTCCATTCTTATTATTACATGCGAAGATGTTCGAAGCATGAAAAAAGGTGCGCCCACAAAAAATAACCGGGACTGGTTGGTATTCCGAATAAGGCCTTAAAGATCGCTGTGAAAATACGACCGCACAACTTAAACGATGGTCGTCCACCTGGCCGAATCGAAGTATGAGTAGCAATGTCTTATAACCTGCCATTGTAAAGAAAAACCGTAAACTCATTCCTCAGATTTGGTCAGAAGAGTGTATGCCTGATGAATGGAATCTCAGCATCATTTGCCCGATCCACAACAAATGAGACCTCTCAACTCCGCCATTTTTAGGAGTATAGGTTTCCTCAGCATCGCATTCAACTACCACATGGTGGGAATGTCTGCAACGCTTCGTCAACAACTTCATTGGTCCCTATCAGTGTGGTATCAGGCCAGGAAAGCTCACACTCGGCCTAATTTCCACATTCCGGCAGATCATGGAAAAAACTACTCTTGCCAATCTCTATTTCTTTGGGCTAAGAAGCCAAATGAGTAGTAGGATCCTATCCCGAAGAACTAAGGAAACACTATATAAGACCTTGGTCCTCCTAGTCCTACTTTATGGCGCTGAAGCATGGGCACGACGAACTATACGAGTTGTACGGCGGCAGCGATCTAGTCAGGAAACTCCGCATCGATCGCCTGCGATGGCTGAGATATGTAGAACGAATGGCACCAATGCTGCGCCCCGCAGAGCTTTCGTATCCAACAGAGGAGGAAGAAATCACCTTAGGTGAGGCGCACAAGTACTAGGGGAACTCAACCGACTTAAAGCGCGCACCTGGACGCAGTTAGCTTAGGATCGGGCTAGCTAAACAGGCCCTATTAGTTGAGGTCCAGGTTCATCCCGAATTGCAGCGCTACCTAAGTAAGTAAGCGTGTAAGCAATTAACATCACAAGGATCTTAGGTCTGTTAAAAGAATATATTGTAAGTTCCCTGAATGTCTTCCAGAAATATGAGTATAAGGCGTTGCCGCTGAGGAAGTAAGTTTACACATTATTGAGTTTCATTGTCTGAATATCTGACTGAGAATAAAGGCAACCAATATACGAAATTATTCTTCTACCAGCTGAAGTTTTGCGTTTCTTTTGCCACACGTCAGCAATGCATCCTCATCTACTCCATTCGCAGTTCCTCATGGGTTACCAAAACATGTTTGAGAAAAAGTTATCCCAAAGGGACATTGCATCTCGATTAGTGTCCTAAAACTATCGTATAATATGTACAAATCGTGTCGGTAAATAATGACCAATGGGAAAAACGAAACAAAGTTTGAGTAACTTAGTTGCAATTTTGTTTTTATTTTATCATGTAACTCGAACTTTTCAAACTAAAGTCGTCGGAACTTCTATTTTTTACTAAACCTCACACCAACTTGACGTCGTCGGTCGATCATTAAAAAGAGTTCTTGTCTGAAGTTTACGTCGTAACTGTTGACAAAACAACGAAAAAAAGGTTTTTTTATGTTACGGAGCTTCCTCAACTGTGTAATTTAAGGTCAGTCAAACACAGACCACACATACAAAGTGTCACGTATCTAGCGCAATATAAAATTTTAATTTTCCTTGGATTTCCATACATGATGGCGTCGTTTAAGATCTGCAGTTTACTAGATGCAACATAACTAAATTTCCATAGTTTGATGGTAGCTGAAGCATGATGATGCATCAGCATCACCATGACACCCTGAAAGGTTTCCCCCTGAACATGTGTTTTCTGGATGAAAATTTACGCATCATTGAATATTCCTTTGTGAGTCAAACAAAACCCAAAACGCCTCTTACTCAGACATGTGCCCCTGCAAAAACCAAAAAAACCTTCCTTGCTACTTATTTTTGAACGGATGGATGTTTATTTAAAAAAAAAAAAGAAGCAAGACCTGCAAGACCAGCAATATTGGCAATGGAAACAAATCAAAAGGAATGAATGGAAAAAAGGGCAGTCAGATACTTGGGTTCGGGAGTCAATGATACCAAGTTGGCTGGAGAGAAGAAATGTCCTGTCCAATCCCAATGGACATGAACAGAACATGGAGCAAAACAACAGATTTCAGATAATGTCTACTAGAGTCGTGGATTTTGTGAAATCAAACAATTCAGGTCAATAAACTCATTGAATCGTTGTTGGTTTTTTTTTTCTTTGGCTTTTTGATAAACTCTCGTATTTAGTAATTGGAAATGGGGGTAATTCGAAACCTTGGAGACGTCCATTGAGATAGGACAGGACAGGACATTTCTCTCTCTCTCTGTTAAATCAGAATGAAATTTATTTGTACAGGTTCTTTGCTAATTGGGTTAATCAAGCAATAAACCAATGGGTGTTGGTTCTACAGACGGAAGGAGAGGCCATCAGTATATTAAAGGACGTTGATTCATACTCGTAGATCCTCTTTTGAATGGAAATAATAATAAAAAAAAAAATTGAAGTGTCTGGTCTGGCAAGTGTAATTGACAAGCCCATTTACTTGCTGGACTGTTTGCCTATTTCTTTTTGAACATTGGATCGCCACTCACCTTTTTGGATAATTTAAATCGCCGTCAGAGGTCTGAGGATTAAATATATTTGTACGAGTATATCTGCAATACAGGTTAAGGAGCATTTTCTTGGGGTGAATGCTCAGGAAGATTTACTGGCCGTATGAAGGGAAAATTTCCAGAATTTATTGACTTAGCAACAAAGCATTGTATAAGAATTATCATGCTGAGCTCATCGTGACTAACAGCTTTTAGTCACCCTGGGAGAATGGGGATTTATGTCACGGTTTCAAGCGTCAACATTAAAGGAATGGGTGGACTAGATTACGGTAACATATTACCTTAGACCGATTGATATCATTCTCACGCAATTGACTCATTGTCTAATATTTACATTGATATTGGCTTCAGTAGGGCAAGTACTCGTATAGTCTCCTCACACGAAAGTCGTCACGTTTAGCTTTCTGGCATTTGATCTTTCGGAAAGTCACGGCCTGGGATTTAGGAAAACGTTTCAGGTGTTATTAAGTTTTGTATGATTAGGGTAGGCACTGACCTATGGAAGCAATGTCCAGGGCTATATTTATGACTACAAATCAATCATCCTTATCAGACTTGACTTGATAAATATACAGTGGCGAATATTGATGAAGTGAAAACCAGTGACACTAGAATATTCTGTTGGAAATGGCTAGTTCTCAGAAGGAGGACATACGGCGGATAAATTCAAAGCGATCGAATCAGAGGTGTCGTTAACAGTCAGCATGCACACCGTGTATGGTGCTTAGGTGACGGATGAGTACGTAATGGACCAATGGAAGTTCTCATTTTCCCAAAGAGTGCTGCAGACTCCAAGGGATTCCAGAAAGGATCCGGCATTTCCGGATACGGACTGTGTGTGGTATTAGCCACCCGAACACGTGCTCATAAAAGCCTCACTGCAGCGACGCAACCTAAAGCTTGAGATAGGGATTAATTGACAATGATGTCCGATTTTGAACAGATCACTTACAGACCACAGAAGCCCTAGACTATTGTTAACAAATACCACCGCCATTCAGGAAGTGCGCTGGATAAAACGAGCATACAAAATTGTAGTTGAAGTCTACTTCGTTGATTACTATAGAAAACAGATGCAGCGTCTACTTGGATGCGAATCCTAAGACAAGCACGTGACGTACGACTTAAAACGAATCGACGTCAAGGCTTAATACGCGAATATTAGCCTGATATGCGCTAGAGCTCCATAGAAAAAAATGCGCGGTTTTAGCAAGGAATGCTTTCACGATCTCCTTGACTAGTAGGCAGTAAAATCATTTTAAGTGAACTTGACGTCAAAATAGGAAAAGGGGGCATCTTTGGGAGTACAATCGGAAAGCATAGCTTGCACGATGCGGGCTAAGATTAATGGACTTTGCTGTGGGGCGAAATATCACTAGAGCTAACAAACGGTGCACATAAAACAATACAACGGTACAATACAATACAGATGATAAAAGCAACAATCAATTTAATTCATGTTGCGACTGATGCAAGGCACTCCTTCAGTATTTTAGATGTTAGATCGGCCAACTTATTTTCAGACTAAAACCAATTTGCAACCGAATCAAGGCCAATATATCAAGAACTGTAGATCAGTGTTATCGATGCCAAGTAACGCTGAGTTTCACAAGACAGCCGCAACAAAATATTTTGTTCGGTGAAAAGTAGGTAACATATGTGCTTGTAGAAAAAACTCGCCCAAGATGATGAGAACATGGCTTATCCGATCCACAAGGGAAATTATCCTCGAAACTGCATCAAATTTGCAGGCGTCAGTTTGGTAAGCATTGCGTACAAGATCTTGCCTGGCATATTGCGTGAACGACTGAAACCTTTACCGTATTTCAAAAAAATTGAGAACAACCCGCAATTAACACTAAGGGTACTTAATGTTCCAAATATTATCACATGGGAGATTTATTTAGAAACACTCCGTGTACAGACAAAAAATATGTTGATGTCTGGGACAAGTTGGAAGAGCGTTAAGATAGGAATTGAAACTTTTCTTTAGCTACCATCAAAAAACTCGTCGAATCCTACATTGTTTCACAAAATATCTGACGATGCGGATGATGTAATTAGAGGTCTTAATTCATTGAAACCTAAGTCTAGGGATCCTTGGGTGATCTACATTTTGCTTGGAGAGTTAGATTTTGAAGTCAAACAAGTATGGACTAATGAGGTAGGGTCTGGAGCTGATTGTACTACTAAGGAGCTACTTGATTTCTTACAAGCTAGGTGTAATTGTCTCGAAGCATGCTGTCCAGCACCTGGGTCTTCATTTTTGAAATGAAATAATAAGCTTCCGGTCACACATGGTTGAAACCAAAGCAGTGCAAGGACGACTACCTACTTCCCCCTGCAAATCTTTTACTTCGCCAGGTTGTGAAGCTCTTCGTGATTTTGCTAGAGAAAATAAACTCTATTTCACCTGTTTTCCTCTGTTTCTATTTGATGTACAGGGCATGCATCAAATAGATGTTGCTCTTATTTGCGCTGCAAGAGGTGCCAAACACGGCACAACGCGTTGGTTCACCCTACTGAAGTCGCAGCACCAACAAATTCCGCTGGAGAAATTCAGTTGTAGTGTAGTACCTCCTCATCGTCGCATGGCTCTTTTAACCTCTTTTAACTTTAATTGTAATTCGCTGGAATCTTCTCGTCGTTTTTCTACACTTCTTCCTACTACTGTTGTCAGGGTTCGAGACAAACAAGGAACTCATCATTCGCGTGTTGTTGGACACGGGATCGCAAGTCTTTTTTATTACAGAGCCGGTTGTCCAACGTTTGGAATTACTACCGGAAACCACCGCGGATTTCTATAATGGACGTTGCAATCACTTCTTTAGGCGTTACTAATGATGTGATTACCCTCTAAATTGACATCGCTACTTTACCTGTCTAGCTCTTTCTCCAATGTGAACACTAACGCTTACCTGTCGCTTGAATTAGCAGATCCTAGTTTCAATAAGCCAGGTCCTTGACTTCTCGCAAGAATTTGACCTCGAACGTTCTTGGCGCCTAGAAGAAGCTCGGTGTTAGGTTCACACCGGCTGAAGAACAACAGGCTGAGGAACACTTCATCTCAACTCACAGTCATGCTTCTGATGGACGTTACATCGTGGAGCTTCCATTTAAATTTGAATAAATCTCTGTTATTCTTTTTGGCATTGCTCCAAGTCGGTTGCGATCAAACGAACGTTGATTCTCTTATAATCTTGATCTCAAGAACCAACATACTCGTTTTTTGAACGAATATCTCGCATTAGGACATATGGCGGAAGTACCACAGCATGACATTGGTCAACCACCCTCCAGCTGTTATTTTTACCTCGTCATGCAGTTATAAAAAGTGATAGTACTACCGCTAAACTAAGAGTAGTATTTATCGGTTGAGCAAAACGTTATCATGGCGAAACATCTTCCCTCAACGAGTTTCTTCTTGTTGGACGACCCACTACTCATTTTTTTTCAAAATTGTCGTCATAACTTTGTTATTTTAGCGGCTATAACATATGTATGTAGAAAAAAGGTTTCGTCAAATTTTGGTTGCCTCAAAATACACTTCCAACGAATATTTTGGCGTTCTTCTCCAGAGGTGGCTTTCGAGCATTTCAAGTTGTTGACGGTTACCTACTGTACATCGGCGGCACCTGGCACTAGAGTATGCAAAAAGTCACCCTCGAGCCTCCAAAGCTATTCTCAATGACTTCCACGTGGATGATGTTTTTTCTAGAGTAGATTCCGGACACGAAGTCACATGTCTTCGGCATGAACTCGTGGACCAATTTCTTTGCCAGAGGAGCATCGTGAGCTGTCCCCAGTAGAATTTGAGCAGTCGAGGGTTGTTAAAGTTCTCGGTTTTCAATGGTGCCCGTCTAAGAATTATTTCTCTCATAAGGTAGTACTTCCCCACCCATCAATATACACAAAACATCGTATTTTTTCGGATGCCTCTCATGGGTTTGACCCTTAAGGATTTGTTGCTCCAATAGTCGACGCGATCAAAATATTGTTTCAGGATTCATAGCCAGAAAAACTAGGTTGGGACGAGAACGTTTCTGAGGATAGCGTACATCGCTGGACTACCATTCGTGATGAGCTGCACATGGTTGAATCCATATTGAAAAAACAAAAACAGCTCAGAACTGCATTCATGAGTCGTTAGACGTCTATTGCAGCCTTTGTTTTCTGCCGGAGTATAAACTTAGCCTTGAACCGTGAGTCGGCGCGGTAAGCTATCGGAAATATGGAGCGACAACGCAACTAATTTTCATGGGGCTAAAAGAAAACCTGGAGAACTATACACCCTGCCTGACTCGAACTGCAACCAATTTCAGACTGCTATAATTTCCAAACCGTTCATGACATTGAGCTCAATTTTTGACACATGACAGATAATTTTATTATTTAAAAGCCTTTTAAACGATTTGGATCTCAGTTGTGTTGCAAAATTTTTATCCGCGATGGAATTCATACGTAATAGTGTGATTGCTTTATATTTGGCTGGAAAACCACAAGGACCTGTAGTTAGAGCCCTCCAGCACCTCAACGTGCATAAATCATTTGTGTCTCGAACCACAGCTCGTTACCGTGATACTGGCAGCGTTGCAAAACTCCATGGAGATGGTCATAAAAAAACAAGCAACATCGGCAGAAATGGTTCGGAAAGTGAAGGCTCGAATTGAGCGAAATCCGCGTCGACGTAGAACAAAAATGACTCGTGAGCTCAACATATCGTTGGAACGGATGCAACACATACTGAAAAATGAGCTTGGGCTCAAGCCATTGAAGTTCCAAAAAGCACACGATCTTACACCGCAACAGAAAAAAGTTAGAATCGAAAGAGCGAAGCTGTTGCTACGCTTGCACGAAAGTGGTGAGTTGCCGAATTTGGTTTTTTCCGATGAGTCGCCATTTGTTTTCGAGCAATATGTCAACAAACAAAATGATCGAGTTTACTTGCCAGAGAGGTCCTTCGAAAATTTACACCTTCGGACGGCCACCAGATAGCAGGCAGCACCGATGGTGATGGTTTTTTTCCACCATAACCGCCGATGGTCGCTCTCCGCTCGTATTTTTGGACCGTGGCCGTGGCGTCAAAATTAATGCGATCGTATACCGTGAAACGGTCTTAGAGGCAGTATTGAAGCCTTGGGCAAACAATCATTTCGGTCGGAGACCGTGGACCTGCGATGCTTTCTTCGATCGTCTCAAGGCCATTATTCGCGCCAAAGGTGGACATATTGAAAACTACTGATACAATTTGAAAATTGACGTATTTTCCAACATTTTTTGCTATGGCACAATAAAATTTATCAAAAAATAAAAAAAATTATAGCATTTTAAAAAGTTGGAGTTCGAGTCATTCACCCTGTACGATCTTCTTCCGAGTCAGCAACGGAATACCGTCATCAGTAATCATCTTTCCAAAGACCAAATCACATGGAATTTTATACCACTCTTAGCAACTCACTTTGGAGGATTGTGAGAGGCTGGTGTAAAATCAGTCAAACCGCATCTCAAACGTGTTATTGGTGACCAGAGGCTAACCTACCTTAATCTTGGAAAGATGCGTGTCTCCAACTGAACCAATTGCCTCTCTTCCGCCCAAGCCCCAACATCAACGCGTTCCTTTTGATGTAACCCCTGCCTCTGATACGATCACTTCTCAATCACCCACACCCCCTCCTACTAACAACTCCTTTCCCAATTTCGACCTTACAACTGGAGCCAACTATCCAAAGTTTATTAGCTCGCATAACTTAAATCCCGGCTAACTCAACTTCTTTCACCTTTGCCACCTAACGTCAAATTGATCCAATAGAATATAGATACCATGGAATGCCGTTATGCGTTCTCTAGGCTAAGGTATAAAAAGATATATGACGAATTCGACTCTGCTTGCTTCGAGAAAAAATCAAAATAAGTGTCATGGTCTCCAGTCACCCGAAAGGCCTTCCTTTTTTTACAACAAATACCTCGAAATTTTCAACAATCCTCCCCAGAAGGTTACGGATGACCTTGCTGCTTTCCGCAGCTATGCACAACCTAAAAGAGTTCCTCACCTTCAGCGTAGCCGAGATGACCATGATAATTTTTTTCATTCCTAACTTGCGTTCTTTGTCTGCATCTCATCTACACTCTCCTACCAACAAAATCCCTCTTACAGAAACCAATCTAGTCCTCGACTAAAGAGCCATGAGATTTTCGCATCTTCTTTTCCGCGATAACGATCACTCTCTCCCTATGGTTAATGAACCTACCCTCCCTATAATTGATTCTCCATGCCGAGGTGTCCTACTCTTAACTCTTCTCTCATCGCTATCCCTTCTTCTGTTAAACTTGACTTTGTTTCAATAAAAAAAAACTCCTTCCAATAGGTCCCTTGTACGTTATGTGTTGCTACATTCTCCCGGCTCAATCCATCGAATCCCACATCCTTGCTATTAAAGCCGCTGACCAACCTATTGACCTAAGTGACTCCATCGACGATATCGTTACCGTTGGTGACTTTAATCTGCCTCTGCTAAGGTAGATTTCATAGGACGATCAATTTTTTTTACCGCATCAATCGCTAGTTCATTCAAGGAATACCTATTCATTGATCGTATAATAGACTCAAGCCTATGCCAAGTAAGTAGTGTCTCTTATTCCATCTGCAGGCAACTAGATCTTATTTTCACTAGCGACCCCATATATTTTAAGTACGTTCCCAATTTCTCCATAACGAAAAGTTACAAAATCTCAATAATGAATCTTTAACCGGGCCAGACGGGTTCCCCACAATATTTCTCAAGAAGTGTGCCTCCAATCTTTTGCCCCCACCCTCCTCCCCATTTCTTTCGTAACCTAGGTCCACAAAAAGGGAATGAAGCTACCGTCCCATTGCTAAGCCTTCTCACATACCTAAAATATTCGAAAGTACAATATTTTATATGATGTGCTAAGCTTTCAGTGCAAGTCACTTATATCACACAGCCAACATAGATTTCTGAAAGGTAACTACTACAAACTCAGTTGAACTCGTATCCTTTGCGCTTTCTGCCCTAGAAAATAGCAACGAAATCGATGGTTTTGCTACAGACTTTGCTAAAGCCTTCGATGAAATATCTCATCAATTGATCCTTTTCAAATTGTCTTCTCTCGGTTTTAACCCCAGATTATTTAAATGGATATCTTTGTATCTGGAGGAACCGTTATTATAGTGTTTGTTTTAGGACAGCCTTCGCAATCCTGTTTTTAGCCAGTGCTGGTGGCCCGCAAGCCATTTTGACTATAAACGATCTTGAGAGCATTATTAAACACTGCCCCCTATCCATTTACACACTCTGACACAAAATTCTCCAAAACTATTTCTTCACCCCAAGACTCTATTCTCCTTCTCGATACGTTTTCCACTTGGTGTCTAAAAAATTGTTTAGAGCTTAATGTCTCCAAATGTCAATCTAGGCATGACTTTGTCACGTAAGTCCAATCACTCTCCTCCTCGACTTTATTTTCTGCATGGCCAACCTACATATACCCCAGTTCAATCCCTTGGCGACCTTAGAATATTATATCATAGAGAGTTAAACTTCCATTCGAATATGATGAGATAATCCTTAAAGCGAGTTCACCATTTGGTGTTAGCCAACGATGATCTAAAGAATTTTGCAACCCCTATGGGACAAGGTCTCTTTACATTACCTTTGTCCGGCCCCTTCTCGCATATATCAGCTAAGTGTGGTCCCCCTTTGAGCGAGTTCATATATCCCGTGTCGAGAACATTCAACATCGTTTCCTTCGATTTGCCAGTCGAGGACTGCACTGGGATGACCCTTGCGTTTGCTGGCAACTGTGCGATATGACTCATTAATCTGGGTTACTTCAAGAGCAGTAGTTTCGGACATGGCACGGTCCTAAGGGAGCTACTGCAAAGCAATCCAATTCTAACGGATGAAATTCCTTCCGTAGTCGACTTCGACATTCCGTATGATATAATACTATATATCCGGAGAGGGAGGACTGGCAAAAAAACTGCAATAATCAGAACGTAGGAAATTGCTATTTTGGCAAATGGCTCAAAAACAGAGGAAGGAACAGGTTCTGGTATCTTCTCAGAAGACCCAGAGCTAAGAGTGTCTAGAAGACTAACGGACGCAAGCAGTGTCTTCCAATCAGAGGTTCTGGCTGTCGTCAGGGCGACTGAGCTAATGCAGATGAGATCGGTATCCGAAAGAGATATCGTTATCTACATCGATAGCCAGGCCGCACTCAAATCTATGGAATCAATTAATGTCAGGGGCCATTGCCCAGTGCATAAGACACTATGCAGTCAGAACTGGGTAAGACTGTTCTGGGTGCGAGGACACTGCGGTATTAAAGGAAATGAACAAGCGGACTAGTTTGCAAGAAAAGGAAGGCTACTCAACAATAGTGGGGTTGCCACCCTTTGCATAGTGAGGGGCAATATCGAGGAAAAAATTACAAAGACTGCCAACCTAAGGTGGTCAAGTCTTGAAGGACACAAGGTATTCAAGGCTCTTTGGCTGCTCTTTGACGGATCTAGGAAGTCATTAAAATTAAACAGGAATTCACTTAGGACAGTAATAGGAGTCCTGACAGGACACTGTCTCCTGCGGCAACACGCAAAGAGACTCAGATTGTCAAATACTGATATCTGTAGATTCTGCGGTGATCTGCAAGCTTCACACATACTATATGAATGCATGCGAGGCAATATCGCGTAGTCGAAGAAAATTTGTAAGGAAATACTTTTTCGAAAACCTAGAAGAAATAGATGGCACGAACTTCAAAGCCCCTTTTGGCCGTTTAGGTTTTTCTCATTTGAAGACAAATTCAATTGGTTCCACAGAGACCGCGATGGACCTGTTTTGGTGCCTAGTGTCTGTGTGATGGCATATCCACCTCTGTTTAACCTAACCTAACTTAACCTAACCTAACCTAACGATGGATGCCGAAAATGTGGAAGAACAATGGTACGCGCAACATATCACACACCAAAACCATTAAATTAAAACAAACATTGGATGAGCGCAAGATTTCGTGTAATGGACCTGTGAACTGGCCTCCAGGATCGTGTGATTTAAAACCCTTTATGGAGATATGGTAAGTGACTAGTCTGCCCCGAAAATCCAGAGACGATGGACGTCTTGAACGCCAACATTCATAACCAATCTAAGGCCCCTACTGTTCGAAAAAGTGGTCGAAAATCTGATTTCCAGGTAGTTTTACCGGCGTCCTCAAAAAAAAAAAGGCCAATCACTTTTCCACTGCAAGTGCCGCACCAGACAGTCACTTTAAGGGGATGCAATGGCTCTTCGTGCATTTCATGTGAATTCTCCGTGCCCAAAAAACGCAAATTTTGTTTATTCACACAATCACTTATAGTAAGTGGAAATAGGCTTCATCGCTCATTATGATTTTGAATACGAAATCATCCTCTTCTTGCACCAGGTTTAACAGAGCATGGGACTAAGTTAACCTCACTTGACGGTCATAGTCTCTAGTTTTTAACGTAAACCACCTGTCATGTAGACTTATGTTTACGGGATGCCCATACATCCATGGGAGCAAGAATACGCCTTGCCATCGCTCTCCGTCAATCCTTTGATACCAAATTCGGAACTGTGTTGGAGGCATAAGTTCCAACCTTGGTATGGGTCGAGGCCGATCTAAAACCTCTTTCTGCTCTTAGGGTCACAGCACCCAGGACTGATTTGCAACCCTACAGTGGGTCAATAGACCCTTTCCCGCGATTTGGGTTTAAACCACAGCCACCATGACGCTCCCACAAGGGGATCTACCTCAACAAGTCAGGCCCGGACCGAAATCCGGGGGGCTCCTCACTCCCATGGTACCGTGATCTAAGCTTTGGTAGGGACTACCGATGGTCTTGCGGCCAACAAGACCTATGACCAGCAACTTGTAACTGGTCAAATCGAAGCAACCTTCGGTGGCGTCATCTGAGGATGTTTACGATAAGACCAGTAATATGCTCTGCCTCCGCTTTTTATTAGACAACGTCATTGATGGGCGAAGCCTTGGTAATTTGGCGGGGGCCCCACTTGACGGTCAGCAGGCAGCAATTGGTGAACGATTTGCAGTTTATAATGGAAAGTCTTCAAGGATTGCTGTTTGTAAACTCTGTCGGACGTCCTCGGCCACAGCAGTGATATTCTCTGTCAAGCAAGCAATATGGGTCCGATCACTTCTTGCGACATCTCCAATGGACTCAGTTTGTATGAAACGCTTAGCCAAATGGTTAATTTTTCCCGGACAAGGTGCAGGATGACTTAAAAAACGACGACGAAATACACGCTACGTTAAAATCGGATTTCACCGGAAATTGATCAACTAACAGTAATAATATTTCCGCGCTCTTCAGGTGTGTATCGCGCCAACTAATTCTCTATCTGTCGACAACATAAATGTCAAAACATAATGACAATTGACGACATTTGCAACAATTATGGGACGTTCATAAGATGACATTACTTTTTCCCCACCTTGTACGAGTATGTACGCCTCAAGAAACAAACCAGCCCGTCTGTCTTTAGAAGGCCTTTCTGTGGCATATAGTAGGGCACCTCACCTTGACGGAACATTCTTGATATTTTAACGAATTCAAGAGTTTTAGGATAGGCAACAAATTGACAACAGAAGAAGATGGAAAGCCACTCAATCCTTCTACACCGAGAACACAGTTTTAAAACGATTCTTTACCTTTTTTGAGTTTCCATTGTTAAGTACTGCAAACACTTCTAGAATATCAATCTGTAAGCCATTAGAACGTCAAGCCATAAAAGGCAAACCATCAACTTCAACAATACGCAAAATCACAAAAACTAACGAAGAAAAAACTATTTAGCAAAGGAAAGGTACGAGTAAGAGAAATCCTTTTCCTAGCAATCCATCGGTTGATGTTTGTTCAAATAAAACCCCAAGCCATCTGAGGAATATATAATAGCCGTCATGACTTAAAAGGTGCTCGTATCAATGAATTTCATTGCAATAATGAAAGAATAACAGCGTTCTCAAAACCAAATGGCGCAGAACATTCGAGAAATAAAAGCGACGTAGAAGCCATTACTGTGAATCGAATTCAATAACGGTAGGCGTCGATAGTACCTAACCGTCAATAGGGCGGCCGAAAGGCCACCCAATCCATTAGAGACCGTATTTGGGCCATTTCGGCTCCAGGTGCTAGACATGGACAAATGCTTCGAAACATCCTGGGCACGAGTACCATCTGTCAATAAACAATTCACAATAAAGGATACGGCAGTTATACTCATTTATTTCCGGTAATTCCATCTATTTGTTATCTGAATTTTTTTTTTTCTGGAATTTTTGTGTTGCTGATTTTATGCATGAGCTGATGGACATATTTTTAACCGAATGCCATCACATTATGTCAGTCGAATTGACATGAATATGTCTCTCTGCTCTATTGGAACTGACCGATGGCCACCGCCAAATATTCAAATTGCATCTCTCTCCCGTAAAAGTGAGCCCGAAATCAGGCATTCGATATCGTAGTGCGTGTGATCACAAGTGTGAAAAAGGATAAATAATCTTCCCGGCCAAACATATAGTAAACAATATGGAAAATCCATCTCCAAATGTTAACCGAATACGTGTCATACTAGTGATTGGGTCGTATATTGCCTGGACAAGGACACTAACGCACAGTCATGTTCGGATATAGCATGGATACATACGACTACGACTACGAGCACTTCTGAATAGGAAGCTTCGGATAAAAACATTTCGTTTATGGCTAGCAATTTTGGAAATTTGGTGACGGAAAATTCCAATCAATAGCATTAGCCATAACCGTAGTCGTTGTCATGGCCAAAGGAATAGCCATAGTCATAGTCATAGTCATAGATGGAGTAGTTATAGCCACATGTGGTAGGGTAGCTGGGGATGGCTTTGCTCCAGTCCCAGAGGCCATTTCCAATGACATATTGCATTTTCATTTGCCAAAATTATGGCACGTTTCCTGAAATGATTCGCCAGCGAGGATGAAAATGTTTTCGGGGCTAAAAGGGCTGTATTTGCTTTTTCATGATTTTCAAAAGAATCCTCCCTAAACGGAATATGGTCAGGGGCTTTGAGTCGTGAGTTCTTATCTATGTATAATATATTTTCGGTTAAAAGATTAAATTCATTAAATAAAGAGAACAAGGACTATTCGGCATTATTCGAATTTGAAAGCATAAAAGCATATGAGTAAATGCACAAGGATGAATGGATTTTGGGATTTGAAAAGTTCACCGGAATTCTTTTGACAAATCTGTGATAGATGGCTAGGAGGTAAAATTGTGTCATTGAATGACAAATGAGAATGTGATCCATGGAAATAATGGTGATTACAAAATTTCCCTCCACACACCTAACAATGGTACCAGACCACAACCTTCTTAGCACTTAAGAGGAATACCTTTAGGTTTCTGGCATAGATTGTTAGAAAAATTATCCCTACTATTCATGCTTTCGCATAGAGTACTTTTACTATTCTGCCCCTTGATCAGGGTACGTATGATATCGATTGTGTACAGGAGGGATGATTGATACGAGTAAAGTCTTACACACTGGTTACAGTCTTACACTTTTATTTCTCAGCAAAAAAAAAACAGCGATTGATTACCAAAGTGATTCTTCGCTTGATCTCAACGATTGTGCCATTGTTTGAATTTAGAGTGGAGCCCAGGTACACAAAGCCTTTTATCACCATAATGCTATACTGCTTCAGTGACAGCTCGCTGAATCCTCTCGATAATGTCAATGTTCACAGGGTATGGCAGCAGTTATACAGACTAGGTAAAAATAACAGCGCGTCATCTTGTCGAAATCCTTTTGTGACATCGAATGCCTCGTTGGTGTTATGAGTGGACCCCACATCGATAAAACCTACTTACGAGTAATGCCCTAAATATGATGTCAAAATCATCCTTGATGATTAAAACCACAAGATAGGTAAGGTAATACGGTAATATGGTCGAAAAGTACAGCTTCCGCGACACCCTCTGGAAACGGACATAACATATGCTTACTGACTTTGCGTGGGAACCGAATGTAATTATAGCCAGTATTACACAATTTTCCCGATCTAATAAATTAAGTTTATCCAATTGCCGGGCTGCCGGCAAAACCAAAAAAAGCACACGGAAACCAATTTAGTAAAAAAAACCGATCCACAATGTCGGTGGTTGGGATTCGTGTGACGATCTGTCACCTAGATTTCCTGGGGAACAGAAAATTCCCTGAGGGGAAATTTGCGATGGCAGCAAAATCGTTTGCTGAACCAAGTGGCTGCTCAGCTGGGCTGGGTTCAGCGAAAATGATACTCGTATTTTTAGATGTTAATTAAGCTATTAATAGAAAAAAAGGATGTTAGGCGCCATGCACTTTTTGCTCCGAGTGGAAGTGCAAAACCATCTGCTACTAATAAGTCGGGAGAAATACCGGGGAAAAAAATAAACCATAAATTTTTTTTGTCACTTTATAATGGAACGCTTTATTTGCGGAGTGAAGGCAAAACAAAGTAGCCGTTCAGCGGCAATGACAAAGCGGCAAATTAAATGGTGGTACTGAAGGTAGACTGAACCGCTAGCTGGGAACCCGATACCGATTGAAAAAATCTTATGTTTTTTTTTTCTACAAAAAAGGATTCGCCCGGGGTAAATAATACTACTCGTACTTATCTGGTTAATTGATACTGTTATACTCCTGTCCTGCCCGTCCTGATTTCATCCGTATTTCCTCCTCGTTTTGGTATATCTTCAAGTCCTTGTTTTTTTTCCCTTCCTTTATCTTTATCCTTTTTTTTGTTTTAATTAATTTTCTTCACCTTGTTTTGTTGTTTTAAACTCTTGTTTTTTTTTTTGTCTTAAACTTTTGATGGTCAACCAAGAAGTGATTAACCCTATCCCGATGATATTAGCTCGAACCGTAGGTCTCACACATACACTCCTTCATACGTCCAATTTTGGCTTTTGTGTGCAACGCTCCGCAAATTTGCTGAAGTGTGCCACCGTGCATTGGATTTCCGTTGCTTTCACTCTCTCATACACCCACACATTCGTGCTTCTTTGTTATTTCCCCAAATCTGGGGCAATTTCCTCCAAGATTGGGATTTCCCTTTGGCCCGAGCTAATATTTCCCTTTACGATCATTCGTTGGGGTTGCATTCAGTCTGAATGCAACACCAGTCCTTCCCAAAAGATAAAAAAAAGGAAAAAGGTAATTTGCTAACAATATATGGCCTACTCGCGTTTATACGTCCTAATCAATATCCGTTTCTGATAATGATCGGGTGGCGTACCGTGAGGGCAAAACAAGGAACTAATCATGAGACGGGTGCAGGAGAGGGAATTCTATGTATGGAGTGCTGTCCAATGAAAACTAAATGAAAATAAAGACGAGAAATTAATTGAATGTGGGCCGCGCAACTAGGGGTCCATTCTTTACAACACTTCTTGTTACAATTTTATTTTGTTCTTTTTTTGTATTAAGGGTGGTGACCGTCCGTCACCAAATATATCATCTGTGGCAGTCCGCCTGGTTCTGTGGCTTTGTGTATTTATTATACGTAGAGGGTTCCAGACCGTCCATCTGGCTCTAGACGTACAGCGTTGGGCTTAAGGTGGCGTCCGTCACTCCACCGAGACTCCTGTCTCTTCGTCTCGTGGATCTATTGGTTATCCCCTCCGAAGTATAAAAGCAGAAGGACAGAGTTCAAGAGCCCACCAATTCTTCCCGCTAATATACTTCTCCAAGGAGACAACGGACATAAAATGAACGGGTGGAGCAAAAAGCGGATCGGGCAGGAGAGACCGTGATGTAGCGGAGATGCCTTCTAAGGCTAAGGGATCTACCCGTTAGGAGAGACAACACAACACAAGGGCAAGAGCCGACGACTTTGTGAATGGCTCTTGTTCACTACAACGTTGGACGCTGGTCTCGCGCCTTCCTCCAAATGGTTACTTCAATGGACCGTCCGTCCTACCTGCTGTGGTTGATCCTTCAAGATACTAGGAGGGTTCACCAATGGCTGATGGACCCATGGCTGCCCACCATCCTTCTAGGATTTTAAAGAACCAATGGAGAAGAATGTGGATGAATGAGACCGAAGGGAAAGGCAGAGAGTAGAACTTATTGTGGTAAATTTTACCGCAACACCAGTACACGATGTCCACACCATAAAGGCAACAAATTGTCAACCAAATTTTTCACATTGCGATCGGCGCAAGGCGCTCGTCCGGTGTTTTGAATGTCTGCATGTCCCGAACAGCTAACATCGGCTCGGACCATCGTCTTATTGTAGCCAAGGCACGGATGCGGATAGCCGTATGTCATTATTTATTTTTCGTTTTTTGTGAATCACTTGTTAAGTTTTTTTTAAATTCATTTATTTTATAGTGTACTATATTATTAATAGAAATAGATTTGAAACAAAATCGCATCATTAGATTTTTTCATAATGCTTTTGAACTCGTTAGGTTGCAAGAATGGTGGTCGTACGTAGACTTTTGTCGCTCACTGTATATTGCCAACTTTTGGTTAGTTACCCTATATTAAAGTCTTTTATATGTACTTCCATAAAAGCTTACTATCAGCTGTTTGATCAAGTGTAAAAGCTCTCTTTTGTGGTTGCGTACTAGAGTATAAAAGCCCAACAGAAGTCAGCTTAAACATAGAGTATTATCGGAGCATCCGAAGAAAACCGGATTGTTTTTTTTTTTTAATTCCTATTCATCGATGGAATTACTTTCTTGTGAAGGAAACATTCTGTAGTGAAGAGTCTCGCTTTACAATTGGCGCCCATCTTGTGGCCTACTTGTATGACAAAGGATGTAAGACGCAGCGACAGAATTAGACAACGAGAAGGCGTTATGGAAAACTTTTCGCAAGAACAGTTCAACCAATTGATTTCGGCCTTTGCTGTGAGTAAATACCGAACAGGGTCAGCCAATTACAATTTTCAAAGAAATCGAGAAAATCAACGACGCGGATACTACTTATGGATAAAGGCTATGCCCATGCTGCTTGAAGACTACGCTACGGGTTGGGGTAAAAAACAATGTTACCACATTCGACCATCTCCTTAAACTCCTCAGGTCTATTCGCTCAACTCTCAAACCAGCTTGGCATGTGTTCCTGGAAATTATGGACACGAAACAGCAGCTAAATGAGCCCATTGACAGTTTTGTGTGCAAGAAACCCATACTGCACAAATTGATACCATATTAAGGAAGATCTAAAAATCAATATGTACAATCTACGGTTTAGTAACATCAACAATACGAGAACGGGTACCTCGTGAAGCAGTAGACTCCTTTGCTAAACTACTAGAACGTGGTAGAAAGGCAGAGATGGCGATTGCAGAAGCAAAATCACCAAAAGTGAAGACTATCGAGAAAAAAGAGTACAGTACCGAGAAGAAAAATGGAAAACGATGCACACTGTAGAAGACGCTGGCCTACCAACCAAGAATACTTCAAAATGAAAAGCCTCCAAGAGAACGTGGTCAAACAAAGTGCTATCAGACCTGCATTTGCTTGTTATGGATGTGGAGCTCCAGGTGCTACGAGAGGAAACTGTCAGAACTGCAGTCATAAGGCAAAGAAGGATACCCAAACTACCTCGCTTTTAGATTTCTATCGACCACACTAATTGGCATATATGCTCCAATAGCCCACATTAATATGTTTAACCTCTTTGGAGAAGCATATCTAGACGCTGCTGCTCGGGCAGACATAGCTAGTGCCAGCCTAAAAAGATTAATGACCAAGAATAGGTGTGTGTTTCAAAAGTTTAAAGCGGATGCCACCCTTGCATGTTGGAACAACAACGGAGAAAATGGTTCTTTGCTCCATATGCAGTATAAAAATTGGCGGCAGAGAGAGGAGAATTCGCTTCATATCTCTTCCAAATATTACGAAGAATAGAACGCTTATTGGTTCAGACTTTATGCAACAGACATGAATGGTTTTAAACATGGGGCAAAAGTACAGGAATTTCAAAGATGACGCTAAAACCAGGTTCGATTTTATGGACTCGATGCCTATACACTCAAATAGTGTGCACCTGGAATGTGACAACATCCAGAATATAGAGCCTCCAAAACCATCTACGAGTCAAATAGTTACAAAAGTATCTATTTCTCGCTCAAAGAAAAGTCAAATGGGAAACTCACCCGATGTGCTTCAAGAGGTTACAGCATTTACCCATTGGTTGCGAGAACATGACCTACTAAGCCCTATTGCCCCGACACCAAAATGACACCCTTAAGGACCTCCTAGCAACCGCACTAACTCTCAAACGACCCAACCCAATGCTACCTTTTTTCCTCAAGACAGACGAGGGGGAGTTTTACTCCAGGGGGAGAGAGCTGAAACACTCAAAACCGTCAATCTTAATTTTGGTGGGGCGAAAGCCCCCATTTATTCGGCTTAATACAAGCTATAACTTAAAATTAAACTTAAATTAAAACTTAAAACTAAGGTTGGCTAGAGTGGTGAAGGAGAACGGATTTGAGGTAGGAAGTGGTGCGGTGGAAGTCAAAGACGCTAGGGTTTGAATTAACTTTTCGTAGCATACGGGAGATTGGTTCGTTCGCGCCATAGGAGGTGTGGTGGGTTGGGAAATAGAAGTGACGAGGGGTACGTAGATTACGAGGGTTAGTGTTGAGGAAAATAGAGTTGTGAAGGGACGCGCATTCAACCTGACCTGAAAGAAGTCGATGAATGAAGAAAAAGTCGGCTGCATCTCTGCGTTCTTCAAGGGTGTTTAGGTTAATAAGGTTGGGACGGTTTTGATAGGGGGGCAGAGTATAAGGATCATCCCAGAGCAAATCGAAGAAAACGGCGCTGGATACTTTCGATTCTCGAGATATGAACGCGATGATATGGGGACCATATTTGACTGGCGTACTCTAGGAGGAGACGAACAAAGGTAATATAGAGGGACCTGGTTACGTATGGGTTGGTGAATTCTTTGGACCATCGTTTTACAAAACCTAGTGCAGAGTTGGCTTTAAGGATTATCCCATCCATATGCAAACGGAAGTTGAGCTCCCTATCACACAAAATGCCGAGGTCGCGAAGAGATTCAACGGAGGAGAAAGCTTGGTTGTGGAGAAGGTAGAGTCGGGGAGGAGATTTGTGCCGCTTATGTGAAAAGGTGATGGATTGGCATTTGGTGATATTAAGTTCCAAACAATTTTTGAGGCACCAGATCGGAAAACTATCAAGGTCTTGTTGAAGGAGGAAGGAGTCATGGGGAGAGGAAATGGTTTTGAAAAATTTGGTATCGTCGGCGTAAAGTGTTTGATGATCCTATCGAGATCATTTATGGTTTTTATAAAGAGAAGGGGACTGAGATGGCTACCTTGAGGAACTCCAGAGGTGGCCAAAAATGGAGCGGAGTGGGTTGACCTAAACCCAACACTGTAGAAACGGTTTTCGAGGTAAGAGGATATCCATTTTAACAGTACGGGTTCAAAGTCAACGGCAGACAATTTGAAGAGTATTAATCGATGAGAAATTTTATCGAAGGCTTTGCTAAAATCGGTTGCAACTACATCGACTTCGTTGCCGTTCTCTAGGGCAGAGATGGCAAAGGATACGAATTCACGAGATTTGTGGTGGTTGACCTACCCTTTAGGAAGCCATGTTGTCTAGGGGAAATAAGTGATTTGCATTGGAAGCTTAGAGCTTCATACAAAATATATGGGAGAGTTTAGCGATTGGACGATAGTTTGTTATTTCGTTCTTTGATCCCTTTTTGTGGATCGGGGTTATAAAGGAGGTTTTCCAAACCTGAGGAAATTCTCCTTATGAACGGGATAGATGAAAGAGACGAGGAACATTTTTTTAAGAAATATGGCAGGGAGGCCATCTGGACCGGGTGTAAATTCGTCATTGAGTTGGTGTAATTTATATTCGATATAAGAGGGGTCCAAGATGTGAGAGAGAAGTGGGCCATTGGAGAAGTTCAGTAGGTAACGAAAATAGGATGGATCTGGCACAAAGGAGTCGTTGGTGAAGGATTGTTTAAAGAAGCTGGCAAATAGGTTGGCAATGGTGAGTAGATCGGTTGATAACTTGTTGTTGAAAGAGAGGGAAGGGGTCAAAAAAGCAGAAATACAACAACAACATCAAAATAAGAAGTATGCTGAGAAAAGCCTACGACGACAAACGCCACTAGATGTAGGTAGTAGAGTATTGTAAAAAGGTATCAGCTCCAAATTCCTTCCAAAAAGAGACTATCTGTACATTATTACCAGGAAAATCGGTTCCTGTAGATATGAAGTTGCCAAAGAAGACGAACGGCTAATCCCAGTCGATATATTTCATTCCTGCAAAATAACCCAATTCGTAGGTGGAAAAAACACTACACCACTGATGACCCTAAGAAAGCGATCCAAGAAGACACCATAAATATTGACACAACTCAGAGGCGTTCATCGTGTCAAAGGGGAGAATGAAGCAGAGCTTCAATTAATGTTTGCATTTCTCTTTTTTTTTATAAATTGTAGAGAATTAATTTTTTTAAATAACTATTTTGCCAACTTTTGCTTATTTACCCTGTAAATCCACCAAAAATGACACACGACGGGGCGCGAACAACAAAGCACGAAACTCCAATTGACCTTCAAGAACAGAGAAATGCTTGACAGCCAAATAATCCTCCCAGTTGTCGGCCAAGGATTTGTAGAACTCGCCGTATTCCTCTTGGGAGATATGATGGGGATTTCTAGTCCAACTTTGCTTGGTCTTGTTTAGTTCCTCGTCTTCGATAATTTTCTTCCTTTTCTTGTCCTTATCCTTGCGGGCATCTCCATTCTCACCTACATCTTCAACACTTCACTGCTTACTCTGATACATGGCGTGAGCATATTAAGTTGTACCCGCTTTCTTGGTGTTGTATCCAAACAAACCTTGTATTTTTTGCCATTTGAGTACCACTTGGACCCTTGTTTAATCCATGCGTCAGATATTGCTGCAGAATGTCTGATCCTATCATCTTAATCCATGGATGTTCGGAGATATGCAACCGTACTGTGGATACACCAAGGTATTCATCTGATTCAATGTTGGCTTGAAACTTGGGGGATCCATAATGCTGAAAGAGTGTATTGAATCGATCTGGTTGACATTGTAGCCAGCATTTGTGAACAGACACTAGATTATACTGATCCGCACAAAACACAAAACAATGCAGAAACTACTCGTACATCAACTGCAGTATGAAACAATATGTCATACACCTTATTTTTCAGTCCTTTGTCCAATGGATTAGGATCATTTTGTTGCAAAGATAATTTCTAAGGACGAAACTGTTGCCAAAAGCAGATTTAAAGGCTTCATTGTTTGCAGAAATTCTAGTTCGATAGACAAAGTTATTATATTGCAATTCCATCTAGAGCTACAAATGCTTAAAGCTTTATTCCATATGCAACAATTTAATATACGAGTATTGTGTTACTGATAAACTTACTCATATTATCATACTTCGTCAAGTAACAGCACCAACAACATACTCGTACGAATATAAATTAATTCCTCATTAGCATTT
This sequence comes from Volucella zonaria, assembly GCA_963966105.1. Lineage (NCBI taxonomy): Eukaryota > Metazoa > Arthropoda > Insecta > Diptera > Syrphidae > Volucella > Volucella zonaria. The sequence goes on along the minus strand of OZ014530.1, from coordinate 233,723,834 downwards.
AAAGTAAATGCAACAAATTTTCTGCTTCGCAGGTGCATCAAATTGACAATTGTTTCCGGTTCCATTACTCCATAGGTAGACGGTATCCTCATCTCATTCATCACTCCTTGTTTGTGGATATCTGCACTGCTTCTGCGTCATCATATCCTTTCAGATTTTTCCTTTTTTTTTTCTATAAGTACAAAATCGTTATTCTGCATTTCAGTAGAACGACTACTTTGTAAGTAGAGCCAACCAAACACATCTCTTGCAGTTCAAAAACAGAAAAAAAAAAACGACACGAGGATGATAAAACGGTCGATGACCTGAAAATAGCAGTGCATTTCCTCTTTTGGAAGAAAAAATAGGGAATCCTAAATCCTCAGCACGTCCGGGAAATAAGACGACAAACTAAAAGAAATAGAAAAACAAAAATTCCTCTAAATGAAATGAACGTCTTCCCATTTGGGATTGTGCGGGGCACGGCATATCTGTATCCATATACACATCAATGTTCCATATCCGTATCCGTATCCGTATCCGTATGTATTCCATAACGACATTCGGTTGCAGTTGAATAGATTTTGGCAGAATTCCGAGTTCGAATGCTGTGGATTTAAGTTCCGCACGAAGATATTCCCATCTACATAGAGACAATCTGTTTTTGCCTCTCAGTCCTTGCATGAGAGCCTGATGATGAAACGATGCGTAGTTGGTGTACTTTATCGACTTGATTTTTTATTTTTTTTGTCTATTCCTACTGTCTTCCTGTGTTTAGCCCATCAATGTAAAGTCAGTTCTTTTCTTTTCTATTATCTTCGGCAGAAGATGCAAAAACTTTTCCCATTTCCATCGGATTTCAGACACAATCAGACGTTTGGGTAATAAATTTGCAATAAAGCGAAATTGCCAAAACAGCGACCAGTGAAGAATGTCATAATTTAGTTGGCTCTGTTGTTTATTACGATGAAATGACCGTAAGCAAGTTATGTGACTATTAAACGATTTTAATTGTCCATAAGATGATGCGCAACATCCTGTGTCTGTCCCACTGCTCGGGCCAGCCTAGGGCTTGACTACTTACAAAAATAGAGTCATTAAAGGATTTATGATGTTTAGTTTCTTGACTCCCAATTGTGGCATTCTGTCAAAATATTTCCGTCTTTGTAGTACAAGTCTCAGTGATGTTACTCATTCGAATGAAGGACTCCACTCATTTAAATTTATTAAGTGATGACGGGGATTATAGGATGACAATGCCTAGAGGGAATCATATTCGTGGTCTTGCTCCTTGTTATTATTGTAATAAAAGATATGCTGACGAAGCTTCTGCTGACGTCATTCTAAGGCTGAATTTCAGTTGAAAAAAATGCACCCTAGGCAGATGTTATTGATTTTCGTTTGAGTTTGAAAAATGATTTGAATGTGTCTCTTACGACAAACATAAATATTGGAATCATAAGCCATACAAACTAGAAGTAGACAGCTTTTCTGACAGCGAAGATAAACTATTCGTATAGCTACCAGGAACAGCACATCGTAATATATATAGACGACCCAAACTGGGCGTTGAAGTCATCACCCGAGAGGATATTTACAAGGACTATCTGAATAGATGACAGAATATAACCATCACATATGAGAAGTTGAGAGCCATAGCTACCTGCAGAGACTTGAGATAATAATCACTACCACGAAATGTAGAAGTGCCAAATTTCAGTGCGATACTGTCTTTAGTTTTGTTTTGACAGCTGATTGTTATTGACGTGTTTGGCATCATGTTGAGTATGGACAAAAACGATTTTCGTTCTCTCAGGAAGGAAACAAAAGAAAAGTTGGATAAATATTATGGGGCTAATGCTAATGCTGCGTCAGATTACACCGTCAAATATTGGTTTCCAGAGTTTCGTGGTGGCCGCAACACCACTACTCACTTTTGACCAAGAGCACTTCGAAAGAGTGTTTGGACTTGCTGATGCGGAATCGGGCGGACTTTTGGCGTCGATTTGTAACTGGATTTGGATCCCTCGGACTATTATGTCTTCCCAAACCTCAAAAGATGGCTCATCAATAAAAAATTCAGCTCACGCGAGGAAATCATCTACGCCACGGAGGAGTATTTTGCAGACCTTCCGGAAAATTAATTTTCGGACGGGGTCACGAAGTTGGAAAATCGCTGGAATAAGTGTATCAAACTAAAAGGGGACTATATTGAATAATATAAAAAAACATTTAAAAAAAAATGTTTTAATTCCTATATCTATATCGTAGTACTTTGAAAATTTGACACTCCAACAAAACAAATGCGATAATGACTTTATATTGGTAAATACTAAACATAATAAAATACGATTCTTGAAATTTAAAAGCGTTCGCTAATTATATGGTCTCTGTAGGTTAGAGCCAGATTGCAGCATTGGTATAGTTTTTTAACTTCGATTTTGTTTAACAGAGATATAGCTTCGTTTTCCGTCAAAAAAAAAAAACTGGATCCCAAAGTGTTCCTTCTTATTTCCCCATGAAGTTTATAATATCTTCTCTTCCACCCAAGTTACACAACGAGCACAAGATGGGTAAATCTTCTCTGTGAGGAATAAAGTTTAAGTGTATCAGTTCTCCCTGTAGCCTGACCAGCATTGCTATTTCATCGACGCTATTTTCATCTCGAAAATAATTCGTTTCTTCCAAATTGTGGTTAAGTTACGAGTAGGAATATACCACCTTGATCAAAAAGTTCCCGAACACATTCACCGTGTGGCGCTCCCATTGCCCCGATTTGAGTTCTGTTTTTTTTTTGTTAAGTTGGTAAATCAGTTGTTGACATTTTCTCTAAATCTTAGCGTGATAGCTTGACATTTGCAAAAGTTACGTAGCCAAGAGTACATCTATATCTGTGTATGTTGGCGATTTTTTACAATTTTAGAAATGGATTTCAATTTGCAACAATGAACTTGTATTAAATTTTGCGCAAAAAACGGATTTGACGGTGCGAGAACTTTGGAAATGTTGGAAAAGTGTTTCGGCAACGATTGTCTAAAAAAAAGCAGTCGTTTACCAGTGGCATGAGCTGTCCAAAGTGGTCGTGAGCCATTCGAAGATGATGAACGCAGTGGCAGCCCATCGACATCGAAAACCGACGAAAACATTGATGAAGTAAAAGAAATGTTGGTCAATAACCGCAAATTAACCATCAGAGAGATAGCGGAGAACTTGCACATTACCTATGGATCCGTCCAAGACATTTTGGTTAATGATTTCGGTTTCCGCCGTGTAGCAGCAAAGTTGGTGCCAAAAACCCCAATTTCATGCAAAAAGGAGACCGTATTGACGTCGCAAAAGAGATGATTTGCAAGGCTGAATCCGATCCCACATTCATCAAATCAAAAGGATCATTACCGGAGACAAGACGTGGGTTTATGAGTACGACACGCAATCCAGACATCAGGCAAGTGAATGGCGTTCGCCAAATGAGCCGAGACCAAAAAAACCACGTCGTTTTCAGTCAAAAAAGAATTGCAATCGCAATGCTCACGGTTTTCATGGATTACAACGGTGTAGTGCATCATGATTTTTTTCCAGAAGGCCAAAGTAAACAAAGAGTATTATTTGGGCGGTATGAGACGTTTGCGTGAAGCACCGAAAGAGAGCAGAATTGTGGGCAGAAAACTCGTGGATTTTGCACCATGATAACGCACCGTCGCACAGTTCCATCATTATTCGTAATTTTTTGACGAAAAATGCAAAAAATACCATCCAACAGCCACCGAATTTATCTATTTTGCCTCCCTGTGACTTCTGTTCAATCGAGTTAAAAAACCAATACGGGGAACGCGTTTCAGCAGCCGAGAGGAAGTAATGGAAAAATTGCAGGAAGCACTGATGGACATACCGAAAACTGAATATAAAAAATGTTTCGAGGATTGGATCAAGCGCTGGCATAAGTGTGTTGCAGTCGATGGGAATTAATTTGAAGGGGACAATATAGATTTAGATGAATAAACTTGTATTTCCAATTTTCTGAATACATTCCAGGATCAAGGATACATTTTTGATCAAGGTAATATTTCTAGACTTAAATCCATGCCGCAGTCCGCAGCAAGATCTATCCATTCAGCATAGCAGATCGATTCATCATGTATGACTTGGAGTGCCGCTATCTTCGGAAGCCGGTGATCTTCCATCTTCATAATCTTAAGCACGTAATCAATTTGCAATTTAAGGGTACGAATAAAGAGATAATTTGGTATATTTAGTTAGTTAGTAGTAGCGGAAGATAAAATTGATTCCGATACCGCCTCAAAAACCCGGAATTTTCTACTGTGTGCAATACTTTTATTACAAAAGCATTTACTCCACGAAACACTGATTGCGCTTTTAGCCTTTGTCAGCTTCTCCTTCAGATGCTTATCCATATTTAAACTTTTTGTGAAATAAACTCCGAGATATTTAAATTTCTTAACAATTTCTACTGCTTCGCCGTTAAAATACCATTTTTCATCTAAAGAGTTTCTGCCTCCCCCGTTCTTAAAAATCATAATTTTTGATTACTCCAAATTCACTAGCAGATTCCAAAGCTCACAATATTGAGAAAGCCGGTTGGTCAATAGCTGCAATGAATAAGGAGAAGGCGACACGATGTCGTCTGCGAATAGCAGTGCCTTGATTATATGACCAGCGTATTCGATGACGTAATGTTAAGCATCTTACGAGATCATCAATAAAAAAAGCAAACAAGGTTGGGCTCATAGTACAACCTTGTCTGATTCAGTTTTCAACCACTCAGACCTCTCTTCACCTTTCCAAACTGCCGCCATTGTGTCAATATATAAGTTTTGCATGACTCTGTCAAATTTTATTGACATACCAATGTTATAGAGCTTGTAGAATAGGGCCTGTCTATCAACTGCATCAAATGCTGACTTGAAAGGGACACGAAAAACGCATATCGCTTCCTCTTTTTGGTGAGAAATGAATCCGCAATACTTTTCAAAACGAAGATATGGTCTAAAACCTGCCTGGTATTCTTGCAGGAGCTTATTATCGTTGATCCATGTGTTGAGACGTCTCTGTAGAATTAGCGTGAAGATTTTGTAGCAGAAGGATATGAATCTATAATTAGATAGCTTCGACAAACTTCCTTTTTTATGTATTGGGAAAATTATTGCATATATGTAAGCATAAGTCTATCGACGAACTCTGTGGTGCAATATTTATAAAATTCGGCTGGGATCCTACCAGAACCAGCTGCTTTTCCATCCTTAAGCTTAATCAATGCTTCAGTAACCTCTTGCGGTGTTATGACCGCATCCAACACTTCATTAGCGGAACCGGAGGTGCGTAGTGAAAACTGATTCTTTCTTGTACTGGATTTAATAAATTCAGAGCATAGTCCATGATGAATGTTTCAGTTCTTGCCATTCAGCTTCGTAACCAAGTTCCAAAATTCTCTCGCATTCTGGCAATGGGCTATTCGCTTCGATTCGGCTTCAAAAAATGTTGATTTTTTCCATGTACACAATACCTTGTACTCTCTGTTTGCTTGCATATAAAGGGTTTTGAAATAATAGTTGTAGTTCAGTAAGCTCTTCGCCAAGCAAACGATAACTGCCTGTTTTTTTTACATTCGAGGTCAAAGCAAGGAGCCATACAGTCTTTACTAGCGTTCCTTGAGGAAGAGATCGAATAAGATGCTTTGACGGTTTCCTTTAACTGGCTTAAATTACATACGTGTTGGCCTCGAAGAGATATGCCCAACTTCTCTTGATACTCTGTCGCCTTAACCGGATTCCATTTAAATTTAGGCAATAGCCTCATAGGTCTGTTTTCTTCCTGTTCCAATGCCCTCTGTCCAAAAGTCACAACTATATGAAGGTGGTCCGAAAACTTGACATGTTCAACTTTGAAATCGACAATGTGATCATTCGATTTTCCACCAACGAGACTATATTCTATTACCGAGCTCCCTTGCTTACCAACAAAAGTAAATTCACCACCCGTATCTGACAAGCTAGTTCCATTTTGGATTCCCAACCCATAAGAATTACAAAAATCTATTAACTTTACTCCTCTTGCATTAAGGACGATGTCTTCGATTTTCGTTGCGTTCCAACTTCTAAATTTACGTTTCCAGCTTCATTTCCAATTCTTCCATTCAGGTCACCAACCACCATTAAATTACTACTCCTTTCTCGTGCTATAAATTCTTCAAATATTTCGAAATCACTGTCCCAATGATCGCAGTTAATGTACGGTGGGAGTAACCGAAAAGTCGCATTTTTAAAATTGAGATTTAGTTATGTAAGTCGTTCAAATACTCGAAATTCAGAGGTGATACCTTGTAAATCCTTCTTATACCCAAAAAAACATCCCCACTGGCTCTTCATCTTGACTGTATTCTAATAGCTGGTATCCATTTAAATTCAAAACTAAAAAATCTATTTTCAAAATTGATAGGGCTATTTCCTTGTAAAAAAGTTTCATATAGAAAAATAAATTCAAATTGATTGATAAGTCTATAAAAATACACAAAAATGCTCGTTATTTAATCCTGATACATTATAAGAAAAGATTTTGTACTTTAAAAACTTAAAATTATTTATTGTAATATTGTCATGACTTAATTTCAAAAACCCTCTGCAATTCAACACAAGGAAACACTCATTAGATAAAGCCATCTACATATAGTAGTTTTGCTGGTCAAGTAAGACCGGGCTAGTTTCCAAAGCCCTGGACTTCAATCAGCTCTTGGGCATTTAAAATGTTCAGCTAATTCTTCAGAAAACCGATATACAAGTAAGATTGCCTGCTATTTATAAGCTGTGATTGGCGACTATATGAGGTCCTGTCTCACGGCAATCGAAAATAAATCGGACTGAATGTAAAACTTGTTGAAGAGGATTCGTTTCGAAAACACATATAGTTCGAGGTATCTTTTGGCGGAGCAGGAGTCCATCTAATGATAAAACGCTGGCTGCATTGATTACCAAAACTGATGACTTGTTTGTCCAACGCTGGATAATCGTACACAGCACCATCGAAAAGAGCGCTATACACTGTCACATGAAAGTTAAAAGAGACTAACATGCCACGGGGGTTTCACCCTCAACAACTCATATTTTGCCAGCATCAAGTACCGAAGACGAGTGGCAACGCTGCCAACGTGCCATCAGAGACACTGCAACTGATGTGGTGATATCTACCCGACCACCACCAAGAAATCCCTGATTTGATAAAGAATGCCGGCAAGCAGCTAAACAAGAAGAGTACAAGGCGGGCGAGAGCCGCTCGTGAACTCTACGAGCAGAAGAGACGGGAAGGACATCGGTTTCTCCAGAAGAAGAAAAAAGAACACGAGAAGCGTGCGATCGAAAAGAGGTTCTACTAAAAAGAATATGTCAAGGCAAGAAGACCCGTTCAGAAATTTGTAGAGATGAAGTGGGAAACCTTGCTGTTCTGCAGACTGCATAACGACTGCCCAACATCCAGTCGTAAGGGGAATAGACCATTCAACTTAGACGATGATAGCCAGAACTTCCGTCCACCTGACCACCAACATGCAGTAAATATAGCAATATCTAAGCTGAACTCCAACAAAGCAGCTGGACCTTACGGCTTACTGGCCGACGTGTTTAAAGCTGCAGGAAATGACTTTGTGAAGAGTATGCACCAACCCATTTCTCAGATCTGGTCAGAAGAGTGCATGTCTGATGAATGTAACCTCAGCATCGTTTGCTGTAGAGACTCTATGTAGAACCTTGATCGTCCCAGTCCTACTTTATGGCGCTGAAGCATGGACTCTATCAAAAATGGATGAAGATATTCTCAGTCGTTTTGAGAGAAAAATCCTTCGAAAAATATTCAGTCCCATTGCGTTTGCGTTGACCGACTTTGAAGAAAAAGATTCAACGACGAACTATACGTGCTGTACAGCGATGTCGACATACCATAGTCAGAAAACTGCGTATCGCTCGCCTGAGATTGCTAGGTCATCTAGAGCGAATAGGCAACAATGCTCCAGCCTGCAGAGTCTTCAAATCTAATGCGGAGGGACAACGCACTAGAGAAAGACTTCACCTTGGATGGCGCGCACAAATAGAAGGGGACTCAACCGTTAGTACTGGACCAGGTTCACATCAAACTAGGTAAGTACCTAATTACTCGTAAGTTAAAGCAAGATCTTACTTAATAGAAATGTAATTAGTTGAGGCATCTGAGATTCTATGTTTTATGGCTGACACTCTGCAGCCAGATAACCTAACCTGAAATGATTCACAAGCAGCTTCTCATCGATTGTGGTGACAGATGGACATGATGACTTCATGGCACGTGTGACAGATGGCATGTATTTAGTTTTTGTAGACCATTTGCTGACAATTCAGAAAAAAATTCTAACTGCCAAACTGCCAAACTGCCACATACTAAACCCCTGGCGAACAGTAAAAATACAATCTCTATCACAAATCGGAAAATATTGACGGATATAACATGCCTACTAGCGCCTTAGATTCTGCACAGCTGCGCCTAAAAATCTGGTGGACAGAATCAGAGGCCCACACGACATGCTGGATTTTTTCATCGGCATTGAGGGCGCTTTCAAAAGCGAAACTTTGGACGGCAAGTGTAGCTCGGTCAGTTAACAGGGCGTATATGAATCAGTTTTGGGGATTAGAGCAATATTAGTGAATAGAACCCAGATTGCGGATGCTGACTGGGTAAACACAGGTTGCCGCTCTCCTCAGATGCATTAATGCGTTGATATTCTTATCACGGGCTGCACTCTTCAAGCCATTTTCGTTTTAAAAATTAAATGGCTTTTGGTGCGACACGCACTGGAGTTTTGTTGACTTAGCGCCCGAATGGCTTTGATTTCAATTTTAAAACATGCTGCCCGATGCGATTATACCCAGATATCGTAATTTAAACTACCAGAGACATTTACCAAGCCAATGATATGGCCTATGCTAGAGGATCTGTTATCCAGTTATCCATCCGACTCTTCGTAAATGTCGACTGACTAACTATAGCGCTGCATTGCCTTTGAATCAGTTGCTTAGCTTGTGATTATCGTCAGTTAGCCGTCAGCAAAGCGAAGCTTTCTTCGCTTGGTTGCAATTTGCACTCTGTTAAGAATTATTATCCTTACTATGCACTAGTACCCAATGAATGAGAAGAAACCTATTGGAAAATCTTTTATGATATCCTTAATGCCATTCGACAGCGGGACCGCAGACTAAAGCACGCAAAACTTAAGTGTGTGCAATTGAATGATTTCAGGCTTGAGCTCTGATTAATCTGTTTATACTTAGTTGAACGACTGACAATGACGGTTATACTGAAACCAGATAGCAATGATAGTTTTTCCCCGTGTTATGTCAAAGGTACCAATGATATCCGTAATTCAGTATGATTTGCCATTTCATCGTGCATCGTTCTACGCTTGCCAAAAGTGAGGAAAAATTGTTTATCGAAATTCCGGCTTACGTAAATGCCCAACGTGAATTTCGGTCGTCATCATGGCTTCAGTGTGCTGGCAATTCGTCGCATCGTGGAAAAGTTGGGACTTAAACCACCTTACAAGATAAAGATTGGTGCGAAATGAAGAAAACATAGCCGCCGTAGCGGCCAGTATCGAACCCGGCTTAATTTGCGGTTAGATTTGGGCCTAAGATTGTGCTGATGTAAAAATTAAAGCCGGACGACCATAGACAACCCCGTGAGTTCGCAAATTGGGTGCTGGAAATGTTGGCCGGAGATCCGGAATTTGGCCAAAAAATCATCTTCTCGGACGAGGCCCATTTTTAGCTCAGCGGCTATGTCAACAAGCAAAATTGCCATTATTGACGTGAAAACACAATCCACAAGCATCAAACATCAAACAAAGATTAACTGCTTGTTGCGGTTTATGGCATAGTGGCATCATCGGAACTTATTTCTTTCGAAATGAGAAAGGAGACATCGTTACCGTCAATGGTCTCAGGTGTAGAATGATGCTAACCAACTTTTTGTAGTCAGAGTTCGACAACATCGATATATTCGAGCTGTGGTTTCAATAAGACGGCGCTACGTGCCATACAAGCAATGCAACGATCGAAGTTATGAAAGAGAAATTTGGCGATTGGATCATCTCACGGCGAGCATTCATCAATTGGCCGCCGCGATCATGCAATTTAACGCCACTCGATTATTTTGTCTCGAGCTACGTCAAGTCCTTAGTCTACGCTAAGAAGCCAACCACTTTAGACGAGCTTGAGGCCGACATTCGACACGCTATTGCCAGAATAACGTTTGAAGCACTGCCACGGAAGCCGAGGTGGTCATTTGATTGATGTGCTATTCCATACGCAATGGCACAATAAAGTCAGAATCAATTTTATACCTCACACCGTTGTCACCCTGGTCAATACTGAATACTGAAATACTTCTCAAGGATCTCATTAAAAAAAATAATTCAAATTTGCAGTCTGAAATGGCTATGCCATGTTGCAGTTATTAATACTAACAACTACTGCTTGAATTATTTCGATATCCCATGGATATGGTATCCCGTCAAAGGAAAACTTTTTCTTGAATATGGTGAAGTAGAATTTACTTTGATAGTTTGATATTCCTGAAATCAGTATGAAAAGCTCTATCCAAATCACACAAAATATATCAAAATTTGTGACACTTTGCCGGGCACTTACTTGTCCTCTTGTCTTGTGGTTAGGCCTAATCATATTATCTGCTATGACAACCATTTTCCCTTTAACCACAAGGATAGTTCAGAGTCTGTTTAAAACAGAATCTACCAACTAATTGACTTACTGTGTCAAAACTTTCACCAAAACTTTAGGATTACATTGGAGCTGGCCTCAGGCAATCCTCCTCTCAATACGAGTACCAACGAAGTAAATTACAGAGAAGCAGGTCGATAAAGTCAGCCCGGTTGCTTGTTCTCTATCATAAATCAATTGAAGTACGAAATAAGGCATTTCCAACGTAATTACGAAGTGAAATATCGATTCAATGTGGCATAGGTATGTATCTGCATGAACGTCTGAGCGTACGTTGGAGCGCACGCCAATCAACATCACATCAACATGACTCTACATTATGATTAAGCCTATGATGGACAACGTTAATGGAAGTATAGTGCTTCTAAATCCATATAATTGATTACTAACAATGTTTTATTCAAAATCCTATTCATGATAGAATCGTTTGCCTTGTTGTGCGAGTATATACAAACAGATATACTCATGCATGCTAATACGTACCTTTTTGGTACCCGAATAAATTTAAGTGTATACCTAAAATGCATGAGCATGATTTACAGGAAATTGGCCGAATTTTGGACGTTGTTTTGAATGTGTTCGTGCCAGAAACGCACTGATTTATGAAATAAATGATGTTATTTGGAGATTACAATTTTAAGCTTAACAAAAGGCTGTATCTGTACCTACAACAGGAGAAGAGAATTACGATTTTATGGGCTTAAAAGCTTTTAAAAATGTGAAAGGATTTTTGGCAATAAACATTTTCAAAGAATTTTTAGCTTAAGGAGGGAGAAAGATTACCAGGAATAGAGAGTAGAGTGCAGTCTGAAATTTAAGGTTAGCTCTCTTCACAGAAATAAAAAACCAAAGCCTTCACTGTTGACTACAAAAATGAAGTACATTTCAGGTATCTGCTAGTTTGCAAACACCATAAGAAGCTTACGAAACTCCCAAAAAACTCGTTGTTGGTGGATATCTACTATCTGTTGTAGATCACACAATGACCGCGTTCTGCGATACAGCAAAAAAAAGTTACGAAATGGATTAAGAGTAACAAGGAGAATGTAGTCAGCACATTATCTTAGAGTTCTTTCCACAAAAGTTTACGTCCGTAAAGCCTAACATGTTTTAAATAAAAAAAAAAACTATGGGAAACCTTCCTGGAGAAGTAATAACGGTCATATGAAGAACAAAGCCATTCTCCCAGTCACATGCCATGAAAACTGCAAGATAATCGGAAACAAGATGGTGTCTGGCATCAGTGGCATGCTCAATGTCGCACTGAAAGCTGAAATTACACATGTCAGCCCGAAAAGTTTACAAACAAATATAATATGTGTTTCAGAAAAGTATTTTACTTAAGGTAGCGCTACAGTCCGGAGTGGACCTAGGCCTCTACCAACAAGCGTCTCTAGCCAACTTGATCGTTAGCCAGCTTGAATCCAGTTTCGCACGCTAAGTTGGCTGCGGGCCCCGTCTGGGCTGATCCACGGAGACGAATTTGAGGACTTTTCCTCTACATGATCCAGCCATCTCAAACGTTGGACGTTCAGTCTTCTGGTGGTGTCCCCGTGCAGCCCGTACAGTTCGTATCTGTATCTCCTCCTCCACTCACCGTCTTCCGATGAATTTTCCTCTCAAAGCAGCCAAGAGCACCCTCATCCATTTTTTATTAAGTCCATGCCTCTGCGCCATAGAGCAAGACTGGGATTATTAAGGTCTTAAATAGAGTCACTTTTGTTGTCTGAGAGAGGGCTTTGCTAGTCAATTGACTTCTTAGGCCAAAGAAACAGCCATTTGCTCTTCGTTTAATTGCAGCGCTGGTGTCGTTGTCTGAACTGATAGCGGAGCCTAGGTAGACAATGTCCTTAACTACCTCGAAGTTATATCTCTGGAGGGTGAGGTTCTGTCCGACACATCGGTGAACTTTTTGATGGTTAAATCTATCTTCGTCGCTTCCATCTCAATACTCGCAAAAGCGCCATTGACATCACACTGCTTTCTTCCGGTTATGTTAAAGAGATCGCATGATAGTGCGTGGCCTTATCTAAATCCTTTGTTGACATCAAAGGTCTCAGTGAGTTCTTTACCGACCTAGATTGAGCACCATCCATTCTACATCGTCATCCTATACAAACGGACCATTTGGGCAGGGATGCCAAAACTAGAAATTGCTCTGTATAACTCGTCCCTATAGATACAGTCATATGCCGTCTTAAAACCGATGAATAAGTAGTGTGTATCGATTTAGATCTCATGGCCTTTTTCCAATATCTGCCGTAGTGTGAATATTTGGTCGATGATGGGCTTTCCTGGCCTAAGGCCACACAGATATGGACCAATCCGGTTATTGACGAACGGCTTCAGGCGTTCACACAATACGGCAGAGAGGATCCGGTAGGCGATGTTAAGAAGACTAATGCCTCTGTGGTTGGCACAGTTCAGAGGATCTCCTTTCTTTTACAGATGAGTTGGTGTATGCAGCTTTGTTGGACTTATCTCTATTTCATCCAGGTCGTGTTGACGGAATTGTTTGTTTACATCACCCAGTCTACAGAAATGCTCTTTCCAAATCCTCAGCATCACCTGTGACTCTACTACTATGTTCGGTTTGGGGTTTGCGTCCGTGGCATGTTTTCTTTTTACCTTTTGGTAAAACTTCCGAATGTCATTGCTCTCAATTTCCCCGATCACGTTTCTCATGTTCCTTTCTTTTTCCTCGTGGGAACCCGGTGTTCATCTCTCCTCAGCTGCTAGTAGAGTTCGTAAGTAGATTCTGTCCTTCTGTGCAATCCCCATTTGTATGCATCTTACTTGCCGACACTCGTCTTCAAACGAGAGATTTCATTGTGGTGGCCGAGTGAAATGCTGCATATCAGCGGCGGTATCTGTGATGAATTTTTGGCAATATTGCCACTGGCCTTTAATACTTGATACTGGCGGCATAGGACCTTTTGGGAAATTAAGGAAGACTCGATCAGAAAACGATTTGAGTTGATTGATCAGGAGCTTCCCCATTTCTCTTGTGGATATCTGGATATTGGAACCGCGTCGATTAGTCTGAATCCGTTATCGGAGGCAGTGCCGAGCAGGCTACGCCTTCTGTGACAGTATGTATTAGGAAAGGTGGCCCCTTTTCCTAACTTTGCAAGTCACCGCTAGTTGTTCGGCTGCACGTGACCTGTTAAATGACCAAACATTCTACGTGCATATCCGAAGTTCGTTGTCCTTACTTCGTTTGCACGGGTTGTTAACATTAGATCCGTCCGTATCCAAGGCTCGTTGTTTGCTTCGTATTTTTTGCTTTTTGTTTTTTCAATGGCCGAACATTTACCTCGGCGGCACAACCCGCAGACTGGAGGCCAAGTTCCATTATAATACCCGATCATGAGGGGTAGGTTAGACCGAGCGCTGTCGTTGGTCCTCCGCCATCTCTTTTCCAAGATCCCTATCTGCCTGAGCTCCAAATATGTCGGAGTAGCCCGAATAAGGTCTTCTTTCCTTTGTTTATTGATAGTATGACCCGTCCAACCAATTAGACGTGTTTTTCTTGTTCTCCCTATTCACCTATTCAATTTTCAGTTATAAATCTCGTTAAATTGCATTTTCCGGTTAATAACCCCCAGTGCTCGAATTCATTATTTTTTTTTGTCTACTGGCAGATTTCAGTGCAAATAAAAGCCCCTATCTATAATAAAAAAAATAAAAATAAAAATAACTCGACCTACTCCTATATCTATACCCTCACTGACCTACACAACCAATTTGAATATGTCTTGCGGAATTGCCAATTGTGTAATCGATGACAGCAATGCTGACTGGGTAGCTTGCAAGGGCATTTGTGGGAACGCCTTTCATGCCGTTTGTGTCGGGTTAAATAAAAGAAACACAGTGTTTATTAAAGAATTTTCCGATAACCTACTTTTCTTCTGTGATGAGTGTAAGAGTATCTCACTTTCACACGTGCTTTTGGCAATAAAATGCCTAAGTGATTCAAATGACTCCTACCAGGACGCACTCGCCAAAAAGATTACGGATAAAATTTCGGTAATAGAAAACAGTGTTAAAAGTGTTGAAGAGTTACGTAACTCAGTGCAGGTGTAATACAATCAAAAGTAAAGCACATGGACAAACAAATTGCTGGTCTTATCGAGTTAGACTCCGGGAGATCCAGGAATGAAGAAACTCCCTTACGTCACCTCGATAAAGTGTTGATTGACATTAAAGCTATATGTTCTGCGCAGGTTATCTCCAACCAAAAAACCTGCGAGATGATAAACTCCCTGCGTGACGACATAGACATTCATTTTCAGTCCTCGTCACACAAACAACTCTCTCCCAAATACTGTGATCCCATGTTCGAAGTTATCTTCGATAAAGTGAACGATGTCGGCGACGAACTTACTGCGACTCCATCCCTCGTATGCGATATTGAACATCACATCGCAACAATAAACAGCAAAATCGTTGAAACACAAAACTTGCCGCAGCCTCACCAGAATGTTCCCTACAATACATCACTCATGGCTGAATTAATGGAACCTGAACTGGATTCACGCTCACCCCCACATATAAGTCATCTGCGGACGGTTCAACCCACTGATTCCTGCGAAGTTTCTTCCAACTTAACAGCAGAAAATATTTCTATGTCAGCTCCTCCAATCGCTGCCCCACGGAAGCTTATCAGTCATTTTAATTCAACTTGGACACCTTCCGAATGGCAACGTAGACTTGATAAGCTTGCTTCGAAGAATCAATTGGTCACTACGCTTCTTATTAAAGGCGCCCCCCCAAACGCTGATGTTGATTGGATCTCAAATTTCTTCGAAAAGAAATATGGCATTACCATTAGCCACTGCAATTTGCTTCCTACATCTCACCACAATCTTCCAACCAAGTACGAATGGTTATTCCATAATCCTGCCAGCAACAATTTCAATCTTGGAAAGATGCGTGTCTGCAAATGGTTGGAAAATACGCCCAAGAAGCAGGATAAAGCCAAGCAGTCCGTTATACCTAAACCAACAAATAAGTTAGTAATTAAATCCAATTTGCCAAAACCCACCTCCTCTTCCCACAACAAACTCAGCTCCAATTGGAGTTTTAAAACAACAATTTTTCCTAATTTTAAGCCGCCCACCCAAACTCCAACTCTCCCTATTCCACCCCAAATCAAGCCCCAACGTCAACGCGTCTCTTTCGATTTAACCCCTTCAACTCAAACTCTTGCCACTCAAACTCCCACCACTCAACCCCTTATACTCATGCCTTTCCCTAATTTCGACCTCAGCACTGGAGCTAAGTATCCTAATTTTATCAGTTCTCACATTTTAAACCCTATTTCAGAAAAACCAGTCGTTGCGACACCAAACTCATTAACCACTCCCTCTTCTATTGACCCCCTTTCGCCACCCACTGTTAAATTATCGCAGCAAACTAGCGATACCACCGAATGTCGCTATGCGCTCTCTAGGCTTAGAGATAAAAAGATATATGAGGATATACGTCTATATCTCGCCTATCTGCACGATAAATCCGACTCGGTGTGCTACGAGTCTTCACCTTCTATCCAGCAGGAAGGCCTCCCTACAGACGTTACCAGTCTCAGGAAACTTTATATAAAGTCTCACGAGATTTTCAATACGCTCCCCCAAAAAGTTGCAGACGATCCCGCCGCTCTTCGCCACTATGTACACTCTAAAAGAGTCTCACACCTCCAACGCAGTCGCCTTGACCATGACAGTCATGCAAAAACCTCCCTCTCACCTTCTATTACTAGAACGAAAGAGGACTCCGTTCTAAAACCCACGCTGTTTTCCGCCAATCTCATGCTCTCCCATTTGATATCTATGCTCTGACCGAGACTAATCTTATCCCCAACATAAAAAACCAGGAGTTATTCCCTCCTTCTTTTAATGTTTTTCGGGATGATGATCGCGCACTTCATTGAATCCCCTTGTCGAGGTGTCCTACTGGCTATTCACAACAGCTTGGACTCCTCTCTCGTTGCAACATCATCCTCTCCTAAGCTCGACTTTGTGTCGGTTAAAATAACCCTCCCTCGTAGATGCTTGTACGTTATGTGTTGTTACATTCTTCCGGCGCAACCTATCGAATCCTACCAACTTGCTATTGCAGCAATTGACAATTTGATCGACTTATTAGAATCGCTTGATGATATCATTATCTTCGGCGATTTTAATCTGCCTCAGCTGAAGTGGACTCCATCTGAAGACCTATCTTTTTTCATCGCTTCCAATCCCATTTCTACTAAGGAATGCCTATTCTTAGATCGACTAACAGACTGTAGTCTATGCCAAGTCAGTGGCGTTTCCAACTATATGGAAAGGCAATTAGACCTTATCTTCACAACTGATCCGATCAACTCCTCAGTATCGTGTTGTCCCCTATCTCTTTCAACTATTGATAGCTTTCATCCTCCACTTCTTCTCTCATTTTTCCACAACTCTCCCCTTCAGTCGCCTCCCCCAGCAGTTATATTTTCTTACAATTTTCACAAAGCTAATTTCCGTAAAATTAATACCTATCTAAGCAGTGCATCTTTTGAGTTTACCAATCTATCTCTGGTTGATGCCCTCTCCATTTTTTACAGAGAAATATTCAAATCCATCTCCCTTTCTGTGCCTTATTCCCGCTATAAAACTTCTTCTACATCCCCTCCTTGGTATAATCGCAAACTTCGCTCTCTACGAAACAAAAGAAACATGTTATGGGCGGCATTCCTTCGCACCAACTCTTCTTCCGACTATTCAAATTATTTAGGTATACCATACGAGTATATCTTCATTTCATTGAACTCTATAACTCTCTCTATCAGCGCTACCTGAATAGTGCGCAAACCAATCTCATAAATGACCCCAAGTCCTTTTTTCAATTTGTCAATTGCAAAAGTAAGACTGATGGTTATCCTTCCTCCCTCGCTTTCGAAACCAAAACTTCATGTGATCCTCCTACCATCGCCAACTTTTTTGCTACATTTTTCAAGCAATCATTTGCCAACAACTCCTTCGTACCAGATCCCTCTTACTTCAATGATCTACCAAATTTCTCTATTGGTCCCTTTCTCACTCAAAATTTCGATCCTGCAGTTATTGACGAAAAGTTACAAAATCTTAAGGATGAATTTGTACCTGGCCCAGACGGACTCCCCGCCATGTTTCTTAAGAAATGCTCTTCCAACCTGTCTCTACCCCTTTCCTACCTTTTTCGTCTATCGCTTACACAGGGTGAATTTCCCCAGATTTGGAAGACCTCTTTTATAATCCCAATACACAAAAAGGGATCTAAGCATGAAGTTACCAATTATCGTCCCATTGCTAAACTCTCTCATATACCCAAACTCTTTGAAAGCATTTTATACGAAGCGTTAAGCTTCAAATGCAAGCCTTTTATTTCACCCCGACAACATGGTGTTTTCTAAAAGGTAGATCAACTACCACAAATCTAGTTGAATTCGTGTCTTTTGCACTCTCAGCCTTAGAAAATGGCAAAGAAATCGATGTTATCGCAACTGATTTCACTAAAGCATTTGATAAAATATCTCATAAATTGATCCTTTTCAAATTGTCTGCTCTCGGCTTTGAGCCTCTCTTTTTAAAATGGATTTCTTCTTACCTGGTAAACCGATATTATAGTGTTCGGTTTAGATCCGCCCTTTCTGTTCCATTCCTGGCCTCATCTGGAGTTCCACAAGGCAGTCATATTGGCCCTCTTCTCTTCATTCTTACTATCAACGATGTTGAGAGTGTCATTAAGCACTCCTCCCTCTCACTTTACGCTGACGACACAAAATTTTTTAGATCTATTTCCTCTCCCCAGGACTCTGCCCTTCTTCAAGAAGATCGGTTTTCGGTTTTCAATCTGGTGCCTCAAAAACTGCCTAGAACTTAATATAGCCAAATGTCAATCTATAACCTTCTCACGTAAATGCAACCCGTTTCCTCCCCGACTTTATTTTCTCCATGGTCAACCAATTCCCCTGGTTCAGTCTTTCCAAGACCTTGGCATATTATTCGACAGTGAGCTTAATTTCCGCTCGCATATCGATAAGATGATCCTCAAAGCCAACTCATCACTTGGCTTTATTAAACGGTGGTCCAAGGAATTTTCCAACCCGTATGTAACCAGATCTCTCTATATTACCTTTGTTCGCCCGCTGCTTGAGTATGCCAGTCAAGCTTGGTCCCCCTTTCACCGGGTTCATGTTTCCTGAATCTAGGGTATTCAACGTCGATTCCTCCGATTTACTGTCCGTGGTCTGCCGGGGAACGACACTCTAATCTTACCTCCCTATCAAGACCGCCTCAAACTTCTAAATATGAATTCGTTAGAAGAACGTAGGAATATTGCTGACGTTCTTTTCATTCATCGTCTTCTCTCAGGTTCCATCGACTGTGCATCCATTTTGAACTCCATTTCCTTCAATACCAACCCCCGAAATCTACGTTGTCCTCGTCTCTTCTATCTACCGGTCCACCGCACCTCTTATGGCTCCAACGAACCTATCTCCCGAATGCTCCGAAAGGTCAACTCGAACCTCTCCCTTTTTCATTTCCACCTGAGCACTCCTCGTCTTAAACAAGATCTCCTCCATCACTTCCTTGGTCACTAGCTCTTAAGTCTTTCTGTTAGTTTTTAAGTTAGATTAAGCTTGTATTAAGCCAATAAATGGGGGCCTCAGCCCCCACCAAAATTAAAACCAAAATTAAATTAAAATTTGTTCCGGGATTTGACTTCACCGCTGGTTCCAGCTGGGGAATTCATCGTCCTGTTTATAGCGCTGCTATTTTTGTCGGTTGGTCAGCACTTGCGCGCTTATAAATTTGGCAAGTTGAGTTCGGATGGGCATCGACCAGTATCCGATGGTCACCACTTGGAGATAAAATGAGCCAACCACTCGAGCCACGTATCGATAATGTTTAACCAGAAAAGTAAACTAGACATCCCAAAAGTCTCCCTCATACGACGGTAGACACAGAAGTACCCCAACTGACGTATAGATGGCGGTTGTTGTTTTAAAAAGAATGCCAATTCTAGAAGTACTAACTTTATGAAGCTTACATTTGAAGCTTGACGACGCAATGTTTTTTAGTATTTGTTCGGCAACCATCAATAGTGAACGCTCTCAATGAATTTTTAAATATGGAAAAAAGTGGTCATCGCTATGTGATGCAATACTTTCATTTGAAAGGCTTCAATCCAATCAACATCAAAACGGAACTGGGTTCTACTCTGGGGGAGTCTGCTCTTTGGTTTCAAATAATAAAATATTGGGTGGCAGGGTTTAAGCGAGGCCGTACGAGCTTGCCAGGGCGAACATCGCTGTGGTTGACCAAATGAGGTAAGTTCACCAGAAAGCTGAAAAAAATCCACAAAATGGTATTCGATGACCGTCGATTGAAAGTGCGTGAGCTAGCAAATATGGTAGGCATTTAAAAAAGCGCTGTACATCGCATGTTTACTGAAGAATTGAACATGAGATAGCTGTGCACAAGATGGGTGCTGCGATTACTAACAATCGAACAAAAACAGCGACGTGACGATGTTTCAATCGGCTGTTTGGCGAAGTGTCACAGCAATAAAGCCGAGATTTTAAGTCGATTCATAACCATTGATGAAACATGGGTCTATCACTTCACACCGGAGACGAAGGAACAGTCAAAACCATGGGCTCCAAGGGGAGAATCGACTCCAAAGAAGGCAAAGATAGTTCCGTCTCATCCATCATTGCGATGGCCAAAATCAATGAGTTAAAGTACGAATTGCTTTCTCATGCACCCTATTTGCCGGATTTAGCCCCTTCGGATTATTTTCTGTTTCAGAATTTGGAAAAATGGCTCAGTGGTAAACGCTTTGCCAACAGTATAGAGTATGGAGTCTGAGGTTGATGGCTATTTTACGGAGCTCGATGATTCTCACTATAAACAGGGTATCGAAGCTATTGAACATCGCTGTGAAAACTGTATTGAACTAGAAGTAGGCTACGTAGAGAAATAAAGATATGTTTTGTCAAATTGTTTGTGTTTTCTTTGTTAGGTGGAGTACTTCTGGGACTACTCCAGTATAATCCATTCTGCATGCTGACCATAACAGGAAGACTTTTGGAACGTAATTCCACCACCAGTAGAAGAAAGAGATGAACTTGCGAAGGCCTTTGCCTGATAACTATCTTAACTACCAAACAACTACCAGAAAATGGTTTGAAGATCGGTTTCGTTATCTTCAATTTCACTCATTCAAGGCCATGGCATTTTCCCTTTAACATTTTGTTATCTCCCTTCTTAAGCAAAGCTAACTCAATCCCGTCATAGCTATCTTTCCCTTTTCTTCCCGTTTCTCCATGTCCTTACTGAATATAAAATCGATGTAAACCATATGAAGATTAAAAGCCATCCTAGACGAATAGGGATTTAATTACAATTCATTGAAGTGACATCAAAGATGTTGTCTTTTCTGACAGAAAATGGCCAATTTAACATTTCTTCAGTCTTTTTTTCCATTGTCAACGTTTCATTTTTCCAAAGTATCTACGTACACATATAGTTGTATACTAAAGATACTGTTGCCAGTTCGTCTAGACAAGTGCAAACGTCGACAAACAAATATTAAAGGCCATTGCCCAGCTAATCCCTAATTCCTTTTAACTTCACACCATTCCCCATTTACCATGTGGTGATTTACTGGGTTTTGCTTTCAAATGGCTTTTTGCTGGAAGCAGATACTTATATCAGAATCGGGATGAAAAAGCTGAATCAATCTCTGCGCTTTAATGGTAACAAAATGTTGGTTTAGAAATTTAAGTGGACCGTATAAAAGTTAAGTAATAATTCAGGAGGGTTGTTTATGCATGTACTCGTAGTCGGACTCCTCTCATGAAGGGGATAAGATGGAATGAAGTTGGTTGAATTGAAACACAAACGCAACAAAAGTGACTCAGTATCAAGCAGATAAATCTGCACTTGAGGTCTTTAGAATTTGATTTTCTTTTGCTTCTTTAAGTTGGAAGCATTGGGAAGGCAATTAAAACGTTGGCAAAGCCAGCACTTTGGAGTGTCTTGTTTGTGATATACAATAGGTTAGAGTAAAAATACAGCAATAAGTTGGGAATAAATTTGGTCCGCCTTCTGCTCCTTTTTTCTAGAGACAGAGAATACATTGTCTCGTTTCAAGAACATTGGGTTGTCACGCAGACAACATTGGTTGGTTCGCAGACTCAAGGCTCCTGGACACTACACACTGTATGTGTAGAGGCAACCTAAGATCCTGCATACTGGTGAGTGGTAGTCTTAATGCATATCTGCTCGCTAATTTCAGAGACCGAGTTATTACCCCAGTAAAACTAGAAACTGCCACAGCACTTTAACATTTAGGGGAGGGAAGCAGATAGCCAACAATTTAACCTGATTCTAACGCTCACACTGTTGTATTGGCATCATCTATTTGATTACATTTTAGCACTCTTGCTCCCGGTAGATATGTAACGTCGTGATTAAGTTCGCCGAGTACTACAGAAGAGAGTCTGGGTTCAAAACTGGTAGTAAACGTGCGAAAGTATAATACGAGGGTGAACAATTTCTCACCCCCCCGACGTTTGGAGTCAGCAAAAATCGTAGATCTCCTGTTACTGTGAATAAAATAACAAGCCGAACAGCACAGTGAGTGGGCGATATTGGACCTTGGTCTGCCTTGAACCGTCAGCTTACTTATTTCTTGTCTCCAAAAAACTAATCGTTATCCCTCTACCGGTGATAACTGGTCAGAATAATAGTTGGAAAGTTAAATCGGTAGAAGCCTCTCCACTAGCATGTACGATCGAGTATTCTCCTTACCATAAAGAGTCCAGGTATAATGGTAACCTTTCTACATATATATACGAGTAGAAGGCGCCTTTAACAATGTTAAAATATTTGATAATGTGCTTGCCTTACTTCGCAGTGGTGCATCCTGGTAACAGCATGAGTAAACACTTATCTATGCAGGCTAAAATGACAAGGGCATGCTCGATCAGAAGCATAATGCTGGCCGTTATAGGTCTCGCAGCCTGTTGACGACACTGGCAAACGATTAAAGGACTACGATCTTCGGATCTGCTCGTGGAATGATCGAACCCTTAACAGACCGCATGCAGCCGAACAGCTAGCGGAGATCTTTGGATACTACAAAGCAGACATAACCGAAATGGATGAGAAACTGCGGTATCTACCTACTATGGGGAATGTTACAGACAACCGACGCAACAAAGACAGCAGCCACAGCATTTTTTCGAATGCGGGTTCGCCGTAAGAGAAATATTTGGGAACAAGTCTTGAGTTTCAGACATGTTAGCGAACGCCGGACGACAATCCACATAAAGGGTAAATTTGCCAACGGCAACGCCCCGACGTAGTAGAAGGATGTCCTTACTAACGACTGCTTTTACGAGCTTCTCGACAAATCCTACGGGCAAATTGATCATATTGCGATCTACGCAAGATACTTCTCCAGTATTTTGGATGTCCGAACGTTGCGAGCAGCTAACATCTACTCAGGCCATCATCTTATTGTGGCTAAAATACGGATGCGGATATCCGTAACAACTCAAATCCACGATCCATTGTGGGGAAGTTCAACGTCGAACTGCTGCAATCGCAGCAAGCCGCCAGGGCTTTTTCCGTTCGAGTTTCCCGAGAAATCCGATCCCGCTAGCATCGAGCATAGAATACCAATGGCACACTGCTAAGGAGCAATCAGAGAAGCCGCCTCAGATGTACAAAGTTCCAATCCAGCCCAACAAAAGAAACCTCTAGTTCGATGACGAATGTAGACAGGCAAACCTGGAAAACCAACGAATGTATGCTACGTAAAAAAGAACTAGGGCTCGCAAGCTTTACGAAAAAGGGAAGAACATAGGCTCCTTAGAAGAAAAAAGAAAGGGCATGAGAAGCGCTCGAACGAGGCCTAAAATGAAGTTCGCAAGTATTTACGAGAAAACAAGCATACCGACGCTGTAAAGCCCGAACAGAAATCAAGATGCAGAAGAAAACCTCTTAGTACAATAGAACCACATTCGGTGCTGAGAATCTGAAAAGGTTATTTCTGCAGACTGTTAAACGGTGACAGAATGAACCATTCAGCCTGTATGAAGCCAGACGACATGTTGCTACAAGCGACACAGACCAGGACACCCATTATCAAGCTTAAATAATCCTGCTGTACCCGATGGATTAACCGCCGAGCTCTTTAAAGCAGCAGGCGATGATTAGATACGGAGCATACATCAACTCATCCATAAAATTTGGGTCGGCGAAAGTACATATGCGCGACGAATGGAATCTTAGCATTGTTTGTCGGATCCTTAACGACTGAGATCCCTTGAACAATCGCATATTCCATATAATTCCGTAAAGGAAAGCCAACATGTATACATAGATCAAATTTTCACCTTACGGCAAGCCTTGGAAAAAACCGATCGATTTCAATGCCGCGAATGACAACGTCTATAGAGACATATCCAGTTGTGGCAAGCTCATTCCACTACGCAGGATGGCAAAACAGAGACCTTCAAATTTCAATGTCAGGAAAGGACTTAAACAGAGTGATACGATGTCATGTGATTTTCTCAACATCATTCTGGAAGGAAATGTGGTAAACTCGCAAGTCAACTCCAGAGTCACCATCTTTCAAAAGTCTGTCCAGTTACTCGCATACGCAGACGATGTTGACATCATGGGAAGAATTAAGTGAGATGTTAATGGAGCGCTTGCGACTAAGTATTGAAGCAGAAGCGGCAAAGATGGGTTTAGTGGTCAACGAATGAAAATCAAAGTATATACTGTCAACAAAGAGGGACACACAACATCGACACCTAGGACAAAACGTTACGAATTGCGTCTATAGCTATGAGGTAATAAGGGACTTTATCTCCCTCGGCTCCGCTACCAATTCCGACAACGTCACCAGCGTAGAAGGCAATTGAGTAGTAAAGCCCTCTTTTGGGCAACCAAAAAGACATTATACAACACACTGATGATCCGAGTCCTGCTTTACGGCGCAGAAACGTTGGCACTGACGAAAGCGGATGAAAATGCTCCCTTCGAGAGGAGAGTTTTTCGGGTAATTTTCAGATGGAGAGTGGAGGCAATATTGTATAGGCTGTACAGCGGTGTCAACTTTGCCAGAAGAGCTCCTGTAATGTATAATATTTCGGTGACAAGATTCTAGAGAAGAGTATGAAGGATCACCACTATATGTATAATATTCACACCAACGCAGCTTTCTACTGTCTACTGAGATTCATCTGTGTCTTAATGCACAACTGGGATATCCTAATCCTGACGGAGGATTTCAGTGGTATGATATCATGACGACGGTGAGCGGTTAATCGATTTCTGCCATACCAGTCGCAAATAATCGAAGGCACCATGCTGGGCATCGAATAAGACAGACCAAATTGCGATTAGCCGACGATTTAGGAATTTGTTTCCCGAGGACCACGAAAGCAATCACCACCATATTGTAGTTAGAGAACGCCTACACACTGTATCCGTCAGTAACAATTAAAGCAACATACACCCAGGTACAACACTGTGAAAATTTGTGATGCCTAATTGGATTACTATTTCGAGTTAAGTCGGTTTAAGTTGAGGGACCACCAGGTTCAACATCGAAAGTATTATATGCTGCATTATAGTTCCATGTATCTCCAATTTATTCACACTGGAATAAACGGTATGCCTCGTTTGATTCTCATTACCTTTCGCTGAATTGCTGGATGTGTACAGCTTTTAAAATCGTCATTTGGGTTGAACATTATTCCTCTATAATCTAGTTTAATCCGCGTCACAAAAGTGCTTTTACCTTTGTCAGATACCTCTGAATCCGTGATGTATGACTTACATCCATTCCTTTTACGCACATACAAGGTACCGCAGACAACCCCCCAAAATTTAAGTGGAAAGCTCTCATAATACCAATAGTAGTTAAATCATAGGTGGTTGTAATGTTGGCATTTGGAGCGTAAACTTATTTTGCTTTTTTCCTAAATTGGTAGTTATTTTCCTTTTTAAATGAGTGAAAGAAATATCACTACGTCAGTAATAACATTGTTAATTGTGCCATTCCAGGGGCAAACATTTAGACTTATCCCTTATATTTTGGCCGCTATACCCCAACACCTCTTGGGAAATTCTTCCAGGCCTGCATGGTAGCGACCACTTCCCACTGATTACCAGCCTTCGATTCGGTAGGCAACAAAGAAATATTAATATTCCAAACGAATTAAGCTAACTGGGTTTTATGTCAAAGCAGAGTAGATACATTTTTGACATTCAAAACCCAATCTGTTAATATAAATAGAGGAGCAGTCATAATTACAAAATCAATTCGGTATGCAGCAATTCCAAAGACCCATAACAAAAGATATCAACAAGTTGCGACAGCACAAAAAGCCTGGCATGACTTTAAAAAACGCCCAAATGACTCAAACTTGGTCAACTGCCGCAAATAAAGCGCAATATTACACCGAGCCGCAAAACATGTTAAGAAAGAAAGCTTCGAACAGTTCACAGACAATATTAATCCTGAAGACCCATCAAATAAACTTTGGGACGATTTAAAGTACCTCACGGGGAACTATATCCAACGGTCCGTAAACACACTTAGAACTGAAACAGAAACCTAGTTTTGCACTGCCAAAATCGCTGACCATTTCGCCAAAACCAGGTCAAACTATTCCAAGGACTCAAACTTTTCTTCAGAGTTCCTTCATGAAAAATACTCCCTGCTTAATAGTCATCATCTTCAGCCAGGTCGACTGGCTTGAAAGCTGTTTCAGTATATTGTGTAATGATCTTAGCCTTACAAGATGAAATTAACTCAAGAACTGAAGTCTCTGGATCATTTGAAGCGCCGAAACTTTTCCGATTGAGCTCTGCAAAAATTTGAAGAAAACCCTGAATTTCGTCGAAACATCATCTTCGGCGATGAAGCTCATTTTTGAATTGATGGCTTTATTGGACAGCATCAAACCCACATGTGCTTCAAGAGACTCCATTTCATCCACAAAAAGTGACCGTGACCGTATTTTTTCGTCAATGAAAATGATTGCCATGTTACGGTCAATGGAGTTCGCTATCGTGCCATGTTGGAAGACTATTTTTGGCCAGAATTGGATGGATTTGACATCAGTGATGTCAGGTAGTGCCACATGCCACACAGCTGGTGAAAAAATTGTTCTATTGAAAGGGAAGTTCGGTAATCGTGTAATCTCGAGAAATGGTCCGGTCGAATTGCCGAATTGCTCATACGATTTAACGCCGTTGGATTTATTTTTATGGAATTACGTTAAGTCGTTGGTTTATGTCAATAAGCTAACAACCTCAGACGAACTCAGGAATAATATCGAACGTGACATTGCTAACGCTCCGGCCGATATGTGTGGAAAAGTGGCGGAAAATTGGCTCCAAACGTGCTCGGGGTGGACATATGAACGAGATTGAATTCCATATTTAACATGTGTACTATAGTACACCTGTAAAAAACACAATTATTCTGTGTTTTATTTAAATATGTACGACATTTGTATGTCCTTATTGTCTCCATATTTCGAGTCCCTACACTATTCTGGTGGTTCTCTTACGGAGTTTTGTATAGAAAAGTGCCAGCTTTAGGGATGACTTTAGGTTAAATTCGGATTTAAACGCATTCGAATAAACTTTAGGAGGGAATGGGTAGTGATTCTTTGAATGGTAAACTAGTAGCATAGCTTGAATTGTTTGTGAATAAAGAGAGAATTATTGTAAATCTAGATCGAAATTTCTTTTGAACGTCAGAAATTAACTCCTAAAAGTAGTGGTTGTCCATTAGCTAACAAGTATCTACCAGCAAAGCACAAATAAACTCTCCGAATAAAGTCAACGATAGCTTCGACATACCGTCAAGCTGTCAAGTGTTCTACAATACTTCACATGACAAGCCGATATCTGATCTCGAACACCATTGACTTTGAGTCGCTAAACAAGTGCCTGGCAGTATGTTCATACAGGAAATGTGGTCTTGAATGTTTGCGGGGTTTTATACCTCTTTGTATAGTTAGCAATCTGAAAGGCTAAGAACTTGTCTGCAAATTTTACTTTTAACATTCAGACTTGAACAGTTTTGCTATAAAGATTTGGCTGCTGCAGTCATAAACTTCGGAACGAATTGAGAGCAACACTTCTGCCACTATCAAAGGCAGTAGTCGAATGTTATGATTTAAAACATATGGGACTATATTTCCTAGTGGTAGAAACAAGTGAAAGGTAATTTCCGCCGGAATTGCATACTATCGTCTGAATCCGTCAAAACTCCGGCAAACAAAAGCCGTTTAGCGGTGCCCTCAGGAAATTTTTTTAACTAACGTGTCCTACAAGTAAACACATAAGCAAAGCTGCAGCGACTACCTAAGGAAACTAGAAAGCTTAGCAACAAGTCATTTCACAATAATCTGGGGTAGAGTGAATTTATGTAAGAGGCTAATTTGGATCTCAAAGACTACCTTCTGTAAAGACTTTTACGAAAGTATCGAGACCCTTGGCGAAACCAGTAAACTCATCAAAGCCTACAAAACGGGAAAATTATCTCCGATTGAAAACAAAAAGAAAATCTGATGAAATTTTCAACTTGAAGAAGAGGAATTTAGAGCGGGAAGAGCTGTAAATACAGGCCAGTTATTTTTGCGCTTAGTGCAACACAGGTAGAATCCCGCTCATACCTCTCAGATTACTCAGAATTGAAGCTACCTAGCTACAGACTAGTGCCACTATTTTTTTCTCACCGCACATGTATGTATGACGTATTTTACTAAACTCCACCACAATGTGATCCATTCGGAATTCCATTTCATGTGGTTAAAATTCCATCGCCATAAGCAAATTATCCACTACTACTTTATTAACAGAAGCCCCAAACTGGAATGCAATTCGACCTTTAACGAGTTTGATGCGCTGTCTGACTTTATTCAAAAATTATACATTTTTATCCTCATACTAAAATCGTTATTACGGGCGATTTTAATATACACAATTCTGGGTGGCTCCGACATTCTAGACAGACAACACCCGAAGGACGGTATGTTGAGATCTTTGCTGCGGAAAATAACTTGACCCAGCTCGTAAATCAGTCCACACTAATACCAGAGGTTGGTAGTCATACCGCCAAATCGTGGACTTGTTTTTAACTTCTTATCCTGACAAATACAAGGTTGATGTACGAGTACTATCCCCTCTAGGCTCCTCGGACCACTATATCATATCAGTTAATTTCTCATTTCTAAAAAACCGGTAACGACGTTGATGCCGCTGCTGACATGATCTCTTCGGAATGAGATCCTTTACCCCTCATCAGATGAAGAGTATCAAACGACAAGAAAAGGCGTGGTACGACTCGAGCTGTAAAGAGATCGTCAGGATTAGAGAAATATTTATTCATTCCTACAAGACCAATCTGACAGCGGAAAACCGAAAAAAGTTCAAACTACGACGTCCTTTTTAAACCTGTGATATGAACAAAAGCTAAAGCAAAAAATACTGCATTGTCCCAAAGGTAGTTGGTCGTTCGTCAAAAACATTATAAATTCTACGTTATCCCCCATCCCAACGCTCATTTAAAATGACAAGCTCCTTAGACAAGACCAATCTGCTTGCTGCATACTTTGCGACCACCTCAACACTTCCAGATTGTGCTTCGTCTCCGCAAACACTTGAGTGGGTCGAATCTTCAATGCCACGAATCCGCTTTCGGACGCATATAGTAGCAGGAGTACTTAAAGGTTTAACCTACACAAATCCGTTGGTCCAGATGGTATATCTCCAATTCTTCTGAAGAGATGTTCTTCCATGCTAACAAAACCATTGCTTGAGCTTTACGACTCTTTCCGAGCGGACGGAAAACAACATCCCTTCCTTACACATCCACTGCACTTAAGTCCCTTCTTTCCAAGGTCATAAAATATCTCGAAACACGAAAACTTTTTAACAACCGACAGCACGGTTTTCGTAGCAACAGGTCCACTGGTAATATAATGGCATGTATCACCGAAAAGTGGAGCCAAAGTACATCTGGTGAAAGCAAAGTAGTTGCGTTAAATGTTTCTAACCATTTGACAGAGTTTGGCATCAGGCCCTTTTGGCGAATATTCGCATAGACCTGCGACTTTAGAAAACCCCACAAGAAAAAGTTTAACGGGGTCAAATCGCACGATCTCGGTGGCCAGTGCACATCTTCTCGACGTGAGATGACCATGCTCTCGAATCGCTCGTGCAGAATTTGCAATGTGACGTGAGCGGTGTGGCACGTAGCGGCGCCCTGCTGTCCATATCATAAAATTCAGGTCAAAAGAAGTTGGTAGTTATCAACCTACAGCGCTCGTTCTCAAAGAAATATGGACCGATAACGCCGTCAGCCCAAAATCCACACCAAATAGTGGCTTTTTCGGGATGCATTGAACGCTCTTATATCTCATGTGGATTGGTATTGTCCCACATTCGACAATTTTGTTTTTTGACATACCCATTCATACAGAAATGGGCCTCATCTTTGAAGAAGGTTTTTCGATGAAAATTAGGGTCAATATCCAACTGCTGCAGAGCCCATTCAGCGAACACACGTCATTGTCTATGGTCGTTACCTTCAGCTCTTAGGCCAGGTGAGTTTTGTACGGATGCAGGCCCAGGTCACAACGCAAAATTCGCCAAGTTTTGGTCTGCGAAAGACCGAGTTCTTGTGAGCAACAAGAAATCGATTGCCTCGGATTCTCCTGCACACTCTAACGGACAGCGGCGATGTTTCGTCGACGTACGGGTGTTGATTTATCGTTCACTGCACCAGTGGACTCGAATTTGTCCACCACAGGGCGATTATGACGACTGTAAAATAGGCGACGGACGCGGAACGTTGTCCGAACAGGACACCCATTTTGATAAAACAATTTTATCATTTGCACATCTTGTTGAACGCTATGTCCGTCTATTGTGATTTGGCAAAACAGACAGAATAAATTACAGCCAATTTGAGAGATGTAGCTTCAACAGTATGGCCACTATCAACTGTCACAGTTCGGAAGTCCCTATTGGAAGACCCTGTGTAAGGCATTATTTAGTAAAATGCCCTATCTGGTCAGGTACCCCCAAAAACTCTTTACACTTGCTAGATACGATTCAAACACGTGCGGTAAAACTCATAGGTGAGGCCAATATTGCACAGTTAATTCACACGCTTGAACACCATCGTAACGTCTATTGCCTTACCGTGTTCTATCGCTATTTTTACCACCAAAGCTCTACCGAAATTGCCGGTGGCATTCCGCTCCTTCAAACTTTTAGCACACGTCTCGCTATGAATGTTAATCAGTATACCCTCAAGCCCACTTTCGGATGTACTCTGATATACCGTGACTCTTTTCTAAGCCGTACAACTCGCTTATGGAATGCCCTGCTCAGCTCTCTACTTCCTAGCCATTGCGATAATACCCGTAAGTTTTATCCCGGAAATCGGCAAAGATGACTACACACTCGCTAAGGGTTTAAGGCTTATCAGTTTGGCTTTCTCTCCCGCTACTTTGCGAATGGATACTCCGTTTCTGTTCGCATCCCAATGCGAAAGATCTTGTTATACTGCACTTTAAAATCTGACTGGCGGGATTGAATGTGCAGTAGAGTAGAGTTATTCCGTATTGGTAGTGTTTATCAATGTTGAAAGTGCTTCCGACTGCAAATCTTTTGACGGTATACCTACGAGTATATGTAAGTTGGCGAGACAACGCGGCGTGGATGACTTATCGTGTGGATTATAGCAATGCTAATAAAGAGAACTTTGATTCCGAATGCTGACTGTGGTCAATATGTGAAAACGGAGAGAGAGCATAGGTTACATGTCCCTACTGCGATGCATGTTACTCAATTCGCCCTCAACATTTCTACTGTCCATGCTTGGTTTTCTGTCGGCAGAAGGGAGCTTATGAGGAGCTCAATAATATCAATTCTATTCGAACATTTTCCGGCGGAAGGAGCTTCAATCGGATCTCTTCATTTGATGACTCCAAACCGGGCTCCCGTCCAATTACCAAGGCTACACCTATCAATGGGAGTAGAGCAATATTGGTCTTATAGTAATGGTTTTCAGATTTTAACGCCACTGAAGGTTGCTACGATGTGACCAGTTACAAGCGTCTGGTCATAAGATCCTGTCGAATGGCAGAGCTAACGGTAGTCCCTACCAGGACTTGAAACTCAGTACCATGGGAGTTAGTACTCTCTGAACTTTTGTCCGGGCTTAACCTGAAAGTGTGGAATCTTCACCTCCAACACAGGTTCCGAATTTCAATCAAAGGAATGAGGGTGAGCGTTGGCCAGATGTATGAGCGTCCTTTAAAATTAAGTCATACGAGGACAGGTGTTCACGTAAAACAGATCCGATCTATGATATGGCCCTGACGCTTTGTTAAGAACGGGAATACAAGACTTCACTGTTCGTTAGGTAAATTTGCGTCTGCCTTTTAAGCGGAGACATACAAACATGGCTGTGGAAAGACCGAAGTGTCTGCCTCTGTAGAGATAGGCAAAGACGCTGCGATCTGAAACAGTTTTTCAGATAGTTCCAGCTTGCAAGGTTTATCTGAACGCAATTAAATTCACTAAGTGCTGTCTGTGCCCGCCGGTAAACATGACAGGCAAGGTTTTTGAAAGTATTTCCTAGAACCTTAATCCGAGTTAGGACTGTCTGTGTCCTTGGCTAGAGCTTCCATTAGGACTTGGGTTTCTTTGGACCATGTAGGTGGCGATGAGATTTCTACCCGGGATCACTTAAAATTCAGTGTTGCTGCCCAGTGGCACATCAAGTGAGGGGCAATAAAGCGATTCTTCAATTTAAGAAAAATTTTAGAAACGAATTTCCAAGCCAGACTGCTCAAGTTAGCGGATCTTTGGAATGCACCTGTCGAGATAATTTTCTTAATGAAAGGGCCAATTTTTGAAATGAGTGCCGATAAACTACCTCGTCGCATCTGCCGCGATTCTATGCCGGGAAGGTTAACTATGAGTCATAAATTTTGCTCGAAACTCAGGCGACGTTTAAAAACCTCTGATATCCCTTCATATGTAGTTATCCTGCATTTTTAATCTTACAGTCTTTAATGTTTCGTCGAACGAAGGTAGTTACTCGAAGGTGAGATGCATGAAAGTCCCAAAAGTATTGACTGCAAACAATTCAACAGGACCAAGACTTGTAACTTTCGAGCTTAGAATTGATTCGGTAGACGAGCTGAGTTCATGAATAAATCTTTTCGGCAAGTCTATGATCGTAACGTTTCAAGTCGGAAAATGTAGGAGGGGCAATGGTGATCTCTTCTCTCTTACAAGGATAATCAGAAACATCTATATTGTGCTCATACGAAAGGTACTGGAAACCTCTCAAAGGAAGCCTCTTGATTTGAGCCACCCAGATAGTATAAATCGGAGAGGGCAAGACATTCACACAGCATGTGAATCGGTAGCTTCTGTAAAAATCGTTTTTGTATACCCAAGTATTCAGCATGAATCCCTATAGCGCAGTGCTCTGTAATGATGCCAGAGACGATTCACTCATCTCAGCATCCAGGTTTAACTAGAAAGTAAGTCGTCGAAAGTGTCCTTGCAATCCAGCATGTATTGAGTTTGATCAAGTGTATATTTGCTTGAACGATTGGCATGTACTCGATGAGTCTTTGGAACTTTGACTGAGAGAAGAATCTGTAGTTATCCATCGCGGACTCGCCAATTCTACAACTCTCTAATTGCCCTACTACTCAGCAATAGATCACCGTATTAATACTTGATATCTTATTCAGGAGTCAGGAATGATTTCTACAGCTTATTATGGTTAGATCCAAAGACTTAAAGCTGCCTATTTGTCTATGCAGAGGACAATCAGCCTCCTGGCGATATAATTACCAATAATAAGTTTTGCAGTCTTGACAACGACAGTAACTTCAGCTTAAAAGAAACTGAATCAAACCTTTCTCCTAAATGAGTGTTAAATCCTTAGGTTTCAGATTAGACGCCAACCTCTATTATCCTCTAACTACATCCTACTTCTATGTACTTCTGCAAGCATAGACATTTATAAAAGCCACCCTTGTGCAGTAGGAATTCTTGACTCTCGAAGTTAGGGTCTTAAGGGGGGCATTCTGGTCTAGAATATTGAAAAAAAAAACATATGCTGGAGATACAGTTTTAAAATTGAAATAATTTACGAAGTTATAGCCATTTTAGTGAGTTGGTGGGTAATGTCCGGTTACCTGACTATCCAAAACACTTTTAACCGAAAGTCGTAGTAACGTATTCTTTTAAAAATCTTCTCGTGTTCAGCGTTCAGTTCAGCTCAGTCTAGCTTCAATCTTTAAGCAACGTAGACGTGCAATACATACTCGTACGCTGCTCACAGTTTTTTAAACGCGTTTTTCTCAAACAACATGGTAGACATGATATCTCAAATTATAATCAACCGATTTATTTATAATTTTGTACCAACCTTCAATATAATTATAATTGTCTATCGCCCCTACCATTTTTGTATCAAAATTATTGCTTTTACCATACCTAGTCGTCATGAATACTGATATAAAGAATAACTTATGCCAAAAGAAAATGCGCTCATATTTTTGAAAACAAATTTATACTTTTTATCTGTCAAATCCCTACCTCCAAGTTATGGAAGACCGCACGATCTGAGACGTACGGGCCAATCATCAATCGCATTACGGACCTCATTCATTGGAAAGTTGTCGACAGCGCGGACAAGGACTCGCTTCAATATTTCGGTGATGAGTAGAGCAGGCCATTTGCTCTAAAACGGACCGCAATCCAAAGGGTTGAAGTCCGGACTACCAGATGGCCAATCATCCGGTGGTATGAAGTCGGTTACATTTTTTTTAGCCTCTCTTGAGTGGTTTTCGTTTTGTGAGCTGGAGCAGAATCTTGTTGGAATATCCAGGTTTGAGAAACCTTCACCAAAGTCTTGAGTCATTATTCACAAAAATGCCATCACTCCGCACCGTACCATTACATTTACGGGGTGGTGGCCTCTTTCAACCCTTGGAACATCTTCTGAAGTTTCTTTTGATGTCCGAGCATACACTCGATCATTTTGCTTATTAAAAGTTTCTTCGACGGTAAAATTTTTCTCGTCGGTGAACAGATTTTGTCTGTGAGCTTTTGATTTTTACTTACGTTTTTGCTTCAATGCGACAGTTAGCAGGTGTTCAGTGTCCCTTTTGTAGGCACTAAGTCCCAAGTCTTCTTTGATGATGAGAGACATGGATTTTTGTAAAATGTTCCTTTTCCATGACAAGATTTTCTGCTTTGTCAGTGACTTGCGTCTTGCAACTGTGTCAACGAGCACACTCCTTCTTTTCTTTACTCACAACTTTACCACCTTATAACTTATTTAATCAACAATTTTTTTTTTTTCAATTTTCAAAATGTCAATACATATGTGGTAAATATTTTTTTTTATAGATCTCACCAAAACGCCCAAAATGTATGCCTCTAGGCCAGAATACACCCAAGGGAATCACTGTTTACTTAATCTTCAGTTTAAAACCGATCTCTGCAGGCTGTTGCAGAAGTTCAAATAGTGGCGTTAAGTTGTGCACCTATCCACTCTCTGATTGAGTGACATACTCGCAGCCCAAGTTGAAGTACCCCATGTCACGTATACAATCTATGGACTGACGGCTTAACAAAAAAAAAAAACCTTGAATCAATGGTTTCATTGTCAAGCAAATACCTAGTCAATTGATTATTAACTACACCATCCTACCTATGCTACCTGCATTCATCACCAACATTTGTTGAATTACCAGTCGTACTCTGAATTCCTTTTGGTTTTTTAGATGCACCCTTATAGCACCTAGTTACTCAAAATATCGCTAAAACAAATAGGTGGTCTACTCCAGTTGGATTGTTGATTAACTGGTAGAGAAGACTTCATCTATCGACCAACAGAGTTTCGTTTGCACAACTCGATACATCCAGATGATTTGAAACATGACTTCATGCGAGCACAACCGAAGTACTATATTACTCGTACCAATGCGAATCGAACAACCCAACGGATATTACCTCCCATAATACTCCTGGCTTGAATACAATTTCATACTCAAAATCGAAACAATAAATATCATCGACATCCCTACGAAAGAGCAAACAAATTTAAATATCCCATTGCGCCCTCATGCTGAAGAAATCGATCCTAAATCACTGCAAAACTTGTTTACATTTACATTTACACATCACAAATCAAAGTCCACCCAGGAACTGGCATCAATTCAAGTACCTGCTCCAGCAACTATGTACTAGTAGTTCTAGTATCTACAACTTTCAGTACCAGCACTAGGTACTTTGCAAATTAGTTCCACAAAGCCCACAGAAATATGTACAATATGTATCTACATTTTGTAAAAACCGATTGTGCTGCCTATTTGAGTAGAAATACGATTCGATGAATCGTACCTGCTGGAAAAAGCGCCCTTTTGACATTGCCATGCCCATACCCAAACCTTATACCAGACCTAACCCCATAACCAACGTCGACGTCCTTGTTCATGCCAACCCCCAGCTTGTACTGGCGTGTAAAATACATCTTATGGCCGCCTCCATGGCATAGCCTACTCTCTATTCTCGACTACAAGAAAAAAAAAAAACAAAAAAAAACAAATCGATAAGTAATTGGTTTGGTATCGATCCATCGATACCCGTATACATACTCAGTATACTATACATTCGAATACCACCCGCGTCGGCTTCTAACGGTATCGTTCCAGATCTGGGCTCTTCGGCAATCGGAAATCAGGCTACGCTCTCAATATGTGCGTTGTCTGGGTCGACAACGCACATATTAATAGAGGAGCCGTTCCAATAAACATGAAATATGATTCCTTCTACAGTCTCGACAAAAGTCAAAAGATAAAAACGAAAAAAAGAAAATAAACAACAAAATGACTACCGATTACGTCAACGTTGACATTTTAAAAATAAAAAACAACATGGCTTCGATAAATGCACATTAGTACGAGCACCCGTTATGTGTTATCCACACAAGATACGTATACAGCAGACAGAAGAATCATGCTCTCATGATTCATGAATGATTTAGTTATTTTCATGAATTCTGAGCGGCACAAAAAACACAGTAACCATCCGCATATGTACATACATATATTTGTACATAACATATTCGTACATATATCATTGCGTGTCATTAAGTATCCTTTTCTAACCGCCCGCCCGTCTGCCAGTTGTCGTTCGTTGGATGGAGCAAAGATGGAATTCAGGACATGACACGAGAATGTCCATTAATCAATGGTGCATTAAAAATGTATGACCGTGAGTTATGTCATGACAAATATTTGCAATTAAATGTGGAGGACATTTGGATTATCTTTGCGCTTGGAATGCAAACGATGTCTAATTGGGGTAGCCAACCAGCAAGTGCGACTAAGTAATGTTCGCTTCTGCTTCCGGAGCAAATATTATATGTTATGTACAATACATACTCGTACATACGTATATTCTAAGAGTTTCGGTAGCGTTGGCGGTCGACTGGGGTGGTAGGGGAGACAGCATTCGTTCCTTTTACGCGAATACATAAATGTGCAAACAATCCACTTATGACATTTTCCGGTATTAAGGATGTTTTTGGACAGGAAGGTTCCTTCCGGTTTACGTTGGTAATGACACCTTTAGCACCTTTAGTGGCAAAATGACATAAGTAAGTGAAAAATGATTTGCCAAGTCGAGTTTTCAATGGGTATATCAAAACTCATTCGTATTTGTGGAAGGATTAATGATTTAAGCTATTTTTTATGACACGTTTTCCACTGCGAATACCACTAAGAACAAGGTTGCCTAAATGCTTCTCTCGGGCAATATTTGCTGACAAAATTAAGAAATATGACGTCGTTAGGGCTTTTCTCTATGTCAAATAATTGGTCAATGCAGGAAAAATAAAAGTGTTCAAATGGCCAACTGTTAAATACCATAACAGACCTACAAGAGCGGTTTCAACACAAATATATGTACAGTGTTGTGCAAAACATACCGGATTTTAATCGAACATTTTTCTTTGGTGAATTTTAGGGAACAGAATTTAAGAAAACTTATTGTATCAGTTTACAAATAGAAGTAAAAGAAGATTTTGCGATAATATGTTTTATTACACAAAAAAAAACAACTTAACCTAACTCGGTAACGGCCTGCGCAAAACATACTGGATTTTCGTTGTACTTAATATTTTGTCCAGTAACCGCGTTGTTTTTTAAGACCTCCTCGAATCTATTAGGCATGGACGACACTAGATTATCAAAAATTTCTTTTGGAAGGTTCACTTATTCATTCTTTAGTGACGTCATAAGTGCGTTTTTTAACGTGTTCATCTTTGGCCATACCCGTCTTTTTAAAACGGCCCACAAGTCCTCAATAGGGTTTAGATCGGACGATTGAGAGGGCTATTCCAACACATCGATATTTTTCTGTGCAAACCACTGCTTAACCAACTTTAATGAAGGTTTTGGGCCATTATTATGTTGGTAAACATGGCAGTGGCATCTCCTCCTCAGCGTGTGGTAGCATTACGGATTCCAGTATATCCCTATAATGAAAACGATTCATAATAATACTAATGTGATGTAGTGGTTCACATCCCGCACTAGAAAAATATTCCCACACCATAATTGAGCCTCCTCCATGCCTCATGTGCCCCCTTCTTTCGCCTAACATGAATACTTCCATCGGAAGCAATCAAGTTGAACTTATGTTACTCTCGTCGCTAAAGAGTACAGTTTTCTACTTCGTCGCTACCAAT
This sequence comes from Volucella zonaria, assembly GCA_963966105.1. Taxonomy (NCBI): domain Eukaryota; kingdom Metazoa; phylum Arthropoda; class Insecta; order Diptera; family Syrphidae; genus Volucella; species Volucella zonaria. The sequence goes on along the minus strand of OZ014530.1, from coordinate 233,685,228 downwards.
TTAAATGGTTTCTTGCAAATTCCAGTCTAGGAAAGGATTAGCGTTAGCAAAGCAATCAAAGACTTATTAGAGGAATGAAATGGTATTTTTTTTGTGTCTGCTTAGCAGTAAGCAGAGGCTTTTTCGTTGGTCGAAAAGAACAAAACCCAGTATCTCCTAAACGCCTGCTTACGGTGCTTGCTTCAATTGAAAGATTGAGCTAACCAACAATTTTTCTTAAAGGCAAGAAAGGATCGTTTAGAATCATTTTCTTAATTTACCGATCGGTTCGGAGTGTAGTTTTTCTGGGACATCCTCCTTGGCTATACATTTTTGTTTTAGCCCTACCCTGAAATCCACTACCATCTAATTTTTAACTACACCACTGTATTTATTTTTTGCCATTTTATTAGTAAACAAATTGGAGGCACCTGACCTTTTAAGTTTTGTTAAGTCTATAACTCACTTCAAATGACAGCCAAAACCATTATCAGCAAGTTAAAGAGCAAGAAAATATGGTACTCTTGTGAATACGGTATGTTTTGCACAAGCATGGCATTAAGCTGAGCTACAGTTTTTGCCAAAACTAAAAAAACAATGGTACCAATGCCTTGTTTTTTTTTCTATTTGTAAACTTATTTAATAGGTTTTCTTAAATCGCCAAACAAGTGTACCTACTGTATTCCTATCCCCTAGAATTCTTCAACGAAAAATGTTAAGGAAATATCCGGTATGTTTTGCACAACACTGTATAGTATACCATATTCCGCTCACAGATTAAGAAGAATTTTCTAACGATTTTCCGTGCTTAGCAACGAGCTACCATATATTGGATGTGATCGGGTGGTTGCTGACCACTTAATACTTGAATTGGACCAGCGGTGCAACAACAGTGTTTGCGATGGAGTGTTAACTTTATGTCGTCACGATGGTCCATGGAAACTACAATACATAGATGTAGGTATTTTATAAACGTTTGTAATAGTTGTGTGTTGTACGATCAGGGTCAACTTATGTTGATAAGTGATGTGAGTGTGACGAAACGTCAATTGTGTTCTGACGTCCTATACGATTTTAAAGCTATGAAGAGAGAGTACTTTATTAGTGCTGTTGGAAAGTATGACCTGCATCAAACACATAATAGATTCAGGCCAATAAACTTTGCGACAGGGCAAAACATAATCATGGCTGTTAAAACTTCTAACCCATCAACCGTCAATTCGATTTGAAGACTACCTTGTTGTAGCCAGGATACGGTTGCGGATTTTCTGGACAACTCAACGAACTAAATTTGACAATGCATCTCAAGGCATCAAAATCATCGAATCTGCCAACTATTATGTGCTGGATTTCACTCGGCCATCACTACGAAACCACGAAGAGTACCAGCACCTACAGTGAAACTGGAAGCGTGCAGAATATGTATGTATGTATGTGATCAGAATAGGCGGGATGAACAATGGCTGCTCCAAAGTAAAAAATAAGGAAGATAGAAAGCTCCCAGTCTAGGAAATAGAGAAATATTTTTGCAAGAATTGAGTTCGAAAGGGTAAGAAAAATAATTCAATGTTACAAAGCCCAAGCCAAATCCCGCAAAGATAAACAAGAGAATATAATAGTGGAGTCTCAGTGGACTCTAAGGATATGGAAAGACCATTTCCGCAGACCGTATAACTGATTAAAAATCCGCTCAACTCCGACGGCAATCTACAATAGACAGTGAAGATCAACAATTCAGTCCACTTCACCTAGACAAAGTAGAGAAATTCATTTTCTTTTCCTTTTTTTTATAAATTAGCGCGCGCTTAAGTGATTATTAGTACCCTTAAAATGATTTTACACAGCGCGAGCGAAGAAAAATTAGGAAGGAAAGAAAGAGAAATCAGAATACTACACCATCAGGCAATGAGAAAAGACTTGGAAAGGAGCACACAGTAACTTGTCGCCACAAAATATGATCGAATGAAACTTTGTTCAACCCTTAGGAAAGAAAACAATTTAAATTGCGCTACTGTGCTGTTTGAGCACTTGAATTCATTTAGTCCGCCCTTATTACTGTGGTTTTAAGCTAAGAACTACCAATAGATCTTGAAGAAATTCCATAAATTTCAGATCGATACGCAACACTGTACTATCAATTTTAAGCTGCACAGAGCATTGTCTAATTCTGTAATACCTGACAAACTCGTACCACCGGGTAGGACGAGTACGAAAGACCGTAAAGACCTTACAAAAGCCAAAAATACTAAAATAGGGACTTAGCAAGGTGAGTGTTTCTATGAACTTCGGAGGCAAAGTCCTGTCTCAAGCAACTGAAATGACTTCATACAAGTATAAGACCCTAGTCGTCCAATTCTTGCTCTTTCGCGCAGGAGCATGTATTTTGTCAAGAATAAGTTCATCTTAAATTCTTCGTGTGTTTCTAATCGTCTGCATTGACGATGAATGGAGGTGCATTCGCTATACGCCGTCGAGTCGCGACATCGACCTTCACCCAACAAATAGTTTTGATAGAAAACAAAGCCTTCTAATTAATATACAGGAAAGGGGTTTTATGTAGAAAAGCATATCGGGTAAATAGCCTCCACCATATTGCTGGCACATACGCACTCTTTTGTCGAAGTTTTCCATGACAGTTTTGCATATATGTGACTGAATTTCATTGATATAGCTCTCACTTTGCTCCTTCAACGCTAGGCTGTTTGTGGGCTTTTTGATTTCAAAAAATTCCAAAGAAAAGTATCCAACGTCGTTAAATCGCATGATCTGTGAAATTACACGACTAGGAAATGACTCATGCAGTAATTGAATTGTTTTTTTGGCTCTATTTCATGTGCTACCGTCTTGTTGAATCCACATGCTGTTTGTATTCATATCATGCAGTTTAGACACAAAAAAAATCGAGCACAATTAACTGCTGTTGCCAGACCAAACTCATTTTCAAAGAATAGTGGTCCGATGATGCCTCCATCCCAAAACCCACACCAAACAACGGCACGCTGTAGATGCATTAGTTTCTCAACAAACACTCGTGGATTTTCTGAACCCCGAATTCGACAATTTTGACGATTAACAAAACCACCAACATGAAAATGAAGCGGTGACTGAAGGTGATTTTGATTTTTCATTATTTTTAGAATGTTGCTCTCCAAACAAATGAAAAGGAAGCCTAACCACCTCAGCATGTGAACAGTATGTTAAGCATAAGATCGAGTTGAATGGAAAGGCTTGTTAGTCGAGGCTCATTCTGAACTGCACCACCAGTCATAAGGTAGTTATACAAGCTTTTGTGGGAATAGTCACGCGTTCACTAATCTAGGCAACTTTAATTACCATTCTGTACGGAAAATTCATCAATATCTTAACACTGACGCTGGCTATGCATACCATATTTGGAATGCAAACACTCTATGGATTACAGACTTGTCCGTATTAGCCGTGATAACTCCAGATATCGCCAATCGAACTTTGACCTTATGATGGCTTCTTTGGAATCAGTTAAACTATTCAAATTTCTTTCAAAAACTCCCTAAAATAACCATAAAGGCTGGCGTCCGCCACATTGAAGAATGTTGCAACCCCATCGGACGACCCTTCTGATCGGGACAAGTTAGATTAATTGGCGAGCTCACCGATCACAGCATCTGCTGATGACCAGATTTCTATTCGGTACTAAAAGATTTACCAAATTTGGCATTGCTGCTGCAGACAATAATCTCCAAACACTGTTTGAACAGCAATTACTTATTTTCCATTTTGTTGGGAATTAGTTAAAGGATTTTCATAAAAACACGTGCATTCAAATATATACATACACGAGTACTAAGACCCATAGCGTTGCTGTATTGCATTAGTAAAATTCTAGAAGCATTCTAGAGGGAGGACTTTTGCTAACTTACAAATATGATTTCCATCCTCGGCTTCGGACCCACAATGATGTTCCCCGCGGACTCAACGAAAATAAAGGGCAAATTCAATCTACTTGGATATCAGTAGAAGTCACTTGACACTGTTAACATTAAAAGATTGATCCTTAAACAGCTCCAGTTTTATTTCCTTGTGTATCTATCAAGAATTGTAGCAGATATGTACAGTATACCCTAAATTCGGGATTAAGAGAATCAACGCTGGAGTGCCACAGGGATGAAATCTAGAACCAATGCTCTTCAAACTGTTCACTAGAGACCAGCCAATAAATGGAAATTTTTTTTACGCCAACAACGGCTCCATTACTCATGCAAGCTATCTTTCTCTAAAGATAGCAACGAGGTGAGTGGAAGACTAAATCAGATTCCACTGGGCCCATTGCCTGAAGAGAAAGCTGAAAATCAACACCACCAAAACGAAGCTCATCCGGACTCCAATGACAGCTCTTAGTGAAAGAAAGTAGGCATCACTTGTTAGGAGAAGTGATTATGTGTTCATCTCTGAAAGGGGTAGTCTCATGTTTGATCTTCAAAAAATCGATTTTTTTTTTTTGGCATATTTTCAAAATTTAATAAATTAAGAATATACTGTGAAAAGTCATTTTAAAGTTTCAGCAAATAATAGTGGAGAGTGCACCCTGCAGCTGTGGCGCTCATACCTGCGCTATTGTTTGCGACCCTGTAGCCTTGAAAAATTTATACTTGTAGTGTACGACACGTAGAATTTTGGTATTTTAAAGAAAATTTAAAGTCAGTAATGCTTGTATTTCAAAGTGTTAATATTTAGCTCTTAAAATTTTTGTATTTTTCAAACGAGAAAATCTTGTAACACGTGGGCTGAAAAGTGCCGTGCCGTTTTGTAGTAAAACACAAAATTTTTGTAATATTCAACTTTATTTATCAATATAGTTGCCTTCGAGGGCGATACACTGATTGAAACGATTTTTCAATCTTTCGATACTAGTTTTGTAGTACGATTTCGGCTTAGCCTCAAAATAGGCCTCTGTTTCGGCGATTACTTCTTTATCGGTCTTAAATCTCTTTCCGGCGAGCATTCTTTTGAGGTCTGCGAACAGGAAATAGTCGCTGGGGGCCAAATCTGGAGAGTACGGTGGGTGGGGAAGCAATCCGTAACCGAATTCATTCAATTTTGCCATCGTTTTCATCGGCTTGTGACGCGGTGCATTGTCAAATGCGGCCGTTTTTCTGTGATTTCGTCCTTCAAACGCTCCAACAGCGCAATGTAATAGTCGCTGTTGATAGTCTGCCCCATTTGGAGATAGTCGATGAAAATTATTCCATGTGCATCCCAAAATACGGATGCCATAACCTTGCCAGCCGAGGACGAGGTTCGTCGCCTGCTCGTCACTCAGCTGACTGCCGACTTGACTCTGGTGTGAAGTGATGGAGCCAAGTTTCATCCATTGTCACATACCGACGCAAAAATTCGGCTTTATTGCGGTTGAACAGCTTTAAGCACTCCTCTGAATCATCAACACGTTGTGGTTTTTGGTCGACCGTCAGCAAACGCGGCACCCACTTTGAAGGGAGCTTTCGCATGTCCAAATATTCGTATATGATATATCCAACACGCTCTTTTGATATCCTCAGAGCCTCAGCTATCTCGATCAACTTCACTTTACGGTCATTCGTAATCATTTTGTGGACTTTTTTTATGTTTTCATCTGAAACAGCCTCTTTTGGACGTCAACTGCGTGCATCATCTTCGGTGCTTGCATGACCACTTTAAATCAACACACGAAATTCCTTGGAATCCATTTTTTTCACAATAACAAAAGTTGCTTCACTAACAACGCTATATCTCGAAAATTAATCGTCCGATAGCTGTCAAATTTATACACGTATCTTTTGAAGGTTGGTACTAACTGAAAATGGTGTGGATTTAATTCAAGTGGTGCCCTCTCTTAGAAACGGCACGGACCATGTGTTATTTGAACGTGTTAACGTCTTAGCTAAAATGGATAAGAAAGGCACGGAAATAGGTAGACACGCAGGAGAAAAAGCTAAAAAAAGTAGTTTTAGAGGAAGTCAACATATTGCTGAGGATAATACTGATTTTGTTAGTACATCTGCTCAAAAATTACAAGGTGAAGATGGATGTGAAGTGAATTTTGATCCGATTCATAATTACAGTTTATTGAGTTTTTGTTTAGTGTTCACAAGTTTGCAAGCAATAGAGTCCTTGAAACGATCACAGCAAGGATTAGGCTTTAAATTATGTGTTAAATGCCCGTGTAAAGAAATATTGATCAACTCTTGTCCAATGAGAAAAAATGCATACGAAATCAACAGACGTTTGGTGTTTGTTATGCGTTTACTTGAAATTGGTAAAAGTGGTCTTGAACTTCTTTGTGCTCTAATTGATTTGGGTCGGGGGTTGAGTAATCAAGCTTATTATTCAATTGTAGAACACATACACATTGCCGTAAATGCTGTGGCTAAAAACATTTTTCAAAAAGCAGAGAAAGAAGAGCAAGAGAAAAATATTCAATTTTATCATCCGAAAAACGAAATTACTGTTTCAGGTGATGGATCGTGGTCTAAGCGTGGGTTTACGTCACTTTTGGGCATTGTTTCTCTTATTGCAATTATGAGAAATATAAATTCTCTGGAAGAAATGAAAAAAACTGTGTGGGCACCGGTTTATTACATAACATCTACCGACGAAAATCCGCAACATCATTATTGTCCAGAAGGTGAGACTTCTTGGTGTCAGTATCAGCAACTCAAAGCTGACAATAAAGAAGATACATTTATACATCCACCGACTTTTGATGAAGAAGTTATTAAAATTTTAAAACCGATTTGCGAAGACTTGTCGGACGATAGTATTTTAAAAAGATGTTTGGGTGGAAACCCACAAATTAATAACTGTGTTTGGAATTTGGTTCCTAAACACATTTTTACGGGCAAAAAAAATCTGAAAATTGCAACGCTCACAGCAGCGTATATTTTCAATGAAGGTCAAATAAGTGTTTTGGAAATAATGGATGTAATGTGTGTGCGGGCAGACGCAGAGGCCATGAACTTTGCACAACGGGCTGATGACACCCGTCTGAGTCGCAAAATATGAAAGAATTGCACATAGATCAGCGAGAGTTGCTGAAAATGATGCTTATGAAGAAACTGAAGGTACGAGTATACTGTACGCGCCAGGAATAAATGATTATGGTAGTATAAATTTTCAACGAAAATTTTCTTCTCCAAACTTTAAACGCGTTTTTGTCGAAACTACTGTTTATCCATCGGCCCGAATGATTAAAAAAAAACTATTGGACGATTCGACTGACATTTTAACACAATATTCTATACATGAATGGTACTATCCGGTACCTGAATTAGATTTTTTTATGCACTGTCTTTTTTTTTATCTCGATTTTAAACCGAAAAAAACAGTCGATTTTTGAAAAAATTGTTTACAAGGCCGACATTTTGTTATTTTTCACTCAAATCCTTAAAATCTGCTACGGGACAGAATAACAACCCTACTAAATAATAATCTTTTTGGAATTTTAATTTCAGACGGCTACAAAAGGAGCAATCAGAGGGTCCAGCCACCTACGTTTTTTTTTTGGAGAGACCTACTTTAACTCACCGAAATGACGTTAAAATATTTTTTTTTTATTTAACAAAATTGTATTGAAGGTGGGGTTTATTTTCACCCCTCTCCAAGTTATAGACCGTTAAAGTGAGGAAGCTCTGATTTTTTTTCAAGGTAAAATTCCTTAAAAGGTCATAGCTTTCTAACGGATCCAGCTTAAGAAACCGTTGTGTACATTTTTTAAATAGAATTCCAGTATGCTTAAAATACTGAAATTTCGTCGAGTTCGATGAAGGCCAGCCAAAATTATGGCATTTTATGGCATTTTGAAAAACCGTTGAACCAAATTCATCAGAAAAATGCGTTTATCTCGAAATTTTCAACTTTTAGGTTAACTACTTTTATCAAAACTTTTGTCTTCTCTTGATTATCTATGATTTTTATGTATGACTTTTTTACCTACGAAGAACGGAAGTTATTGCAAACCACTATTTTATTCAGGCAAATGGATCACGAAATAAATAGTTTGTTCAAATAAAAAAAAATTTGCTAAAAGCTGTACAACAAAGTTGGAGAATTAAGCCAATGGTAAATTTTCCGCTGTTTTGTGGAATGTTTTTGTTTAATTCGGTGACAACTTTTGAAATGTGCCGATGTTACTTTATTTACTCATTAAGAGTGAACGAGTAAAGCATTTAGCAAATGCTTAAGAAAAAATGTTTTCGACTCGCGAATACGTCGATATAATTTTCGTTTACGGTTTCTATAATGGCGATGCAGGTTTAGCTAGATTAGAGTACCAACGGCGATATCCTAGACAGAGGATCCCGTCTAGGCCAACTTTTAACAACGCTTTTCGCCGCCTTTCAACCGTCGCGTCAGCTCAGCATATGGGTTAAGAAGAAAAAGATTGTCTAATATAACAGCAGCAAAAGAGGAAGAAAGAATTTTAAATGCTGTAAGAATGCAGCCATCTATTAGCACCAGAAGGCTTGCAGCACAGTTGCAAACTCCAAGAACTACAATCCATAGAGTTCTTCAAGCCAACCGCGTTTACCCCTTTAATTATACGATCGTACAGGAACTTTTGCAGGGGACTTCCAAAAAGGGATTGAATTTTGCCAATCAACAAGATGAGAACGAGCAGTTTATCCAAAAAAATTTATGAACTGACGAAGCCCAGTTTACGAGAATGGGCATTACCAACCAACGAAATTCCCACTATTGGGCAGTGTACATATAATCCTCACTTAACACGAACAACATCTTCTCAAAGGTAAAGATTCAGTTGCAATGCTGATGTTTTTCTTAACTGTATACCATTTTACAGAAGGTTTAGCGTGAATGTTTGGGCCGGAATATTGAGTAGTACTTTAATCTGGCCATTCATACTTCCACATGTCCTAAATTTAACATTCTATTTAGAATTTTTGAGAGACCAGTTGCCGGAACTCCTGGAAAATGCTCATCTTGCTCAGAGACAAAGAATGGTTTTCCAATACGATGGAGCTCTTTGCCATTGTAGCAATAATGGAACTTCGTTCTTACATCAAAAATTTAATGGACGGTGGATTGGCCGATTTGGTCGTTTTCCTTGGCCACCTATGTAAATCTCCTGACCTAACGCCAATGGATTTTTTTTTCTGGGGAGCAGGGCTTATTTGACTGAGATTTCAGGTCGGCAAGAGCTCCAAGAGAGAATAAATACAGTGGCAGAGGAGCTAAGAGGCATTTTACCAAACATTAATTTGCAGTCTGAAATCATCAAACGCGCTAGAACGTTCATCCAAAGCCACGGGCAACATTTCGAAAATTTACTACAAAAGCGGTTTAAAATCTTAAAGCGTAATGCTCCTTTTTAGGACCACAAACAACTATTTAAAGGGATATTAAATTTAATTTGTGACTCATTTGCCTGAATAAAATAGTAGTTTGCAATAACTTCCGTTGTCCGCAGGTGGAAAAGTCATATACGAGGGCGGATCAATAAGTCCGTGCATTTTTGAATTTCTGACCTCTTTACTGAAACAGCAACACTGCTCCTGTCAACAGGCATCTGTCAGTTGACTCCTGTCAAAATTTAAACTTGCTGCGTCAGTTAGTTTGTGTTTGACAGCTATTTTTATCAGACTACTCACTAATTTGAGGAGAAAATGGAAAAAAGTGAATTTCGTGTGCTTATTAAGCATTATTTCTTGCGAAAAAAAACCATTACCGAGACCAAGGCTAAGCTTGATAAATACTATGGGGACTCTGCACCATCGATTTCAATGGTAAAAAAGTGGTTTACTGAATTTCGTTGTGGCCGTACAAACACTGAAGATGCCGAACGTCCTGGACGCCCAGTTGAGGTCTCTACACCCGAAACAATCGAAAAAATTCACCATATGGTGTTGGCCGACCGAGGATTGAAAGTGCGAGAGATTGTGGAAGCCGTAGGGATCTCGCATGGCTCAGTGGTTTCAATTTTGAATGATCACTTGGGCATGAGAAAGCTTTCCGCAAGATGGGTGCCGCGTTTGCTCACAGTCGACCACAAACGCAATCGTGTAACAACTTCACAGGAAGGTTTGGCGTTGTTTAATCGCAATATGGAGGAGTTTTTGCGCCGTTTTGTAACCGTGGACGAAACATGGATCCATCACAACACACCAGAGAACAAACAACAGTCAAAACAGTGGGTTTCTAAGGGTGAATCGGCGCCAAAGAAGGCCAAGGTGGGTTTGTCAGCCAATAAAGTTATGGCGACTGTTTTTTGGGATGCACGCGGGATAATCCACATTGACTACCTTCAAAAGGGAAGAACAATCAATGGGGAATATTATGCCAACTTATTGGACCGATTCAATGACGATTTGAAAAAAAAACGACTTCATTTGGCCAAGAAAAAAGTTCTTTTCCACCAAGACAATGCAAGGGTGCACACATGTGCAGTTGCCATGGCAAAAATCCATGAATTGGGCTATGAATTGCTCCCTCATCCACCCTATTCTCCAGATTTGGCTCCGAGCGACTACTTCTTGTTCCCAAACCTGAAGAAATGGCTTGGTGGAAAAAGATTTGACTCCAATGATGAAGTCATCTCGCAAACAAAGGCCTATTTTGAGGACCTCGACAAATCATTTTTTTTGGAAGGGATAAAAAAATTGGAGAAGCGTTGGACAAAGTGTATAGAGCTCAAGGGAGACGACGTTGAAAAATAAAATTATTTTTTATCAAAAAATCTGTGTTTTAATCCAAAAGTCACGGACTTATTGACCCGCCCTCGTATAAAAATCATAGATAATCAATAGAAGACAAAAGTTTTGATAAAAGTAGTTAACCTAAAAGTTGAAAATTTCGAGATAAACGCATTTTTCTGATGAAATTGGTCGAACGGTTTTTCAAAATGTTAAATTTAAAATGCCAGAATTTTGTCTGGCTTTAATCGAACTCGACGAAATTTAAGTATTTTATGCATACTGGACTTCTGTTTCAAAAATGTACACAACGGTTTCTGGATCCGTTAGAAAGCTACGGCCTTTTAAGGAGTTTTACATTGAAAAAAATCAGAGGTTCCTCACTTTAACGGTCTATAACTTGGAGGGGGGTGAAAATAAACCCCACCTGCAATACAATTTTTTGTTCAAGAATCTGCGGCTATCAGGACGAAAACCTAAACTGGGACACCCTGTATAATTATCATAAGAAGATTGTTATTTAATTTTCCGCAAAAAAAATCCTTCAAAACCTTCAAAATTTTACCTCGGACATGAAACTACCCCCTAAATGAAAAAACAAACAGGGAAGTAGTTAGTTGACTGAAAAAGTCGATTTTGAATAGTACTTCTGCCAGTAATATGACACCGAAATATCAAATTCTGTGAACTATAATTGACAAAGACTTAGAATATGTTGGACTCTTAACCAGATATAGGAGGAGAAATATGCAGAGTATGAACGTGGAATAAGGAAAAGTACTTTCATTAGCACTACTTGCAGGCATACCGTTGTAACAACGGTTGTAGAAGAAGACTTAATAGACTAATAAACTTCGTTAAAGTTGGCTCTGGCCTTTATATCCGTAAGGTGTTTTGACAATCTTATGTAAATTCATCGCAACTAATCTGCTTGCTGCAATCTCTATCTTCATGAATGTTCATACACTCGATGTAAATTTCCGGAACGCAGAAATAATGACTTTTAGAATCTCAGAATTCTTGTGTTTTCAATCCCATGTCCAATACATACTCGTGGTGACCATATCCAAGTCCGTCTATGCAAAGTAACTTGAAAGTCGTCCTTCTAAATCGACATATTCGTCAGAATGCAGCAGACCTCTTTTAACGTGGCGAACAAAATTATTTGACGTCAACAGGAGGGGTATAACTAACCGCAATATTGGATCAAATAAATGGCATCTATCGACAGATTTTTGTTCCAGCATACATCAAAGTGAACTCTCTGCAATCCAACACGTCCAACCACATTGTGGCTTCATTTGTGACTTTCTTCAGGAATTGCTAAATGAAGAGGATGAAATCATTTAGTTGCTTTTGACATAGTCAGCCAACCTATCTGTCTTAAGCTGGGCATCCACGGTAACTCATGAATGTCACTCTCAACGTGAGCGCACTCATGAATGCCATTGGCATTGCGTGTCAGAGTGCGCATTCATGCGCGATGGAATTTAAATATTTTTGAATTCCGCATTCATGCATGATTGTGGATGGCGATGAGTGTCAATCTTTCGTTTTCATTCTACATTTGACTGTCAACGTGCGCGGACGAATCGAAAAAATGGCACTGAGCGACGATAAAGAATTTTGGCGTGAATTTATTTCGTTTTAAGTATAAAGAAATGCCAGGATTGTGGCAGGTGAAAAATGAAATATAAACACCCTCCGCGGTTCCTACCGGAGGGAACTCAAAAAAGTAGTTCAAAGTGAGAAATCTGGTGCGGGAGTGGACGATATATATGTGCCGTCCCTCTGGTATTTCGATGAACTTAATTTTTTGAATGACCAGGAATGAGTTGAGGAGGGAATCAGTACTTGCGTCAACACTGACGATACTACGAGCTCAGTAAGTATGCATTCCGAACGGATTCGTAAAGTTTCCATATGTTTTTAAATATTTACATCACATTATTAATACATGAAACCTGTTTAGGAAAAGCCCAAAGTGATTACGAGAAAGAACTCGAAATATAAAAAAAGAAAAGACATTGACGAGTCCGACCACTTTCTACAAATTGCTATTGATCATTTTTTTAATATGTACGATGACGCTGAAATTTATGGGCGGGCGTGGGCAGCGCAGTTTAGACAACTTGCGGCAGATCAGCAGATACATGCTAAAAGGGCGATGGACGAACACCTAGTAATTCAACTTCTTCGCGACCATCTTCATCTTTCCGTTTCGTTGATTCTCGGTTATCCACATACAGTGATGTTGCTGCAGGAAGAAACTTCGAAATTTCTCAACCAAGGAAGCAGGTTCAAATTATATCCGATGAAGTTATAAACGAATCATCGTACTCATCTGTAAAAGATCTTTTGTATGATACTCAATACCAATAAATATAATTATTTAATGAAAGGAACAATTTTTCACTACTATGAAAGGGTTAAATCAATAACATCTTTATTAGAATGTATTGAATTGCCATGGTATAGAACCCTTGTTATTAAAGTAGTGACAAAATTTATTTCTTTAGTAGAAGACTTAGAATTATTATATCCGGCTTTAGGTTTAAGATTAGGGAGTTGGTTGGTTTCAAATCTCCAATCGCCTTGCGTCATAACTCCAGTAACAACATCGTCGAAATCAACTTCTCTTCTTTGATAACAATCTCTCTTTTTTGCTCTTATGAAATTGTGTAAATGGCAACAAGCTAGTACGATTACAGCAACTTTTTTTGGATCTAAATTGATGGTGTGTAATAGGATTTGAAATCTAGCTGCCACAATTCCGAAGAAGTTTTCGACAATACGACGAGCTCTTGATACGCGATAGTTGTAAATTAACTGCTCGGTGTTCAAACTGATTCTCGAATACGGCTTCATTAACTTTTCCATAAATGGAAATACGTCGTCACCCACGATAACGTATGGCATTATTTCGTCAGTGTTAGGCAAAGCTTGCGGTTTAGGAATAGAAAGTTGTTCTTTTTCTAATTTTTTTTAAAAAATGTTGTGTTTGAAAAAATTCCTGCATCAGACATTCTGCCGTTCGCCCCAACATCAACCATTATAAATTCATAATTTGCATTTACGAGAGCAAGTAAAACAATACTAAATGTTTTCTTATAATTGAAATAATATGAACCGGAATTAGCTGGCTTTGTAATTTGAATATGCTTTCCGTCTATCGCGCCTATACAATGTGGGAAGTTCCAAGTACATTCAAAATCACCAGCTATTCCTTTCCACTCATTTTCATATGTTGGCAACTGTACAAAAAAAACGATAAGTGCAATTACTTACACTTGCGGTCATAAAAACCGTACCACCTAATGAGTTGTCAAAAAATGCCTAATTACATCAGATCGTAAGGGTTTTTCCCATACTAATGAAGGGTATTCCCCATAGCGGAGTTCGGCCTCGTATTCAGTGCAAAAAAAATCAGTTTGAATTGAGTTGTGACGGTGATAAGTAAAAAAAAGTGAAATGTCTGGTAAATATCATCAACTGACTCGGGACGAAAAAGTTCAAATATTGACTTTAGTTGAAGAAGGGCTTGGCTATCATGAGATTGCGGTTAAAATAGGATGCTGTCATTCAACTATCGTACGACTGATGAAGAAAAAAGAAAATTTAGATCCACTGGAAAGGAAAAATGGCTCGGGACGAAAACGTAAAACAACCCAGAAGACGGACAATGTATTACAACGAATTAACATGAAAGATCGCTTTAAAAGCGCTGTCCGTATAAGAGCAGAGCTGAGTGAATTTCATCAAATTGATCTAAGCGCTGAAACCATACGCCGACGGCTACGGGAGATGGGTTTATGTGGAAGACGACCAGCGAAAAAGCTTGCTTGACCTGGGCAAAACTACGAAGATTGGATGGAGGATGATTGGCGATGTGTGATATGGTCCGATGAAAGTAAATTTAATTTGTTGTGTGCCGACAATTTGCCATACGTACGACGGTCAGCAGGTGAAAGGTTCAAGGATGAGTGCATAGTCAAAACAGTTTTTACGTTTTGGGCCCTTTGGACTTTGTTAATGGAACTATGAACGCTCAAAAGTATGGAGAAGTAGTAAGGGAGTTTTTGGTACCAGCAATTGAACAGCATCATTCGTATACTGACAAGTGCATTTTTCAAGATGATTCTGCACCTTGCCACCACGCCAAATCCGTAAGTAAAGTGTTATAAATCAACTTCTAGATGTCTACTTTATAAATAATAAACAGACAAGTAACTAGAGTCTTTCAAAAATTTTCAGCTTAAGACAACGTTTGATGACCTCGGAATTACCAGACTAGACTGGCCAGCTAATTTGCCCGAATTAAACCCAATCGAACACTTGTGGCATGTAATGAAACGTAAGGTGGCTGAACATAAACCAGAGAGTAAAAGAAAGCTAAATGAAGTTCTGGAACATGTATGGAATACTGAAATTTCAAGGGATATTACTGAACTTCTAGTAAACTCGATGCCTTCTAGAATAAAAGCGGTTATAACCGCCGAGGAAGGAGCAGCTCGGTATTGGTAAATTATTGGTAAAAGTGGCATATCTAAACATCTTATATACACATACATAAAAAATGTATCGTTTGATTTTGTTAACCAATGACTGTATTAAAATATTTTAAAAAAATAAGAAAATTAACTGGTTTTTCTTTCTTTGTTAATATCTTTTTTCAAACATTCAATAAACAGATGTAAATTAGATAGAAATACTTATAAACTACTGCGGAGTACTCCACAAAAATTTCATTTCATTATAAAAATTATTATCGTAGTTATTAACAATTTTTCAATCATTTTGATATGGTGCGGTTTTTATGACCGCAAGTGTATATGTTTTGATATGTGTGTTTATCTTTATATATGTATATAAAGGTACCTTTATACCACTCCTCAATACACAAATAATTGCCTCACAAGTCTCCATGACAATCCTTCCAAGGCTTTGGGGAGAAATCGCTGTAGCGAATTTTAACTCCTCGAAATTTTGTCCAGTAACAAGAAATCGTAACGTTGCTGAAAGGCGTTGACTGGGTGATATACAATAGAATCTCTCATTACCGTGTCTTCCTTTTGTATAAACGGCGCGACCAACAACTCGGTGAATGTTTGAAGATCCATTCTAAGAAAATTTTTGTAATCTATTGGAGAGGTTACCTCAAGTTCTTTTAAAAGGTTTTCATACGTAAACTTTTGCCTTTTTTGCAGCCAATCTTTCATCAAATATTTGTATTGACGTTTTTCTTTTATTTGCTTTTTTTTTGCCATCACTCACAATCTTATTAATAACTAGTAATGCCAAGACTTCACTCGTTTTAAACACAGTTGAAAAATTATTAATTATTTTTATTAATCTTGAGAACCTGTTATCTCGGCAGCTGAAGCAAAACTGAGGAATAACATTCATGAGTGATAGTGGATACTGAACGCAAAAAAAAAAAAAACATCACTCCGGGAGTAACAATCACCCTATTGAGTCTTTGATTGACATCACTTTTCCTTGGATTCCAGACGGTAGTAAAATAGATAGAATCGACCAGGCCGATAAATTAACTAGACGAGGTTTAGTTATGAGCGCATAGTTGGCGCAGGAAATTTACACCTCGCTTGAATTATCTGATTCATTCTCGGAATTGTATGGCCCAGATGTGATACATTTAGAACACAAGAGCTCACATACAGAACCTAGACTGACATTGACAGTTTGGTGGCAATTAAAATAAAATCCTTGATAGCAGATCCCAGATATCCAGGCTTGAGAGGGTATTCACTTCAATATGAATTGCCGTTGCTGTCTTTCCAATTATCCATTTCTTGCTAGAGCTACGAGTATTTTGAACTAGATAAATTCTCTTTAAAGAGCTGACAACAATTTCAGAGCTAGAAAGTTTTGAACTCCAACAGTTAGATCTAATGGCGTTTTCCATTGGTTTCTCTCCGGAAGTTGGGCAATTTGGACTCCAAAGGAACGCTTTTGACTTCGAAGCCAAACATAGTCGACTGTTCGAAAATAAAAATCTGGTTTGACACACAATACTATCAGAAGTAAAAGCAAAATGACAGTTTTTGACAGTGACAGCTATAAGTCATAAGAGTTGTAATTAAAAATAAGAAAAAAAAAAAAACGCCTACAAGGAGCTGATTGCGTTTGGGCTGGATTGGTTCTAGCCATCACCGCATCTAACCAAATAACTCCAGCCAAATGTCATAGTCGTTGTCGTTTTTGCTGTGGTTGTTCTTGTCACTATTTCTGGGCCCCCGCCCAATTATCAAGGCTTCGCCCATTAATGACGTTGTCTAATAAAAAGCGGGGGCAGAGCATATTACTGGTCTTACCGTAAACATCTTCAGATAACAGCCTCTGAGTGGTTGCTACGATTTGACCAGTTACAAGTAGCCGGTCGTAGGTCTTGTTGGCGGCTTGACCACCGGTAGTCCATACCAGGACCACGGTACCATGGGAGTCAGGAGCCCCCCGGATTTCGGTCCGGGCCTGACTTGTTAGAGGTAGGCCCCCTTGTGGGAGCGTCATGGTGGTTGTGGTTTAAACCCAAATCGCGGGTACGGGCCTTGTTTCTGTTTAGCCCATTGTAGAGTAGCAAATAAGTACTGGGTGCTGTGACCCTAAGAACAGTAAGAGTTTTTAGGTCGGCCTCGACTCATACCAAGGGTGGAATTTGTGCCTCCAACACAGTTCCGAATTGGTATCAAAGGATTGACGGAGAGCGATGGCAAGGCGTATCCTTGCTCCCATGAATGTATGGGCATCTCGTAAACATAAGTCTACATGACAGGTGGTTTACGTTAAAAATCATGGAACGTTCTGTCACTATTTCTGTCAATTTTGCTGTTGCTACTTCTATTACTACAACTATTACAGTTGCTTTTCCCATTGACGTTACTAGTAACTACTGCAACATTACGAGCTATCGGATGGCTGTCAGTTCGAAATTTGTTTTGTTAATTATGATTCGTCAGAAATCACCAACGAAGAGAATTTAATTTATAAAAATAAACTTATGGAATTTAAGTACATAGATGTCTGTTGATCTTGTTGTAAAAAACTTCAGAGAATAAACAAACAAGCAACAAATTTCAGACGCTTGCCATAATAAACTTTCATTGCCAATTTGTGCATGACAAAATTTTTAATCCTCAAAGTTTAATACTCAACAAACTGAGCCACCGTCAAAAATAGATATGTACATATGTACTACCGTGTGCCCAAAATCGTATTAAATGAACAAATAGTTTCACTTCTGGTCAAATTGCTTTTCAATTAGCGTCACATTGAAGTTAATTGGTGTTAAGTCAGACCATTAAAGGTCAAATGTCAAATTTACGCAACAAATTTTATCTAAGGCTTTAATTAAAGGTGCTCAGTTGTTACGTGATATAAAATCCACTTGACAGCCAAGTCATAATATCCTTCTTTTGTTTTACACTGCGGCTTAACCTATCTATTGCACATTCTTTTCTTTTTTATGTTTGACCCTTTTAGGTTTGTCATTTACACATTGTACGAGTTCCAAAGCCGTTCCAAAACGATGAGGTAACGTTTTATCTCTGCCTTGCTACCACTGATGTTTTTTCTGTTTCGGTTTTTCCTTGTTTTTATATCTTTAACTTATGTACACACCAGATATATGTAGAATAGGAACGCAATAAAAAAAAAAGTGGAGGAGAGAGAAACCTCCATCATTGTCCAAAATGTACTGTGGGAAAGTATTTCTTTTTTCATTTCTCCTTGAATGAATGCAGGTTTTACTTTATTCTTCTCCATGTTTCAAGTCTACCATTTTTTTTTCCGCACAATGTGCCCGGTTTAGATGTCAGTTTGAAAAGAAAGAATAAAACATAAAACCCACCATACATCAAAGGATCTCATTTTGTATCCTGGGCGCACATGCTCCAACAAGCAGAAACTATTCTCCCTCTGTTTCAAGAAGACTTTACCATGGTGGTTTAGCAATGTATTACAATAGGTATATGTTATGAGCTGTTTTTTGTACTTGTACTTATACAACTTTAAGAAGCTTATAACTTTTTCTCAAGCAATGGCTGAGGTGATTCTGGGAAGCAAGGACAATAAGCACAAAATTATATAGTTCGTCGAACACAAGAAGTTTTACCATTGAAAAGTGTTTTTCTCTTTTCTTGAAGTTTTCCTTGTGCACCAACTGTCTTGGCGATTGGAGACAAGCCGTAATGTGCTAAACTACACGTTTTGAAGTTTCTTTACCAGCTGTCAAATCATAATAAATCGCTGACCAATTTTTAACAAAAACAAAAAAAAAAAAAATGTATCACACTGAAAAATCGTTGAACAGAGCTTAAAAACGTCACATGAGCCCTTAACAAAACCACTACAGATAGTCGTTCATAGTGTTCTGTCAAATCTGAGTTCATAGAGTACGTTCAGAGTGCACTTTGAAGTGAGAATTTGTACTTCACACTTCAACAAGAATGACATACTCGTATATACGACAATATTTTTTTTAAATTTAAATTTTCAAACTTGAAACCATTTAAAATTATGTCATCCCGTGTCAAAAAAAAACTTGTCTGCGTTAGATAGAAATGCCAAACAGTCGAACGTCATTGCTTTCACTCATCCTGGATGACTAACCTATTGACCCAGAATTCATAATTTTATCTGCATGCTCAACAAGTGTAAAACCTTAGCAAAAATCTCAGGAGACAGGTCTCACAAGCCGAAAAAAATCACATTGATGTCACAAGACATCCTCTGGAGGGAAATAAATTATGAAAGCAAACACAAATGTCAACATTCGAACTGGGTTGGGGAATTTACTATCTCCAATAGATGTTTAACCTGCATAACGTATGTTTTTTTGACATGGAATATGTATGTCATGTTCAGTGTATTGGCTGCTGTCATTGTGGTTGAATTAGTATTTGGAACAATGCAGCTCTGGTGGTAGTTCTTTTGACCTTTTCTTCTGTAGCCAAATCTCTCTAACTTTTGTGTAACACTTGCTGCATTAGATAACTTTTGGGCTAAATAACTTTCTCGTTCAAGATATATGTATCTACGAGTATGTACGTAAATATGTATTAGTCAAATGTGTAACCACACACCAGTATCCATAATGATAAAAAAGTTTGTGAAAATTTTGTGCTCTTGCAGTTTTGTTGGCAGAACAACATTCATATACGAGCCAAACAAAATAATTTATAATCTGAAATATGGGTTGGTCACTAGATGGAGCTGTAAAAATCTTCATCATCACAATGGTGCCTTAAGTCAAAAAAAAAAACAAAAAAACAAAAAACCGACGTCTTTTGTGAACTACATCGACACACAAAAAGTTAAAACCGATATTTTTAACGATCTTTATCTACCAAATAACACACTTTTAAAATGTTAAAACTTTTCTCGAAATATTATAGGTACCCTCTTAGATTTTGACCTCGTTGGAGCAGTAATTGCGTTCAATAAAAAACGAAAAAGGTTGTTGTGCACTCAACTTTAATGCCAACTTGCGGCGTCTGTTAGTAAGTTTTTTTTTTTAAAGAAGATGAAGAGTGAACCTAGTCCAACACCAAACAAGATAACCTATGATAATGCTCCACGTACGATTCCTCGGATAACGACAAATAACATTTGAACGACCTTTGACTATCAAATATGGACAACGATCAGTAGCAGTAGCGTGGAAACTTTCTTCGACAAAGGCAAGGGTTTCTACTGATTCTACTAGAGATCAACAGTTCATTCATTCACGAAGAAGACGTACCACCTTGATCAAAAAGTTCCCGGGGGACACCATGGTGTTGCGCTACCATTGTTCCGATTTGAGTTCTGTTTCTTTTGTTAAGTTGGTAAATCTATTGTTGACATTCCCTCTCAACATTGACATTTGCAAAAGTTACATAGCCAAGAGTACATCTATCTCTGTGTGCGTTAGCGATGTTTTACAATTTTAGAAATGGATTTCAATTTGCAACAACGAACTTGTATCAAATTTTCCGTAGCAAACGGATTCAATAGTGCGCGAACGTAGGAAATGTTGGAAAAGTGTTTCAGCAACGATTCTCTAAAGAAAACGGTCGTTTACCAGTGGCACGAGCAGTTCAAAAGTGGTCGTGAGTCAATCGAAGATGATGAACGCAGTGGCAGACCATCGACATCGAAAACCGACGAAAACATTGATGAAGTAGAAGAAATGTTGGTCAATAACCGCAAATTAACCATCAGAGAGATAGCGGAGGACTTGAACATTGCCTATGGATCCGTCCAAAACATTTTGGTTAATGATTTGAGTTTCCGTCGTGTAGCAGCAAAGTTGGTGCCAAAAGACCTCAATTTCATGCAAAAAAGAGACCGTGTTGACGTCGCAAAAGAGATGATTTGCGAGGCTGAATCCGATGGAGACGAGACGTGGGTTTATGAGTACGACACGCAATCCAGACATCAGGTAAGTGAATGGCGTTCACCAAATGAGCCGAGACCAAAAAACAACGTCGTTTTCAGTCAAAAAAGAAGGCAATGCTCACGGTTTTCATGGATTACAACGGTGTAGTGTATCATGATTTTTTGCTAGAAGGCCAGGCAGTAAACAAAGAGTACTCGTATTATTTGGGCGTTATGAGACGTTTGCGTGAAGTAATTCGCCGAAAGAGAACAGAATTGTGGGCAGAAAACTCGTGGATTTTGCACCATGATAACGCACCGTCGCACAGTGCCATCATTATTCGTAATTTTTTGACGAAAAATGCAACAAATACCATCCAACAGCCACCGAATTCACCTAATTTGGCTCCCTGTGACTTCTTTCTGTTTAATCGAGTTAAAAAGCGACTACGGGGAACGCGTTTCAGCAGCCGAGAGGAACTAATGGAAAAATCGCAGGAAGCACTGATGGACATACCGAAAACCGAATACAAAAAATGTTTCGAGGATTGGATCAAGCGCTGGCATAAGTGTGTTGCAGTCGACGGGTATTACTCTGAAGGGGAAAATATACATACATACATAGATTTAGATGAACAAACTTGTATTTCCAATTTTCTGAATGCATTCCTGAAACTTTTCGATCAAGGTAGTATAGCTCATGATTACTCCAAAAAGAATATAAATTATATTATTTCGAACTTATTGGTGATAGGGCTGATGCCCAGACTTCGAAGTAGGGTGAAATACTCGTATATCTCTATTGCACAATTCTACGTCCCGACAGATATCGCTGGTGAGGACGTAAAAATTGGTTTCGAAACGTTGTACAGCCCAAAGTTAGTTTCAATCCTGGCAATCCACAGCAACGTATCTTTTCAACCCATTGTTAGAAAGCCTGACACGGGATGACAATTTGCGAGTCATTCATAAAAATCCGTCTTCAGATAGCTCATGAGCTCTGCCAGGAGCAGTCGTCCTGAAATGCTTATGTTATGCCGGTGTAATGCTGACTGTCTGTGATCCCTTTAGGTCGGCAATATTTCAAGAGACATCTTTTTCAGAAGCGGATTCAGAGAGTGAACACAAATTAACTTAAAAATTGTAACAAGTTGAATTCTTGCTGCATAGCAAAAGAAATCATATGCCTATCTACGGAACAGTGTTGGCACTAATCAATTAATTTTTTAATCAATTAATTTTTTAATCAATTAATTAATCTGATTAATTAAAAAAGTAATCGTAATCATGATTATTGACATTAATTGATTATAAACTAATACTTTCATCAATGTTGTTAACAGGAGTGTTTTTGTAGAAATGCCAACTCACCTTAGGAATTTGCCGATTGTAAAACGCCTTAGATCATGGAAAAATGCGCCAGAGAGAAACGGGTTTAAAATAAATCGTTCAAAGATGGACCATTTGACGTGTCCATTTTTTGATGCTTTGCGACCTGTTGCACACATAATGTTAGACGGAATAATTATTCCGAAAAGCACTATCTTAAAATACTTAGGATGACGACGTAAACCACAGAGTGAGGTTTTGCGAGCGAAAATTTCCACTTAAATTGATGAGGAAATTCTACAACACGGTTGTTCGACCAGCTCTTATGTGTGGTTCGCAGTGTTTACTGGAGACACGAAACGCGATGCATTAGATATACGCGTATAAGAGCAAAACTATAAATAAAGAATTTGGTTACCGAACAACTTGAGTCAAATCGAATTAGTTGGTATTGCCACATTAAAAGAAGATCCCCAGAAAATCCCATGAAAAAGGCAATATCAACTACGGCCCCACACACGGTAAGAAAACGAGGTAAAAAGCAAAATTCCTGGATTGCTCAGATGGCAAATGCGCCTGGGGTTAACCACTGAAGCGAACCAGGACCTGTGTAGTATGCAGACGCGTTATGCTATCTGTGACATTACCCAACCCCATAAGCGGAGGCAGCAGCGATGTAGTAAAAATGGGAAACTTGTTATGCATAAGGTCGTGTAACGAGTAAAGGGCTAGGAAAAGAATAGAAAGAAGAAGAAGAAGCATACATGCAGCTTGTATCTTGAGCTAAAAACGGGTCGAAATTTCTTCTCAGAGATCATCAAAGTCCGACACCTACTTTAGATCGCCATGACGACTTGACTCAAATAAACCTAGCGCTGATTTCGGATGTTCTTCTCAAAAAAGAAGTATGTTATTATAGTAAGTCGGCAGATAGGTCGACCGAAAGCCAAGTACTCGTATTTTAGTCGACTTAGGCTAAATCGGAACAACTTCAATGTCGTGTGAAGTGAAGGCCTGCTTATTGAACTACATCGGTGGCGACTTCGTAGTAAATGATTTTTTTCCGACTGTGGATTTGCCGAGTATAAAAAGTTTGGGGGTGTGCAACACCCCCCACGCTGCACCTTCGCTACGCCCCCGGTTGTCAATTCAAAGTAAAAGAAATAATGGAAAATGATAACACAGACTTCCGAAAACATTTTTATTTATAATGCAAAAACTCAAAAAAAAAAATAATTTTAATTAAATGTTTATATTTCTGATTTTCTGATATTCAAGTTACATTTCATAGTTACTCTTTTTTCGAATAAATCGACAGATAACACAGGGGAACAATGATTTTGCGGCATGAGGTCTCGGAGTCAATTCTGGGTAATCCTGGTCTACTAAATACGAAAATAATAACAGATTACCCGAATTGACTCTAGTTTTTGGGATAAATGCAACTTTCATATAACGAAAATAAAATAAAAATATTAAATATATTGTGAAAGATTTGTTTTCGAATGGCAACAGTGTTATAAATGTTTTTTTTTTATAATTTACGCGCGCCTAAGGGGTTATGAATACCTTTATACTGTTGCCACGGTGCGGTCGGAAAGATAGAAAGAGGAGAAAGGAAAGCATTGTTTGTGATGTAGTGGTTTGAAAACTCAGGCGTGTTTGGTTTCGATATTGACTCCAGGGGTGGGAGTCCGAATAGGACGGAGAGATTTTTCTACACTCGGAATGATGAGGTTGTGAATTTTAACGGTTGTTTTTGTGCTTGAAAACCCTACAACAGCCAAATCTACATGTCAGTGTTATGCCTTCGCCTTCACACGCAGATTTTTCGGACTGAGTTCCAATTACACAAATGAAAAAGCTTGTCGTGGCTAGGATTCCAACCTTGACCCTCCGAGTGAGAGGCGATTGCTAGTACCACTACACCACGGCCACCCCTTTCTTTCTTTCTTTCGACAGTTACATGTCTATTCTCGCTTCCACATGATGATTGAAATAAAACTAATCATAATCCGTTAAAAAGTTTTAAAGTTATAGTTAATTTTATAAAAAGATGTACATCTATTTAAGAAAAAAATATATTTTTTAAGCCTGTATAAAAGTCTGGTGTATTTAAAGTATGACGTGGGTGGCTCGCTTCGCTCGCTTACAAGATCTTAACCCTTTTTTCTGCAGGGTTTAACCCGCTCATGCGACTTCGTCGCTCCGCTAAGGGTATGTCAACAACTGTCAGGCAGGCGCCTGGAGCTAAATTACTTATAACTTTCAAACTTTTTAACGGATTGTAACGGGTAATATCTCAAATGAAAACCTTCAATTGTAGCTTTAATTTGAGATATATTTTACCTACATACGCCTTACAGTTTAAAAGATATTTGAATCTTTGTTTAAAAGGACTTTCAATTTTCAAATGTCCTTTTCGTCCTTTCCAGTGGTTTGCGCCAAAAACCGTTTTGGATTTAACCTTCCCGAGTGGTAAACTATGTATACAAAAAAATTCAAGCCAATCGGAGGTGAGTACTTTTTGGAACTCTAGCCTTGACTGTATTGCTGGCAGTCAAAGTCTCTGGGATCTCTGATATTTCCTTCCGTATGGCTGATTTAAAAAAGTTTAAACATTTCTTTTGATCAACGGCAGTTAGACATACTCGTACTAGCCACTTTTTCTTAAATCTTAGGTAACACAGAGCTGCAACGGCCGTATATTTACTAGTTTCATTTGATAAACTCTTCAAATCTTTTCTCTGCGCTTTGTAAGTATTTTACAGCAAGTAGTTCACAGAATTTTGGATTTGGAGTCGTCGTGATCTTCTGTAATTTTTTCTTTAATGCATACAGACAGGGTAACAATATTGGAAAATGTCCAAATCGGTTGCAACTGGAGCAGCGCATTGGCAGTATTCCTCAATTCAAAGTCTCGCAATAGATTTCTTGCTCTGGTTAGTTGGGAGTAGGTAAACAGTTTTGATTTTTGATATATTCTTCAAAACGTCATAGTAACTCTTCTATCTTGTTATGCCAGGTCATGTTAACGTATGTCCCAGAATAGTATGTATCACCTCAGCTAATTTTGGGCGAGCAGCAGCACTCCACAAATCATTACATTTTTTCCATTACTGCGGAATGCATTTTTCCAACACATGTTAATTTGTCGGTCAACAAGCCTTGGACGTCCTTGCTAGCAATCAGATTTAAAATGTGCGCATTGCATTACATTGAAGTGAAGCGGTAACGATCTGTTTTGTGAATGGTCGTATATTAAATTTTCCTCTAACAGCAGATCATCATGATCGTGCTCCGGTCTTATGCCGAGCTCTCCTTCAAACTCTTCAAGTTCATCGCCGCTCAACTCCTTCTCGTTGTCACTTGGAGTTAAAAATTCATTAACTTCATCATATCCAATTAAGGATATTGTATTTACTCCGAATGTCTTGAATTCTTTCACGAAATTGGACCCATTGTCAGTAACAGAGTATACTATTTGCTGAAAATATTTCCAAAACTTTTATGCGTTCAAAGGTGTACGCCTCGGTAAACCGGCGGCAAACTAAAGCTGCGGAACGCCTCTTGTGCATTAATTTTTTTGCACAAAATTGTTTTATTAACATCTAAATTATTTTTCTACATAGTCTCCGTTTAAATCTATACATTTTTGGTAACGTGGAAGGAGCTTTTGTATACCCTCCTTAAAAAAATGGCACCGCCAGTTCGTTGAGGCATTGATTCACAGCGTTCACAAGTTCCTCATTACTTCCGAAATGTTGAGATGCAATGGATGATTTCAATTTTGGGAAAAAGGTGATAATCACTTGATGCCAAATCAGAACTGTAGGGAGGATGATCAAAAATATCCTAATTGAACTGCGTGCAGCAGTGTGTGGTCGTGCGTTGTCATGCAAAGAAGCACCACACCTTTGGTAAGCATTCCTCATCCTTTGTTCTGGATTGCTCTTCTCAACTTACGTAGAGTTTCACAGTAAACCGCTGCATTTATTGGGTTTCCAGGTTCCATAAACTCGGACAACAATATGCCTTTATTGTCCCATATTTTCGATACGAAAAAGTTTGTTTGAATTTTTTTGGCTTGTTTGGGGAATGAGTGTGCATCCATTGCTTTGATTGTTCTTTGCTTTCTAAGTTTACATACTGGACCCAAGTCCCATCTCCAGTCACAATTTGCTGTAAAAATTCTTCACCTTCCATTTCCAAACGTTCGAGAAATGATTTTCCTAAATTGATACGTTGGGTCTTGTGGACATCTGTGAGCTATTTTGGGACCCAACGGGCACAGAACTTGTGGTAACCCAAGTTTTCTGACACGATTCTGTATAGAGTAGTTCGAGAAATTTCGGAAAATCTTGTCGCAAGATCTGAAATCGTAAAACGCCTGTTTTCTCGAACAAATTGGTCAACTTGGTGAACCACGTCTTGATTCATGATTGATTTGCGCCCTTGGCCTCCTTCATTATGCACATCTGTGCGGCCGTTTTCACGTACCGAACCATCACTCATCACTGTATTGCCGTAAACAACATATAACCGACAATGAATTTGAGCTGCGCCATATCCTTCGGCTTGCAAAACACGAATTATACTTCGTACCTCACAGGCGGCGGGAGATAAAATTGTACGAGTATTCTCCATGTTAAGACGGCAAGTATTGGAAAAATACTGAACGAAAATGGTAGAAACTGGGCATATTATTAGAGAATAATGTACTGGTTGCGACATGCAAAAACACGTCACCGAAGTACATGTATGTAATGAATTGCAACACATCGGAGGTTGATTTTGGAATTGCCCTCGTAGTATCACCTAAAAAACTTCTTGTTTTCCGCGACCATATATCAACGGTGGTGCACAAATATTTCTCTGCAGCTAGATTTTCTTTTATCTCACAAATCTGATCGAATGATTGTTTAGCTATTTTTTTTTTCTGAGAGACCGTCGCCCGGGTAACTTGATTCCACTATTTGTCACATTTAAATCCTCCATTGTTGATGATATCAACACAAAATAGTTATTTTCCTTCCCTATTCGCATTTATTGCTTAGGTTAAAAATATTTGTGTTTTTATGTGTCAACATTTATTTTGGTATTCTTTTAACTTGCACTTTGTCGCTTCGTTTTTATTGCTTAGGCTAGCAAAATCTTTATATAAATTCAGTTGAAATAAAGTTACTCGGCTCAGTCTTGTTATTTAATCGAAACAAGCCTTTTTGCTACTCGTACCTAATGTGAGGCTGCATTAGGCGAAAATTCTAAATAGTAGAATTTACATGGTCCTTCGAGCCGGATTAGCCGGGACAGTGAAAAGTGATTTGTAAATATTGGCACTAGTCAATACACAGAAATGAATGAAATCGAAGATATTGCGTTGAACCAGACGAGAATCACGGAAGAAGTGCATCGATTATGGACTACTTTTAAGAAAGATGGAGAATCCTGCTACTCGGTGGAGTATTTCGTAAGGAGACTCGAGCAGTTAGAACAGTACTGGACCAACGTATTTGGAAGATCTACGAAAGACAAATCCGCAGTATGAGTACTTTGTGAGAAAGTATTTTAGCCAGTTTGAAACGAAGAATCTCGTTATTAAGGGTACTTTCAAGGCAAAATTGGAGGTAATCAGGAAAAACACGCAACCAGCGCCAGTGCCATTACCAAGCAGTGCAGGCATACAGGCTTCGCGGTTATCTCCTGTAAATCGAAGTCCAAATCGATGTGAAGTAAGTCAAGAATCAACATCTGACACAGAAAAATCTAACATCAACAAGTGCCCAGCAAAATTTAAAAAGTTGAATGTGATTAAGAACAACTTTACACGTATTATTGAGAACTTGGAGTTAACTCAGAATGCAGTTTACCTGGCATCCAAATTGGATCAGATTAGAGAATACTGGACAAAGCTGGTGACAATGAACGACGAGATCATGTCCTCATTGGAAGAAGCCGATTACGAGGAGGAGTTCGTGTCCAACAACGAATTCGTTGAGCTGGAGCAAATATATCAAGATGCTTACATGCAAATTAAGGAAGCAGAATAACGATAACACCAACCAGAGGCAGTAACTCTACAAGCTGCAACACATCGGGAAATCAAACTTCCACCAATAAGCATTCCATCATTCAGCGGCAAGTATGAAGAGTGGACATCATTTTGGGAACTGTTCGATCGATTAGTTCACCAGAATGGAGCCTTAAGCGATGTTGAACGAATTCAATATTTAAAAGAAAATTTAAAAGGAGAAGCAGCAAGGATTTTTAATCATTTGGCACCGACATCAAGCAATTATGCAACAGCTATAGAATAGTTGCATTGGTCAACAACTACTTCCAAAGATTGCTTACTTTAAAATCAGTTCGACATGAAAATGCGTTCGATTTGAAAACGATCATGGATGTGTCTAGGGAAACTTTGTACGGTATCAAAAATTTAGGGGTCGACGAAAGTTCCTGGGATCCATTAGTGATTCAGTTGTTATGTCCGAAACTTGATTCCGAATCAAGGAAATTATATCAACAATCCAGAGGAATTTCAACAGAAATTCCTAAACTAAGCGAATTTTTTCACTTCATCGAGGCTAGATTCAGAGGGTTGGAAAGCAATCGTAGCAAGTACGAGTAACAGCCACAGAAAACCATTTGACTACAGTCACAGAGTCGAAATGCGTTGCGTGCAGCGAGTCTCATGAATTGTATAATTGCAAAAGATTTTTAGGAATGAAGAGGAAGAACCGATTGTACGTAGTCCAAAGGTCGAAGCTGTGTTTCAACTGTTTGCGAGATGGGCATACCGCAAGGGAATGTGCGATGAAGAGGGGTTGCAAAATATGCGCACAACAGCATAATTCCTTACTTCATTTCCCTCGAGGTGAGAGTACAGTAGTTTCGGGAAAAGGAAGAATATCCAGTGAAGAAGCTTCAACATCAACACGAATCGCTACCGCATGTCGTAGTAATAGGACGGTATTACTAGCCACAGCCATGGTGAACATATGCGTTGGAGGAGAAGTTAGACTCGCACGAGCTCTGATTGATCAAGGGTCTCAAACATGCTTCGTGACAGCGAAATTAGCCCGTCAATTAAAAGTTCCATTGGTCAAGTATGAGTCAAAGATCAATGGAATCAACGGTCATGCTACAGAAATCTTCGCAGCATGCCGCTTTATCATCCAATCAGTTCACGATGAAAAGGTCAACTTGGAGGTAGATGCTCTAGTAATGCCAGTTATTACATCAAGACTGCCAGCACAACAAGTTACACCCAACCAGTGGCTACACATCCAGGGGTTGAAGTTGGCTGATCCATGGTACGAACAACCGAAGCAGATTGAATTACTAATTGGATCAGACGTTTTGCCGCAATTTTTGACGCATGGACTAGTCAAGGGTCCGGCCAATACTCCAATGGCACAAAATACAAGGTTTGGTTGGATACTATCGGGACCAGTCAGCACCATCTTAACATCAAGGAAGA
The DNA here is from genome assembly GCA_963966105.1 of Volucella zonaria. Taxonomy (NCBI): domain Eukaryota; kingdom Metazoa; phylum Arthropoda; class Insecta; order Diptera; family Syrphidae; genus Volucella; species Volucella zonaria. Next base: position 233,655,393 of record OZ014530.1, on the reverse strand, counting down.
AGGCACAAGTTAATAAACTCACATCATGCATCAGTGTGTGCAGTAAAGATGAAGTATTAAAAAAATTTTGGAAATTAGAAGAAGTTCCAAGTGCAAACATCAAGTCTACAGAAAACGAAATGTGCGAGAATCACTACCAAATGACGCACAACCGGGATGAAACAGGGCGTTACATCGTCAAATTGCCACTGCTGAAGGATCGCATGATTTTGGGAGATTCACGCAAAATGGCATTAAAGCGATTCTTCGTGTTGGAACAAAGATTCGCAAAAAATGAGAGTCTTCGGGATGAATATTCCAATTTTATTCGAGAATACATTAATCTTGGACATATGGAGAAGTATTCCACATCACGCAGTGATAAAAGAAGACAGCGCTGCTACCAAACTGAGAGTGATATTCGACGCTTCGGCAAAAACAAAAGGATTTGTTTTCCTTGCTACTTCGATGGAGGACGTTTCCAATCGTCTTCACAGCTGACGTCGAAAAAATGTATCGGCAGATTTTAGTCGATCAGGAGGATCGAAATTTACAACGTATCTTATGGAGAGAAAACTCCAGGGACCCGATCAAAGAATACGTTCTCAAAACCGTCACATACGGCACATCATCCACACCGTATTTAGCAATTTAAACTCTATGCCAGCTAGCCGAAGATGAAAAACAAAAGTATCCACGGGCAAGCCAAACATTGCTTGACGGTTTCTATGTAGACGATTGTCTAGGAGGTGCAAATTCACTTAGGGAAATGCCAAGATCTTCAAAAGGAATTGATGCAGCTACTTCGGAATGGTGGATTTAACTTACGCAAATGGACATCAAATAATGCAGCATTCAAAAAAGCAATGCCAACCGAAGCAATTGACATGGAGCCTTTTTGCGATCAAAATTTGATGTTTGATGTTAATTATCGTAACTAGCGCGAGGTAAGCATGGCCCAGCCAGATAGTTTTAAAACGTGGCTGACTCCTGTGCATGAACAACGCACCGCCAGCTTCTCTCTCTTTCTCACCCTCTTTAGTTTAGTGCTGTAGTGACTATAAAATCGGCGTTATGTGCGCGCGGGGATAAGCTTCATATTGATTAAACACAGGGGCGGATTCAGAAATGAGTCTGACTGGGGGAGTCACTTACTAAATACCAACGTAATTAATCCATCTGCCCATCCTTTTTTTAATTCTCCATAGCTGAGGGGATGCGATCGCGCCTGTCACCAACCCCCTGTTATCTGTTATGCAAACTTTATTATCGGCCGACTAGGAATTGTTGCAATGTGCGCACTTTCATACATATTCAAACTGATAATTAGCTTAATTAGACAGAGATTAATCTGGACACAGGTAAAAGTTAATCAAATAATCATTAATCATTAATCTTAATCCTTTATTTTTGATTGAATTTTTAATCGTTAATCAGATTAACTTTGGGCCAACACTGCTACGGAATCCTGTCCACGAAACGAAGAATACACGTTACTTATAGTTCAGACTCCAATTTCCACAACAGTATTATATGTAGACGAACTTGAATCATAGAACTACAGAAATACGAGTTGGAAAGATGTTGGGACTATTGTAAGACGTAACAAAATTTTCTGAATGCAAAAGCTAGAAAACATCAAAAGTTAAGCTAGATTTCTGTCGAACTCCCTCAATCGCAACGTCAATAGTAGTCAATAGCCTCGAAACTCTATGATCTCATACTTGAGACAGACCTCCAAACACCGCTTAGATCACATTAGCCATCAGAGCTTTTACGAAAATCAAAGTGCATCCTTGGAGAGCAATGGAATCCATTTATCCAAACTGTCAGGGATAATAGGCGACCTACATCCAATACACATGGGAGTTGACGAAAAATCAGGTTCTCCGCCCTTGAGATATGTACGGATATGATTTTCGCATCTTAACATCGTTTTTTAGCCCGGGCAGAAGACTAATATATTCTAACGAAAGCGCAAAAAAATTTAAGGATTCCTTTGGAATTCTTAGATTAGATTTATTTTCAATTAACAAAAATCTCAATCTCTCCTTCTTCTTCTGCTTCTTTTTCTTCTTCTTCTTGTTCGTCTTCTTCTTTTAAGTGATTCCCAAGAGGTTTTATGTTTGTTTGATGTTGATGCTGCCAAATTTCATTACAGTACCCTCTCCTTAAAGCATCGTAGCTCCGTCCATTGCTTATTCTGTACTATAAGGGGCCAGTGGATTTACATGGATTACTCGTCGTTTGAGATTGTTGCTCCCTTCGATGCGGTAAACTACATCGTTCAACTTCTTACTGATTACATAGGGCCCTTCCCAGTTTCTCTGCAGCTTTGAACATAGTCCCAACCTACTTTTCGTACAATAATATATGTACAGCCAGACCTTGTCACTTGAAGAAAAGAAAATATTCTTCATTACTTCAGTGGGCTGTTTTAAATTTGCTCGAGAGCTTCTTCATGGACCAGGTGTAAATGATGTTTAAGCTTGTCGAATGTCGACAAACGCTGTTACTGGCAGTTTTGAAGTAGGTCGCGGTCCAAATATTAAGCCGGCAGGTAAGCGCAGTTCTCTCCCGAACATGAGTTTTGCTGGTGTATAGTAAAAACTCATTAAAATCACTTTGGTTCTTTTCCACATATTTGGCTAGGTAGTCCAGTAAAGTTCAGTTGAATCGCTCTACCATCCCATCCCAGTGTCGACGCAATCAGTTCAGCTTTCTGGTCAGAAAGTGCGAATGCTTCTGGCCACTTGATAAAGTAATCCATAAGGATGACGATGTATCGATTATTATTTGAGGTGCGGGGCAAAGGCCCCAGAACATCTATCGCAATCCTCTCAAAAGGTTCTCCGCTAAGAGTCGTTTTCAGACATCCACGTATCCTGGTTGTAGGACCTTTGCAAGAGATGCATGTTTCACATTTCGTGATATCACTGGTCTGTCCAATACTGGATTGGATCTACTTTTTACCTTTCGAAGCGATTTACTGCGCCCCAGATGGCCTCCGCTCGGTTCCGTGTGCAGGCTTTCTAACACTCTTGGTACAAATGTACGTGGTACTACCAATTGCCTTACAGTCGCATTTTCAGATTGTTCCCATTGTCTTATTAACACTTCATCCTCCAAAGTCAAACTCTCAAACTGGCTCCAAAAGCTTTTTATATCTCGTCTATGGCCTAAAATGTTTTCTCTGGAAGGTTTTTCCTATATTCTTACCCAAGATTTCACGAGTGATAAGCACGAGTCCTCATCTTGCAGCTTCTTTAAGTCCTCCCCAAGAATCTCCAGTGTGTAGATATGTGCTGTAGCGGTTCCACTTGTTGTCCTTTTGGTGTCTCATAACTCTGCAGCTTGACAGTGATGGCAGTCTCCGGAGAGTCTTCTGGAGAGTGCATCTGCATTGCCATTAACGTAATCCAGGGCGATGTTGGATGTCCATGTCATACTGTCCCTCGGATTGCTTGAAATGAAGGAGCCATCGAAGTGCAGCGTTATCCGTTCTTATTGTAAACCGACGTCCGAAGAGGTAGTGATGAAAATGTTTTACGCCCGACACAATGGCTAAGAGTTCCTTTTGAGTGACATAATAATTAGTTTTGGCTTTGTTGAAACTAGCGCTATAATATTCCACAACTGCTTCTAACCCATTTTGGACCTGACTTAAAACAGCGCCTAGACCGCAATTGCTAGCATCGTTGTCTAGGATAAAGGGCGTCATACCCCAATCCGGGTATGACAGGATAGAGGAACAAGTAAGTTCTTTTTTGAGTTTCTGGAAGTCAGTTTCTTCTGCATAGGCCCATGTGAATTTTCTTTTTTCCTCCGTAAGTTGGAAAAGGGTTTTGGCGATCGTGGAAAATCCTCGCATGAACTTTCGATGGTAAGAACTTCGTACATCTTGCTTCGACCTCGGCGTAGGCTAACCTTTCACAGCATGAATTTTCGAAGGATCGGTCCTGATTCTATCTCGGGCTTTTCGAAGCCGTGCGAACACAAGTTCCAAGTTATGAAGATGATCTTCGAATGATTTACTGTTCACGATCATGTGATCTAGGTAGATCAAAGCAACGACCCAAGATAGTCCCCGGAAGACTCGGTCTATCAACCGCTCGAAAATAACCGATGCGTTGCATAGGCCAAATGGCATGACTTTGAATTGCGATAATCCCGTACCAGTGCAAAAAGCTGTATTTTCCTTATCGCAGTCATCCATCTCCACTTGCCAATATCTGCTGTGTTGATCCATGGTAGAAAACCAGAGAAGTTTCCTAAAATATCATCCATTCTGAGCAGCGGATAAGAATCCTTTTTAGTGACGTTTTTGAGACGGCGATAGTCTACGCAGAATCTTGCGGTGCCATGCTTTTTCCGTACTAAAACTATTGGAGCGGACCAAGGACTGGAGGACTTTTCGATTATTCCACTTTTTTCCATATTGTAGTCCGAATCTTCTACTTCTCTTCTTTTAGCAAGTGGCACTCGCCTTGTAGGTATTTTGGTTGGCCTTCAAGATCCAGTATCGACACAGTGTGTTGTTATTTAGGTGTGCCCAAAGTCGCTAGGCCCTTTAGAAAAGATATGATTGTAGTAGGCGAGTAGTGTGGAAAATACCTGCCATTGGTCTTCGCTCAAATGTGGTGGTCGAAGTGCAATATCGGAAATATCTGATGGTTCTAGGTTTTCTGAAAAGCTTTGAGCGTTGGCTACCTGTACTTTTACTGCACCTCCGATGATGCTGTTACTGCGAATAGTAAAAGGATTAGAACTTGACTTAAGAACACGTATCTTAACAGCATCTTTGGAGTGACCGACCAGAGTTCTGGACAAGTGAACCTAAGGTGGCAGTTTAGATTCTTCACAGGCTTCAATCATCTATTCTTCATCTACAGGGCGAATGACTCGAACTTCAACATTTTAAAATGCTATAATTTTTTTATTTTTTGATAAATTTTATTGTGCCAAAGCAAAAAATGTTGGAAAATACATCAATTTTCAAATTGTATCAGTAGTTTTCAATATGTCCACCTTTGACGCGAATAATGGCCTTGAGGCGGCCAAAGAAAGCATCGCACGCTGCACGCAAGTGGCTCCGCGGTATTTTGGCCCATTCCCGGCGAAGTGCTTGTTTGAGGTGGTCCAAATTTTGGTAATTTTTAGTGCCAAACTTCGCCTTCAAAATACCCCAGGCAGAGAAATCCAACGGATTTGCATCCAGAGAATTTGCAATCCATTGAAGAAATGAAGTGTGGAACATTGTTTTTTAACCAATCTTGGTTGACGCGCGCTTTGTGAGACGGTGCCGAGTCTTATTGAAATGTCCACGGTCTCCGACCAAAATGATTGTTTGCCCAAGGCTTCAATACTGCCTCTAAGACAGTTTCGCTGTATAAGATCGCATTAATTTTAAAGCCACGGTCCAAAAATACGAGCACAGAGCGACCATCTGCGGTTATGGCGGCTCAAACCATCACCATCGGTGCTGCCTGCTTTCTGGTGGCCGTCCGAAGGTGTAAATTTTCGAAGGACCTCTCTGGCAAGTAAACGCGGTCATTTTGTTTGTTGACATATTGCTCGATAACAAATGGCGACTCATCGGAAAAAAACCAAATTCGGCAACTCACCACTTTCGTGCAAGCGTAGCAACTCCTTCGTTCTTTCGACTCTAACTTTTTTCTGTTGCGGCGTAAGATCGTGTGCTTTTTGGAACTTCAATGGCTTGAGCCCAAGCTCATTTACCCGTATGTGTTGCATCCGTTCCAACGATATGTTGAGCTCACAAGCCATTATTCTTCCGGTTCGACGCGGATTTCGCTCAATTCGAGCCTTCATTTTCCGAACCATTTCTGCCGATGTTGCTGTTTTTTTATGACCACCTCCATGGGGTTTTGCAACGCTGCCAGTATCACGATAACGAGCTATGGTTCGAGACATAAATGATTTATTCACGTTGAGGTGCTGGAGGGCTCAGCTATCACCTCATCACCTGTAACTCCTCTAATACGATGAATTGTTGTTTTTAAGTTACTTCTATCGATAAGTGCGACGTTCAAAAGTGAGACTTCTGCACCAGTATCGATTAGAATTTTACAGCCTCGGCCATTAACTAATCCATTTACCATTAAACTAGTGCATGGGCCGCCTGACTCTTACTTGAATCCTGAACATCTGGTAGTATCGTTGTTTGTTTTTGGGGGGCTTTTTACCACCTATCACCAACGATTGCCCCCTCGCGTTGGTGAAATTTAGTTTTCCGGCTTTAGCGGCGATGAATATTCTTCCAGCGATGTCAGGGATCCCTCTGACCTGTCAATCGTTACCCGCCTGTTTGCTCGACCCGTCCGGTCGTTGTTTTCATAGTGCATGGTGGAATGGAACACTGCACGTTTTTCAAGCCGGAGTGAGATATCTTGCGCTAACACTTATTGCTTTCGAAAGAGTTGATGGTCGACTTACAGCCACCAGATTTTGTACTTGAGGGTCTCGAATACCTTCGACGAACTGGCTTAAGACGATTTTATGAAGCACATCGGCTGGGCAGTCATTTAATGCGAGAGACGCCAGTTTTTGTATTTCAAAAGCGAATTCTGCCAGAGATTCTTTGTTTCTCTGTACTCTATTGCGGAGGTGTGTGAAACTTGTATGGGTGTCAAGAGGAAAACGCTAACGAAGCCATGTGACAAGAAGCGAGTAATTTGGGGGCTGTGCGGAAGGTAACATGCCCAGCACAGTCACCTCTTAAATTCACGGCTAGCATTTTTCCTTTCTCTGCCTCTGTCCATTCTTGATGTTTAGCAACAAATTCGAACTGACGCTCGTAAGCTAGCCATGAAACCATGCCATCGTATGGCGTTACCGAAATTTATTAGGTGTAATACATTTTTCAACTATGTGTTCGGTACGTACCTTCTGGTCTTCCCCTAGCAATGGCACATTGGCGGCAGACTGCCTTGCACTTACCAAAAGATTTATTTGAGGCGACACAAGCCGTGTTCCTTAAATATTTTGGTACAAATCGGTGTCATCCGCCATGATCCGAGGTAATGCAGCATTCGAGGAACTGGGCTGGGGTCTTCGCTGTTGAAAGTCTATGAAATTTTTGTTGGCTGTCGTTGTTTCTAGGTCTTCCACACGTTTTTCCAACGAGGTACTGTAGTTGAGGAGCTTTTCTTCCAACTTCGCCTGCTGTGATGCAACCGTCTCGTTTAGCTCACGCTTGACTGCTGCCAATTCCAGGAAAAGCGTGTCGAACATTTGTTTAATTGCAGTGTAGTCCATTGTTGCGAGGAAATAATTGCTTATTTAGTGTATGTGTACCTCACATCTGACATCAGTGTAACGAAAACGCAAAAAAATGTACGGATTCCTTTGGAATTCTTAGATTAGATTTATTTTCAATTAAGAAAAACTTCAATCTATAAACGTAGCACACTGTCCAGCAGGCCAGTCAAGCCAAAAAAGGAAACGTCAATCTCTTCTTCTTCTGCTTCTTCTTCTTCTCCTTCTCCTTCTTCTTTTAAGTGGTTCACGAGAGGTTTTATGTTTGTTTAATGTTGATGCTGCCAAATTTCATTACAATATAATACTCGTACATATGTGTATGTATATAGAAAAGGACACCAACCATCGGAAATGGACACTGATTTGCTCCACTAAGGAAATCCGACCACGGCAAACACGAAAATGAAGTAAGTGCTAATGCTAACACGATGTGTTACATGGCCAAAGGGACCTACTCAAAGCAAATTTGGTGCCAGCAATTATTTAAATGAAAATCTTTTTGCACAGCCTTCTCTGTCAAAAGTTAAACTAGACATTTCGCTTAACCCCCACATAGTAGCTTGACTACACACGAGTATTCCTACTATGATACATCTGTAAAAGACAATCACTTCAACAGACAAGGAAAACATCGATGGTTTACGGGTCCCTGGCGCAAACAATTTAAAAATCATCTAGTCCTGGAAACAGAAAATATCAAAACTAAAGTGCAATCTTAAAATTTGAGCCAACTACTCGTATTATGTCTATAAAATTCAATGATTTGCAGTTTATGCCTCGGTATCGGATGGAACAAAGCACTATCTCAGCTCAGAGGGTTAACTTTTAATCCGGCACCTTACAAAAAGCAAATGAATTTCAGCAAGAAAGGACTATACTACTCATGTGTGTAACAACTTTTTTTCACTCTGACATAATTAAGACAAAATTTAAAAAAAAAAAAAAATTCAAAAAAGTTGTTGATTGGCCTAGAAAAAGGACATTCAAATTTGTCAGCTTCAGGAGAGTACTAACTTCCATTTATGGCACATAATCGTAAAAATAAAAAAGAATATTTAATTAACACTCCACGAATAATTAATTATATTTTATATTTGTTTTTATATTTGTTTATGACTTAAGTTTTTGTGTGAAACAATTTCAAACAATTGGAGTCTTTCGTAAGATACAATATATGTACGTTGCCCTTCTCACATTTTGTGCGCTACTGGCTCGCGTAATTAGGTAAGTGACATTTGAGTGGCGCTTTTAGTGTCTCAATAACTGGCCAGTGATTGAAGCCATCAAAACGCTTAAATCAGGGGATGTAAGTTCTCTTAAAATGCTTGCACACAGCGCGGGCGAAGGAAAATCAGGGAGGATAGAAAGAGAGGTACCGATGAACGTTGGTTTTAAATGTTTGAAGGTTATAATGACTAGGAAATAAAGAGCTAGGCAGGACATTCCACAAGCGAGTTCTACGCCTTAGGAACGAATCACGATATTTTAGAGTACGTCCGAAAGTGGACTTGAGGGTATACTACCCAGCTAATGAAGAAATTCTTTTCCTTTTCTTTTCTATCGTCCAGTCTTCTGATTCTGAGTGCCCTTCTACATTCATTGGTTCACCCAATAAATATTCACCCACTTCCAATCTAAACTCTAGCAAGTCCATATTCTTTTTACTTCCTTGTTTGTTTTGTTTGCAGTCGTATTTGTATTCTAAAAAGAACTATTGACAATGGCTAAGTCGACTACGTGAAGAATTGTTTTTACAGTCCATTTTAGAGTTCATCTTTTTCGGGTAACTAAAGATTTTTTCCAACTCAATTTTCTTTGATAACGGTCGGAGAAAATGTACCTAGGCTTATCCTAAATGGGATTTCTCGACGAAGGCATTCTTGAACGCCATAATTATTGCCGTACCTTTCTAAAGAATTTAGTTGTACGTGCTGCTGCCGGAATCAGAATTGAAAAATGGTAATGCAGACCAACATCTATGGGATTCTAGACAAGGCTTTTGGCCTTTAGTACCTTTATTTTCATTTTTTCTTACGTAGAACAGCTGTCAGGATGCTGAGGTACATTTATTACAACATTAAGTTCAATGGAAAACACTATAGCAATCGAAAATGCTCTATTTTTGTCTTGAGATGATTTATACTTTTTTTGATGATGTGCACAATGAAAAATAAGTCCCTAAATACTGGATAAAATCCTAGGTATGTCTTTGCATTGCTTTAACACATTCGCGCTCACTTTTAAATGCGTAAAGTTGTTCAGATATACATACACTTTTGGTAATCATGGTAGAAATACCATTTGAGGTCTGGCAAGTATGCAGAAATGTCTGAAGTTGAAATATAAATCGACTGGGATAATAAAAAGCATTTTTTTAAATGATTGCTATAGCCGTCATTTGTGCCACTCATATGCGACTACTGATTTGCCATGCAAATGATGGCTATAGCTGTCAGACGGTTGATATAGTAGCTATGATGGGCACTAATGTTAAATGACGGTTGTAACTGTTAATATTAAAGAAAATAATATTTTTTGACATAAGAATGAACAAAGTGAAATAGGTTTTAGTTAACATGAAAAGGCTCAAAGCATTCAGCACACATAGCATTCTTCTTGGGCAGGTTTTACACCTGTATTTAGTCTCCTTTCGTAATTTAAGCATAGTGCACCTCGAGCATCGAAGAAAATATGACTTTCGTTTATAACCTTGCGGTGCTGGAATTTTTTCAATAAAATGTTATTCTTGAGTCCAGGAAGAAGAAGCAAGTGAAGGACTTAATGGTAAAGTAGGTTGAAGACTGTCCGCTCCTCGAGATCGACCGCGTTTGGGTATATTTCTTAAAATATCGGTGTCAACATGTAACTGAATAAGTGAAGTTATCAAATTGTCTCTGAAGTCAAGGAAAACCATCTGTTTTTGGTTAGACTTTTGATAAAGAATGTATGTGTTCCAAACACTTATATCGAGTAAATGAAATATGTAGAACTTTCTTGTACCACCTTATTTATTTTTCATGGAGAAGAATAGTATGCCACCATTTGATCACATCTATCTATGCCTGACTTAAATCTGTTGTAATGTACAACTCGGTGGATTTCAAAGATTCTTTACCAAATCTGTTCTTCGAGCTTCGGACGGAAACCCGTTGTTATAATGAGTACATCTCTTTTATCTTTCCATTTGGATACATAGGTCTGTTCAATTCTTTTTCAGTTTTGCACTTTTGATTTCCTTCCAGATTCCCTTTCGGTTAAAGCGTAATGTTCCCATTGTGAGTGTGCTATAATCCAATAGTTCAAAACTATTGTAAAATTTGTTCATATGCAAATGATGACCTTTATTTAAATATTTTTTCATTAGCCGTAGAAGTAGGTCTCCTGTTTTTGAAGTTTGCTCGAGACTTTCTGTTTTTCCCTTATAAACTTCCAAATTCAGAACGTATCCACTAGCTGCGGTCAACTCGAAAAATTCTATCCCGTACTTAGCCTTCTTCCCTTTCATGTGCTGGCGAAAAGGCATTTTCAAAATTTCGCAACAGTGGATTCAACAAGGGCGCGACTTTTTGTAATTTCCCAGTCTCTGTTGTAACAAGATAATGACAATTTAAACACTGCAGAATTTATTGGAAACGGCGACCAGTCATGGTAAATGGAAAAATAGGATTAAAATGCAACGGATGGTTTGAAAAATGCTGTCGTATAATAGCGCAGGAATCCTCTCTTTGCAAAGGACATAGGCCAAAAAATTTCTTCAATTCAGCCTCACAAACTTTCCTGAAATATAGTTTCACTGATAAACACGTCTTTGGCTTATTACTAGCACACATGTTTACAGCATGGGCATTTATAGAATTCACTCAACTATGTTATTTGAAAATAACTGGTCAAAAATTTGTCTGGGTGATGAATCATTCGTGACATCTATTTGAAAATTCAGGAATTCTTGCTTTGTCCAGACTGTCCTAACCGTTGGTATAACCAGCTTCTGGTAATAATTTCCTGCAGCGTATCGTCATCGCTTTGCCCAAACTCACTTTCTTCTTCCTGTTGACCGGGATCGTAGTCTGGATCATCAAAAAATGTGCCGTCGTCACAAAATAGGTCGCTAGTTTCACCATCGGAATCTGTTTCCAATTCTGACCCAATTTCCGATAGGCAGTCACTGTCGAATTCTTCAAACAGCTTAAGAACTGCTCTTTCTTTTTTATTGTATTCCTCCATAATTCCGCATTCAAAGTAAATAGAAATCTATTTCCTAAATCCTGCATACTAATTATTAAATTCATCCTTGACAGAAAAGTTCCCAAAAATACACTTTTTTTCCAACATGCACTACTTCAAAGGCAGAATATGTCGGATGCAATTTCAAATTTAAATTTCCGTTGGACATAGGGGATTTCCCATTTCAAAAGCAAAGCGCAACACATTTGAACCGAACTTAAACGCACAAAGTGTTGCCATATCATATGGTATCGTATTCGATAGTGTTAATTATAAAAATTAATTATAAATAAGCGCTAACGTGTTAAGCTAAGCCTACTTGACTAACAAGAATCCTTTGCAAACACCAAAAGAATGATCTGGTTTTGTATTAGTGCTTCAGCAAAATAATATTAAAATATCACAATTACACACTCAACAATCTATTTGATTTTTTTCATATGCAAGTCAATATACATAAATCAAACTAGTTTTTTTTTTTTACATTTCCGCATTTAGTTTTCTGTGCTTTCGTCGTTTTCTGTCAGCGCGTTTTCTTTTTGGTTGAAGGCGTTTCAATCTTTTCACTCTTAACGCTGCATCGCTATAGGAACTTTTTTTGCGTTCATTTTAAAATTCCATATTTTGGTACTGACACAAATCAAACGATGCGCATTAATATTTTATCCGCTTTCCTTCGCTTTCAGACGGAACTCATGAAAAAAATTTAAATAAGGATTTCTTGTAGCTTTTTCGCTTAGGAAAATCTCTCTCTGAATTGTGCTCGGACTAAAATGCACCCAAAGACGTCTTTTTGAAGGCATTTCCAAGAAAGAAAAAAAGTTTTTGAATTTTTTCCTGAAAAATAATCCATTCAAAGCGATGTAAACAATTAACAAAAAGTTTATTTTAACAAATAAAAAGGACAACTTACGATTTGTTTCACTTTAAAATTTTTTTCTACTTATTTCAGAGTTTCTGTCTGCATGTGTGAGTGTAGTTTGTTTTTTTTTTGAATAGCCCAGGAAAATCAAATACATGTATACATACCATATTCTTCTAATAGCATCAACATCTGTGACTTATTCAAGACAGCAAGGCAATTGCTGCTGACTTTAAGCCCGGAATGCCAACACATTATGGACACCACCATACCATATGTTTAAAAAACATAAGTTAGAGAAAGTTATGGGGCACGCTGAAAAACGCTGAGTGAATTTGTCCTTCCATCAATCCGGAAAGGGGTCGACAGCATTAAAAAATCGACAAGCAACGGGACCGCCGTCTTTGAAAGGATAAATTGAGTAAGGGAAACCAGACAAGTTTCTTGACAGAAAACATTTGCTCTATATTCATTGTCTCTATCCAGGCTGCTCTGTAAAAGTATGCAGAGCTTTTGAAGTACGCATTTGGCGAGTGGACTCCGATTCGAAAATATGTGGGCTGCGAAGCAAACCTTCACGCTCGAATAAGTTCTCTGCGAGGTGAAAACTATACACCATCATATGACAAGACAATACCTGATTAGAGTTCATTCGCCATTCGACGTCTTAAACTTCAAAGGCATCTTTTCAGCTTATGGTTTCGGTAAACCAATATTCGTGCTTCGAAATGCTCCCAAGTGCGTTTTTTTTACACAATTTATTATAAACTCCGGTCCGGCAAGCTGGAATGTCGGTATAATAACGGATAAATACGTATTTCATATAAGAAAATTTACACAACCAAGGAAATTATGTATTACGCGTATGTGTTAAAAAAGCAAACTATCGAAATGTGAGAAACTGAACTTGTTGCTTACATTTCCAAAGGAACAAGGTGTCCTACGGGTATTACATGTAACAAAATATAATTCCTTTCACCACACCAAGAACAGCTCTAGCGAGTAATAAGGCTGTTGTAAAAGATAGATTTCGTGCTGAATTATTTAACACAACAGGGGGTTTGATTTAGTGAGGAGCATACACCGTCAGCTTCTGGACTAAAGTCAGAAGCGTCAAAGTCATTTCAGTGCTGTATGATTTAATCATTAGGAGAGACTTGAATCTTTCCCAGAAAGAGCGAGAGTTCACGTTTATCGCTAGAATCCGTTTGGAAATCGTTGCTTAAAAACTCTGTGGGAATGGATTGTGTGGAATGTTAATTAAAAACTGAATAAATGTTTGTATTATGCGTAACAGGTTTGATGACGGGACGGAACAGTCGAACTCCACACGTAAATAAACCACAAACGCCTCCTATACTCGTATACCTTAAAATAAATCTTCGATAAATGCACAATCGTGTGGTAAGCCAAGTAAATTAATTCTAGCTCATTTGACAGAGAAAATTCTGAAACTCACAATTGTGAGTCTATGGAGGGAAATGGAGCCCTCCCTTATCGAAATTCTATATAGCACCAACATCTTCATCACTTTCAAGTCCACTGTCCTTCGTAGGAAGGACTTATGATACGAGTATTTCTTTAATTGTTTTCCTAGTCCAATGAAAAAGAGACTGGTATGATTGACTCCTCACTTGTCCTCTACGGTGGTTTCGTTGTTTGAATTTACAGTGGAGCCAAAGTCTTTTACTGCCTCAAACATTTAGTTTGCCAATGTGTCGTTCCGTTCGAGCCTTTGCTTTTAGATGTCCCTTTTTGATGGCAGAATATCGTTTGTTCGCAATTAGAACTGATTTACTTACCTAAGGTGATGCTATAACCGTCGACTCGACTCGACTCAGCAGCGACTTTAGCTAGTTACCTCCAGCTTCTTTTCCATTCAATTCTTCATCCATCTACCTAGCTTAATTCTAACAGATTTCAAATTAGATACACTGGCGATCACTAGGATGAGGCCATACATTTTGCAATCGATTTTCACTCTTTATACCTGTTTGAAATTTTGTACGCGCAAACTTTTACTACCTGCGAACAGGTACATATTTTCTCAACAGGAAGTCATAAAATTAGAAAGGGTAAATAAGAAACGGCCGTTGGAATTTCTCAAGATCAAACAATGAACTACTTGAAAAGCGTATAAAAAGATACGCTACTAGGATGAGGCCACAAAATCTTCGAAAGAAAGGAAAAAATTAATAAAATGTTTGCATTTTATGGTTTTAAAACATTTATTTATTATGTTTTTCTACATTATTAATTAGTATGCCCGTCATTTTTCGATATGACCTCTTTAAGACGCTTTGGAATAGAATCATACAGTTTTTTTTTTAAATAATCAACACTTTTCGAGATAATCATTCCCAAAGCTTTTCGATTATGTTTAAGTCCGGTGAATAGAACGGCCATGGCAAAAGTTCCACGTCTTCTGATTGAATCCAATTTCTAACAACCCTGGAAGTGTGGAGATGGAGGCATTGTCTTGTTGGAATATCCAAGGCAGGGGTCCGAAAATGTTTTTCATTTTTGGAAATGACCGTTCCAGCAAATATTTGTAGTTGTTTCCATTCATTGTTGTGGACAAAAACTCCAACTTGATTGTGCCATAGAAGGTAATATCTCCCCACACCATTACATCTGATGTACGGCTGTTGTGTCTTGCCAAAATAAGCTCCTCCTTTCTTAGATAATGGAAATAAAAGTTGTACCCATCGGGGCCGTCAAGGTTAAACTTTTTTTCATCCGAAAAGACAACGCGTTTCCATTCACTGTTCCAAGCGACATGTTCTCCTGCAAAATTCATTCGATGCTCTTTGTGTTCTTGCCTCAAGACAGATTTCTTTTTGAGTATTTTTCTCTGTATAGTACCACTTTTTCGTATTATCCTTCAGACTGTTATTATGCTGGTTGATACTCCGCTGTTGGCCCTTATTTTAGTCGCTGGTAGAATAGAAATTGAAGCACGCCGTAGAATTAACCGCTTTTCTCCCAATGTTGTTGCATCTGCAGTGCATCCTTTTTGATTTTTCCCATAGTTTTGTGGATCCGCAAGATAACTGTTTACAACAGTCTTACTTCTTTTAAGACTCCTTGCAATTTTCCGGCCTGAGAGTCCTAACTCATTGAAAGCATTTATTTTTCCTCTTTCTGTCGCTGTCAAAGTCTTTCTGGAACCCATTTTTTTTTAAACTAAATAAAAACAGTTCTTTTCAATACTTTTTTAAATATTCTTAACAAAACTTTGAAAAAAATCGCTGATGTGAACTCCTGCAAAGAAATATTTGCAATGGTCTCATCCTAGTGGCGCATCTTTTTATGCGCTTTTCAAGTAGTTCATTGTTTGATCTTGGGAAATTCCAACGGCCGTTTCTTATTTACCCTTTCTAATTTTATGACTTCCTGTTGAGAAAATATGTACCTGTTCGCAGGTAGTAAAAGTTTGCGCGTACAAAATTTCAAACAGGTATAAAGAGTGAAAATCGATTGCAAAATGTATGGCCTCATCCTAGTGATCGCCAGTGTATATTAACATTCAATGGTATTGTAAAATATCACCACATAAATCTAGTCATTGGTTGGCAAAGACCAAAATTGTTGAAATGCCTTGATTTCAATAAAAAATGTCTTATTCGAAGAATTCTTTCCGATGCGTACAACTTAAATTCTTGAATTATATCAGAATATATTATACGATATGATGTACATAAAGATCTTAGTATACACAGATCCGCTGGTCCAGATGGTATCTCTCCAATTCTTCTAAAACTACTGCTTTAGCTTTTTCATCAAATCTACTCTTTAGGACTCTTTCCGAGCAGATGCAAAACAGCATATTAAGTCCAGCTCGTCCCTAAAAATAGGCGAATCTTCTTCCCTCTACTCTGACAGACCCATTTCACTTACGTTCCTTCTTTCCAACGTAATGGAAATGTTGATAAACCCTCCCGTCAGCTTATGAAATATCATGAAACTTCTCAACAACCGGCAGTACGGATTTCGTAGCAAGAGGTAGACTGGTGATCTGATGGCGTGTCTCAGCGAAAAGTGGAGCCAAAGTCTACCCCAATCTTGCGAAAGCCAGATAGCTGCACTTGACATTTCTAAGGCATTTGACAGAGTTTGGCATCAGGCTCTTTTGTCGAAAATGCGTGCTTTTCGGATCGATGACTCTCTTCTTCAATGGATTAGAAATTACCTTACGTTCAATTCAAACTGTCTTGAATGGTTTCAAGTCTGATATTCGCAAAATAAATGTGAGTGTGCCCAAGGGCTCCGTTCTATCTCCCACACCATTTCTGATTTTCAATGATATATTATCTGAGTCCATGAATGGGACTTGTATCTTCGAAACCAGACAACTTTCCATTATCGGTATGACAACTTATATTGGAATGACACATTTTCGATGTAGCCAAAAATACTGCAAATGTCCTCAAGCGATATAAGAGATACTTCATCCCCTCTAATCTGGCCTCAATATAATATTATACAATGTATAATGCATTTATCCGTCCAAAATTGGAGTATATCTGGTCAGGTGCGCCTAAAACTAATATCACTCAGATCATGGACACCCTCGAACACCGACGCACTCGTAATGTCTCGTGTTTCTCTGTGTTTTATCGCAATTTCCACCACCAGTGGTCCATAGAAACCGCCAGTAGGATTCCGTCCCTTCAAACTTTTAGCCCTTATACCCGCCTCGCTATGAATGCTGATCCGTATACCTTCAAGCCCATTTTCGGATGTGCTCTAAAATATCGTGATTCGTTCCTAAGCCGTGTACAACTCACTTATGGAATGCCCTGCAGAGCTCCCTATTTCCTTATCATTATAACTAGCAAACATTTAAGACCAATGTACATCGGTACCTCTGTTTTCTTCCTCCCTACTCTGTGTACAAACATTTTCAGGGTACACAAATCCATTGGGGGCACGCTAATTATAAAAAAAAAATTAGTAAACAATCTACAATGAAGGCATCACCTTTTTTCTAAGGTATCTAATACGATTAAGGTACACCTAGTTGTAAAGGACTTTTTTTACTCTTTCTGGTCATGTTATCGAATTGGCGTAGATTGGATATCATACTATATATAGTATAGAGCAATACTCAAGGAAAGTTCGAACTAGAGACATATAAATAGACTCAAGAGCAAATGGGTTCGAAAATTCAGCACACGTTCGCTTAAAAAAACCAAGCATTGAGTTTGCTTTAGCAACAACATAGTCTACAAGATGTGAAACGAAAATGCAAGTTTCGAATCAGAACACCTAACCTAGATCTTTTATTTCACTTTTACGAGAAAGAGTTCAACAGGAAATTATATACCACCTTGACCAAAAAGATCCCGGGGGACACCACCGTGTGGCGCTCCCATTGTTCCGATCTGGGTTTTGTTTTTTTTTTGTTGAGTTGGTAAATCTGTTGTTGACATTCCCTCTAAATCTTAGCATCATAGCTTGATATTTGCGAAAGTTACGTAGCCAAGAGTAAATCTATCTCTGTGTGTGTTTTCAATTTGCAACAACGAACTTGTATTAAATTTTGCGTAAAAAACGGATTTAATGGTGCGCGAACGTTGGAAATGTTGAAAAAGTGTTTCGGCAACGGTTCCCTAAAGAAAATGGTCGTTTACCAGTGCCACGAGCGGTTCAAAAGTGGTCGTGAGTCAATCGAAGATGATGAACGCAGTGGCAGACCATCGACATCGAAAACCGACAAAAATGTTGGACATAACCGCAAATTAACCATCAGAGAGATAGCGGAGGACTTGAACGTTGCCTATGGATCCGTCAAAGACATTTTGGTTAGTGATTTGGGTATCCGTCATGTAGCAGCAAAGTTGGTGCCAAAAGACCTCAATTTCATGCAAAAAAGAGACCGTGTTGACGTCGCAAAAAAGATGATTTGCGAGGCTGAATCCGATCCCACATTCATCAAAAGGATCATTGCAGGAGACGAGACGTGAGTTTATGAGTACAACACGCAATCCAGACATTAGGCAAGTGAATGGCGTTCACCAAATGAGCCGAGACCAAAAATAACACGTCGTTTTCAGTCAAAAAAGAAGGCAATGCTCACGGTTCTGGCTCAGGTTTTTGCCAGAAGGCCAGACAGTAAACAAAGAGTACTCGTATTATTTGGGCGTTATGAGACGTTTGCGTGAATCAATTCGCCGAAAGAGACCAGAATTGTGGGCAGAAAACTCGTGGATTTTGCACCATGATAACGCACCGTCGCACAGTGCAATCATTATTCGTAATTTTTTTACGAAAAATGCAACAAATACGAGTACCATCCAACAGCCACCTGATTTGGCTCCCTGTGACTTCTTTCTGTTCAATCGAGTTAAAAAACCACTACGGGGAACGCATTTCAGCAGCCGAAAAGAAGTAATGGAAAATGACGAAGAATCTGTGCAAATTCAAACTTTGACTGCAAACATAGCCGGAATTGCAAATGGAATAGGACAAGATGGTTTCGAACAAATAGAATGAATTGACATTCAGGACTTGCTTGAATCGCAAGATGAAGATTTGACTGAAACCGACTTGGAGGAAATGTTAAATTCACAGCCCAGCCACAGAAGAAGAGGCTTCAACAAGCACTGGAAACGTGACATTTGATTTGAAAAATCTTAGCCAAGGTTTAAGAATGGCAAATGAGCTTTGTGAAATTGTTAATGCCACTGCTGAATATCGGTCTGAATTGAAGGAGCTTTTAAAAACTGCCAAGCTAGAAAAAATTACAAAATTCTTTAAGCCATTGCCTAAGCCTGAAGATAATAATAAATCAATATGGTCAAAAACTTTAATAAAATTCATTTTTTTACATATGTACTTGTTTTTTATTTTATCACCTAGGAACGTATGCCTTATAATCCCATATAAATTACCATTCCATATTCACGGTTTCTGTATTCGCGGCGTTTTTACGGAACATACAGTACTGTGCAAAACCTAAGCAACCATCTGGAGTCAGTACTTCATAGCAAATTTTTTCAACTTTGTACTCCACCAAATAAAGAGAAATGGATATGTAATGATGTGTAATAGAGTGTATTTTGAAATTCACAACTTTTTATAAAAGTAATAATACTTCAGATTTAAAAAAAATAAACGAAAAAACCAATAAAGTAGCCAAATTGAGCTAAGCAAAACCTAAGCAACTTTTTTAATATTTTGTGTAATATCTTTTATTTTAAATAACAGAGGCGCAACGACGAGGCATAGAAGTAATTAACTTTGAAAGTGTACCCTGGTATATTTTCTAACTCAACTCTCAAAGCATTGACCTGTTGGAAAAGTGTTGTTCAGCGACACGGCTTTTAAGGATACCAAACAGGTTTTCGATGGGATTCAAGTCGGGTGATTGGGCCGGCCAATCAAGGACTTGAATCCCACTAGCCGCTAATCACTCCTTTACCAACTTCGATGTGTGTTTCGGATCGGTGTCCTGTTGAAACACCCAACGAAGTGGCATTTTCCACTCCGCATGTGGTAGTGGTACGAATTCTGGAATGGATTTATATTAGGACTGAAACTTCAAAGTACAACAAAAAAAATATTTTCGTAATTCTTGTAATTTTTTTTTATTTGCTTTAAAACTCTGTTTTTATTAAATTAATTCACAATTACAAAAAATAAAAAAAATTATTTGGGTTCCCATTCTTTCCTCAACTTCTTTCGAATGTCCTTCATAAGGTTGGTGACAGTTACATCCGTGATCTGTTTGGACGCTCTTTTCCATTTAGCACTAAAATCTTTTACGTCCTTTGCACACTGCTCACTTTTCCTCAATTTAGCTTTGACCAAAGCCCAATACCTTTCAATGGGACGGCACTGTGGAACATTGGGTGAATTCATGTCTTTTGGGACAAAGTTGACATTTTTAGCAACAAGAAAGCTCAACGTCGCATGAGCATGGTGAGCTGAAGCTAAATCCGGCCAAAATAATGTTGAACCCTCGTGTTTGTTTAAGAAAAGACTCAACAGTTTTTTTAGGCACTCGTTAATGTACACTTCTCCGTTAATTGTTCCCGTTGTAATAAACGATGAGCTTCTGTGTCCACATTGGCAAATGGCCTGCCAAACGAGATATTTTGACCCGAATTTTTCCATTCCAGTCGATGTTGTTGATTGCGGAAGAATCTCAGCTTCAAACGAGTTGTAAAACTAAGCACCTGGAAGAGTAGTAAAGTCGGCTTTGACATAAGTTTCGTCATCCAAAACCAAGCACGCTTTCTTGTTGCCGATCAACTCGTATAGCTTTCAGGTTCGTGTTTTTATGACTTTTTTTTGCTTTTGGTTACTTTTGGTATTTTTGTTTTTTTCGTGTTTTTAGACCGATAAGTTTTTTAGATCTTTGTACCATTGTTTGGTTGGTATTACATTTCCGAGCAACATCTCTGGATGACATAGTCCGGTTTTTTACGATGGTACCCACTATTTTCCTGTCCAAATTTGTATCATGTGCTCCACTTGTAGCTCCACTTTTCTGTTTTCGCTTAACTGTCAACGTCTCCAAATATCGTTTAATAACAGAATCGACTGTACTGCGTGCTATGTTTAAATTTTTTGCGATGAAATGGTTTGGACGCGAAGCATTTTCGAGCCATTTGTCGATGATCTTTTTACGGCGTTCCTCTTGACTCATATTTTATAAATATTTTAAACCGCACCGAACTAAAATCAATAACAAACTGAAACTAGAGAATATACAGGCTAATTTGGGTACAAAATGGGATTGCAATTTTTACGCATTGGAAGTATAGCCCGTATTAAAATTTACAGATTTTATTCGTTTCAGTCCTTATTTCGAACCTATACCTCCTGCCGAGGTCCACACCATCGCATTACCCCCACCATGCTTTACAGTGGGAATGCAGAATCTAGGATTGTGTCGCTGCCCTTTACGACGAATTAATTATATTATTGGGTCTACAAGTAAGTTTCCAGCGTTTTTTTTTCCAAAATTTGAAGTTTTATTATGAAAACATAGTTACAATGCTTTATTCAAAGTATCGTCCATCGGAAGCTACAACTTTCCCTCATCTTTCTGGCAATTTATGAATTCCGGACCAAAAAAATTTCTCGTCTTTCGAGCCCAAGAACGTATCGAGCCAATTTTTGATTTCCTCTACTGAGCTGAAGCGTATTCCCGTAAGAGCGTTCTGCATTGAAGGAAACAAGTGGTAGTCAGATGGTGCCAAGTCTAGACTGTAAGGCGGGTGAGGCAGAATTTCCCATCCACTATTTTCCAAATAGTTTTTCACCGAAACCGCAACATGTGGCCGAGCGTTGTCGTGATGAAAAATGACGGACTCATGCCTGGTCTCATATTCTGGCCGTTTTTCTTTTAATGCCCGCTTCAAACGAATTAGTTGGGTTCGATATAATGGTCCTTTGATGGTTTCACCACTCGGAAGTAGTTCGTAGTATACGACACCCTTTTGATCCCACCATATGCAGAGCATGACCTTATTCACGTGAATATTTCGTTTCGGCGTCGATTGGGTGGGCTCGCCGGGCTTTGTATACGATTTTCTGCATTTAGGATTATCATAATAAATCCATTTCTCATCACCAGTGACAATACGATGCAAAAATGATTTATTTTTATACCGCTGCAGTAACATTTCGGACATGCAAAATCGCCGTTCGACGTCTCTTGGCTTCAATTCGTACGGCACCCAGTTTCCATCCTTTTGAATGAATCCCAGTGCTTTTAGGCGCAGGGAAATGGCTTGTTGCGTGACGCCCAATGATGCAGCAAGTTCTTCTTGAATCTGACACGGATCCTCATCCAGTAAAGCGTCCAATTCCTCGTCTTCAAAACTTTTCGGCTTTCCGGGGCGATCTTTGTCTTCAACTCCAAAATCACCACTTTTGAACCGTTTGGACCACTCGCGGCACGTCGATTCACCAATACATTCGGCCCCATAAGTTTCCGAAAGCAAACGATAGGCCTCAGCCGCACTTTTCTTCATATTAAAGAATAAAAGCAGCGCTTCCCGCAAATGACGTTTATTTGGCTGGAAACTTGCCATAATTTTGCTCGATAAAATGTACGGCACCAATAGAACTGCTCAAATATAACGCTGCAAAGTTGTTGACAGATACAAAACCTACAGATAAAACACATGGGGTCTGACATTTCTACCCGGGATCCACTGGTGGCGCCATCTCTGACAAACGCTGGAAACTTACTTGTAGACCCAATAAATTTTGACCCGTCGCCGAAAAGAACTGTTTTCCATTTTTCAGGACACCAGTTTTGGTATTTTCTTGCAAAATTTAGACTAATATGAAAAAAGATTTTAGTTTAAATTATGTTTAAAGGATTTAATTGCACTACCTGTTCCTTAAATGTCTTTTTGAGGGCATCGGTGTTTTGCGCGGCCTGTAACTTCAAAGATTATTTTCAATTGCACGTCTTCGCACCGTGCTAGCATCAATGTTTAAATCAAGTAATTTTACGACTTCATTCGAACTTATGAACGGTTGTTTTTTAATTACACCACAAATATTTCTATCCGTTCGACAAGTTTTCTTACGTGGCCTACTACTGACATTTTGACTTTCAACGACTCCTGTTGCATTATATTTTTTTATTAAACGTAAAATTATCGATTTATTAATATTATAACGTTTAGCTAATGTTGTCTGAGTATCTCCAGACTTAAGTTCATCAATAATCTTTAGTTTAAGGGAAGAAGAGTAACTTTGTCGCGACATTATTAAAAAATATCAATTATGCGACTAACTTAAAGGAAAACTGATCAAAGACAATCACTCAAGATCAAATACAAAGAGCTCACAACATTTCATGTGTAACCTGGCTGGAAAAGTACTATTAGATTTTTTCTTTTTACAGTGGGTTACAAAGTTGCTTAGGTTTTGCACAATACTGTATGCATATGTAGTTTTTCATCTGGTTAAGTACAATAGCTAGTTTAAGCAATCTTTGGTTAGGTCGTCCTAAACCTTCACGAAGGCACAAATGCATATCAGGCTTTTGTTGGCGAATTTGGTTTTGATGCAGATTGCAACCAGGCGTTCGCTTGCCTGAAGCTCAAGACTGCTTGGCAAGTCTTTCTCTGATGACAAATCCATTGCGCTTTTTGGATGGCAGTGATATCCAGTTTATACAGTCAAGGGCGGATATAATTATTCGTCAATATCAGACCTTGATTTTCAGCGTAGACGCTATTTCTTATCGTATATAACATAAATGTTTATGTTTACACATTTCATAGAAAGAACAACATCCACTTTGTATGAAAAAACGTGACTCCTACATAAGACACAGAGGAACTTCAAGAACTAGCTTATCATCCATTTTAAGGTTTTTCTCCCCCACAACTAAAAACCTTCCAAATCGATTAAATATTTCTATGTACGAGTACTACTACATACAAATGTGTGTACTTTATCCACTAAAAATAAATTGATTTATCCCTAATATACATGCATACATACTCGTACATTTGTATGGATGTGTATAATGGGAAAGGTATTCGATGTTGCTGTGCTGACAGGAAGATTGATGACTCAATGGTGACAGCGACAGTGACATTGAATATGTCAAATAAATACCTACTTTCCTTTTTTTTTTTCCTTTTTAAATTAATTGACGGAAGCTCGAGGTGTGGCGGATTTAATTTTATTTATTTTTATGTTTTCGTTGAAGAAAAAGAAGGATAATGCGCTGTATAAAATGAATATGTCATGACCGACTTTGCAAGATGACATTAAACAGGGAACAATTGTCATTATTGGATTAGCGATAGCGTGGAGGTTAATTAAGGACAACTTTAGATGAAGTGATCTTTCTAATTGATGAACATTTCAAATGAGTTTCCACGACGTTGGTTAGGGATTTTGCATTTTAGAGATCTCACTGTAAAACACCAAGGTAGGTAAACATAGGGCAGGCATACGCAAATCACGAAGACGAAGGAATTTAATGTTGACAACCCTCCAAGACGGAGCGGGGACAATGATCCCTAGATTTTTAATGTTAGGATGTTAGAAACATTTCACAGACCGTTTACGGCTAAGCAGTTAGCAGACTCCTCACGTAACTACAGCAAACACACCGTTGATGCTCTCAGCGATTTAAACGCATACGAGTACTTTCGACTGTATGCAGATGATGTAGCTATATTGACTGTCGGACAACAAAAAGCCGTCAGCGTTTATTTTTCCAACGAAGCTAAATTATTAAGACGTCATCCCCAATAGCAGACTTCGCAGAATGTCGCGTCGTAAATTGTAGGGGCCTCTTGTTTTTTTTTTTTGGCAGAGTAAGGGAGTTTTCACAAAACAGCGCGTGGCCGCAACATTTTTATCAGATTTCAATGCACTACGAGCTTGGCTCTAGATGCGCGGATAATACTGACGCGTTCTACATATTCTGTATCTTCAAATTCATTTTACGGAAATAGGTAAAATTCGTGACACAGTTTTTAAACTCTTTGGATTTAACGCGGCAGCTTTCTTTCGTTCTCTAATGAACGTAGGAGGCTGACGGAATGACACCAGAACTCTGGCCGCTATGAAAACATAGAGGCAGACGGATGGGTGTGGTACGATTAGCGTAATGATGTGACTACGACCAAACATCAATTGCGCTTACTTTACCTCCTCGTGGCTGTGAACAGGTTTTGAATTTGTTCAACTACACTTGACTTGTCAACTTGAAAATGTCACAGTCAGCGTGAAAAATCCCTTACATTGTCCACTTTATTGTATTTCAAATTGAGGATAACCAGGACGCTTAAAGAGAGTTGGTCGCCGATAAACCATTGTTGGTTACATAGTGTCATATCGTCCGAGCTGGATACTGCCTTCGGAATATCCTGGAGCTTTCATCCAAAAGATCAAGCACTCTAGATATGGAGTGTACTTACTTATGTATTTGCTTAGGTGGGCCTACTGTTCGGGGTGAACCTGGGCTTTAACTAATAAGCCTTTTCAGTCAGCCTGGTCTTTAGCTAACTGCCTCCAGTTCAACATTTTAAGTCGGGTGAGGTCTCCTTCTACTTGTGTGTGCCACCTAAGATGAGGTCTTTCTCTATTGTGTTGTCCCCACGGGTTAGATTTGAAGACTCTGCGGGCCGGAGTATTAGTCTCCATTCGCTTTGAATGCCCTAGCCATCTCTGGAGACTGATGCGCAGTTTTCTAACTAGTTCGATATCGCTGTACAGCTCCTATGGTTGAATCTTTGGAGGAAGCCCATCAACGCAAACGGGACCAAATATTTTACGAAGGAAATTTCTTTCGAAACGATGTTGATCACGGTCTTATATTGAGTCTCATTAGTTTTTCAGGATAGGGCCTTACTCCTATAAATGGCTTCGTAGCCCAGCGATTGGCAAGGGTGATATTTCTTTTTATATCTGCTGAAGTGTTTTGAGCAGAATTCCTTTCAGAGCCAAGTAAAGGACAAAGTCCTTCACTACTTTGAAGTTTTAGCTGTCGACTGTGACGTTTTATCCAACTCGTCGATACTGTGTATCATTTCTTGTTAACAGTATATACTTGGTTTTCCCTCGTTCACAACTGAGCTCATTTTTACTGCTTTTGTTTCAATACTTGCGAATGGATCAGTTACGACTCATTGAGTCCTCCCATTGACGTCAATATCATCGGCAAGCGCTAGTAGTTGTACAGACTTTTGAAAGATTGTGCCTCCAGTGTTCGCTTGTTAGTTCCGCACAACTGTTTAAAGCATGATGTAAAATAAAACACATGACAGTGCGTCACCTTATCTAAAACCTGTTTTGACATTAAAGGGTTCGTTTTAGTGGTTACCGACCCTGACGGAGCAGTGAGCGTTCTCTATCGTTATTCTGTACAGACAGGCGAGTTAGGCAGGGATGCAAGAACTTGACATGGCTCTATATAGCTCGTCTCTATAAATTCTGTCATGTGCGGCTTTAAAATCGATGAAAAGATGGCGGGTATCGACTAGGTCTTCTTAAGTTTTTTTCTAGGATCTGCAGGAGTGTGAAGTGATTGGTTGAGGACTCTCCTGGTCTGAAACCGCACTGATAGGGGCCAATGAGGCTGTTGACGAAGGGTTTCAGTCCTTCACACAATATGTGTGAAATTATGTGCACTATTGAGGAGATTTATATCTCTATAGTTAGCGCAGTTGTGGAGGTTTCCTTTTTGTGCTGATGCTGAGATTCCATTCATTGGACATACATTCTTCTGAACACGTTTGCGCGGCGATTGATACGGAAATTACTGAATCCCTATAGCTTGGATTGGGCCAGTAACGCAACAATACAGTTCATAGCGTAGGTCTTGCCTTAGCTCCTAGTGGTGGTCCCTGGTAGGCTAAAATGGCAAGCCTACACGGAGAGATTAAAAACATGTGACGAACCAACTAATGGCCCCGAATAATAACGAATTAAAATGAAGTAAAGAGTGAAATATTACCCTGCCTGCAAGCTACTAAAGGTAACAGCAGATGACTTGGAGGAGAGCATACACAAAGTATGTTCCAAGATTTATTGCCCGATTCGCAAACGAACTTCACCAGCTATGGAAACACAAGCACCAGCGGTATTGTAGTCTCAGGCCCGGAAGATCCACGATTAACTTAATATTCGCAATGCGGCCGATTGTAAAAAAAAACCCAAGAAGTCAAAGGCGATGCTCACCTTCTCTTTACTAATTTCAATGACAAGTATGTCAGATTATGCAGAACGACGATGGCAGACATTTGATATCAAAAACACGGTTTAGGCAAGGTGACATGACTCGTTTAACTTCACACTTAAGAAAATTCCGCAAAACCGGAAAGCCAATATCAATAAAATTTTTCAAAAACTTGTGCAACGCTGATGGCATTAATGTCATTGGTAATTCGCTTGCAACTATCATATTAAAACAAAAAACGACGCACAAAGTCGACTGATCACATACAGCATCAAAACAGAGCGTTATAACTTTGAGGTAGAGTACTTTGTCTCCCCTGTTACTTCTGATAATAGGACCCCATCTTGTCCGAAGAACAATGCAGTATAAAGAAGACATATTCTCTCCGCATAAGTGGAATGTAACCGCAATCTTCTTGGAGCATACAACTAGAAACAGCTCTGACCATTCAAGCACCATCTAAATTAAGTAGGTGAGTAATGATTGCTGTGCTCAGAAATGGCAAAAGCCAGTCGAATCATAGGAGACAACTCCAATACGAATCAAGAATATAGCGCTGGTATCTTCTTGGACCGCATCAACCTTGAACTTCAGTCCTCATTATGAAATCATGCGTGTAAACCAGCTGTAAAGCTAATACGAGTGGGATCTATATTCGGTAGAGATATCGTCATCATCAAGGCACTGCAGTCTACTAACATCAATCCTGATATAGTCAGAAGCCGTTGCACAATACAGGCAAGAACGAATAAAGCTATGTTGAGCACCAGAACACTGCAGTATAGGATGACGTAAGCTAGCTGACGAGCCTCAGAAAATATGAGGAGAATTAGAAAGAAGTAGAGGTATGAATACTAACTTAAGCATTGTTAAATCTACCATCTATCTAACTGTCATGGAACTACAAAGGAAACCAGCCGAAGATTGTTAAATCTAGATGAGCAAAGGTTATGATTACATCTTGATCAAATGAGATTGTAGGAAAATTCTCAAACTTAACAGGGAGCAACGTCATATCAAGACATTGTCCCCTAAATACACATGCCGGAAGGCTGAGACTGACAAAAACAAACCAAAGAGGACATAGCGCACCTACTGAAACGGAAGGAAATTTCTAGAAAAATATTTCCTTGAAAATTAGAGAAAATAAACACTTCAGGGGGTTTTCGAATATTTAGGTTCTTCGTTTTGAAACCCTCATTTCAATTATTGTTGTTCGAAAGGAAGTGCTACAGGACACTTTCTAGTGTCAGCAAAGGTGAGTTGAGAAATTATTTATATGTGTACTATGGTAAATGACCATCTGAATTAGTCATTGGGAATTATTTTTTGCCAAATCCTTTTAGTGTAAGTAAATTGCATCCAAGTGCAAGTGCAACGTTAGTTATATCGAAGTGAAATTAGGGAAAAGAGTAACTTTTTTGGCAACTATTGAGCGTGAGTTGACCGACGAAGAACAGCAGGAGCATGTTGATTATTTCGACAAATATCTGCTACTGTGTGGGTGAATTTACGAGTAGTGAAACTCTTGGTTGACGAGATTATCCTGCATATTCATTGTCTTCAACGTTATTGACGCTGCTAGTCACCCTTCTTCTGACGGCAGTCTAAGTTGGGATGGCAATTATTCAAATTCTGATGACCCAAATACATATTTTAAGCCGCTCAAAAGTCATTCATTCGTCAGAGCTCGTTCATTCATTCGTCAGAGCTCGTTCAAGATATGCAAAATGGTGATGTTGACCGCTGCCAGAAGTATTAAACTGAGCCAAGACGAAATTGGAAAAACTCTTTGAAGATCAAGTGTCTTTTCTCAACTGCGATCACTGAGTCAGTTGTTTTGGAAAGAAACCGAAACTCCAAAAGGACAATTGCAGTAGTCAAGAGAATCCAAAAAGCCGGCGATCTTAGCATAATACCATAATACAAGTTACTTTACGCTGGCGGTGACAAATCGAATTACATACAAGCCAAAGATATATTCGCCAAATCTCATATGTCATTTTATAGATAGCGATTTCAGCAAATATTTCGATTTTTACATTTCGACGAATCAACAACTCGTGCTGATCCCCTTTCGGAATGCTTGGACTCTTTCTGTAATGACGTTGACTTTCGTTTCATCCAAAGAGCTTATGATTGATAAGTAAGTTACGTCGAGAAGCAGATGCAGATTTCGCCAGTATAGTATATTGGCTTATTTGTTGAAAATAAATTATCTGGCATTTGCTAAAATCTATTTACCACCGCAGCGAAATCGAGAAGGGCCAACATCGATCGAAGAAACTAAGAAGAGAGGTCCGTTCCATTTAGTCCGTCTGCTTCTCGTATGAACTATCGCTTGGAAGTTATATGGTTGATTTAAAAAAAAAAGCTCGGCTAATATCGACTGCCAGTGCTAGGTAGCAGATATGTACATGAATGTACCAGCGAGCCAATTACCATTCATGGCGATAACAGGTAGGACTGCGGCTACACCAGTAAAAGGAAATCCAATTGTTGGCCAATAATGCTATTTCAAAATAAGTTTGGCCTAACAAGACTTACAGCTTTTCGGAGCTATGCTGGGCCTCCGTCCAATTACACAGCCTACGTTTTTTCAATGACGACGTCTGATAACACACCGGGGCAGAACAATAGCTGGTCTTATGCAAATGGACATCAGACCTGTGACTGATGTTCAACGCATTTTACCAGCTACATTTTGAACCCACTCTAGCGGCCAGGTGATAAAGAGATTTGTTGGCTCTTACTGGTAGTCTGGCCAGAGGTTTAATTCTGGGAGTTGCTACCCTTGTACGAAAGTGGTGAGTTGCCGAATTTGGTTTTTTCCGATGAGTCGCCATTTGTTATCGAGCAGTACTAGATGGAGTGAAAAGCGACCTCCTTGGGAATTAAACAAATTTTTTTTTTAAATGCTTTTTTTATATTATTCAATATAGTCCCCTTTTAGTTTGATACACTTATTCCAGCGATTTTCCAAATTCTTGATTCCGTCCGAAAAGTAATTTTTCCGAAGGTCTGCAAAGTACTCCTCCGTTGCGTCGATGATTTCCTCGCGTGAGCTGAATTTTTTATTGATGAGCCATCTTTTGAGGTTTGGGAAGAGATAATAGTCCGAGGGATCCAAATCCAGTTACCAATCGACGCCAAAAGTCCGCCCGATTCCGCATCAGCAAGTCCAAACACTCTTTCGAAGTGCTCTCGCGTTCGTGTTTTTGGTCAGGAGTGAGCATGCGTGGCACCCAGCGGCAGTATAACCTTTTCATATGCAGAATATTGCCCAAAGTATGGCGTGTGCGCTCAGTACTAATCTTTGTGGTATCTGCTAGCTCGCGCACCTTCACTTTCCGGTCAGCCAACACCATTTCAAGTATTTTTTTTGACATTGTCCTCTGTAACCGCATTGGAGGGCCTGCCGCTGCGGACTTGATCGGTAGTGGGGTTGCGGCCATCACGAAACTCTCGAAACCAATATTTGACGGTGTAATCATACGGAGCACTACATTGTTTCCTTCGCCGTTTTGCCTCTCAAAAAATAATGTTTTATGAGAGAACGAAAATCGTTTTTGCCTATACTCAACATCATGCCAAACACGTCAACAACAATCAGCTGTCAAAACAAAGCTAAAGACAGTATCGCACTGAAATTTGGCATGTCTGCCTAAGTATGAACTGACTTCAAGGCACCATAACCTTTTTTGCAGTAGCACGCGTTTTGGCGGTCAAGGAGGTCACTTTCCACTCCATCTAGTATGTCAACAAACAAAATGATTGAGTTTACTTGCCAGAGAGGTCCTTCGAAAATTTACACCTTCGGACGGCCACCAGAAAGCAGGCAGCACCGATGGTGATGGTTTGGGCCGTCATAACCGCCGATGGTCGCTCTCCGCTCGTATTTTTGAACCGTGGCCGTGGCGTCAAAATGAATGCGATCGTATATCGTGAAACTGTCTTATATAGACAGTATAGAAGCCTTGGACAAACAATCATTTCGGTCGAAGACAGTGGACATTTCAACAAGACTCGGCACCGTCTCACAAAGCACGCGTCAACCAAGATTGGTTAAAAAACAATGTTCTACACTTCATTTCTTCGACACAATGGATTGCAAATTCTCCGGATGCAAATCCGTTGGATTTCTCTGTCTAGGGTATTTTAAAGGCGACGGTTGGCACTAAGAACTTCCAAAGTTTGGACCACCCCAAACAAGCACTTCGCCGGCAATGGGCCAAAATACCGCAGAGCCACTTGCGTGCAGCGTGCGATGCTTTCTTCGGCCGTCCCAAGGCCATTATTCGCCTTCGAAGGTGGACATATTGCAAACTACTGAGACAATTTGAAAATTGATGTATTTTCCAACATTTTTTGCTTTGGCATAATAAAATTTATCAAAAAATAAAAAAAATTATAGCATTTTAAAAAGTTGAAGTTCGAGTCATTCACCCTGTAAAATCGCAAAGGGGGTTTCGTTTGATTACTCCAAAATCGACGGATTGACGGAAGTTTTAAGTTTTCACCCTTCACCTAAGGAGAAGTTGTGGAGAGCCATGATTTCAAATTGGTGCTGATCTGAATGGGGTTTCTCCAGGATAATCCAAAGATCGGGAATGAGGATTATTCCCCATTTAAGATCAGGGCGATGATTGACGCACTAATTAATCCCATGTGTGATGACGCACCGTAGGCTTAAGCTTTCTATGACGGCTGCCGATGTATAACAAGTGAAAAATCTGTTCAGAAAGGAACAAAGGTACCACAACAAAAGCCGTTTGTGATCTATGTTGCAAGCCTACGTCCTTACAATTGCGTTCATATACAGTAATGAATGTTTCAAATTGTTGCTCGATGTTGATGTTTGTAAATGTAGAGTCGAGTACAGTTCCTCAAAACATGGTAATATGTTAGTCAGGGGGTGTATGCCAACAAGAATGAGGTCAGTGGGTTCCGAAAACAATAACGCCCCAGATAAGGCCAATACACATGAAGACCTGAATTTTCCGGTTCACTGAGATGGACAACTTGGATCATTCTGTGAACTGATTTTGACCAAATTTCTTAAAAATTTCAATTAGTGAAAGAATTCAAAATACGGCATCATAACAGGCGCGTCGGACCTCTAAACCAATTGCAAGATGAGTGGGATTTATAACGCAAAATGGTGTTCAGCGATGAGTGAGAACAATCCGCAAGTGACTCTTCAGACACCATCACACATCCACAAAAATTGTACTATATGAGTCAAACGGTTGCCTTATAGTCAATTCTAACCAATAAAGAATATTTGTTTCCAAATTTTCACAATACTCGTATCAATGACGACGATATGTGTTTCCAGCAGGATGAGGCTACGTGTCACACTGCGACAAATACCATCGATTTATGAGAGTCAATGTTTGATGGGAGTGTGGTTTTAAGATTGGGGTCTGTGAATGGTCCGCCAAGACCTTGCAATCTAAGGCAAGGTCATACTAAATCGCTTGCTTACATAGATAACATTGGAACACAATATACCGCGAGTTATTTTGGATATACGGCCCAGAATGCTCGGAAGAGGGGTCAACAAATTGACCCGACAGGACACGCTTTGTAATGCCAATCATGATATTCATATGCTCAAATGTCCAAAGTCGTGTATCTTTATTTAACTGTCCTTTTCTCTAGAAAAGAAAAACACCATTTTAAGAGTCGTAATAAAGGCCTCTGCATGTCTTTTCGCAAGTTTGTCACTGACCATAACTTCACAATTAGTTAAAATTCTGGTTATACAGTAACTCACAATATTGATCACGCTTTTTCTTTAAAAATGCAGTATGCCCTTAAACGACTTGAAGGTAGCTGCGTTTAACTTTTATGATATGATGTTATTGCACTCGAAGTTCCTCCTAACGGTTTATGAAGGTTTTTTGTTTTTTCAATCAAAAGTTTGGTTTTTTTTGTACGAATGCACTTGCAGTGGTATCGTGATCAATTTTGTGAGTTCGAAGCGGTTGTCGAAAAAAAAAAATTTGCGTTACGAATAAAAAAAAGCAGCAAGGTAACAAGTTGGAAACATTCTTTGTTATGTTTTGTGATTAAATAAAATTTAAATATTGGTGTTTTTTTTTATTTAGCTTCTGAATAATGGGCTCGAATAACAAACCACTAAAACAGGCAGAAAAGAAACAAGTTGAGGACCTTTTAAGAAAAATTGTGACCCATCGACAAATTTCGGCAAACTCTTCAAAACTTGCCCTGCAGAAACCAAGCCGGACGCAAAAAGATCTTGTCTGCAGTTCAAGACCGCAAGATTGTTCGAGACTTGAGGATGCAAAAATTTGAAAATGCAGTTCAAATCAAGCACGCACTGGAACGGAAACAGAATATTACTGTTTCGGTGGAAACCGTTCGCAGGACTCTAAGGGCAGCTGGTTTAAGAGGAAGAGCCAAATTAAAAAAGCCTTTGCTTACAAAACGACACCAAGCCTTAAGGCTGAAATTTGCAAGGAGATATTCCGGTTGGACACCTGAGGATTGGACGAGAGTGATCTGGTCAGATGACAGCAAAATTAACCGTTTGGGCTCAGATGTGCGAGAGTTGGTATGGAAAACTCCTGGTGAAAAATTACAACCTCGTCACGTTAAGCCCGCTTTGAAATTCGGTGGGGGATCCATTATTATCTGGGGTTGCATGATGACACAAGGAGTTGGAAACATTCACAGGATCCAAGGACATATGACGTCTTCACCGTATATAGAGATTTTGAGTTGTCATTTAATGGAATCGTTGGTGAAATTCGGTGTTGAAGCTTCGAACATTGTCTTCCAGCAAGACAATGATCCGAAGCGCACAGCTAAAATAACTCAGAATTGGTTAAATGATAGCAATTTAACCTATGGGGGGCTTTGAGAAGAGATCTCCTGCTGCCGAAATCGGCAATTTAGACGAACTCTGGGCCAAAGTCAGGACTACATGGGAAAACATAACGCCAGAGACTTGCAAGAACTTGGTCTATAGCA
Organism: Volucella zonaria; assembly: GCA_963966105.1. Lineage (NCBI taxonomy): Eukaryota > Metazoa > Arthropoda > Insecta > Diptera > Syrphidae > Volucella > Volucella zonaria. The sequence continues at coordinate 233,621,374 of OZ014530.1, read as the reverse complement.
TGCCCAATCGAATTCAAGCGGTTATTGATGCTCGTGGTAGATACACGAAATATTGAGTTTAGGAAACCTTTGTTTTTTTGAAACTCACAAAATTGATCAAGCTTGGTGATTTTTTCTACAGCGAAGAAAAATGTTATTAATTTTAATGTTAAGAATTGAAATTGTTGAAATAAAATATTTAAAAAAAAACTTAAGTCTTTAAATCCCTATTTGTTTTTTAAACCAAATACTCGTATTTTCATTTTTCAGAACATAGCGTGAGTTATTGTATGTTTGTGCCTGTGTTAAGTATTAGTCACTGGCCGCTTGAAAAAACACCTTCAGTTAACACCCCGTTCAATTCAAAATTAATGAATTTACCTAATTTTGAACTTAAGACTTCTGCGATTGTTTAAGCCAATCTGAAACCCAAGAAAGAGGCAGAATGTTTTCAGGTGCTTCCATCATAATTTATGCAACAGTCCTTTGATGGCAGCTTTCAGTTGGATAGCATCATCCCGAGCGCACAAAATACATTTTTCTTTCTTTTGTCTCAAATTTCTCAGCATTTATTGTGTGAAGTGAAGTTCGCTGCCAAGTAGTTCGCCGAGTCGACAAGAATATCAATATCAAATCGTGTGAAGGTTTCGTTTCACCATCTCATCTCACATTCTTCGGCATAAAAAGGGCCTAAACGCAGCCACAATCCACTGCATCCTAGCTAAGTATAGCCGGAAATCGTAGGTCCAGTAATGATTTCCGGAAAAGAAGCAGAAATAAGGAAAAAACACAGCCCAGTACTTGGATTCAAACGGCCCTCCAATATCTTATGTTAGAAGGGCCACCTTAGGTGAATACTTCTTGTGCATCCGTCTTTAACTTAAGTATACTTTTAAATATGAGTACTTCGCCTATTTTGAATCAGTGAAGATACATTCGTAGAACATTTGTTAAAACCCATTTAAAAACGTTGACCTGTTTATTTTCATTTTTTTCTTCCTAGCATTCTTCTGAAATACTCGTACCTACAGAAATATCATGCATACGAGTACGTATATGTATGCCAGTAGTTTCCCATACCAATGCAACTATTTGAAAGCAAGTCCATTAGTTAAGAAATTTCATTTCTAACTTGACAAACGCCTCTCAGCGCTTTGACAATCTGAGCGGAAAAAAGCATTTTTTCCAAGATGTACGAGTAGTGGATAATTGAAAAAAAAGTATCCTGACAAGTATTTTACTCATACCTTTGACATGTTGTAGTATATTTTGAAAAGAAAAAGATATTTCAACTCAAGCAGGATAATACGTTCTATTACTCTGGGACATGAGTAATATTTTATTCGAATTTCGACAAGAAATATCCTTTGCAGGCTCCTAATGTACGAGTGCAATGTATGAGTTCGAAGTTATGCACTTGTTTCAAGAACTGCTTATGATGATGCAATAGACTTTTGAGATTCCCTATTTATGTATGACAATGTTTGCTTCTGAAGATAGTGTATTTGACTAATTGGTAATACATATTTACAAGACAAAATTTTTTGTTAGGAAAATTCTCAAATATTCTATCGAAAAGGTCGTATTACAGTGCGTACTTCTGGTGGCTAAATGAAATTGCAAGGTCTATCTGCTCCTTTTTTCGACTCCTACCCTCGTCGAAGGCTCCGTATTAACACTTTTCGGACAATAGAATGGAGCAGATTCTAAGATTGTTTTCAGTGACTAAAGAATCTTTCAAAAACTGAAATGTATCAGATGAGGCTATGTCGGGACAAGGTCGAACTAGATACATGAAGAAACTAACGAGCGGAGTACTTTTCAAGACAATCTCACTATCAAAGCTGACTCACTGCCTTCATCCCTAAAGTCTATTGGGGACGTCATTGAGGCAGCGGACCAACTAAACGAAGCTTATATCTCAATATTTAAAAGCAGTTGCAAGTTGAAGCATTGTGCAAAAGAATTTTTAATACATCCCACAAGCTTGGAGGGAGGTAACCGTAGTATTTATCCCAAAACCAGACACACCTAAAACTTCTCGTAACTTAGGCCTTACATGGTTTTTTTCATGGGAAGGCTAACCGACGTAACTTAACAGAAATACATCTCTGCAGCCCCACCAATATGCATACAGGAAAGAAAGATCCACGAAGGCCCTCTACTGAATCTTGTGTCACAGATTAAGGTGCTCAGGTTACTTGTAGGGTAAACTCATAGGACGATCTCTCTGCGCACATATCCTAACACCACCGGCAAAAATGAGCAACGAATAGGAGCTAACCTTTTTTAAAAAATGGTTAGCATTGCTAAGTGGGTGCTTAGTCTATAGTTTGCGAACTTCCGTGATACCGGGCTAATTTCGATTTAAATTCCCAGCATTGCTCTCAGCAAAATAAGCTCTGCTGTTAGGTGGCTTTCATATCCCCAATGAAAATTGATTCAAAAAAAGATTTATCTATAAAGACTGATGCATTTTTAAAAGCATCAATTTCTAGGGATGCACCTGTGCTCTCTGCAGTAGAAACTGTCGATTGGGCGTCCGCTGCCAAATCGGACGATAAAATGAGAAGCGAGGAAGGGATGTATCCCTCAGACACTTTGTTTGATGACACAATCGGATGAGTTATGTTCACCATCCGTTAGCACTAATATAGCCATAGATTTTGAGAACAATTTACGAAAATCTACCGGCTACATTAGACTGAAACCTTCGGAGAGGAGACGGTTCAAACAAGCCTTGAACCAAGGTACGCATAATTCTAGGGAACAAGCTCTAGCGATCACCACTTCCAAAATCGTCAACATCGGCACAGAGATTAAGGCAACGCGATCCGACGACTCCACTCCCCCGAGACATGGGAAACAAAGAGAGTCCGAACAGAAAATGCTACAGTGGACAAGGTTCCATATAGCAATATATAGTACTATGTGTCAGGCTGTGTGTAGTCCCGGAAAACATCAATCCCAACATTCTTATTGTTGAGCCAATCGCTCTAATACAGGAAGAGTTATCGATGTTTCGATTCAGCTTCGGGACAAAGAGGTCTACAATCATGACTAGGTGGATCGTGTTTGTTTGCTGCAATGAAGACCCTGCAAATTAGCTGAGGAGTAATTTCTCTAATATCAAGGAAAAATGCGAATTGAATATGATGTCAGTGGAGGAAGATTCATTTCCGAAACCACACATAATAAGGGGGTTCTTTCTGCATGTCCTTAGATGCACAAATGTCAGGTCTAAACAGCAGAACCTGGAGAATACTTCAAAAAGTGGAAGAGAAATATCTCGTACACATGGTCTTTGCTGTTAATGACAGTCCGATGACCTAATAGGATAGGTCGCGTACCGTTTCGGTAAGTTGAAGCTCATTATAAATAGCTCCGACAAAACTCCAGTAACCTCCACCACATAGAGACCACAACTCAACATCTTTAATCCGGCTGCAGCTGAGGGTGATAGAGTACGTGAGCTCCCGTCAACTAACCGATTAACACAAGGACAGACTACTACGAGTGGACCCATAAGTAGAGTTCCTGTACCTCTACCCTCTACTCTAGGAGTCAAGTGGCAGAAAACACAAGTCGTCCTACGAGAGTGGACGAGTGGCCACTCCCTTGGCAATGTTCCCATACGGAGGAGATGTGATAATAAACCGAGCCACATACGGAACCCAGCGTGCAACCGTAAACGATGACGGGTACACTGACGGTTTTGCAGGGGAACCTGCACTGTGGCAAAGACGCCACGTACACCTTTATGCAACGATGCGCAAGAGAGAACATCCCCCTAAGACTAATTCAAGAACCTTGAGCTATTAAGGGTATGATATTTCGCCGACAAAAGGAGATTGCGCTATGTGCCTTCCGAGTATCTGGAGGTGCCTTCGATAATACAAGATATGAATCCATTTCGGAAGCCATATCTAAAACGGTATTAACCATCCGTTAGGTCAGAGTGATGCTCGAAAACCGTCAACGGTTTCCCAGAGGGAGGTGTTCTCTCACCGCTATTGTGTTCAGTTGTCGTTGATGACTTACTAGTTAAAGATAGTAATCTGGGCCATCAAACAATAGGATTTGCCGACGGCTTAGTCATTATAGTGAAGGATAAACAAACTAAATACGTTTGCAATAATGTGCAGACTGCTATGAAGATAGTAAATGACTGGTGTTATTAGCCATGTGGTCTTACCGTCGTATGTATGGTAACACCTGCGGATCAACCCCAAAAGTCATCCGCTAAATACATGCAATGATGATACGACCCATCATCATTAGTATGGAACTACAGCGACTACAAAGACTTGAGGCGTAATGCACACATGCCCCACAGGAGCCTTCATTGGTTTAACCCCACTCTATCTCTTCATAAAAAAGATGGCAATTTGGAACACGGTCAAACTACTACCAACGGAAGAGATTTATCACTTAGATTAAATGAATCTTCTCTCTGAAATATTGACATGATCTGCGCGGTAAATGACCGTCTACGTAAAACTCTGTGCTTCTGCAGAAGGTTCAATCTAGTGATTCCAAGCCGAGGAGCATGGAACTACAAAACCCCAACCTCATACAAAGGTATTGCTGGATCAAAGATGGACACCGCGGTGTGTGCTAGTACATTTGGATCAAACACCGGAATATAGCAACGCGTATTTCTAGCTGAGATACATGTTATTCAGGTCTGCGCAAATCTTATCCTCGATAAGGGAATGAAGAGTGTCCCCATCCATATACTCACGGACACTTAATCAGCTTTTAAAGCATTAACCCCAAATCAGTCTTGCACTACTTCAATTCACAGCAAGACCTCTCCTATAAGAACAAAGTAAAACTTTGGTGGGTGCCTGGTCATAAAGATATTGTCGGAAGTGAAATAGCCGATGAAAGGGCTAGAAAAGGTTCGTCTGATTCTTACACCGGCCCTGAGTCATTCTGTAACATTCCGAATTCAGCAATCAACTCAACAATAAGTAGTTGGGACAACGAAGTGCCTTTATCCCATTGGGAAAACATTTCAGGGTTTCGCCAAGCTATAAGAGCAATCAAACCCTTCCACAGCAAATCTAAGAAATCTCTACAATTCAAAAGATGACGAAACTGCGGAATACATTTTATGTGAATGCATGGCTTTAAGTGCCTTAAGGAGACCATACTTCCATAGAGAAATTTTAATCCCTGGGGAAATTCTCAAAACCTCCACCAGAGAGATTCTGAATTTCCTTAAAAAAAAAAAAATTCTGAAGTCTATTCAGGAGTTCTGATGTCATAGCATCAGGGAAAAAATCCAGTAAAACACGAAGGCACATTGAACCAATGACTGTTTCTTTTTAACCCAAAGAGAGCACAAAGTGATATGAATATCAGGGGGAGGAAGATACGAGTATATCAGTGCGTCCAAATCAGATGAAAATATGGTAGGAAAAGCCTCCACCAGACAATCGACGCGTATGACGTAGGTCTTTTCGTGATCGTATAGATCCAAGGAACGATTCTCCGTAACGAGCCCCATGTCTTGAAAAAAGCTATTTTAGACTGTCAGAAGCCCGACAGCTCCTTGATGCTTTTTGACGTGACATTTCCAAAGAAGTCAAGGATAAGACCCAAATACTTAGCTCAATTGATGAGTCAAGTCAAGCAGGCTTATCTTCCTCGTAAAAAGAACATCCTTAATTTTGAGAAGATTGACTGAAAGCTCATTTCAAATATCACGTCAATGACTATCTGTGCTCGATTCATTGAAGACGTTAAGCAGTGAGTTGACCAACATAAGCATACTTCATAACATTGGAGACAGGGCGACGTCTTGGGAGAAACCCTTGTTTGATCCATCCATCACATATTTGCCGTAATAAGCATCGGCAATCAGCGTCCTATTCCCCAGCATTGCTCTTATCCCCAAACTCGTGATTCGTATACGCTGTGTTATCTCGCTCAATTACAGTGCGTCTTTAATTCTAGGCAACAGATTTCTTAGGGCGCTCTCAAAGGATCCTCCGCGTTGGTAAGCGTGTTGCATCATAGATGGAAGATGCATTTGCTAATCCATTTTTCAAACATGAAACTCGGCCATTCTCTCTATGCTCTTTAAAATGAAGGAAGTCTGATTAGCAGGCCTGAAGCTTTTGGCTTAGGTATGTATGCCAGTGCATGGCTGGCAGTGAAGCTTTCAAAATTACCAGCGATTGGTTTATACCTTTTTGTAGTATAACTGGCCATGCCAACGACTTGAAGCTATCAAAGGAAGCACCAGCATATTTCCTTCCAAAATAGTGGAAGGAAGGCGAAATACAACTGACTTGTGTTCTGGATTATTTAAATGAGATATTGCATCGTCATACGGATACCCGAATAAATCGTTGACTGGCTACAGAATTTCTCGCAACTAGGTATATTGGTATAAGTAATCAGCACCACCAACCATCCAGGAGCATCGGGATGCTGTGCAAAATGCTTTTACCGTCTAACTGAAAGATATTATAGCACGATAGCACAGAAACCAGAGCACATGTCTTTTTAAGGACTGCTAAAGATTGATTGGGGTTCGAAAAATTCTTAGAGGTTGCTTCTCAGATAGTTGGAATGAAGTTGAGCCACTAAACGTATGTGAGATGAGTGAAATACAGAGCGTCACCAACGCAAAAAATTACTTAAAATCTGGCATATTGTCACAGCCCAGTAAAACTGGTGTATCTCTATGTTGCAAACACACTACAGAAGAGAATAACTCTTGGGCTCCCTCACTTATTGTGATAATGATAAATCAAGCAAAGAGTTAAACTGGCCAACCGCTGTTTCATTGGACTAAGAATGCAATTGCGAAACTCTAAGGAGCTTGTATATAAGACTCTCCGCATCGCAGTCCTGCTCTGTGGTATAAAACCTGGACTAGGGCAGGCAGATGGATTTAGCCGTTTTGAATACGAGTATAAGATTCTCCTTTTAGACCCGTTTCCATTGACGAGCTATTGAAGCAGAAAATACTGTGTAAATTGTCAGAAAAATTAGCGTAAATAGCCTCATATCGTTAGGCTATAAAGAATAAATGCACAATAACTTTCCGGCTAGAGAAGTCTTCAATCTTAATCAAGAGAGACAACGCAGCAGAGAAATCCTTAGTCATCTAGAGGCAGTTAGCCAAAGACTGATTTAGCCGAAGAAGATTTTTGGTTAAGGACACCCCAAACTGTAAGCACATAGAGAAAAGGTATCAAGAAGTGATGATAATAGTTCCAATAATATCGAGAGTGTGAGTTTTTCCTCAAGAACTAGAAAAAGTAACCATCTTTAAGCCCCTCAAGAAAGAAACTCTAATGAATTGTGAAACCTTCGCAAGTTGCAACCGCTGCCAAATTTACACATTATTGATTTTACAAAAGTGCTTGAGGGTGTCAACAGAGAGTTATTTGGGATGCGCTGCGTAGAAGGGATATTTCAAACATACTTAGAGCTATTATTAAAGCGACATTCGAAAAATCAAATGTCACATTAGCAAAGAGAAAGATTATCAATGCTAATCGAAATTCAAGGTGACATCACCAATTCGATTTTTATTGGCTGAAAACGATCTGCTCCGAAGTTAGATAAATTTTTGCATTCAAGCTCAAACACCACTATTAGCCGTCATCCTGGAATCCAACTCATGCTGCAGATTTAAGCTAAGGCGACTTTAAGTAATAAATTAATGTGTTGTTACTCTCGAAAACATGGAGGATGAATATTTTAGGCCTTAATATTTCGGCTATCAGGATTCAATATAAAATCTGTGATGTTTATGGGCGTAATTCTTAGGAACTATCCTTTCCTATCATGAGAAAACTGCAGGCTTTTTTGAATCAGTGTCGGTTTCATAAAGAAATTACTTTCGACAAGTCGAAGTCGACGGTCGTTTCGACGGTCCAATTCGCTTATTCAGGTTAGAAGATGAGTCACTGCAATTAGTAAGGTGAATGATGAATAACTGATACATTTTACATATTACCACAGTCTAGACGATTAACACGGCAAGGATCACGAAACCGCACTGCTGTGTGTAAAACACCGTATCTATGTACATAAGTAGCAACCTTTTACATAAACCATTTAATGACTATCGCCAACAAACGGCGTTTCTATTGAATCCTGCAAGAGTTCCCGTGAACATACACAACTGCTAAGCACTAAAACAAGGGTACTACATGAGAACCCCTAAAATACCTAAAACTTCATTTTCCAGAGTATAAACAGAATCACAATATTTACTTTCTGCCTGACTGTTACCATTAACTAAAAACTAAAAATCCCTTCATCAGCCAAGTTTAAACTTACACTAATCCTCCCATAAATAGTCGCTCTTAACGAAACACCCTTCAATCAGTCCTAAGGACACATTCCTTTCATTGCCTTATTTCACGGATTAAAAAACTACCCAAGCATACCCTTTTACTTCAATAATCTCCTTCCACCTAAGGCCCTTCCTTCTAATACCAGCAGTCTCAATGAGTAAAAAAAAAAAAAAAAAAAAAAAAACAAGAAAACGAGGAAAAAACAAATCAAATTTACTATAAACCTCAAATCATTTTCTTCTCTTGGTGCTTCTCATAGAAACAGATACAAGGACTACGAACGAGTATATGAAACATTATTAACAAATGAAATCCCTCTAATCCTGCTCTCCTCTCAAGCTATGTACGAGTATATCCCGAGTCCTAGGCAAAAAGGATTTTTCCCCCTACCGGGCGCCATCCTCCCTTTTAATATCGCGCATTAATCTTATGTGATTTACTATGTGAGCTAAATTAACTTTAACAACGCTGCCATTACTAATGTTCTCATCATAATAGCGCCATACCAAAAAAAAAAAAAAAAACAGAAACTCACCAACCCAAAGTACGTACCCGATCCGCCCATGTGTATAGAGAGACATGGTCGTACCGAGGGTGGTATGGTAAAGTATGGCAAAGCAAGGCGCAGTACCCTCTCTTTGGCAACGCATAAGTCCTATAATTGCATAATTTGTATTCAATTCTTTAATCTGGGTTTTTTTTTTTTTTTTCATTCTGTTTTCTTTTCTTCTTTATTTTTTGTGGTATATTGCTCATTTCTCCGTTTACAGTTGAAATCAACCCTACGAACTTACGCCAAACACCCTCCCGAACACTGCTACGGTTCTTATTCTCTTGTTATTTTGTGTTTTCTTATTCCACTTTGGCAAGAACTTTCTTAACCCTATCAGCTTATATTGTGGTCCCGTTTTTTTTTTTTTTTTCCAGTCTCCTTATTCTCTAGGCTTTGTGGGGATGTGTTCGTTTTTGTGTTGGTACGTGATGAGTGTGTTCACAGAGTATAGTATGTACTGTCATAGAGGATAGACAATTTTTATAGGCGTACACTTATTCGAGAAGAAACACTCAGATGTTTCCTTCATTGTATGCGTTTTGTTGGAATTTATAACTTTGCCCCAAAGTCCAACTAAAACAACAAACGAAACAGATGAACAGAAACAGAAAATGAACGAGCAATAAACGGAGGAGAGACTACGAGTACCTATGGAAAACATAAATTGGAAGGAAAGAAAACTCTTTGACCCACAAATTCAGTTATATTAATTAAATTATAAGTAACATATAGTAGTTATGTAAGAGGTCTTCTTCATTCGTGGAAACACATTTTTTTTTAAGGTTGACGGGTAAAGGATGGCCCCTATAGCCCATACAGAATTGGCGACAATGGCGATATCAGTGACGGGTAAACGGGTGAGCAGATAAACTACCCTGCAGAGATGGCGATGACAGTAATGAAGAAATTTATTGATTTTCTCTCAGTTTTTATATTTTCTTTGCATCGCCGTCGTCGCGTTGACGACTTTCGACACTTTTCTCTTCTCCCACATACCTACACAGTCTCATGTTGTTTCTTTTTTATTTTCTGTTTTCTGTTTTCTGTTTGTTCCTTCAAAACTGTTTTAACTGTACGTACATACGAGTATGTTATATGTTATCCCTCGAATTACAAGGTTTCGAAAGAAGGTAGAAATATACATGTGTACATTTATAGAAAGAAAATTTGTAAACCCCTTCTTACCTCATCAATGAATTCGAAATCGCTTCCTTCGTATTTTTTCTTTTTAGCCTCAACACCCAAGGATGACATCAACACTAGGCATACCGTTGTTATCAAAAGTAAACACTTCATATTCGTTTTGTTTGTATTTGTGTGTGTGTGTGGGCAAAGGATTTTTCTTTCTATTTTTCTATTTTTCTATTTTTCTATTTTTTTCTTTTTTTTAACTTTTTTTATTTGACTCTCCTCGCACTTGTATTTGAAACTCCCACCCTTTGGATGAGTTGTTCTTTTCTTTTCTTTTCTGCTTTTTTTTTTTTACTTAAATTTTCTTCTACCGAAAAAAAAAAACACAATTTTTGGAAATTAAAACGCACAAAACTTGTCACTAATTACAATGGCGGCTTTCATGTAGACCGTTAATTTCTTCGTCGTTCGGAATTTTCTTCAAAAATCTGAACCGAAACAAAAAGTTTTGTTAGGTGCTTTTGGAACCAAAGGATAACCTTTTTTTTTTGTTTCTTTCTATTTTGTTGGTGGTTTGGTCCTTATTATTTTGATTTGAGGATTTTAGAAACGTCCGTACTATTCTCAAGAACCGTCGATTTCGAACTAGTGATGGAATTTTTTTTATGAGACTTGGAAGCGCACTATAATACTACAAGTGTTCGTTGTGCGCATATACTCTTACCGAAAGCCTTGGTGTCGTGGTGTCGTGGTATTTTGGATTTTTTGCTGAGCAAAACTAATGCAAAGCCAATTGTGATGATGATGCCACCGTAGAGGACTGAAGTTCGCGTTGCAACCAGAGAAAAGGATATGCGAGTTCGAGTGCTAGCGCTCGTATTTTGTGTGGATGAAAATGTTTCCCCAACTGGAGAGGCGATCATTGGAGAAGGGATGTTTAGTCAGAGGGTGGTTGATAAGCTGGTGGACTTGTGGACTGGCCACAGCCATTGAGTAAGGGAAATCACTCAATTTTACTTCTCTCAAGAGCAAAAATAAGTGTTCATTGAAGGGTATAATTTTAATGATTTCTGAGGGCAAACGAGTAAACACGTTGAGATTTATCGTTCAGTATTTTGGGAGTGTTGCAATATTGCGCTGCAAATAAATCGCCATAAACACATAGGCGCATGTAGCCTCAGTCTCAGGTGATTAGTTCGAAATATTTAGTATGGTCTTGCGCTTATGTCCTCCAGTTAGGTACATCAATTTCGTTTAGGTCTCCGTGAACGCAAGCTTAGGCGGAGCCTTTTTTAACCGCGTTATCCCTGGAAGACACCGCAAGAATTTTCGCCTTTCGCGTATCCCAAAATCTCTCACTAACTCCTATGCCGCCAACATAGACCAGTTGCCACGCTGATAACGTGCTGTAGCAGACGTCACAATTGATATGCTGGGTTTCATCCGATCGCCACCAAGAAATGCCGGTAAGCACCTGCAGCTAAACAAGAACCGTACAAAGCGGCTTTGCAACGAAGGACGAAAGTCGATCGTGAGGTCTGCGAGCAGAAAAGATAAGAAGAACATCGCCTTATGCAGAAGAAAAAGCAGCGCGCGATCGGATATATTGTGAAGTTGAACTCCAGAAATAACGTATGGAAGTTCAAACATGTTCGAACGAAGAAGACCCTTTCAGAAACCTGTAGAGATGAAGAATGAAATATTGTAGTAGAGTGACAGAATATAGAAAAACTTTTTCTGAAAACTACAGGATGACTTACTCGAACTATAACTTTTTAAAATGCTATAATTTTTTAATTTCTTTATAAATTTTATTGTGCCAAAGCAAACAATGTTGGAAAATACATCAATTTTCAAATTATATCAGTAGTTTTTAATATGTCTGCTTTTGGCGCGAATAATGGCCTTGAGACAGCCGAAGAAAGCATCGCACGCTGCACGCAAGTGGCTCTGCCGTATTTTGGCCCATCCCCGGCGAAGTGCTTGTTTGAGGTGGTTCAAACTTTGGTATTTTTTAGTGCCAACCTTCGCCTTCAAAATACCTCAGACAGAGAAATCCAACGGATTTGCATCCGGAGAATTTGCAATCCATTGTGTCGAAGAAATGAAGCGTGGAACATTGTTTTTTAACCAATCTTGGTTGACGCGCGCTTTGTGAGACGGTGCCGAGTCTTGTTGAAATGTCCACGGTCTCCGACCAAAATGATTGTTTGCCCAAGGCTTCAATACTGCCTCTAAGATAGTTTCACGGTATATGATCGCATTAATTTTGACACCACGGTCCAAAAATACGAACGGAGAGCGACCATCGGCGGTTATGAAGGCCCAAACCATCACCATCAGCGCTGCCTGCTTTCTGGTGGCCGTCCGAAGGTGTAAATTTTCGAAGGACCTTTCTGGCAAGTAAACTCGGTCATTTTGTTTGTTGAAATATTGCTCGATAACAAATGGCAACTCATCGGAAAAAACCAAATTCGGCAACTCACCACTTTCGTGCAAGTGTAGCAATTCCTTCACTCTTTCGACTCTAACTTTTTTCTGTTGCGGTGTAAGATCGTGTGCTTTTTGGAACCTCAATGGCGTGAGCACAAGCTCATTTTTCAGTATGTGTTGCATCCGTTCCAACGATATATTGAGCTCACGAGCCATTTTTCTTCCACTTCGACGCGGATTTCGCTCAATTCGTGCCTTCACTTTCCGAACCATTTCTACCGATGTTGCTGTTTTTTTTATGACCACCTCCATAGCGTTTTGCAACGCTGCCAGTATCACGGTAACGAGCTATGGTTCGAGACACAAATGAATTATTCACGTTAAGGTGCTGGAGGGCTCTAACGATAGCTACTTGTGGTTTTCCAGCTAAATATAAAGCAATCACACTATCACGTTTGAATTCCATCGCGTTCAAATGGCTTGTAAATAATAAAATTATCTGTCATCTGTCATGTGTCAAAATTTGAGCTCACTGTCATGAACGGTTTGGAAATTTTAGCATTCTGAAGTTGATTGCAGTTCGAGTTAGGCAGGGTGTATATAACCTCAACGAGGTCTAACATCCCGCCGAGCAGAGTACACCATTCAACTTAGACGATAATACCCTAAATTTCCGTCCATCTGATCGAAACAAAGTAAGGCTAGCAATATTTAAGCTGAAAACCAACAAAGCAGCTGAACCTGTCCGCTTACCGCCCGGCAATGACTTTGTGGATGTAAACACCTACTCATTGCTCACATCTGGTCAGAGGAGTGTATGCCTGATGAATAGAATCTCAACATCCTTTGCACGATCCACAAAAGAGAGACCCCAGCTATAGAGGTATTAGTTTCCTCAACATTGCATACAAGATCTTATCGGCCATATTGGGTGAATGTTTGAAACCCTTCGTGAGCAATATGATTGGTTTCCGACCAAAAAATACACAATCAACCAACAGATCCCGGGAAAAACTCAAGAAGTTCAAGTCGATACCCAGCACATTTTCTTCGGTTTTAAGGGCACATATGACAGCATTTATGTAAACAGACGAGATATATAGAGCCATGTCAAGTTCTTGCATCCCTGCCAAACTCGTCCGTCTTTGACTTCCGTCAAAGTCGGTAACGAATTAGCCTTTGGGCTAATGTCAAAAAAGGTTTTAAACAAAGCAACGCGCTATCATGTAAGAAGTCACAAAAAAATAAAAACCAAGCATACGAGTATGCTATCAACAAGAAGGGACACACGACACCGACGAATGTCCGATAGAATGCCATAGTCGATAGCTTTAATTTCGAGGTAGTAAGGGACTTTGTCTACAAATACTGCTAACAACACTTCAGCAGAAATAAAACGAAGAATCACTCTTGTCAATTGCTGCTTTTTAGGCTAAAAATTCAAAGAAGGCCCTATCCGAAAAAGCTAATGAGACTTGTATACTAGTACAAGACCTTTTTTTTAATGCCTCAGCATGTGTTAAGTCTTTTTGGAAAATGGGATAGAGAGAGTAAGAAAGATGTTTGGGCTCAGTGGCTATTTCGCTACATGGGTCGCATCCAACATTTAATGGGGAGACTAAATTCTTAGGGGAAGTTGGCTTGATGTTGATTTCTAGTCAACTACTCGTCTTGCTTGATTTCCGTTCACTGAAAAAATGGATGATATGTCTTTCGGGCGAGGCCGGGGTTCGAACACCGAACCTTGCGATTTAGAAGCCAGTCCACTACTACTTGAGCCACGGCTATCCATCATCCCTGCCCTATTTTATGGCGCTGAAGCATGGACTCTATCGGAAGCGGATGAAGATATCCTCCGCCGCTTCGAGAGAAAAATCTTTCGAAAAATGTTCGGTCCCGTTTGCGTTGATGGGCATTAGTGGTCTGAGATAGCTAGGACATATAATGTAGATCAAATGGACGGCAATTCTCCGGCGTAGAAGGGAGCCAACTTAGAAATTAGGATGCAGAACTGACGGCACTTTACTAATGGCCGGGCGAACTGGAGAGATTTGTTAGTTGAGGCCCACGTTCATCCTGAAGTGCAGCGGATCTTAGTGGCATTGTTGAAGAGTATAACCTGCACGACATTACCCTTAATAACGAAGTCCAGCTCATAGATTTCGCGGGGGGGAAAACACTGCCTTAGTATCGGCTCTCCTCTTCAATATTCATAAGGGGATTTGACAAATTCTCAATTTATTAACCGCTTACCAGATTGACCTGTATGATAGATGTTCGAACGTTCCGACCAGCGAACATTGATTTAGAACACGGTACCTTGTCAGCATGCAGTTACGGCTATCTCGAAGATCGCAAAGGTAAGAAAATACTGTAGCAAATGTTAACATCGACTGGATACTATCGCAATAAAGTATTAAGACCTTTGACAAACGAGTCTCACATAGTAGGTAGGTAGGTAGGTCAGAGTGGCTGTTGGAAACATCAACCCACTTAGGCCTATTGGCACATTGTGATGCCACTAATTGAACCAGTTTGAGCTCACGATGAAGCGTAGGAGACTGTTTACGTATATATTTCTCAGATCATTTAGGTCAATGGGGAAGAAAACTTCTAAGTGAAGAAAGAAGGAGAGAGCTGGACATACTATACAGAGTAGGTGGAGGATTGTCTCCTCTTCCTCCTCGCCCATGCAGCTTCTGTGCTACTGTAGCTTTATTGACTCTTTCTTGAATGTTAGGTTTCCAGCTTAATTTGAGGGAGTGTGTATAATTGGCGGAGTACCTCTGCTAACACATCTTTTAGCAGAAGCCTCACCCAGTTTGGAGTTGATTATCCTGCTGTTTAGCATAAGACTGATCAACTCCCCAAGTGAGTCGTCTACCTGCAGATTTGACAGCGCAGTCGTGTTTGCGGATTTGTTGACGTTGTTAAGTCCACCCTCTATGTCCAGGGAAGTAACCATTGTGAACTTTCTATATTGTAGGGATCGTTCGATGTGGCTAGTCAGTGAATGCAGAGTCGTTTCTCCCTTAGTAGCTCAAGAGATTCTTTACTGCCAGTATCGTGTTCTTAAGGCCAGATGCTGCATTGAAATTTCTTTGCAACCACAACGAACCACCTGATTCGGAGAAGAATGGCTGCATTCATATGCTGTGAAACAAGAAGCGAGCTGCATAAAAGGACCAGTGCAGAAAGATCGGACTAACACAGGCTTCTCAGGATAAAAAAGAGGAGCGCAAATAAAGGAACAAATCTTGTGGTGATTTAAAAAAAAAAATACCCAAAACTTATACTTTTCAAACGTTGTTGCCTGTGGAAATCTATATGTTACCTATGGGGAAACAAAGAAATACTATTGCATGTCTGTTGGAATGAGAAACGAGAATTTTGTCGGAGGCAGAAAAGAACATGACAAGGTCACGAGCAAAAATTGAAGCCTTCAAAAATGAATATGCACATTTAATACAAGCTTTAACTTAAAATTAAACTTAAACTTAAAACTAAAGTTGGTTGAAGTTGTAAAGGAGAACGGATTTGAGGTAGTGAGTGTTGCGGTGAAAGTCAAAGACAGTAGGGTTTGAATTGATCTTTCGTAGCATACGGGAGATGGGTTCGTTAGCGATAGGGTTGGTAAACAGAAAAGACGAGGGGTACATAGATTACGAGGATTAGCATTGAGGAAAATTAAGTTGTGAAGAGATGCGCATTCGAGTCGATGAACGAAGAGAAAGTCGGCTGCATGTCTGCGTTTCGCAATAGTGTTGACAGGGGGCAGAAAAAAGGATCATCCCGGGGCATACCTCGAAGAGCAAATCGAAGAAAACCTGCGCTGGATGCTTTCGATTCTCGAGGTATGAACACGATGATATGGGAACCACACTTGGCTGGCGTACTCTAGGCGCCCCCTCCTACAAAGGTAATATAGAGGGACCTGGTCACGTATGGGTTGGTGAATTCTTTGGACCATCGTTTTACAAAACCTAACGCAGAGTTGGCGTGAAGGATCACTTCACCCATATGTAAACGCAAGTTGAGCTCCCTATCACACAAAATGCCGTGGTCGCGAAGAGATTAAATGGAGGAGATAGGTTGGCTGTGGAGAAGGTAGAATCAAGAAGGAGATTCGTCCCGCTTATGTGAAAAGGTCATGGATTGGCATTTGGGGATATGCAGTTCCAAACAATTTTTGTGGCACCAGATCGAAAAACTATCAAGGCCTTTTTAATGGAGGAAGGAGTTATGGGGAGATTAAATGGTTTTGAAAAATTTCATATCGTTGACGTAAAGGGAGACAGACGAGTGTTTGATGATCCTATCGAGATCATTTCTGGTTAACATAAAAAGAAGAGGGCCGAGATGGCTACCTTGTGGAACTCCAGAGGTTGCCAAAAATAGAGCCGACTGAGCTAACCTAAAACGAACACTGTAAAAACGGGTTTCGAGGTAAGAGGATATCCATGTTAACAGTATGGGTTCAAAGCCAAGGGCAGATAATTTGAAGAGTATTAATCTATGACCGATTTTATTGAAGGCATTGCTAAAATCAGTTGCAACTATTGTACATCGACTTCGTTACTATTCTCTAGGATAGAGAGGGCAAAGGATACGAAGGAAACCATGTTGTCGAGGGGAAATAAGAGATTTGCATTAGAAGCTTAGAGCTTCGTACAAAATGCTTTCGAAGTGTTTGGGTATTTGGAGAGTTTAGCGATTGTTTATTTCGTTCTTTGATACTTTTTCTTTGGATCGGGGTTATGAAGGAGGTTTTCGAAGCCGGAAGAAATTGTCCTTGTAAAAGGGATAGACGAAAGAGATTAGAAAGGGCAAGGAAAAGAGAGGAAGAACATTTTTTTAAGAAATATGACAGGGAGGCTCTCTGGGCCTTATATTCGATATAAGACTGGTCCCAAGGTGAGAGAGAGTAGTGGGCTACTGGAGAAGTTCAATAGGTAATTAAAATAGGATGGATCTGGTACAAAGGAGTGGTTGGGGAAGGATTGTTTGAAAAATGTGGCAAATAGGTTGGCAATGGTGAGTGGATTGGTTGATGGTTTGTTGTGGAAAGAGAGGGAAGGAGGGTAGCCATCGGACTTTTTTTTGTAGTTAACAAATTGAAAGAAGGGCTTAGGGTCGTTTATAAGGTTGACTTGCGCATTGTTAAGGTAGTGCTGGTAAAGGGAATCGTAAAGTGAATCGGTGAAATAAAGGATCTGGTGCGAAGGAAAACAGCCCATAACTTGTTTCCCTTATTTTGGAAAGAACGAAGCTTGCGATTATAGCAGGGATGACTAGTAGATGATGTTTTAAGGCGGGAAAACGGAACGTAAACGGAAAAAGAATTAAATATTTCTCTATAAAAAAATGGATAAGGCATCATTTATAATAAGGTTGTGAAAGTTAAAGGGGGGTCCATTGACCTAGTCACTGATTTCGTGAAAGTTTGCTTTATGAAAGTCGTAGGGAGTGAACGGAACTGAAGAGTTATGAAAAAACAAGACAAGAAGGGGCGGGTGGTAGTTATCGATTGTTGAGAGGTTGCCTGCCCATGTAGTTTAATATGCCGCTAACTTGGCATAGACTTGAGTCTCCTAAGTGATCAAAGAAGAGACATTCCTTAGCTGAGTTGGAATTTGAAGCGATGAAAAACGACTGATCTTCTGATGGAGTCCACTGTAGCTGAGGAAGATTAAAGTCGTCAATAGAGTCAGACATGTCAATTAAATTCTCGATTGCATCGATAGCAAGTTGGTAGGATTTGATAGGTTGAGCTGGTAGCATCTAATAACATATAACGTAAAGGGACTTGAAGGGGAGTGATATTTTTATTGTGACAAAGTCGACTTTGGAGGATGAAGAAATGATGTTGGGAGAAGAATGAAGGCTGTTATGGGTCGCCAGTAGGACGAATCGTCGTCGCGAAAAATATTAAAAGTAGGCAAAACAATTCCTGGCTCTTTATGCCGGCAATCAGAAAACAGTAAGATCTTAGTGTCGGTGCGGAGGACATAATACGGATGATTTCTGCAGATTGTATGGCAACGATGATCAAATTTCCGCTGTTAGTCAGAACGAAACATTGAATTTGGACAATTTGTTATACCTGACCCGGGCGAAGGGAATGTTATCATATCCAAGCGCAAATTTTTTGAAGCTGTTTTGAAAACGGCAAAGATGTGTCAAGCGTCCAAGGTGGCAATAATACATACTTTGGGGTAGTTAGGGACCTTGTCTATCTACATATTGTAGACTTCGCTATTAGTCCTGATATCCACACTAGGAAGTTGGAGTTACACGAATTGGCCATTGGAATGGAGTGATAAAGCCCTCTCACAAGCACCTTAAGTGCGTCTACGAGTACTCGTATGTTGTCGCTGATGTCGCTGAGAAGAATGAATAAGGACGCCGTAGGTTGTTTTGAGAGAAGAAATTGTTGAGTAATCTTTCATCCAGTTAGCATAACTATTCAATTCAATTTATTTATTTCAAACAGATATCACTAATATTATTTTTATTTATTACTAAGGTTTTTATTCTCAAAAAAAAAAACAACTTTATTCTCTTTAATCCAAACTTCGGCTAAATTATATTTTTAAAATTAATTCTAAAGTATCCTACGCCAAACCTATTACATCAGCATGAGGTGTCACTAAACCTTTTGTGGACTTGTAACCCAGACGATGCGTCGACAGAAAACGAATGCTCGTGTGCTAACTTATTACTGTTCCCACGGGAACATTGTTTATACTAATGTCCAACTTATGCGTCGTTAACTTATGTACATAGACATTTATCAGCGGTTTTTTTTTTGTGCTTTTTAAATGAATGAATTGTCTTTGGAAATACAAATTAAAGGTTATCAACTTATTGCTTTTTGTGGGCATTCATGTTACTGGTCCAATAATGTGTTTCTTTTGTTTATTTTACGAATGTTTCCCGGAAGACTGTTTAGTAGATTTGGCACAATACAACTTAAAGTTCGTGCTCCTTATTCATCTGTGATGGTTGGAAATTCGAGCATCCCCTCTGTTCGTCTCCTTATATGTATCTGGCGATTGATTTGTATCCGATGTCTTGGATCGTCAAAATACTCCGATGTTATATTATACCCATTTCGTAGATCTGATTCACTTTTAGAATTCGCATGTCGCTGATGTTGTATTTTGATATTAGCTTCCTAGCTCTATCTTGTATAATTTGCAGCTTATCGGAGTTGACGATTTGAATTGAAGAGATGCATGCGCTAATAAGGATCCTTTAAGCTTATTCCTGAGATGAATTATATGTGCTTCCCAAAGACAGTGACAAGCGATGGTAATGCCTAGTTATATGTATATTACATACTCGTAGGTATCAACAAGCTGTATTTCCACATCTATATGTCCTCAGAACACTCTGGGACTTTGGGTAGCTTGGCTGCGGATATGCATGGTTTTTTTTAATTATTTGTTAGTAGTCCATTATCATGACACCATTTGCTAGCTGCATTGAGGATTGAGCTATCATTTTCTGGCGGTATACTCCCCTTGAAGCACGTCAGACGTTCATTGGTGTACATTATTAAAAGTAGGGGGTCAAGCTTACAACCCTGAGGAACTCATATTGAACTCGGTGTTCATCGCTGTAGCTTTCATTGATTTTGACGTCAAAAGTGCATGAAGAAAAGTAGTCCCTAATTAAGTTCGCTAAGCTTCCTCTAATGCCCATTCTTTTAAGAGCGCTGACACTCGCATTATGGTCGAGCGTATTAAAGGCTCTACTGAAATCTAAAAATATCAGCAGAAAGTGGTGACTGGTATTGATCAAATTAACAATTTTTTTAACAAATTGATTAGTTCTTTTTTTCCTTTTGAAAGCCAGACTGTTTCTCGCTGATTAACTTATGTTTAGAGATGAAACCCCATAAACGATCTGTACGACTTGTTCATAATCTTTTCTATGGACGGCAGTGTTGGACGATAGTTTTATTGCTGTTTTTTATCGCTTGCCTTATGGATTGGCCATACAACCGCCTCCTTGAGTTTTTTTTTCGAACTGTTGCTGCAGATAATGTCAAGTTTATTAATTTGGTTACTATTGGTGCAAAGATACGTATTAGCATAAGTCAGCGGCTCTTATTTCATCTGATCTCGTGGATTTTTGGGCGTTAAGTCTATATATAAAACTCTTACTTCAATACTCTCCACATCCCCGAAGGATATTGAATCACGAATCATAGTACTTTTTGTGTCTCGATGCTACTGTGTTGCTCGTGTGTATTATGAATGCAGGTTGTTGAGAAAAAAGTGTTTGCAAATTTATTACATAATTTCGTTGAAGTCCCGGATGCACAATTTTTCTTATTCACGTTGTCTAACGATGGCTGTTTACGACTTAATAACGCGTTTGTTCACATCTACGTCTAATATACTTTTTTGATAGCTCGGATTTGTTTCGTAGTTTTGTTTTGCCGCTGTGTTTATTCGTCTATTTACTTAACTGCGTATCTTTTTCTATAAGGTGTTATACATATGTTCAATTATTTCTATTGTCTTTCCATGTCCCGTAGGGTGTTTTTTATTTACTTATTCTCAATCCAGAAATTCGTTATACGAGTAAATATCCAACAAATACTCTTTGTGAAAAGAATAAATCGGTAACATAATTGAAAAGTCAATATTTCACTTAGTGTATTTTACACTGTGTTTCTACAGTGGGGGGATCTTAAAATTCTTATTTCTCGCAGTAATGTACTTGAAGCTAATGTAAATATCTATGATATTAGCTTTATTTAACAGATAATTTAATGACACATTAGTGTTTAAATATGATATCGGGCATATGCGCTCCACGGCTAGCTCGAATGAAACGCAATCGTGAAGTCCAATTTTCAACAACCTTATCGAGCAACTGCTGCCGTATATCAGCAATAACACGGCGAATTCTATCTTCAATCCAACGTCTCTTTTTTATCGACATAGTGACATCACACGTGGAGACCAGTTAACAGGTCCATTACGCGAAATTATGCGCTCAGCAGATGTTTTACGCAATAAATTGATGGTGTCGCGCGCTATGTGGCATGTTCGCCATCTTCTTGAAACTAAAGGTCTACCACGTCAATGCCATTTAACTGAGGAATGTTGAAGTCAGAAATCATGTTTCTACAGCGCTTTCCATTGATGGTAACATTCTGGCCGGTATTGTCCTTAATGAAATATGGGCCGATGATTGTACCAGTCCATAAAGCACACCAAACAGTGAGTTTTAATGGTTGTGAGGGCGTCTCGACAAAAGCTGCTGGGTCTTCTCCACTCCAAATTCGTCAATTTTGCTTGTTTACATATCCATTTAACCAAAAATGAGCCTCATCAGAGAATAAAATTTTGCGTTGAGGATCAAGCTGAATCCTGTTTTCTGCCCATTCGCCGAAACTACGACGCGCATAATGGTCACGTGGTTTCAACTCTTGCACGAGCTAGATCTTATAAGCTTTTAAGCCAAGATCTTTCGGTAAAATCTTCCATAAAGTGGATGGGCACAGCTCCAATTGCTGGCGAATCGACTCATTCGGATTCTTCTTAACACTGCGTTCCACAACGGCAATAACTTCTTCTGTTCGCCCTGTTTGTCGTCTTTGAGGATGCTTACTATCCACTAGAGTGTACGTGGTGCGAAAACGACTCATCGTGTTCCAAATAACTTGCAAAGATGGACGATTATGTCGACCGTAAAATAAGTTTGGCGAACCGAACATGGTTTTCAAAATAAATTTGCACAATTCACACGCGTTGTCCTGGGGTTAATCTATTCGTCGTAAAATGACAAAATGTACTAAACTAACCACAAATCAACTTTCAACTGTCAAATTGACAATCTGTGGAAACAGTGTTGCCAGTTTAAAAACTAAACCTCTTAAAGAAAAAGGGCTGTCGCAGTAAAGAATTTTGTTGTTGTTAACTTCAATCTATAAGAGTTTGATGACGACCTGAGATGATTCTAATTTGGTGTCTTTGATGCTACTACAACTCCCTCCCCATGTTTGAATGCTAACATTGTAACTTGGAGTGCGCAATTGCGTAGTAGAACATATTTAGTATTTTCTCAGAGCAATGTGGTTTTAACAAATACAGTTGACATAGCATATGTTTTCACCTCTTGTGAAACAACTGGAGCTACCTCGACAAATTATTAAAATAATTAAAACTGCCACGATTGTGAGCACATAAAGACAATTTTGCACATAAAAACGAATGAAATGTAACATCACTTTCAAGCGAATAGGACCCTTTTAAGTATTATAACATACGAGTACCAATATCTTCACTTTCTCGTTTATCACCAATTCGTGCCGCAATATTTGTAAATCTTGTCGGGGTCTTATCACCGAGTCTGCTATGTTGTTATTCGCGAATGAAAATACCATATCGTCAGCAAATGCTGACCACTAAATAATTGTTGTAACACTAAGTTGATATAGATCAAAAACAAAACTGGTCCTAAGACTGAGCCTTGAGGTACTCCATCACCCGCTGATTTCTGCCGGTCAAATAAGACATGGACCAATTGTGAATTATCGCTTTTAATTCAGCTTTGTACGATTTAACTAGTGGTGTGCTATGATTTACCATATCAAACGCCTAAAGCAATACAATTAGCATTATTATTTTTATTATTATTAAGACCATCATATAATGCACTACAAAACTTTAAGATTGCGTCATCTGTTGATTTGTTTTCACGAAAGCCAAATTATTCATTAGCAAGAAGTTAACTTTATTTAAGGAACTACTACTTTTTTATAAGCTTTTCAAATAATTTACTTATTGTTGGAATATACGATGATTGTCTGAAAATTTTCCCACCGAACAATGATACAAGACATTTTTTCTCAAATTTTTTTTCTTTATTTTTCTACATAGTCTCCTTGTAAATCTACACACTTCTCCCAGCGATGCTCCCATCTCTCTAACCCGTCTAAATAGGACTTTGCGTTGTTCTCTGCAAAATAATTGTTCACGAAGGTGATTGCCTTCTCATTTGACGAAAATCTGTGTCCTCCGAGCGCAGTTTTTAGATGAGGGAACAAAAAGAAGTCACTTGGGGCTAGATCTGGTGAATAAGGCGGATGGCCAAGCAGTTCAAACCGTAATTCATGGATTTTCGCCATGGCAACCGCTGAGGTGTGAGACGGCGCGTTGTCTTGGTGAAACAGGATTTTCTTTTCCAAGTAATGATGCGTAGTATGCTCCTGAAATGGCTTTTCTTTTTTGAAGATAATCGATTAAGATAACTCCTTTACTATCCCAAAAAACAGTCGCCATCACTTTCCCAGCCGAAAAAACAGTTCTTGCTTTTTTTGAAGCCGGATCGCCCTTTGCAGTCCACTGTTTTGACTGAATTTTTGTTTCGGGCGTATAATGGTGTATCCAAGTTTCATCTACGGTAAATAATCGGCGCCAAAACTCGGATTTATTGCGCCTAAACTGCGCCAACAGAGCGTTGGAAATGTTCATTCGAACACATTCTTGGTCTAACGTAAGCAAACGAGGCACCCAACGCGCGGACAACTTTCTCATGCCTAAATCTTGATTTAATATGTAACAAACACGTTCTTTGGACATTTTTATAACCTCTATCTCTCTAACTTTAATTCGGCGGTTGTCTAACACCATTTGGTGAAGTTTAGCAATGGTTGCAGTTTTTGGACGTCCCGGACGTTCATCATCTCCCAAGCTCTTACAGCCACGTTGAAATTAAGCTGCCCAAAATTTCACTGTGGTAAATGATGGTGCAGAGTCCCCATACACAGAGTTCAACTCATTTTTGATTTGCGTAGGCGTATTGCACTTCAAAAACAAAAATTTAAGCTCGATACTAAATTTTTTCCATTTTCACAAAAAACACTCACATCGACCCACTCAAACGGCTGTGAACTAGAAACCGCCCGTCCTAAATGACTGAAACTTTAGCACATCAACTTAAAACAATGAACTTTTTTTAGAATATAATTGGTGATATAAGAAAATGGATAAGAGCAAGAGACCCTTTCTATAATTCCGAAGTTAAGGCACTTACTGTTCTAATAAAAGAATCACTTTTAACTTATAGAAACCGATCTTGGAATCAGTAACTTCAAAGTTTAGATAAAGGAAGTAAACCTTTTTGGAACGTGGTCAAAATAATTAAAAAGAAAAACATGCTCTTTCCAGCTCTTAAAGTAGGAAACAATGTAATACTTTTTAGCACTGAAAAAGCTAATGTCCTGGCAGAAACTTTCTATGATAACCATTTGGTAGCTAGCGGTATTCCTTGTAATAGCATAGTTGAATCAGTGGTCAGTGACGCAATCCATATTATTAATTCAAGTCCTTCAAATGGTACTCAGGATGAATTTACATTTGAAGAAGTCAAAGATGTTCTGTCAAACCTCAAAAGAAGAAAATCTGCAGGCTTTGATCACATTAAAAATGTATACCTTAAGGACTTGCCTAAATCAGGAATACAATTTTAAAATAGAATATATTTAACTGCTGTCTGAAATCAAGTTAGTTTCCTAATGCTTAGAAAACAGCTAAAATAATACCAATTTTAAAGACGGGTAAAAGTGCAAACATGCCTAGCAACTATAGGCCAATAAGTCTTTTAAGTTCTCTAAGCAATTGCTTTGAGAAATTATTAAAGAGTAGACTTGTATTTCAAGTAACAAGAAATAACATTCTACCACTTGAACAATTTGGATTTAGGGCTCATCATAGTACAGTCCATCAAGTACATAGAATAACTAAATACATTAGAATCAACTTTAGGAGAGGAAAAAGTACAGGAATGGTACTTCTTGACGTTGGGAAAGCGTTTGATACGGTTTGGCATGATGCTTTATTACATAAACTTTTGTCTCAAATTTTCCAATGTACTTAATCAGAAATATTCAATCCTTTCTATCTGAAAGGAAATTCAAGGTTTCAATTAATAATTGGGACTCCAATATTTTCAATATTTCTGCAGGTGTACCTCAAGGTTCAGTATTAGGCCCAATCTTGTATTCTATTTTTACCTATGACTGCGAAAAAGCAATTTTCACCGATGAAACTTGCATCTTCTCATCAGATTCAGTTGGTTTTAACATTGAAACAAACCTGCACTCTGCACTGTATGTTATACAAGATTACTTTTTCGATTGGAAGATGCGAATAAATGCTTCCAAGACACAGATTATCTTTTTCACTCGAAAAAGAAAAGCCTGTTTCTAGCCATGCAACAATCTGCCAGTAAATGGTTTAAGCACTGAATGGTGTTCAAGTGCTAAATACCTTGGTGTACACCTAGATAAAACTTTAACTTTTGGATTGCATGTACAGGAAATAATTAATAAGATTAAAATTACTATCAAAACTCTTTATTCATTTATTAATCGCAAATCAAAACTTAGTAATGAAAATAAGCTCCTGATTTTTAAAGTTGTTTTTCAAGGAATTATGTTTTATGGGTCACCAGCATGGGGAAAATGTGCGGCTAGTCACATTCGGAGACTTCAAATTGCTCAAAATAAAGTTTTGAAAGTGATCCTTAAGCTTCCATGGTCTTTTTCAACAGTTGAGCTCCACGTCATTTCAAATATCGAATTGGTATCAACAAGAATTTCTAAGCTTAATGAACGTTATATTATGTCTTGCATGTCGTCTGATGACGCTTTAATCTCAGACCTAGCTTAATAGTTTATTTCATTATTATTTAAAAGAAGACTGATTCAGTGGTATTAATTTTACTAATTTATTTATTTACTTGTTTGATATATTTATTTATTATTTTCTGTTAATTTATTATTATTGATTATTTTGTTATCCATCTATATTCTCATTATTGATTTACTCAATTCATTATTGTTAAACTAAAAGTTTGGTCTGATAAATTTACTCCACCGCCCACCCTTCTTATCGTTACTGTATATTAAATTTTTTGTTTCCTTTTTAATGAAGGTTTTATGTAGCTTTTCCTTTAAGATTTTTGTTTGAATTGTTCTGTTGCTTATTTTAAATATTATAATTATATCAGTAGTAAGGTAGACTTATACCATAACTCTGTAAATTGTCGAATTTAGTTAATGATATAATGTATCAATTTTCTGCTACAATAAATATATAATAATAATAATAATTGGTCGGCTACAAGTTGCGCAAATTTATTGCAACTACAGCTCAGTTGAGAAGCTTTCTGGATTCGTTGCTGATTATACTGTCGTCCAATCTGTAGTTCTAACTTACTTTACTACATTTTCAATTTTGTTTGTACGAGCTTGTGATTTTGGAGTATACGAGTATTTTTTTAATATACCAAGATTTTGGACATAGGTGAAATAATTAATTAAAGAGAGTAGACGTTCCCAACGTGTGAAGTGGGGCTACTTCCAGCAGCAGCAGAACACAAAGGTCCAATTTCCTATCGGCGAAAGACTTTTGTAGATTTATGATGACGATATAATCCCGATAGAACTAAGAACAAAAGGACACCTTTTACAATAAACTGAATACTATCAACACGAGCCAAACGGAAACACATTCATTATGATAGGATAGAGATGAAAAAAGTAACCAAGGAAATATAACGATACAATCTCGACTCGTTTGGCAAACACGACTTGAAGATATTTGGAATTCCGCAACGCCGATCGCCATATGCTAGTCGGACACATTTGAGAAAATTGTGTCTGAATAAGAGCTATCATAGAGCTAACTGACTGTCAAATGACAGGCAAGCTACCTCTAATCAAATTAAACATTTCGACATTTGTCATCGATTAACATTCGAAACAGACAAGGAGCACGCCCCACTTTTGATCACCATTTTATGATGGTTACTGCAAGATAATTGCAAGATTGCACAGCAAGATAATTATATTTAAGCTGCAAGTAGATATGACAGGAGAATAATTTCTAGAATCTCTAAGGTCTGACAACTAAAGCTCAAGCCAATGTCTGGTCTTCAGTGTGGAAAAAACCAGCAAAGGTATTGGATTACTTTGAGTATCTTTAGTGTCTTGTAAGATCATATGTAGTATGCAAGGTAAACTGAAATCGGAAAGATTTCTGTGGTTGATGAAATGTCAACAACCGATTGTTTCATGGACGATGTTGCATGCATTACTGCATATCTGTTTAAGCATATGAGTTTAGTACTTGAGTCACTGTCGTTGGTATATTAAAATTCTGGAAAGACTAGGGATCTTCGAATCCACTTCCCAGGGACTTACTTACTAACTTAGATGGCGCTAAAGTCCGAGGATAACTCGCAGTTTTCTGACGATGTCGCTGTACAGCTTGTATAGTTCGTCGTTGAATTCTCTCCTCCAAAGCCCATCAACTTAAACGGGACCGAATATTTTTCGACGGAGGATATCTTCATCCGCTTCCGATAGAGTCCATGCTTTAGCGCAATAAAATAGGGCTGGGATAATCAAGGTCTTTGATTATTGCCTTCTTAGCCCAAAGAAACAGCAATTGACAAGAATTTCTACTTCATGACAGTGCGTCACCTTGTCTATAACCTTTTTTTAACATCAAATGTCTCGGTGAAGTCGTTACGAGCGAGCTTGGCAGAGATGCCAAAACCAGTCATGGCTCTATATAACTCGTCTCTATAAATGCTATCGAACCGATGAAAAGTTACTCGGTACCGATTTAGACTTCTTGAGTTTTTTCCAGGATCTGGCGGAATGTGAAAATATGTTTAATTGTGTACTTTCCTGATAGGGGTCAATCAGGTTGTTCCCGAAGTGTTTTAGACTTTTGCACAATGTGGCAGATAAGATCTTGTACGCATTGTTGAGAAGACTTATTCCTCTATAGTTGGGGGTCCCTTTTTTTGTGAATCGGGTAAACGATGCTGAGATTCTTTCCATCAGACATACGAGGGGCGTTCAGTATATTCTCGGTATCGATATGAAGGAAAATGCGAATTCAATTTAAATTGCTTTTATTTTTCAATATAATCTCCCCTAACATCAATGCATTTGTTACATCTTGAGATAAGCTTTTTTAAACCCTCAAAATAATAAATTTCCTCTTTCTCTGCAAAATACCGACTTGAGTTCTTCATCATCCGAAAATCTTTTTCCACGAAGACATTTTTTCAAATCCGGAAACAGGAAATAATCACTAGGGGCAAGGTCTGGACTATAGGGTGGGTGGGATTTCTTCGAAACCACAATCTCGCGCAGCAGCCTTGGAAACTCGCGCCGTGTGAACAGGAGCGTTGTCATGAAGAAGCAACACACCCGCTGCGAGTTTACCCCGTCTTTTCTTTTTAATTTCCTCCCGCAAATTATGCAAAGTGGAAGCGTAGGATGTGGCGTTGATGGTTTCACCTTTTTTTTTGTACTCAATGAGCAAGATTCCCTTTGAGTCCCAAAAAACTGTGGCCATGAGCTTTCAGGCAGACGGAGTGACTTTGAACTTCTTCGGGGGGTCTGTTCCTTTTTTATGCCACTGCATGGACTCTTGTTTGCTTTCAGGGTCATAGTGGTGGACCCATGTTTCGTCCCCAGTAACAATTCGATCCATAACACCGTCCGCGTTCTCACTACACATCTCCAAAAGTTCTCTACAGCATGCGATTCTCACTTTTTTCTGAGGCGCTGTGAGCATTCGTCTCACCCACCTTGCACTGACCTTTGAAAGTTTAAGATGGTCATGAAGAATGGTGTGAATGGTACCAATTGAAAGCTTGGTGATCTCTGCCATCATTTTCACCTTTATTCGGGCATCCTCAAGAACAAGTTTTTCGACTTCTTTGATGCTTTCTCCCGTACAAGCAGTAGCCGGGGCGCCGGAGCGGGGGTCGTCCTCAATGCTCTCTCTGCCTCTCTTGAACTCACTTGACCACTTTTGCACAGTTGATAATGAAGGTGCGGAACCCTGGTAAACAGCCACCATCTCTTCATGAATAGTTTTTTGACTTTTTCCTTGCTTAGTGAGAAATTCAATTACAGCGCGATACTCAATTTTCACCATCATCGCCTCAGTTGCCATTATGATTCTGTTTAACTAGAGATAAAACGCGAATTAATAATCACATTTATATGAAATTTTACATGAATGCACTAAAATAATAGTATTACTTGATAAATAAGTCAATTTATGTATGCAACCACAGCTTCACTCCGATACCGAGAATATCCTGAACGCCCCTCGTACACCGTTCTGACCAGATCTGAGTATTGAGTTGATGTATGCTCTCCACCTCGATGAGTAAGCCGTCAGGTCTAGCTGCTTTGTTGGTTTTCAGCTTATATGTACATTTCTATCCTTACTTCGCTTGGGTTAGATGGACTGAAGTTTTGGTTTTCATGGTTTTTCAAGTTGAATGGTCTTTTCCACCTGACGGCGGGATATTGGGCTTCTTCGCCATTATACAGTTTTCAATATTCTCAGCACCGACTGTGACTCTGCTACAAGGTTTCCTTTTTCATCTCTACACGTTCTGTTTACCTGTTGGTAAAATTTCCGTGCATTATTCCTGGAGTACAACCTCTCAATATCGCGCGCTTCTCATGCCATTTTTTCTTCTTCTGGAAAAGCCGAGCTGCTTGCCGGCATTCTTCATCAAGCCAGCGATTTCTTTGTGGTGGTCGCGTGAAACCAGGCAAATCAGTTGCGGCGTCTCTGATGGCACGTTGTTAGCATTGCCATTAGTCTTCCGTACTTCATGCCGGCGGGATACGAGTTGTTGAGAGATTTCGGGATACCCGAGTCTAGCGGTGTCTTGTGACAGTAGCTTTTCTATGTTATATAGTAACTTTTCACAGTCGTTGTTCGGACATCCAGAATACTGGAGGCATGCCTTACGTCGATCGCAATTTGATTTAGTGTTTCATGGTTCATATAGCCTATATTTGTATGTATTGTCTACCCATGATGTCGTCCTTTCCTATCTTGGCGTTAAAGTCGTACTAGGCGATTCGGACATTGCTCGCATGTCTTGTCGAGGAGCTCGTAGAAATATTCCTTGGTGGCGTCTTCCTTGTGTTCCGTAGAGGCATGGGCCGATATTAGACTTATGCTAGCGAGTTCGGCCTTGATGCGAATAAGACTTTCGCTCATATGTCGCAGTTTTTCATCCTCTTTTTGAATATTGGGTATATCTGTTTTGTAACATAGCAATCTAGGAATTTTAGGTCAAGTTCAAAACGCGCGGAAACGTTTGGTTTCCACTCGCAGACTTCATACAAATGAGATAGTATTTGCCACTACATTACCAGTGGCATCAACGTGGCTATAAGGAAGCATAGAAATGTAACAAAAGGAAGATTCGTAAGAAAGTTAAGCTGGCCTCAATTGGCTGTCTTGTATTGGCATACATTTCTTCAAGAAATGTATGTATGTGGCCTCAATACGATAAGGTTATTGATACAACGTAGGGGCTCGACGATGCCAGAGTAGATCAGAATTGATCTGGAACACAAAAACTTACTGGAAAAAAACAACTTACGAGTAGGTACATAAGTGAAACTAGTTCAATTATTCTCTTGGTGAGCCTTGAGGGGATAATGCATCAACGGTGTGTTGATTAAAGTGAGACATTGAAAATCAGTCCTGGGTGTTGATATAACTACGAGTATAACTACCCCTGTACAGCTCTTATAGTTCATCGTTGAATCGTCTCCTCCAGAACCCGTCTCAAAACGATCAAGGATATCTTCATCCGCTTTAGAAAGAGTTCATACTGGGATTACAAGGGTCTTATATAGAGTTTCATTTGTTGCTCGGGAGAGGGCCTTACTACATAGCTGCCTTCTCAGCCCAAAGAAACAGCGATTGGCAAGTGTTATTCTACGTTTGATTTCTGAAGAGATGTCGTTTTTAGATGTGATATGATGAAAATCAAAGTACATGGATTTAATGATCAACTACTCTCACTAAGTTCCAGTGCTGGGAATCTAGTCATATTACTGGACTGGAACCTTGAACTTTTGCTAAGAATTGGAGGCTTCAGTTAGAATTGATTCTACGGATGTATGTTACATAATCATTAATCGTCCATTTCTACCATGACGCCACCATCTGGTTGCCTGCCTTAAAAAAGAGATATACCTCCGATCGCTAGAAAAAGGTCCAAAAGACCCCTTGTGTGTAGGAGCAATTAGCGCAATGAGGTATTTACCACGAGATAATCCATCTGTTGTCTTCATCACAAATTTAGCGATCTGCAGTACAGCTGGCTCAGGGAGTACGAAATCGATACTAAGCAAATTTGTTCTTTTTCTACCGATTATGCTACCCTCACTTTGAATTGTTCTCTTCTACGTAAAATTTCCAATTGAAGTTGATGAAAGGAAAAACAATAAAGCAAACAACACAGAAGTCTATACGAGTTGTTCGCGTTGAAATACCTCCAGTCTTAGGAGGTGGGTTCCAAACATGATAATTACTTGGAGTCTGGAAAGATCGCAGGGCGGCTTAGGTAGAATCTCTAAGCCAGTACAACTTTACTCAGATTCTTCGCAGTCGATTATCCTGGAACTTGGCCCAACTCTGGATTCCTTGAAGAACCAAGTATTTCTACTTGGGCGTTGGTGATCTAGGAACGTCGTCTAGATCACTGATGGCTTCCTCCAAATAGTCCGGAGTTTCGGGAGATAACTAGGTAACTCTTCTAGTTATCAAGGTTCCGATGAAAGGGTGATGAGGCTAGGAAAATCTTCTAGTTCACGATGTCAAAAATGAAAACACTTCCTTCAATGTTGAAACTTAACTGACTTTATTCTAAAATCTGTAGTTCTTTTATACAAATTTTTATCCCTACTTAGAGCAATTTACAACTACATGGAAATATGATAATGCTGAGTCAAATTATGTCAATAATACAATGTATTTACAGTGATAGTGCTTATCAATATTCGAGAAGTAAACAAAAGCATCCCAACGTTGTGACTCAGAGTAAATTGTGATTCCAAAAAGGCAAACATGATTATCTCCTTATAATGTTTAATCTCTTAAGGAGACAATAAAATGTGAGTCAGAACATGATTACTTGCATTGTTTACCCAGACAAGATATGCTTTATCAGGCGAGGTTTGCTTCTACCGACAGGGGAACATGTTTTGCGATATGTTCGGCCTAAACACGAGTATTTCAAATATGGACTGCAGATTGTGCACGAATAAGCTACAGATGTTAAGGCTTCTTCGCTTATCGAATAATACCAGTGCCGTCCTGACTTTTACTTCGAGAGGTCTGCCATTTACTTAGAAACACACCAACAAGATTATATTTAGTGACAGCAAGGCTGCAATTAAAGTAATTAATAACCAATAAATACCAGTTAGCACTTAGTTTCCTCTGCTCCAAATCGCTCAGTTATCATTTTCTGATTCCAGGACACAGTAATTTTGAACGAGCTGACAGAATTGTAAAGAGCAACATGCATCAGTATTTTCTCAACATATCTAACATCGAATTGGCAGACACTCACTAAATTCACTGTATCCGAAACGATGTGGCTCAGATACAACAAATCTAGAACAACAGTACACCGAAACGGATCTAAATCTTTTTTCCTAGCAGAACAGAGCACTCAGACAAAGAACTAGTTAGTTTTAGTTTTAAATGCATTTTTATTTTCTAAATCATTAACTCTTACATACTAACAAAAAATGCTTAAATGCTAGCTTAAAATTACTTAACAAACTTATACTAACTTACTGGCCCCACACAGGCACTCTAAGCTACTCTATATTCTTATATCTATGTCTTTCGACTTTGTTTACATTTTATTTATTAATACTTATTTTCTATGCTTAAGGCTAAGAAAAGAATTTAACAAAAAACTTAGCATATGGACGCAATTTTTATTTTTTATAAAAACTTAATATCTAACTTAAAATAAACCTTAGCCTACCTAACCTACATACACAATACATACATATAGACATTATACACAATGACATACATATACTAGTATATACCTATATATATACTAATATATATATGTATTCCTTAAATGCTAACCTAAACCTATGCAAGCTGGCCATCGCTATTTAAAGGCAAATAGACTGGTCAGCTCTGCCTCATTAGTGAGGCTGATCTGTAATTGACGGAAACGACGACGTAACATCTTCTCCATCATTCAACCACCAGAAATGCTGGTGCTGCCGAACGACATCCCTCTTATCGCGATTCCCCACCGCCATACTGAACCTGAGACGATCCACACTGCCGTGTGCGACGTCTCTGTTGTAGTTGAGCCGCCTGTCCCCAGCGCTCCGAGCGACATGGAAGATTAACGGGACCGCTGATCTATCCTGGATCAACCCTATCTGATCTAGGTAGAGGAATGCTTCCGGTGGAATG
This sequence comes from Volucella zonaria, assembly GCA_963966105.1. Lineage (NCBI taxonomy): Eukaryota > Metazoa > Arthropoda > Insecta > Diptera > Syrphidae > Volucella > Volucella zonaria. The sequence continues at coordinate 233,587,625 of OZ014530.1, read as the reverse complement.
AAGCCGTCAGAGCGCACATTCTCGTGGTAAAGGTAATTGGGGTAGTAAGCCCCAGATATCAGGTTATTCGTCGAGGACATTGCTCTTGCAATGTGCCTTCGAGTCAGCTTAATTACGAAGTTGTCCACTCGTATTAGGTTCGCCCTGTTGTAAAGGACCTCATTACGATAAAATTTTTTGTACTCCGACTCTGGTGTTCTGTACAAGCGAAGGCAAGCCCTAAGGCAAGCCCTCTCAAACACCCGAACCTTTTCCATTAGGCTTGCTCGTACATTGAACCACACGGGGCACCCGAATACCAGCATGGGCCTGATAAGGGCCATGTAGCAGATTACCTTTACCCTCGCATCGAGTTGGCTGCTATAAAACAGTCTCTTTGTAAGGGCAAAAGCGCCTTTAGCTCTGGCCAGAGCAGCATCTACATTTTTGTCAAAATACAGAAACTGATCTAGCCAGATCCCAAGGTATCTGACTACATTTCGACAGATAAGAGGCTGTCCGTGTTGTCCAATGATCGAAAACTTTCGCCAATTTTTTCTGGTATCCCTAGAGGCTCCAGACAACGGCGTCCTAAAGAGAATGGTTTCCGACTTCTGAAAGTTGATTTTCAACTTCCAGTCATCGCAAAATCGTCTTATCTTATCGAAGTCACGCTGCAAGAGAGTATTAATGACCTCGATTTTTGGACCTGTTCTGTACGCTATCAAATCGTCTGCGTACGCAATAGTATGGGGAAGTGAACCTATCAAGTCGCTTGTATAAATGTTGAATAGGATCGGCGAATTGACCGCGCCTTGCTGCAGACCATTTTTAATTTGAAATATTCCAACAGAAGTCACATCACCATTTTTCACGATGAACTGTCTGTTGGTTAGCATATTATAAAGAATGTACAAGAGTGGTTTACTAATCCCCAGCCTAGTCAGCTTATAGAAAAGACCCTCTAACCATACGGTGTCGAAGGCCTTCTCCAAGTCAATAAGGCAGGCACCTGTGCATTGGTTTTTGCCTTTATTCCATTGGATATCCGACACCAGTTTAGACGCGGCATGTGAGATATCATGTCCCGCCTTAAAACCGAATTGATTATCCGGAACTATATGTTTGTCCTCAACCCACCTAGACAGAGCTCTATTGATTACTTTTTCAAACACCTTACTGATATTCGGAAGGAGACTTATCGACCGGAGATTCGCCGGATTGGATATATCCTTTCCTTTTTTGGGGATAGGTTGAACCACCGCCGTTTTCCAATGCGCTGGATAATGTGCATTATTCATTGCATTATTAAACAGGGTGGTGTAAATGTCCACCGCTTCTAGAGGAAGATGTCGAAGCACTATGTTCGGAATACCATCGGTCCCCACTGATTTCTTAGCCCTGATTGTGTCGAAGATCTCATGGAGCTCTTCCTTCGAAATGAACGGGGGTAGGTTACCCTCTCTGGTAATGACATTATTTGCCATATTTTCTTCGCTGAAGCGAGTGAAACCAGAGCCCTCGGATCGCCAGTTCTCTACTTCATTTCGAATGTAGAGGTCGTGCACCAAGACGCGATTGTCCAGGTCGTAATTAGGGCCAATGGTATCAGTGGCCTTGTATATTTCCTGGAAAGTCGCCCCTATGGCCTCAACCTTCTCCTGTGGATCCTCGATCACAAAGAAGTCATCATCATCAGCGGCCTCATTTGGATCAATACCTGCTATTGTCAGTAACCGTTCGTTGTCTGTTGTCCGGGCTATTTTAAGACACTGAAGGTCGTTTTGATTTTTTCTCCGAAATAGTTTGTTTATTTGAGGGAACATATTCGGGTTGCTGGTGTTTACAGCCCGAACCCTGTTGTTCCAATATGAACTTACAGAAATTCTGTAATTTTCTTTTATTAACGTTTGAATATTTTTAATCGACGACTTCAGTGTCCTAATCTCCGGGTCTTGTTTGTCAGTAAACTGTCTGTACAAGTTTTTGAGTCTTGTCAGTAGTCTACTTTTCTGTCGGTGCAGTGCGTCAATAGTAGGATTGCGGAACAGGTCTTCGTTAGTCGTATGTCGATACCGTGGTATTGTAGCGTCCATAGTTTGTTTAATTGTCTCGTCCATTTGTTTTAGGTAATTGTCGATCTCCTCGTTTGACAAATTCCTATTGGTCGGTGGACGGTGGAGCGTGTTCGAGGCGAGTGCTCTTGTCAATGTTGCGGAGAAGCGTGTCCATCGAGTCTTACTGTAGTTGTAAGAATATCTTTGGACAAACTCCTCAATTCGGCAATTTCGTTGGGAACTGTAATTTCGGTGCTAAAACCGCAATGGTCACTGTCATACACGAATGTGCGCAGACAGTTTAGCGTTTGTAAATTCGTACCTGTCAGTCGTATACGTTCGTCGTACAGCAGTAGATCCAAATAAGACCCGCCTCTGGGAAACGACGGGTTATCCGTCGCTTTAAGACCGAGTCTGTACATGACATCGTGCTGACCCCACCAATCGAGTAGTAGGTTCCCTCTAGTATTTGGTAAATTATTTCCCCAATCTCTGTGTTTAGCGTTGAAGTCCCCGCCGATTATAAAATAATTCTCCCCCGATTCCAGCCTCAGAAGTCGAAAAAGCGTGTCGAGCTCTGTAATGAATAAAGTGGATTGTGATGTCTCAGGTGCATAAACAGAGGCCAAGTACAGCCGCTTTCCACTGCGGAGCGGGATGTAAATGACGACTGCCTCCAACACCCGGAACCTACGCAACACTCCCTTGTACACTCTGTGAAATTTTATACCTTGTTTAATGAAGATCGCAACACCGCCTCCACGTTCGGATCCGGGCCGGTTTCTTCTTCTAACAATATAATTATTGTACTCCAGTTTGTGCTTATCGGTTAGCTTGGTTTCGCTAGCGAAAAGCACGTCAGGAGTTTGGTCTTGTAGTAATTTAAACATCGCGGCTCTTCGTTCGATCCTAATCAGTGAATTAACATTCACCGCAAGGACCTTCAAAGTTTGCTCCACCATGTGCGTACCCATTACGACATGTGTTGCGTTAAGCCCGGCAGCAGCGCGTAGATCTGGTCCACCCGCTTGGCCTGTTCCTGCACCTGTTTTTGCAGCTGAGCCATCTGCCCTTGGATTGCGAGCAAGATGGCCAGCATGTTCGGTGCAGCTTCCGTTGTTCTCGGCGTTGGCGCCGGAGAAGCCCCCCTACCTGCCGCCATTTGGGCGTAGGAAATTTGGGACGTAACGGCTGGTGTTTGAAACCTGACAGGTGAACGTTTGACCTCCACCTTCTGCTGCCGAGCCAGTTTTGATTTTTTAATGTCAGCGAACTTAGGACAACCCCGATAGTTTGCGGTGTGTCCCACGTTCCCACATAACACGCACGAGAGCTGCGTCCTATCGGATGCTCCGTCCCTACCCAGAGCACACTCCTCGGAACTGTGGTTCTTTGCGCACTTCACGCAACGAGGCTGCATTTGGCAGTTCGACGCGGCGTGTCCGAACCTCTGGCAGCGAACGCATTGTATAACGCCTTCGCTCCTTTTTAATTTTTCCCAGTGAACCACCTGGTAGTCTAGGACATTGATACTCCTTAGACTATCCAGACGGCTTTCGGGACTGAGCTGCACCAGGAAGAACGGCAGACTCCGTTTCTCCCGCCTGGCTCTAGCTGTGGTAAATGGCTTTACCCCCACAAACTTGAGTCCTTCGCACTCCTTCTCTTTGAGCAGTGCCAGGATCTCCTCAGGATCAGAAGACGGTTCCAACCCCTTCAGCAACATCGATTGCCGCTTTTCACACTTCGGTGTAAAAGAGTAGTGCTCCGTCGTCGTTTCCTTTAATAGCTCTTTCACTTTCGCGTAGCCCTCCACTGTATTACAGTGGATGGCATGGCGATCGTTCCCCAATCTCTTAATATTAAAATTATAACCAATGGCCAACTTACACAGGTCCTTGGTTGCATTTACTTCTAATTTATAAGTGTTTATAGGAGGCACCTTCTCCTTCTTCTTCTGCTGCTGCTGCTGTTGTTGTTGTTGTTGTTGTTGTTGTTGTTGGTGTTGCTGCTGCTGCTGCTGCTGTTTTTTCTGCTGCTGAGGTTGCGGCTGCTGTTGTTTTTGCAGCTGTTGCTGTTTCTGCTGCTGCAGTTGTTTCTGCTGCTGTTGCTTTGTTTGCTGCAGTTGTTGTTTCTGCTGCTGCTGGTTTTGTTGTTGCTGCAGTTGCTGTTTCTGCTCTTGTTGTTGGCAGCTCTCTGCTTCCGATTGCTCCCTCTGCCTGCGTGCAATTTGTTTTTGCTTAATAGCAAGCACTTTTTCGTTCAGCTTTTTTATGCTGCTGTTAAGATTTTCCAATAGTTCATCCTCATCTTCTGACTCGGATGCCGCTAGAGAGGCAAAGTTGTTGTTGCCCCCTTTGTATTGGACCTCATCCGAGATGTGCATCAACGCATCATCTGATTGCTTTTTTGCTTGTTGTGCTGTTAAAGCAGCACCCATTTTAATTGTTGTTAGGTTTGGAGTGGTTTTCAACCCCCTCCTCCTTTTAATGGCTTTCGCCACGGTACCGGCAACAGTGTTGTTGCCTTTTGCAACTCCCGTTATGGGACGAGCGGAACGCTCTCCACCATCCATCAGGTGGGTTATGGGTTTTGTTTTAATTGTTTACACAAGTGAAACGAGAAAAAAAAAAAAAAAAAGTCCAAATTTTGTCCCGGGATCGAACCCGCGTCACACGACCTACTACTGACCAACGGCGCCGCTAACCGCTTGGCTATCGAATTGATTAACTAAATTGTAAATAATTTATAGAAGGCAAATTGAATCACTATCTAATCACAATATTTTTCTTTACTGTAGAAAAAGCCGAAACACGTCTATTCTCTGCCGAGATCTGCGAACGACTGACAAAGAACTAGTCCATTATACTCCTTGTACTGGTCTAAGTGAAAACCAGATACTTACAAAGATAATGATGGCGGTTTCGCCATCACCCTCACAGCAATTGTCGCAAGCGTTGTTTCTCTTATGCCCAGTACACTTACATAGTGACTTAGCAAAAGCGTACTGCCTCATTGCAACGCCAGCTTTGGTAGTTTACAGCCCTTCCTGCCGTGGGACAGCTAACCTCTTAGGAACATCAGGAAGTTTTCGTTTGATCTACTAGCATCCTGAAAAGTCATACTATCTGCTGTTAATAGTCTAACCGAGCGAGACAATCCTACTGCAGATTCTGGTCTAGAATAACTCTCCTCTGAGCCTTGTCTGATTTTATTTCCCCCATTCAGAAAAGCCTTGCATTCTCGAATTAGCTTAAAAGTCGTGAGAGGGTACAACAATGCTTTAAGCGGAGCTTGGCTGTCGCAACAGACGCAGAAACTCCGCCCTGTCTACCGATTCTTCACAATATATTTCTAGCCTCGAAAGTGCTAAAATTCTATCCATTAGCATAAGTCTTAATACTACTTGATCAAAACGTTCCCGGAATTCATTCAGAATTGGAAATACAAGTTTATTCATCTAAATCTATATTGTCCCCTTCAAAGTAATCCCCATCGGCTGCAACACACTTATGCCAGCGCTTGATCCAATCCTCGAAACATTTTTTATATTCGGTTTTCGGTATGTCCATCAGTGCTTCCTGCGATTTTTCCACCACTTCCTCTCGGCTGCTGAAACGCGTTCCCCGTATTGGTTTTTTAACTCGCTTGAACAGAAAGAAGTCACAGGGAACCAAATCAGGTGAATTCGGTGGCTGTTGGATGGTGTTTGTTGCATTTTTCGTCAAAAAATTACGACTAATGATGGCACTGTGCGATGGTGCGTGATGATGGTGCAAAACCCACGAGTTTTCTGCCCACAATTATGTTCTCTTTCGACGAATTGCTTCACGCAAGCGCCTCATAACGCCCAAATAATACGAGTACTCTTTGGTTACTGTCTGGCCTTCTGGCAAAAATTCATGATGCACTACACCGTTGTAATTTATGAAAACCGTAAGCATTGCCTTCTTTTTTGACTGAAAACGACGTGGTTTGTTTGGTCTCGGCTCATTTGGTGAACGCCATTCACTTGCCTAATGTCTGGATTGCGTGTCGTACTCATAAACCCACGTCTCGTCCTCTGTAATGATCCTTTTGATGAATGTGGGATCGGATTCAGCCCCGCAAATCATCTCTTTTGCGACGTCAACACGGTCTCTTTTTTGCATGAAATTGAGGTTTTTTGGCACCAACTTTGCTGCTACACGACGGAAACCCAAATCATTAAACAAAATGTCTTGGACGAATCCATAGGCAATGTTCAAGTCCTCCGCTATCCTTTTGATGGTTTATATGCGGTTATTGGCCAAAATTTCTTTTACTTCATCAATGTTTTCGTCGGTTTTCGATGTCTGCCACTGCGTTCATCATCTTCGATTGACTCACGACCACTTTTGAACCGCTCGTGCCACTGGTAAACGACCGTTTTCTTTAGAAAATCGTTGCCGAAACACTTTTCCAACATTTCCAACGTTCGCGCACCATTAAATCCGTTTCTTACGCAAAATTTAATACAAGTTCGTTGTTGTGAATTAGCTAGATGGAGTGAAAAGTGATCTCCTTGACCGCCAGAATGCGCTGCTACTGCGAAAAAGGTTACGGTGCCTTGAAGTCCGTTCATAGTTACGCAGATATGCCAAATTTCAGTGCGATACTGTCTTTAGTTTTGTTTTGACAGCTGATTGTTGTTGACGTGTTTGGCATCATGTTGAGTGTGCACAAAAACGATTTTCGTTCTCTCATAAAACATTATTTTTTGAGAGGCAAAACGGCGAAGGAAACAAAAGAAAAGTTGGATAAATATTATGGGGCTAATGCTCCGTCAGATTACACCGTCAAATATTGGTTTCGAGAGTTTCATGGTGGCCTCAACTCCACTACCGATCAAGTCCGCAGCGGCAGGCCCTCCAATGCAGTTACAGAGGACAAAGTCAAAAAAATACATGAAATGGTGTTGGCTGACCGGAAAGTGAAGGTGTGCCAGCTAGCAGATACCACAAAGATTAGTACTGAGCACACAGGCCATATTTTGGGCAATATTCTGCATATGAAAAAGTTATCCCGTCGCTGGGTGCCGCTCATGCTCACTCCTGACCAAAAACACGAAGGCGAGAGCACTTCGAAAGAGTGTTTGGACTTGCTGATGCGGAATCGGGCGGACTTTTGGCGTCGATTGGTAACTGGATTTGGATCCCTCGGACTATTATCTCTTCCCAAACCTCAAAAGATGGCTCATCAATAAAAAATTCAGCTCACGCGAGGAAATCATCGACGCCACGGAGGAGCATTTTGCAGACCTTCCGGAAAGTTACTTTTCGGACGGGATCAAGAAGTTAGAAAATCGCTGGAATAAGTGTATCAAACTAAACGGAGACTATATTGAATAATATAAAAAAACATTTAAAAAAAAAATGTTAATTCCCAATTTTCACTCCATCTAGTACAATACATATTTGGATAGTAAGAACACGGCGAGAGTTCAACACTAGTTCGTATCTAGGGGACTCAGCTCAGGGTAATGCTTAAGCGGTGTTTTACCTAGTGCCAATAGCTGGCTTGTATTTACAGAAATGAATATGCGTATAGCAGTGACTTTTTCTTACTCAGACCAGACTCTGTTCACTTTTTTGTGAGGAGTTTTACCTCGGTTTGAAGTCGATTCACTAAAACTCATTGGCCTGTAGCCTTGGAAAGTGAATCGTTAGCTTTACTGATGTTTAGCGGAAGTAATACTTGCACTGTTCTCCAGGGGTTTTACTTATATATAGTCCAGTGCATAGTTGTTGCTATTCAAAGCTGAAGGTGAAGTGATCCATTTTGTAATTTTCTTGTGTGAGTCATGAGCTTTTGGATTTAATGACACGGCCTTTGTCATCTCTCCTTTCCAGAAATACATATGTATTATAGTATACTCTTAAATTTCCAATCAGGGAAAAATTAATCTGTTTTGTTCTGATCTTATTTTTGCATCAAAATTGGGTGGCGTCCACTTTTCTCTTGTTTACCATCGGTTTGCTTTCCCCTTACCGTAACCCCGAGTGCTGATCTGCCGGTGTGTTAAGCTTGTTGCAATTCCGGTCTTCTTGCGTTCCACGTTGGGCGCCAATTTGTTGCACAATTCGGCGATTTGAAAATCTAAATGATTAGTTAACTAAAAAGGTGTCGGGCTTCGGGCAGCCAACCTAAACTTTAAAATCAACCAAATTCGGCAAACAAAAAAATCACAACCGGGTGGGTGGTAGTTGGTAAGCGAATGTAGGAGAATACCTAAAACCGAATGTGGGCCCAACTATTGTACAAAGCAAGACAAGGTAGTTCGAAGAATTAAGTGCTTGTCGTCATTCTAAGTTAAAGTGGAGATTAAAGTGGAGATCGTCTAGCTCCTTCCTAAAGCGTGTCATGTTAAATTAACCCGGACACTAGTAGAAATATATATTTCCGAAGAATTTCACAGCGCTCCTGATATCTTCTGATAAAAGGGAAAGGTAATGCTTCGTTATATATACTTAGTTTCAAACCATTTACGTTTATAAAAGCTACAAACCTGCTCTTAGCCTTTTCGTATGCCCAACTTCGTTGTTAAAAAAAAAAAAAAAAAAAAACCCCACCTCATGAGTACTGTTTTACACGCCAGTACAGACAAGTGTCACGCTCTTCATTTGCAATGTTGTACAATTTTTAGTACTCGAAAAACACCCTTTGTGTGAGATTTTCTCTCCCTACCGTGTCCTCCCATATTTTGGAGTGAAATCATCAACGCTTTCACCTCTATTCCCCTCTACATGCGCAGTCACTTACCGAAAATTCCATCTCACTGCGCATTTTCCCATCAACCACTATTTCATGTTGTGATGCCTCCTTTTACGAGTACGCGAGCACGAACCAAAACACGAGTACGAGTGTGTCCCTAGGTAAAATCGATTTTCATTAAGCTTCGTATTCAGTTCACATTTAAGTACTGGGCTTTGGATGTGATGTCCCCTTGAATTTTGAGTGGCCGTGCCTTTTGCTACTCAACACCAGTTCCAGCTCCATGACGGTACTATGGCCATAGCCAAGAATTTGCTGGCATGCTTGTGGTTCCAATGGTAGCTCGGTTAGTTGTTGGATATATTGGTAGTGGTAGCAATTACGATGGTAGCAATCCCCTGAGCTTATATCCTGGCTACCTACCTTTATGAGTTTAATGTTACACTGCAGGGAGTTGAGGGTGTAATTTAATTTAACCACCTTCTGTTAGAGATTCTCTGGTGGAATTTTCCACTCTAGCTATGTTATCCTCTGTTTAGGGGTGGTAGATAACAGAGTTAGACTAAGGGATTAGTAGAACATGCGAATCGAAGCACATTTCAAAGTTTCGTAGATAAAAATTGAGACGGGAAGGTGTGGACTTAAGGCCCCTTTAAGTCGTAAATGGTTTAAAATTAGGGTAGAGATTTTAAAGAGATAATGTTTTACTCCAGTTAAAGCTAAGGAATGCATCAAAATTGTGATATAGGAGGGTTCCTGTGGACTTAAACTTTTAATGTTGGAAACCATACAGCAATTGAGAAGTAGATTTCAACTAACATTGGAAAATCAGACAAATAGCTCGTATGAAGGAATGTGCCATGCTTGTAGTTGATTGAGTTTGATATTTCACTAAGCAACTGTTACTTTGTCACTTGGGTTTTCAGCAGATGATTGAACTCTTCGTTAAATAATTGGCCGCACTTATCTCGAAAATATTTCGCTGTTGGAAAATATCGAAAAATTTCGTTTCGTTTTAGCTGCTGACAAAGCTCAACCCTCTCCGACTGACGTGCCTCAATTTTCACAATTCCACTGATGTGGTAGTACACCAGGCACCATTTTTACAGTCTGTATTTTCGTTTTATATTCCTACCTTTAGCTATTACACATATTTTAAAGTTAGAAATGTGCATTGTTATTTTAAATTACTACATAATATATAAAATTAAAATTAAAAACACACATAAAGTTAACAACATTTATTGATAGGGCATAAATGATTTTTCCAAAACTTACACATATAGAAAAAGTATAAAAAAAAAATCAGCATGAATACTATCTTCATTTAATTATACATTTATTAAAGCTAACGCTTATGGTAATCAGACTAAAAAAAAAAGAGATCGATTCATTGGTTCAACTAAAGGATGTTTAACCTCAAAAGCAAAAAATTTATTTTTAAGTCTTCCCAAAGTGGCTTAGAACATTGAAGACAAATTGGCTTCGAACAATCACGGCAACAATATCTAGTTACTCTTTTTATTTTTGTTGGACAAATAGAGCATAGTTTTCTTAGACTTGGTGGAATCGATTGAGTTCTTGGTGGGGATGACCGCCATCCGCAGTTCTCTTGTGATTAAATACTAATACTCTTGCCGTATTCAAAATAAAAGTTCCTCTTCTTATTTTATCATCACTGTCTGCACACATATGATACAATACAAAGCTGTTTATGACTGCCATATCTGATATTTTTGGAAAATTGCCACAGGCCAAGACGAGTTTTGCGGCTGCAAGAATTTATCGATTTCGTCAACTCCTCCTTTAGTGTTATTGTAATCTGCAATCATGACCGGTTTTCTTGTATCTGTATCTTAATTATGGTGGGAAGAAGAGATCAACAGGATCTGGTTTGGGGATAAAGACTACGGTTGCCTCCCTCCAAGCTTGTGGGAAGTATTAAAAATTCTTTTGCACAATTGTTCAAGTTAGGGTGCCATCTTGCTTGATCCGCTGCCTCAATCACGTCCCCAATAGACTTTAGGGATGACGGCAGTGAGTCAGCTTTGATAGTGAGATTGCCTTGAAAAGTACTCCGCTCGTTAGTTTCTTCATGTATCTATCTTCGACCTGTATGTATCTATCTTCGACCTTGTCCCAACATAGCCTCATCTGATACATTTCAGTTTTTGAAAGATTCTTTAGTCACTGAAAACAATCTTAGAATCTTCTCCATTCTATTGTCCGAAAAGTGTTAATACGACGAGGGTAGGAGTCGACAAAAGGAGCAGATAGTCCTTGCAATTTCATTTAGCCACCAGAAGTACGCACTGTAATACGATCTTTTCTATGGAATATTTGAGAATTTTCTTAACAAAACCTTTGTCTTGTAAATATGTATTGCCAATTAGTCAAATACACTATCTTCAGAAGCAAACATTGTCCATAATTTCATACATAAATATGGAATCTCAAAAGTCAATTGAATCATCATAAGCAGTTCTTGAAACAAGTGCATAACTTCGAACTCATACATTGTACTCGTACATTAGCAGCCTGCAAAGGATATTTCATGTCGAAATTCGAATATAAATATTACACATGTCCCAGAGTAATAGAACGTATTATCCTGCTTGAGTTGAAATACCTTTTCCTTTTCAAAATATACTACATCATGTCAAAGGTATACATATACGTACTCGTATGCATGATATTTCTGTAGGTACGAGTATTTCAGAAGAATGCTAGGAAAAAAAAATTAAAATAAACAGGTCAAGTTTTTAAATGGGTTTTAACAAATGTTCTACGAAAGTATCTTCACTGATTCAAAATAGGCGAAGTACTCATATTTAAAAGTATACTTAAGTTAAAGACGGATGCACAAGAAGTATTCACCTAAGGTGGCCCTTCTAACATAAGCGGTAAGATATTGGAGGGCCGTTTGAATCCTGCTTCTTTTCTGGAAATCATTACTGGACCTACGATTTCCGGCCATACCTAGCTAGGATTGTGGCTGCATTTAGGCCCTTTTTATGCCGAAGAATGTGAGATGAGATGAGATGGCGAAACGAAGCCTTCACACGATTTGATTTTGATATTCTTGTCGACTCGGCGAACTTCACTTCACACAATAAATGCTGAGAAATTTGAGACAAAAGAAAGAAAAATGTATTTTGTGCGCTCGGGATGATGCTATCCAACTGAAAGCTGCCATCAAAGGACTGTTGCATAAATTATGATGGAAGCACCTGAAAACATTCTGCCTCTTTCTTGGGTTTCAGATTGGCTTAAACAATCGCAGAAGTCTTAAGTTCAAAATTAGGTAAATTCATTAATTTTGAATTGAACGGGGTGTTAACTGAAGGTGTTTTTTCAAGCGGCCAGTGACTAATACTTAACACAGGCACAAACATACAATAACTCACGCTATGTTCTGAAAAATGAAAATATTTGGTTTAAAAAACAAATAGGGATTTAAAGACTTAAGTTATTTTTTAAATATTTTATTTCAACAATTTCAATTCTTAACATAAAAATTAATAACATTTTTCTTCGCTGTAGAAAAAATCACCGAGCTTGATCAATTTTGTGAGTTTCAAAACAACAAAGGTTTCCTAAACTCAATATTTCGTGTATCTACTACGAGCATCAATAACCGCTTGAATTCGATTGGGTATGCTATAGACCAAGTTCTTGCAAGTCTCTGGGGTTATGTTTTCCCATGCGGTCCTGACTTTGACCCAGAGTTCGTCTAAATTGCCGATTTCGCCAGCAGGAGATCTCTTCTCAAAGCCCCCCATAGGTTAAATTGCTATCATTTAACCAATTCTGAGTTATTTTAGCTGTGCGCTTCGGATCATTGTCTTGCTGGAAGACAATGTTCGAAGCTTCAACACCGAATTTCACCAACGATTCCATTAAATGACAACTCAAAATCTCTATATACGGTGATGACGTCATATGTCCTTGGATCCTGTGAATGTTTCCAACTCCTTGTGTCATCATGCAACCCCAGATAATAATGGATCCCCCACCGAATTTCAAAGCGGGCTTAACGTGACGAGGTTGTAATTTTTCACTAGGAGTTTTCCATACCAACTCTCGCCCATCTGAGCCCAAATGGTTAATTTTGCTGTCATCTGACCAGATCACTCTCGCCCAATCCGCAGGTGTTCAACCGGAATATCTCCTTGCAAATTTCAGCCTTAAGTCTTGGTGTCGTTTTGTAAGCAAAGGTTTTTTAATTTGGCTCTTCCTCTTAAACCAGCTGCCCTTAGAGTCCTGCGAACGGTTTCCACCGAAACGGTAACAAAGAATGTTTCCAACTTGTTACCTTCCTGCTTTTTTTTATTCGTAACGCGAATTTTTTTTTTTCGACAGCCGCTTCGAACTCACAAAATTGATCACGATACCACTACAAGTGCATTCGTACAAAAAAAACCAAACTTTTGATTGAAAAAACAAAAAACCTTCATAAACCGTTAGGAGGAACTTCGAGTGCAATAACATCATATCATAAAAGTTGAACGCATCTACCTTCAAGTCGTACCCGAATTATAACTAATTGTGAAGTTATGGTCAGTGACAAACTTGCGAAAAGACATGCGGACGCATCCCCTTTTCAGCAATATTTCCACAAGTGGAATCGAACTGAACCGTAGCTGTAATGTTGCGATTTGAGTTTTCAACAACTTTCGCAAGTCTCAGAACAAATTGAGTTGGTACGGCCATTTTTCTTTCCTGTTCAGTCAGCTCAATGCCATCAGAATTCTTGCCATGGTATGTAGATGTAGGCAGTGACAGTATTTTGACGCTATACTAGGGGAAGTGAAAAGTAACCTTCTTGGGAATTAAAACATTTTTTTTTAAATGTTTTTTTATATTGTTCAATACAGCCCCCCCCCCCCCTTTCAGTTTGATACACTTATTCCAGTGATTTTCCAACTTCTTGATCCCGTCCGAAAAGTAATTTTCCGGAAGGTCTGCAAAATACTCCTCCGTGGCGTCGATGATTTCCTCGCGTGAGCTGAATTTTTTATTGATGAGCCATCTTTTGAGGTTTGGGAAGAGATAATAGTCCGAGGGATCCAAATCCAGTTACCAATCGACGCCAAAAGTCCACCCGATTCCGCATCAGCAACTCCAAACACTCTTTCGAAGTGCTCTCGCGTTCGTATTTTTGGTCATTCGCGGCACAAAGCGGCAGGGTAACTTTTTCATATGCAGAATATTGCCCAAAATATGGTGTGTGCGCTCAGTACTAATCTTTGTGGTATCTGCTAGCTGGCACACCTTCACTTTCCGGTCAGCCAATACCATTTCATGTATTTTTTTGACTTTGTCCTCTGTAACTGCATTGGAGGGCCTGCCGCTGCGGACTTAAACGGTAGTGGAGTTGAGGCCACCACGAAACTCTCGAAACTAATATTTGACGGTGCAATCTGAAGGAGCATTGGCCCCATAATATTTATCCAACTTTTCTTTTGTTTCCTTCGCCGTTTTGCCTCTCAAAAAATAATGTTTTATGAGAGAACGAAAATCGTTGTTGTGCATACGCAACATGATGCCAAACACGCCAACAACAATCAGCTGTCAAAATAAAACTAAAGACAGTATCGCACTGAAATTTGGCATGTCTGCCCAAATATGAACGGGCTTCAAGGCATCATAACCTTTTTTGCAGTAGCAGCGCATTTTGGCAATTAAGGAGGTTACTTTTACTTTGCGATGTAAAGGTATGGTCCAGGGGTATATTGAGACCGGCTGTTTGAGATGAACTTGTTGAGCATGTCTGATATTGGGGCAAGTGGATCTTCTTTCAGACGGTCATCTCTAGTAGTAGAACCATTAAATCGGAGGCAGGTGACCAAACAAGAAAAACCCATTTGGCCAGTTCCATCGGTGGCAAATATTATGACTATAAATGCTTTCATTTCGGTGACATTTGTGTCCATAAGTTCTACCTTAGTGCTATGTTTGAACTGGGCTCGGTAATTATTGAGTTTTTGGCTCGGAAATGTCACCAAACATTCCAACATTGAATAGTCAAAAAGTTTGGACCAAACTTCAAAATAGCTTTCAAAATTGCATACTCCTAGCAAACGGCCAGGTAATCCTATTATGAGCTGTAGTTCGGGATCTCCTTGTCTATTCCAAATGAATCCTTTCTTACCTTTGTAATATTCAGATGGCTTCATTGAAGTTTCTTGATGCACATTTTCAGTGGCGGGTACATGTGGCACTTCTTCCCGTGGTTCTTGATACTCTTCTTCACTTGAAGCCCCGTCGCCTTCCAATAACTCGAAATGGCTGAAAATTCAGATCATCACTTTCGTCGTTAAAATCGCTGAACTCGTGCTCGCTTTCTTCGTCCAACCACTGTTCTATTAGATGGTCGTAACTTGCAGAGTTTCCAGTCGACGTTCTTTTAGATCTATAAGACCCTTGGTTTCTATTTGAGTAAGCCATCTAAGAAACAAACAACAAATTGAACTTAACAAAACAATTTTACCGACATGTTGCTTAGGAGACACTATGAACATGTAACTTTTACACTGAGGTGGTTGTCTATCAGATACATACATACCTTACCATGGACGTAGCTAACTCGTAGACACCCTCTTTCGCACAACAAAGCATGCGCAAGCCACAACCGCTTGCGTTACACTAACGCACGCTTGAAAATTCGACGGAAAGATACGAGAGAACGAGAGAATCATCATTTGAAAAATAACTACGCAGCACAAGTTTTTCGATTTTGTGGTACCTACTCGTATATGACATACTACCACTTCAAACGCAGAGGGTTAACTGAATATGTTATTAGAGTCGCCAGTCTCGAAACTTTTCACATCACCTGTTACATAGTCAGATTAGTTTAGAACATGTTTTCGTCAGTGATAAGAGAAACCATAGATCGAGTTTTGGATAAATAGAGCGCCTAAGCGTACTTTTTCGTTAAATTAAACTGATCGTTTACCACCAAGGCCAAAACACGGACATATTAGCTTCCTTTTCTCGAGGTTTAGGCATGTTGCTCCTCCGCATAGAAACCGAAGACTACTCGGGCCGAAATGCAAATATCCATACGTACAAATTCTTTAATAGCTTTCCTGAAAATATTCGACCTTTAAGAAATACAAGTATAAGGCGGGGCAAAAGTAATGTCATAATTTGAATGTGCCATAATTTTTGCAAATGGTGTCAAGTATCATTGTGCTTTGACGCTTATGTTGTAGACAGATAGAGAATTACTTCACATTAATCAATCAATTTCCGGTCTGCTGTTTTAACGTAGTGTGAATTTTGTCGTCGTTTTCCACGTCGTCCTGCATCATGTGCGGGAAAAATTACGCGTTGAGCTAAGCGTCTCATACAAACTGAGTCCATTGGAGATGTCGAAAGAAATGATCGGCTCCGTATTGCTTGTTCGACAGGAGAATATGACTGCTGTGGCCGAGGACGTCTGACAGAGTCCACGAATATCGACGAGACAACGATGCATACAATTTGGCATCTCAGCAAACCTTGAAGATTTTCCCTTATAAATGGCAACCCGTTCACCAATTGCTGCCCGCTAACCGTCAAGTAAGGTTAACTTACTCACATGCTCTGTTAAAGCTGGTGCGTATCCGAAATCATAATGAGCGACGAAGCCCATTCCCACTTAAGTGGTTGTATGAATAAACAAAATTTGCATTTCTGGGGCACGGAGAATCCACAGGAAATGCACAAAGACCCATTGTATCTCCTCAAGATGGAGATTTTGAAACATCTATTTGCAGGCCGTGTGATCTCCTCTTTGGGCGATTTGAGCTGGCCGGACAGATTGCCAGATCTAACCCGCCAGACTCCTTCCTTTGGGAATTTTTAAAATCTCGCGTTTACCACAATAAACTACAAACCTTGCAAGTCTTGAAAGCCAACATTGAAGAACAAATCACTAATTTGGAGCTAGATGTTTCGCGAGCAACAATTCAAAATACCATAAAACGAGCACAAATGTGCATCAAGTCAGGAGGTGGTGGCCGATATCATTTTTTCCAACTCAAGCACTTCTAATGAATTCTTCCTATCGATGATGGGATGAGCTTCATCGCTCAAGATATCGTGCCTTAGTCTGCCCCTTATAACTTATAAATGTTGCTTCTGTTCTCTGCAGCAGTCATCATCAAATATGTCGCAATTTTCATCCTTTTGTCCAGCCCATCCGACCTGGTTGGTTAGGTCCTACATTCCACATGCAGAACCTCCAATTTCCAACCTAGAAGGACAGGCCCGTCAGGCCCAGAGCCAGTTACGCGGGCGATACGAGAACAGTCGTTGACTCATTAAGTGATCATCCATTGATGTAATTCATATGAGGAATCTGTCATCCTGACTGTTGAAGTCATCGTTGAATAGGGCATAATAGTGCTGCTATTTTTTTCTTGCTCAATATTTGCGCTTTCAAGCTTTGATGGCTCTCAAGAGGGTGTACACCAAGCATAATTGATGTGTAGTCCTAGTTTCAGCACTGCGCTTCGTCAACCACCAATTCCTCCTCTGCCAGAGCTTGACAGAAATGGAATTCAAACAGTCGCATATGCGGACGACGTGGTTTGTTCGCTTCAGAGATTAGTGAAATCACAAAAAGGGTTTTGGTTAAGTTAAGCACTTGCGCACGGATCAGACGTAAATTCCGTTAAACAAGAGTAATGCTATTTACTACCAAGTCCAGAATACCGATCTTTAGACTTCCAATGCTTAACAACTAACCTGTCCTCCAGTCCTAAGTAAGTACGTTATGATTATAGGTTCAATCGAATCGCTTTCTTCTCTTACAGTAGGGTTTTTAGCAAAAGCTGAGGATTCCGATTTAAAATCTTGTCGAATCTTTAAACGTTTATTTAGACAGGCATTGTTGGGTGCTGTAGAAATAGGGTGGACCCTGGGAGGTGCCAAGCTGACGATACCCAGTGCCGTGACTGTTTCTACACATCAAATGTCCTTATTTTATCTCCAAGTGGTAACCATCGGGTACTGGGAGATGTCCATCCCT
Organism: Volucella zonaria; assembly: GCA_963966105.1. Taxonomy (NCBI): domain Eukaryota; kingdom Metazoa; phylum Arthropoda; class Insecta; order Diptera; family Syrphidae; genus Volucella; species Volucella zonaria. Next base: position 233,569,835 of record OZ014530.1, on the reverse strand, counting down.
ATTTGACTTGTCAAACTTGACAGCGCGAGTGTCAATATAAACGGGACATAGTCTCTGCTTTTTAACGTAAACCACCTGTCATATAGACTTATGTTTACGGGATGCCGATACATCCATGGGAGCAAGGATACGCCTTGCCATCTCTCTCCGTCAATCCTTTGATACCAATTCGGAACTGTGTTGGAGGCACAAATTCCACCCTTGGTATGAGTCGAGGCCGACCTAAAACCTCTTGCTGCTCTTAGGGTCACAGCACCCAGTACTTATTTGCAAGTCTCTCTACAATGGGTCAAACCAATAGGAAGACCCTTTCCAGCAATTTGGGTTTAAACCACAGCCACCATGACGCTCCCACAAGGGGGCCTACCTCAACAAGTCAGGCCCGGTCCGAAATCCGGTGGGCTCTTATCTCCCATGGTACCGTGATTTAGATCCTGGTAGGGACCTACCGGTGGTCTTGCAGCCAACAAGACCTATGACCGGCAACTTGTAACTGGTCAAATCGTAGCAACCTTCGGTGGCGTCATCTGAAAATGTTTACGATAAGACCAGTAATATGCTCAGCCCCCGCTTTTTATTAGATAACGTCATTAATGACGAAGCCTTGGTAATTGGGCAGGGCCCCTATAAACGGGACAGCAGATGAATACTCCAGATGGAATCAACAGTGAAATAAGCCAAATAAGACCTTATCCGGAGTAGTCCGACATATATGAAGCTCAGGCCGGTAAGGATTCTCGAGACTAAGTCAGGGTCTTGGAAACGAGACGGTGGTGTATGAGCCCTTAATGGACCAACTGCAGCGCTCATATTCACGAACGGGTTACTGGCTTCGGTCTAACCGACCCCTCGTCCAAGGGGTATTTGTAATGAAATTGGCCCTCCAGGTTGAGGGTTGTGCCGCCGAGGTAACTGCCCGGCTATGGAAATTAAAGTTAAGTTATAAAGTGACAACAAGCCTCAGATACGGACGGATCTGCTATTGACAACCCCTGCAAACGAAAAAAGGACAATGAACTTCTGATCTGCAAGTGGAATGTTGGGCTCCTTAATTGGCCACATGCAGCCAAGCAACTAGCGGAGAGTCTGGACTGCTGCAAAGCAGATATTACCGCCATCCAAGAAATGCGGTGGGATGGGCCGCACAAAAAGAGGATGAAAAACTGCGACATGTACTACGGCGATTGTTATCGACGGCAAAAGCAGCGCCTATTTGGATGCGGATTTGTTGCTAGAGGAAGATTTAGGCAAGGAGTCTTGAGTTTTCGGCATGTTCGCCTCGTTACAATCCGTATTAAGGCTAAATTTGCCAGCATTAGCCTTATATACGCGCACGCCCTTACAGAGGAGAAAGATGTCGACACCAAAGGTAGCTTTTACGATATCCTGGACAAGATCTATGTGCAGTGCCCTATTCCTGAAAAGCTGGGAACAGAGGGCATCCTTGGTTGTACTGTCAGAAGCTATAACCTGCACGACGATAACGGATTCAGGTTAATCGACTTTACCGCGGGCGAAATTTGTCGTAGCTAGCACGCGGTTCCCACACCTCGATATTCAGAATGGGGCTTGGAGATTAATCAACCGACAACCAGACTGACTTCCAGAATTACGGATGTACGAACGTTCCGAGGGCCAACATCGAATCGGATCATTACCTTGTTGTAGCCAAGGCACGATTGCGGATATCCCGAATATCACGAAGACAAGCTAATACTGTGAGGAAGTTCGACGTCGGACGGCTACAATCGCAAGAGATCGCCAAATCCTTTTCCAATCGAGTCTCCCTTAGTCTCTTAAAAGGTCCTATACTTATTGTGTGAAAGCCTGAAGCCGTTCTTCAACAACCTGACTGGTGGCTTTAGGCCAGGAAGCTCCACCATCACACTAAGGAAAATCTTGGAAAAAATCCATGAGCTCCAAATCGATACACACCACCTATCCATCGATTTTAAGGCCGCATATATAGAGACGAGCCATACAGACCAATATCAAGTTGCCATCCCTGCAAAGCTCGTCCGTTTGGATGACGATGGAGAATGCACGCTATCAAGTTCGGTAAAAAACTCACCGAGACCTTTAATGTTAGCAAAGGATATAGACAAGGCGATGCGCTGTCATGCCATTCGCTTAACACCATTCTTGAAAGAATAGTGCATAACGTACGCGTCAACACAAGAGACACAATCTTTCAAAAGTCCTTACAATTACTCGTATTCATATGGGTTTGACGGTAAATGGGGGCAAGGCCAAATATATGCTGTCAACCAGAAAGGACACCCAACACCAATCGCTGCTTCTTTGGGTTAATCGACTGCTTAATAATCCCAATCCTGCCCTAAGGCGCAGAGGCATGGACTTTATCAAAAGTGGATGACGGTGCACTTGGCTGCTTTGAGAGGAAAATTCTTCGGGTGATTTTGCGTCTCGTCTGCATAGACGGTGAGTGGCAGAGGAGATACAATGACGAACTGTACGGGCTGTACAGTGACATCGACTTAGCCAGAAGAGTGAAGGTCCAATGGCTGAGATGTCTGGGCCAAGTAGAGCGCAATGGTGGAAGCGAGATATTTGCATCTTTAGTGACCCGCAACTGAATCTTTTCTGGATCTAAGATCACAGCGAGAAATGAGATTACCGAAGAACTTGCGTGGAAAAATCCAGAGGAGAACTTTTCAGGACCTGAAGCCGCTTTGCGGCTACCTGCATCATCGGTCTGTTTCCATTGCATGACTCTCCAGCTAGCAGCCAGACTAAACGAATGCTTCTCGATGTCTCTAAAATGTTAGCCGCCATTCTGCTGTCCATCGGCATTTGAGAGAGTGACAAGCTGAGCAATACTTCAGTAAATATTCGGTTAGCGGGCATATAGGCCGCAAGGTACTACTGCCTGATGGGTTGGGTGCTGGTATTGTATATCAAGTACAATTGACAAGTTCTTTGTCTGAGTGCTCTGTCTCGAGAAAAGAAAGAAGGTCAGTAAAGCGCTTGCTTTACTATGATCTACCTGCAATACATCTGCATTCACTCCTAATGGCAGTTCTCGGATGTTTCAATGCCAAAATGTGAATGGCCAGTCCTCCAAAATGAACGCCAAACAAAAGTTTTCATTTCATTGAGTTAATTTACACATTTACCCAACTTGTTGAATCCCCCAAATCAAAGTTATTCACAAGACCCTGAAAGGATGTTAAATCGAACATCTGAATCTGAGTATTGCACACCTTACGTCCGAAATTCGATTGTATTAACCGAGGCAATATTCCATTTTATAACGACAATCACTGTACTCACAGACAACTTAACCTTGGCATGAAGAGCAGTGAAACCCACTGAGTTTCACACATTTCTGGGCGGCTTCGACATTTTGGACAGACAACACACGAAGGACGGTGTATTGAGATCTTCGCTGCGCAAAACAACTTGACCTAGCTTGTAAATGAACCCACACCGCCAACACCCTGGACTTGTTTTTAACTTCCCACCCTGATAAGCACACCGTTGATGTGCTCTCCTCTCTAGGTTCGTCGAACCATTGTGCCATATCAGCTAATTTCTCGTATGTTGACAACACCGTTAGACAAAATATTGCTAAAAAAAACCGTATGGTAATACGAGAAAGGCAATTGTAGCGGACTTAAAGGAAATTTAACTGGTCATTATGTTTCCTTGATAACGACGTGGATGCCGCTTCTGATATGATCACGGAAACTATTCTCCTTTGATTCCTTTATCCCTTATCGGATGAAGAGTATCAAGCCAAAAGAATAGGCATGGTACGACTCGAGCTGTAAAGAGGCTATCAGAGATAGAGAAATGGTTTATCTGTCCTATAAGACCAATCTGCAAACTTTGCCGTCACTTCAACGTTTCCAGATTGTGCTTTGTCTCCGCCTACACTTGGGTGTGTCGAATCTTCAACGCTACGAATCCACTTTCGCACTCATGTAGTTGCAAGAGTACTCAAAGATCTTAACATTCACAAATCCGAAGAGGTGTCCGTCCACGATGGCAAAACCATTGCGTACGCTTTTTTATTAGTTCTACTCTTTAGGACTCTTTCCGAGCAGATGGAAAACTGCATTTATCCAGCCCGTCCCTAAAAAAGGCGAATCTTTTCCTCTCTCCTCCTATAGACCCACTGCACTTACGTCCGGCAGTATGGTTTTCGTAGCAACAGGTCCACCAGTGATTTGATGGCAAGTCTCATCGAAAAGTGGAGCCAAAGTCTACCCCAATCTGGCGAAAGCAAGATAGTTGCACTTGACATTTTTAAGGCATTTGACAGAGTTTGGCATCAGGCTCTTTTGTCGAAAATGCGTGCTTTTCGGATCGACGACTCTCTTCTTCAATGGATTAGAAATTACCTTTCGGAACGTTCAATTCAAATTGTCTTGGATCGTTTCAAGCCTGACGTTCACAAAATAAATGCTGGCGTGCTACAGGGCTGCGTTCTGTCTTTTTAATTTTCATCAATGATCTCTTGTCTGCTACTTCTAATCCAATATATTCCTTTGCTGACGACAGTACTCTCTACTTCTCATATTCGTTTCCGAACTCACGTCCCTGCTCTTCGGCTGTAGAACAGGAACGGCAGTGTATGTTAAGCTCATTAAATTTCGATATTAACAACATAACCAATTTTGGAACTATCAACAGAGTGGAATTTAATGCTTCCAAACCACAATGCTGCCTGCTGTCGTTAAAGCAAAATTTAACCACCCAGCCATTATCTGGCACTTGCATGGTAGAAACCGAACAACTTACCAATCTCGGAATGACCACATATACGATGTCGCCGATAATTCTGCGAAATGTCTAGGTTTCCTCAAGCGATGTAAGAAATATACAAGACATTTAATCGCCCGAAATTGGAGTACAATGCTAACATCTTGTCAGGTGCTCCTAAGACCACCTTGCACTTGCTAGATAGGATCCGAAACCGTGCGAAAAAAACTCAGAGGTGATGACAATATTACACAGTCATTCGACACCCTCGAACACAGACGTAATGTCTCCTGTCTCACCTTATTGTATCGCTATTTTCATCACCAGTGCTCCACCGAAATTGCCAGTAGCATTCCAACCACTCCAACTTTTAACCGCAGTATACCCTCAAGCCCACTTTCGGACGTACCCTAAATTATCGTGATTCATTCCTAAGCCGTACAACTCGCTTATGGAATGCCCTGCCGAGCTCTTCATTTCCTAGCCACTATAACTTGCAAGCATTTAAAACCAACGCACATTGGTATCTCCCCTTTTTTCCTCCCTGACTTGCGCTCTTCCGTTCTATGTGTAAACATCTTAAGGGTACACAAAATCCCTTGTGCGCGCGCCAACTATAAAAAAAAAGTTCGAAAAATTTCGTAAAATTAAAGTAACCCAAGCCACACCCCTAAAAAAACAATCCTCATTTTAATTACAATATTTTTGATAATCATTAAACAATGTGTGCTCTCCCAAAACTAACCACAGAAAACTGGGATGAAACCACCAACAAGGAGTACCACTTGACATTCCTCAACGAACGAAATGCTATCCGTGGTGTCCTCTACGATCTTCTACAAATCGACAATGAAATAAAATGCATCAAAGTCGAAATTCAAGGTCTAAAAGCCAATTTCGATTCTCAACTCGAATATTTGCAAGCCGAAGTCAAGCGTCTTCAACAAGACGAGTACTTAGAAGTCGAACATAGAAACAAACTCCTATCCGAGGTTGTCAAGCAGATTGAGAAACTAAATTCAACATTTTCATCAGAATTTGAAGAGCTGCTGTTCCAGAAGGAGGAAAAGTGTCGAGCACTCAGTGATAATGTTGAAAAACTCTTTCAAACAAAATCACAGTTCAAGACCACACATCAGATGCAAGTGGAGAGTTTGAAAAAATTCAGAGTCACCTGTTATCGTGATCTACATTCAGCCGTAGATGTTCGTATGAAATCCATCAATAGAAAGTTTTGTGACGAAATGTTTTATATTGCATCATGTGAAAAGAATCTGAAGGATATATTTACATTGATTGATGATAGAAGCAGTCAAAGTGACACGTATAGTGCTGCATCAAGTGCGGTAGAAATTCCCGGAGTTTGTGCGGATTTTCGTAATGATTTCACCTGGATGAGGAATGGTTTGTACACGCTTTACTTTGAATCGTGATACTGAAATACTAAATTCTTCATTGCGTTAAAACTCTTTCTCCTTGATTGTAGAACAAATAACGAAACGCAATGAATTGTTTGATTACTTCAAGGAAAACCTAGCAAATGATCTCACAGCAGCATTGGCAGCTATGCATGTCTATCAGCCCGAGGAACCAGTTAAATTCATAGCCAACTACTTGAAGCACCTCAAACAAAACCATTTCCGACTAGAAATACAGAAAAAGATCTACTCTGCAGCAGAGCATGGTGAAGAATTATTTCCCAAGACACATGAACACAACAATTCTTAAACATTAACATATAACTTGTATATTTGATAAATAAATTTTCATCTGAGTATAAACAACCAAGTACAAGGGCATAAAATTGTAAAACAGCACCCCATCCCTTAGTAGCACCACGTTATATCGTCAGAGCATTTAGCATAAAACCACCGCGTCATCCATTGATTCTTGCTGGACAAGGAAGCTGTTTCCTTCGCAATATCGTATTTTGTGCGATCGTACTGAAAGAAACAAAATCAAATTATTAACAAATATACATAGTTATGGTGTGACGGTAGTTTGAACTTACAATGGGTTTGGGTATGATTCGCTTCATGTTAATTCGATGAATGTGTTCACGGAAAGCTGTATGCAATGTCTGATGTTCTGACCCACTTAGGCACGGAAGACATAATTCACATTCGAGTATATTACAGGATTTATCACAATCAAAATCAGCGCACACATTTAACAGAGTTGCTATGTTCTTGTCGGTGGATATCATTTCCTCAACATCATCGGTGCTGCAAAGAGAAACATAAAATTGTCAGTTTTATGATAACTTTGGTTCTTTATTACGAAAATAAAAACCTGTCGCGAGCTGTACATGAGAGCTCTACTAAGAACTGAAAGAATTTTATGGGAATCTACTTGTTGACATCCAAGTTTGTTTCGTCTGATGTTGCACACGAAGATGACGCAGGAGATTTATCGAAAAAAGTGTGTTGCAAAGTTAGCTTACTTAGTAGTTAAAAAATGGACCGATTCGCGACCAGCTCGCGATTTTATTTCTATCGATGATGAGAGATTGGATAATCAATTGTTGGAGATGTAGCTTCCTAGTTTCATTGTGTAATACGAAAAACTGCAACATGAATATCGCGATGGATTTATGAAAAGGCTTAAAACATAACACATATTGGCAAATGATGTAGGTAATTCTAATTACATGATGATGTTATGTGAAAGCCATACCCTCGTTCAGTTCAATGTGGTCATTGGGTTTCTAGTAACCCTAAGTGAAATGCAATCATTATCATTGACACTTGAGAAACAATCGCGAGTCGAGTGCTGTAGATAGTTTTCGAATCTCTGTGCAAAGATTTGTCGAGCATTTTTGACCGAATATTTTTTTTTTTTTTTACTTTACTTTATTTCATTTGAAAACTTATAACTAACAATTCAGCAATTCAGAAACATATATTTATTAGAAACAAAAGAAAACAAAAATAAAGTAATGACTATAAGATTTCATATAAAATACGAGGGCGGGTCAATAAGTCAATAAGTTTTTGAATTTCTGACCCCTTTACTGAAACAGCAACACTGCTCCTGTCAACAGGCATCTGTCAGTTGACTCCTGTCAAAATTTAAACTTGCTGCGTCAGTTAGTTTGTGTTTGACAGCTATTTTTATCAGACTACTCACTAATTTGAGGAGAAAATGGAAAAAAGTGAATTTCGTGTGCTTATTAAGCATTATTTCTTGCGAAAAAAAACCATTACCGAGACCAAGGCTAAGCTTGATAAATACTATGGGGACTCTGCACCATCGATTTCAATGGTAAAAAAGTGGTTTACTGAATTTCGTTGTGGCCGTACAAACACTGAAGATGCCGAACGTCCTGGACGCCCAGTTGAGGTCTCTACACCCGAAACAATCGAAAAAATTCACCATATGGTGTTGGCCGACCGAGGATTGAAAGTGCGAGAGATTGTGGAAGCCGTAGGGATCTCGCATGGCTCAGTGGTTTCAATTTTGAATGATCACTTGGGCATGAGAAAGCTTTCCGCAAGATGGGTGCCGCGTTTGCTCACAGTCGACCACAAACGCAATCGTGTAACAACTTCACAGGAAGGTTTGGCGTTGTTTAATCGCAATATGGAGGAGTTTTTGCGCCGTTTTGTAACCGTGGACGAAACATGGATCCATCACAACACACCAGAGAACAAACAACAGTCAAAACAGTGGGTTTCTAAGGGTGAATCGGCGCCAAAGAAGGCCAAGGTGGGTTTGTCAGCCAATAAAGTTATGGCGACTGTTTTTTGGGATGCACGCGGGATAATCCACATTGACTACCTTCAAAACGGAAGAACAATCAATGGGGAATATTATGCCAACTTATTGGACCGATTCAATGACGATTTGAAAAAAAAAACGACCTCATTTGGCCAAGAAAAAAGTTCTTTTCCACCAAGACAATGCAAGGGTGCACACATGTGCAGTTGCCATGGCAAAAATCCATGAATTGGGCTATGAATTGCTCCCTCATCCACCCTATCCTCCAGATTTGGCTCCGAGCGACTACTTCTTGTTCCCAAACCTGAAGAAATGGCTTGGTGGAAAAAGATTTGACTCCAATGATGAAGTCATCTCGTCATTTTGAGGACCTCGACAAATCATTTTTTTTGGAAGGGATAAAAAAATTGGAGAAGCGTTGGACAAAGTGTATAGAGCTCAAGGAAGACTACGTTGAAAAATAAAATTATTTTTTTATAAAAAAATCAGTTTTAATCCAAAAGTCACGGACTTATTGACCCGACCTCGTAGTTAGCAACATCCGATTGTCCGATGGACAAGAGTTGGATGCGCCATTCAATGAACTAAATACAAAAGTAATTATCTATTGATGGGGATCAATTATAAAATTTAAAACAATTCTAAGAGCACATACTATAGGTTTAAGTCAAAAAAATAAATGAATACATGAAAGTTTAATTGATAACTCAAACACTACGAAGCTAGGTTAAAAGCATATACATACGAGGGGCGTTCAAACTATTCTCGGTATCGGGGTGAAGCTGTGGTTGTATACATAAATTGACTTATTTATCAAGTAATACTATTATTTTAGTGCATTCATGTAAAATTTCATATAAATGTGATTATTAATTCGCGTTTTATCTCTAGTTAAACAGAATCATAATGGCAACTGAGGCGATGATGGTGAAAATTGAGCATCGCGCTGTAATTAAATTTCTCACTAAGCAAGGAAAAAGTCAAAAAACTATTCATGAAGAGATGGTGGCTGTTTACCAGGGTTCCGCACCTTCATTATCAACTGTGCAAAAGTGGTCAAGTGAGTTCAAGAGAGGCAGAGAGAGCATTGTACGGGAGAAAGCATCAAAGAAGTCGAAAAACTTGTTCTTGAGGATGCCTGAATAAAGGTGAAAATGATGGCAGAGATCACCAAGCTTTCAATTGGTACCATTCACACCATTCTTCATGACCATCTTAACCTTTCAAAGGTCAGTGCGAGGTGGGTGCCACGAATGCTCACAGCGCCTCAGAAAAAAGTGAGAATCGCATGCTGTAGAGAGCTTTTGGAGATGTGTAGTGAGAACGCGGACGGTGTTATGGATCGAATTGTTACTGGGGACGAAACATGGGTCCACCACTATGACCCTGAAAGCAAACAAGAGTCCATGCAGTGGCATAAAAAAGGAACAGACCCCCCGAAGAAGTTCAAAGTCACTCCGTCTGCCGGGAAGCTCATGGCCACAGTTTTTTGGGACTCAAAGGGAATCTTGCTCATTGACTACAAAAAAAAAGGTGAAACCATCAACGCCACATCCTACGCTTCCACTTTGCATAATTTGCGGGAGGAAATTAAAAAGAAAAGACGGGGTAAACTCGCAGCGGGTGTGTTGCTTCTTCATGACAACGCTCCTGTTCACACGGCGCGAGTTTCCAAGGCTGCTGCGCGAGATTGTGGTTTCGAAGAAATCCAACACCCACCCTATAGTCCAGACCTTGCCCCAAGTGATTATTTCCTGTTTCCGGATTTGAAAAAATGTCTTCGTGGAAAAAGATTTTCGGATGATGAAGAACTCAAGTCGGCAATAAATGGAGGAGGAGGAAATTTATTTTTTTGAGGGTTTAAAAAAGCTTATCTCAAGATGTAACAAATGCATTGATGTTAGGGGAGATTATATTGAAAAATAAAAACAATTTAAATTGAATTCGCATTTTCCTTCATATCGATACCAAGAATATATTGAACGCCCCTCGTATGTACAAGAGCTCAAACAAAAATATTTAAAAGGTTATTAATTTCGTTATGGTTTAAAGAAAATGGCAAGAGCTTAACATTTTTTAAGATTTGACTCTCTCGCATCTTAGATTTTCTGGCAGTCTGTTGAATAAGCGATGCGCAGTAACATTAAAGGAGTGAGAAAAACGAGATTTTTTTTATAAAAAGGTACGGTTAATAAATTCCTACTGTAGATGCGTAAATTGTGAGATCCTGATTTCTCAAAAAATATTTTCAGAACCTTATAAAAATATAAATGTTTTAGTGGAAGAACGTTTAGGTTTTTGAAGAAAAGAAAGCTAGGAGTGATACGATTGGCTCTGCAGATAACTCGAATGGCGTGTTTTTGTTTGATAAGCAAAGGTGCAGTTTTATTCTGATAAGTACCACCCCAACAAGAAAGACCATACTGTAGTCTGGATTTAAATAAACCATTGTAAACTAGCTTTAAAATCGATTGACTACAGTAAAGACTGAGATGGTAGATTTGCCTCACAACATTGTTAAGGTAATTCTTCAGGTCAGATGTATGATCATTCCAACACATCCTATAATCCAAAATAATATCTAAATATTTGAAACTTTTAACTTTCTCAATGTTAAAACAATTATCTGAACAGTTGATGTTGTCATTATAAGCTGTACTGTTGTTATTATCATGCATACAATTATTATTGAGAGGATATCTACAACAATTGGGTGAATGATATTTTATTACCACATCCCCATAGGTTGTCCCCTGAATATTAAAAACCATAAGTCTATGCAAATTAAACCATTTTCGCAGAATTTCTAAATCATTGTTTATATCAGTGAATAATTGAAATTGGTTTTTCGAAGAATATGATAAGGAAGTATCATCAGCAAAGGATGTTGTTTTGCCTTTAAAATGTTGAACGAAAAGCGAGTTAACAAAAATCAAGAATAGTATAGGACCCAAAACGGAGCCCTGAGGAACACCTATATTAGTACATTTTTCAGAATTTAAAATATTCTGAATTCTAACCTTTTGCTTTCTGTTCTTTAAATACGACGCGAACCAGTCATGAATTTTACCTCTAAAACCTGCCTTATACAACTTATCAAGCAACAAAGTGTGATCTACCGTATCAAAAGCCTTTGTTATATCAATGAACAGAGATGCAGGCACCTCTGAATCATTCAAACTATCATAAATTTCGCCACATAATTTTAAGACAGCATCCTCAGTAGATCTTCCACTTCTAAAACCGTATTGGTAATCACTGAAAAATTTGGATTTCTTTAGAAAGCAAAGCATTCTTGATTTCATGCCTCTTTCAAAAACTTTTGAAAAAACTGAAAGAATGGAAATGGGACGGTAATTATTTAGACATGTAGTGGCGCCTTCTTTATGTAGAGGAATAACTACTGCTAGCTTCAGTGATTCAGGAAAAATTCATTTTTTTAAACTAAGATTGAAAATATGGCATAGCACATCAGAAATAAAAAAATAAATCTGTTTTATAATGTTGCTGGTAAACATATCTTCAGATGATGAATTAGACGATTTTAAGGACATTATAATTGCATGTATTTCAAGTTTCTTTACAAAAGAAACTGTTGGGATAAAAAGTATCCTCTATTATCATGTTGTAACAGCGACATGAATTGGTATTAAGCGAATATGCCATCAAATTGTGATCAATGCTTGAAAAGTAATCATTAAATAAATTTGCAACGTTTGAAGGCTCAAATAAAGTCGCATTATTGGCTGCAATAACTACATTCATATTTTGTATATTCTTTTTATTTAAAATGTCATTAACAATTTGCCATTCTTTTTTTGGGTTACCTAAGTTTTCGGAAAGCTTATTTTTGAAATAAGTATCCCGACAGTTTGGAATATCAACTCTAAGATCATGGCAAAGATTTTCATATGCTCTTTGAAGCCTTATGTTATTTGGATGTTTTTTTATACAAGCAAGCAGTTTTTTCTTTTTATTTATTTTGTTTAGCAAACATAAGTTCATCCATGGTTTAAGACATGTTAGCTGCTTGTCCCTTTTATTTAAAGGCTGACTATTGTTCGATATTAACAGTTGAAGCTTGTTGAGAAATAAGTCAAAGGCTACAGATGGATCACCATTACTAGAAACCTCTTCCCACAATTCAAAAAATAAAACGGATTTTTCAAATAGGATTGTTTAGTTCTGGAGACGAAATTGTCAAACTGAAGGCTGGTTAAGTTATGATCGGTTATCTTAAGATCAAATACATGTGCTTTATATATCATAGTATTATTCCTATGTAATCTTAAAAATATATATACTTAGGTGACGCTACTGACGAGGGTGGAACTGGACTTCAACCAACACGCCTTTCCAGCCAGCCTTGTTGTTTTCTTGCTGCTTGCTGCTAGAGGTTTCGCTCCACTTGGGCGCACAACTTGAGGTGGGGTTATCCTCTTCTGCATTTTGACAGTGATGAATTTGAAGACTTTCCCAGCTCATCTAAACCGATGAATTCGGATTCTTTTAGTTAAGTTGATGTCGTTATAGAGCTCGTAAAGTTTTTGGTTAAATCTCCTCGTTCATTCTCCGTCGATGCAGTTAGGGCCGTATATCTCTCAAAGCACTTTTCTCTGGAAAAGTCCAAACGCTTGCTCATCCCTTTTTACAAAGTCCATACCTCAGCCCCAGACGAACAATGCTTTATTGAACGCTGTTCTGGTCATACGAGAGCACTGCAACTCAATTGAGTTCACAAGAAAGTAGCGATTGGAAAGAAATACTCTTCGAATGATCTCTAAGGTTGGGTTGTTATTTATATTAATTGCGGAGCCTAGATAGATAAAGCCTTTGACTGCCTCGATGTTATACATCTATGTTGTGACGTTTTGCCAGATTCGCCGACGTTATGCGTCCAATCTAGATCCTCTCTATTGTGTTTATGTACTCATACGTGCATTTGTTCTAAAAAAAAAAAACTTCCGAACGCCTTTCCTGATATAACATCTCTCAATCTCCTAGATCTCGGGCCCTTTTTTCTACCTTTTGAGAAGCCAGTGCACGTCCTTCCTGTTTTTCTCGTAGAGGTCACTAGCCTCTATAGTCGTCCTTTGCAGCGCCGCATTATATGCTTTCTGTTTTTCTGCTTGCCTCAGCCGGCACTTATCGTCAAATCATGAGTTTCGCAGTTGTGGTCGTGTGAAACCCTGTTTATTAGAAGCATTTCTGATTCTGACGTTAATAAATTGAGGCGAGAACTGCATGCTTGTTACATGGTTGCCCAGGAGCGAAGTTAAATAGACTGAATCCGTCGTCGAGCGTGGTATTATACAGGCTTTATTTACCGACTGTGCTACCGAAGATGTTCTTTCCTAGCTTTGGGTTCAAATCGCCTAGGATGATTTTAACATCATGCTAAGGACGTAGTGTCTAGTCGAGGAGCTCATAAAAACAGTCCTTGGTGATCAAAGTTGTCCGCATGTTGTTCGACTCCACATTTTCTGTTAAAGGATCCAACATTAGTATGGGCCGTCAACAGGAGTATCATCCGTACCCGAGGCTTTCGGTTGTTTCATAGATTTCTTTACACTGCGGAGAAGGTAACCCAACGAGTTTCTGAGGCTGGAAGGGTCAGACCCCTTATGGCACTCTTTGGCCACAAGGGGCCAGCTCTACCGGTGTCAGTTACAACCCCGTTCGTGGATTTAATTGTTGCAGTTGACTCAATTTGAGTCCATCTACCGATATTTGTACATCAGAAACTTTGACGACTGTTAAAGTAGCCCTCAAAGGTGATCGCCAGGTCAAGAGACTGAGCGGAGGCAACACCGTAGAGACAATATTGAAATTTCTTTCGTAGTTCTTTTGCCCAACGTTGTGTCCTGGCTCACACTTGCCATTTTAGTAGGCACAACGAGACCGTAAAGCAAGTACTTGACTCGAACTTGAAACGTTGTGGCTTCAGTCCTAAACCATATTTAAACTCGCTCAATTCAGACCATATTTAGTGAAGATAAAACATGAATTCGTCAATATGAATTATATAGGAACCAGAAAAATCATGACCACTGTGTTTTGGGACTCAAAAGTATCGGCTACACAACCATAAACACGGCATCTTATCCAATCACTCTGCGCATTTTGAGAATTAGCTATAAAAAATGGTGGCTTCTAAATTTACCATCCACCCCATAGTCCGGTCCTGCACCAAGTTACTCCTAATTTAGAGAATGACCTTCGTGGAAAGCGTTTTCTAACGATGAGGAGTGAATAAATCGCCATTTTGTTAAGCTAGAAGGAAGTGTATTAGAAAGTTACTTTTCTGATGTAACGGGGATTATATTAAAAAATAAAAATTATTAAAAATTGTTGTTCCTGTTTTATGATTCAACGATTGTAGGATAACGTTAAACACCGAACTGGATGTACTACATTTCTTAAAAAAGTGTGTGACAAAGAACAAGCTACAAGCTTAAACGAAAAGCCTCCTATCGATGGTTAGATAATCGTGCTGGCTTTTCCTGTATCGGATTCGATAATGTCTTAAGTATGTATGTGGGCATTATGCCGACAGCACCACATACATCTATAAACTAGGAACCAAATGGGTAAATTGGACGAAAGTTACTACAGAAATAATAACTTTTTGAATTCCTGATCTAATAGAAGACGTTACTGTCACTATCCAGAACGCATTGCAAATAAGCAGGAGCAAATTTAGAAAGTGTTGCGTTCTAAAATCGAAACAATTTCATTCCCTTATGGACTATGGATTCTAGAAAATATTCAAGTCTTATGACAGTACGTAAAGAGAAGCGCTTCTCAGACTACTCGTTAAGCAAAAAATAGGCAATAAATTCATTATCAGCCTTGAATGCTTCAGTTGACGCGAAGTGATTATCATTGTACGGTAATGCTTGAGCAGTCTTTTCATGCGCATGACAATTATTATTTGCCTCCTTCTGTTTAAAGTGTAAACCAAAATTCCTAAACAATATGGACGACGTAATCGCGAATAATGTCACATCAAAAAAAGTGTATGGTACCAGTCAAAGTATTGCAAAAATCATCAGAATTTGTGCACATGCTAATGAAATCACTTAAAATGTGTGACTATTGCATTAAAAAGATTTCAATCGGAATCAAAATAATATGTGAATCATTGATTTCATATAAATCAGTTATTTCTAAATTAAAAACAGGAAAAATTTCAATTTTTTTCCCGTGTTCAAAGTGTTGAAACTCCAACTCTTAAAGAGGAACTAATTAAACTCAAACTTAAATGCATCGATGTTAAGAGAATAATCAAAAAGTATGAACACCACACTGATAATTTCTACTTAATATCGCTTGGAAATGGTTCAATTAGGTTTTTCGATCTAAAGAATAACTACCGTCCAATATTGCACACGCAATTAAACTGGGGCTTGCAGAAATAAACTCTGTGGAAAATTAACTCAATATCATAACTGCCAGATGTAGTCATGGCGAACGAAATTGTTTCATAAAAACTTATTGTGGTACCTATGCTGGTTCACACAAAACTGTTGATTGTATTGAATCCGATGTGATTAAATCTGCAAATTGCAAAAATTCTCATAAAGCTTCCGATCCCTCTTGCATCAGTAGAATTGGCTTACTAAGAAATAAAAGAGAAAGCGGCTAGGAAAAAGTCCAATGCTTCTTCCTCAGTTCCACAACTATCACGGGCACAATCTTCTGCTCATACAATACATAAGCATCCGGTTTCATTTCACTCTGTCAATGAGTTTCCTCTGCTCCCACAACCTCGTCATCATGGACAAAATCCAGTTGAGAGTGCCAATCCAGCTCATAATGTATGGGAGAACCCTTCCCTCACAGCAGCTGATGCTATTGTCAACAATGGAGGTCACCTCAGCAATGATTTCCTGAGATTTCATTAAATCATCCGTGCAACATATCTGAACTCTCTTCACTATCGATGAATTAAATGCATTAACGATTGAACTGATAGAATCATTATCATATTGTAAAACAAAATATGATCAATTTAAAGTAATCGCACATTTAGCAAGTAAGTTTGTGTATAGTAGTAACAAGTAATTAAGGACAATACATGTAATAATATTGTTAATTGGAATGCCAGAGAGATTCGAAGCAAAACTCTAGAGTTCACAAACTTTTTAAATACCAGCAAAATCGATATTACTTTTGTTACTGAGTCTTAATTACAACAGCAAGAAAAAGATTAACCTATCAACATCTGTTTTTAAATGCTCGATCGAGTCGTCCGCAAAGGTGGTGGAGTTGCAATAATTACAGTGGTCAACAAAAAAAATGTTTATTTTTTACTCGGAGATAAAATTATGTGATTTGTAATCGTTGGAGTTTATAGAATCAGGAAAACTATATAAAATAGCCAGGTCACATCGGGATTTTGTGAGAAAACGCTTTTTTGAATTTAACCAAAAATATTACCGAAAAATGTTATTTCTTTTAAAATTTTGTTGTTTTCTTGGAAGTATCTGCATTCCGTTTATAAGAACACCTCGGAGTCTCTCTTATAAGCGACCAGCAGTAATCTGCCAACATTGATGGCTCCCATTTTCCTTGGTACCGTTGCTCTATTGCAGCAATGTCTTGGTGGAATCTCTCGCCGTGCTCATCGCTTACATCACCCATATTTTCAGGGAAGAAATTGACATGAGAATGCAAAAAAATGAAGTTTTAGCGACATGTTGCATTCCATTTTATGATAAGCATCCAGCATTTTCTTTACATAATCTGCATAACCTGGAGACTTATTATTACCTAGGGAGTTTTCTGCTACTTTCACAAATAAACACCAGGCCTGTTTTTCTAATGAATCCAGAGTAGGAATGAAAGCTGGATCTTTTATAAGCTTTCTAATGTCTGGACCCACAAAAATACCTTCTTTAATTTTTGCTTCGCTTAGTGATGGGAACTTTTGTTTCAAAAAATTGAAACCAGGTTGGTCTTTCTTCATCGCCTTTACAAAGTTTTTTATAAGACCCAATTTGATATGTAATGGTGGTAGAATAACACGCTGTGGTTCGATCAATGAAGGATTCCTTATATTTTTTTCTCCACAAATAAAGTTTGTTCTTATAGGCCAATCTACTCTCACAAAGTGCTCCGATCGTGCTGTACTATCCCACTCACATAAAAAACAGCAAAATTTGGTGTAACCTAGTTGTAGTCCAAGAAGTGGAGCAACAACTTTTAAATCCGAACATATCGACCAGTTATATATATTTTTTATATTCAATTTTTTCCAATATAAATTTCATAACATCGTAGGTTTCTTTTAAATTCACACCATGCGCTAGAGGTATTGAAGGAAACTTATTACCATTATGAAGCAATACAGCTTTCAAACTAGCCTTTGATGAGTCGATGTATAGCCGCCATTCTTCGGTTTTTTGCTCATAACCCAGTGACAGCATTAAGCCATTAATAAGGAACAAATTCACTTTGTCGCGTACGGTACTTTTTACCTCAGGCTTGAGCAGATTCCACTGCTTTAACCTTGAGCTCAGTATTTCAGACTTTTGTTATGACAAATCCAAGCCTCTGACGAGGTCATTAAGCTCAATCTGACTGATGAGATGTGGTGCATCAGAAGATGTAGGGAACTCAAATTCGGGATCATCCATGATTTCTTCTGAACAATATGACGAACTTATTTCTGTGTCCGAAAGGCGTCCGGAAGGTGGCTTTGGAACTGGAAGAATTTCTGTATGAAGTGCTGGTCTTGTTACAGAAGAGACATCTGCATATTTTATGGAATGCTTTGATCTTCGAGCAAATCCCTTCACATTGGTGCAACAAAAGTAAAAATCTGTGTGACTCTGGGGCTCTCTCCATATCATAGGCATTCTAAAAGGCATTGCAGAAAATGACCAACCGTTAAACCAACCAGTTAGCTGTCGGTGACACCTAAGGCAGCAAATGTGTGGTGCCCAGAGTTTATCCTGATGGTTTATTTTAAATTTAAAATAAGAAAAGTGACACTTTTCAATAAATGGTGTTATTTTCTTTTTTCGGAAACTTGGTGTAAATTCTCCATAAATATAGCATAATAAATCTGGACAATTAACACAAGATCGTGGCATTTTATCACTTTAATGCACTTCTAATATTCTTCTTACGCAAATTAGTTTATTTTTTGAAATTACTAACAGAACAACCGATTTAAACGATGTGCGATTCTATTAGAACTGACCTCGTTCGATAAAGATGTAAAAGTGTGTGCCGTTAGGTTGCTGTACGTGACCTGAGCAAAATATTATTTTTCCCATTATCTACAGGTTGAGTACTATAAGAAACACTATTCAGTATGTCCGAGTATTTTTCATTGTTGCCCAGTGTTATTAGAAGATCAATTCAACATTCGCCCTTACCTATTACGAGTATAAACACGCGTCTTATAGAAAATGTAGGTATTGACAAATTTATTAAACTCAACTGTGTCTATTTTCCTAGTGGTGCTACATCAGTTGGAAAAAGAGCAAGTCTTAAGAGCGACTTAAGGAAGTTTTTTACGACTTCCTGATAGCGGGAGACTTAAATTGCCGTCATAAAGATTGGGGCTGGGTCAAAGCAAACACATGGGGAAATATTCTTTCAAGTCTTTCTGTCTTGTTGCCTGTTTCCGTTCTGTTTCCTCCTTGTCCCACCTATTTTCCTGCTAACTATCGTGGTAGTCCTTCTGTTCTTGACCTATTTATCACAAATGTGGATAGTTTAATTACTCCAGCATTTTCAAAAAATGAGCTAAGTTCTGACCATAACCCCGTATTTTGTCGGTTTCTTCGGTCAGGGGAGAAAAGTGTGCAATATCGAAGAGATTTTAAAAACGCCAATTGGGCACGTTTTCGTTCCGGAATTAATCAAAAAGTTTTTAGCGTTCCGAAGAATTTAGGCAATAGAAAGTCTAACGAAGATATTGATTCAATTGTTAGATAGTTTTTCCCAAACTATTTTAAGTTATGTTAAGGAAGCCGTTCCTTCCCATATTTTGGAGTTAATAAAGCTGCAAAATATTGCAAAAGGTATTGGTAAAAATATCGTCAGCCTATTTTTTCGATACCAAATGCTCTGCCTCAAAAAACTCGTTTCGAAAGAAATATTACAGTACAAGAACACAGAATGGAATGTTAAATTAAAATATTTTGATAAAAACGCAAAACCGTTCTGGAACATTGTGAAGGTAATCAAAACTAAAAATAGGCAGTTACCATGTTTAAAAACGACTTCTTGCTCTTACTTCACCGACAGTGAGAAATCGGATACCCTTGCAAGTATTGGGTATATAACTTAACTCGTGCGTTTTTTTTTTTTTTTTTTTTCAAAATTTGAACGTTTATTTAAGAAAAACATGTACAATAGTATTATTCAAAGTATTGCCCATCTAAAGCTATGACTTTTTCCCATCTTTCTGGCAATTTGTGGATCCCATCCCAAAAGAACTGCGCCGGCTTGACAGCCAAGAATGAATCAAGCCAATTTTTGATATTCTGCTCTGATGTGAACCGTATTTCAGTGAGGGCGTTCTGCATCGACCGGAACAAATGGTAGTCAGAAGGGGCAAGGTCTGGGCTATAAGGCGGGTGGGGTAAGACTTCCCATCCACTGTTTTCCAAATAGTTCTTAACCGGAATAGCAACGTGGGGCCGAGCGTTGTTATGATGGAAAATTATTGCCTCGTGTCTGGTCGCATATTCCGGGCGTTTTCGGCCACTGCTCTCTTCAAATGGATTAATTGTGTTCGGTAGCACCCGGTTTTAGCAGCTCATAATACAGCACACCCATCTGATCCCACCAAATACAGAGCATTACCTTCGCGCCATGGTTATTCGGCTTTGCCGTTGATTTGGCTGGTTGGCCGGGTTTCACATATGATTTTTTGCGATTGGGGTTGTCGTAATGGATCCATTTTTCATCACCAGTAACAATCCGATGCAAAAGTGACTTCCTTTTGTGGCGTTCCAGCAGCATTTCGGACATGCAAAACCGCCTTTCGTCGTCTCTCGGCTTGAGTTCATGTGGAACCCAATTTCCTTGCTTTTGAGTATATCCAGCTGCTTTTAAACGTTTTGAAATGGCTGCTTAAGTGACACCCAAAGATTCTGCGAGCTCTTCTTGTGTTTAGCAACAATCTTCATAGAGTAATGCTCCCAGTTCTTCATCTTCAAACTTTTTTGGCTGCCCAGGACGTTCGTCGTCTTCCAAGAAAAAATCACCACTTTTAAATCGTGCAAACCACTTTTGGCACGTTCGCTCAGCTAGCGCATGTTCACCATAAACTTCAACCAAAATACGATGACTTTCGGCAGCAGTTTCTTCATATTAAAGTAATGAAGAAGAACTCCCAGCAAAAACACATTTTCAGGCACAAAGTTCGACATATTTGAGTGGAAAAAAATTATTGTTGTTTACGCTTCAAATGAATGGCATATACTGAAATGACGTACAATGACAGTAGCTTTCCAACGCATCTTCCAATGGAATAATACAAGTTACGCCATCTCTTAGCAAACCGCACGAATTAAGTTATAGACCCAAGTAATTATTTAGTATCTCAACATTTAGGCGATGCTGATACGAACAGTCTGGTGAATAACACTGTGCAAGCATTCAATGCAGATAGTCTCAACTCTCAAAATAATCTTCTTGTGAACGAAGAAGATGCTGAATATTTTATAAAGAGTCTGCGCATTAAAAAGGTAGGTGGTATGGACCTTATAAGAAACACATATTTAAAACAACAACAAAGGCAGGGATATTATACATGTAACAGATCGACTGAAAAGTCCGTGCACTTGAATTAAATCCATACCATTTTCAGTTAGTACCAACCTTCAAAAGATACGTGTATAAATTTGACAGCTGTCGGACGATTAGTTCTCGAGATATACCGTTGTGAGTGAAGCAACTTTTGTTATTGTGAAAAAAAAAATGGATTCAAAGCAATTTCGTGGGTTGATTTATCATTGCTTTATGATGGGAAAAAATGCAGCCGATGCAAAGAAATGGCCTGATAAGCGTTACCCGGACTCTGCACGAGCCGAACGAACCATTCGCAAGTGGATTGAAAAATTTAAAAGTGGTCATACAAGCACCGAAGTGGACGTCCAAAAGAGGCTGTTTCAGATGAAAACATCAAAAAAGTCCACAAAATGATTACGAATGACCGTAAAGTGAAGTTGATCGAGATAGCTGAGGCTCTGAAGATATCAAAAGAGCGTGTTGGATATATCATACACGAATATTTGGACATGCGAAAGCTGTGTTCAAAGTGGGTGCCGTGTTTGTTCACAGTCGACCAAAGACAACAACGTGTTGATGATTCAGAGGAGTGTTTAAAGCTGTTCAACCGCAATAAAGCCGAATTTTTGCATCGGTATGTGACAATGGATGAAACTTGGCTCGATCACTTCACACCAGAGTCAAGTCGGCAGTCAGCTGAGTGACGAACAGGCGACGAACCTCGTCCTCGGCTGGCAAGCTTATGGCATCCGTATTTTGGGATGCACATGGAATAATTTTCATCGACTATCTCCAAAAGGGGCAGACTATCAACAGCGACTATTACATTGCATTGTTGGAGCGTTTGAAGGACGAAATAGCAGAAAAACGGCCGCATTTGAAGAAAAAGAAAGTGCTGTTTCACCAAGACAATGCACCGTGTCACAAGTCGATGAAAACGATAGCAAAATTGAATGAATTCGGCTACGAATTGCTTCCCCACCCACCGTATTCTCCAGATTTGGTCCCCAGCGACTATTTCCTGTTCGCAGACCTCAAAAGAATGCTCGCCGGAAAGTGATTTAAGACCGAATCGCCGAAACAGAGGCCTATTTTGAAGCTAAACCGAAATCGTACTACAAAACTGGTATCGAAAGATACCAACTATATATTGATAAATAAAGTTGAATTTTGCAAAAATTTTGTGTTTTACTATAAAACGGCACTGACTTTTCAGCCAATGTGTTAATTTCGTTTGGACACAAATTAGTGGTTGTTGTAGGAGTTGATCGGTATTTGAGAAGAAAATCATTCATAAGTATCTCTATCGGGATATTGTTGCCGTTGGGATCCGTAAGCATTATCTTAAGAGTAATTTTAGTAGTTCGTACTGCCCGTTCCGCAGCCCCATTGGACTGTGGATGATAGGGTGGGCTCTTCAAATATCTTATGCTATTATCATTGCAAAATTTAGTAAAAATCTCCGAGTTAAAAGGTGGTCCGTTATCTGATACTAGTGTTGAGGTTACCCTCCACCTGAGGTCAAAATACGTAAATATGGATCTTAAAACGAAAATCACACTTTCGACGTTTGTTTGTTTCATTGGTTTAATGTCAATCCACTTTGTATAACTATCGACAACTATCAAATAATAACGCCCCTTAACGTAAAAAAAAAATTGATGTGCATGGTTCAAGATGCTGTGACCCTGTTTTGTTTCCTGAAAGAGCGCATGATTTTCATTCTGTCCCATATGCCTCAATGTCATAATCGATTCTTGGCCACCAGAAATATTTTCTCGCTAACATTCTCATCCGACCGATACCGACATGTGATTCATGAAGAAGCGCTAAAATCGTTTGATGTAAGACGTCTGGTATCACCAAACGCTGAACATAAAAAAGACATCCATTTTCTTCTAGCAATTGCAAATGCTTATTATAGAATTTCTTTAAATTTTCAGATACACTGTTTGGCCATCCAGTTTGTACCATATTCAAAATATTTCTAATTTTCCAGTCCTTTCCTGATTCTTCTGCTACTTATTTAAACTGGACATTAAGGTAACTATTGCCCTTAATCATACTCACCAGCGAATGATCTTCCTCTGCTTCCGTAGGAAATGCTAACGGAAGACGTGATAGACCGCCTGCATTATTCATTTGCGTCCCTTTGGACTGAAAATTTCCCGTAAGGGTTGGTGATCAGAGTAGATCGTAAACGATTTCCCATAAATATATTTATGGAACTTCTTTACTGTAAATATAATAGCCAATGCTTCTCTGTGGAGCTGCGAGTACTTTTCCTCTGCAGGGTAAGGGTACTGGAGGAATAGTACCGATCTTTCCACTCCATCTACTATATGCGATAAAATTCCGCCCACTCCGTAAAGGCTGGCGTCGCATTGTAAAATAATATCTTTATTGGGGTCGTAGTGAACTAAAATGCTACTACTTAGAGTCAATTCCTTACTTTTAGCAAACGCTTCTTCACATTCGACAGACCAGAGAAAACAAACATCTTTCTTTGTTAAATCGTATAGAATTTTTAAATCTGAGGAAAGGTTAGGGATGAATCGCGCATAGTAATTTAAAAGCCCAAGATAGGGTTTTAACTGAGTTACATTTTCAGACTGAGGGGCATTTCTTATTGCTTCTATTTTTTTTTCTCTGGGTTTAATGCCTTTTCCGTTTATACCCATTTTCACCCTAACCTTATATTTCTCCAATCTATCAAGGACTTTAATTAAACTTGCCCGACAGTCTTCTAAGTTGGAACCTCCAACAATAATATCATCAAGGTAGCACTGCACTTTAGGAATGTTCTTTAGAATTTCATCCATTATGGATTGAAAAATAGCAGTTTCATGCGGTTTGCTAAGAGATGGTGTAACTTTTATTATTCCATTGGAACATGCGTTGGAAAGCTACTGTCATTGTACGTCATTTCAGTATATGTCATTCATTTGAAGCGTAAACTACAATAATTTTTTTTCACTCAAATATGTCGAACTTTGTGCCTGAAAAAAGTGTTTTTGCGGGGAGTTCTTCTTCATTACTTTAATATGAAGAAAACTGCTGCCGAAAGTCATCGTATTTGTGGTGGTTTGCACGATTTAAAAGTGGTGATTTTGGCTT
The DNA here is from genome assembly GCA_963966105.1 of Volucella zonaria. NCBI lineage: Eukaryota > Metazoa > Arthropoda > Insecta > Diptera > Syrphidae > Volucella > Volucella zonaria. The sequence continues at coordinate 233,545,514 of OZ014530.1, read as the reverse complement.
GGAAGACGATGAACGTCCTGGGCAGCCAAAAAAGTTTGAAGATGAAGAACTGGAAGCATTACTCTATGAAGATTGTTGCCAAACACGAGAAGAGCTCGCAGAATCTTTGGGTGTCACTCAAGAAGCCATTTCAAAACGTTTAAAAGCAGCTGGATATACTCAAAAGCAAGGAAATTGGGTTCCACATGAACTCAAGCCGAGAGACGTCGAAAGGCGGTTTTGCATGTCCGAAATGCTGCTGGAAAGCCACAAAAGGAAGTCATTTTTGCATCGGATTGTTACTGGTGATGAAAAATGGATCCATTACGACAACCCCAATCGCAAAAAATCATATGTGAAACCCGGCCAACCAGCCAAATCAACGGCAAAGCCGAATAACCATGGCGCGAAGGTAATGCTCTGTATTTGGTGGGATCAGATGGGTGTGCTGTATTATGAGCTGCTAAAACCGGGTGCTACCGAACACAATTAATCCATTTGAAGAGAGCAGTGGCCGAAAACGCCCGGAATATGCGACCAGACACGAGGCAATAATTTTCCATCATATCAACGCTCGGCCCCACGTTGCTATTCCGGTTAAGAACTATTTGGAAAACAGTGGATGGGAAGTCTTACCCCACCCGCCTTATAGCCCAGACCTTGCCCCTTCTGACTACCATTTGTTCCGGTCGATGCAAAACGCCCTCATTGAAATACGGTTCACATCAGAGCAGAATATCAAAAGTTGGCTTGATTCATTCTTGGCTGCCAAGCCGGCGCAGTTCTTTTGGGATGGGATCCACAAATTGCCAGAAAGATGGGAAAAAGTCATAGCTTCAGACGGGCAATACTTTGAATAATACTATTGTACATGTTTTTCATAAATAAACGTTCCCTTCAACTTCCACTTGTTAGTACGCACGCATGTCATCACACCGTGGTAATGGATAGTGATCAGTGCGTACACAAGGGTTTATTGTCATTTTGCAGTCGACATATAAACAAATGTCGCCATTGGGTTTTGTAACCACTACCACCGGAGAGGCCCACTCACTGTGTCATACCGGATGTATTATATTTGCCGCTAAAAGTCTTTCAATCTTTTGTTCGACTTTTCCCGAAACCCCAAAAGGAACCGTATATGGCTTAAAAAATACCGGGATATTTTTTCTTTTAAAAGCATTGCCGCTTTTTATTCTCGAATCGAATCTTTTTTATCTCCGTAAAATACATTTCTAAATTTTCGAATCAAGTCACCCATTTCCGCCGAAGTGTTACGCTTCAAACTAGAACATACATTTACGTTAAAGAACGCGTTTCTCCAATACGGAAAAAGTTTGTCAAGCCACGACCTACCTAACAATGGAAAAAATGCTTTCGGACAATTAACTATAATCAATTCTAATTCAAAAAGGCTGCCCTGGAATGACAAACTAACAGACGCTTTAATAGAACCAACAACTTCCACTTGATTTCCTGATATTACAATTAGAATACGACTGCAATTTTCAATATTTCTTCCTGGGTAAAAATCATTAAATGTTTTCACATGCATCAACGAATCAAGTTCCATCCCTAAACGCTTGCCATTAAAAAATAACGTGACAATTAATGGAATATTACCACCCTGCAAATTATGTATACATATAACCTACGTCTATCTCTAGGTATCTTTCTACTTGTGGCTCACTTCTAATAGCACTAATGTCGTTACCTTTGTTTCCGCTATATTATGGTGTCTTGATCTGCTTTTGGAGTTGTTTCGGTACAGCTTGTTCTTAAGAAAACAGTTGCTTTGAACATGTGCCCACTTTTTGCAAAAATAGCACTGTATGTTCTTAAGGGTTCCCGTTGCCGGCCTTGATGCTTGTCCATATGCTTTGTCGTCCGATGTTTTCTTGGCCACTGACCTTATTCTGCTCCTGTCTGGATTACTTCCCTCTCTCGAACACTTTGACTTCACCGCATGGACTGCCATCGAAGTTTCACTCATATGTATCATCTCGGTTTCGATCAACTCCATATTAAGCGCCGTTTCACATGCCTTTTCAAAGGTAAGATTACCAATGTCGATCAATTTTGACTGGATCTATTTATTTTTGATGCCTATCAGTCTATCCTTGAGAGCCTCCTCTAGAAATGCTCCATATTCGCAATTAGTGACTAGTTGCTTTATACTTACGACCCATGAACTTGGACCTAAATTTTTATGTAAACGATTTCAATTTTTTTTTAATAGAAGAAGCCAGAACGTCGTCGAATAATACGCGAATGCAATGAGTTGGGAGAAACCACTGCTCAAAATGCTTACCTTGATGGTCTTATTACTGTACTCCCAGTCATGCGTAGGTGTCAGCGGAAAAATGACGGCAAGGCGCGATTAAATTCAGCTTCGTTCACCTATCAAGTGAACAAAGTCGTGTTGCATCAGTTTGCATCAAGGCATTTATGTCCTTGCACGGGATTATTTTCCGGCGAAACAGGCGCGTAAAGGAATCTCTCGTTAAAGAAGCGGAATCCCCTATCGACGATCGTGAAAAACATGGTGTACGACCTCATAAACTTACAGATGACGCAAAACAGAAGGCGATCAATTTTATAAAAAATCTAAAGAGTCGTAAGTCACACTATTCGCTGAAAGACTCAGGGAAACTGCATCTACTTGATTTATTAAATATTTCCAAATTACATAAAATGTACATTGAGCAGAATCCCGATCACGAAATGGATTATGAATCATTCCACTGCATATTGAAAATAATATCAACATATCCTTTGGATATCCGAGGAAAGACACATGCAACACCTGTGATACTTTTAAGGCTGAACTGTTATCTTTAGTCGAGATATCAAAATCATGTTTGAATAATGATGTCAGAAAGAAAACACTGGAACAAGTACACATTTAAATGCAACAAAAAGAGCTTCATCTCAAGAGAGTGAGCGGGTTTTATCAGCGCAAGAAATGTTATCGCAAACGCTCTTTGAAATCCAAGACCATGGTAGAGCCATCACAATGGACTATCAAAAAAACCAACCCACGCCGAACATCACTACAAATGATGTTTATTATAAGCGTCAGTTCAATTTCCATACCACCTGCACACAGTTATAGGAGTTCGGTTGGGAAAAACTGGTGCATCCGCCTTATTCTCCGATTTCCACCTGCTCCGTAGTCTGCAAAACTTCCTTGATGGAAAAAATTTAAGATCTCGGGATGATGTCCAAGAGGCGCAGTCACTTGTTTAGTGACTGCATTAAGAAGTTGCCTGAGAGGTGGGCAGCAGTGTTGTTAATGAAGGAAATTACACTGACGACTATATTTTTTGATTCAAAAATCGCGCAATACTTATATTGCAACAGCATGCATTATGCAGCATTCCCAACCGCATGAAACAGGGTGATAAGCGCAAGGTTGTGGTTGTAGAGAGTGAATGAATTGAGGAGATATAAAACAATGGCTAATAAAATGAAAACGAATGAATATTTTTAAAAACTTTTTATTTCTATTTATTAGGTCACTCAATGGCTACACATTGTAGAACAACTTATTCGAAATGACCCCCACTTGCCTTCCAGTAACAACGAGGTCAGTCTGGCCACTCATCAATTGCAGTACGCACCTCATGCATTGGGAAATGAAATGAAGTTCGGAACGGGGTTTTTGCCTTATGAGCTGGAGCAGATTCTTGTTGAAAGGTCCACGGTTTATTTGCGAATAGTGTTTTGTCGAGATGCTCCACAAAACGTCCGTCTACTACACTTTCGCCGAGATTTTGACACTTGGAGCTCGGTGGTGACTCCCCACCAAACCATCACAGAAGCCACGTTGAACTCTCGGAACGACTTCAGACGCATGCCGTGATCACAGAGCATACACCCTATCGTTCTGCTTGCCGAACGATTCTTCAACATCGTCAAGAGTTCGTCTGTGACCGTTCTTCGTGTTTTCGATTTTGACTTACGCTTCTGTGAGTAAGTGGCCTGTGTGTCTCTTGTATGCGCCCCAAATCACGTTTTAAGATGCGCAACATGCTGTCCAGCGGATTTAGACTAATTCAATTCTCCACAGCTTTGCGTTCGCACAGTAGGCGGACGGTCGACTATTCCACCAGTATCCTCAAATAACTTCACGGTACGATACACAAAGTTTTGTCTGATTTTCAGTTGCCGCAACATCCGAAAGATTTGGCCTTTTTCATAGCCGCATTTGTGTAGGCCAATTAAAACATGATTTTCAAGCGTGCCCCATTCCTTGAATGCAAATAACTGATGTCAAAAACTTTTCAAGCGGAAAGTTTGCATAAATGTCACTTGTCAAAGAGCCGTTAAGTTGGGGTGGATGCGTTCATTTGCTCTTGAGAATGAATGTGTTCATTTAGAACACCAAAACATTTGCTAAACTCGGTAGCCAATAAATCATAAAACACATTATGCGAAACGGCCCACATTTGCTTTCCAGCATGACCTAAGTTACTCTGCTCAGTTACCAATTACAGTTCGCACCAAATGCATGGGGCTGCTCGTACAAGAAGGCCCCCGCTCAATGACACAGGCTACGTTTTTTCAGTTGCTAATCTTTTAATAAGCAGGGGTAGAATATGCAAAAGAACATCAAGAGTGGTGACTAATGTGCTAAGCGGCCCGTCGACACAAGGAATCTGTAGGAGTTTCACGGATAGCTCAACAGAGGCTTAATTCTGAGTCAAGAGCCCAAAAGCCTGACTTGTGGAAGCATCGTAAAGTCCCGGGCGCCAGGACTCTAACTAGCCGTCACTATCGAACAAAGGGAAAATCTAGCATACACAATGACTTCGAATTGGCAGTGGTCTGAATGGGGTTTCCCAAGGATGATACGATGATGGAGATTATTCCCCATTGTAGATCAGGGTGGTGATTGACTTTAATCCCGATGAGCTCAGCCGCTCTGTTGGCTTAAATCAACCGTAGCAGGTTCCCACGTAAAACACTAGAGACGTTCTGCTGGTACAAAGGCTCGCTTCAAAGACTCAATATTTGGATATTGAAGAGAGCAAGACATGCACTCTAAGACGAACCATAGCTCGTAATCCAAATGTACGTCGATAATGTCATTATAGGGATGGAATCAACGTTCGACTCTCAAAACGCGTTCTAACGCTTCGTTTGGTGATCAGATATACACTCGATCATTGTTTTTTGAAGTCTTTAATGGGAACATTACCTGTGGGTGACTGATCTTCACGTACCAACTTCGAAGAGACATGGACTTTTACTTACGATTTTCCTGCAATTCGATTGTGAATTAACGCTCAGTTGGCCCTTTGATTGTCCCGAATGCCTTCTTTGATAAAGCAAAACACAAATGTTTACAAAATTGTTATCTTCCGCATCAAGATTACTTGTTTTTTGATCACGATCACGGACGCCTGAAAGTTTGGCGTGACAAACTGGAATCTTAAAGCTAAGGTTTTCGTCATGTGCATTCTCCTTAACGCGCTGGATGCTAGATAAGATGTTCACAGCAAATTGTTTGTTTACATTTCTGTGGGAGAATTTTTAACCAAATTTGATGTTCCAATCGACTAGGAAGATACTATTCCCTTATTCACCTATTGGTAGGAAGTAAAGACAACCTGCCAACACCAACCATCACGAGCTTACTCTATATTTTCTCCCTCGCAACACTCGCTTCGAGTTTCCGCGGAAGCTTCCCTATCATCTTTGCTTACATCTACGATCACTCACCCTTCGACTAATAAAGATCCTTCCACCGGTGATCCGATACCAACGAGATTCAGCACACTGTACAGGATCTGCTCATACAGCAATGAGTTTGGTTTAAAGTGAGCTGAAGACAAATTCGGACTCATGTTCGCCTCCATTAGATAAACCTTCAAATCCTCATCGATGATCAAGTCAAATCGCATCAGGTCGAAGAAATTCCTCGTCTTGTATGACTTCAATATATCTGCAATGTTCTTCTCTTTCGACTGAATTGCCCGTCTTACAATATCCTCCATCTGCGTCCACACTCCACTTGGATCCTTACCTTGATCTCGAACATACGCATCAAATGCTGCTCTCATATTCCCACCGAGCTTGTTGTAATACTTGCCTAACGAAGGAACCTCCCAGGTTGGAAGATAATCATCACCCACGATGTACTTATCCACATTTGTCGCATCAAATGGATGATACTTTACTGGGCAATACCGAAACAGTACGTCTCCGGTGTAAATATACACTCTCAGTGGATCAACACTGGTCAGCACAACGTACACTCCTATGTCGAACTTGTAACCATCAACTAAAAACGGATTCTGGATGTATTCCTGAACAAAACTGCTATTCGAATCCAAGTCGATGTCCTGCGGTGGCTTGAGAAGTATGAACCTGTGCTCATTGTGCTTCTCGACAAAACGCGCAGTTGGATTCTCTGTGATATAATTCAGAAACTCGCCCTTCTGCGATGGCAGTTTGAATGCTCTTGGAAGAAATGGCAGTGGAGTTGTTGATAAATCAACTTTGTTTGTTATAAAACCACATCCTGGAAAGTGATTCACTTTCTGGTAAGGCTTAAGACTTTTTAGCACCTTTGGCATCGTAAGAAATGGATAGTCGTGAGCCCAGAGTAGGTCCCAATCGTCTTCGATCTGAGTTCTCTCATAACCAAGCCGGTTTAGTACTCCAATCACGTGATTAAGGTGTTCTTCGGTTTTGCTTTTACCATAGATGGCATAGGTTCGTTTCGCCAATTTATGGGCGTTGGTGGCAGTGCAATTTGTAGTGTCATTGGTCGATTTTGAGGGAAAAAGACTCTGAGTTGTGTTTGGAAGGAGTTCTAATATAACAGCACTACAGACGGTGGCAATCAAGAACAGAAATATACTTTTTATTGGAATACTTGAATGTTTCACTTCGTTGGAGTTTTGTTTGGCTGCTGCAATGACCTAAAATGGGAAGTTGTCAGCGTGGGAATGGAGTTTAAATTGTGTGGATTACTCACGGGCTCATCTGTGATGCTGTCCATTTGGTTTTTTACTTAAAAAAATATTTCAAAAGGAACAAAACATTTGCGAAAACATGAAAAGAATTCTTAAACAAGGACTGGGAGCGAGAACTTTCACCGAAAATAGCAATAACGGAATTTCTCTGACACAGTTGACGTATGAAAAAGGTTTGCTTTGACAGTGGGCGCCTCAGTGATGCCAATCCCCATAATGATGTGAAGTACTACTAATCGTTGAACGTTAAATTCGAAATTTGATTTCATTTATTCAAAGAAACTTAATAAATTTATTCGGACTCTAACAAAATGTATTTGTCATTAATAGCTTCATCAATCCAAGTCTTATAGAAGGACATTCTGGTGTAAATACTTGGATAATAGTCAGATGCACATCGCCGACAGTAATTTGTGAAGCCCACAACAAAGACGTCCTCTGGTTTTTCACTCGTCTGTGTTAAGAGTGGAGCGCCAATGAAACCCTGTAAAAAATAGTTTTTCTTTAATTTGGGCCTTTATTGTGTTAGTTAAAGAAACTGAAAATACCTTGCAATCATCCGCATCAGTGATATTTGAATTTCCGGCACAGACCTGTGAACCAGTTATCCCATTTGGCAGCTTCCTAGACGGTGAATAGAGCCGGTCACATTCGTCATTGCTTAGAAATTTTAAACTCATAGTCAGCTGAGTTCCAATTCTCTTCATGTCTATATGTAAATTTGTAAAAGCAAAGCATTAAGAGTCGCTTTCGATAAGTTAGATTCCGAATTTAGGTGATTTGACAGAACAAGTTGTGATAGCATCAGAAACGGTTGTGTAAATAACGAAAGAAGAAAGAAAGTCAAAGAATTAACAAATATGGGGGCGATATTTCCTGGCCGAACAAGGTTCCTATGAGGAGAGTATTTTGAAACTGTTTCAGAAGAGCCAACTAATAAATGGGTTGGCTTTGGGTGAGTCGTCATTTAAGAGGAGGATGCTCTTACAAGGCGTACGCGCACGTCCCCACAGAGAAGAAAGACGACGACACCAAAGATGACCTCTACGAGCCCATGGGCAAGATCTACGAACAGTGCCCTAGCTATTTTAATGCAAGGCTAGGAAAAGGGAGCATCTGTTGTAGCACTGTCGCAAGGTATAACCTGCACGACAACACCTCCTATAACGGATTCAGGTTAATCGACTTTCCGGCGTGGCGAAATTTGTCGTAGCTACCAGCGGTTCCCGATATTCACAATCGGACTTGGGGAATTTGTGATCAATCAACCGTCAACCAGATTGACCACAGTGTGATCGACGGAAGGCGCTCCTCCTGTATTATGGTTGTCCGAACGTTCCGAGGGGCCCACATCGAAATCGGGCCATTATCTTGTTGTAGCCAAGGTACAATTGCAAGAGATCGCAAAATTCTTTTCCGATCGAGTCCTCCTTAATCTCTTAAGAGGATCTATGCCTCCAGCATCTAGTATCGAAGACCAGTGGCGACATTGCCAAAAAGCCATCTGAGATCCCGCCTTTCATGTGCTGGGTTTCAGTCGACCACTACAACGGAACCCCTGGTTTGATAACGAGTCCCGGCTAAGCAAGATGCATACAAAGCAGCGCTCCATAGATGGACGAGAGCTGCTCACGAGCTCTACGAGCAGAAGAGGAGAGACGAACACCGGCTTCTGAGAAGGAAAAAGAAGGAGCATGAGAAGCGCGCGGTCGAAGAAATTGAGGGATGGTACTCCAGGAATGAGATTTGGGAGCTTTACGAAAAGGCAAAAAAAAAACATGCCATGGACACAAGCTTCGAACCGAAGCCTTTAAAGACAAAAAAAAAAAGAGGAACAGAGTAATAGAGTCGCAGTCGATGCTAAGAATTTGGAAAGAGCATTTCTGTAGACTGTATAACGGCGATGATCAACCAAATACCGTTGTCAGGCAGAATGAAGCTTTCAACGTTGAAGTAGATCAATAATTCCGTCCAGCCGACCTGGATGAAGTGAAGATAGCAATATCTACCCTAAAGTCCAACAAAACTGCTGAAGCGGACGGCCAAACTGCCAAGCTCTTCAAAGCGTCAGGCAATGACTTGGTAAAGAGCATACACCAACTCATCTGTAAAATGTGGTCGAACAAAAGTATGCCCGATATATGGAATGGAATCTCAGCATTATTTGTCCTCAAGAAAGGAAACCCTCTGAGCTACAGAGGAATCAGTCTCCTTAACATCGCCTACAAGATCCTATCCGCCGTATTGTGTGAACGCCTGAAGCCGTTCGTCAACAATTAGGAAAGCCCGCCATGGACCAAATAGTCACACTACAGCAAATATTGGAAAAAAAACCCATGGAACTCATACACTCCACTTATACATCGATTTTAAGGTCGCGCATGACAGCATCTATCGAGACGAGCTAAACAGAGCAATGTTTCGTCCGCTTGTGCAGGATGACGATGGAGAATGAATGCACGCTGCTCCATTAAGGTCGGTAAAGAGCTCACCGAGACCTTTGATGTCAAAAAAGGATTTAAACTAAGCGATGCGCTGTCAGGCGATTTCTTTAACGTCATTCGTGAAAGGATAGAAACTCACGCACCAACACAGGAGGCACACTCTTTCAAAAGTCCGTCAAGTTACTCGCATAAGCCGATGATATTGGCGTAATTGGAAGAAAGCAGAATGATGTCAGTTGTGTTTTCGTCAATATTAATATAGAGCTGCGAAGATGGGTTTAACGGTCAACGAGAGCAAGACTAAGCATATGCTGTCAGCCAGAAAGGTCGCCCAACACCATCGTCTTGGACAAAACGTCACCCTCGACAACTTTGAGGTAGTTAAAGTCTTTGTCTACCTAGCCTCCGCTATCAAGTCAGGCAACGATACCAGCCCTGAGGTCATACGAAGAATAGCTCTTGCCAATTGCTGCTTCTTTGAGCTAAAAAGGCAACTGACTAGCAAAGCCCTCTCTCAAACAACAAAAGTGACCCTATATAAGACCTTAATAATCTCAGTTCTGCTCTATGGCACAGACCCGTGGATTTTATCAAAAATGGATGAGGGTACCGTTGGCTGCTTTGAGAGGAAATTCTTCGGGTGATTTTCGGTCCCGTCTGCATAAACGATATGTGGAGGAGGAAATACAACGGCGAACTGTAAGGGCTGTACAACGACATCGAATTAGGCAGAAGAGTGAAAATATGTATAACGACTGAGATGGCTGGGTCCTGGCTCCGGTCCGAATGGTCCTCGAATCCGCTCCCGAGGGAGAGCGTAGTAGTGGAAGACCGCGACTCAGGTGGTGTCCACAAGTGAAAGGGGACCTCAGGTAACTTAGAAATCGGAGGCAGCTAAGTAAAGATCAAGCTGACTGGAGACGCTTGTTGGTTGAAGCCCAGGTCTACCCCGGACTGTAGCGCCATTCTAAGTAAGTACAATAAGTTAAGCTCTTACAAAGCGAATATCCAACAGGAAGAACGAGTGGCACTTCAATAGAATATTACAGCGTTACTTCGCGAAAACACTACGAGAAAAGATGTATTTGAAAATACATCAAAAATGACCATAGGACGAATAAGAGTAAACTATAAAAACAAACCTCGAGAAGGCCCCCAAAGCGAAATTAGGCTTTGGCCATCTCTTATGTAGATATAGTGGATGATTTTTAAAAAGGCTGTGGGATAAAGTGCGTGCGTTTGACAATTTAGTATACACTTTCTACAGTAACTTCCCAAATTGAGACTGTTCAAGGTTTTACTTAGAGGCTACCGGATAAGATCGATAATTTTCATGATGCTAAACAAGAATAAGCTAAGAACCTCAATGAGGTTGACTTCCTCTCAGAACTAAGGTTTCTTCATCGATGGCGAATATTTGAATGGATAGTGCAAAAGAGCTCTCGGCAAGACACTAGGCTTGTGACTAAAGAGGGTCCGCTAGATTTCCGCCTTAGAGAAGACTAATTCTATGCTATGCGTCAATGGTTTGACGGGATAAACTTTCGTGGAATACGTCACTACTGCTTTTTTCAGACTTCAAACAACGATTTGTCTCAATTGTACAAGAGTTTGCTACCAGCACGCCTGGTTCCATTCCATGTTTGCACAGTTAAACTCATCTACCGTCTAAAAAAAAGTGGACTTCGTCACAACTCGCACTTGAATTGCGATGACTTTGTGCGGTAACCATTTGTTGATCTGGTCTTCTGGATTCGTCGAATATGATTATACAATATATGTATAAAGGATGGATTGGAGAGAAAAAATGAATGTAAAGGATGCGACACCTTTTTGGAGGACAAAGAATCTAGATATCGCTCTCCTGAAGTGAAAGCTGCATCCGTATCCCAAGCGGAGACATCCGCAATCTTAATAGCAATGAACTGTAACGTGAGGCGCCGCAAAAAATTAACCGAAAAATCTGCTTTGAAGTGTCAGCCAAGTGGAGCTTTACTGTTCCCTCTCAATACTTCCAAATTAGTTCAAGAATGAGACGAGTTTCCAAACGAAGTTACATAGAATGTAGAATTCGATGAGACTTCTGTGATTCCCAGGCCATAATGAGGTCGCTGATTAATTTACTAGGCAAGGCTCAGAAGAGGATTTGTTAGAACTTGAATCCGCGTTGGGACTGCCTGCATCCTATACGGGACACCAACTTCTAAGACACTTGCTATGGGAGTGCTGATGACACCACGTACCAGCGTCGACTTCGGCTCATATCAGTCGAACGCTTTTGAAGTTAAAAGCGGAATACGACAGAGCTGAACTTTATACCTGCGCAGCACTGGCCAAGGAAAAGAGATGAATCGAACAGACAAAGACATCTTATTTGAAACACCTGGGCTTCACTGACGTCATCTGCGTACTTTGTATTAGATTATGGCCCGAAACTTCAAACCGTAGGCAACCAGAGTAAAAGTAAATACGATAAGTATGTAACATATATCCTTAGCCTGAAGCTTTTTAAGTCAACTTAACTTCGCTGGACAGAAATTCAAGAAAGTTCTGCTGGCATACTGGATTTGACTGGGCCTTAACCTTAACTAGGCAGACAGAAGAACGGGGCGTCCTAGGCAGGTATGCTTTACAATAGTTGAGGAAAGATCAAGGATAATTGGGAAAAAATGATATGAGAACTGAAGTTCAAAAAGAAATGGCGCGCAGTCTTATGCCCTCGCGGGATTATAACCAAAAAGTAGATCTCAAGGTAGGGTCCTGCTTTTTTACTTTTTCCAGTATTATGGTATCTAGGGATCTGTGCGGCGATTGATGGGGAAACTGCTGATAGTCCTATAACTTGGATTGGGTCGGCAGAGCAACAATCAAGTTCGTACGGTAGGCTTGCCTTACCTCCTAGTGGTAGCAAGAATGAATCAAGCCAATTTTTGATATTCTGCTCTGATGTGAACCGTATTTCAGTGAGGGCGTTCTGCATCGACCGGAACAAATGGTAGTCAGAAGGGGCAAGGTCTGGGCTATAAGGCGGGTGGGGTAAGACTTCCCATCCACTGTTTTCCAAATAGTTCTTAACCGGAATAGCAACGTGGGGCCGAGCGTTGTTATGATGGAAAATTATTGCCTCGTGTCTGGTCGCATATTCCGGGCGTTTTTCGACCACTGCTCTCTTCAAACGGATTAATTGTGTTCGGTAGCGTTGTCCATTGATGGTTTCACCCGGTTTTAGCAGCTCATAATACAGCACACCCATCTGATCCCACCAAATACAGAGCATTACCTTCGTGCTGATTTGGCTGGTTGGCCGGGTTTCACATATGATTTTTTGCGCTTGGGGTTGTCGTAATGGATCCATTTTTCATCACCAGTAACAATCCGATGACTTTCTTTTGTGGCGTTCCAGCGGGCCTCCGCCCAATTATCAAGGCTTCGCTCATTAATGACATTGTCTAATAAAAAGCGGGAGCAGAGCATATTACTGGTCTTATCGTAAACATCTTCAGATTACAGCCTCTGAATGGTTGCTACGATTTGACCAGTTACAAGTTGCCGATCATAGGTCTTGTTGGCGGCTTGACCACCGGTAGTCCATACTAGGACTTAAATCACGGTACCATGAAAGTCAGGAGCCCCCCGGATTTCGGTCCGGGCCTGACTTGTTAGAGGGAGGCCCCTTTGTGGGAGTGTCATGGTGGCTGTGGTTTAAACCCAAATCACGGGTACGGGTATTCCTTTGGTTTAACCCATTGTAGAGTTGCAAAAAAGTACTGGGTGATGTGACCCTAAGAACAGCAAGAGGTTTTAGGTCGGCCTCGACTCATACCAAGGGTGGAACTTGTGCCTCCAAGACAGTTCCGAATTGGTATCAAAATAATTGTGGCGAGCGATGACAAAGCGTATCCTTGCTCTCTATGGATGTATGGACATCTCGTAAACATAAGGTCTTATGACAGGTGGTTTACGTTAAAAATCCAGGAACGTTCTGTGTCGTTCCAGCAGCATTTCAGACATGCAAAACCGCCTTTCGACGTCTCTCGGCTTGAGTTCATGTGGAACCCAATTTCCTTGCTTTTGAATATAACCAGCTGCTTTTAAATGTTTTGAAATGGCTGCTTGAGTGACACCCAAAGATTCTGCGAGTTCTTCTTGTGTTTGGCAACAATCTTCATAGAGTAATGCTTCCAGTTCTTTATCTTCAAACTTTTTTGGCTGCCCAGGACGTTCATCGTCTTCCAAGCCAAAATCACCACTTTTAAATCGTGCAAACCACTTTTGGCACGTTCGCTCAGCTAGCGCATGTTCACCATAAACTTCCACCAAAATACGATGACTTTTGGCAGCAGTTTCTTCATATTAAAGTAATGAAGAAGAATTCCCCGCAAAAACACTTTTTCAGGCACAAAGTTCGACATATTTGAGTGAAAAAAAAATATTGTAGTTTACGCTTCAAATCAGTGAAATATACTGAAATGACATACAGTGACAGTAGCTTTCCAACGCATGTTCCAATGGAATAATACAAGTTACGCCATCTCTTAGCAAACCGCACGAATTAAATTATAGACCCAATACTATGGGAAAGAAACGGCTCGGATTTGTCGAGCGTTTTATGACAATCCGCTTCAAGGCTAAATTCGCTAACACAAGCCTAATATTAGTTAAAGCCCTTAAGGAGTATGAGCAATGTCCTACATATCACTTACTAGGCGATTTTAACTCCACGATAAGAAAAGACTACATCTTTAGTAGGACAGTTGGTAAGCACAGCCTACGCGACACCACATCCGGCAATGGACTTAGTCTTATTGACATTGCTTCGGGATGAAATATCAGTATAACAAGCACAGGGTTTCCCCATCTCAATATTCACAAGGGGACATGACGATCTCCGAATCATGAAACGCTAAATCAAATTGATTTCCGGGCAACCAACGTTAATTCGGATCACCACCTTGTTGCAGCAAATGTACGAATGCGGATCTCCGAAGCGCCACAACAGAAGAACAAATGTAACGTAAAAAAGCGGCAATTGCAAGAACGCGTAGCCCGAAATCTCTCAACAATTCCTATGCCGTCATGGTCAAGTACTGAAGACCAGCGACAGCGCTGCCAACGTGGTATTAGAGATGCCAGAAGTGATGTGCTGGGCTTCACACGGCCACCACCGGAAATCCCTGGTAATAGGTATTCAAAGCTGTTGGAAATGACTTTGTGGAGAGCATCCATCAACTCATTCCCCAGATGATCTAGTCAGAAGAGTGTACGGCTGATGAATGGAATTTCAGCATCGTTTGTCCGATCCACAAAAAGGAGACCCCCTATAGAGGCATAAGTCTACTCAACATTACACTAAAAGATCTTATCTGCCATAAAACCACAACAGCCGTACACCACCGCCGATAATTCTGCAATTTCCAGACCAGCGAGGAAAAACCTCATTGCTGCGTACTGCAGCCCAATACAGAAAATACAAACAAAAAGAACTACGAGTATGTCTGTGAGATTTGGGGATTAATTCAGATGCCAGCAGCTATATAAATGAAAGTCTTACAGAAAAAAATCGCGAAATTCTCCGCTCTGCAGTACAACTCAAGAATAAGAAAAGGCTTTCTTCTGTATACAGCATGGCGGGTGTAGTGTACGTTAAATTTAACAGAGCTGGAAGGAGCCTTGCCATTCAAAATTTGGAAACATTAAATGCTATCACCGAACGAAAACCGAATGAGTTTAATAATAATCAATGAGTATCCAGAATTGCTAGCCTTGCTTATTATTGAATTTTAATTTAAATACTTGTTTTTCTAACTGTTGTAATGTTTTTATAGTTCTAGTGACCATGGTAAGATTTTTAACTACTTTTAATTATCTTTTACCATTAGCTAAAATATTCGGTGCTACTAATCTTTCAACAAAAAGCTCCCGAAAACACGATGAATACGGATAGGTTTTTGGGATGCTGGGCATAGAGACTCTGCGATTGCGGTTAGTGTTCTTCAAGTACAACATGAAGGCTTTCATATCTGCCACATAAATGCCCAAAGCCTCTACCCAAAAATTGATGAATTTCGCCATGTTTTCGTTGACTCTAAAATAGATATTGTTTACATTTCTGAAATATGGTTCCACACAGATCCAAACTCTACAGTGGCTAGGGACATCTACGAGTACTTATAAAGTTGAAAGTAAACGAGCTCTTGCGATCTGATAGGATCCGTCGTAAGGGAGGTGGAGTTGCGATATATGTTCATAATACGCTCAATTATAATTTTGTCTGCAAGTCTAATCCGGGTTCGCCTATTGATTTCTATTTCATAGAGGTTAAATGTAGTCAAGATAACATTTTAATGGGCGTGATCTATAGGCCGTACAATTATATTTCACTTGCTCCACTTTACGCTGTTATAGAGGAAAAATCCTGCAGTGTCAACAACATTATCATAATAGGCGATATAAATTGTAACCTGCTGAACATTCCCCGTTCAATAGACTTCTTGGAGCACATGAAATCGTATGATCTATGCCCTGTCAACACGACCACTCCTACTCATTTCACGTCCGCATGACAAACCCTTATCGATTCAGTTTTTGTTTCCAATAAGGATAAAGTTTTATTGTACAACCAACTCTCTGCACTAGGCTTCTCGAATCATGACCTGTTGTTTCTAACATACTATGTTGAAAATAAATATACTGAGTCCAAGGTCATTTGTAGAGATTTCCGGAACATAAACTACGAAGCATTGCGCTATGACATTTCTAGTAAAAATTGGAATAGTATTGGATATATCGGATGCCCTTAGTTGATGATCAAGTAAACTGAAAAGAAGTCTGGAAACAAATCCGTGAAATTGGTATAGGTAAAGAAAAGCCAAAAACTCCTGAAAATGTCAATTGTGACAAACTTAACTCGGTATTTTCAACATCAGCAAATCGAAACCCTATTAACCCACGTCCACTTGATTTGTCGCCGGATGATGACAGTACTCTTCTTTTAAATTTTTATAGGGTATGTCAAGAAGACGTTGCTGAAGCTCTACTATGAATTAAATCTAATGCCATAGGACTTGACGAAATCCACCCGAAATTTGTTAAGCTTCTGTTCCCTTATATACTGCCCCTTATTACTCACATCTTTAATACCATCCTTACAACATCTTCTTTCCCTTCGCAATGGAAGGAAGCTAAAGTTATTCCAATCCAAAAGAAAGCTAACGAAAACTCAGTAGATTATCGACCGATTTCAATACTCTTTGCACAAATGCAGAGTCATCTCCTAAGTAAAAAACTGCTAAGTGACAATCAGTCGGGTTTCCGCGCAAAGAGGAGCTGTAAGACGGCCTTATTGTTGGTAATCGACGATATCAGAAAAGCTGTAAATGAAAACAATGCCACCATTCTCACCTTACTCGACTTTTCAAAGGCCTTTGATGCTGTCAACCACACAATTCTTTGCTCAATACTTAGAAAAGAGTTTATGTTTTCACTCCATTCAATGAAACTTATTTTCTCTTAACTACACGGGAGGCAGCAACGGGTTGCAGTGGGTGAACGATTTTCAAGGTCTTTGCCGGTAATGCAAGGTGTGCCTCAAGACTCAATTTTAGGACCATTACTTTTCTCTCTCTATGTAAACAAATTACCTAAGATAGTCAAGCATGTCTCTATACACATGTTTGCTGATGATGCTCAGATCTATCTAAGTTTTCCTCCAAAACACTACATCGAAGCTACAAGGCTAATAAATGAAGATCTTCAGCGTATACTAAACTGGTCAACTGAAAATGACTTACTTCTCAAAACCTCTTAAGTCGATAGCACTCGTGGTCCACAAAAAATTGCTAGATATATCGCATTTTCCACCTATTCAACTAGCCGGAAGTCAGATAGACTACGTTGATTCTGCCAAAAACCTTGGTATTATATTCAACCGGACCCTAACCTGGACTACTCATATCAATGCTGCTGTTGGGAAAGTATATGATGGGCTACGCGCTCTTTGGACTACAAAACTTTTCATTCCTATAAAAACAAAACTCCTACTAGCGAAAACTCTTCTTTTACCCATGCTTCTTTATAGCTGTGGCATCTTTCTCAAGCTTCTCCATCTGTGCGGAACGACGATTGAAAACGCTCGCTGCTTCGTAAAAGTAGATAACTACTTAACCAAGACCTTTGATGTCAAAACCGATTTTAGACAAGATGACGCGCTGTCATGTGTCTTCTTTAACATCATATTTGAAATAACCATGCCGAACTCACAGCCCAACACTAGAGGTTCAAGCTTTCAAAAGTCTGTGCAACTACTAGCGTACGCCGATGATATTGGCATAATTGGGAGAACTCCTCGGGCTGTCACCGATGTGTTCACTAGCATTAAAACGGAAGCTGCCAAAATGGGTTTAGCGGTAAATGAGGGCAAAAATAAGTACATGCTGTCAACAAGAAGGGATACACAACATCGACTAACATCACATCACTTCGACAGCAACACAGGGACTTTATCTACCTTGGCTCTGCTGTAAATTCTGCCAACAACACTTCAACAGAAATAAGACAAATAATCACTCTTGCCAATCGTTGTTTCTTTTGACTAAGAAGAAAATTGAGTAGTAAGGCCCTATCCCGAACAACTAATGAAACTCGATAAAAGACCGTGATCATCCCAGCCCTTCTTTATAGGGCTGAAGCATGGACTCTATCGAACGCGGATGAAGATATCCACAATCGTTTCGGCAAAAAGAGAAGGACGAGGAGAAGATTCAACGACGAAGTATACCAACTGTACAGCGGCATTGACATAGTCAGAAACGCGTTCATCAGCCGCCTAAGATGGCTAAAACATGTAAAGCGAATGGACACCATTGCTCCGGCCGGAGAGTCTTTCAATGTAACCCGGAGGGACAACGTAGTAGAGGAAGACCTCACTGTAGTGCGCACAAGTAGAAGCGGACCTCAACCGACATGGAATGCGCAACTGAAGGCTTGTTAGATAGGGCTATGGCCGATTCTAAAACGGTAGGCGTCACAAATACAGAGCAAATCAGCAGCATAGTGGCTAAGGACATAGATAATCACTGCAGGATTCCTGAACATATAGATATTTAAAGATAGCCCACACATCTATTTCATTTTGCTAGAGACTGAAAGTTACAGGACCTGACATTCAGTAAATAACTATTTACCTGACAGCAGTTGCTGCCAAAGAAAAGTAATTCGACAAAGGCAACTTGGAAGGAATGCTAAAACTAGCGACGTTAATTCTGGAGCACTTACTGTTGAACATGCCGATATCTGCTACATAAAATGACGTAACTTGTATTATTCCATTGGAACATGCGTTGGAAAGCTACTGTCATTGTACGTCATTTCAGTATATGCCATTCATTTGAAGCGTAAACAACAATAATTTTTTTTCACTCAAATATGTCGAACTTTGTGCTGAAAAGGTTTTTGCGGGAAGTTCTTCTTCATTACTTTAATATGAAGAAAACTGCTGACGAAAGTCATCGTATTTTGGTGGCAGTTTATGGTGAACATGCGCTAGCTGAGCGAACGTGCCAAAAGTGGTTTGCACGATTTAAAAGTGGTGATTTTGGCTTGGAAGACGATGAACGTTCTGGGCAGCCAAAAAAGTTTGAAGATGAAGAACTGGAAGCATAACTCTATGAAGATTGTTGCCAAACACAAGAAGAGCTCGCAGAATCTTTGGGTGTCACTCAAGCAGCCATTTCAAAACGTTTAAAAGCAGCTGGATGTATTCAAAAGCAAGGAAATTGGGTTCCACACGAACTCAAGCCGAGAGACGTCGAAAGGCGGTTTTGCATGTCCGAAATGCTGCTGTATTATGAGCTGCTAAAACCGGGTGAAACCATCAATGGACAACGCTACCGAACACAATTAATCCGTTTGAAGAGAGCAGTGGCCGAAAAACGCCCGGAATATGCGACCAGACACGAGGCAATAATTTTCCATCATGACAACGCTCGGCCCCGGATAAGAACTATTTGGAAAACAGTGGATGGGAAGTCTTACCCCACCCGCCTTATAGCCCAGACCTTGCCCTTTCTGACTACCATTTGTTCCGGTCGATGCAGAACGTTCTCACTGAAATACGGTTCACATCAGAGCAGAATATCAAAATTTGGCTTGATTCATTCTTGGCTGTCAAGCCGGCGCAGTTCTTTTGGGATGGGATCCACAAATTGCCAGAAAGATGGGAAAAAGTCATAGCTTTAGATGGGCAATACTTTGAATAATACTATTGTACATGTTTTTCTTAAATAGACGTTCAAATTTTGAAAAAAAACCGCACCAAATACCCTTTGGTCTTTGAAGAAAGAAAACCTACCAGCTGGACACTACATCGCTTTTTATTTCAAAAAATAAAATTTAATAAATAGCTTACTATGTCCCAAGGCGAAAATACTCGTCGTCGGCAAGGCTGCTCCAATCCAAATGCAAGCTGGCCGGTATCTAAAAATATCGATTCCGTAACCCCAACATGAAGATACTCAATCTGAACTTACTTGGATGGCTCCTTCAATTTGATAATGGCAATATCATCATACATACTCAAAGGTCCATACAGGGTGTGCGAAAAAATGCTCGCAATTTGAATATCCTCGCCAATACCATGACCATCCAATGCTTGTTCAGCAATCCTCACCAAATCGGGTTGCCTCTTCAGCTGCGGCTAAAACCATCTCATCTACAATTAGACAACAAAACCAAACAGACAATGTATCTCTACCTACTCGATCATGATCCACACAATGTGCGGCTGTTAGGACAATTTTCTCCGAAATCAAGGTCCCGCCACAGTGAAACGACACCTCCCCGAAAGTAGACGTCCAACCGATCTTTGCCTAGCGTGCGTTAATAAAAACTGATACTCCTATCAGTTCCACAAACATCTGTTGTCATAAACTTACCAGAAAACTATAAAACCGGCTTCCGTCAACAGTTTTTATGTCGTCCGTCAGAGCTACGAGAAAATAATTTTCACTTTAGCATTACGAATACGAATACTATAGTTTGCATCTGAATAAAATCGAAAAGCACAATTTTTTAAAACATTGTACGAGCACCATACCATCTGGTTCTGCTGCGTCATTAATTCGAAAACAAATCGTTTCATTGGAATCGGATTTATCGCTGTCCGAGCTGGAGAGCGCATCTGAAATTGTATATTTACAAAACTGTCAGAATTTACAGCAGGCGAATGGAGGCGTTACACTTTACCGGAAGCTACAGAGAGCAAGAATAGAACTAAAGGTAGTAGTTTGGATTTTTGAAACATTCTTTCGAAAATACACTCTAACGAAGGCGAACACAACGAAACTATGGGTACCTACGAGGAATGCTGCGGATTGAACGTTGAAAAGAAGACTGAAGCTGGCTGTTGATGTGCAGTCGAGCGATAACGTCGAGTTGGTGTTTTTTTGGGAGAAGATTCATTGACCTGTTGGGTGGCCCCTAGACTGTGATAATGAAAAAATTCTTGGAAGAATCTGAGATGAATTTGTTTTACGAGTAGTTGCAGATACTTTTAAGAGATTAGAACGACCCAATGCAAGACCGACAGAAGTGTTTGTCTACTTGTGTTCTGAGTTGAGGTATTGGTAAATGGGTTCTACTATCTGATCGTCGTTTGTGAAAGTTTTATATTAGATGAAGGATGAGTCGATTTTCTTGTAACCACTTGGATGACTTCAACATCTTTTGGCCAAATCACGATTTATATAGGTCATCAGAATGCCCTTAGCTATTTAAACATAAAGTCACTGTTTAAGAAAACAAAAACAGTGATTGTTAGGAATGATTAATTACTTTGTTCTTTACTAACACTCCAAGTGCGTTATTTATTTATTTTATTACCAAAACAAAAATTGGTAGCACTCACCACTTAATGTGGTGAGTATTTTGTATTTTGTGCAGTGAAAAAGGGGCCCACGGTTTACTAGTGACATCAGAAGTCCACTTTTTTATTTTTCGGTGTATTCCACAGGAATCGAATCTGAACCATCTGGCGTTGTAGTCAATAGGCTTCACTAGCACGACATGCTCTCTGATTTTATTACTAACTAACGGAATTGTCCAGCAGTAACGACAACAGGCTTTCTACGAATAAATAAATTTTAAAGTATTGTAGA
The DNA here is from genome assembly GCA_963966105.1 of Volucella zonaria. Taxonomy (NCBI): domain Eukaryota; kingdom Metazoa; phylum Arthropoda; class Insecta; order Diptera; family Syrphidae; genus Volucella; species Volucella zonaria. The sequence goes on along the minus strand of OZ014530.1, from coordinate 233,523,953 downwards.
TCAACTGTGACTGGACTACACACAGAAGAAAATCAAGGCCTGTTTAAGGTCTCTGTCAGAATCGGAGTTGCTTCCCCAAGCTTCCTAATCTTATGCACAAAGCTTCTGGTTTTGAGCACCAATCTTTTTGATGTCTTGAATCCCTTTATCCCAAATAAGAAATTCAGAAAATAAATTAAGCAAGAATGGCACTTGATTACATAGTGCAGCGGTGCACACCAAACGCAGATAGATTTCCATTTATGTTGGGCTATGGCAAAACGACGATTAAAAGTTACTTAACTGTCCTTTGGTGAAACCACTAGTAGTCAGCATTCACTGAACGTTTGGTGAGAAACTAAAAAACGACCAACAAAACCGCTATCGGCTGAGAAAATAAACTGTGACAACTTAAACAAGGAAGCAGGAAACTTGGGCGCTAAATTTGCGAGAATGACTCCAAATTGCCGCGTGTAAGGCAACGACTTCAATGAAAATCGTAGGAGTAATGCAGAAATGTGGTAGTGGAGCCATGAGACAGAAATGGCGGTGAAGAACAAAAGGAAAGTCTTTTAAGCGTGGACTTAGTACAGCGGAAATAAGGAAAGCGACTATGAACGTTGCAAAAAAGAGGCGATAATGCAGTAGGGCACGTGAGTAAGCAATACATTGTACATTGTATCAGGTACCTTCACAACCTAAAGGCAGATGACAATCAGCTTCGCATTCACAGTTTTCCCTTCTACTTATGTGCACCACCCCATTATCTTTCCGGGTCGGAACTAGGGCGGAGCGTTGTTGTCCATCCACTCTGCATATCCTAGCCGCCCAAGGTGACTAATGTCATTTAACCGCAATTTTTCGCTACAATATCTCCTGACAGAAATCCCGTCAACGCAAACAGGGTCAAAATTCATTCGAAAAATCTTCGTCGATCCTATGACAGGATAACTCATATTTGTTCCTTCCCTTCATTCAGAGGTAAGTTCATTTCGCTTTCAGTACTTGCAAACTCTGTTAATGATGCCAATGTGAATGCAAGTTTGTTGCACAGACTCTTAAGTATGGTGTTTGAGATGTCCCATGATACCAAATCACCTTGTCTTATCCTTCTTTCTTTTTTTTTTGGTTGCGAATGTGTAATCTTCATAGATACTGGTAGCCCGTGTCCCAAAAGTAGTAAAAATTGTTGGTCGTTCTCAACACTCATTTACAATGACATTCCAGCTGTCAGCTCTTTGGACAAGGCCAATCTGCTTGCTGCATATTTTGCGGCAAGCTCAACACTCCCAGATTGTGCTTTGTCTTCACCTACATTTGACAATGGGACAAATCCACTTTCGCACTCTGGTAGCAGCGAGAGTACTTAAAGATCTTAAAATTCACAAATCCGCTGGTCCAGATGGTATATCTAACCTCCTTCTGAAGAGGTGTTCTTCCTCGCTGGCAAAATCACTGCTTAAGCTTTTTCATGAATCCTACTCTTTATGACTCTTTCCGAGCAGATGGAAAACTGCATTTGTCCAGCCCGTCCCTAAAAAAGGCGAATCTCCCCTCTTACAGAACCATTGCGTACTTTTGGGATCGACGATTCTCTTCTCCAATGGATTAGAAATTACCTTTCGGAACGTTCAATTCAAGTTGTCTTGGATGGTTTCAAGTCTGATATGACTTAATTACGGGAGAGATACTTAAAGCACTACCGAAAAAAGGTTTGCAAAAGCTGCTCTATCTTATAAATGCCACCATAAGATTAGAGTATGTAGGGCATCAGTGGAAAGTTGCCGAAGTTATTATGGTTCCGGAACCCGGTAAACCGCTGACTGAAGTCAAGTCATACAGACCAATATCGCTCCTCTCGACTATATTGAAGGTGATCGAGCGAATCTTACTCAATCGCCTTAAACCGATTATTGACACAAATCGCCTCTTGCCCGATCAGCAAGTTGACTTTAGAAGCGAACACTCTACTGTTGACCAAGTGCATTGAATAACCGATGTAATTGAACGAGCAGTCAAGTGTAAGTTAGTCTGCTCAAACGCATTCCTTGACGTTTGGCAAGCTTTTGATACGGTATGGCACGAGGGCCTGAAATATAAACTTCGACAAGTCCTACCCGAGCAATTGTTTCATATTTTAAGTTCATACCTAGATGACCGACTCTTCCATGTCAGACACGGAAACTAATATTCCAATTTTAAGAGAATAAAGGCGGGGGTGCCGCAAGGAAGTGTACTTGGCCCTCTGCTATACATATTTGCCGTAAACGGACGATACTCTGCTAGCCACATTTGCTGATGACACTGTCATTTTGGCAATAGCTAAAACCGTCGAAGAAGCAACTGCTAAGTTGCAACGTGTCTTTACACGGATTAACAATTGGACAAAGACTTGGCGAATCGCGCTTAATGAAAACGAGTCTGTCCATGTGAACTTCGCTCTCAAGAGAACTGACAATCTACCTGTGTTTTTTAACGCAGTACAAATTCCTTACGCGAACGTGGCCAAATATCTCGGTATGACACTCGACGCTAAACTAAAATGGAGAGCACACGTCAAGAAAAAACGTGAAGAGCTTGAGATTAAATATAGAGACATGTGCTGCCTTCTTGGAAAGTATTCCAAGCTCAGTTTAGAAAACAAATTGCTGCTATACAAGCAAGTGCTAAAACTGGTCTGTACATATAGTATAACATATACAGCATATGTTATACAGGGTTGTACCAAAATTACAGACATTCCGAAACAAAGTTCTTCGAGGGTGTGTCAATGCACCGTGGTACATTAGAAACGATGATATCCACAGAGACCTAGGAGTCGAAAACGTTCAGAACGAAATTAAAACGTTTGCGCGAAAACACAAAAATCGACTGCAAGGGCATAGGAATATTTCTGTTCAACAGATCCTTGACGAGACAAATTGAAGGGAGGTATTTTTTAGTGAGTAAGAATCTCATGCTACTGTAAGCCTAAAGCTTATAGTGTCTACGAAGATTTCTCACCTTGCCACGGAAAAAAAAAGTCGGATGTTCAGAAAATAAATGCTGGTGTGCCCCAGGGCTCCGTTCTGTCTCCGACACTCGTTTTAATTTGCATCAACGATCTCTTGTTTGCTACTTCTAATCCATTATATTACTTTGCTGACGACAGTCCTCTCTGCTTTTCATATTCGTTTCCGGACTTACGTCCCTGCTCTTCGGCTCTAGAACGGGAACGGCAGCGTATGTTAAGCTCTTTAAATTCCGATATTAACAACATATCCAATTGGGGAACTATCAATAGAGTGGAAATTAATGCTTCCAAAACACAATGCTGTCTGCTGTCGTTAAAGCGAAATTTAAACACTCAGCCATTATTCATGAATGGCACTTGCATCGTCGAAACCGAAAAACCTTCCATTCTCAGTATGTGTGTCAATGACAGCTGACGTGTCGTCAAAATGCTGCGAAATGTCTAGGCTTCGTCAAGCGATGTAAGAAATATTTCACCCCGTATGGCCTCAATATATAAGGCGTTTATTCGCCCGAAACATCTTTGCACCTGCTAGATAGGATTCAAGACCGTGCGATAAAACTCATAGGTGATACTAATATCAGTCAATCAATTGACACCCTCGAGCACCGACGAAATGTCTCCTGTCTCACTTTGTTTTATCGCTATTTCCACCACCAGTGCTTCATTGAAATTGCCAGTAGCATTCCGCCCATTCAAACTTTTAACCGTAACACCCGTCTCGCTATGAATGCTCATCAGTATAACCTCAAGCCCATTTTCGGACGTACTCTTAAATATCGTGATTCTTTCCTAAGCCGTACAACTCGCTTATGGAATGGCCTGCCGACCTCTGTGTTTCCTGGTCGTTATAACTTGCAAATATTTAAAAACAATGTACATCGGTACCTGTCTTTTCTTCCTCCCTAAATTTCCTTCGCCCGCGCTGTGTACGAACATTTTAAGGGTACAAAACCCCTTGTGCGCGCGCCGATTATAAAAAAAAAAAAAAAAATGCTATAGGAGTTGATGAGATTCATCCGATTTCTGTTAAAGCAATTTTACCATCATTGCTACCATTTATTACGCACGTCATTAATACAGTTTTTATGACTGGCATTTTTCCTTACCAATGGAAATTAGCAAAAATAATTCCTAATCCTAAAAACTCTATAGGTGATGAATTCAGGCCAATATCAATCCTGCCTTTTCTCTCAAAAATATGTGAACGGATTGTGCATAACCAACTTAATAAGTTTCTTATGAACAATAATTTGCTGCTTCCGGTTCAGTCAGGTTTCCGTGCAAAGCATAGTTGTACTACAGCTTTGGTCAATGTAGTTGAAGACATAAGAGATAGACTATATAATGACAATGTTACGTTCTTATTACTACTGGATTTTTCTAAGGCTTTTGACATGTTAGATCACTCTATTCTGATCAATAAATTAAGGCACTACTTTTCCATTTCTCCTTCTTCAATTAAATTAATCTCGTCATATCTTAGTGAAAGAAAACAGGCTGTGTCAATAGTTGGGGTCCTATCTGATTTTCTTCCCTTAACTAAAGGTGTTCCCCAAGGATCGATCTTAGGGCCTCTCTTATTTTCAGTTTATATTAATGATATAGCTTCTGTAATATTAAATTCATCCAAACACATTTACGCTAATGACGTTCAAATTTATCAAAGCTGTCCCTTAGGCCTCATTGAGAATTGCGTTAGTGATTTAAATGAAGAGCTTCAACGAATTTCAAATTGGTCGTCAAAAAGTAGTTTAGTACTAAATCCAGGAAAATGTAAATGTTTAGTTACTCGTATCTCTAAAACAATTCTTGATCTTTCCTATTTCCCACATTTAATGCTAAACGGCTCAAAAATTGAATTCGTTGACTCTTCGAAAAATCTAGGCGTTGTCTTCAATAGAACACTAACGTGGAACAACCATATAAATTCTATAGTGGGAAAAACATATGGCGTTCTTCGAACACTATGGACTGCCCAAAAATGTACACCAACTAAAACCCGACTGCTACTTGCCAAAGCCTTAGTTATTCCTCTGTTGGTTTATAGATGCGAAATTTTTCATGAATGTGACGCCGAGAGCAAAAGAAAACTACAAGTAGCATTTAACACCACCATTCGATACGTATATTGTCTCAAAAGATATGACCACGTTTCACATCTAGCCAAAAATTTGGTAAATATGTCATTTCAAAATTATATAAAACTTCGTGCGCTTTTATTTCTCTTCAGCATTATTAAAAGTAGGCAGCCTACATATCTGTACGAAAAAATTAAGTTTCCGGTATCTAGCAGATCTGCCGTATACTACTTCCGCGATTTTCATGTTTAACATCTGAAAGACAGTTTTATATTAGTACTATACGTCTTTGGAACACACTCCCACGTACTATACGAGAGCTAGACGACGCGCGACGATTTAAACACGAATTTCAACATTTCCTTGAAAATCAGAGCAACTAGGTTCACCCAACCCTTTCCCCTTCTCAGGCAATTTCAATGAAAATTTTACTTTTTGAATTAAAGGATAAAATATTGAATTGACAAAGTTTCATTAATATTCAATTTAACTTACTTCTACTTTTAGTAAATAGTTTCACTAGAGTTAAAATGTAAATTTAAATTAAAGCTTAAGCGCAATAATGTTTATCTTTCACAGATTTATAAGTGAATTCTTACTGTGTTAGCAAGTTTAAATAAATAAATAAATAAATAAAATAAAAAAAAATACATTGAAGAACTATGAAACAGTCGACAAGGTGATTTCTAAAGCAGCTCTAAACATTTATGATATTTATCAGAAGAAATAGCTATATTTTCATTATTTGGTGATGAAGTTGATACACAATCCAAAGCTGATATTACTCGTATATCGAATTTACAAAGAGAAAGTTTGGTGAGTTTGGTGAGTTGAATAAGTGTTTTTCATTCAATCTCTAGAAGAACTGTTAATTTTTTTAATAAATAATTTTTCTTATTGTTGCAGAAAAATGTTGATTTCATGACCATAAAGAGCACAAATTTGTTATCGCGGTTAAAAATTGATAACGCTTTTCTCCAAGAAGACGTCTCTCCCTGGTATCAAATTCCTTCCTTTCAGGAAGCTAAATAAAAAGTTTAGCACTTCAAGGTAGTCAATGACACAGCAGAGAGCGGTGTGAAGATCATGGAAGGTTTAATTACTGCTGACGAAAAACTAAAACAGTTCTTGTTACGCTGTGTTCAAGACCATAGAAAGTTGCACCCAGATTGTAAAAAGGAAACTTTGAAAAGAAAGTTTATAAATAAACGCATATCCAAATTAAACTTTCACTGTGTTTTTATTTTGAAATAGGAATTTTGTTTTTATACAGCTTACGAGTATATGCCACTAGATGTTTTAGAACCGTTTATATAGGGAATACATTGAGGCTTGTCGGCATAGGTTATCGTTATTATATAACCATGAAATTTTGCACGTGGTTAGCGTTTAGTATTATTAAAAGAATTAGGAGGTATGCATTACGAAATTTAAAAGGAAAAAAAATCGACCATATAAGGGACACCCTAATATATTGGGTCTACAAGTAAGTTTCCAGCGTTTTTTTCCAAAATTTGAAGTTTTATTATGAAAACATAGTTACAATGCTTTATTCAAAGTATCGTCCATCGAAAGCTACAACTTTCCCCCATCTTTCTGGCAATTTATGAATTCCGGACCAAAAACATTTCTCGTCTTTCGAGCCCAAGAACGTATCGAGCCAATTTTTGATTTCCTCTACTGAGCTGAAGCGTATTCCCGTAAGAGCGTTTTGCATCTAACGAAACAAGTGGTAGTCAGATGGTGCTTAGTCTGCACTGTAAGGCGGGTGAGGCAGAATTTCCCATCTACTATCTTCCAAATAGTTTTTCACCGAAACCGCAACATGTGGCCGAGCGGTGTCGTGATGAAAAATGACGGACTCATGCCTGGTCTCATATTCTGGCCGTTTTTCTTTTAATGCCCACTTCAAACGAATTAGTTGGATTCGATATAATGGCCCTTTGATGGTTTCACCACTCGGAAGCAGTTCGTAGTATACGACACCCTTTTGACCCCACCATATGCAGATCATGACTTTATTCACGTGAATATTTCGTTTCGGCGTCGATTGGGCGGGCTCGCCGGGCTTTGTATACGATTTTCTGCGTTTAGGATTATCATAATAAATCCATTTCTCATCACCAGTGACAATACGATGCAAAAATGATTTATTTTTATACCGCTGCAGTAACATTTCGGACATGCAAAATCGCCTTTCGACGTCTCTTGGCTTCAATTCGTACGGCACCCAGTTTCCAACCTTTTGAATGAATCCCAGTGCTTTAGGCGCAAGTAAACGGCTTTTTGCGTGACGCCCAATGATGCAGCAAGTTCTTCTTGAATCTGACACGGATCCTCATCCAGTAAAGCGTCCAATTCCTCGTCTTCAAAACTTTTCGGCTTTCCGGGGCGATCTTTGCCTTCAACTCCAAAATCACCACGTTTGAACCGTTTGAACCGTTTGAACTACTCGCGGCACGTCGATTCACCAATACATTCCGCCCCATAAGTTTCCGAAAGCAAACGATAGGCCTCAGCCGCACTTTTCTTCATATTAAAGAATAAAAGCAGCGCTTCCCGCAAATGACGTTTATTTGGCTGGAAACTTGCCATGATTTTGCTCGATAAAATGTACGGCACCAATAGAACTGCTCAAATATAACGCTGCAAAGTTGTTGACAGATACAAAACCTACAAATAAAACACATGGGGTCTGACATTTCTACCCGGGATCCACTGGTGGCGCCATCTCTGACAAACGCTGGAAACTTACTTGTAGACCCAATATATGTATGTACATATGTGCAGAGTCACTTCCCGGCTGGGAAGCGGCGCATTTCACGGTGTGAAATTGGCATTTATTGGCTATTCGCAGATAACCTCCATTACCGCAGCTTATTCCTTATCCGTCACCTGTGACCCCCACAATCGCATGAGCCTAGCCTCGAAATTTTATCCACACTAAAATTCTCTTTCGAAAACGTGCACAATGGTTTCTTAAGCTGAATCCGTTCGAAAGCTACGGCCTTTTAAGAAGTTTCACCTGGAAATCAGAGGTTACTCACTTTAACGGCCTATAACTTGGAGGGGGGTGAAAATAGACCCCCTCCCCCACAAACAGTCAATCTTGGAAAAATGGGTTGACAGGAATGTTCGTTCTTTCTAATAAAGTCAGAACATAGCCAATTTATGGCTTAGCATGATAAATTTGGAAACATTTTTTTGTCGATGATAGGCACAAATTTACCTTATATTTTGGGCAAAACATTTGGGTGTCCGATTTGCAACCGGCTAATTAACAGGTGCACTTGGCAGAACGATCTAATTGGTCAGGCATATGACCAATGTCATCGTAACGGGCATCCAATCACAATCCATATGATTTTTTAACGCCAGATGGTCCTGTTTTGGGTGCTTCTTTTGTAGGCCTACCAACTGATCTCTTTTCCGGCTTTTGCTGATAGTGGCACAAAACATTAGCAACTTAGGAACGGAATTTCGGTAGCTCTGCAGTACTTCCTCCTGTATGGATATGTCTATGATGAAGATAGACATTGACCATTGCCATATCGATGAAATGAGGCGAATTCGGTATCTTCCTATTAGACGGTCCATAACATCTGCGCCCCCCATATGATAGTTGCACTCTCTAATATGTAATTCGTGGACAATCAACGTCAATCATTTTTTTATTTTTTCGAAACGGCTTAACACGAACGTACGTTGATATCAGCCGAACATTTTTTGTAATCTTCCATAATACATTCGTTATGTCTACATAAACAGTGCCCACATACTCCTCCATATAACCTCTTTCCTGGTCTTGGAGTGCTTTGTCAGATGACAGCTTGCAGTTATTTACTCGAGTGGCACGAACTGTGCCCAACGCATAAATTCCACGACCTCTTAGGTAAACCAGAAATGGAAGCGACGTATAAAAATTGTCGAAATACAAAATCTGATTGTGTTAGACGGACGACAACATTACCAGTTGCTCCCAGATCGGGAGCATTCGGCACCACCACATTATTATTTTTGCCGCAATACTAGATGGAGTGAAAAGTGACCTCCTTGACCGCCAGAATGCGCTGCTACTGCAAAAAAGATTATGGTGCCTTGAAGTCCGTTCATATTTAGGCAGACCTGCCAAATTTCAGTGCGATACTGTCTTTAGTTTTGTTTTGACAGCTAATTGTTGTTGACGTGTTTGGCATCATGTTGAGTATGGACAAAAACGATTGTCGTTCTCTCGTAAAACATTATTTTTTGAGAGGCAAAACCGCGAAGGAAACAAAAGAAAAGTTGGATAAAAATTATGGGGCTAATGCTCCGTCAGATTACACTGTCAAATATTGGTTTCGAGAGTTTCGTGGTGGCCGCAACTCCACTACCGATTAAGTCCGCAGCGGCAGGCCCTCCAATGCAGTTACAGAGGACAAAGTCAAAAAAATACATGAAATGGTGTTGGCTGACCGGAAAGTGGTGGTGCGCCAGCTAGCAGATACCACAAAGATTAGTACTGAGCGCAAACGCCATGTTTTGGGCAATATTCTGCATATGAAAAAGTTATCCTGCCGCTGGGTGCCGCGAATGAGGAGTATTTTGCAGACCTTCCGGCAAATTACTTTTCGGACGGGATCAAGAAGTCGGAAAATCGCTGGAATAAATGTATCAAACGAAAAGGGGACTATATTGAATAATATAAAAAAACATTTAGAAAAATTTTTTTTTTAATTCCCAAGGAGGTCACTTTTCACTCCATCTAGTATACTTCGAACCGGTACGAAAAGCCAGTAGAATCGCATAACGCAAATAGCTTCATGCCCCATTTATGAAGCTTACTGCGCATACCATATACTGTCTGAATGAGCTAATTATCTTTGTGGACAACATAACAGCGCTAGCTTAGGAACCCAATCAAACACTTTATTCAAATACGAGTAATCGTAAACTGGTCTGATTTTGAACAGTGGATCGTGATAAGGGTCCTTACGATCTTTCTTTAGCAAGAAGTCATTAAATTGGATATACCACCTTGATCAAAATAACCACCGTGTGGCGCTCCCATTGTTCCGATTTGAGTTCTGTTTTTTTTTTTTTTGTTAAGTTGGTAAATCTGTTGTTGACATTGTCTCTAAATCTTAGCGTCATAGCTTGACATATGCAAAAGTTACGTAGCCAAGAGTACATCTATCTCTGTGTGTGTTGGCGATTTTTTACAATTTTAGAAATTGAATTCGCAACAACGAACTTGTTGGAAATGTTGGAAAAGTGTTTCGGCAACGACTCTCTAAAGAAAACAGTCGTTTAACAGTGGCACGAGCGGTTCAAAAGTGGTCGTGAGTCAATCGAAGATGATGGACGCAGTGCAGACCATCGACATTGAAAACCGACGAAAACATTGATGAAGTACGAGTAAAAGAAATGTTGGTCAATAACCGCAAATTAACCATTAGAGAGATAGCGGAGGACTTGAACATTGCCTATGGGTCCGTCTAAGACATTTTGGTTTCCGTCGTGTAGCAGCAAAGTTGGTGACAAAAGACCTCAATTTCATGCAAAAAGGAGACCGTATTGACGTCGCAAAAGAGATGATTTGCGGGGCTGAATCCGATCCCACATTCACCAAAAGGATCATTACAGAGGACGAGACGTGGGTTTATGAGTACGACACGCAATCCAGACATCAGGCAAGTGAATGGCGTTCACCAAATGAGCCGAGACCAAAAAAAACACGGTGTTTTCAGTCAAAAAAAGGCAATGCTCACGGTTTTCATGGATTACAACGGTGTAGTGTATCATGATTTTTTGCCAGAAGGCCAGACAGTAAACAAAGAGTATTATTTGGGCGTTATGAGACGTTTGCGTGAAGCAATTCGCCGAAAGAGACCAGAATTGTGGGCAGAAAACTCGTGGATTTTGCACCATGATAACGCACCGTCGCACAGTTCCATCATTATTCGTAATTTTTTGACGAAGAATGCAACAAATACCATCCAACAGCCACCGAATTCATCTTATTTGGCTCCCTGTGACTTGTTTCTGTCCAATCGAGTTAAAAAACCACTACGGGGAACGCGTTTCAGCAGCCAAGAGGAAGTAATGGAAAAAAACGCTGGATCAAGCGCTGGCATAAGTGTGTTGCCGTCGATGGGGATTACTTTGAAGGGGACAATATAGATTTAGATAAATACTTGTAAACTTCTGTTTTTAATTTTCTGAAATTTTGATCAAGGTGGTATTTTCTAATAGTATAAAATTATCTCGATGTCATGGTTCTACATATCGCTTCAAATGAATGTTTTCTCCAGTACTCTTCTAGGCTTGGGCAACGATATACTGACATGTAAATCAGTATCCCAATGTACTGCTTAATGTCCACATTAGTAACCTTGAACTTGGTGTTTACATCCTGGTTCCAAGCATTGAAATTAGTGTAATGGCAGATTTTTTCTAACAAGTCATCACGGAAAAAATATTGAAAACATTCAAATGGAACCGTTCAAGACATGTGTCATCTGCACGAAATACCATCTCTTTGCCGTGTAGTTGCAAGTTTTTTTTTTCGCCAAGTTATTTTTTGAAACCCTGCATATTTAGGGTCAATTTCCATCAGTAAGTAAGCCCATCGTTATTCGGCTGCACATCTGGTCAGCCTTCTTCTTTTTCTATTGGTGGTGAACGAGGTCTCTTTTCACGTCTTCCTTTCAAGCGTGGACGATCAATTGGCGCAGATGAAAGCGTTGAGGATGTACCTGCTTGAGATGACGGCTCTGTTTCTGGAAAATGTTCTTCTTCTTGTTCTTAATCAATCAAAGAAGAAGGCGGTGTGAATTCAGCTGTTAGAAGCGAAATATTACTGAGATTCAAGGACAGATCTACAGGCCTATTCAGAAAATGAGTGGACGATGATCTTCCCAATTCAGCGACATAATCGTCAATTTGTTCCTCATCTTCTGGAGATACGCTATAATCTGGATCTTTTGCAATGTTGTCATCTTTAAAATCGCCGATCGAGTCACTATCATCACCAGATTCAATATCAGTAGGAACTGAATCCATCATTTCTTCGATCTGTTCGTCACTCATTTTGGACAAATTATATACCCGATGTCGTTCAGGCTGAGAATGAGCCACCTTCTTCTTCTCTTTTGGCATTTTATCAGATATTTCTGCTACCGAAAAACGCAAAGATATACTCAATGGACATATACAACGTAAATACAGATCAAGCCACGGATGATAACAAAGAAATCCATGTAAATACAAAGCTATTCATTGAAGAAAGTTATACATACACCCTGCCTGACTGGAACTGCAACCAACTTCAGACTGTTATAATTTCCAAACCGTTCATGACAGTGAGCTCAAATTTTGACACATGATAGATTATTTTATTAGTTACAAGCCTTTTAAACGATTTGAGTCTCAGTTGTGTTGAAAAATTTTTATCCGCGATGGAATTCAAACCTGATAGCGTGATTGCTTTATATTTGGCTGGAAAACCACAAGTTTTCGTTATCGTTAGAGCCCTCCAGCACCTCAACGTGAATAAATCATTTGTGTCTCGAACCATAGCTTGTTACCGTGATACTGGCATCGTTGCAAGACGCCATGGAGGTGGTCATAACAACATTGGCAGAAATGGTTCAGAAAGTGAAGGCTCGAATTGAGCGAAATCCGCGTCGAAGTGGAAGAAAAATGGCTCGTGAGCTCAATATATCGTTGGAACGGATGCAACACATACTGAAAAATGAGCTTGTGCTCAAGCCATTGAAGTTCCAAAAAGCACACGATCTTACACCGCAACAGAAAAAAAGTAAGAGTCGAAAGAGCGAAGGAGTTGCTACGCGTGGTGAGTTGCCGAATTTGGTTTTTTCCGATGAGTCGCCATTTGTTAGCGAGCAATATTTTTTTTTTTTTTTTTTTTTTTTGTGGGAAGGTGAGAAATCTTCATAGACACTATAGGCCCGGAGCCTATAGTAGTGTGATATTCTAACTCACTAAAAAACACCTCCCTTATACAGATTACGACTGAGTTCACACTCAACAAGCAGTTCTTCTATCGCATTTATTTTGTTTTTTTTTTTTTAAGATATCCTACAGGCGATTTTCCATTGAAAATTCCTGCGTACTTTAAAAATTAAGCGCTGCTGATCACCGCGCTAGATCGAAAGGCTTAGTCCTTCTCAGACGGCGCAGTAAATTTGTCTCGTCGAGGATCTGTTGAACAGAAATATTTGCATGTCCTTGTAGTCGATTTTTGTGTTTTCGCGCAAACATTTTAATTTCATTCTGAACGTTTTCGACTCCTAAGTCTCTGTGGATATCATCGTTTCTAACGTACCACGGCGCATTAACAATACCTCGAAGAACTTTGTTTTGGAATGTCTGTAATACATTAATGTTAATATTTTTAGTACAACCCCAAAGTTGTACACCATATGTCCAGATCGGTTTTAGCACTTGCTTGTATAACAGCAGTTTGTTCTCTTAGCTAAGCTTGGAATACTTTCCAATAACCCAGTAAATATCGATATATTTGATTTCAAGCCCTTCACGTTTTTTCTTGACGTGTGCTCTCCATTTTAGTTTAGCGTCGAGTGTCATACCGAGATATTTGGCCTCGTTCGCGTAAGGAATTCGTACTGCGTTGATAAAAACCGGTGGATTCTCAATTTTCTTGAGAGTGAAGTTCACGTGGACAGACTTGTTTTCATTAAGCGCGATTCGCCAAGTCTTTGTCCAATTGTTAATTAGTGTAAGAGCACGTTGCAACTTGGCAGTTGCTTCTTCGACTGTTTTAGCCGTTGCCAAAATGGCAGTGTCATCAGCAAATGTGGCTAGGACAGTGTCGTCCGTTTGCGGTATATCGCGGGTAAAAAGTAAATATAGCAGAGGGCCAAGTACACTTCCTTGCGGCACCCCCGCCTTTATTGTCTTAAAAGTGGAATATTCGTTTCCGTGTCTTACACGGAAGAGTCGGTCTTCCAGGTATGAACCTAAAATACAAGACAATTGCTGGGGTAGAGCTTGTCGAAGTTTATATTTTAGGCCTTCGTGCCATACCTTATCAAAGGCTTGCGAAACGTCAAGGAATGCGCTTGAACAGACTAACTTACACTTGATTGCTCGTTCAAATACATCGGTTATTCGATGCACTTGGTCAACTGTAGAGTGTTGGCTTCTAAAGCCAAATTGATGATCATTCAAGAGGGAATTTGTGTCGGTAATTGGATTAAGAAGGATTCGCTCGAAGACCTTCGATGTAATCGGGAGAAGCGATATTGGTCTATATGACTTGACTTCAGCCAGCGGTTTACCGGGTTTCGGAACCATAATAACTTCGGCTACTTTCCACTGGTGCGGTACATACTCTAGTCTAATACTGGCATTTACAAGATAAAGCAGCTTTAGCAAACCTTTTTTCGGCAACGCTTTGAGTATCTCTCCCGTTATTAAGTCATATCCCGGGGCTTTATTGGGCTTAAGCGTGTCTATAACTTATCTAAGTTCCCTAAGTGTAGCCTTTTCTACTGGAAAGTTTGTCGTCACGTCTAGTGTATTGACATTCTCTGAAAGCACTTCCCCGTCGAATGGTTTAAACGTTTTTGCAAGATAGTCTGCGAAAACATTAGCTTTTTCCTTATCCTCCTTCGCCCAGTCATCCTGGTTTCTTCTTATTGGCGCCACGTGTATTTGGGGCTTTCGAACACTTTTAACGGCTCTCCATATGGAGTAGTCCTCTGTCGCTGTGAGTCTTTCAAGGTAATTATTAATACCTTGATTATTGAGGTCCTTGATCGATTTTTTCAGCAAGTTGCAGAGCCTATTGAACGACGTTTTATCTTGTGGTGCCCGGGTTTCATGCCACTTTTTCCGCGCTCTTCGTTTCTTCCTTATCATTTCTCTGATTTCCGGTGGGTATCTTATGCCGACTTTGGGAACTTTGTTCGATTCGCGTTGAGTGTTCTTCCAGGCCACTTGCTGTATGACTTCAACAA
The DNA here is from genome assembly GCA_963966105.1 of Volucella zonaria. Lineage (NCBI taxonomy): Eukaryota > Metazoa > Arthropoda > Insecta > Diptera > Syrphidae > Volucella > Volucella zonaria. Next base: position 233,508,894 of record OZ014530.1, on the reverse strand, counting down.
AACGTTCAACTTCTTTTTCAAGTTGATACGGCGTTCTAAGTGCTACTTTCAACTCAGTATTGTCTACAACGTCTATTCGGAAATCTTCCCAGTGAGTTTTGCTGTTAGTTAATCTGGGTGGCCTTTGTTTCTTAACCAAGGATTCGCACAGTGAGAGGATAACTGGAGAATGATCGGAGGAAAGATCGAAGCCCTCTTCAACTTTGACGTAACTAGCGTTTACTCCTTTTCCGATAAAGAAGTCTATTAGATCGGGTGTTTTGGCAACATCCGAGGGCCAGCATGTCGGTCTGCCTGTTGAGTAAAAATAGCAACCACATTCCATACCAGCCCTGTAAAGAGTTTTGCCTTTTTGAGAGATACATCTTGAGCCCCAAAAGGTATGCTTCGTGTTAAAGTCGCCACCAATAATGAAGATTGGTCCAAGAGACCAATAAATTCGTGTTTTTCTATTTTACAGCGCGATTGGCAATATTTTTATTTTTAGCGCGCACCACGGTCATTTGTAATTTGTCAAGTTCAATTATTGCTTCCAGAGTATGTTCAATGCAGTCTTTTATGAATAGGGATGACCCGCCTCTTGCGTTTCGCGATGGATGATGAGCGTTGTAGTCGCGGTAACCTTTTAGTTCCACGGGTGATTCTTTCGCCAGGTGGGTTTCAGAAATTAAACATATGTCAATAACTTTTTCCTGAATGAAAATATTTAGTTCATCAAGCCTTTTCTGTAGCCCGTTGGCATTCCACGCAAGTATATTGAGTTTCTTTATCATAATTAATTGCAGAAATTGGCTTCGAACTTAAGAAGCCGTTCAATTATTATCTTATTTATTTTAGTCTGTTCTTCTAGTCTCTCGAGAACTACTGAGAGCACATTTGAGGCAGGATCCGGTGATGTACAGTTAGTCATGTTTATTCGCGCCGCTATTTGCGCGTAAGTTTTTCCACTTTCCACTTGCGCATTGTTATTTTTGACGTTGTTGTTATTAGTGATTTTAGCGTTTGTCACCATTACCTTCTTTAAAGGCTTTGGAGTAGGACCGCTGTTGTTATTTCTCATTCTACCTGTCCCTGCGTTTTTCAAAGGCTTCGTTTTTGATTGATCTCGTAGCTTTTGCAACTCCTTCGCTTTTAATGCATATCGCTGGGGACTCTTTCGCGGCATTGCACTCTCGAGTCAGATGTTTGCCAGCGCATTTTACACAGCGAGGTTCCTTCTGGCAGTAGGCCTGAGTATGGTTGAATCCCTGGCAACGTGTACATTGTGGAATCAGCCTAGAGTTTTTCCGCGGAGGTTCAATTTTGACAACAAGTCCCAAAATTGAATTTATGGCATAAATTCTTTCTAGGCTTTCGGTTTTGTCGAAAATTAGCCTGAAGAAGCGAAGACCGCGTCTTGGGGTGGTCCTCTCGCTTACAACATTGCGCTGTTTTTGCGCAATTATATTAACTGCGTCGATTATCTTAAAGTCTTTATTTTTAAGGTCATTTACGATGTTTTCTTTAAGGCAAGAGGGATGCAATCCTCTAGCTACAACGCGTATGGGTCTTCGCGTTTTATTTTCGTACGTATGCCATTGAATCTTCTCGGCATTTAATTTTTGCGAAAGCGAACGGTAGTTGTCTGGATTAAGGACATTAATAGTCCATGTATCATTATTACGAGATCTTACTTTATAATCAGTTGAGCACAATGATTTCAGGATTATGTGCAACTTGTTGTAGTCCGAGATTCCAAAAACTTTTATTGGCGGCGGCGGTCTTTGTTTGGGTTGCTTTGTTGCCTTATCGACCTCAGCAGTGTTAAAGCTGGCTTGCTTCTTTGTTTGTTCGATATCAGGCGGGGAAGTAGCTTTGCGCTTCTTACCTGGCTTTTTTTTATGTATCCAGTCCGTTTTGCGGACTAGCTCTTCTTCGTCCGTGTGAAAACTCGAGTTTTCGGGGCGGTCAAGTAGCGAAACAGACTCAGACTCAGATTTAGATTGCAGCTTAATGGCATCTAGTTGCTTTTTTAGTTCGGCACAGAGCAATTCCATATTTTGGAGTCTGGCGCGGAGATCAGAATTTTCGCGTTGGAGATTTTGTAGCTTATTCGGTGTAATGTTATTGCCCTGAGCTACTGACTGTGCTTGGTCTTTGCTTTCGCATGATTTTCCTAGCGATCCGCGTGCTGGAGATCTCGTGACCCTTGAGCATTTTTTAAAGGGGTACTGGTTTATATTTGTATTATTTTGAATATTATTTGAACTCCGTCTGTCTCCGTCCGTCTGTCCAGAGATCCGCATTAGACAGATAAGGCTGGCTGATCCGGAGGTCGCCAAGTATCCGGATGCCCCGTTAGAGATTGAGCTATTTTTATACTGGGCCCCCAACCTGGTCGATTCTGGCACGGGTCGCTTAACACCTTAATCCGGCCCAGTGGATTTTAGTCACCTCTTACGACAGGCATGCCTTACCTCGGGTATATTCTAACCCCTAACCCGAAGGGGTTAGCAATATGTCAACAAACAAAATGACCGAGTTTACTTGCCAGAGAGGTACTTTGAAAATTTACACCTTCGGACGGCCACCAGAAAGCAGGCAGCACCGATAGTGATGGTTTGGGATACCATAACCGCCGATGGTCACTCTCCGCTCGTATTTTTGGACCGTGACCGTGGCGCCAAAATTAATGCGATCGTATACCGTGAAACTGTCTTAGAGGCAGTATTGAAGCCTTGGGCAAACAATCAATTCGGTCGGAGACCGTGGACACTTCAAGACTCGGCACCGTCTCAAAAAGTGCGCGTCAACCAAGATTGGTTAAAAAACAATGTTCCACACTTCATTTCTTCGACAAAATGGAATGCAAATTCTCCGGATGAAAATCCGTTGGATTTCTCTGTCTGGGGTATTTTGAGGGCGAAGGTTGACACTAAAAAATACCAAAGTTGGGACCACCTCAAACAAGCACTTTGCCGGGAATGGGCCAAAATACCGCAGAGCCACTTGCGTGCAGCGTGCGATGCTTTCTTCGGCCGTCTCAAGGTCATTATCCGCGCCAAAGGCAGACATATTGAAAACTACTGATACAATTTGAAAATTGATGTATTTTCCAACATTTTTTGCTTTGGCACAATAAAATTTATCAGAAAATAAAAATACTATAGCATTTTAAAAAGTTGGAGTTCGAGTCAGTCACCCTGTACATTCAAAGAAAAAATCAAGAGCACAAAACTTCATGTCACATGGATTACCCGCCTTTAGGCGACGTGAGCTTGATGGCCGGTAGTGGGCAATTATTTATTGAAAAAACGTAAACCACTTTGATAATCACAAAATGTAATCAATTCCCTACTTACTAATAATTTTTTTCACTTCCACAAACAACGACAAGTATTTTTAAAAAATAAACTTTTCACTTTGTAGACCGACTATTGTTTCTTTGACTCGTATTCGTTTCTAGCCAACGATAAATGCCAGCCGAATTGCACAGTAACCTTCAAACTTATATCAGAATGTTGGCCGCCAGAAGGCGGTCTATCCTGCCAGAGGGTTATAATGTTTTTTATATAAAAGGTCCTTCGTAATCTACAATGGCAATGGCAGGCTTCCGAAACTGAAAACACCTGCCAATAAAAAGCCTCTCTCGCAGTCCGGAGAACAGCATACCGGAACTGCAATTACATTAAAGAAAGTCTTCCTACACTTCTACTTAACATAGGATATTTCAAGAGTTTTATCTAAACTTTTCATTATTTCCAAGACTCCCGGGGCAGGCAGCCACGCCTTACAAAAAAAAAAACAATTAAAACAAAGTAACCCGATTGAATGCTGTACCTGACATTGCCTTTTGAACAAATTTATTTCATTTCTTTTTTAAATCAATTTAGGAGCTAACTCGTAAGCCATCTCCAACATGAACTCAGGTAAAAGGGGCAAGGATGTAAGTATGAGTATCCATTTAAATTCAAATTTTTATAAAGGACTGTCTTTTTGTAACAGAATTTATTGGTCAAAAGACGTAAGCAGGTTAGAATGCGCTTTAGGGCGCTAGTTAGGATGGTCATATTGAACAAGTCATGGCTCCAGGACCTAGAAGACCAAAAGATCTCAACAAATATGAAGAAAAATATCGCCATGCTTGTACGGCAACAACGGAAAATCGGACTCCTAACTATGGCCGTATTGCATTTAAATTATGTAGTAAACATAAATAGTGGATTTTATCTAAAACACTTACAGGACAAAGCCCTAATAAGGACTCCAGTTTGGGTGAGAACCGTTGAGGAAAGGAAGAAACTAGTTAGCTTGATGCTGAATTTGACATGTTTCGCCAGATTTCCTCCGGTAATCTAGGAAATCATTTTTACGAAAGATCTTGCAGAGAAAAAGTTTTTCTTTTTTTTTTTAAGAAAATACGTTCACGTTTAGCATCTGTTGTTAACTTTGTGTACCTCAACCCAGGGCGGATGATTCTCAAAGAGGGTAGTGATCCTATAGCGGTTTATTTTATCTTAACTGGAGAAGTCGAAGTGACTAGGGCGATTTACGATCCCGTAAGATGTCTTCTAATGCAGCAACACCCTTAATACCTTTTGAATTTAAATTTTAGAAAAAGAAGGAAAGTTGCGAGAAAATTGAATTTATAAGTGGACCGGGAGAAATGATTGGTGAAATGGAGCTGATTGAGCATTGTAAAAGGACACAGACGTGCAAAGCCAGGAGTGAGTTTTATTTGTCGGAAATCGTTCCAATAGGGAACTTAAAAGTAATGTGTATTCCGGACTTTTAAAACAGTGTACTAGCTCTTCTTTGAACATTCCTAGTCTCTGGTTATGTTGCTTACTTACTTACATGACTCTACTCGTTTATTCCGGGTTGAACCAGGGCCTTCGCTGATGAATTGATGAAAACGAGACCCAAAATTACCTGAAGAACTTTTCTCTCGAAGTGTCCCAGCAGGACTAGGATGATCAGTGCCTTGTATAATATCTTTATAGCTTCTCAGGAGAGGACTTTACAACTTAATTGCTTTTCAGGCCCAAAGAAGCAGCGATTAGCAAGAGTGATTACTGGCATAATTTCCGCGCTGGTGTCGTTGTCGGAGTTGACAGCGAATACGTGGCAGATGAAGTCTCATATTACCTCAAAGTCGTGGCTGTCTATAGTGACATTTTTTCGGAGGGGTCCATGTTGTGTGTTCCAGCAAATTTTTTGTTTTCCTTCTCTGACCGCTAAACTTATCTTATAGTTGTAAATAATCCGCTGACTGTGTCCCTTCCATTATTTAAATGTCGTTTACGTCTGGGTGTCGCTGAACAGACTTTTGAATTGGCCTCTGTAGTTGACTTGGAAATTTCGTAAACTTCTTTCAAGGACGATGTTGAAAGGGCAACGCAGCTTGGCAAGTATGCCAAAACTATGCATTCGTCAGCATTGCACTCGAGAGGTTAAGTGTAATTTGATCGAAAAACGCCCTGGCGGTCTCTTGCGATTGAAGCTGTTCGACATTGAACATCCTGACTACGACCCGGTGGCTTAGGGATGTTACGGATATCCACATCCATACCATGGCTACAACAAAGCTACAACAAGGTAATGGAGGAGTGCCTTGTGTCGTTCACAATATGATCAATTTGATTGACGGTTTGTTGATAGGGAGTCAGTTAGGTCCTTTAATGGATATCAAGGTTTACAAATCCGCATACTGGTTTATGTCCTGCCGCAAAATCAATAAGCCTGTGCACGTTGCAAGGGGTTATGGCGTGGAAACTGTACTTCCCCACTGTATTATCAAAGATTCCCTCCTTGCCTAGCTTGGCATTTAAATCGTCATGGACAATTTTCACGACATACTTAGGGTATTGCTCGTACGACTTCTCGAGGAGCTCGTAGAAGCAATCTTTGGTAAAATCGTCCTTTTCCTCTGCTGGAGCGTGGGCGTTTATGAGGCTTATGGTGGCAAATTTAGCCTTTATGCGAATTATTCCTATTGTCAGGCGTTCGTTTACATGCTTGAAGCTCAGGTCTTATTCCCTAAGTCTTCTTCTGCTTTATAGCAGCCGAGGAACTCAACTAGTTGTTCGGCTGCATACGGTCTGTTAAGCGTACGAACATTCCACGAGCGAATGCGAAGATCATTGTCCTTTGATCGTTTGCCAGAGTAGTCAACAATGAATCCATCTCTATCTGGGGCTATTTACTGGTTCGTTACATTTGTTATCTCTTGCAGTGTTGGTAGATCTATGAGTATTATGCTACTGGCCTAAGTGCCACGCACTTGCAATTCCACCCGGCACGCGTATGGGTCTATTCATGCTGTTACTGGGGATAACCACTGGGAGGTAGAATAAATACTACGCTACGGACTTGTGCAACATACTGGCTCCATTCATGCTATACAAGGTGGCGCAAATATTGTCACCCGTTCTTCTTTGGCTGCCATTTTTTTATGAATGAAAAACTTATTGCTTTTGGAATATGTTTATTTAATATTCTCTTGTTATGACATCACAATGATACCAAAATACGGCTCATCGTGAGCTACATTTAGAGTATTGCACAACAAATGTCACTAAGATGTACTATATACACATCAAAGAAATGTCATTCCCTTTTGATCTTTATCCTCGTGTGTTTGATTTCAGAGGGCTTGTTGACATACACCCTGAATGACTCGAACTGCAACCAACTTCAGACTGCTATAATATCCGAACCGTTCATGACAGTGAGCTCAAATTTTGACACATGACAGATAATTTTATTATTTACAAGCCTTTTAAACGATTTGCGTCTCAGTTGTGTTGATAAATTTTTATCCGCGATGGAATTCAAACCTGATAGCGTGATTGCTTTATATTTGCCTGGAAAACCACAAGTAGCTATCGTTAGAGCCCTCCAGCACCTTAACGTGAATAAATCATTTGTGTCTCGAACCATAGCTCATTACCGTGATACTGGCAGTGTTGCAAAACGCCATGGAGGTGGTCATAAAAAAACTGCAACATCGGCAGAAATGGTTCGGAAAGTGAAGGCTCAAATTGAGCGAAATCCGCGTCGAAGTGGAAGAAAAATAGCTCGTGAGCTCAACATATCGTTGGAACGGATGCAACGCACACTGAGAAATGAGCTTGGGCTCAAGCCATTGGAGTTCCAAAAGGCACACGATCTTAGACCACAACAGAAAAAAGTTAGAGTCGAAAGAGCGAAGGAGTTGCTACGCTCGCACGAAAGTGGTGAGTTGCCGAATTTGGTTTTTTCCGATGAGTCGCCATTTGTTATCGAGCAATATGTCAACAAACAAAATGACCGAGTTTACTTGCCAGAGAGGTACTTTGAAAATTTACACCTTCGGACGGCCACCAGAAAGCAGGCAGCACCGATGGTGATGGTTTGGGCCACCATAACCGCCGATGGTAGCTCTCCGCTGGTATTTTTGGACCGTGGCCGTGGCGTCAAAATTAATGCGATCATATACCGTGAAACTGTCTTAGAGGCAGCATTGAAGCGTTGGGCAAACAATCATTTCGGTCGGAGACCGTGTACATTTCAACAAGACTCGGCACCGTCTCCCAAAGCGTGCATCAACCAGGATTGGTTAAAAAACAATGTTCCACACTTAATTTCTTCGACACAATGGATTGCAAATTTTCCGGATGCAAATCCGTTGGATTTCTCTGTTTGGGGTATTTTGAAGGCGAAGGTTGGCACTAAAAAATACCAAAGTTTGGACCAGCTCAAACAAGCACTTCGCCGGGAATGGGCCAAAATACCGCGGAGCCACTTGCGTGCAGCGTGCTATGCTTTCTTCGGCCGTCTCAAGGCCATTATTCGCGCCAAAGGTAGACATATTGAAGACTACTGATACAGTTTGAAAATTGATGTATTTTTTGCTTTAGCACAATAAAATTTATCAAAAAATAAAAAAATTATAGCATTTTAAAAAGTTGGAGTTAGAGTCATTCACCCTGTAGCCTTGTGACTTCAAAAAAAACCCACAAAAAAGTCTGGAACGGCTTAATCTGGCGATCTTGCAGGCCAATGTAAATCGCCAAAACGAGGGATTAGGTGATCCGGAAATGCAGCCCTCAGATTTCCGGTTCTGGCTCCTGCAGAATGCGCCGTTGCTCCATCCTGTTGGAACCACATGTTCTGCAGTCCCAATTCATCCAATTGAAGAAGGAGAAAGTCGTTGAACATGGCTCTGTAGAGCTCGCCGTCCACAGTTATCGTTTGGCCCGCGGCGTTTTCGAAAAAATAAGGCCCGATGACTTTGTGCATGTTTAATGGCTCTTCGTGGGTTATACGCGGGTTTTCGGTGCCACAGAAGCGATAATTTTTCTTATTTACATATCCACAGAGAAAGAAATGCGCCTCGTCGCTCATGATGATTTTCGATGAAAAGTTGTCTCCCTCATGGTCGAGATTCAGGATAGCTTGAGCGTAGGGTACATGCGGTTGGCGGTTAACAGCTAACAGCTGATGCACTGTCTGCACTTTGTAAGGGACCATCTTAAAATCTTTCAAAAAAAATTCTCTGTAAAGACCGCCGGTAGATACCAATTGCGTGAAATAACTTTGGGGTCCTCTGCGACATCTTAAAGACAGCTGCAATATTCTCAGCAAAACGGCTGCTCCGGGGCCAACCAGACCTCGCAGCACCTCGTGTTGTCCCAAATTCTTCTAGGCGAGCAGCTAAACGTCGTAGTGTTTGCCCGGATGGTGTCGGACGACCTGAAATCTGCACCGAAATTCGCACCGATGAATTATTTCGTGTTCTTTAAGAGTATAGCGATTCATGTTTTGTTGTCGTGTATTTTGTATCTGTCAAAAATTATAGCATCTTCCTTTATGCCACCTAGTAGAAAAGTATACTCGGAAGCAATATGATGTTATCTCCCTACCTAGCGCAAACAATTTGTTCAGCAATTTCGTGGAGATCCCTTTGCTTTTATGAACACCACCCTACATATACGAGTACTCGTACATATGCGGTGTATTTTTTTACTATGCTTTTCCTTCGGAATAGTTAAGTTCCTGAAAGTTATTTCACAAAAAAAAAAATGCGTTTAAGGTCTTAAGTGTGCACAGATGTTACTTATTCGTCAAAGATGTTGGAAAGTTTTCCTTACGAAGAGCGAAATTCAACATTGTCTTGCCCTATAAAGACATCACTGCCGTATCGTAGATGAGTTTTGAAGCAGTCTGCCTGTGGTGGAAGTTATATGGCTTCAACCTTCCTTGCAATCTGGTTAAACGCTCCGTATATCCTCTTGAAAGATTTTAATGAGGAAGTCACCAATTTGAGTCAGCTGTCTCGATATTAAAAACGCAAAACTGGTGTCTTGCATCGGTACCAATTTGATTGGTGGTTCGTTGGAGAGTTATTATCGTGCCCCAATCTTTGTAACCGACGTTATAGCTCTATCGGCTGCATCGATATTTTGTTACAGCTTATGCAGCTCGCGGTTGCAAATCACCTTTGTCCTTATACTTTTCAATACCTATGCTTTCGCGATCTATTCAATTGCCTATAAAACCTCTATGACCGGCCAATGTGAACGTTCGAAGTTATCGATATCGTCGATAACAGCATCTAGTCGAATTTATTGAAGTCACTGCCTTCTGCGTTAATGTTTGCCTTACGCCTTAACTCTTCCAAGACAAGATAAAATAAATCACATAACAAGGCATCTTAGTATCGAAAGCTGACAGACTTTTAAAAATTCTCCTCTGGGCTGAGACCGAAGTGTTCCATGTTTTGGATTGATTGTGCCGATATCACGAATCTAGTCATCTTCTCCGTGCCCCAGATGTCGATTTTTATCATAATGCGAATTAAATGTTGACGAAGATATGCTGACTCTTAACTTTAAATTATTTGGATACGCGAGACGGGTCTTTCCCTACCAAGGTGACCGGATCGATAATTGCTTCTCTGTTGTCCTGTCACTTGCTCTATATGATGCTCATTTAACTGCTATTGGACGGGTTAGTTGGAAACTTCGTTTAATCTATTTGCTTTGGTGACTAGATGTCATTCAATATTACTGTGTTTCGGACTAAGGTTTGGCTTTAGTGGCTTGCCTCAATTGAAAGATGTCCAGATATTACTTCAATTTTGTTTTTATTTTTTTTTACGAACTTTATACTCATGTGGTTATGAATACACTTATAATGCTTCAGGATGTGTTAAGTTTTTCGGGATAGAAAGGGAAAGAAAAATGTTTGGGCTCAGTAGTTATTTCGCTCCATGGGTGGCATTCAACATTTAATGGGGAGACTAAATTCTTAGTGGAACTTGGCTTGTTGTTGAATTCTAGTCAACTACTCATCTTACTTGATTTTTGCTAGTTGACAAAATTACCGTCTTTCGGGAGCGATTGGGATTCGAACACCGAACCTTCCGATTTGGAAGCCAGTCCACTACCACTTCAGCCACGGCCACCTACTTTTTGATTTCTTTAGTGTTGCCCTAAAAAGTGCTCAAAATGGTAATTTTCGCTTTAAACGTTTGTATATTTGGGAAGTTTGTCGAGTGTCTTCCTCTACTGCGGTGTTCCTCGGGGGCGTCTTCCAAGACTTTTCGGAGCGGAGAATTTGTGTTCGTCAGCTCCACATGACCCAGCCATCTGAGTCGATGGATCTTTACTCTTCTGGCTAAGTCGATGTTGGTGTACAGTCCATACAGTTCCTTGTTATATCTTCTCCTCAATTCGGCGTCTATGCAGACGGGACCGGAAATCACCCCAAGAAAGTACAAGCAGCGTACATTCCCCATTGTCATCCTGCAGAAACGGACGAGTTTGGCAGGCAAAACTAGACATTGCTCTGTATAGCACTTCTCCATAGATGCAGTCTTACGCGGCTTTAAAACCGATGAATAGGTTGTGTGTATCCAAGATCTGCGGTAGTGTGCATAGTTGGTCGATGATGGACTGGCCTGAAGCCACAATGATATGGAACAATCAGGTTGCTGATGAACGACTTTAAGCGTTCACCCAATACAGGAGATAGGATCTTGTAGGTGATGGCAAGAAGATTGATGTGTCTTTAGCTGGCGCAGTTCAGAGAGTCTCCTTTCTTGAGAATGGGGCAAGCAATGCTGAGGTTCCACTCTTTCTCATGCTTTCATCCGACCATATTTTGCAGATAAGTTGGTGTATGCAGCTTTGTTGGGCTTGAGCTTAGAAATGGCTATGTCACATCATCTAGGTCGGCTGGACGGAATTGTTAGTCTACATACATCGTCTAAGTTGAAAAGTTCATTCTGCCTGGAAATCTCATTCTTGGAGTAGAGTCTCGCAATTTCCTCGACAGTGAGCGTCTTATGCTCCTTCTTTTTTCTCCTAAGAAGCCGGTGTTTGAGTCTCCTCTTCTGCTCATAAAACTCGTGAGCAACCCTCGTTCTTCTATTCAGCGCCGCTTCGTATGTATCTTGCTTAACTGCATGTGCTTGTCGACACTCGTCAAACTAGGGGTTTCGTTGTGGTGGCCGAGTGAAACCAGCATGTCCGAGGTGGCGTTTCTGATGGCTTTTTGGCAATGTTGCCACTGGCCTTCGATACTTGATGCTTGCGGGATAGAACGTCTTAAGAGATCAAAAGAGGCTCGATCGGAAAAGGATTTGGCGATCTCTTGCAATTATAGCCGTCCAACGTCGAACTTCCTCACAGTATTAGCTTTTCTTTGCGGTGTTCGGGATATCCGCAACCGTATCTTGGCTGCAACAAGGTAATGGTCCTATGTTTGCCCTTCGGAACGCCCGAATATCCATAATACTGGAGGAGTGCCTTGCATCGATCACAATGTGGTCAATCCGGTTGACGGTTGATTGATCAGGAGCTCTTCATGTTCCCTTGTGAATATCGAGATGTGGAAACCGTCTATAACAATCGCCGTAGTAGATATCGCAATCTTTCATCCTCTTCTTGTTCGGTCCATCCCATCGTATTTCTTGGATGGCGGTAATATCTGATTTGCAGCAGTGACGGGCCTCCGCGAGTTGTTCGGCTACACGTGGCCTATTAAGGAACCTAATATTGCACGTGTAGATCCGTAGTTCGTTGTTCTTGTTTCGTTTGGCGGGGTTGTCAACAGTCCGTAAACGAGGCTCGTTGTAACTACGTATTTTTTCTTTGGCCGGTCAGTTACCCCGGCGGCACAGTCCCTAACCTGGAGGGCTAGTTCCATTATAATACCCCTAGGACGAGGTGTAGGTTAAATAGAAGCCGGTAACCCGTTCGGGGATGTCAGCACCATTAAGTTGGTCCATTAAAGGCTCATCGGCTACCATATCTTTTTCAAGACCCTGACTAGAGCTCCAGATATGTCGGGATAGCCCGTATATGGCTTCAATTGTTTTGTTCCGGAATTTTACATTGCCGTTGATTCCATCTGGGAAACTCATCCGTTGTCCCGTTTATAGTGCTGCTATTTTTGTGTGCTGGTCTGCACTCGCACTTATACGTTCAGCAGTCGAGCCTGGATGGACCTCGACCTGTACCCGATGATTACTACTTGGAGGTAAAATAAGCACAATTGATGTGTAGAAAAAGTTGGAACACTGGGTACCGCCAGGTTGACACCTCTCAGTGCCTACCCTATTTCCACGGCACCCAGCCATGAATTTGAGTCTGTTTATTTGAGAAGCATTTGGTCATCTCAAAATAATATTTTTTTTTAAACAGTTTAGTCGTTAACTCATGCACGAGCGTTAATATGATGACGATAAGAGGCGGACCGTTGAATCTAAATCACACTACGGCAGATCCTGGAAAAAACTCTAGAAGTCGAAATTGATGCTCACCATCTTTTTAACGATTTTAACATATGACAGTATTTATAGAAACGAACTGTAGGCTCTATATAGCTAGTTTTGGCATCCGTGCCAAACACATTCATCTGTGCAGAATTACGATGAAAAACGCTATCTGCTGCGTAACGACTTCACCGAAACCTTTGATGTCAAAAAAGGTTTTAGACAAGGTGACGACATCGACATCATACTTGAAAGAATTATTATTTTTTATTATTTTTATTACCAAGGGAACGATACAAATTACTTTGTAAGGTCCGGGATTTAACGCCGGGGTACTATGCCCATGTGGCGTTTTGTCAACAGCACTCGGATTACCGAATTCCCATGTGGTCAACCATCTATGTACTTACCGCGCCCAACACTGCTTGATTTCGGTGATCCAGTGGGAACCGATGCAATTTTTTTTTTTTCAATTTATATGCATTTTTATTTGATCTCTGAATTTGCTCTTACATGCTAGACAAAAAAAACCTTAAAAATTAGCTTAAATAACTTACAAATAGTCTTATTCTAACATACTGGCCCCATGCGGGCACTCTAAGTTAAACCTAACACTTAAACTAAGTCTTTCGACGGATCTTACAGTCTATATTTAATTTTATATTTACATGTTACAACTAAAACTAAGAAAATAAATTTTAGGCAAAAAGCTTAGTATATGGACTTTTTTTGTTTTTTAATTAAACTTACAGACTACTTAAAAATAAATCTTAATCTACTTAGCCTATCTAAAATATAATATATACATATACATGAATATATACACACATGATAGATATATACTTTGTATATAAATCCGTGTATAGATATACATACATATATATATTTTTTTTTTTTTTCATTTTTTGTTTTTATAAATTTTTTTTTCTTAAAATCTAACTTAAACCTACTTAAAATTATGTAAGCCGGCCATGGCTAAAAACAAAATTAGGCTGGCTCACTTTGCTTCACATGAAGCTACCTCTCACTGGAGGAGTTCGACGACGAAGCATCCTCCTCTTCATTAAGCTATCAAAATTGCTGGTGCAACATCCCTCTAGTCGCGACTCCCTACGGTCCTACTGAACCGGAGACGCTCCGCACTGCCGTGTGCGACGTCTTCGTCGTAGTACGCCTGTACGCAGCTGTTCGAGCGACGTGGAAGATTAGCGGCACCGCCAATCTGTCCTGGATCAGACCTTTGCTATCTAGATAGAGGAACGCTTCTAGAGGAATTAAGCCGTCAAAGCGAACTCTCTCGTGATACATATAATTGGGGTAGTAAGCCCCGGAGATCAGGTTGTTCGATGAGGTCATTGCTCTTGCAATGTGCCTTCGAGTCAACTTAATAAGAAAATTGTCCACTATTATTAGGTTCGCCCTATTGTATAAGACCTCATTACGATAGAATTTTATGTACTCGGACTCTGGTGTTCTGTATAAGCGAAGACAAGTCCGAAGACAAGCCCTCTCAAACACTCGAATCTTTTCCAATAAACTTGCTCTCACGTTGAACCACACGGGGCATCCAAATACAAGCATGGGCCTGATAAGGGCCATGTAACAGATCACCTTCACCCTCGCATCGAGTTGGCTGTTATAAAACAGTCTCTTTGTAAGGGCAAAAGCACCTTTGGCTCTGGCCAGAGCAACATCTATATGTTTGTTAAAATACAGATACTGGTCTAGCCAGATCCCAAGGTATCTGACTACATTTCGACAAGCAAGTGTCTGTCCATGTTGTCCGACGATAGAGAACTTTCGCCAATTCTTTCTGGTATCCCTAGAGGCCTCAGGCAAAGGCGTCTTAAACAGAATTATTTCCGATTTCTGAAAGTTGATTTTCAACTTCCAGTCATCGCAATATTGTTCAATTTAATCGAAGTCACGTTGCAAAAGTATGTTAATGACCTCGATCTTTGGACCTGACCTGTACGCGATTAAGTCGTCCGCGTACGCTATGGCATGGTGAAGTGAACCTATCAAATCACTTGTGTAAATGTTGAATAGGATCGGCGAATTTACCGCACCTTGTTGCAGACCGTTTTTAATGTTAAATATTTCAGAAGAAGTCACATCGCCATTCTTCACGATGAACTGTCTACTGGAGAGAATATCAAAGAGAATATACAGCAGTGGTTTACTAATGCCCAACCTGTCCAGCTTGAAAAAGAGTCCCTCTAACCATACGGTATCGAAGGCCTTCTCCAAGTCAATCAGGCAGGCTCCAGTGCACTGGTTCTTGCCTTTGTTCCATTGGATATCAGAAACCAGTTTCGACACGGCATGAATGATATCATGCCCCGCCTTGAAACCGAATTGTTTATCCGGAACTACATACATGCTTGTCCTCAACCCACTTAGTCAGGATTCTACTGATGTTTGGAAGAAGACTGATCGCCGGATGGGATTTGTCTTAATCCCTTTTGGGGATGGGGTGTACCACCGCAGTTTTCCAATGGATAATTAAACAGGGTGGTATAAATGTCCACCGCTTCTAGTGGGAGATGTCGAAGTACAATGTTCGGTATTTCATCGGTTCCCACTGATTTCTTACTTCTAAGCGATTCGAAGATCCTTTGGAGCTCCTCGTTTGAAATGAAAGGGGGTAGCACCCTATCGTTGCTGATGACATTATTTGCCATATTCTCGTCACTGAACTGTGTTAAAACCGAGCTCTCGAATCGCCAGTTCACTATTTCATTGCGAAGGTAGAAATTGTGTACAAGCACTCGATTTTCCAGGTCGTGGTTGGGGCCAATGATGTCATTCGCCTTGTACACTTCCTGGAAAGTCGCTCCTATAGCCTCTACCTGCTCCTGCGGATCCTCGATCACAAAGAAGCTGTCATCATCAACGGCCTCATTTGGATCAATGCCTGCTGCTACAAGTATTTGTTCGTTGTTCGTCGTTCGGGCGATTCTAAGACATGGAAGGTCGTTTTGATTTTTCCTCCGAAATAGTTTATTTATTTGCGGGAACATATTCGGGTTGCTGGTGTTTGCAGCCCGAATTTTGTTGTTCCAATATAAACTTACAGAAACGACTTCAGTGTCATGATCTCCGGGTTATGTCTGTCAGTAAACTGCCTGTACAAGGTTTTTAGCCTTGACAGCAGTCTACTTTTATGTCGGTGCAGTACGTCAATAGTTGCGTTGCGGAATAAGTTTTCGTCGTCAGTGTGTTGATACCGTGGTATCGTTTTGTCCATAGTTCGTTTAATAGTCTCGTCCATTAGTTTTAGATACCCGTCAATCTCCTCGTTTGACAGATTTCTATTGGACGGTGGGTAGAGCGAATTCGAGGAGAGTGCTCTAGTCAGTTTTCTGGTGAAGTGTGTCCAGCGCACCCTACTGTAATTGTAGGAATGCCTTTGCACAAACTCATCCAATTCCGCAATTTCGTTGGGAACAGTTATTTCCTTGCTGAGATCGCAATGGTCACCATCATACACGAAAGTGCGTAGACAGTTTGTAGTTTGTTGGTTAATGCATGTCAGTTGTATACGTGAGTCGAACAGCAGAAGATCCAAATAAGACCTGTGTCTGGGAAACGACGGACCGATGCTTTCAGTGTGGCGAGGCCGTTGGCATACTTGAAAGAATTGTGCGGAACTCACAAGCGAACACCGGAGGTACAATCTTTCAAAAGTCTGTACAACAACTAGCCGATGATATCGACATACATAATTGGGAGAACACAGCGGGCTGTCAGCGGTGCGTTCGATGATATTGAAACGGAAGCTACCAAAATGGGTATGTGGTATCAGCAAGAAAACACACAGGAATTTGACAGGTAGTAAAGGACTTTGTCTACTTTGGATCTGCTATAAATTCTGCCAACAACACCTCAGCAGAAATAAAACGAAGTATCACTATTGCCTATCTCTGTTTCTCTGGGCTGAGAAGGAAGTTGAGTTGTATGGCCCTATCCCGAAAAACTATGGAGACACTACATATATAAGGCTATGGTCATCTCAGTCCAAATTTATCGCACTGAAGCATGGACTCTATTGAAAGCGGGTGAAGATATTCTCAGTATTTTCGAGAGAAAAATTATTTGCGTTGACAGGGTTTGGAGGAGAAGATTCAACAATGAGTTCATCGTTCATCTTCATACGAGCTGTACGACGCCATCGCACTAGTCAGAAAACTGCGCATCAGTGCCCAGAGACTGATGTTGATTGACTTAATCCAATAACTTGGAGGAAAGCTAAGGTGGTATTTATACCTAAAGCCGGCAAACAGGGGCATATAACAGCAAACGACTTCAGACCAATAAGTCTGTCATCAGTTATGCTTAAAATCCTGGAGCGATTATTGGAGATTCACATTAGAAATACATGCAGCAATGGCTTTTCGACTGAGTCACAGCATGCATACCACCTTGATCAAAAAGTTTTTTGTTAAGTTGGTAAATCTGTTGTTGACATTCTCTCTAAATCTTAGCATCATAGCTTGACATTTGCAAAAGTTACGTAGCCAAGAGTACATCTATCTCTGTGTGTGTTGGCGATTTTTTACAATTTTAGAAATTGATTTCAATTTGCAACAACGAACTTGTTGGAAATGTTGGAAAAGTGTTTCGGCAACGATTCTCTAAAGAAAACGGTCGTTTACCAGTTGCACGAGCGGTTCAAAAGTGGTCGTGAGTCAATCGAAGATGATGGACGCTGTGCAGACCATCGACATCGAAAACCGACGAAAACATTGATGAAGTACGAGTAAAATAAATGTTGGTTAAAAGCCGGAAATTAACCATCAGAGAGATAGCGGAAGACTTGAACATTGCCTATGTATCCGTCCAAGACATTTTGGTTAATGATTTGGGTTTCCGTCGTGTAGCAGCGAAGTTGGTGCCAAAAGGCCTCAATTTCATGCAAAAAAGAGATCGTGTTGACGTCGCAAAAGAGATGATTTGCGAGGTTGAATTCGATCCCACATTCATCAAAAGTATCATTACTGGAGACGAGATGTGGGTTTATGTGTACGACATGCAATCCAGACATCAGGCAAGTGTACGGCGTTCACCAAATGAGCCGAGACCAAACAAACCACGTTGTTTTCAGTCAAAAAAGAAGGCAATGCTCACGGTTTTCATGGATTACAACGGTGTAGTGCATCATGAATTTTTGCCAGAAGGCCAGACAGTAAACAAAAAGTATTACGAATATTTGGGCGTTATGAGACGTTTGCGTGAAGCAATTCGCCGAAAGAGACCAGAATTGTGGGCAGAAAACTCGTGAATTTTGCACCATTATAACGCACCGTCGCACAGTTCCATCATTATTCGTAATTTTTTGACGAAAAATGCAACAAATCCCATCCAACAGCCACCGAATTCACCTGATTTGGCTCCCTGTGACTTCTTTCTGTTCAATCGAGTTAAAAAACCGCTACGGGGAACGCGTTTCAGCAGCCAAGAGGAAGTAATGGAAAAATCGCAGGAAGCACTGATGGACATACCGAAAACCGAATATAAAAATGTTTCAAGGATTGAATCAAGCGCTGGCATAAGTGTGTTGCAGTCGATGGGGATTGCTTTGAAGGGGACGATGTAGATTTAGATGAATAAACTTCTTTTTTTAATTTTCTGAATGAATTCCGAAAAATTTTTGATCAATTCAATAATCAGGTCGAATGAAATTGCAATTTTCACAGATGGCTTAAAAACAGAGGAAGGAACAGGTTCTGGTATCTTCTCAGAAGACCCAGAACTAAAAGTGTCTATAAGACTATCGGACGCAAGGAGTGTCTTCCCATCAGAGGTTCTAGTTGTCCTCAGGGCGGTTGAGCTAATGCAGATGAGATCGGTATCCGAAAGAGATATCGCTATCTACATCGATAGCCAGGCCGCACACAAGACAATGAAATCAACCAACGTCAACTCTGATACACTAAGGGGTCAGAACCGGGTAAGACTATGTTGGGTGCCAATGCACTGCCAAAGAAATGAACAAGCGGACGAGCTTGCAAGAAAAGGAGGGCTACTAGACAATAGTGAGGTTGCCAATATCAAACCACTCCTTTGCTTAGTGAGGGGCACTATCGAGGAAAAAATCACAAAGACTGCCATCTTAAGGTGGTCAAATCTTGAAGGACACAGGGTACCCAAGGCCGCTCTTTGATGGCAAAAGATCTAGGGAGTTAATTAACTTAGACAGAGATAAGCTTAGAAGAGTAATAGGAATCCTGAGAGGACACTGTCTCCTGCGGCGTCTCGCAAAAAGACTCAAGTTGTCAGATACGGATATCTGAAGATTCTGCGGTGATCTGCAAACTGTTCAGGACATAACACACATACTGTGTTAATGCGAAGCAAAATCGCGTAGTTGAAGAAAATTTTTAGGGAAATACTTTTTCGAAAACCTAGAGAAAATCGACGGCACGAACTTCAAAGGCTTTTTGGCTTTTGCAAGAAAATTGGGTGTTTCACCTGGGCGATTGCTTAAGTTTTTGCCATTTGAATACAAATACAACTGGTTCCAAAGGGATCGCGATGGGCCCGTTTTGGTGTCTAATGTCTGTGTGATGGCATATTTATCATACTCCTGTTTTCCCTAACCTAATCTAACCTAACCTAAACCGATTCGATTAGTCTTTTTGAAATACTTGCCATTCAAGTGATCAGTTTTTGAATTGTTGCCTGTGGTAGAGGTATTGCTCTAGTAATCCAATAGTATCATACCTAAATTCCACAGCTCACATTCTGATTATGGGATCCGCGATCTATCTATCCAGCTCCTTCCACAACAGCTCTATAGGGTTTAAATCTAGTGGCTGTGATGGCCATATCATGATTTGTAAGATTTTTTCATTTTCCCTCTGCTTCAGGTGGTCTTGACAAAATCTTAACGTGTGTTTATGGTTGTTGTCCTGTTGAAATACGAATCCATCGCCAATTAATATCTGTCCAGAGGTCACAGCGTTTTCTTCCAATGTTGTTTTTTATGGCTCCTTATTCATTTTTCCAATCACTCGAACCAGATCTCCTATTCCACTTGAAGAAAAACATCCATAGACAGAACCGCATCCATGCTTGACGATAGAAACCACACAGTCTGGTAGAATATTTTCTTTAGCATTGCGTCGAACGAATACTCTCCGTTTTGAGCCAATTACTTCGAACTTGGATTCATCCCTTCATAAAGCTCTTTTGATATCTTCTTCCATCCAGTCTTTAAGATTTTAGGCCCATTCTAACCTTTCTTGCTTATTTTGTAGTCGCAGAAATTGTCTAGGCTGCCCTAAAACTTTTGGCCTGCAGTATAGGTATACATGAAAGCATTTTAAAACATCAACGTTGGGTCTACTGCTAGTATCAGTCGAGCTTGAATTAAGTTGTTGTTCGATAAAAATGTCTCCATTTTGAATTTATAGCGTTTTAGTTGCCATGTTAAAGATTTGATTTTAAAAATGATCCTGATGGGATTCAATGATGGTTATCACACTGAAGATGAGTCCTTTATCTTGTCCTTAGTTACATTTCATAAAGTGTACTCGCAGGTATCCAATTTTGGAACACCGCCTGGAATGGAAAGACCTTTCACTCCACTACAACATCTTAGCGCGGAGATTGATAAACAAATTCCCCACAAAAATATTAATCAATATTTTGGATGAAACCCACTACAAATGCTCTTTACTAATCCATTTAGTTAATTCGGTCCAATTTCTACACTGCCTTACACGATTTTCACTAAATAAAAGGTGATTTATCAGTTTTCTATAAGAAAACTAACAATATTAGTTTCTATGAATAACTTCCGTGTCCTTACTCAACTAGCAAATCCATTTGAACGTGATTACACCAAATTGCATACCTGCCAATCGAAATTGATTACTATCCTTGAACTAGTGCCCAGATTCCATAAAATTGGAACCGATTTCTCCTTCGGCTGAGCGGATTCTAATACTCGTATGCCAATCATTGAAAATAGTATCTGTTCCACATGAAACTCAGTTTATTACTAATATAATTCACTATTATGTGAACATAAGCACTCCAGCTCACCTATCTAATTGTGTTTTATATCAAAACTAATCCAACAGCCCATTTTCGGATTTTCTCCCGCCTATTTCCTATTGCCGCCTAGCCTAGTCAGTCAGTGAAATCAAGTCATGTCAGCTCGGAAGTCAGTCTCTTTGTTTCTCTTTCTGACGGGACCCAACAATTGAATTAGGAAGCCAAAAAGCCTTGCGTGACTGCTTACAAGTAGACCCCGGAACCGACAGCAACTTGAAAATGAAAATATTTTTTCTATTAATCAAAATTCATAGCAAATCGATTCGTATGGCAGATAATTTGGATACTCTTGGTATTGTCGGTATCCTAGGTACGCCCGCCCAGCTGGCGATTTAATATTTTTCGCCTGATAGCAGAACTCTTCCGGCACCCCCTAATAGAAGAGTTTGTTATCCTTGTTTGAACCCAAAACGAATTGCTATCCTTCAATCAGTTGTCTACTTGGGCAGAATAAATCTATTCCTTGTGTAGGTGTAACAACTACCTTTCCCAAGTATACAAAGTATCTAGGTCTCTTATCTGATTCAATTGCAACTATTAGGCTCACAAAAATATGTATTATTACTCCTACGTCACGTCGACCCGCCAAACCCAACTGCAGAAAGCCAGAGCAGCTGGATTGGCAAATGCAAATGATTTTCTGGGTTAATCCGTGAGTTACTTTCAGACGATGTGGAACTCTTGATTGTTTACGAGGAGGACTTTGATCGTGTACTTCGTCCTTTTATGGAGAAACAATGGCAGCAGAAGAAAGTCGCCTTGGCAGCTTTTGATTACTTCAAGGATTGGACTGAAAATCAGGTTTAGATATCAGAAATCCGTTTCCATTTGAGAGTACAGATAGTGTCTCCTTAGTAATACGTAGATACTGTCCCTTTTTGCAGATAGCTTATGTGTGTAAAATTGGACTACTGAAACAGTATCAGCCATTGGAAACGATTTATTACGAAGATAAAGGACTCCTAAGTTATGTGCACTTTGTGATAAGTGGACAATGTATGATTCTGCAATGTTTGAAAATGAGAGTGAGTTGAAATGATTTTTAGATTGATTTAAGGAATTTTCTTATTGAAGACTTTCCTTGCTACAGGTGATGGAGAAAAAAGGAATAAAGTCCTTCAGTTTGGTTGATGTAACAGATGAAGAAAGTGCCTTGCTGTTTAGTGACCTGACTCAGGAAGAAATGTTGAAGAAGCTCAGTGAGTCTAACGTGGAACGGAGTGCTACTGCAACACAGGACGATGAATCTGTACATACTTCAGACAGCTCCGAGAAAGACGAACAACCCGAAGAAGAAGTTGCTGGAGTATACAAAAAGGTAAGATGTTTTTTTGTTGTTGGATTCCAAATGAAAGACTTGCAGAAGTAAGAACCAAGTTGAATCGAAAGTGGTATACGAGTAAGCGTGGGTATTCCCCTAACATTGGAGTTGGTGGCTTCATTATTCCATTACTACAATAGACAACCATAACAAATTTTTTGCGGCATAACACTCGTATTTGTTAATTTGGACATAAAATGTGATCTGTTCTGGTTTCTCCGATTCAGTCTTGAAGATTTTTAAGGGCATTTCTGTCACCCTAAAATGTTGAAGGACTCGACGCCATTTATTACCGTGAATTCAAACTGTGATATGATGACCATTTTAGACAGTCTAAAAATCAATCGGTATCCTATAAAATAATATTAACTGCGACACACTGATATTGGCGACTATGCGCCGCGTTATGTCCATTAATTTGGACAAGGTTTACTTAGATGATATCCGTGCTGTCCAAGTCCAGTTAATTTTTCTCCTAACAACGTCCTCAAAACTTTTATAATCATGTCAAGAAGGGATGAGACATATTTTCCTTGCGAAACACTTTCCTGCAGTCCAGCGGCTGCAGAGAATCAATAGTAAGGACTGAACCAGTAAGATCCCTCAGACATCAGGGGTCTATCAAAATCTTAACGAAAAAGGATGTTTCAACATAAATTGTTGATGATCACGTTGAATGTTTAAAGAACCAGCAGTAGACCACCTGAAGATGAAAATTTCATGCTGGCCGTATACACATCCAAAGGTTTAATAACTGCCAGGAAATTTGATTGAATCTCATGGTAAAGCAATATATGAACCAGAGTTACAACTTGTTGCAATTTTATTTGACCGCGGTTGTTGCAATTTTTAATAATGACTATATTCAGTAGCCGGTCTGCCGGCAGGAATCAAACTTCAAAAATAATGGCAACACAACGATTGCGAAACACACAGGTGGTGGTTATTTCGGTAATGGCGGACTGCAACGCCAACAACGAAAAAAAAACAAAAAAAAGGGAAATTTGCAACAGGCAGCAGGTTGAGTGCTGCCACTGTCGGCTGCTCAGCTGGGGGTGGGTTTATAGTTAAAAAAAAACGGAAATAAAAATATATGAAAGTCGCAGATCTCAAAAAAATAAAAATACACAAATGTGTCCGTAGGCGCCACGCAATCTTTTTAGGAAGGAATTGCGAAACCTTAAAACGATAAAAAAAACACAACAAAAGTCGAAAGTCACGTTATAATGGGTTCTTTATTGATAGGACCTTTTTTTTTTTTGAACAAATGAATTGAGCGGTAGAAACGGTTTACAGAACAGAGCAAGCGGCAGTTAAACCGCTTAAGAGTGGGCCGCTATCGTCCGCCTTCCCGAACGATTGAAAATAAATTTTTTTCCTAGCGGGTCGCGTGAAGGGCAAACGGGCCTTTCTTTGTACGGAGTAATAATTTATTTTTTTTTCGACGATGGCGAAAGCCTACCGGGATCTCACTATACCATAGATAAACTAACTAGATGTCAAACTCTACTAATACTTTTGCAAACGCTTAACTTTTGCACAGACACACTGTAAGTGAATTCCAACACTTCTGCATCTCTAAGGATTTTTTAAAATTTGCTAGAAGGAGAGCAATTTGCAAGTAAAATTGCTAAAATGAGAGCGATTTGCACGAGTGTGTGTAATGGAGACGACATTTTTTTGATTAAAATGGGCGTGGTTTGTATAAAAGGAGAGGGAAATTGCCATTGATGACAATTTAATTGTATTCACAGACAGGGTCACACGGATAGGGGCGATCAGTAGAAAACCGGTTTTGATTTTCCAATATCTGGAAAGTTTGATATCTAGGTATAGTTAGTCTATGGTTTACTTCGGTTATTCCAACGATAACCACAGAAATCTTTTTTTCCCTCTGCTCAAGCAAATTTATCTTCATTTCCAGAGAATCAACCTTCTTAGCATAGATAAACTAACCTAGATGGCAAACTTTCCAGATATTGGAAAATCAAAACCGGTTTTCTACTGATCGCCCCTATCCGTGTGATCCTGTCTGTGAATACGTGTAAATTGTCATCAATGGCAATTTCCCTCTCCTTTTGTTTGCAAAAGTATTAGTAGAGTTTGACATCTAGTTAGTTTATCTATGCTTCTTAGTAAGAGATGCATTGTTTTCTTCTAGATACTTGATTTTAGTAAGCGCATCTGTGTTTAGCTTTTGCAGTTTCATTATTTCACTGTATAGCATTTGAAGCGCGTAACCGTTTGCTCCATAGAAGTATAAGACCTAAAATAATGAGATGTTTTTTTTTTTTTTTTTGATTTATTTATTATTGAATTATATAACAATATAGTATTAGTATAGGGGGAATAGGGCTGCTCTGGTCGTTTGGGTTCCGTCATTTGTTTTGTTTCTGGAATGAGATAAAAATACACCCATGAGTACTCCTAGCTCCTCTACTAAATACCAAATGAGAATACCTAATATATGCGTAGGTAGTACGCATATTGATAATAAATAATCGGATTGGTTGATGGTTATACACATGTGCTCCGTTACAAATTTTCACATCGAAATGCTACGAGGCCAGATAGGTTCAAGAGTCATGCGAAGGGCGATCGCGATACTGTGAGCAGTTAAAACCACACACCGCGAGTATTTGAGAAAGAAGGATGACCAAACAGCTAGCATGTAAGTTCATCTAAATAAGAGTGTGCATGGAAGGGCACCAGCCACGTCTTGAGCAACGAATAGAGAGGTATATCCCCGTTCCGCTATCCGCGCATCAAGAGTGGATCCACTAACTCCATTTGGCACAAATACAAATAAATCCACGCACTCTTGATCCATCATAACCATTTTCTGATTGTAATATTAACCATCAGTATTTTACAATACAAGATGGCACATGTCTACAACCAAATCCAACCTTACTTCGGGAGCGAATAAGATGAGGTGACCACGGATGTCGTACGACTGGCGATCGCGTACACTCTCAGAGTGTTGAACCAACGGACGGACAAGCGCAAAACAACGACAAGTCCTTCCAACGAAATATGCGAATGTGAACCACCGCCCACTTCATGAGCAACGAATAGAGAGTGGATCCAGGAACAATGAAGAGGTAACCCCCCGTGCCCCAATTGGCGCTACAAGACTGGACCTTCTAACTCCATTACGCATCATTAAAACGAATTTTAAATATACGCACTTCCGTTCTCCATGATCTGACAGCTCCGTCATACAGAATAGTATTACTAAATACTTTATACGAGTACTATAATCAATAATATACGAGGGGCGTTCAATATATTCTCGGTATCGATATGAAGGAAAATGCGAATTCAATTAAAATTGTTTTTATTTTTCAATATAATCTACCCTAACATCAATGCATTTGTTACATCTTGAGATAAGCTTTTTTAAACCCTCAAACAAATAAATTTCCTCTTTCTCCATTTATTGCCGACTTGAGTTCTTCATCATCCGAAAATCTTTTTCCACGAAGACATTTTTTCAAATCCGGAAACAGGAAATAATCACTAGGGGCAAGGTCTGGACTATAGGGTGGGTGTTGGATTTCTTCGAAACCACAATCTCGCGCAGCAGCCTTGGAAACTCGCGCCGTGTGAACAGGAGCGTTGTCATGAAGAAGCAACACACCCGCTGCGAGTTTACCCCGTCTTTTCTTTTTAATTTCCTCCCGCAAATTATGCAAAGTGGAAGCGTAGGATGTGGCGTTGATGGTTTCACCTTTTTTTTTGTACTCAATGAGCAAGATCCCCTTTGAGTCCCAAAAAACCGTGGCCATGAGCTTCCCGGCAGACGGAGTGACTTTGAACTTCTTCGGGGGGTCCGTTCCTTTTTTATGCCACTGCATGGACTCTTGTTTGCTTTCAGGGTCATAGTGGTGGACCCATGTTTCGTCCCCAGTAACAATTCGATCCATAACACCGTCCGCGTTCTCACTACACATCTCCAAAAGCTCTCTACAGCATGCGATTCTCACTTTTTTCTGAGGCGCTGTGAGCGTTCGTGGCACCCACCTTGCACTGACCTTTGAAAGGTTAAGATGGTCATGAAGAATGGTGTGAATGGTACCAATTGAAAGCTTGGTGTTCTCTGCCATCATTTTCACCTTTATTCGGGCATCCTCAAGAACAAGTTTTTCGACTTCTTTGATGCTTTCTCCCGTACAAGCAGTAGCCGGGGCGCCGGAGCGGGGGTCGTCTTCAATGCTCTCTCTGCCTCTCTTGAACTCACTTGACCACTTTTGCACAGTTGAAAATGAAGGTGCGGAACCCTGGTAAACAGCCACCATCTCTTCATGAATAGTTTTTTGACTTTTTCCTTGCTTAGTGAGAAATTTAATTACAGCGCGATGCTCAATTTTCACCATCATCGTCTCAGTTGCCATTATGATTCTGTTTAACTAGAGATAAAACGCGAATTAATAATCACATTTATATGAAATTTTACATGAATGCACTAAAATAATAGTATTACTTGATAAATAAGTCAATTTATATATGCAACCACAGCTTCACCCCGATACCGAGAATAGTTTGAACACCCCTCGTAAATATCGCAATATATTAATATATTATACCTACAAAAGGTAATCAATAAATTATTTTAAAATATGAAACAAATATAAATTAACACCTTAATAAATAAAAACAAAAGTTAATAATAACTACAAATAAAATACATAGCTGAGAAATACCCAGTCCTCTTTGTCCTCTCAGATTTTTTTCTGTATCACTACTTTCTTTTATTTCCACTAGCACTTTACTGTCTGGAGTCTCACTACTAAATAAAATCTTCATTAGAATAGAAGACGCGTAAGGCGCTGGCATGCCGTCCCCCACTCCATTTTTCTTTTGAAGAAAATGGACAATGCCAACAAATCTACTATTCCATCCCCACGCAAATAACCAAAGAGAAAGACTTAAAACTTATCAAATGCAATTAAATGCGTAGTGATAGTAGGAAACGGAGAGTGCAGCGTGTACCATAAAAAAAAAACAACAAAAGGATGAAGACAATGGATCAGTGGTGATATCATAAAACAATACCCCGAAAGGAAAAAGAAACAACAACCGAATCCTATGAATGTTTACATAGGTCCGACAAAAAGATAAGAGGATGTATGAAACACAAAATCATAAAAAAAAGGATGCTTGTTGGCCTGCCCATCAAGTACCACAGTGAAAGGGGTTGCAGTGAAGAGCAACAACAATATTTTGCATTTTTTTTCTTTTAATTTTATTTTTAGTCTACAGAAGTGTTAATACGTATTATAAGAAATGAGAGATGACGAAGGAGAGGTAATAGGTTCATTGGGGAACCCGTAAGTTATTGCTTGCTATCCTTTTGTTTTCTTCTCTCTCAAATATTGATATACTATGTATTATACAGGGTGAGTTTTTTAACTTGAGACATCCAAATTACTCGAAAATTACGCGATGTCGCGAAAAATGTTTCAGACAAAAGTCACAAGGTTGTGAAGGGGACATAAGATGGTGACCACGAGTTTGACCTTGAGCCCCATTTTCAAGGTCAAACGAAGGTCACTTTTGATTTTTCAAATGATAATTCCTGATTTTCATTGCTCAGTCGTATTGCTGGTAGGCTTGTCATTTATTTTTACATACTACGATTAGCATAACCCAGAAACAACGACGTGAACGTAGCAGTATTTTGTTTCCTTCGGGGTGATTAATTAGAGTGGGTCGGTCCCCTTGCCTCCCACTGTTGAATCATTGAATTCTTCCCATTTCGACGTTTATTTCCCGAGACTATTTCAACAAATGCTCGAAAATGTGACCATTCACTTCAATACACTTGTCTATCCGCGCTCTAAATGAACCAACAGAACTGAGAAGTATTTCTGGCGTAATCTTCCGGCAAGCTTCAGTTATTCGTCTTTTCATGACCTCACGTGCTGTTGGCTTTTTTCTGTAAACCTCACTTTTTAAGTAACCCCACAAGAAGAAATCAAGTGACGTAAGATCAGGTGATATAGCAGGCCTCGTCCGATCCATAGTTGACGGTAAACATTGTTTAATACGCCCCGGGCTACTTTGGAATAATGGGCTGGACAACCATCATATTGAAACCACATTGTTTGTAGCAACTCCACTGGCAGTTCTTCTAGTAATACTGAAAGATCGTCCCGCAAGAAGTTTGCATAATTTTCGCCCTTCAAGTTGCCTTCAATAAAATATGGACCTATTAATTTATCCCCAATAATTCCCGCCCAAACATTAACATTCCAAGGGTGCTGGCGTTCAACTTGTCGCAACCAAAAAGGGTTTTCGGTAGCCCAGTAATGCATATTATGTCGATTGACCGTACTGTGATTGGTGAAAGTCGACTCATCAGAGAATAACACCTTGGCGAAGAAAAGGGGGTCTCGTTCAATTTGCTGAAGTGCCCATTGACAAAAGGAAACTCGGTTGCGAAAATCCTCACTAGAAAGTTCTTGATGCATTGAAACATGATAAGGATGGTATTTACGCCCGTGTAATATCTTACAGACAGTCGTTTGAGAAATTCCTGATTCACGACTTATTTGGCGAGTGCTAATGTGAAGAACGTGTGCAACTGCAGCTAACACTGCTATTTCATTGTCCTCAATAGCCACCCTATCTGACCGATTCCTTTTCTTTGGTTGCACACTTCCTTCACCAGTGAATTGTTGAATGACCCGATAAAAGGAAGCGCGCGATCGTATCTGGTCTGGGAGACGTTGGGCGTAAAGAGCAACGGCACCATCGATGTTCCTTCCACTTTCTCCATAAATCAATATCATTTTAATTTTCTCTTGAATTGAAATAGCCTGCATTATTAATCTGGAAAACGTTACTAATAATAATCAGTTCCTCAAAACAAATATCGAACTTCTAAATGAAGTACAGTTCCGTTCAAGTAGAAAAAAAGGGCAGAGTGCACATCATACACTCTCAGATAAGTTTAGGACAATTTGTCTCTATCTGAAATTTCTTTGAGTTTTAACTTCACTCGAGGCAATAATGACTTCCTCAAAACAAATCTCGACCGTCTAACACCCTAACAACGTTGGAAACCGATTAATGATTTAGGCGTGCCAGTGCACTGAATGAATAAGATCTTTGAGACAAAGTCGTGTGCCCACTAACACAAGTATCGTACTTCTAATCATTAAATAATATCAAAACCACACTTTCGCTTCAAAATTAATTGAAATCTGTTCCCTAGGAGTATTTTCTTTTTCCATAATCGTCTACTTTAACAGCACTTTTTCTGTGAAACACGCTATAGTTAATCAAAGAACTGGTCCCAGCAATTACTCTTGTGGAACACTTTGGTTATAGCAATTCGTACACCCACGCATATGCACTTCAGCATACTACAATAGCATTAATATTCGGTCCCCAGGTCTTTTGTTACGTAGCTGAATTTGATGATACCAACAGAGGATATCTCTGAGATTATCCTGACAAAAGTACATTTCTATGTTGCTATTAAGATTTTATTTTAGTCAGTGAACTTTGTTAATTCACATTCCTCTTTTAATGATATTACTCTAATACCCCTTTAAAAACGAGGAAAGCCTCCGGTTTTGATGGAATAAGAAACCTCTGCCTTAAAAATCTCCCAGATTTTGCTCTTAATAAATTAACGGATCTCTTTAACAACTGTCTTAGATTGGGATACTTCCCTAATGACTGGAAAACTGCTAAGGTAATTCCAATTTTAAAACCTGAGAAAGCACCTGACTTACCTTGTAGTTACAGGCCAATTAGTCTGCTAAGTTCACTTAGTAAGTGCCTGGAAAAAATTATAAAGAACAGAGTTCTAACTTTCGTTGCTAACAGTGCAATTTTGCTCCCAGAGCAATTCGGATTTAGAACTTTTCACAGCACTACTCATTAAGTGCATCGGATCACAAATCATGTTAAAAAAAATCTCAGAGGGTAAAAGTACTGGCATGGTCATCTTGGACATAGAAAAAGCGTTCGATACTGTTTGGCATGATGGTTTGATTCATAACCTAGTGAATTTTAACTTTCCTTTACATTTAATTAAAATCATCCAGTCATTTCTATACTCCCGAAGTTTCAAGGTATCCATTAACGGGAGCCTCTCAAACAATGAACTGATGCATGCTGGAGTTCCTCAGGGATCTGTTCTTGGACCAGTGCTCTTCAATATGTATACGTCGGATTTCCCCAACTTAAACAACTGTGATATTGCCTTATTTGTTGGCGATACGTGTATTTATTCCTCAGATGCAATCGGTTTCAATGTTGAAACTAATCTGCAATCAGGTTTAAATGCTGTCGAAGCGTATTGTAGTAAATGGAAAATTAAAATTAATCCTACAAAGACTTAAGCCATTTTTTACACACGTAAAAGGAAAGCTTATTTACTTCCAAGTAACAGTCTTCAAATCAACGCTGTACAAGTCGAGTGGAAGTCGAATGTAAAGTATCTTGGCATTCACTTAGATAAACGGTTATCATTAAAGCCTCACATTCAAGAAGTCATTAAGAAAATTAATGTTACTATAAGGATCCTTTACTCATTCATATGCAGAAATTCAAAATTGAATGATGCCAATAAATTATTAATTTTTAAAGCTATTTTCCAAGCAATTATATTCTACGGCTCTCCTATTTGGGGCATGTGCGCAATAAGTCATCTGCGCAAACTCCAAATAGCACAAAACAAACTGCTCAAAATGGTGCTTAATTTTCCCTCATTTTTTTCAACAAAGGAATTACATACTCGTATAATGGCTAATGTAGAAATGGTTACAAATAGAATCGAAAAACTTTATCGCCAATATAATATCTCTTCCTTATCGTCCGATAATGACTTGATTTCCAGCTTAGCCTCATGAGAGTATGACTTAATTATTTTGAATTTATTTATTCACTTGTTAATTATTTATTTATTTATTAGTTTGTTTTCTTATTTATTTATTTATTGAATTATTTATATATTTTAGTGTAAGGTACTTTAAACCAAATCTCTATAAAGTGATAATTGTATCTAAAAGACTGTAAATTTGTGCCACGATAAATATCTATCTATTTATCTATCTAAGATTTTATTTTCAATTTTCAGGCCCGCAAATCGGACTTTAAAAAATATGCCCTAATGTGTGGGGTCGACCTGAAGCAAGCTACGGAACGAAAACTATCAGCTCCAGTTTTCGAAGAGGCAATTAAACAATCTGCCTTTTCTCGATGGTCTCAACGCCCATCGGCTGTTCGAAAGAAGGTAGGTACCCCCAATATATTGGAATGTTTTCTGTTTTCACAACAAACGTTTTATCTTCCAGGATATCCCATTTACTATTGAGAACCATTTTATAGACGTTGGCTCCTTGACTTACGGTGGCATCTTTGGTCTTGGCGAACATCTTGAACACCGCGTTATTATGGCTAGAACGACAGTCCAATGCTTATTAATACCTCGCTTTTGGCTTCTAGAGAAGAATCAAAATCC
Organism: Volucella zonaria; assembly: GCA_963966105.1. Classification (NCBI taxonomy): domain Eukaryota; kingdom Metazoa; phylum Arthropoda; class Insecta; order Diptera; family Syrphidae; genus Volucella; species Volucella zonaria. The sequence goes on along the minus strand of OZ014530.1, from coordinate 233,477,286 downwards.
CGGCAACATATGGCAACGAATGAGGTTCTACTTGGACTCCACAATTCCATCGCGTGAAATACTCTTCCAGGACTTTCTTGCAACTCGCAAATGGCAGCAATACAAAAAGAATCTCATCGCTGAAACATTAGATCCAACTAGAGTTGGTAATCCCACTAAAGTACAAGACATACCAATCATTTGCCGTATCGTTGAAGCTAATGACGATAACGACAAAGATAACGCCTCATAATTAACCCAACTAACACTGACTGACATATGGTATACTCGTACTCGTATCCTTGCGTGAGCTGATACGTAACGAATACAAGACATTCAACACAAATTCATTAATAAAACATGTCATATGCATACACAGAGGGACAGTGCTTATTGTCATCCATCGTCAGCTACAGGTAACCTGGTAAATGACCTAAAAACCGAATGAACTCTTGACCTGTCCATCTGATACATTTTTGCAAACATGCGATGGCCACAATGTCTATTGTCGGTGGTCAATTCGAATTGACCTTCATTGGTGATTCGCAAACACCCCGCTTGTAAATTTGAAAGGAGTGAATGAAAATTCTCCACAAATAGGTCGTAAGCCGGTTAGTTCTGTTTGTTTATACCGCTGGTAACCCCTAGTAACCCACCGAAAGTTGCAGAACCCCAATAGAACAATAATTCCTTCCATCGCATTTAGTATTGATCTAACTTTTCGTGCCGACGGTTTGTTAGTTCAGAGAGTTGTGAAATTTAATAAAAAAAAATTTTTCTTATCTGAAAAATTGTACAAGTAATTTATAAAAAAAACAAAAAAAAAAATGCCACTATTAACCCCGCACGTTCCAAATGGACTTATAGATCTAATGAAAGATCTCGCCAAGGAAGTCCTTCGAGATAAACCCGAAAACCTTTACGAATTCGCCGCGGTTCACTTTGAAAAACAACTGCAACAACGTGATGGCTCTCTAGATAAAAACTACGAACAGTTCACTGCATTTGAAAATTTCTTCGATGGACAGCAGAGGTTTGCCATACCATCCAACACCGGATATATCTGCCAGAGACCCATCAAAATCCAACCAATCTGGCAGCCGAAAATGTCTAAAGCCGATGTGATGGCCAGTTTCAAAGCCATGGAATCGATTCATGAAGAAGATGTCCTAATGGAAAATCCCTATGCCGATGAGAAATATGAAAATGCAATCTATATCATTCAACGGTATTATCGTCGCTATGCGGCGAAAAAGAAAATCCCACCCAGTCCCGCTCTGAGTGAAGTCACTGCGGCCATAATTATTCAGAGGACAATGCGAAGACTTTTTTCAAATAAAATTAAATTGAAGACTGAAGGAGGTGCCGACCACCCAGTCAAGCAGCAGCACAATGGACTGGCTCAAGACGATGTGGATAATGTATCTGAGGCGGCATCTTACACTTCATCGTCGACAATACAATTGCTGGCCGATAGCCAAGAAGGAAGAGAAAATCGATCGTCAGGACGACGTGAGGTGATTTTGGATGGTGGCGCCGATGACGATGACGATGGTTCAACTGGGTCTGGGTTCAAGGAACAGACGACGACAACGACAACGACAACGGCAACGACAACAACAACGTCAACTGCGACGCAGGACATAGAAGAATTACTAAAACCACCATCTGAAGAAGAAACATCTGAAGAACCACCAAACGAACAACCACCAGTGGCTGAACCTGAGGCTAAGGTTGAGCATAATTCCGAACTGGAAGCCGGAGCAACGGAAGTAGAAGAAAAATCAATAGCTGATGAAAATGGTAATTGAATGTGTTGGCTTCGATAGGAAATTGTTTCATCGCAGGCACACATACACAAAACTGAACAAACAAAATATGTACTTGGGGACAGGAGAGATTTTTATTTGAATTTCCAGAATTACCTTACCGTTGGGGTTCGTTTCCTTTTCATTTTATTAGTTTTGGTTGTTCGGGAGAGGGAGTTATGGTTATCCGCCCCGTTTTCGCACAATCTTTCGAAAGCACAAGAAATTTGTTTTTAGCTAGTGGACGAGTAATAAGCAACACGCACGTAGACACTTAGCTATCAGAAAATTTCATTCAAGCCCATTCAATAGCGTGACACAGCGAATATTGAGTTTTTTTTTTTTTTTTTTGTTCCTGCTGTTGCCGAAGTGCTTCTGGAGGATGACCAATGTTATTTTGAAATTACACAGTACAATAGAATGTTGAAAAGAAGTCTGTGCGAATAAATTTCGTTTTCAAACAAGTCTCTGGCTTTAAGAGGTTTCTGAAAGGCTATTCAGATTTGTTTGTTTTAAGATTTTAGTGAGCACAAAGGTCTGGCTTTAAATGTTTGTAATGATTTCAGATATATGGAAGTCTATATAGGGGAACGTGTCCCTAGCAACACACACTGGAATATGTAAGCTGAGTGAAACACTTAAGGTGCAATTGTTTGAAAATTCTTTCCACATAAGTCACAGTCAGTATGATGACTTGGAGGTTATTCACTCGATTTACAAAGATCGAACAAGTCTGCTGTGATACTCCCACCACTAGGGCTTATTTAGACTCTCAGAGTTGAATCATATTACAAGTACTCGGAGTTTACCCATTCCGATAGTGAATGGATTAACTACCAACTTTCTCGGGAATCCAAACCAACTTTTCATCAACCAGATTAACTGAGGCTGAAGAAAATTTAGTAGTAGTAACAAGTTTCACCCAAGTTGACTGAGTTATATCTCCGGCTTGAAATCAAAAACTCTACAGACCGGAGTCTTGGTGTTCATTCCCTCTTAATGTCCTAGCTATCTCAGACAATGTCACTGCGCAGCTTGCATAGTTCGTTCTCCTCCAAAACGCTTTAATGCAAACAGGACCATAAGGCACGTGGCTATGCTTCTATGACGTAGAATACGGGCGGAGGTGATTATAGACTTACGTGAGGGTACCAAAAGCAAACCGAACTTATCTTTTTTTTAAATTCGTTTATTTAATTTTTAAATATAAAACTTTGAATCCTCTTCGAAGTACTCTCCACCGGCACTGTTCAAAACATTTTTAAGTTCGTTTTCTGTGATACCCGACAGCGTCTTTTTCTTCACCTCAATAACGCCGACAAAGTGCTTTATTTTCATGTCTCCTAATATTTGGGGAATTAAAAAAAAAACGCAGGAGGCAAGGTAAGCCGAAATGGGGGGGATAGGACAGAATATATCGTTTGGCGCACAGACAGGACTGTATAAGCAGGGGCATTATTGTGGGAGAAAAACCGGTCGCTCTACTGGCACAAAAATCAGACCTCTTCCGCCGAAAACTGTTGCGCAATCTTCACAAGACTTCCAGGTAGTAGGTCTGGTTAACTGTCTGACCATGTGGATGACTCCTCTCAGCATTGTTTTGAGATTTGAAATTCCTTCCTTCTCCCACCGGTTTGATGATTCCTTCCTTTCACGGTCAAAACTTGGGTTCTTGGAAAAAAATGTGGGATCATTTCGGAACTCAGGCTAAATTCCTAAATGTCAAAAAAATGCTCATCGTCATTTGATTTTTTTATGCATTGCAATACTACAGTTCCACCGCAATGCGTCAATGATGCTTTGAAATTTATGACATTTTGAAATGCCATTTGCACACGTTCTCAGCTGTTGCTTTAATAAAATCGTGAAGACAGCCTCCATTCTGTATAACTTTCAAGCAAAAATATTGCATCAGATCTGTTTGTGAGGCAAAGGTTGCTTTTGTTTGCGCAGTGCATGCGTTTACACTGTTTGACGCTGAATTCAGCCTCTTTTTTCAAAGCACAGCATGCTGCCACGGTACCCCATTTTATTCAGTCAGCAACTGAGTCATAATTTTGGCAGCCACTATTCGCTGAACTGAACTCCAAGTTACTCCAAACAGCTCCACAACTTTAATGGTCCGTTGTTGACCTTCCAGGATGATTTCGCGAATTTTTTCAACGTTTTCATCGGTTCGAGCGGTGAATGGGCGATCAAAGCGAGGTTTATCATTAATTGAAATTCCAGGTATTTTGAAATAGGAAAATCACTTTTTACTTGAGATTTCCCGATAGCGTCATTCTTGTAGGCCGTTTTTTACATTTCAAGAGTTTCTGTGAGATTTTTTCCTTCCGAGCAAGAACTAAAACTTTACAACAGCGGTCGCGGAACTCTCCTTACCAAAGACGTTTGGCTTACTTCCGCGGGAATGGGAGTTCTACACGCTGCTTGCGTCAGAACCTGGTACTACAGGGTGAAAGACTCGAACTCCAACTTTGCTAAAATGCTATAATTTTTTTATTTTTTGATAAATTTTATTGTGCCAAAGCAAAAAATGTTGGAAAATACATCAATTTTCAAATTGTATCAGTAGTTTTCAATATGTCCACCTTTGACGCGAATAATGGCCTTGAGGCGGCCAAAGAAAGCATCGCACTCTGCACGCAAGTGGCTCCGCGGTATTTTGGCCCATTCCCGGCGAAGTGCTTGTTTGAGGTGGTCCCAACTTTGGTATTTTTTAGTGCCAGAGAGAAATCCAACGGATTTGCATCCGGAGAATTTGCAATCCATTGCGTCGAAGAAATGGAGTGTGGGACTTTGTTTTTTAACCAATCTTGGTTGATGCGCGCTGTGACGAGACGGTGCCGAGTCTTATTGAAATGTCCACGGTCTCCGACCGAAATGATTGTTTGCCCAAGGCTTCAATACAGCCTCTAAGACAGTTTCACGGTATACGATCGCATTAATTTTGACGCCACGTTCCAAAAATACGAGTGGAACCTTTCTGGCAAGTAAACTCGGTCATTTTGTTTGTTGACATATTGCTCGATAACAAATGGCGACTCATCGGGAAAAACCAAATTCGACAACTCACCACTTTCGTGCAAGCGTGGCAACTCCTTCGCTCTTTCGACTCTAACTTTTTTCTGTTGCAGTGTAAGACCGTGTGCTTTTTGGAACTGCAATGGCTTGAACCCAAGCTCATTTTTCAGTATGTGTTTCATCCGTTCCAACGATATGTTGAGCTCACGAGCCATTTTTCTTCCACTTCGACGCCGATTTCGCTCAATTCAAGCCTTCACTTTCCGAACCATTTCTGCCGATGTTGCTGTTTTTTTATGACCACCTTCAACGCTGCCAGTATCACGGTAACGAGCTATGGTTCTAGACACAAATGATTTATTCACGTTAAGGTGCTGGAGGGCTCTAACGATAGCTGCTTGTGGTTCTGCATCCAAATATAAAGCAATCACACTATCAGGTTTGAATTCCATCGCGGATAAAAATTGTTCAACACAACTGAGACGCAAATCGTTTAAAAGGCTTGTAAATAATAAAATTATCTGTTATGTGTCAAAATTTGAGCTCACTGTCATGAATGGTTTGGAAATTATAGCAGTCTGAAGTTGGTTGCAGTTCGAGTCAGTCAGGGTGTATACATATATACAAAGTCTTCTTTGTATTTCTTGATCAGATCTTATTATTTATTTGTAACTTTAGGCCAAGAAACAGCAATTCAAGTGTTCATCGTTATTGTCAAAGTTGGTAGAGCCGCCGTGATAGACAAAAAAAGGCCTTACCCCTTCAATAGCTGTGCGTCCCGTCTCGTGGAAATTGTATGAAGGATTTTTTTTAAATTGATAGATCTTCCAATATAGTATATTGTAGATAATTTTCAAACCATCCTCTGTCCTTTTTCGAGAGTTCTTTGACAAATCATCACGAATAGACTCATCCCAGAAGAACGCGTCAGTATCATTATTTAGATAATCCGTCTTCAAGTTGCGAAACGTATGGAAAATGACGTGATTTGGCTCCTCTTAATCGAGCAACTGGTCTCGGTATTGTGCTAGGGATAGGCATCAAACCATATCAACTCGTCAATCTGATATGGGCACAGAAAACACTGTAGCCGCTGTGAGTGAAAGTCTGGTGAAAATTCAAGAAATGTCAATTCAGCGACGGTCAAAACTGTTTGTTTTTAATCCGTCCACTTTGTGGAAAATTTTGAGAAGACATCTCGGCTTACACCCATATAAAATTCAACTGGTTCTGAAATCAAGGCCAGAGACTATAGCTTGAGTCAGAAGCTAGGTTGAGCTTTTATCGAAAGACCGTCTTTAGTGACAAGACTCATCTTTTGCTCAGTGAGCTAGTGTCAAGCAAAATCCCCGTTTCTGGAGTGAGGCAAATCAAGAAGAGACTCTGAGACTCATTTCCTCTTCTTCTTTTTTAATTAATAGTCGAAATATCTAAGCCGCATACATCTGATGATCCATATTTCTCTCACGTATCTGCCTTGCTACTGCGCCACTTGTCGATTAGCTAATTTTATGGACCATTTTACACGACACTCTGTTTTGGATGTTTTAGCACTTGAGTGATCCAATTATTTTTGTTTCGGCCTCTTCTTTGAACCTCGACTTGAATGTGAGCCTCTATTGCTTTTTGGACCGGATTTCCCGACGATCTTTATTCAGTTTCTCTTTTATCAGTTCTTCAATACGCAAACTTCCACGGATATTTCATACTTCCATACATCATCCAACACTACGATGCGCATGTTGAAGCTAGACGAACGCTATTAAATAAGTTTTAGTGTCTTTTTTTTGTCCGAAAATACAGCGCAGTTTTCGCACCATTTAAGCCATCTTACATTGACTCTATGCACGATATATTCTACGCAGTTTTCTTGCTGTTTAACTACGGATCCTAAGTAGTATAATTTCTTTTAAATAGATGTCTGGAGTTGGAACAGCAGCAATGCAGATATTCGGTTTTAGTACGATTGATTCATAACACGTTCTCTTTCAGCGTCTTTTCTTATAATAGAAGGAAAGAAGTTGTTCCAAACTAGTCGATGTGCTGGTTCAATCGAAAATCTTTCACGATATTAAAAAGCAACGGACTTTGTACACAGCCTGGGTGTACTTTAACTTCAAATTCATCAGTTTTTCCCGTTGTGCATTTAACTTTTGTTTTAACATCATCGCGTAACATTATTGTATACGCCTCGGATACATTCTAAGATGCTGAGAATATTAGTTAGTTCCCGTAACCACTCGGTGCACAGGGCGACAACAACGCCTTCGCGCCATTTTGTTCGGTTTTCTGCTTTCTAAGTATCCTCTACTCCTCTGCTCCTCTGCAACTGTTCTGCACAATGTCTGCTTTGGACGGCCAGATTTCCTTCCTGACTGCGTAAACGTGTTCTATTGCATAGTGTGCTTCGTGCTTTAAATGTCTGACCGATCCACAAACATTTCTTTCTTTTTTTTATAATTTGCTCACGCTCAAGGGGGTTTTAGTACCCTTAAAATGTTTGCGTGCGGGCGAAGTAAAGTTAGGGAGGAAAGAAAGAGTGATACAGATGCATGTTGGTTTTGAATGTTTGCAGGTTATAATGACTGGGAACTAAAGCGCTCGGGAGGTCATTCCATAAGCGTGTTGTACGGCTTAGGAAAGAATCATGCTATTTCAATGTACGGCCAAAAGTGGGCTTGAGTGTAAGCTGATGACCATTTATAGCGAGACGGGTGTAATGGTTATCTTAGTGAAGTGGACCTGACCTGTTCTTAGGTTAGGCCAAAATACTGTGAAAACTCTTAACGAAGGACTGCATCTTCCGAGTGATTGCTATGGTCACCTTACAAGTACTGCACCCATGCACCCGTACTGACTCGATATTGGAGCGAAACGGTCGCAGCTTGGTCTTAGTGCTGTAAATATTGCCATTTCGTACCCTAAACACCATTCCGAATGCAGGTTTTGCCTTTCCGATTCTACTACTTACATCAAGTTCGTTGCGAGTCAAGATAGTGCTTCTCAGATAAGGAAAGTTCTGCACTTTCTCTGCGCTTCCTGTCCAGTAAAGTTCAGTTGGGAGAAAAAGCTTGAAAGAGCAAGTCTTTGGTTTTAGCTGCATTTATTTTAAGCCTCACCCTGCTGGCTTCAACTTTCAGATTCTGACTCATCTGATATAGATCCAAAACACTTTGCACCAGCAAACACCTCTGCTTTCGTCTGACAGTGCGGCGCGGATAACATCACTCCTGGAAAAGAAGCGATGATAAGATACAACTCTGCCGAACTCCGCTTCAAAAGCTCCTAATACCTTATCATTGTGCAAAGCACGACATTTTGCACCTTCATGCGTAGCAATGATTTTATCATTATCTGCGTAAGGCTGTCCATACAAACTCCCGGTTCACTCTACCAAAAGCCTTCTCGATATCGATAAATAGATAGTAGAGCGGAGCCCTATACTCAACACATTCCTATACGATGATCCGCAACGTGTTTATATGATCGCTGCAGGAGGACCCAGAGATAATCGAGAGTTGAGTTTAAATGTAATTTGATCCTGTCCAGAATTATCTTTGCTGGGAACCCTGTCGAATGCTTTCTCCGCCTTTTCCTTTATACAGTAGAACCAGAAAGTACTCCATATGGGTACTTACTTACCGCACTCAACGGTGCTTGATTTCGGTGATCTATTGGGAACCGACTTCAGCATGGCTAGGCTAAGATGCTTGATAAATGGTTTTAGGCGTTCAAATAATTCGACCAACAAAATCTTGCATGCGTTGGTAGGGAGAGGATGCTTCTTTAATCGGCGAAGCTTGGAGAGTCTACCTTCCACTTATATCTGTTATTTACCTCCCATCAAATCTTGGATATAAAGTGGTGCATGCTTTCTAGCAAGTCATCTGCTAATGCCTTAAATACGATGTCCGCTCCGGCAGGCTTGTACACTTACATAAGTTTAGATATTCATATTTTACTTAATTTCGGCCTGTGAGCGGCTGAATAGTTTGCTCTGCCAGATAGAAGATTTTGGTTTATTCCATCGTTAAGCAGTCTATAGAAGGAATTTTTCTATATCCTGAGCACACATTGTGACTCTAGTATTAAATTTCTCTACTCATCTTGACACGTTCTAATTACCTTTTGATAAAACTTTCAAGGGCTGTTCCTGAAGTATTACCTCTGAATTTCCTCGATCGCTATCTTCTCTTACCATTTCATTTGCTTCAGAGTAGCTCTTCTCCTTCTTTCGTATAACGCATTAGCCACCTCTATGTACATTGTCTTTATTCTTCATCAAACCCGAAGTTATATGGCACTGGTCGGGTCCTAAGCTCCAGAATTTCTGGCGGTTTCTTGACATTGATGCCACGAATCTTCAGCACTTAATGGGATACGCGATCCGTAAAGTTGGTAAAAGTTTATTACGAACGGCTTCACTTCACAGTATTTATCTGTTGTTGTGGCTTCTGAGATATCCGTAGACGTACGAGTATCTCGCCTACAGCTAGATAGTGTTTCAGTTCTGGAGCCATCACTTAAATTTGAAGTGAAGCCGGTCCCGAGCACAGCGAAAGTCGATTTCGTATTCCCGTAGTAACCAGAGTTCGGGTTTCATACCGATAGATCGTAAATCCATTACGTCGCAATCAAATAAAGTTGTTCGAATTTATTTTCAGGAAGAAGTTTTACCAACGACCACATATTTTTATACAGAATATGGACTGCTTTCTCAGGCCATGATTATCGAGGAGAAAGAGATTCCTCTGTGCATCTAGAGCATTTTTAGGCATGCTAAGAAAAGCTTCTAAGCAGCCGGTAGAAACCGCTCTTTGAAATCTGGTAAAAGCAGCAGTGACTGCATTTGTGAAAGCTTATTCCAGACACCTGACAAATAGAACAAAATTAATATTCAAGATGACTTCCAAAAACGTACATTTGTAGCTTCGTTGGAGTTGAATAGTGACATCTTGTAACACTATGAATAGTAAATGAGTCAAGCCAGCAGCTTCCTCCTCCTCGTGAAAAGAACAATTTTCGTTTTGAGAGAATTGTATGTGGAGCTGCCTGCATTTTATAGCAAAGAGTCGTTAGGCATGGTCCGGCAGATACGAGTAGTTCAACGGACTTATGCATATGATGTAGCATATGCCCGAGCTTAATGCTTTTCCAGGCGGGAAACTCCTCTCACCAGCAAGCACTGAAAACAGTCAGCAATCAAGATTCATACAAGGCGTCCTCAGTGTTGATGGGATTCCTAACCCGTACTTTTATCGAGTGTCCATTCAATTCTGCTCACTAAATTTGAAGCACTGTCGCACAAGATCTTTTGCGTTGGCAGGTATATATAAAGGGTGTTGTTTTTAGAGCTATAGAAATCCGATATAACATAAAATACTGGAAACTGATGCCAATGTCTATGATATTAGCTTTATTTAATAGACAATTCGGTCTCCGACCGAAATAATTGTTTGCCCAAGGCTTCAATACTGCCTCTAAGGTAGTTTCAAGTTATACGATCGCATTAATTTTGACGCCACGGCTACGGTCCAAAATTACGAGCGAAGAGCGACCATCGGCGGTCATGGCGACCCAAACCATCACCATCGGGGCTGCCTGCTTTCTGGTGGCCTTCCGAAGGTGTACATTTTTGAAGGACCTCTCTGGCAAGTAAACTCGGTCATTTTGTTTGTTGACATATTGCTCTATAACAAATGGCGACTCATCGGAGAAACCAAATTCGGCAACTCACCACTTTCGTGCAAGTGTAGCAACTCCTCCGTTCTTTCGACTCTAACTTTTTTCTATTGCGGTGTTAGATCGTGTGCTTTTTGGAACTTCAATGGCTTGAGCCCAAGCTCATTTTTCAGTATGTGTTGCATCCGTTCCAACGATATGTTGAGCTCACGAGCCATTTTTCTTCCACTTCGACGCCGATTTCGCTCAATTCAAGCCTTCACTTTCCGAACCATTTCTGCCGATGTTGCTGTTTTTTTATGACCACCTTCATGGCGTTTTGCAACGCTGCCAGTATCACGGTAACGAGCTATGATTCTAGACACAAATGATTTATGCACGTTAAGGTGCTGGAGGGCTCTAACGATAGCTACTTGTGGTTTTCCAGCCAAATGTAAAGCAATCACACTATCAGGTTTGAATTCCATCGCGGATAAAAATTTTTCAACACAACTGAGACGCAAATCGTTTAAAATTCTTGTAAAGAATAAAATTATCTGTCATGTGTCAAAATTTGAGCTCACTGTCATAAACGGTTTGGAAATTATAGCAGTCCGAAGTTGGTTGCAGTTCGAGTCATTCAGTGTGTAATATCGGGCATATGCGCGCTACGGTAAGTTCGACTGAAGCGCAATCGTGCAGTCCCATTTTCGACAACTTTATCGAGCAATTGGCCATCAGCAATAACACGGCGAATGTTGACTTCCAAATCGTCCAACGTCTCTGGCTTATCGGCATAGACTAGTGACTTCACATACAATTGAGGGTGTCGCGCGCCGTGTGGCATGTTGCGCCGTCTTGTTGAAACCAAAGCTCTGTCACGTCAATGCCATTCAACCGAGGAACGAAGAAGTCAGAAATCATGTTTCTTTAGCGCTCTCCATAGACGGTAAGATTTTGGCCGACATCGTGCTCAAAGAAATATGGCCCGATGATTCCACCAGGCAATAAAGCACACCAAACTGTGAGTTTAAATGGTTGTAAGGGCGTCTCCACAAAGGCTTCTGTGTTTTCTCCACTCCAAATTCGGCAATTTTGGTTGTTTGCATATCCATTTAACCAAAAATGAGCCTCATCGGAGAACAAAATTTTGCGTTGAAAATGAGGATCAAGCTGAATCATGTTTTCAACCCATTCACCGAACCTGCGACGCGTATAATGGTCATGCGGTTTCAATCTTGCGTTAGCTGGAATTTATAAGCTTTTAAGCTAAGATCTTTCCGTAAAATCTTCAACAAAGTGGATGGGCATAACTCTTACTGCTGTGCACGTTGGCGAATCGACTCATTCGGATTCTCTTCAACACTGCGCTCCACAACGGCAATAACTTCTTCTGTTCGCACTGTTTGTCGTCTTTTGGGATGCGTATTATCCTCTAGAGTGTACGTGGTGCGAAAACGATTCATCGTGTTCGGAATAACTTGCTCAGATGGACGTAGCTCACAATAAGACCATGGTTTTCAAAATAAGTTTGCACAATTTGCACGGGTTGTTCTATTATTCATCGTAAAATGGCAAAACCACTTTCAACTGTCAAATTGACGATCTGTAGAAACAGTGTTGCCAATATAAAAACCAAACCTCTAAAAAAAAACGCCCTTTACATATTGCACCTTAGGGAGACGGTGCATCCGCAAATCAGTTTTAAGTCATGCACAGCAGAAAGAAATTCAGATTGACGAGTACCAAGCTCTTGTCGAGGGAATGTGTGTAAAACTACTCTCGCTGTTCGCCAGCGTTTTCCAATATAAGCCAGTGCTTGGCTACAGGTTTTCTGCATGTTGGCAGCAGCAGCTGGTCTATACCTTTTTACAGCATAACTGATCATATGGCGCCAGTTTCAGGAGGCTTGAAGTCATCAATGTACAAGATTGAGTATTTAAAGGACTCGCTACAAACTAAGACATGTACCAATTATGGCATTTTGTATTGCGAGTAGGTAGCTCACTTGCAGGACTCAATTTCCTTGAACGGAGTGAGGGGTAACTGATCGTTTATTAACCCAGTTAAGTTTTATTAAGTGACCTGGTATAGGTCCGAGTGAAGCTGGATCTATCGGATTTTCAGCAGATTTATCGTTGTGAAGCCAGGGAGACTAACAACTTTCTGAACTCGATTATTCCTGTTTTCACAAAATTGCTGTCAATTTCTTTATTATTGTATTTCTCACTCAAACTAGGGCAACCTCATTGTCTATAAAAGCAGTTCTGATGAGATTAGAAGACCGAAGCTTGAGCCTAACCTGAGTGAGAAATTCTGTAAAGGGCACAATTTCTTCAAGCTCCAACTTGGGTGTCGTGCATAGTGTGCTTTCTTTGTTTGATCTTGTCTTAAGTGAAGGGGCTCCATCTCTGGCTGCTAGTAGGCGGATGCAGTAAGCTGATCCGTTCCCTTTTTTCTCTCTCCAATTTTTAGTCCATCACAAGATCCAATGAGATGAAAAGTCGAGCTTTTATTCCCCCCGGTTTAGCGCGGAATTTTAATGGTGTTGAGTTGTGAAATTGATCCTAATACCTTGCTGAATTTTTGTTGTATTTTAGAATCTACCAGATCATTCCAGTCGTACTTAGCCACCCACAACTCTTGCATCCATATTCGGTGAAGTAAAATTACTGGAAGAATCCATCTCACTGGGTTGTAAAGCGATGCTGCTACCGATAATAAACCTCTTTTTGTGTGCCTACTTAATTGTCTGCTGATTGGAGTTTTGGAAGAAGAACACATTTTCTACTGGATTGTAGTTAATTCCCAAGCTCTTCATGGTTGGATCGGAGACGTGTTTGTATGCGCTCAGCTTCTTTTTATCCTCAACGTGATTGAGACCTTCTGGCTTATTCGATGACCACTATACCAGAGACAGCTTTCCGGCTTGTACGGTAGCAGTTACTCGTGTCCTAGCGATTTGGCGGACCGTCCGTATAAACTGTCATGGAGTCAACCCTGTATGTTACGGTGTTCAAGAAATATTCAATCTAGGGGTTCAGTTTTATTTGAGCGCCAAATCATTCTGAATTTCGCAAGGTCTGACTCAAGTGTCAGGAAGTGGCGAAACATCTGTTGCATGTTCCTGGTGAAAATGAATTCGTATTGTCGATTCTATTGGATAATATCAAATAGGTGGGACTTAAGTTTCAGTCTTGGATGGATGAGCGTTACTGAGAGTGCGCTGGCATTGAAAACATTCCTCAATTTGGTCGTAATAGCATGTCTCCGAATGACAAAAATATATGGAATGCAAGGATCTGGGGACATATGATGAGGCTTGAGATAGTCTACTCTGTCACTAGATGTTGCCTGGAGCAGATGAAACACTTTCTCGTTTGTCGCGGTTGGACGATGACGTGGAACTTCCTGTACAGAACACAAGCGTTTCTCGGGTACCTTTCGGTATGGTTGCATAATTTTACGGCTATCGTTTTAAATTAAATGGTGCTGGTATTCGTTCAACATGAAATCTTCTACTTCTTCCAATGTGGGAAACCTGGTCTTAGCGTTCACAAATTTCTGTTCTCCACTTGCCCTATTATTTTTCAGATAGGAGACCCGCCACTTAGTGCATGTAGATTATGATTGATTTGACATCCCTCGGGATCGTTGGGCGTTGGTGTGTAGTCATTAAAGCTTCCAACTCTAATTTTGCCAGGTGCCTGGGGATATTAAACGTTCTATCTAAACGTGACCATGCCGTTGCTTAAAGTATGGCTTAGCATCAGTGAACTGAACAGCTGCTTTAATTCATAATACTTTGTGATTTCTCCACAATACTCACGTAAGCTAACTTCTAGCATTTTGATATCAAGTTTCGTACGCGAGCCTGTGGCCTGTGAGGTGGACTCGTGTTCAAGTGTCAGCCTCGCTATAGCGTGCAAGAGAGCATCGGTTAAATTGTTGGGTAGTTAATAGTCGTGCTTCACTCTCCTCCTGATTCGGCGTCATCCTTACCTAGGGACCATATTAGTGGGCTCTGTGGTTTGAAGAAGATAGTTCACCGTTTTTTACGATGGAGTCGGATTGGAATTCGCTCCTAAGGTGATCGGAGCGTCTGTCTCCGGGTAAGGACCAATGGCCGATAGAGTGTCCGTAGGCGTGGCTGATACCATGGCGGATTACCTCCTTAGTATGAACTACTGCATTTTCATCCTCCTTTATTAGTTCGGGTGAATGTTTCGCTATGAACTTCTTTATTTTTAACAAGATGTCTTTTGCTGCCTCGAACTCCGGCAGAAAGTCGGCAGTGGTTGTTCCACTTAGAGTCATAAAAGTTGTGTAGTAAGCCTCGATAGAAGTCCACAGGCTCTTTGCCTTGCCGCACTGCCTTGCAATCATTTGCGGGATACGCTTATCTAGTCCCTCCTTGGAAAGGCTAACTCCAACCCCTTCCAGTTGGACGATGACATCCTTAAGGTTATCTATAACACGTTCAAGGTTATTCATTTTTATTTTTGCTCGCAGGACCACTTGTTAAAAGAGATAAAACTTTATTTTAGAGTCTTAATAGATAAGCACCTTACATTTGGTAGGTGGACAGTTATTTATATTGGTAAGAACTCAATTTCACTATGAAATTAATTTATACTTACTTAAAGTGGCGCTACAGCCCGGGGAGGACCTGGGCCTCAACCAACAAGCATCTCCAGCCAGCTCGATCTTTAGTTAGCTGCCTCCAGTTCCGTACGCTAAGTTGGCTGTGGTCCCCTTCCACTTTCGTACGCCACTTGAGTATTCCTCTACTGCACGGTCCCTCGGGGGCGGATTCGAAGCTATCTAAGTCGTTGGATCTTCACTCTTCTGGCTAAGTCGATGACGCTATACAGCCCGTACAGTTCGTCGTTGTATCTCCTTCTCCACTCACTGCATAGTCAGTGAACAATTTTCCTCTCAAGGCAGCCAGGAGCACCCTCATCCATTTTGCATCATAGAGCAGGACTGGGATTACTAAGATCTCATATGGGGTAACTTTTGTTGCTCGAGAGAGAGCTTTGCTCATCATTTGCCTTCTTAGCCCAAAGAAGCGGCGATTGGCAAGAGTTATTCTTCTGGTGTCGTTGTCCGTATTGATAGCAGAGCCTAGATTGACAAAGTCCTTAACTACCTTCAAGTAATATCTGTCCGAGATGTTGGCGTTGGATGTCCTTGCCCTCGTTGACCGTTAAACCCATCTTCGCCGCTTCCGTCTCAATACTTGCGAGAGCGCCACTGATATGACGTTTTTTCCTTCCGATTATATCAATATCATCGGGGTATGCAAGTAATTCGACGGACTTTTGAAAGATTGTGCCTTTCGTGTTGGCGCGTGTTTTTTGCATTATTCTTTCAAGAATGATGTTAAAGGAATGGAAAGACAGTGCATCGCCTTGTCTAAATCCTTTGTTAACATTAAAGGTCTCGGTGAGTTCCTTACCGAACTTGATCACTTGCATTCTCTACCGTCATCCAAACGGACGTGCTTTGCAGGGATGGCAAACTTGACATTGGTCTGTGTATAGGTCGTCTCTATACCATATATGCGGCCTTAAAATCGATGGATAGGTGGTGTGTATCAATTTGGAGCTCATGGTTTTTCCCAAGTTCTTCCGTAGTGTAAATATTTGGTCAATTGTGGACTTTCCTAGCCTAAGGCCACACTGATATGGACGGATCAGATTGTTGGTGAACGGCTTCAGGTGTTCATACAATACGGCAGATAGCATTTTGCGGGCGATGTTAAGAAGACTGATGCCTCTGTAGTTGGCGCAGTTCAGATGAGATAGTGTATGCTCCTTACCAAATCATCGACTGCTGCTTTGAAAAGTTCAGTAGTCAGGTCGTCCACTCCAGCAGCTTTGTTGGACTTAAGCTGAGACATGGATATCTTTACTTCATCCAGGTCGGATGGACGAAATTGTTGGTATACATCGTCCAGATTGAAAAGTTCATTCTGCCTGACAGCGGTATTTGGTTCGTCTTCGCCTTTATACAGTCTACAGAAATACTCTTTCCAAATAATCAGAATCGACTGCGACTCTACTACTCTATTCCTTTCTTCGACTCTAGAGGCTTCAGTTCAGGGCTTGTATTATCCGTGGCATGTTTTTTTTAACTTTTAGTAACATCTCTCATTTTCCTCGACGCGTCTTTCTCATGTTAATTCTTTTTCCTCCTGAGAAGTCCACATTCGTCTCTCCTCTTCGATACCAGGACCTCTTAGGAGAATCGATCGGAAAAGGATTTGGCGATCTCTTGCGATTGTAGGCGTCCGACGTCAAACTTCCTCACAGTATTAGCTTGCCTTTGCGATGTTTAGGTTATTTGCAATCGTTGATGTTGGCGCTCGGAATGTTCGGGCATCTTTAATATGAGCCTGGTTGACCCTTAATTGACCAGGAATTCTCCAAGTCCCTTTGTGAATATCAAGATGTGGGAACTGCATGCTGGCTACGATAACGTTTCGTCCCGCTGCACACAGGAGACATTTTGTTAATGAAAGCCTTGACAATCGTTTCATCGGATCCTAAATATACTTGGTATAGTGGTTACTCTCACAAAATATTTTTTCCTACATCTTCGTAAGTCACACGAAGGTGAATTCCGATTTTGGATATCCTGTCTACTCTTTTTGCATGAAGGATTTGATCATAACTAGAAATACGGGTTGAGACTTGATCTAGGACCACTCCGAGTCTTTTCTAATATTTAAGAAAACTGCAACATACATCACTTCTTTATAACATTCTTACGCTTCAAACAAAAGATACTCGTACATTCCCTGCGTATATTTAAGCTACTTTCTCTCATTTCTTACAGGCAAATCTGAGGAACTCCACAAAGAAGAAACAACACTCGAACACCCCACCAAAGCACTTGATGTAAATGCCGGTAAGTCCATTGCTTGGTTTGGTTTTTCTAAAAATGATTTCCATAAACAGGATACTAGTACTGCACACATTGGCATTTTCCCAACAAAAATAGGCAGTTATGGCCAACAAAATTCAATTCACACAGATACCGTTGAGCTTGATAGTAATAGTAGTGTTCCAACACAAACCAAACATCATGTTGTAGCAGATAAAAGCTTTCCATTAAGTTATCCACAATCGCTTGGAGCTACTCCAGATACTCTACCAGCTACTTCACCACAACCATTCGGAGCAAGTGAAGGCACCTTTGCGGTTCGACTACAAGGTAATGCATATGCACAGTCTGACACCGCATACCCATATGAGCCACCTGTACAAATGAGAAAATTTGATCCTGACACTGGGGAATACTTTAAAGTCCACGATGTCTTCTATCAGGACAAAGATGACCCAGATTTCTCGGATAGCTTAAACGAGAGCACAATGGAAAAGGATTCA
This sequence comes from Volucella zonaria, assembly GCA_963966105.1. Classification (NCBI taxonomy): domain Eukaryota; kingdom Metazoa; phylum Arthropoda; class Insecta; order Diptera; family Syrphidae; genus Volucella; species Volucella zonaria. The sequence goes on along the minus strand of OZ014530.1, from coordinate 233,459,420 downwards.
CTTGAAAATGAGGATTTGGATGTGGACTCGTTGGAATCCAGTGAATATGTGACTCATGTGAGTGGAATTGTTAAGAGGGAAGTCAAACCGGATGAGGATAGTTTGAATGGAGATGTAAATGAAGTGGAACAAGAAGAGGGAGCAAAATCGGTGGAGTTAGAAAGAGGACCAACATATCTCTATGGAATTCACCCATCACGTACTCCAGTTATGGAACGAAAGAGTAGTAGAAATAAGAATTTGTCAGAGAATAAGAAAGTACGTAGTGAAACGGATTTAGGGGTGGCTTTCAAGAGTCTCACCACAGAAGATGGCATTTCAAGAGACAAGTCAGAGGAGGAGTTGTCATTGGAATCAAAGGATAGCACTTCGGATGAGTCAGGTGTAACGCAAATAGAAAATGTCGTAGATAAGCATGAGGAGGCAATAATTGAAAGTGAAGATGGTAAAAAGTTACCTGATGACATCGATGTAGAGGATATGAAAACTGAAAAGGACTCAATACAAATAGAACCAACACCATCTGAAGGTGATACTGGACCTGAACATGAAAGTAGCGAAAGTAAAGTTTCGAAATTTGAGCTTGGAAAAGTCCTTTTAGACAAGGGACAACCTGAGAAGGTATTACATCATAAGATCGAGAGTATTCCTGAAATAAAAGCTAAGCCTGCATCTGCTTCCAAGCCGGGGTCACAGGATGGCACTGAAGATGTTTCTGATTCAGAAAAGTCAAGTAAAGGTGGTTCTAGTGATTCAAGTCGGAAACAAAGCAAGGGTAAAACCGACCAGAAACCAGGAACACAAATCTTAGATGCTGGGGCTTTACTTATTGCGGCTGAGAGAATTGCAAGGGATGAGGCTTTCTTGAAAGCAAGAGGAAGTGGAAAAGACTCGTGGATGTCAGATACATCGACCATACCAGACACGCATCGTCACAAGCGCTCCTTGCACGAGGATGATTTACCAAGTCCAAAAGTCACTTCGATTGATGAGAAGGTTTTGGTAGCGAAAATAAAAGATTCTCCAGAGACCCTCTCAGAGAATAAGAAAACAAGTTACCTTGATTCTAGTATAGTCAAAGATATGAACGAAAAGCGTCCTAAACACGAAGAACATACCACTGCAGTGGCACCAAGTAATGGAACCTCCAGTTCACTAAAAGTAACAGCACCTAAATCACCTCAGCCACATTCAACTCTTGACGATTTCACAGCTTTATATGGTAGCTACGACTTAAATAGGCCAGCGTCACCTCTACCCGAACCTCATGAAGAAGAAGTTGAGCTGCAGCCAAAAGAAGTTCAATCTCTAATGCACTTTTATCCAGGCTTAAATGTAAGGGATATAGTGTCAGAGTTTCACCCCCAAGACTCTCACCATAGTGATGATAGGAGGATGAGAATATTGGAGCATGATAGCACCACCAATGCAGATGGTATTGAGATGAAAAAACATACAGAAGATCGTGAACAGCCACATTCTGGTAGTGAAACTGAAGGGGTTATAAAACCTCGAAATGAAGAAGGAATCGTAACTAAAGATGAGCAAAGGACATCTACAGATGAATCTGATGTCGAAAAAGATGTTCCCATATCCATTGTGCGTGTAACTCCTTCAGAAGCAATAAAGGACTCCAGCACTTTACCTGAAAATATAAGATCCTCCCAAGAGGAAGTGAAACGTGATAAGATAATATCCGACACCAGGAATAATGCCAGTGCCGAAGTAAAAAATCCTCGTAGCACGAAGACTTTAAGCGCCATAACCGATGGAGAAAAAAGGGATATATTGGATGGTAAGGAGAGTGATAGTTCTTCAAAAATTAGAAGTAGCAAGCCTACCGAACGAGCTGAACATGATCCCAAACATCCCCAGAAGATACTGTCATCAAGTAGCACCAGTGACTCATTGCTGCTGCGGAGCAGCAGTAGTCGAAAAGACTCCGAGGAATTTGTTGATACAACCACGAAGCTCGAACCAGAGAAAGCAATATATGCTGATTTAAAAAGCAGGCATGAACATAATGTCAGAACAGATGCAGCGGATATAGAATTAAAGATTGCAGATCAATTAAGAGAAGGAGCATCCACATCTGGTAAAGAGGATACTGAGCGTTCGGATAAGACTTTAGATAAAGACACTGACATTTTTGACAACACTGAAGTAACTTTTGTTCCTGGCAGTCAAAGTGAACCTGTCGAAACCAGTGTGACTAAAGATTATCAGTTAGACAGTTTAAGCAAAGAAACGGTCAGTGAAATAAAATCAAAGACCTTAACAATTATCAAAGAACAAGAAGTTTTAAGCAATATCGTTTCTGATATACAACAAGGTAGTCAGTCTTTATCTAAGGATGGCAAATCTTTAACTTCGGAACTGACAACTTCCATAAGTGACCTAATCGATGCAGGACATACGCAAATGGACGATAATCAAGCGACTCCATCACTCCAGACAACAACAAGGGAGCAATTAAAACTGTTAAAAGGAGAAACTGTCAGTGAACGGCATGACTTTACAGATTCTATTCACAAAGACACCTATGATATGTCAAAGGAACAACTCACTCATATGACATCTGTCCAAGATGGCAGCTTAAAAGATTCCGCAGAAACGTCATTATCGAAAATTGACACGGAAGATGTCTCTCTAAATATAACTAAGAAATCGGACGAAAGTAAGGATAGTGACGTTACAGGAGATTCTAAGAAAGAAGAATCAGAAACAGTTGAGATAGTACTAAAAGACCTTGATCCACAACAAGAAGGGGAGATTGGAAAGTTGGAAGATAAAATGAAACCAAGGATTGGGGAACTAAAAGATGTAGTTCATGCCAGGGAAATTATTGATCAGAGGTCAGAAACACAGAAGAAGGCTTTGGAAGTGTCACTTGGCAAGGACAGTGAAGATGCCAGTGATGTTGCAGGAGTTTCAAAGATTGTAGTGTCAAAAGACCCAACATCAACAACAGCCGAAACAACACTACAAGCTCTTGACCCAAAACTTGAAAAGGAAATTGAGAAGTTGGAGGAAGAAGTGACACCAGTGATCAGGGAACTAAATTATGCAGTTTCTCCTGCAGAAAAAGCCAAGCAAAGCACTGATCCGGAACCAGAAACACAAAACAAGGCTTTAGAAGTGTCGCTTGATAGAGAAGACGACAGCGGTATTGGAAAGGTTTCAAAGGTTTCAAAGAAAGAAGTGTCAAAAGATCCAACATCTACTGAAGCCGAAATAACACCAAAAGATCTCGACCCAAAACTTGAAAAGGAAATTGAGAAGTTGGAGGAAGAAGTGACAACAGTGATCAGGGAACTAAATTATGCAGTTTCTCCTGCAGAAAAAGCCAAGCAAAGCACTGATCCGGAACCAGAAACACAGAAGAAGGTTTTCCAAGTGTCACTTGGCAAGGACAGTGAAGATGCCAGTGATGTTGCAGGAGTTTCAAAGATTGTAGTGTCAAAAGAGCCAACATCAACAACAGCCGAAGCAACACTAAAAGCTCTTGACCCAAAACTTGAAAAGGAAATTGAGAAGTTGGAGGAAGAAGTGACACCAGTGATCAGGGAACTAAATTATGCAGTTTCTCCTGTAGAAAAGGCCAAGCAAATCACTGATCCGGAACCAGAAACACAAAAGAAGGCTTTAGAAGTGTCGCTTGATAGAGAAGACGACAGCGGTATTGGAAAGGTTTCAAAGGTTTCAAAGAAAGAAGTGTCAAAAGATCCAACATCTACTGAACCCGAAATAACACCAAAAGATCTCGACCCAAAACTTGAAAAGGAAATTGAGAAGTTGGAGGAAGAAGTGACAACAGTGATCAGGGAACTAAATTATGCAGTTTCTCCTGGAGACAATGCCAAGCAAAGCACTGATCCGGAACCAGAAACACAAAAGAAGGCTTTAGAAGTGTCGCTTGATAAAGAAAGAGAAGACGACAGCGGCGTTGGAAAGGTTTCAAAGGTTTCAAAGAAAGAAGTGTCAAAAGATCCAACATCTACTGAAGCCGAAATAACACCAAAAGATCTCGACCCAAAACTTGAAAAGGAAATTGAGAAGTTGGAGGAAGAAGTGACAACAGTGATCAGGGAACTAAATTATGCAGTTTCTCCTGCAGAAAAAGCCAAGCAAAGCACTGATCCGGAACCAGAAACACAGAAGAAGGTTTTCCAAGTGTCACTTGGCAAGGACAGTGAAGATGCCAGTGATGTTGCAGGAGTTTCAAAGATTGTAGTGTCAAAAGAGCCAACATCAACAACAGCCGAAGCAACACTAAAAGCTCTTGACCCAAAACTTGAAAAGGAAATTGAGAAGTTGGAGGAAGAAGTGACACCAGTGATCAGGGAACTAAATTATGCAGTTTCTCCTGTAGAAAAGGCCAAGCAAATCACTGATCCGGAACCAGAAACACAAAAGAAGGCTTTAGAAGTGTCGCTTGATAGAGAAGACGACAGCGGTATTGGAAAGGTTTCAAAGGTTTCAAAGAAAGAAGTGTCAAAAGATCCAACATCTACTGAACCCGAAATAACACTAAAAGATCTCGACCCAAAACTTGAAAAGAAGATTGAGAAATTGGAGGAAGAAGTGACACCAGTGATCGGGGAACTAAATTATGAAGTTTCTCCTGCAGAAAAAGCCAAGCAAAGCACTGATCCGGAACCAGAAACACAAAAGAAGGCTTTAGAAGTGTCGCTTGATAAAGAAAGAGAAGACGACAGCGGCGTTGGAAAGGTTTCAAAGGTTTCAAAGAAAGAAGTGTCAAAAGATCCAACATCTACTGAAGCCGAAATAACACTAAAAGATCTCGACCCAAAACTTGAAAAGAAGATTGAGAAGGCGGAGGAAGAAGTGAAACCAATGATTGTGAAACTGAAAGATACAGTTGCCTCTGTAGTGGATGGCAGGGAAAGCACTGATCCGGAACCAGAAACACAGAAGAAGATTTTGGAAGTGTCGCTTGACAAAGAAAGTGAAGATGACAGTGGCGTTACAGAGGTTTCAAAAATAGAAGTGTCAAGAGAGCCAACAGCAACCGAAATAATACCAAAAATTGTTGACTCAAAACTAGAAGAGACATTGGATAACAGCTTTAGAGAAGAATTTAAATCAGAAATAGGAGAACTGAAAAGTAAATCTGTCAAAGATGGCGTTGAAATCACTGATCAGGAACCAGAAACCAAGCTGAAGATACTCGAAGTGGCGGTTGATAAAGAAAGTGATAGTAAAGAAGTTGTACGAGAGGAGCCAAATGTCAAAAGTCACGACCCGATAAAATCAGTAGAAAAGTTACAGGATGCAGATGAATTAAGTCTTAACCAACCACATCTTGTTCCGAAAAGAGAAATCAGAACCGAGTCCACCTTGTTAGCTGGACACCAAGCCACCGTAGACAGAGACAATATGCCAAAAGATAAAACAAATGGTGCAAATATTGACTCTGATCAGTTAGGCTCCATCAGGCCTATTCTAGAGCAGAGATCTCCGGCCGTAAAGATGGCAAAAGATCAAGACAAATCCAAGGAGTCAAGCGATTGCAAAACTGGACAACAGAGAGCTTTAGATGCTGCTGAAACAAGCTCCTCAGTAATTGTAAAGCAGGAAACGGATACAGCTAAAATATCTGAAGAGGGTGATAATACAAGTGTAGATTTAAGGCCAAAAGGATCTCGTTCAGACGTAAAAGTCGAAGACAAAGGTGCAGTTGAAAATGAAATTATAACTAAGGACAGTGCTTACGTGGAAGATAAAATCTTACCAGTAGATGGCGTATCGAAGGGTTTTGATAAAAGTAATCTTCCAACGAATGAAGCTCATGTCAAGAGTAGTCATAAAGATGAATCTATAGTTGCAAAGAACATAATTACAGCTGTAGTATCGGAAGTTGTAAAGGAGGAAGGTAAGGACATTGATCTTTCAGTTGGGGAGGAAATTGTATCGAAACATTTAGAACGTCAAGAGTCAAAAGTTGATCAAAAAGAAAACGTTGTAGAAACTGAAGCCCAGTATAAAGAAGATGATGAGGAAATTTCCAAAATAACCAGTGCTGAAACCAGTGCACAGCTACTTGTGACGCAATCAGAACCACATCCAAAAGACAGATCGCCTAGCCCAAGTATTTTTGAAGAATCTAGTTTAAAAGATGCCCTTAAAAGTTACAAGAAAAGCGGAGTTTACCGCAGACGCCATAAACGCAACACATTGGTTGGAGATGAATCTGAACTTACTGAAGATAGTGATGACAAAAGTGACAGCCTGGAACAATTTAAAAGCGAGAGTGATGATTCAAAATCACCAAATGATCCTGCTAGCCCCAATGTAACTGAAGCGTTAAGTTTAACCGACGCATTGAAGAGTTACAAAAAAAATGCTCAATTCCAAAGGCGTACCGATCATGAGAGTTCTAAAAATATGGAATACGGGAGTGATGATTCAAAATCTCCAACAGATTTAACCAGTCCCAGTGCCACTGAAGAGCTAAGCCTAACGGATGCTCTTAAAACGTTCAAGAAAAGCATTCCGCAATTTCATAAGCATTTTGATCATACAGATTTGAATGAAACAAAAAGTCAAAACGTCGAAAGCGATGATGATAAGCCACTGGTAGTTGAGGGTGTAGAGCTAGAAACCTTAGGTTCAAAAATAAATACAGATACACATCAGAAATGGTCACCAACTGAATACAAATACCGTCCCGTTCATAAACATCATGTGGAGGAGACAGATCATGAAAAGGAAGTAACCGAAGAATTTGAAAAGAACCGTGCCTTACAAGACTCTGGAACAATGCCGGCGATGATCCATGACAAAGTTGAGTTAGAAACAGAAGACGAAAGAAAAGTGCAAACTGAAATCAAATCAGAAGACATTAAAAAACCACAAATTCAAAGCGATGCTCCAGAACCTGTTGTCACTAAGACCCGATCTGAAAAGCTTGCCACAGAAACTAAGGTACAGGAGGATGCATCCTCTAAACCGGAGGCTCGAAAACAAGACAGTACCGAAGAAAGAGACATTGATCTGCTAAGTGATGAGAAATCTAAACTCAAGAAGCTTGAAGTCGATGAAGGAGAGCAAAGTGGCCTGGAATCTATTCTCACGAAGGAATCAACAGAGGAAACAGTCTCGGAACAGAAGATTTCAAAATTAGAGGTCTCCGAACTCAAGTCCAAAATTGTAAGACAAGAAAATGATGAAACTGAGAAACAAATCAAAACAGATATGGCAGAACAAAGTGCTGCAAGCGGCGAGCAATCCAACGAGGCTTTTGCAACTAAAGAACCGAAATTACCAGAAGCTCAGGACCCAATGGAGTCTGTTGTTAAAAACAAGAATATAGAGTCTGCTTTATCTGAAGACCAACCAGTTAAGACACCAACTAAAGACGATCCTATCCGATTAAAGGAGAGTTGGAACAAAAACATGATCAATGATTTCATTCAAGCCGAAAGGCTAAGCTATGTATGCCCAGTAAATGTTAAGAGTATTGAAACTGAAGATCCTTCAAACTCCTTGGCTAGTTCAGGAACCACCGAGGTTACAAACTGCGACGAAAGTAATACTTCTGCAGATTTTTCGAGTATTGGAAAGGACTTAGACTTCTTGGAAGACACCATACATTATTTAAAGAGCGCTACAGCCCATCTGAGTCATAGTATTTCTGATGATGCCAAGGCTGAAATACGCAAAACAGAATCGACAGAAGACAGCAAACGATCTAAAAGATCAACCTTAGAGTCAGACTCGGAGATCACCCCGACATGGAATGCTGCAGATCAAGATCACTTTGGAAAGGAAGCTGCAAGTGCAGTCGAGGGAATATATCGAAAAGTTCCGGAGGAAAGTACAAAGAAATCAGCAGAGACCTCTGATACTATTGGTCAAGAAAAGTTTAAGGCCACGATGAAGAGTTCGGAGGAAAAAAAAACTCCAGATGCCATACGGCCGATCGTTGAAGTACAACTTGCCGAAGATCTAGTAGATAAAGAAGGTAATTTTGATCACATAGAAGAATCAAAGATTTCCAAAGTTGAGCACAAAGAATCGGAAAGCGGGCAAATTAAAAGTTACGATGATGAGGCCGATCAAAAGAAAGATCTAAAAGTTGAAGATATAAAGCAGCATGATCCTCAAATACCTACAATGCTACCGAGTCAAAAAAGTAAAACGAAGGACCAAGATCCAACCGTAAGTCCACCATCAAGACCAGCTACCTTGCCATCTCGTATAAGACGCGAAAAGCCTCTAGATGAGAAAAAAGTCAAGGCCGTCAAAAGCAAAAGCTTGGATGAGGCCGAACAATCCAAGTCAAAAGCAAAAGCAAAACCTGTCAAATTCGACAGATCATATAAAGCAGCTTCCTTGACAGACCAACAGAATGAAATCGAGATAAAAGGTAAATCCGTTCAAACGGCAACTTCAAAGGTTCAACCTTCCGCCGAAAAAGCAAAACCGGATGAAAAAAGAGCTGCTCCGAGACCAGTTGAAACAGAAATCCAACTTACTGATGACAAAAAAGAAAAAAAATTAATAAAGTCAAAAGCTCCTTCAACTTCTGATCTTCTTGGACGTCAACGATCATCAAAAACTAAGAGAGATCGATTTGGAAAGAAGGGGAGATCGATGTCAACTAATGAACAAGCCCAAATTCAAACTGGCTTTGATTTGGAAGCTATCAAGAAGGAGCTGCTGACAAAGAAAGTAAAAACTCCTCCTCAGTCGGGGAAAAAAGCGAAAATAAGTGCCCGAAACGGTCGTCAGAAAAGGGCAATAGCGATTGAAGAGGAGATTCATAAGGAAAGTCAAGATATTGTTTCTAAGTCGCAAAGTGATATTTTGGAGAAAGATGACCATCAAGCTGATGATCAGCTTAGGCACAAAGGCGTTCGGCCTAAAGCAAGCGAGTCTGGAGAACAAGAAAAGGAGCTGACCAAAATTGAAACCCAGAAAAAGTCACCCCATGCATCAAACAGCTTTGAGGGACGCGATGAAGAAATCCACGTAAGATCAAGCACAGAGTCCGAAATAGAAAAACCGGCATCCAAAACAACCAAGACGAAGGAGTCAGAACGTGATAGTCCAGACTTTTTTGATAATTTAAAGGAGGACGCGAGTCAACTTAAAGATTTCATTCTACAGAGTTCAGCTACAATGATTCAAAAAGTGTTTAGAGGGTACAAGACAAGAAAGGATCTAACACCAAGCCAGGTTGACACTTCAGACATACCGGAGGACCTGAAAAATGCAACCATTCATAAGGAAGCTAAGCAAATAGAACCAAAAATCTCGGAACCCTTATTCGCACAAAAGCCGCAAGTCAAATTACAAGATTCAATGGATACTGATAAAAGTTTTGATAAGATTCTAACCGAGGCAAAAACTGAAACCCCCGAAATAGAGAAAGCCGGACTGGACACTTTTGAAAAAAACGTTGAAAGAATCTCTGACGCTGACTTAGATAAGTCCGCCTTAGTGATTCAAAAAGCATATACAGACTACAAAACGCGCAAAAATTTAAAAAAAGACCTTGTCAAACCCAAAGACTTCCAAAGAGGAGCCGAAGATATTTCTGACATTAAACGTTCAGAAATACGAATAGTTGATGAAAACGAAAATATTAATCTTTTAGAACAAGAGGTCAAAACCGACAAGAAAGATGACCAAAAACAAACAGATGAACCAATTGTAATGAAAACAACACAAAAATCTTTGACCGAAGATCATTTTGACCAACAAAGTCCAAATTTAGGTCTTCTCGAAAGCTTGAAAAAAGAAGTCGAAACACTTAAAGAAACTGTTCTACAAAAATCAGCAACAATCATCCAAAAAACATTCAGAGGTTACAAGGCAAGGAAAGATCTAAAAGATCAGAAAAGTGACAGAATTCAAAAAGATATAAAGCCGACAGATGACTCCTCTGACGGCAGTCAACCTGTCAAAATTTCAGATAACGTCGGAATAGATCAGATAGATAAGACATCTCGATACGAAATGAAGACTTCTCAAAAGGATAGCTCCACAAAAGATAATCCAAAAGAAGATTGTCAAAAAATGGATGAAAACCCGGATGAGACACAATTTGGCTCACATTTGACCATATTCGACAATGTTAAGAATGACGTCGAGATTTTCAAAAAAAATGCACTCGACAAGTCTGCCACAACGATTCAGAAGACTTTCAGGGGCTATAAGGCAAGGAAAAATCTCGAAAACAATCAAATTACTTCCAAGTTAAAAGATGACATTTCTGCCGTCTCGGCTGACGCTCCTGTCCCAGTAATTAAGCCCGAAAAAGAAGCATATTCAAAAGAAAACGAAAAACTAGCCCTTCATCCTGAAGAAGATGATTTAAGAATGCATAAGCAGGAATCAAAAGAAAAAGAAATTGACATTTCTGCTCTAAATATCGGAAATGTTCTCGATAAGTCTGCAACAACTATCCAGAAGCATTTCAGAGGCTACCAGACAAGAAAAAACATTGGAAAAAACATCAATAAGATATCAACGACTCAAATGCCAGAAAAAGAATATGAAGACGTCAAATTTACGTCAAAAGTATTGCCTAAAACAACGTCTCAGATATTTGAGAGCGATAAAAAAGGTGACACCAAGATGGATACAGAAAGGCGAATAGAAAAACGAAAACAAAAAGACATTGACCTGACGCACACTTCCGACAGTTCGGGAAATGTAGCCCAGACAACGAAAACAGCTGACCAAGTTTCTTCAAGAGAAAAAGAATTACGGGCTGAAAAGTCTTCAAAAGCAATGATCAATGAAAGCATACTAAAAGATGCACTGGATAGGTCCGATGTTCGTTCTGGAACTGCCGGTATATTAAGACGCTCCAAAGGCAGTCTTCAATTAAATAAGGAATTTGAACAATATAATGCAAACAAGGCAATGAAGCAGCAAGAATTTAAAAGCAAAAATGTTGAAGAACGTGCTGAAATGCCAGATGATAAAATAGAAGGTTTTGAACTTGATAGCCCGGATCAGGTAGTCAAAACTAAAGAAAAAGACTTGGCTCATCCACCAACAGAGCTTGAGTCTACCCATTCTCTGGAAAGTGATCAAATTTACGAAGACACTGAGACTATTTCTGGCTGCACAACAAAAGCCAATTCCTCCGAAAGTATAAAAACCGTCTTAGATGCGTCTGAACAGAGACAAAAACAAGCCGTCAAAACCGAACAAGCTCAATCCCAAGAACCAATTCCAGAATCCCCACCAATCAGTGTACCCGAAGAATACAAAGTACGAGCCATTTCGGCTGATGCATTTCTAGACAAAGCTGCATCCACTATTCAAAAGGCTTATCGTTACTACTACTCCAGAGACCGAAAAAGTAGCGTCTCACCAAAAGCATCACAGAGAAGCTACTCCCAAGGAGCCGAACGGAAGCTGGCCTTCAAAGAATCTTCGGAGAGCTCCTATGAGAGCAGTAATTTCATAGGTCCCGATACATCATTCGACTTGTCAGACGTCGATAGTACCGAAACTAAAAGCGAAAAAGTTTCCAATATCAAAGAACGAGTCTCCAGTGAAGCATCAACTCTTGTTAATGACAATGACAGACTTGATGACCTTGAGTTAGAAATTCCTGATTCTCCACCCATGGGCATTAGCATTCATCCTGAGATGCATGAACCCGAAAAGGTATCCACAAATGGAAACTCTCTCCTTGTCCCGGAGACGATTCGCCGCAAGAGAAGCATTATGGAACCAACAGCACCACCACTTCAAGACATACTTGATGCCGATGAGACTTTAGCATCCGACAATAAACCACAATGGTATGTGGGTGATGAATTGATAGTCCCTACAGATCCAGATGAAACCATTCTTCCCACATCTTCTTCTTCTTCTTCTTCTATTTTAAATCCCTTATCTTCTTCTAGTAGCATTGATAAATTGAGTAGCGTTGATGCACGTAATGAAAATTTACAACTAACACCATCTATCAACTCAGCTGTAGTTAGTACTAGTAGTTTGTTGCTTACTAATGATACTCAGATGCATCATCCAGATACTCTAAAACACATAAATAAACCTTTTCGAGCAGTTTCAGCTACTGAAGAAGAAGCACAAGCAGAGGTCGTCACAAAGGTGAACAAAGAAGACTCTATCAAAGAAGAAAAGTCTAAAGAACTGAACAAAAATGAAGAAGAGACTGAAAAAGAAGAACCTAAACAAGATACTACTCAAGACGATATAGTTCCTTTGGCAGGATTAGAAACAAATCTGGAAATACCACGTACTGATCCATTCAGTCCAAGAAGTGCGTCTGATGATGCCAATGAGAATAATGAAGAAGAGATATCCTCCGAACTGTGTAAGAATTGTGCCATTGGATTCCATGTTGGATGCTGTCCTAATACTTGGACTGAAGATACACCAGCTGAGCAGGAATTAAGTAAGGTTACTCAATCTCAAGGTAAGATTTGTTGATGTTTTTACTCGTATTTATCTCATAGGTGTTTCAGTTCTGATAATCCTTCAAATCCTTGAGTCTGTCCACAAAATGTACGAAGCCTTTCTCATTTATCAAACCAATTCCAAGAATCGATCGATCTTAAATTGCCTAACTTTTTCAAATTCCTTGTCACAAGTAAAGCCGCTTTGAATCATCTGAATAACTTTCCTTCGACCTCTACTTCGAACCTCGTCGCGAACTTGAACTTCCATTGCTCTTTGGACCGTATTATCCAACGACCTTTGTCGAATTATCTTAGGTGACGCTACAGCTCGGGATGAAACTGGGCCTCAAATAACAAGCCTCTCCAGTTAGCCTGGTCTTTAGCTAAATGCCTCCATTTGCGCACTCTAAGTCGGTTGAGGTCCCCTTCTACTTTTACGCTCCACCTAAGGTGAGGTCTTTCTCTACTGCGTTGTCCCTCCAAGTTAGATTCGAAGATCCTGCGGGCAGGAACGTTGGTGTCCATTGGTTTTGCCAAGTCAAGCGACTGATGAACAGCTTCGTAACTACTTCGATGTCGCTGTACAGCTCGTATACTCGTAGTTCGCCATTGAAGCTTCTCCTCCAGAGTCCGTCAACCTAAACGGGACCGGATCTCTTACTAAGAATTTTTCTCTCGAAACGGCCGAGGATATCTTCATCCGTTTTCGATAGAGTCCATGTTTCAGAGCCGTAATGTAGAACGGGGATGATCAGTGTCTTATATAGGGTTTCCTTAGTTGTTCGGGATAGGGCCTTACTACTCAATTGCCATCTTAGACGAAAGAAGGAGCGATTGGCAAGAATCATTCTTCGTTTTATTTCGGCTGAGGTGTTGTTGGCAGAATATATAGCAAAAGCAAAGTAAAAAAGTTCTCTTACTACCTCGAAATTATAGTAGTTGACTGTGACGTTTTGTCCAATTCTTCGATGCTATCTGTCCCTTCTTATTGACAACATATACTCGATGTTACTTGGTTTTGCCCTCCTTTACCAGCGTACGCTGGTAGTTGCACAGACTTTTGAAAAGTTGTATTCACTGGCAAGTTCCGCACAATTCTTTCCCGTGTGATGTTAAAGAAGTCGCGTGCCAGCGCGTCACCTCAGGTTAAGTCGTTACCAACCTTCACGGAGCAGCGAGCTCCTCTCAATAGTTATTCTGCACAGACGCACGAGTTTGACAGAGATGCCAAAACTAGACGTGGCTCTATACAGCTCGTCTTTATAAATGTTGTCGTATGCGGCCTTAAAATCGATGAAGAGATGGTGGGTAACGATTTGGACTTCCTGAGTTTTTTCTATGACGGCGTGTCATGATTTGATGGATTGTAGACTTTCCTGGTCTGAAATTGTACTGATAGGGACCTATCAGGTCAGACGTTCACACAATATGGCAAACAAGATTTTTATTCCGATGTTTATGAGTCTTATACATCCTGAATTGGTGTAGTTTAGAGGGCCTCCTTGTTTGTGGATCGGGCATAAGGTGCTGAGATTCCATTCAGCAAGCATACACTCTTCTGACGAGATCTGGGAAATGAGTTGGTGTATGTTCTTCACAGAGTCATTTCCAGAAGCTTTGAATACAACGACCATCTGATTTGTTGGACTTTAGCTTAGATAGTGCTGTCCTTACTCCCTTCTATTCAGGCGGACGGAAGTTTTGGCTATCATCATCATCTGCCAATTTACAGTCTGCAGAAAAAGTTTTCCATGCTCTCAGCAGCAACTGTGACTCCACTACAAGGTTTCCTCCTTCATCTCTTCTGTACCGGCCTTCACACCTGTTGGTGAAACTTCCGTACGTTATTCCAGGAGTTTAAATTCTCAATATCTTCGATCGCACGCTTCACCTGCTCTCTTTTCTTCTTCTGGAGAAGCCGATGTTCTTCCTGTCTCTTCTGCTCGGGGAGTTCACGAGCAGTCCTCGTCCTTCGTTGCGTCGCCGCTTTGTACACTTCTTGGTTAGCTGCATGCGCTTGCGGGCATTCAAACCAGGGATTTCTTGTTGATGGTCGGATGAAACCCAGCACATTAGTTGCAGCGATTCTGATGACACGCTGGCAGCGTTGCCACTGGTCTTCAGTATTTGATATTGGCAGCTTAGGAGTTGTTGAGAGATTTCGGGATACACGTTCGACGAAGATTCTGGCAGTCGGTACGTTATATCTCCTCACAGTAGTTCTTCTTTTCTTTGGGGCTGGTGATCCGAGTCAATGTTGGCTGCCCGGAACATTTGGACGTCCAGAATACTGGATACATGCCATACGTTTATAGCAAAATGATCAATTTGATTAAGCCTTTCATGATCCGGAGGCCGCCTTGTCCCCTTGTACATATATATTGACATAAGGACACCGTGTGCGTGCTATAGTGATATTTCGTCCTACAACAAAGTCAATAAGCCTAAGTCGGTTGCCACGCGTAGTGTTGTGTAGGCTGTGGTTTGCAACTGTCCTTTCTTATCCTGACGTCATTCTTCAGATATTGCTCATGTGTCTTGTCGAGGAGATCGCAGAAATATCCTTTGGTAGCGTCGTCTTTGTCGAATTTAGCGTTAATGCGGATTGTCATATGACGCTCGATTACGTGCGGGAAGTTGAAGACTTCTTGTGTAAGTCTGCCGCATATGGCAAATCCGCATCCGAATAAGGGAAGTTTCTTTTGTCTATTGTATAAGACGGGGCAATGGCTGATCGTCTCTTGCAAGCTGGGTCCACTAGAGATGTCGCTAGAAGTTGCCGGCCCCATATTGCTAATTCGACCGAGAATATCACTGCTGTGGCCGAGGACGTCCGAAAGAGTCCACAACCATCGACAAGACAACGATGCACACAATTTGGCATCAGCAGACGTTCGTTGCGTCGAATTTTGATGATAGACCTGAAGATGTTCCCTTATAAGATGCAAACCGTTCAGAAATTGCTGCCTGCTGGCCGTCAAGTGAGGTTAACTTACTCCCATGCTCTGTTAAATCTGGTGCAAGAAGAGGATGATCTCGTATCCAAAATCATAATGAGCGACGAAATCCATTTCCACTTAATTTGCGTTTCTGGGGCACGGAGAATCCACATGTTTGGTGCGGCATTTGCAGAGTAAAAGTGATTGGCCCTTATTTTTTTGAGGACGCCGATGGCACCACAGTATCCGTAAATGGTGAACTCTACCGATAGATACAATATTAAACGAGTTTTTCTGCCGCAAGTTGATGAATCGGGTCTTGAGCTTTATTGATTCAAGCAAGACGGAGCAACTGCACACACAGCTTGGGCAACGATGGAGATTTTGATTCACAAATTTCCAGGCCGCGCGATCTCCCGTTTTGGCCATTTGAACTGGCTGGCCAGACTTCTTCTTTTGGGGCTTTTTGAAATCTCGCGTATATAACAGCAAACCACAAATTTTGCAAGTCTTGAATGCCAACATTGGGGAAGAAATTACTGATTGGGAGCTGGATGTTTTGCGGAGATCGATTCAAAATCCAAAATATCTTAAAACGTCGCTGGCATCTGTCTGCAGAAATACCTTTTCTACATCCGTAACACCCTCTATGACTCTACTATTCTTCGTCTATGTACGTATGTACGTGTTCTTGATAAAACTTCCATAATTCCTAAACTAACTCCTATCTATTTCGCCGAACTAACTTTCCGCCTGTCTTCCTCGTACAGTACACGAGACGCTCTCGTCTTTATATGCAGCCTCATGTGGCTGCATACCAATTACGACGCTTCTTACGAATTCTTGACATCGATGCCACTGTCCTTCCGCATATGATGTACCTTTCATAGGCCTTTTCGAGGGGTTGAAGGATACGTGATCTGCAAAGGTTATGACCTCTTGTTTTGCAGTCATTCAAGGTTTAGTCTCTTCATAATAGTGTGGCATCTGGTAGGTAATGGTTCCGCTGGAAGTGTTCCGATACCTTAGTAATGGAGGTGTGCCTCATATCGATGGCAAAATGATCTCTTTGTTGATGAACCTAATGATAAGCTGAAGGTTTTCCTTCTAATAGAATGGAGGACCCCCCATAGCTTTTCTTAACTTATTGCAATACTTCAAAGAAATCTTGTTGTTTGACTCCGCTGGACAGCACTGCACTTCTAAAGCCTAACGCCATATCGACGACCTCAGCTGTGTTAGTCTGTGTATTTACCGGAGAACACCCATAATCGTTAAAAGTTTCTTGTCTAAACACCTAAGCCTCTCTGATATACGCGTGTAGTGAGTTTTGAATTTCAAAGAAATTTCCTCTGCTTTAAGCAATTCGCCGAAGGCATAGCGCTTCACTAGTGATGCTGCCATTTTTCAGAAATTTAATCAATAAAAGCGCACGTTTCTATTTGTTAAAATCAAGCCTTCCGGCGTTTTTTTTTAATGATCCACCCGTGTCGATCCCCCAACAACTGTTTAATGACGCATAAAAATAAAAAAAAAAAAGACACTAAAACATTTATGAGATGATTTACGAGTTTTCTTTATGCACCAATATGAACTCAAAAATTTATTTTCAGTTGCCAATGCCAAGACCGAAAAAGATGACACTGATGCCTCTATGGCCACAGAGAAGCACTTTGATGAAATAAAGCAATTTGTACTCATGGAAACAACGAGCTCCGCTGCTGATGACTCAACCGACGAAGCAACGACCAAGGACGGCGATAAAGACAACACAGAAACGACAGACATGAAGGATGATTTCAAAGAACAACGCCAAGAGGAAGCAGATGACAATAAAGTGTCAGCTGTTGATGAACCTATAACTTCCGTCGTGACAGTTATCGTCAGTCAAGCTGAAGAGCCATCAACAAGTCCCAAGGGACTACCTACTATTTCACTTATTCCACCATCCTCAGAAGAGGATACGTCAGACTCAACTATTGAGCAGGAATCAAATTACAAAACATCCGTTGAAAAAGGGAGAAAAGACATTGAACAAGAGAAAACGACAGAAGATTCGAGTACCGAAGTTGATGGAAAAAGTGAGGAAAATCTGAGAAAAGTTTCAGATGCTAAGGATCACAACGCTGGTGTAGAACTTCCAACCAATGAAGTAACTGAGGTCGTTGATGTAGTGCAGTTGGATGATACTCGTAGCTGTTCAAAACCGAGAGCTGCCACAAGTGATGAAGAAAAGGGGCAGATAAAAGCTGGTTCTATCGATGAGGTTGGTTCAGATACTGAAGGCAGTGTTGAAAACGTAATGGAAATCCAGGATAAAACAGAATTATCGACTCATACAAGTGAAGATATCAAAGCAAATGGAGATGCAAAAATTGAGGCCAAAACTTCAAAGGGTGCTCCATCTGAAGATTCGATCACAGATGGTGATGTAACCATGCACGAAACTGTAACTGATGGCGATATTCCTGATGAGAAAGTCGTCGAAAAGACCAAAATGTCATCAGAAGATTCCGGAACATCAGCGAAGTCGGCTGTTGATGAAAATGATAAAGAAATGAAAGCAAAGGAACTTTCAAAGGATAGTTCTAGTTCATCCCCATCTTTGAAAAAGGACTCTGATGCAAAGTGCAAGTCTCAGGAAGATGATGATGAAAGGGTTGAAGTAAATGGAAAGACAATTGATGCCACAGAAGAGCCAATAGTTCCTGTCAAAACGCAGTCCTTGGAAACAAGTCCAACACACACACAATCTAGTGATGAACATGTATCTTTGACAAATGACAAGGGCTCTGCCGAAATCAAAACTGTAGTACATCGAGTCAAATCTGAATCCCAAGATAGCGACTCCAAGAAAAGTAAAGAAATAGATGACCAACACTCTGCCGACTTTTCCAGTGACACAGATAGTGAGTTGGTTCCGAAAGTTGAAGGAAGTAGCTCCTTTGAACTAAAATCTAAAAGTGTTAAAAGCGAAGAAGAATCAAAGCCTGGGGAAGGAAAAGCAAAAGGACCCCAAACCAGCGCAGATGCAGATAACTCGGAGGAACTGAGTAATCAAAAGACTGAAGAACAGATAATTGGTAAAGAAAAAATGGATGCTTCTGAAAGAACAAAAGAAAGCAAAGAAATTACTCTCAAATTAGGAGAAGACCAAGTTTCTGGTACAATTATCCAGTCATCAAAAGACTTGGAACCAGAAAAACCTCACAGTAAGAGTACAGAGGAATCTAAAAAACAAGTCTCTGAAGAAGACAAAGTGGCATTGGATGGAGAAATTGAAGAAAAATCTCAGGAAGTGAAATTAAAACGCCATTCTGAAAATGCAGAGAACGATAACGAGAAACAACCCCAAAGCAGCGACGTAGCTGAGAAAGCATTAATTGAAAAAAATACCGAAAAACCATTAACTGGGGAAAATAATAAAAACGTCCCGCAAACTACGGCCTCATCTGAAGAAAAGAGTGCAGTACATCAAACTGAGAAAAAACATTCAGTCCTTCAAAGGAGTAAAACTGTCTCGACGGAGGAACAAGACAAACAAACTCGAGAAGATTTTGAAATTGCTGCGAAACTCTTGGATGTGCTCAAACATGACGATTCAAAATCTATATTAGAGGAGAATAAAACTACAGACGCTTCAAAGGACGACAATAAAGAAGTCTCTTCCACTGACTTAAATCAACTTGCAAACAAACAAACTTCTGATGCAAAACTCTCTCTCCAGCTTGACCCTCAAATCGAAGCAAATTTAGAGAGACTCATTGAAGAAAGCCAACCCCATATTGAGGCAAAGGAAAAATCGGTTGAACCTCAAGATCTCCCAAAAAAGGACTCCTCTATAGAGGTAATCGAAACACCTTGCACGAAAATGATAGTTCCTCGCACTTTTGATGAAGAGGAATCAGAACTTGAATCAACAACCCCAATGGCTGAATCCTCTGACACTAGCAACGACTACGATAATGTCTCAGACACTGATGCCATCGAAACAACCCTATCTATACCAGATACTCTAGAGGCAATGACTGAAAAACTTGGACAAGCTGAGGCTACTGTCGCCCGCATGCAGAAAAGACGTGCTTCAGAGCACACTTCCTCTATCGAAAATATAGATCCATCCCTAGCATTCGGTGAGCCTATTTGCGACCCCATAAAACCTATGCGAGAGCTTCAAAAATCCAGTTCACTTGAAATCGAAGACGATATCGTCCTCCGGAAACTACAACGTGATGATACGACTCGTGAAAGTAGTGCACAGAGCGAGTCTGTCGTATTTGGAGACGACTCTGCCTCCCAACTTACTGAATCCGAGGACACTTTCAATGAAAGCCTAGATTTTCAAACCCTAAAACGGATGAATACTATCGCCGCAGATAGAAGCACCTTCAAACCTCCAAATCCTCTCCTCAAGTCCGTAACTATAGACGATACCGTAAAATACATCGATCCAGAAAAGTCCACCGAGGAGAGTGGCAGTAGCTTCTCAATGGATGACGCCATATCAGCAGATGTCCGCAAGAAAATGATGGCATATTCCGTTTCCGAAGCCGACTCAGATTACTACGAAGAAGGATTAGACCATACCAATCGTCCTCATGATGACTTCAACATCAGCACCGCCCTAGACACCTTTGCTTCAAGCGACACGGATACAACAATCGTCTCGGCGGCAACAAAAATTCAAGCCGGCGCCAGAGGTTTCTTAACCCGACGTCGACTTCGTCGTGCCAGCATGGGCACAAAGTCCTCCCTAACCGATACAAAGACATCATTTGGAAACGATGCAATTGGAGAATCTCTTGAGCGACTCGTGGAAGAGGAAGTTACTAAACGACTACCTAAAGCACAATACCATCGTCAAGTGGGCGTCAATTCATTACCCTCGGTCTTGAGGAATTCCGACGAAACAAAAAGCGCTCTACTATCGCCAACGCATGAGGAGACAACCCACATCGACGATGATTCAGACGAATTAAAATTAGCCGAGTTGACATCGGCCTCATCGACCACCACCCTAACCGGTGGAGAATGGGCGTCCATTGATGGCCAGAAAGATAAATACAATTTGTCCACATCGTCAGAGAATGACGTCAATGGTCTGCTAGAACCAGAAGATGAATCAGCACAAGTATCACCGAATTTAGAGGCGACTTTGGCAGCAAGACGACTTACCCTACAGCGTGGCGATGCTATGCGGAACGATTCGACACCGGACGACGACAACAGTAATGGCAAGCAGAATTCGGCCAAAAACATTCCGACCAGCAGCAATCGTGCCACCGGGACCGACACTGTATTAATTCATCAGGCCGCTACAGTGGAATCAATGACGAGCACAACAACAGAGAGGAAAAACTATTCTGACGCAGGTAATGTACATTTCAAACGTCTGCTCGAGGCTGAATTCCGACAATTTGTGAACGAAAATCTTTTTGGCAGACCTCTCGAATGCATTTGCAAAAGATCGCATTCTTTCTAGTGGGGTAACCCAAGACAATTGTAGGGAATTGTGAATGAAATCAAACGCAACAGTATAATTAGACAAAATGTAGGAGCGAATTGCTGTGTTGCTCTGTTGAATTAGAATTTGTTTAATTGACGAGGAATTTGGCGGATGTTTTTCACATCAAACATCCGCTCTGAGGCCATTGTAAGGGCGGCGGATTGATGGACGCTTCTTTGATTTGGCTTGTTTACGTCACGGGTGAACGTACATAATCAATTTGTATTTGTCTTGGTCGGGAATGGAATGTTGTTTGCAACCTTCATATGGATAGGCTTGTTTACAAATCTCTATATCTTTGATTAGAATTGAATGGTGTTGTAGGAGATCTAATTCATTGACGCCTTCCTAGTCATAACATAGGCTCATATATGTTTGAAGGCCACATTGCACTTCTGCACTTAGATGCTTGTCAGGTGGTCGCTAATGTAAACCCATACTAGACGTACTGTCTAAATGTGCATATGGAATGTGACTTGAATTTAGTAAAAATAGTATTGGCCTGGTTGATTGCTCCTTTGGCTGGTTTGGTATTTCAACGGATCGAACAGGTTGAACTTCCTCTGGTTACTTACTTTCTTACTTATGTATATGGCGCCAAAATCCGATCTGCGGTGGACTTGGGTCGCAACCAATAAACATCTCTGGCTAGGTCATTGACGAACTTTCGCCCGTTACGTATTCGAAGATGGTTGAGGTCTCCTTTCACTCTGTGCTTCACAACACTTCGCATATTTCTCCAAGACGATGGCCATAATTTCCGGGGGTTTATAAATTATATCTTCATTCCCCCGTGATCCACAGTTATATTCCTTACTTAGGTGGCGCTACAGATCGGGGTGAACCTGGGCCTCAACTAACAAGCCTCTTTAGTTTACCCGGTTTTTAGCTACTCGTAACTGCCTCTAGTTGCATACTCCTAGTCGGTTGAGGCCCCCTTCTTCTTGTACGCGCCACCTAAGTTGAGAACTTCCTCTACTGCGTTGGGCCTCCGGGTTAGAGTCGAAGATTTTCCAGGCTGGAGCATTGATGTCCATTCACTCTACATGTACTAGCCATCTCAGGAGACTGATGTGCAGTTTTCTGACTAAGTCGATGTTACTCTACAGCTCGTATAGTTCGTCGTTATATCTTCTCCTCCAAAGCCTGTCAACGCAAATGGGATCGAATATTTTCTCTCTCGAAACCCATTCACGATAGAGTCCATGCTTCAGCGCCAAAACGTTGAGTTGGGAAGATCAAGGTCTTTTATATGTAGAGTCTTCCTAGTTGTTCGGTATAGGAGCTTACAACGTGTTATTTCTACTGAGGTGTTTTTGACAGAATTCATAGCAGACCCAAGGTAGGCAAAGTCCTTTACTGCCTCGAAATTATAGCTGTCGATTGCGTGGTTCTGTCCAATACGTCGATGTTGTGTGCCCCTTCTTGTTGGCAGGATATACTTGGTTTTGCCCTCATTTAACGCTTATCCCATCTTGGCAGCTTCCGCTTCAATGCTAGCGAAAGCACCGGTGACCGCTCGCTGTGTTCTCCCAATTATATCGATATCATCGGCACAGACTTTTGAAAGATTGTGCCTCCAGTGTTCATTTGGTCCGGGGTTCTCCCGCATGCTGGCCAATAAGTTTGGCTTGATCTGACCTGCCACCGTTTAGGATCTATTAATCCATCGGCTTCGTTTCTATCGATCACCGCTATCGTTATAACGTCTTTTAGGATTCGGTAAAAGACCTCAGATTGGGCCTTTTGGTAACCGGCTCGATTTCCTCAACCGGTCTCTGGCACTTGGAGAACTCTTTTAGCATTTTGGGAGCAGTGGGCAATCTGTCTATAAGGATATTGTTGGCCCACTCTATTTTTTTATTCATGTCCGCAGTTCTCTCAACCTACGGAATGGATCCGAGGGTTTTGATTATGCGTACAGCATTACGCCGTCGAAGGTTAATCGCCTTAGAGAAGACTTCCTAACGCGGTTGAGCCTTTGATTGCTCTTTTGAGGGAAGTGGTAGGAATATGGTTTGCCACAGTCCTGCCACTCCTTGAGAGTTTGGATTCCGGCTCGTTGCGTTTGCCTTTTAAAGGTTCAACACAGTCTGCCACGGTTTTACCTTTGCTCGATATTGCAGGAGCCTTACCAGTAGTCGGTGCAGTCACTGTATTCCCGCCCAGTATTAAAGGAGTACCGGTCTCGGGTTTTGTCATTTTTGAGATATTATCCATTGGGTATCCCATGAGAAGCGGAGAAAGTAAAGTCCAGCCGTACAGAAATCCGCTGTATAGAGATAAGGCAAGTTTATCCGGATGTCGCCAGGTACTCGGATGCTCCGCTTACGACTGAGCTATTTTTCAATACTGGGCCCTCAGTCAAGCTGATTCTCGGTACAGGTTACATGACACCTCGATCCAGCCCAGAGGAAAAGGAGTGGGCGGTAGGGGGGGGGGGCATCCTTTAGTTTCAAGACTCATCTGGAGAACTTCTCGAGATTCATTGAGCTTACTCAGCTTCTACAGCTCGACAACTTCGATGCTCTGTGTAGATGATAAAAAGCAGTAAGCAAGTTTGCCATCATCCTGTTTTGACGGTCGATTCATGCGTAATTGTTGCATTTGAATATGGATGTTGGTTGCAGATCTAAATTTGTTTTGGCCAATTGGACTGAAACTCTCCCCTAAATAATCCTCGTAAAGTGAATCGCAGGGCTAGTACAAGAGTAATTAGAATGGTCAGGGCCAGGACGGCATATGAGACCACGATTGACTTTTCTGTAGGTCGATAGCGCTGTCTATAAAATGTTATCTTGACTGTAAGCCCATATAAGGGTTAGAAGGGGTTGTGGCTGTCCTGATTATATGGAAGATTGCTGCTCACTATGACAACGCAGTTATAAGCATGAGATAAGAAGATAAGAAGTTTTTTATCTATTTAATAAATTGATAGAGAGCAAAGCCATCTTTTCCTAGTTCCAGATATTGTGGTTCTCCCCGCAATTTCCTTTCAACGTTTATCAAACACGAGAATTTAAATGTACCACAATCATGGCAATTATTTATTTAGAAATTGTGTTATATAAAATAAGTAAGCAGTTATTGACTAATTACAAAGAATCCGTTTACATAAAAATTAATCAATCTATTTTGTTGCAGTGACAGGAAACGAGGCCGTCGAAATTAAGAGCCAATTTGCCAGCATTTCGTTCCGTCCCATTACTTCAGCTAATCTCATTTAAAATTTTTAATTATGTAAAGCAAAGATGTAATAGTTTCTTTCCCCTTTGTAGCTACAAGTGCCAGAATGGAAAAAATCAAATGGTTTGCAATGCGACAAAATTCAATGCCCGTCCAAATCGACTCTGAAGTATTTCGTGTTCTACCCAAGCATATGCGGAAACGGATAAAGAGTGCCGAAGGTGAGATGAAGAGACGCATCCGTCTTCCCCGAGACTAATGGACGACATTACATTGAGATTCATTCGACCGACAGGCACATTTGTGTCCAACTCAATCATTTTTCTTTTCTAGCAAAAATAAATGAGAATAGAACTATGCACTACAAGTATGTATGCACAGCCTTCACAAATAAAATAAATACTCGAACAATTTTACAATGCAATTCGTTTCTGAATATTTTCTAATTTTTGAATAAAGGCGATGTATGGTGCATTGATGGCGATCTGAGTTTGAAACTTTATTCGAGATTTCCGTCTCCATTTGCGTGATCACCGGAGAATCTATTGTAGTACCTTTGAACTCAGGCCGATAGTTTCCAGCAGAAAGTGTGCTCTTTTAACGGCGAATGTGGGTCTCGAAAATAGCACGTACGAGTATGTATTTACAGATGTATGACTCTGCATGTGTTCTTTGCGGAAGTCAGCTCTAAAACATGCTGTACAAAGGCGGCGCATAATTGCACTTCGATGGGTAGATTTCTCAAATAGTGCTGATATACTACACCCTGAATGACTCGAACTGCAACCGATTTCAGACTGCTATAATTTCCAAACCGTTCATGACAATGAGCTCAAATTTTGGCACATGACAGATAATTTTATTCTTTACAAGCGTTTTAAACAATTTCCGTCTCAGTTGTGTTGAAAAAATTTTATCCGCGATGGAATCCAAAGGTGATAGTGTGATTACTTTATATTTGGCTGGAAAACCACAAGTAGCTATCGTTAGAGCCCTCCAGCACTTCACCGTAAATAAATCATTTGTGTCTCGAACCATAGCTCGTTACCGTGATACTGGCAGCGTTGCAAAACGCCATGGAGGTAGTCATAAAAAAACAGCAACATCGGCAGAAATGGTTTGGAAAGTGAAGGCTCGAATTGAGCGAAATCCGCGTCGAAGTGGAAGAAAAATGGCTCGTGAGCTCAACATATCGTTGGAACGCTTGCACGAAAGTGGTGGTGAGTTGCCGAATTTGGTTTTTTCCGATGAGTCGCCATTTGTTATCGAGCCATATGTCAACAAACAAAGTGACCGAGCTTACTTGCCAGAGAAGTCCTTCGAAAATTTACACCTTCGGACGGCCACCAGAAAGCAGGCAGCACCGATGGTGATGGTTTGGGCCGCCATAACCTCCGATGGTCGCTCTCCGCTCGTATTTTTGGACCGTGGCGTTAAAATTAATGCAATCATATACCGTGAAACTGTCTTAGAGGCAGTATTGAAGCCTTGGGCAAACAATCATTTCGGTCGGAGATCGTGGACATATCAACAAGACTCGACACCGTCTCACAAAGCGCGCGTCAACCAATATTGGTTTAAAAACAATGTTCCACACTTCATTTCTTCGACACAATGGATTGCAAATTCTCTGGATGCAAATCCATTGGATTTCTCTGTCTGGGGTATTTTGAAGGCGAAAGTTGGCACTAAAAAATACCAAAGTTTGGACCACCTCAAACAAGCACTTCGCCGGGAATGGGCCAAAATACCGCAGAGCCACTTGCGTGCAGCGTGCGATGCTTTCTTCGGCGGTCTCAAGACCATTATTCGCGCCAAACGTGGACATATTGAAAACAACTGATACAATTGGAAAATTGATGTATTTTCCAACATTTTTTGCTTTGGCACAATAAAATTTATCAAAAAATAAATAAATTATAGCATTTTAAAAAGTTGGAGTTCGAGTCATTCATCCTATAGATGGAGTGAAAAGTGACCTCCTTGAGAGTTAAAAAAAAATTTTTTATTCAATATAGTCCCCTTTTAGTTTGATACACTTATTCCAGCGATTTTCCAACTTCTTGATCCCGTCCGAATAGTAATTTTCCGGAAGATCTGCAAAATACTCCTCCGTGGCGTCGATGATTACGTCGCGTGAGCTGAATTTTTTATTGATGAGCCATGTTTTGAGGTTTGGGAAGAGATAATAGTCCGAGGGATCCAAATCCAGTTACCAATCGACGCCAAAAGTCCGCCCGATTTCGCATCAGTAAGTCCAAACACTCTTTCGGAGTACTCTCGCGTTCGTGTTTTTGGTCATTCGCGGCACCCACGGGCAGGATAACTTTTTCATATACAGAATATTGCCCAAAGTATGGCGTGTGCGCTCAGTACTAATCTTTGTGGTATCTGCTAGCTGGCACACCTTCACTTTCCGGTCAGCCAACACCATTTTATGTATTTTTTTGACATTGTCCTCTGTAACCGCATCGGAGGGCCTGCCGCTGCGGACTTGATCGGTAGTGGAGTTGCGGCCACCACAAAACTCTCGAAATCAATATTTGACAGTGTAATCTGACGGAGCATTAGCCCCATAATGTTTATCCAACTTTTCTTTTGTTCCTTTCGCCGTTTTGCCTCTCAAAAAATAATGTTTTATGAGAGAACGAAAATCGTTTTTGTCCATACTCAACATGATGCCAAACACGTCAACAACAATAGCTGTCAAAACAAAACTAAAGACAGTATCGCACTGAAATTTGGCAGGTCTGCCTAAATATGAACGGACTTCAAGGCACCATAACCTTTTTTGCAGTAGCAGCGCATTCTGGCGGGCAAGGAGGTCACTTTTCACTCCATCTAGTACATGTTTTAACGAAAAATAGAAAAATTGTTTTTAAGGTAGTTTTCAAATCTTGTCTTGTTCAATTAAGGAATCGAAATATCTTTTATGAATCCGATATTACGAGTGGCTGCAAAATTCTGTATCTTTTGTGAGGATACATCCGAAGGTGTCGTAAGAACTGTGCCAGGAAAAATTTTAGCTTACCATGCCACTCTTGGGTCCTGTATTACCATGGTGCTTATAAAGCTTCAATGATGGTTCTCCTGCATTCCGAGAGGTCCTCACCAAGAATCGTAAACTTTTAATTTTCAAATCAATGGGATCACTTCCCTAACACCGTTCGCAGCATAGTCTCAACGATCCAATTCTACATCTACACATTAGAAGAATTATCGGTTCAGAATTTTGGAGGAACACAATCAGTAAAACGGTTGCAAGGGAAACTCCACAAGGAGGAATGATTTCTTCCCTTCTGTGGCTTATTCTTATAAACGACATCCTTGGGGCAGTAGTCTACACCACAACATAGCCATTCTTGTCATTCTTTTTTTTAATTTTTGGTGGCGGCTGAGGCCCCCATTTATTGGCTTCATACAAGCTTAATCTAACAGAAAAACTTAAGAGCTAGGGACCAAGGAAGTGATGGAGGAGATCTTCTTTCTGGCGAGGAGTGCTCCGGTGGAAATCAAAAAGGGAGAGGTCTGAGTTGACCTTTCGGAGCATTCGGGAGATTGGTTCGTAGGAGCCATAAGAGGTGCGGTGGACCGGTAGATAGAAGAGACGAGGACAACGTAGATTGCGGTGGTTGGTATTGAAGGAAATGGAGTTCAAAATGGATGCGCAGTCGATGGAACCTGAGAGAAGTCGATGAATGAAAAGAATGTCAGCAGTATTCCTACATTCGTCTAACGAATTCATATTTAGAAGTTTGAGGCGGTCCTGATAGGGAGGTAAGATTAAAGGGTCGTTCCATGGCAGGCCACGGAGGGCAAATCGGAGGAATCGACGTTGAATACCCTCGATTCGGGAAACATGAACCCGGTGAAAGGGGGACCAAGCTTGACTGGCATACTCAAGCAGGGGGCGAACAAAGGTAACATAGAGAGATCTGGTTACGTACGGGTTGGAAAATTCCTTGGACCACCGTTTAATAAAGCCAAGTGATGAGTTGGCTTTGAGGATCATCTTATCGATCTGCGAACGGAAATTAAGCTGACAGTCGAATAATAAATATGCCAAGGTCTTGAAAAGACTGAACCATTAAGAAAATAAAGTGGGGGAGGAGACGGGGTGCATTTACGTGAGAAGGTTATAAATTGACATTTGGCTATATTAAGTTCTAGGCAGTTTTTGAGGCACCAGATTGAAAACCGATCAAGGTCTTCTGGAAGAAGGGCAGAGCCATGGGGAGAGGAAATGGTCTTAAAAAATTTTGTGTCGTCAGCGTAAAGGGAGAGGGAGGAGTGTTTAATGACCCCCTCAACATCGTTGATAGTAAGAATGGAGAGAAGAGGGCCAAGATGACTGCCTTGTGGAACTCCAGATGAGGTCAGGAATGGAACAGAAAGGGCGGATCTAAACCGAACACTATACAAAATATCGGTTTACCAGTTAAGAAGAAATCCATTTTAATAAGAGAGGCTCAAAGCCGAGAGCAGACAATTTGAAGAGGATCAATTGATGAGATATCTTATCAAACGCTTTAGTGAAATCAGTTGCGATAACATCGATTTCTTTGCCATTTTCTAAGGCTGAGAGAGCCAAAGACACGAATTCAACTAGGTTTGTGGTAGTTGATCTACCTTTTACTAAACCATGTTGTCAGGGTGAAATAAAAGGCTTGCATTTGAAGTTTAATGCTTCGTATAAAATGCTTTCAAGGAGTTTGGGTATATGAGAGAGTTTAGCAATAGGGCGATAATTTGTAACTTCATGCTTAGATCCCTTTTTGTGTATTAGGATTATAAAAGAGGTCTTACAAATCTAGGGAAATTCTCCCTGTGTAAGGGGTAGACGAAAGATGTAGGAAAGGGGTAGAGACAGGTTGGAAAAGCATTTTTTAAGAAACACGGCAGGGAGTCCGTCTAGGCCAGGTACAAATTCATCTTTAAGATTTAGTAACTCTTCTTCAATAACTGCAGGATCGAAATTTTGAGTGAGAAAGGAACCAATGGGGAAATTTGGTAGATCATTGAAGTAAGAGGGATCTGGTACGAAGGAGTTGTTGGCAAATGATTGTTTGAAAAATGTAGCAAAAAACCTGGCGATAGTACTTTTGCAATTGACAAATTGAAAAAAGGACTTGGGGTCATTTATGAGATTGGTTTGTGCGCTATTCAGGTAGCGCTAGTAGAGAGAGTTATGGAGTTCAATGAAATGAAGATATATGGTATACCTAAATAATTTAAATAGTCGGAAGAAGAGTGGGTGCGAAGGAATACCGCCCATAACTTGTTTCTTTTGTTTCGTAGAGAGCGGAGTCTACGAATATGGATGGGATGTAGAAGAAGTTTTATGGCGGGAATAAGGCACAGAAAGAAAAATTAATTGGAATATTTCTTTGTAAAAAATTGAGACGGCAGCGACCAGAGATAGATTGGTAAACTCAAAAGAAGCTCCGTTTAGATAAGTATTGATTTTACGTGAAAATTGTAGGAAAATAGAATTGCGGGGGGAGGCGACTGAAGGTGAGAGTTGTGGAAAAATGAGAGAAGAAGTGGAGGATGAAAGTTATCAACAGTTGAAAGAGATAGGGGACTACACGATACTGAGGAGTTGATGGGATCAGTTGTGAAGATTAGGTCTAATTGGCTTTCCATATAGTTGGAAACGCCACTGACTTGGCATAGACTAGAGTCTGTTTGCCGATCTAAGAAGAGACATTCCTTAGTAGAAATGGGACTGGAAGCGATGAAAAAAGATAGGTCTTCAGATGGAGTCCACTTCAGCTGAGGCAGATTTAAATCGCCGAAGATAATGATATCAGCAAGCGAGTCTGATAAAGATCAAATGGTCAATTGCTGCAATAGCAAGTTGGTAGAATTCGATAGATTGCGTCGGAAGAATGTAACAACACATAACATACAAGCATCTATGAGTAAGTGTATTTTAACCGACACAAAGTCGAGCTTAGAAGAAGACGAAGCTGCTGAAGAGAGGAGTCAAAGCTATTGTGAATGGCCAGTAGGACACCTCGACAAGGAGAGTCAATCAAGGAGGGTGTGCGATCATCATCCCGAAAAACATTAAAAGAAAGAGGGAATAACTCCTGGTTTTTTATGTTGGGGATAAGATTAGTTTCAGTCAAAGCGTAGATATCAAATGGGGGAGCATGAGATTGGCGGAAAACGGCGTGGGTTTTAGAACGCAGTCCTCTTACGTTCTGGTAATAGAAGGTGAGAGGGAAGTTTTTGCAAGACTTTTTAGGGTCGAAAAAATTTATCGTGGTCAAGTCGACTGCGTTGGAAGTGTGAGACTCTTTTAGAATGTACATAGTGACGAAGTGCGACAAGATCATTTGCAACTTTTTGGGGGGCGTATTGAAAATCTCGTGATACTTTATATGAAGTTTCCTGAGACTGGTAACATCGGTAGGGAGGCCTTCCTGCTGGATAGAAACCATGACCTTTGTTTTTGTTTTACCCTCCTAGCACACCGAGTCGGATCTATCGTGCAGATAAGCGAGTTTTAGACGCATATTCTCATAAATCTTTTTATCTCAAAGCCTAGAGAGCGCATAGCGATATTCGGTGGTATCGCTAGTTTGCTGCTTTAATTTAACAGTGGGTGGCGAAAGGGGGTCAATAGAAGAGGGAGTGGTTAATGAGTTTGGTATCGCAACGGATGGGGTTTCTGAAATAGGGTTTAAAATGTGAGAACTGATAAAATTAGGATACTTAGCTCCAGTACTGAGGTCGAAATTAGGGAAAGGCATGAGTATAAGGGGTTGAGTGGTGGGAGTTTGAGTGACAAGAATTTGAGTTGTGGGGGTTAAGTCGAAAGAGACACGTTGACGTTGGGGCTTGATTTGGGGTAGAATAGGGGGAGTTGGAGTATGGGTGGGAGGCTTAAAATTAGGAAAAATCATTGTTTTAAAACTGCAATTAGAGTTGGGTTTGTTGTGGGAGGAGGAGGTGGGTCTTGGCAAATTGGATTTACTTGCTAACTTATTTGTTGCTTTAGGTATAACGGACTGCTTGGATTTATCCTGCTTCTTGGGCATATTTTACAACCATTTGCAGACACGCATCTTCCCAAGATTGAAATTGTTGCTAGCAGGATTATGGAATAACCATTCGTATTTGGCTGAAAGATTGAGCTTGAAGCTGCGTTTGCTTCTGTGGTGAGATGTAGGAAGCAAATTGCAGTGGCCAATGATAATGCTATATTTCTTTTCGAAGAAATTCGAGATCCAATCAACATCAGCGTTTGGGGGGGCGCCTTTGATAAGAAGCGTAGTGACCAATTGATTTTTCGAAGCAAGTTTATCCAGTCTACGTTGCCATTTGGCAGGTGTCCAAGTAGCATTAAAATGATTGATAAGCTTCCGTGGGGCAGCGATTGGAGGAGCTGACATAGAAGTGTTCTCTGTTGTAAAGTTGGAAGAAACTTCGCAGGAATCAGTGGGTTGAACTGTCCACAGATGACTTATATATGTGTGGGGGTGAGCGTGAATCCAGTTCAGGTTCCATTAATTCAGCCATGAGCGATGTATTATAGGGAACATTCTGGTAAGGCTGCGGGAAGTTTGGTGTATCAACGATTCTGCTGTTTATAGTTGCGATGTGATGTTCAATACCGCATACGAGTAATCGAGTCACAGTAAGTTCGTCACCGACATCGTTCACTTTATCGGAGATAACTTCGATCATGGGATCACATTTTTTAGGGGAGAGTTGTTTGTGTGACGAGGACTGAAAATGAATGTCTATGTCGTCACGCAGGGAGTTTATCAACTAGCAGGTTTTTTCGCTAAAGATAATCTGCGCAGAACACATAGCTTTAATGTCACTCAACACTTTATCCAGGTGACGTAAGGGGGTTTCTTCATTCCTGGATCTCCTGGAGTCTAACTCGATTAGACCAGCAGTTTGTTTATCCATGTGCTTTACTTTTGATTTTATTATTTACATCGGCTGAGTTCTGCACTGAGTTACGTAACTCTTCAACTCTTCGTGGTCCGAAATTCGAAATAAAAAGGAACTTAAGAAATATGCAATGTTGTTCTTGCGCTTCGCCATTAAAGCATGTCACCTTGAAATGGTACCAAACCGCTGAGGCATTCTTAAGGACGCTAAAGCGTCTTATACATCATTTCAATAATGGTACAAATTTCGCAAGTACAAGAGGTTAGCTGCAACATTTACATCAATTATTTATGTCTCAAGATCATCGCCGTTAATTTAAAATTCAATATCTCAAAGAATGCATTGAGTGCATTTTCTCTCCAACCAGGTCGCATTACTTCGCTACTGGATAACGTTAAAGGTCTGTTCACATTTGGATGACGGATAGCCATTAGCATCCAACTCATTAACTACCATAACCGCTCATATTTAGTTTTTAGCTCCGCTTGACTGGATATCTAGGACCTTCTGTCGGTATGTGCTACTTAAATAGTGAAAGCATCAGTAAAGCAAAGTGTGACCATTCACACAGAACATTGAAAGAAAATGACATCGATATGGGTTTCCTGCAAGAAACTAAGTAGTATACATATGACTTAGCAACACATGTCAGGTCCTGATTGAATCCAAGAAAAGCGACAACGTGTCATCAGAGTAATATTGAAAGGTGACCTTAAAATCCTGGCCTGTAGAGATGGTTTCAGTGTACGAACACTCCACCTGGAGTTTTTAACAGACACCTAAATCTCTGGAGACACCACACGCGGATCACGGGCTAAACTAGCAGACTGACCCTACATAAACCGTCCGACGCTAATCTTTGGTGTCAAAGCCAGAGGAATCATACACTCTAGACGTTGAAATCGCGACTACAACCCAGATCTATGCTTCGCTTCATGCATTTGCTCCGAAAGTGAACAACATGTATCCAGACGAGTCTTTCCTCTTAGCCAGCAATGTCCTAGAGACCGAAATTAAGATCCCACACCGGAACTCGGTAGTCGTCATGTCAAGATTCCACCCAAGATCTCGACTCCAATGTCCGCTGAATCCCTCCGATTGCCACAGAAAAGAAGCACATCCCACGCGGCTATCGGTATCAAGAATTTCAGGAGAGTGGTGACACCGAAATTGCAGAAAAACTCTTACAATCTTTAGAAAATGCACGAAAAGAAGTGTGGAGCCTCATCGGAAAGCTTGGTGGACCTTCCTTCCCATCACATCAACCTAAAATTAATCCAGACCTGATTGCAAATCGGGTTGTCGAGCTTTCCTAAGCACAGTCGGCCAAGGCTCATACCTAAGATATTAAGAGGCTATTAAAGGAGCTTAAAAATGAGACCTCGGTATATTCTCGAGCTCTCACCCTTACCGAACTGGAAGTAGCCATGGCCTTCTACAAGTATGGAAAAGCTGCTCTAGTTGATGAAATCTATACTAAATTTATTTCAAATTGCGGAAAAACTTACGGAAACCTGGCAATTGAAACCAGCCGGCAACGCCAAGAGCTACCGACCAATTGCTCTCTTAAGCGTATGTTATAACGATATTATCCCTTTAGAATAAGCTGGGTCCTGAAAGGGTCGCAGTTGCATTGACCGGGTACTTGCCTTAACTATCTTTATTGAAGATGGCTTTGAAAACAAACCCAACACTGGCGCTGTATTCGTAGACCTTACTGACGTATAGGAATGATCTACAAACTCTTGAAAATTGTACGTTGCAAAACAACGGCAAACCTGATCAACAACAAGCTGAGTAATCGCTCTTTTCAAGTATTAGTCAACAATCCATACAACTCAACGATGACCTTCCACAAGGATCAGTCTTAGCCCCACTTCTGTTCACCCTGCATATTCACTATATGCCAAACACCACATCCAAACAATTCGTAGCTCTAGTCTTCTCTAGAATGACTTGCGAATACTGTGCTGCCACATAGTAAGGGTCAAACGTATCTCGGAGTTGCCATTGATACGTGTAGGCTCCTACCATTTCATTGTCACAACGTCTCAGCCAAGCAACAAACTGCTTCAAAAACAAAAATCCGAACCCTCTAATCCATATTGTGGATTGTGTGCATAAACACAATCGTTCGCTGAGCCCCACAAAAAGAAATCCAACGGCGACAAATCACACGATCTTGGTAGCTACTTCACATCACCAAAATGCCAAATAACTCGTCCAGGAAATTTTTGTTGCAATAAAGCCGAAAACGGGTCATGTTGTTTGAGATGTGGCACCGTCTTGTTGAAACCACATGTCATTCACATCCATTGGATTGAGGCCAACAAAATTCGGTTAACACCTTCCTCATTTTCGAAGAAGTATAGACCAATGACACTACCAGACCATGTTGCACACCATACCGTGACTTTTTGTGGATGCAATGGTCTTTCGACAGTTACATGTGGATTCTCGCTTCCTCATAAGCGACAATTGAAATCGATTGATTTGGATCTTCTTCAACATTTTCACTAAAGGCAGCCATATTTTCTGTAAAGTATGCATTTCGATGATGAATAGGCCTTAAGTCAGTATTGAAACTTAAGGAAATACGGTTCAATACCGTGACTTTAAGAATATAAAAATATAAAATAATAAAAAAAAATATAAGAAATATCGATAAGGAAATTCAAGGGAGAAAGTACATTATACTACGAATATGTTGGAATATTTATGCGTAATATGACAGAATGAAGAACAATATACAGTGACTTACCCGAACTCAAAATTTTTAAAATGCTATCATTTTTTTATTTTTTGATAAACTCTATTGTGCCAAAGCAAAACATGTTCGAAAATACATCAATTTTCAAATTGTATCTGTAGTTTTCAATATGTCCACCTTTGGCGCGAATAATGGCCTTGAGACGGCCGAAGAAAGCATCGCACGCTGCACGCAAGTTGCTCTGCGGTATTTTGGCCCATTCCCGGCGAAGTGCTTGTTTGAGGTGGTCCCAAATTCGGTATTTTTTAGTGCCAACCTTCGCCTTCAAAATACCCCAGACAGAGAAATCCAACGGATTTGCATCCGGTGAATTTGCAATCCATTGTGTCGAAGAAATGAAGTGTGGAACATAGTTTTTTAACCAATCTTGGTTGACGCGCGCTTTGTGAGACGGTGTCTAGCCTTTTTAAAATGTCCACGGTCTCCGACCGAAATGATTGTTTGCCCAAGGCTTCAATACAGCCTCTAAGACAGTTTCACGGTATACGATCGCATTAATTTTGACGCCACGGTCCAAAAATACGAGCGGAGAGCGACTATCGGCGGTTATGGCGGCCCAAAACATCACCAGCGGTGCTGCCTGCTCTCTGGTGGCCGTCCGAAGGTGTAAATTTTCGAAGGACCTCTCTGGCAAGTAAACTCGGTCATTTTGTTTGTTTGCTCGATAACAAATGGCGACTCATCGGAAAAAACCAAATTCGGCAACTCACCACTTTCGTGCAAGCGTAGCAACTCCTTCGCTCTATCGACTCTAACTTTTTTCTGTTGATGTGTAAGATCGTATGCTTTTTGGAACTTCAATGGCTTGAGCCCAAGATCATTTCTCAGTATGTGTTGCATCCGTTCCAACGATATGTTGAGCTCACGAGCCATTTTTCTTCCACTTCTACGCGGATTTAGCTCAATTCGAGCCTTCACTTTCCGAAGCATTTCCGCCGATGTTGCTGTATTTTTATGACCACCTCCATGGCGTTTTGCAACGCTGCCAGTATCACGGTAACGAGCTATGGTTCGAGACACAAATGATTTATTCACGTTGAGGTGATGGAGGGCTCTAACGATAGCTACTTGTGGTTTTCCAGCCAAATATAAAGCAATCACACTATTACGTTTGAATTCCATCGCGGATAAAAATTTTTCGACACAACTGAGACGCAAATCGTATAAAAGACTTGTAAATAATAAAATTATCTGTCATGTGTCAAAATTTGAGCTCACTGTCATGAACGGTTTGGAAATTATAGCAGTCTGAAGTTGGTTGCAGTTCGAGTCATTCAGGGTGTAGAGGTAACAAATTTATGTAGAACTTAAGAGTTGCCATTGTGTATAATTTTTAACAGACAGCTGTAACAGAGCCAGTCTCTTCGAATTATTATTACAGGACACTCAAATGAACGATTATATCGACCATTATCTGCTCATAATGCGCGAAACGTACCTACTACAGAATCACTATTTTTGTAATAAGTTTTAACGATCCATATTGTAAAATATCAAATCTTATATTAAACAGATACAGTTTCGCATGACACATTTCGGTTTGACGTATGTCATTGAAACAGGCATGGCAAATCCGGACCACGAATTGAATCACCCTAGTAGTCTGCTATTGTACGTAAATTTGTTACATCCGTACAATAGATAAATAACTTCGGTGGAGTCCTCGGAGCAAGAGTAAAAGTTGCCAAGCATCATTAATCAACTTTTTCTTTTCCAACCAACAAAAGAAAGCTGTCACAATAAGCTTACGCTTACCAATTGAATAGGGTCCTGATCGATCTGTTAAAAGTGATAAAGCTCAAGGCGGGTCGGCTTTGTGAAGCATCAGATGAATTTGTGTCGCTCAACAAAAATATGTATATTGAATGCCTCAAATAGTAACCTTCTCTTACCACAGAAACGTTGGATAAAGAACTTGAAGTAGAAGGTATCTTTTTATTGTACTTTCTTAGAAATGTCTCGAAGATCGTCTTCACCTCCTTAGTGCGCTGTAAAAGAATTAGGATAAAATTAAAACGTATCGAAACCGCTTAATTTCTTTTTAACCAATTCAAATTGGAATTTTGTTTAAGAAAATCAATCAACCTTCAATCGAAGTCTGATACAATATAAACATTTAATGAACCCCAAAAATACGAGTAAATTGCGCAATATCCACCAACTGAATGCACATCAATCAGCGTCTTTAAAACGCCACCCAATTTCGAAAACCGATGGCAATCGAAATTTCGGCTTCCTAAACGCATGTTGCTAATTTATTTTTTTTTTTTTTAATTTCTGTCGACTCAAGAATCTCACTTTGCGCCTGAAGACACTCAAAAACCTTTAACTCTCAAGACAACGTCAACATTTTTGGTAGTTTTTCAAAAATATGCAAATAAATGTCAAAAATGTCACGCCTATACGAATAGCTATGAGAAGACGAAATCGCTTGCGTACATTGTACCAGAGGTGCGTCACAAAAATCAAATTACTAAAACAAAATATATATTAGAAAAAAAAAAAACAACTAACCTAGAATTTAAATTTTTTTTTTTTTGTTTTTTATGAAAATTATGTTTTGAACTACATTTTAGTTTGCGAGAATATTCTCGCAAAAATCATGAATGACAGCGAATTCGTGACACTCAGCAATGCTACACGTGTCCACTTTACGGATTAATAAATTAATTTGTCATTCGCACGGTGTGGCAGAGCAGAAATGATATCAAAAATTCGAAAACCATTTGCCGAAAAACGTGCAGGATTTTGTGTTTATCCCGCAGAGCCAAAGCACTCTTGGCCGGCATGGGATTTTATTTGCGGTCAAAACAAACATCACATGCGTCATTAAAAACGTTCCGTTGAGGTAACCATTTTTTTTTTTTTGAATAAATGCCAAAAATAAAAACTGAAAAAAAGATAATAATAAATTTTGAAAAAAAAAAAAAAAAAAATTAGCAACGGCTGTTGGTTTTTGCATCAATTACTTGGGCTTTGTCGGATTTTTTTAAACACATACGACTATGGTGTTTCGAAGCATGTTCGTTCCTGGTGTTCTCATTTGATCTCAATTTTAGTGTCGAATTGTCAATCTTGTTTAATTAAGAAACTATGTCGGCTTTCATTTTTTTGTTTTCTGATCTATCGGTGTGGGCAAGATATGTTTCGTGTCTGAGATTGGAACATGTGCAACATCTGTCCAAGCCATCATAAGGTGGGTCTTTTTTTGTTAAAATTAATACCCACCAGCTATATAGAGCCATACCTAGTTCTAGTACCCTTGTCCAGCTCGTCCTTTGGCGCAGAATGTCGATGGAGAACGCTCGCTGCTCCGTCAAGGTCGGTAAAGACTTAACCGAGACCGTTGTTGTCAAAAAAGGTTTCAGACAAGGTGAAGCGCTGTCATGTGACTTCTTTAACTTCATACTTGAAAGAATTGTGCGGAACTCACAACAAACACCGGAGGCACAATCTTTCAAAAGACTGTGTAAATGCTAGCGTACGCCGATGATATTGACATGCATAATTGGCAGGTCACCTGTGCCTTCGCTATTATTAGTGTTGGCCCGGATCTACCCTGGACAACTTTATTAAGCTTATTAACAAGCAGAAACTTGGAGCTAGACTTAAAAACTAACAAAGGCATTCTGAACCCAATGTGGCGAGGAGAAATTGTGGCCGGGGGAGATTTTAAAGGAGTATTGCTGCTACTTAGGCCAAAGACTTCAAGGTAGTTGCTTGTTATACGCAACATTCTAGATATTGGTTTAAAGTTACGGTAATTGGTGCGGTGAGTTCGGATAAGGAAAAGTGGGATATGTCTTAGATTACGACGATTGGAAGCGAATGAAATATTTTGCGTTATTCTCGAGCAGTCGACGTTTCTAGTCAATAACTGGTGGACATAATGTACATCAGCGACTTTACAATGTTTTTTTAGGGTATGCATGCTAATTAGTTTTAACCTATTTTCATAGGGAGGTAATCCATATGGATCAGCCCAAGGTAGACCACGAAGTCCGAAATGGATAAACCTGCGTTGGACTGCTTCTATTCTTTGAATGTGGATTAGTTTATAGGGTGACCAAACTTGGCTGCGATATTCGAGATAAGGCCTTACAAAAGTAATGTACAGAGACCTTGTAACGTAAGGGTTAGACAATTCTTTTAACCAGCGTTTGATAAAGCCAAGTGCAGAGTTAGATTTATTTATAATGCTGTCAGTATGTGAGTCGAAATTCAATTCTCTCTGACAAATTATTCCTAGATCCCGTACTTCGGTAGTGGAAGGAATAGACTCATTAGTTTCTTGGAGCCCCAAAATGTTTTGCTTCCACCATACCGAAAACTCATTTAAGTCATCTTGTCGGTAACGGAAGGCAGAAGGCAATGAAATGATTTTGGAAATTCTCATGTCATCAGCGAAAAAAGAAAAATTAGAATTCGTTAAGATGAGATTTATATATCGTTATCGTTAGGATAAAGATGATTGGTCCAAGGTGACTACCCTGAGGGAGGCCAGATGTTGTTTTAATGGGGTCGGATATTGAAGATCGGAAGAGATGACTGTATGCCACAAAATGAGGGGGAAAACCAAGTTTTTTTTAGTTTAAAAATGATAAGTTGGTGAGAAATTTTATTGAATGCCTGAAAATTGAATCGACTTCATCACCGTCTTCGAAAGCATAAAGCGTCCCGGAGACGAACTCAGTTAGGCTGGTGGTGGTTGAATTACTTTTAATGAAACCGTGAAGATAGTTGGCCTACAATACGGAAGCAGATGTTGATAGATTATGCTTTCGAAAAGTTTGGGTAAGCAAGAGAATTTTGCTAATGGCCTATAATTATCCACGTCGGCCTTACTTCCATTTTTTATGAATAGAAATGATATAAGATTCCTTCCATTGGAAATTTAAAGTACCTGTTGAAACAGACAAGTTGAATACTCGTAGAGCAGCAAGAGGAGGGCCGAGATGGATTACACACTCTTTTATTACAATAGCCGGCAGGCCATTAGGTCGGACGAAAAATCTTCTTTAGGTTAGGTTAGGTTAAACATGGATATCATGGATATGCCATAACACAGACACTAGGCAACAAAACGGGCCCATCGCGGTCTCTGTGGAACCAGTTGAATTTGCCCTCAAATGGCAAAAACCTAAACAATGGCCCTGGTGAAACAGCTGCCGCAGGAAACAATGTCCTGTCAGGATTCCTATTACTGTCCTAAGCTTATCCCTGTTTAATTTTATGAACTCCCTAGATCTTTTGCCGTCAAAGAGGGGCCAAAGGGCCTTGGGTACCCTGTCTCCTTCAAGACTTGGCCACCTTAGGTTGGCAGTCTTTGTAATTTTTTTTTTCAATAGTGCTCCTCACTATTCAAAGGGGTGGTTTGATATTGGCAACCTCATTATTGTCGAGTAGCCCTCCTTTTCTTGCAAGCTCGTCCGATTGTCCATTTCTTTTAATACCGCAGTCTCCTGGCACCCAGCCCAGTCTTGCCCGGTTCTGACTGCATAGTGCCTTAAGCAATATACGATAGCCCCTGACAGTATCAGGGTTGACGTTATGGTTCCATTGCCTTGAGTGCGGCCTGGCTATCGATGTAGATAATAATATCTCTTTCGGATACCGATCTCATCTGTATTAGCTTAGCCACCCTGACGACAGCCAGAACCTCTGATTGGAAGGCACTGCTTGCGTCTATAGACGCTATTAGCTCTGTGTCCTCTGGGAAGATGCCAGAACCTGTTCCTTCCTCTGTTTTTGAGCCATCTTTGAAAGTTGCAATTTCATTCGACCTGATTATTGAATTTTTTTGCCAGTCCTCCCTCTATTTTATGTTGAAGTCGACCAAGGAAGGAATTTCATCCGTTAGAATTGGCAGTAGCTCCGTTATCACCGCGCCATGTCCGAAACTACTGCTCTTGAAGTAACCCAGATTAGTGAGTCGTATCGCTGGTCTGTATCGTTGGTCTGTAAATCAAGCGGTGTTAGGCACAAAAAGGTGTCTAATGCTGCTGTTGAAGTGATACGGACCGCACCTGTAAGGGCTATGGAAGCCGTTCTTTTAACCGCCACTAATTTTCCGTATATCGTTTTCTTTTTTGTTGCCTTCCACTATACTAGTGCCCCGTATGTAAGTATGGGTCTTACCACCACCGTATACAGCCTATCATAGCAGGTTTTAAGCCTCAAATTTTTCCTACTGTTTTTGCAGATAAAAAGAGCATTATATGCCCTTTGGTTTTCCCCACTACTTTAAGATTCCAATTCAGTTTTTTTGTCCAGAATCACACCTAGATACCTCGCGCTGTCCGAAAGGGACAGTTCCACTACGTTGAGTTTTGGGAGTTTGAATAGCGATATCTTGTACTTTCTGCTAAAAAGAACCTTTTCCGTTTTGGAAGGGTTGACCTCGAAATCACAGCTTTTTGCCCAAGTGCTGATCGTGTTCAGGCCAACCTATATAATTTCGCTTAAAATATTTAAGTGTTTTCCCTGCACTATTATGACCACGTCATCTGTGTATGCCGTTGCACTTATACCCATTGTACTAAGTTTTTAGAGCATATCATTGATAACCAGCACCCACAGGAGTGGGGATATAACTCCACCCTGAGGGGTTCCCCTGGTTACGGACATTCTGACCCAGCTTTGCGCAATGGAACAGTTTATTTTCCTGATTGCAAGCATGTTGGAAACCCAGTTTGTTCTTTAAATTTTTCAGATACCAAAGATGTTGTTGTATTTAGCGAGATGGATGACGTCTCAGGACACTTTCTCATATAACTAAAGTAGCCAGGATCGGGTTCAGCTGATACTTAGAAAAAGATTTGTTAAAATGACTTTTGGGTCGGCAGAAGGTTCACTAAGTAATTTGAGAGTAGATGGGTAGCCGTCTGACTTTCTTTTGGTATTAACAAACTGGTAGAAGCATTTAGGATCCGAGATTAAGCTAAATTGCATGTGGTAGAAGTACTCAAGGTAAAGAGACTCACAAAGCTCAGAAAAACCATTATTTACAAATCGACAATTACTATAATCGGAATCAGATCGAGTTCTTAAGAATTTGTGCCACAACTTATTTCTGTTGCTACCCTCTTTGTTGTTCCAGGGAGGAACTGGCATGCAGTCCTTTCGGAAGGTATATGGAACCGATTGGACAAACCGGAGAACATTAATAGAAAGTTGATAGGGAATGATCAATGTTAGTTGTCAAAGCAATACGAGTAAAGTCAAAGTTAATGAGCCGATGACTCTTTTAAGTTTGTTAAAGTCGATTCTTGGCAAGCTAAACGAAAATGAATTTTCTGAATCCACACATGTGTTACCGTTTTCTTATGAGTACATAATTGACAAGGGGGACGAAGGCGGTCCAGGGTGGAAAGAAGATGATCACTCATATAAACAACACAGTTATCCGAATTGGATGTGAAGACAAGGTCGAGTTGTCTGTTCATCGTATTAGGTATTCCACTAATCTGATATAAACTTGAGTTGGTTAGGCAGTCCACCATCTATATTTCTATTTCAGAGGACGAATTAAGAGAGACGAAATGAGACCAATCATCGGTAGGCGCCCATTTTAGCTGAGGGATGTTGAAATCCGTTACTAGAATAATACTATCTTCAGGTTGTGCATCATCAGTCAGAAAACCCACAGCATGAACTACAGGTCGATAGAACCCAATTGGTTGAAATGGGTGGATGTACAATAACAACAAAGTACGTAAAGACAGCGTTTAGGGAGCGTAATGTTGACACATACTAATTCAAAATTTTCAGTGTGGGGAATGTCAACATGAAAACAGTTCCTAATTGGTAGTAAAACACCTCGGCCATTATCATGCTCTTTCAAATCCATCTTTTCGAGAAATGTTGAAATTTGGAGGAAACCGCACATAGTTTTTAATGACAAGAATTAGATTTGTTTCAGTAAGGACAATTAGGTCATAGGGAAGCTTTTGAGAATTGAGAAATACGACGGAGATTTTAGAGCGCAAACCTCTTACATTTTTGTGGTAAATGGACAGGCATTATGGACTGGAAGATACAAAATTCAGTTTGTTAGGAACTGTAGTAGTTTTTAGAATTTGCAAGAGTTCTTTGTAAGTGGAAAAGATGTTTAGAGTTGACATGCGATCATTGTTAACTTCGTAAGAAGAGATGTCGAAGAGAAGACCGTCTCGTTGAATTGAAACCATAATATTGGTTTTGGTTATGCCATCAATGCATGTAAGGTAGAGCGGAGCATTTTCATAATTACAACGGTCTCCCAAACGAGATACTACATAACGACCGTCATCATTCATATCTGAAAATTGTTTAGGGAGTTTGACAGTGGGTGAAAGGAGTGGGTTAAGGTCCTTCGGGCGAGGGTCGGGGGCAGGCGAATTAAGACAACGAGCGAATGAAGAAGGGACAAGTTGATCAAGCTCCTCTAATCTAGAATCTTGAGTAGTGAGGGGGGTTGGTAGATGAAGATGAGGAAGAGGTGGTTGGGTTTAGTAAAAGGTATTTTTTTTAGAGGTTTAGTTTTTAAACTGGCAACACTGTTTCTACAGGTTGTCAATTTGACAGTTGAAAGTTTTGCCATTTTACAAAAAACCCGTGCAAATTGTGCAAACTTATTTTGAAAACCATGGTCTTATTATGAGCTACGTCCATCTGAGCAAGTTATTGGGAACACGATGAATCGTTTTCGCACCACGTACACTCTAGTGGATAATACGCATCCCCAAAGATGACAAACAATGCGAACAGAAGAAGTTATTGCCGTTGTGGAGCGCAGTGTTGAGGTGAATCCGAATGAGTCGATTCGCCAACGTGCACAGTAGTAAGAGTTATGCCCATCCACTTAGTTGAAGATTTTACGGAAAGATCTTGGCTTAAAAGCTTATAAGTTCCAGCTAACGCAAGATTGAAACCGCGTGACCGTTATACGCGTCGCAGGTTCGGTGAATGGGCCGAAAACATGATTCAGCTTGATCCTCATTTTCAACGCAAAATTTTGTTCTCCGATGAGGCTTATTTTTGGTTAAATGGATATGCAAACAAGCAAAATTGCCGAATCCAGATAGAAAGAAGAGCAGTGGATATTATATCTGATCCTTGGATTAAGAGTTTGTGCACAGCGGGAGGCATAAAAAACCACGGATAGTGTTTGGCTGTATTAATTGCGAATTTTTTTTGCAGTTTTCAATGTTTATTTCATATCCACTTGAAATTGCCACTAAAATTGTATGAAATTCTTCAATTAATACTATGTCAATGCCCAAAATTTCGGGGACAAAGTTTGTATTATGAAAAAATCTCCGAGCAATGCTGCCATCATTTGTGTTGCCAAACCCTGCGTTTAGTTGATCAACATTAAGCCCCATTCGATTTTTGAATTCATTTTGTATTCGAGCTTTGCTTTCTGCCACTAATTTTTTGTTGTCATTTCTGGCTCGCCACTTTTTGATTGGCAGTTTATATCCAACATGTAACAGACATTCAAAGACTCTTATCCAGCAATGTAATATTGATAAACTAAGCTCTAAAGTATCGAGTTTATGAGGTTTTGACAACAGGCCGCGGGTTTTGCCACACAATTTCTCTTTTATCCAAATTGTCAATAAACAGTTGCAATGGTACCATAGAAATAACAAAAACACTGAAATCATTAGCTTCCATTCCAGCATATTTTTGTTTATATGAACTATGGCCTGAATTTCCATCGAAGCCCCACTTTGATAACAACTCTAATTTGTTCATTTGATCGTTGTTTAATTCCGGGATTAAATATTTTTGAGATTTTATCAAGCGTTCAGTGGTGTGGTTCATAAGTGCCTCAAGAGAAACTTCAGCGGAAAATGAAGATGCTTTGATACCTTCTGGATAACGGTCTTTTTTGACATTTTGAATGACTTTATATGAAGGAAACCTTTCAGGATCTTTGCTTCCAATGACATTGTACTGATGTCTCGTTAATTTTGCTTCTACGAGTGTCGAAAGGCCTTCTTCTACTAACATCTTTACTTTTTGTTTTGTTTCCTATGCTTCATAAGCTTTTTTGTATTTAGTTCCACTTTTAGATTAACGCAATACGTGTCCTAGCA
Source organism: Volucella zonaria (assembly GCA_963966105.1). Lineage (NCBI taxonomy): Eukaryota > Metazoa > Arthropoda > Insecta > Diptera > Syrphidae > Volucella > Volucella zonaria. Next base: position 233,414,604 of record OZ014530.1, on the reverse strand, counting down.
GTTTAGAGGCCAGTACATGACCTGCGGCTCTCAGGCTTATCTTCGCAGCAAACTCAAATTCCATAGAGGAAAGGACTGAAACGAATAAAATTTGGAAATTTCAAAGTAAAAAAAAAATCTTTTTATAATTCATGTAAATTTTTTTTATTTGCTTTAAAACTCTGTTTTTATTAAATTCATTCACAATTACAAAAAATAAAAAAAATTATTTGGGTTCCCATTCTTTCGTCAACTTCTTTCGAATGTCCTTCATAAGGTTGGTGACAGTTACATCCGTGATCTTTTTGGACGCTTTTTTCCATTTAGCCCTAAAGTCTGTTACGTCCTTTGCACACTGCTCACTTTTCCTCAATTTAGCTTTGACCAAAGCCCAATACCTTTCATTGAGACGGCACTGTGGAACATTGGGTGGATTCATGTCTTTTGGGACAAAGTCGATATTTTTAGCAACAAGAAAGCTCAACGTCGCATGAGCATAGTGAGCTGAAGCTAAATCTGGCTAAAATAATGTTGAACCCTCGTGTTTGCTTAAGAAAGGAATCAACCGGTTTTTTAGGCACTCGTTGATGGATACTTCTCCGTTAATTGCTCCCGTTGTAATAAACGATGAGCTTCTGTGTCCACATTGGCAAATAGCCTGTCAAACGAGATATTTTGACCCGAATTTTTCCATCCCAATAGATGTTGTTGATTGAGGAAGAATCTCAGCTTCAAACAAGTTGTAAAACTGCTCACCTGGAAGAGTAGTAAAGTCGGCTTTGACATAAGTTTCGTCATCCAAAACCAAGCACGCTTTCTTGTTGCCGATCAACTCGTATAGCTTTCAGGCTCGTGTTTTTATGACTTTTTTTTGCTTTTCAGTAACTTTTGGTATTTTTTGTTTTTTTTCGTGTTTTTAGACCGTTACGTTTTTTAGATTGTTTGGTTGGTATTACATTTCCGAGCAACATCTCTGGATGACATACGGTGGTACCCACTATTTTCCTGTCCAAATTTGTATCATGTGCTCCACTTTTAGCTCCACTTTTCAGTTTTCGCTTAACTGTCAACGTCTCCAAATATCGTTTAATAACAGAATCCACTGTACTGCGTTCTATGTTTAAATTTTTTGCGATGAAATGGTTTGGACGCGAACTACTTTCGAACCATTTGTCGATGATCTTTTTACGGCGCTCCTCTTGACTCATATTTTATAAATATTTCAAACTGCACCGAATTAAAGTCTATAACAAACTGAAACTAGAGAATATACAGGCTAATTTGGGTACAAAATGGGATTGATGATGGAGAAGTATAGCCCGTATTGAAATTTACAGATTATATTGGTTTCAGTCCTTATATCAGCCGTTTTAGATCGTTTTGATCTATCACTACATTCTTCAAAGTTCCCTTTTGGACGTCCTCTTTTGTATGGGGTTGTATTGTATTGCCTGAAACCAATTGATGTTTGCAACCACTTTTCGTTAATTTTCTTGAATCGTGCTACTTTGCAATCTGATCTGAACCATTTTTCTTTGAATTTTGAAAGAAACTGGGAAAGTGTGTGATTTAATGCGACAATCTTATCCGGAGGACAATTAGTGCGTTCCTGCAGGTCCAATTTCAAGAATTGTATTGGAATATAACTTAATTCGTGCGGTTTTTTTTTTCAAAATTTGAACGTTTACTTAAGAAAAATATGTACAATAGTATTATTCAAAGTATTGCCCATCTGAAGCTATGACTTTTTCCCATCTTTCTGGCAATTTGTGGATCCCATCCCAAAAGAACTGCGCCGGCTTGGCAGCCAAGAATGAATCAAGCCAATTTTTGATATTCTGCTCTGATGTGAACCGTATTTCAGTGAGGGCGTTCTGCATCGACCGGAACAAATCGGTTCCGACCGGTAGTCAGAAGGGGCAAGGTCTGGGCTATAAGGCGAGTGGTGTAAGACTTCCCATCCACTGTTTTCCAAATAGTTCTTAACCGGAATAGCAACGTGGGGCCGAGCGTTGTCATGATGGAAAATTATTGCCTCGTGTCTGGTCGCATATTCCGGGCGTTTTTCGGCCACTGCTCTCTTCAAACGGATTAATTGTGTTCGGTAGCGTTGTCCATTGATGGTTTCACCCGGTTTTAGCAGCTCATAATACAGCACACCCATCTGATCCCACCAAGTACAGAGCATTACCTTCATGCTGATTTGGCTGGTTGGCCGGGTTTCACATATGATTTTTTATGCTTGGGGTTGTCGTAATGGATCCATTTTTCATCACCAGTAACAATCTGATGCAAAAATGTCTTCCTTTTGTGGCGTTCCAGCAGCATTTCGGACATGCAAAACCGCCTTTCGACATCTCTCGGCTTGAGTTCATGTGGAACCCAATTTCCTTGCTTTTGAATTCAGCTGCTTTTAAACGTTGCGAAATGGCTGCTTAAGTGATACCCAAATATTCTGCGAGCTCTTCTTGTGTTTAGCAACAATCTTCATAGAGTAATGTTTCCAGTTCTTCATCTTCAAACTTTTTTGGCTGCCCAGGACGTTCATCGTCTTCTAAGCCAAAATCACCACTTTTAAATCGTGCAAACCACTTTTGGCACGTTGCTCAGCTAGCGCATGTTCACCATAAACTTCCACCAAAATACGATGACTTTCGGGAGCAATTTTCTTCTTCATATTAAAGTAAGGAAGAAGAACTCCCCGCAAAAACACTTTTTCAGGCACAACGTTCGACATATTTCAGTGAAAAAAAATTATTGTTGTTTACGCTTCAAATGAATGACATATACTGAAATGACGTACAATGACAGTAGCTTTCCAACGCATGTTCCAATGGAATCTCTTCGCATGAATTAAGTTATAGACCCAATATTTTCTCCTCCAATATTGCCCGTTCATAATGTCGAATAACTTCATCCGAGATAAAAACAAATCACTTGAGTTCGAACCTAGGGCAAAATGGGTACATCTAATAAATTCATAAAAAACAACCAAAAATCCCTTTTTTTTTTAAATTAATTTAAAAAAAAGACGCGAGTATGCGCAGCCGATCTCTTTTGAATCTATTAGCCAACAAGTGCAACTATATAGAAATGCAAATATCTCGATGTGGAACGATGTGGAGACCTACTTTAAGCTTAAGGTTTTTGAAAAGACATAAGAAATGTTAGTTTCTGGAACACACTTCCATTTTTAATTAAAACAACTAAAAACAGACACACACATTGTTTACTGCTGATTAGAATATTAAACTACACACCTGAAGCTTCCGATTCCATGTCTTGGCGATGTTCTATCTGAATTTTTAACAAAACTACCGTATTTTGAAACCAACACATTTTTTTCACTTTTGCACATCACTTTTGCAATCGTAATAAAACTGTGACTTCAAATACTTTCCAAAGAGTGGGATGCACTGACATGTTATCTAGCGGGAAACATGCAAAACATTATCATTTCTCTTATTTCATTTTTTGAATTGTTTCCAGTTTTGAGGCCGTTTTGACCCACTGTGCACCGGTTGCCATGCTCCTAATACACTAAAAAACAGCACATTTATACAAAAAAAAACACACAGAAGACTAATAAACACAAAGTAAAATACAATTTAAAACAAAAAAAAAAAACACTTGGCACTTGGGTAATGTTTTTTGATTTACTCGTTGGCCGCCAAAGTGTTAGACGGCCGCAATTTCAGCGCTTCACCCTGTTAAGGAACCGATATTACAGGTTGCATATCTTCTTTTCTTGGATTTTATTCATGTTTTATCGTCGCTTAAAGGAACGCCCTAACATTTATTTTCTGACTTTCTCAGGATAAGGATTGAAGGATGCGTAACCTTCTAAGCGAAACGACAAGCAAAACTCAGTGTGATGCCACGTTATAAATTCTAAATTTATTTGAAAATGTAATGCGAATACTATATATGCACCAAATAAGTTAATTACGTGTTCCTTCGTGGGTGGTTTTTTGTTTGTGCTTTCCAAGACTTTTTATAGCGTATTTTATTGGTTTATACAGAATGTGCTGTCTTAAACAAGGATAATTATGATTATTTGGCTTCGTTTTTACGGCCGGTTGCCATATGACGCCAAGGTAGTGTCTTCTCTGGAGAGATGCGGGCGCCGCTGTTGGTATACAGACTATACTCCTCCGCCGTCGCTCCAAAATGTAGAATCCTACCAAGTTCTACACACTTTGGTAGACCATGACCTACTCTATCTCCGTTAGTGTTACTCAGGTCTCCAATCGCGTAAATGAGAGTAGGAATTGGAGAAATACCTTACTGACAGCTAGTATCTCAATCTTACTACACTTGTATTTTCTCCCGTTTGCAACCCCGCACACACAGCTTCATTACAATTTTATAATGTGGTGGGTGGTAATTATGATTCATATCAAATTCATATTCAACGTTATCTAAAAATCGAAATGATTCATAGCAGAATACATTTTCTAAACGTTCTATTCCCTATCTCCTCCCTATATTTTGAAGACTTACCGAGTCTCGTACTCGTACATCTCAGAAAAATTCAAATACTTTCCCCCTTTCATTCAACACAATTTCAAAAATTTCACTACTATAATGAAGTGGATTCTCTCTCTATTCGCCTTCCGGATGGACGCACGGACGGATGTTGAAATTCTAGAACACGTTTATTTTCTGCAAGTGATTTAGATATGCACTCATTGCCCTAGATTCTTCTTTCCAGACGGTTGAGAACGTCTTTGGTATCGTTTTGGCAGTAAATATCCAATAAATGCGAACTATTGTAGATGTAGCCCCACAATAAAGTGTAGCGCGTACAAAAATAAAGAAAACGATAGAATTGTTGCATTCCACAGCGAAAGTTATTGCTGAATCAACTTTGGGAATAAGTGCGCAAATATCAACATACGAAATGGGCGGGAAATCTCAATTTCAAAAATGCGAATAAGTTTTACGATCATGGGCAATTACAATAGGCTCAGGTACTTGTGATTGTTGTTTTACGTCTCGTTAGTTGATATGACTCAAGAATGAATTTCTAAGCGAATAGTTGCATTTTTAAAGGTGACATGGCCAGATAAGATTGCGGTTAACATTGTACACTTCTGCAATAAATGCCGAACTAAAGCTCAATTTTTCACTGATGAAAATAAAAGGAAGGTTAAATATAGTTAAAAATTGATGTTAAGAATTGTACCACCTTGATCAAAAATTTTTCGGAATTTATTCAGAAAATTTAAAATACAAGTTTATTCATCTAAATCTATATTGTCCCCTTCAGAGTAGTCCCCATCGACTGCAACACACTTATGCCAGCGCTTGATTCAATCCTCAAAACATTTTTTATATTTTGTTTTCGATATGTCCATCAGTGCTTCCTGCGATTTTTCCATCACTTCCTCTCGAGTGCTGAAACGCGTTCCCCGTAGTGGTTTTTTAACTCGATTGGACAGAAACAAGTCACAGGGAGCCAAATCAGGTTAATGCGGTGGCTGTTGGATGGTATTTGTTGCATTTTTCGTCAAAACATTACGAATAATGATTGCACTGTGCGACGCGACGGTGCGTTATCATGGTGCAAAATCCACGAGTTTCCTGCCCGCAATTCTGGTCTCTTTCGCCGAATTGCTTCACGCAAACGTCTCATAACGCCCAAATAATACGAGTACTCTTTGTTTACTGTCTGGCCTTCTGGAAAACATTCATGATGCACTACAGATGTCACTAGTGTTTAACGTAGGTACCTGCCGTGAAGGCTCAAGCCTACGGTGCGTCTTCGCACGAGATATCAATACAATGCGTTGATAAGCGCCCTTCGGGTAGTACAAGTACTACCACCAGTACCATATTCGAAGTCGTATGTAAGGCACGACTGGTTTAGCACAGGTCGTAGTAGACTACACATATGCTAAGCCATGAGATGTCCAAGCACCATTAGTTCTGCTCTCCCCACGATTTTGGGTACAAACCTACAGCCACCACGATACTCCCACAAGGGGGCCAACTCCTAGGTCAGGCCGGAACCATAGTTCCGGGGGCTCCTGACCTCCCGTGGTACCAGAATATAGCTTCCGGTCGAGCTTCGCAACCTTGAGGTTACTTCCAGTTGGGCACCTCACTGCCCAGGACTGGCGGCCTTTGCCACTTAGGGCTTCCTTAACTTTTAAAAGGACCCACTCGCTAACTGCCTACTGCGTCTTCTAAGGAATACTTCTCTTGCAAAACTACGGGTTCTTTCGAAGCGTACGGTGTCAGTGAGAATTCCACTGACGTCGTAGGCATCACCGTTGTAGATGATGCCCATAGCATGCAAGTCCCTAACATCTGAATAATTTGGGCACTCACAGAGTACATGAAGCCAATCCTCATGGGTGGCTCCACATGAGCAGCTTGCCGCCCCACTAAGCCCTCTTTTATGCAAGAATGCATAAAAGGGAGCCATGCCCGGTTAATAAAAAGCCCAGGCTGAGGGTAAAGTTCCGTTCAGGAAAAACTGTCATGGTCAGCACATCTCTCAGGAAGCCGTAAGTAACCCTGCCGTTTTCGCTAGCATCCCACCTAGATTGCCATCTAGATAGAACGCATGCGTGTAGCAAGGTTTTACGCTGCCTCAGGGATATGCCATCCACTTCTGTTGGGGAAACCCAGTCTCGTTCATTAAGAGGGAGACCTTTTCTTATCTTGAAAGCGATACCACGACGTATCGCCTCCAGATCCCCAGAGGTGGTACTCCCAACAAAACTTGCATTGCCTCTGTGGAGACAGTGCGGCACACAGGCAGGCAACCGAGCAAGGCGACTCTTAACATGATGCACTACACCGTTGTAATCCATGAAAACCGTGAGCATTGTCTTCTTTTTTGACTGAAAACGACGTGTTTTTTTTGGTTTCGGCTCATTTGGTGAACGCCATTCACTTGCCTGATGTCTGGATTGCATTTCGTACTCATAAACCCACGTCTCGTCTCCAGTAATGATCCTTTTGATGAATGTGGGGTCGGATTCAGTCACGCAAACCATCTCTTTTGCGACGTCAATACGGTCTCTTTTTTGCATGAAATTGAGGTCTTTTGGAACCAAGTTTGCTACTACACGACGAAACCCAAATCATTAACCAAAATGTCTTGGACGGATCCATAGGCAATGTTCAGGTTCTCCGCTATCTCTCTGATGATTAATTTGCGGTTATGTCCAACATTTTTGTCGGTTTTCGATGTCGATGGTCTGCCACTGCGTTCATCATCTTCGATTGACTCACGACCACTTTTGAACCGCTCGTGCCGCTGGTAAACGACCGTTTTCTTTAGAGAATCGTTGCCGAAACACTTTTTCAACATTTCGAACGTTCGCGCACCATTAAATCCGTTTCTTACGCAAAATATAATACAAGTTCGTTGTTGCGAATTTAAACCCATTTCTAAAATTGTAAAAAATAAATGTACTCTTGGCTACGTAACTTTTGCAAATGTTAAGCTATGACGCTAAGATTCAGAGAGAATGTCAACAACAGATTTACCAACTTAACAAAAAAAAAAAAAACAGAACTCAAATCGGAACAATGGGAGCGCCACACGGTGGTGTGGTGCGGGAACTTTTTTTGATCGAGGTGGTATATCATGGCCTGAACACTTGTAGCCATGTCCGAGCCTAAAAGATGTGGTTTCTCACACAACTTGCACCAGGTGTTTGATGTGGGAAACCGTCCTAGTAAGCCCAATCTTATGAAATGCAGGCATATTTTCAAATCCTTATATATGGCCTTAGAATCAGTCAGTGAACCGATATGATTTCTTATTAAACTACACTTTCAGGGACTAACGCATGCAGTGATGCCGTGTCTACTGTCCCGACAGGAGACTACCATTATTTTGATTGAAAAAGTCCAATCTACTGTCTCCTATTGCCACAAGATATTTTCCCAAATTCTGCTGTTACATTTTTTTCATATTTTCTTATTATAGTGAAGGCCGCTTAATATAATCACGGTTAATGCTATCAACTGTTTAATGTTATCGCTTTCGTGTAGTCCCGTCCGTTCATATACTAATGAATACAAAATTAAGTTGGTTAATGTAATCAACACATCGGTTATTGTTACCACTTTTCTCAAATAAAGCATATCTACATGTGTGCGATTTATTTTACCAGGCAGACTCTGAACAACTGTGCACTATGGTTTAGTGCACTGTGAATGTAAGAGAAAAGAAACAATAGGATACCTTTCCAATTCAAAGTTGGTTTATTATCGATTTTGATTTTTTCGAGGCTACATACCTTGGCACCTTGGCATAAAAGTTGTTTTGTGTACGTTTTTGTTTTTGATTGATGGAAGGATTAAAAAAGAAAAAAACGCCACGATTTAACAATTAAAGAAAACTCGACATTTTAGTGCGGTTTGACAAACTTCCAAAAATGAGCCAGTTTAATGCAGCGATTCAGCTAAAGATTTCACAACCCTTGCTATGCAGGCTTTAAAAAAATGGACAATTTATTGCAAAATCCACAAGGGAAAATGAGAACCTCAAATCTAAACGTAACAGGAGTGGAAAAGACAGTCGGGTGGAATTAGCGTTGAAACGTTGGTTTACTGATGTCCGAGCAAAAGATGCTCGTGTAGATGGACCACTTATTCGTTAGAAAGCAGAAGATCTAGCTAGAGGGATGGTTTCATCGCTGGAAAAAATGTGAAAACATTATTTACAAACGCACTTATGGAGAGCAGAAAAGTGCAGATGCCTTAGGAGCTGACACCTGGATTCACAATGAGTGGCCGAAAATTCTTACTGAGTTTTTGCCTTCTAACATTTACAATGCGGATGAAACAGGACTTTATTTCCGTGCTTTACCCGAGCATACTTCTTTGTTTAAAAGTGACAATTCAAAGGGATGTAAAATTTCAAAAGAACGTGTTACAGTTTTATGTTGTGCTAGTATGGTAGGCGAAAAAAAAAGACTTTTGGTAACCCGGAAAAGTCAAAGTCCAGGATGCTTCAAAAACGTGGAAAAACTTCCAGTGGATTATTACGCTAACTGAGGATGACAGCCTCAATTTTTAATAACTGGTTGGTTAACTGGGACATCGAAATAAACAAAAAAAATTGCTGTCCTTGTTGATAACTATAGAGCCCATAAGATCAACTATTCCTTAAAGAATATAAAAGTCGTATTTTTACCCGCAAATACGACATCACTCATATAGCCATGCGACCAAGGAATCATCCGAACCTTAAAGGCTTACTACAGAGGAGAAATGCGAGCACGGGTTTTAAAAAACATTGAAGGTGCGAATTGGCCAAAAAAACGAATCTTTTGGAAGCAGTTCACCTCATAGCCTCTTCTTGGAACCGTGTGTCAAGTGTCACAATTCAAAATTGTTTCAAGTACGCGGATTTCAAGGATGTGAACGATGATCAACAAGTTGATGAATTCTCATGTGCAGACCTTATTCAATCTGATATGAGTGAAGCTGAATTTGAAAATTGGATGGAGATTGATCAATGTGTATGTTTAAGTAAGTTGGATTTTCTTGTATAGAAGGAATTTTATTAAAGCAGCAATTTTTTTTTTGTGTTTTTGTAGGTGCTGCGATGACGGTGGAAGAAATATGTGAATCGGTTTCTTCTCCATCAATCGAGATTGATCCAGTTCCAGCCAGTTCTGAAGAAGCGAAACCATCCAACTCTGAAATGAGACATGCTTTGGAAGTGTTACGTAGAGGAGTTTACCTACGTTCAAGCGAGTTTGGAAAACAATATGAGTATGAAAACTTTACCAACGATTTACTAAGAAAAAATTGCAGACAAACATTAATTGAAGAGTTTTACTAAATTTTAATGTGTAATATGTATACGAGTACATATTTTTTTAGATACGATAAAGGGAGTGTTATATATTCATTAATCAGTTTTCTTTAATTTTTTTGTTTTCTTATGTACAGGGTGAATGACTCGAACTCCAACTTTTTAAAATGCTATAATTTTTTTATTTTTTGATAAATTTTATTGTGCCAAAGCAAAAAATCTTGGAAAATACATCAATTTTCAAATTGTATCAGTAGTTTTCAATATGTCCACACCATTGGCGCGAATAATGGCCTTGAGACGGCCGAAGAAAGCATTGCACGCTGCTCGCAAGTGGCTCTGCGGTATTTTGGTCCTTCCCGGCGAAGTGCTTGTTTGAGGTGGTCCAAACTTTGGTATTTTTTAGTGCCAACCTTCGCCTTCAAAATACCTCAGACAGAGAAATCCAACGGATTTGCATCCGGAGAATTTGCAATCCATTGCGTCGAAGAAATGGAGTGTGGGACTTTGTTTTTTAACCAATCTTGGTTGATGCGCGCTGTGACGAGACGGTGACGAGTCTTGTTGAAATGTCCACTGTCTCCGACCGAAATGATTGTTTGCCCAAGGCTTCAATACTGCCTCTACGACAGTTTCACGGTATACGATCGCATTAATTTTGACTCCACGGTCCAAAAATACGAGCGGAGAGCGACCATCGGCGGTTATGGCGGCCCAAACCATCACCATCGTTGCTGCCTGTTTTCTGGTGGCCGTCCGAAGGTGTCAATTTTCGAAGGACCTCTCTGGCAAGTAAACTCGGTCACTTCGTTTGTTGACATATGGTATTGCTCGATAACAAATGGCGACTCATCGGAAAAAACCAAATTCGGCAACTCACCACTTTCGTGCAAGCGTGGCAACTCCTTCGCTCTTTCGACTCTAACTTTTTTCTGTTGCGGTGTAAGATCGTGTGCTTTTTGGAACGTCAATGGCTTGAGCCCAAGCTCATTTTTCAGTATGTGTTGCATCCGTTCCAACGATATGTTGAGCTCACGAGCAATTTTTCTTCCACTTCGACGCGGATTTCGCTCAATTCAAGCCTTCACTTTCCGATCCATTTCTGCCGATGTTGCTGTTTTTTTATGACCACCTCCATGACGTTTTGCAAGGTTGCCAGTATCACGGTAACGAGCTATGGTTCGAGACACAAATGATTTATTCACGTTGAGGTGCTGGAGGGCTCTAACGATAGCTACTTGTGGTGTTCCAGCCAAATATAAAGCAATCACACTATCACGTTTGAATTCCATCGCGGATAAAAATTTTGAACACAACTGAGACGCAAAATCGTTTAAAAGGCTTGTAAATAATAAAATTATCTGTCATGTGTCAAAATTTGAGCTCACTGTCATGAACGGTTTGGAAATTATAGCAATCTGAAGTTGGTTGCAGTTCGAGTCATTCAGGGTGTATTTCTTAATTCGTTTTAATTTTCTTAAAGCAGATGTCCTTATGTTACAGGCCTCTCAAAATAACAATGAAGGAATTTTTTTTAGTTGAAATACTTTCTTCTTTTTTTAATTTGGAATCTCCTGTTATTTTTCCTTCCTATACAGGAAATATTCTGTTGTCCTTGAATTTGAAAACGACAGCACAGAACGCATGCAATGTATTATGAATAATATTGTATGTAAACGGAAAAAGAGGTGTAAATGCGTTTATACCGACACTATAGCTACACAAAATTTATCTAAATTTTGTCAATAGGTCTTACTGAGTCTTTTCTCGATTCTGGTGAATATTAAAATCCTTGAAAATTAGATCTCGCATTGCTTAATTAATTTCAAAAGGCGCATTTTCAGGATTCATTCGAAACAACCTATTAGCACTTTAGCGCAAACCTAGGGCAATAAAAGAAGATCCAGAAAAACTTGGAATAAAAAGACCCTGAAGAAGGAAATCTGGCTGGCCTTAAGCTGGGAGTCACATAAAAAGCTAGTCTTCGAAACCCAGTAAAAAGTTGAGATGTTTATGCACCAGTTACATCAAAATGCTCGCAAGGTACTCGTATAATATCTGATTGACATTCAGTCAACAAAAGGCGCAATGCCCTCCCTGTATAGAAGAGGGTGGATCAGCAACCCGAATGCCGCAAAACAAAAAAAAACTACTGATCATTTACCAGAAGGACCTTTCAAGCGTGGTGATGGTGTCTAAAATCACGCACATGTCCGACAAAACTGAACTATCAACTGAAACACATTAGCAAAAGACAAGTCTTGCAAAAAGGATCGAAGCGAGCCGCTATCACACATAAAACCCCATCCAGAGGTTTGGAGTGTACTCGGCATCTAGCAGATCCACAATAGCCCAAATTTTTACGAATCCTTGAAAAGGCTAAAGACTTTGAAGTTGAAACTTCAAACCGCATATGATAGTCTTATTTTTTAAAACTTAACAGGGGATCTAAACAGTGATGATGGCCTATAGCACACAAAATTTGTAAACATCAGGGGCATCTCTAACTAAGTTATGGCAGTAATCGCCTGACACTGAAACGTTCAATCGACCTTGGTATCTTGTCTCTATTGCAAATATATCCTGATAAGTTTTTACAATGTTATACTTACACCAGAGGAGTCTGAATAAAAAAATCCGAGATGTGAGCGAAGGAAATGGATTTTGAAAGAATTGATTTACTCCTCAAAATTTTCAAATCTCTTCCAGCTGAACTCAAAAATTTAATCGTAAGCTTATCAAAAATTAGTAACAAGCCATTGATAACAAAACTGATAATAAAATATGAAACTGGGAATATTGTTAATAGGCGAACCACTAACAAGTCATCGCCTACTTTCTGGCGAACAAATAATAGTGTCCAATTCCGAATTGAACGATTTACGTTGCTCTAATAGCACGGTGGCCACTTGTCCGATTCTTCTTGGCTCGTCTTGAAAGATCCATACGTTTGCTCAATTTCAAGATAAGTTCCCGTACTGCACCGATGTTTTCTGGCACAACAACCGATTTTGGATGGATGACCTTCACGAAATTCGTCCTAGAGCGAACGACGACTACGATTGAATTCGGAAACCCATCGAAAAACCGTGGCATAGGATGGTGCTTCATCACCAAAAATCGGAAGATTTTTTTTGGCATGGCTTTGCCGTTCGCCTAGTTCTCAAATAACTTTAAATTTTGACGGAAATAGCAACACAATAAACGGGACAGCGGATGAATTCCGCAATTGAAATCAACGCTGAATTAAGATCCCGGAACAAAAGAAATGAGACCTTATTCAGGCTACTCCGACATATTTGGAGCTCAGGCCGAGGCTAGTTCAGGGTCTTGGAAAAGAGATTGTGGCGGATGAGCCCTTAATGGACCAACTTAATGGGGCTCACATTCCCGAACGGGTTACTGGCTTCGGTCTAACCGACCCCTCGAAGCAACAACAAGCCTCGGACACGGACGGATCTACTGTTGACAACTCCTGCAAAAGAAATAGGCTACGTGCAGCCACATGACTGTCGGAGGCACTGAACTGCAGCAAGGCAGGTGTTATCGTCATCCAAGAGATTCGATGGGATAGCCGGACAAAAAGAGGATGGAGAACTATTAAGGCGGGGGTGTGAAACTTTGCCGTAGCTAGCAAGCGATTCCCGTATCTCGATATTTATGAGGGGACTTGGAGATCTCCTGATTAATAAACCGTTAGTCATATAGATCAGTTTGCGATCGACGCAGGGCATTATAGATGTCCGAACTCTGAAGGAGTTTGACGTCAGATGACTACAATCACAAAAGATTACCAAATCCTATTCCGATCGAGTCTCTCTTAATCTCTTTAGAGTTCCTATGCCGCCAGCATTATGTATTGAGGACCAGTGGAAACATTGCCAAAAAGCCAGCAGCTACCACATCGAAACCCCTGGTTTGATGACGAGTGAAGGCCAGCACATGCAGCCAATCAAGAGGCATATAAGGTGACGCTGCAGAGAAGGACTAGATCTGCTCATGAGCTCTACGGGCAGGAGAGGAGAGACGAACATCGGCTTTTCAGGAGGGAAAAGAAGGAGCATGAGAAGCGCGCAGTTGTGGTAATTGAGAAATGCTACTCCAGGAATGAGATTCGGAAGTTTTACTAAAAGTTAAAAAAAAACACAAACCCCGAACAAAGGAACAGAATACTAGGACCGCTGGCGCTACTGAGGACTTGGAAGGAATATTCCTGTAGACAGTATAACAGCAATGAAGACCCAAATAGCGCTGTAAAGAAGAATGAACCTTTCAACCGCAATGGTCTAGATCAACAATTCCGTCCACCCGACCTGGATGAAGTGAAGCTAGCCATAGCTTAAGTCCAACAAAGCTGCTAGAGTAGACGACCTGACTACTGAGCTCTTCAAAACACCAATATGGTCGAACGAAAGTATGCCCGATGAATGAAGCCTCAGCATTGTTCGTCCGATCCTTAAGAAAGTGGATCCTCTGAACTGCGCCAACTACAGAGACATAAGTCTTCTTAGCATCGCCTACAAAATCTATATCTGCCGTATGGTGTGAACGCCTGAAGCCGTTTGTCAACAACAACCTGATTGGTCCATATCAGTAAAGCTTCAGGCCAGGAAAATCCACCATCGTCCAAATATTTACACTACGGCAGATCTTGGGAAAAAAAAACTATGAGCTCCAAATTGATAAACAACACCTATTCATCGATTTTAAGGCTGCAAACTCGCCTGCTTGCGCAGGATGACGATGGAAAATTCACCCTGCTCTATCAAAAAACAATTTAGAGAAGGTGACGCTCATCGTTCTTTCCTAAGTCCATCCAATTACTCGCATGATATTAACCTAATCGGAAGAAAGCAGCGCGATGTCAGTGGCGCTTTCGCTAATATTGAGACTCGGCCCTCATTGGTCATATAGAGCAGGTAAAAATCAATGCTCCGGTCTGAAAAGTCTTCGAATTCGCCACCGACTGACAGCGCAGTAGAGGAAGACCGCGACTCAGATGACACACGCAAGTGGAAGGAACCTCAGTCAACTTAGCGTGCAAAACTGGAGGCAGTTAGCTAAAAATCGAGCTGGCTAGACCCGCTTGTTGATTGAGGCCAAAATGTAGCGCCACATTAAGTACCTAAGTAAATAAGTAAGTAAAGTGAATTTGCAATACCTGGTTAATTTTGGAACGTTTATTTCATCAAGAACGCTCCAGACTGCATTTTCGGATAGGGTATGGGGTTCAAAGATTTCACTCCTTTCTCACTGAGGATTGGACAACTGCCAAGAAAGTGCAAAACTTCTTCCCTCTTTGCCATGTTGCACAAGCCACAAAGTATCAGTAGTTCAGTCATGTGTGGTATATAATTCAATTGCAAGAGCTCTCAACTTAGTTTCAGAACCGTCGCTATCTCAACAATAATGTGTTCATCACGGAAATTGTTATTTTGCTGCAAGTTGTAAATCAGTCGGCTGTAAATGATTCTATGCTACAACCCTAAAATACTGTCTACAAATCCTGCCCAGAGCAGGATATCGTCCACACCTGCGATGAGCTGGTGTAGTTTAGGCTTTTAGTCAATAGTATTTTCCAGATTTAGCTCTAGCCCACATTCAGTGGCTAGCTCCATCCTTTCATTCCGTTTTATGCTCCTTTTTTGGCAGTCTATAGTCTGGCATGTTTATAACTTTGATCAGCCTGCAGTTTTAATGTTTTCACGAAAAGTGGTGATACTCGTGTTTCCAACAAAAACATATAATTTGGCATGGTAAGTGGAGGATGAAATGCTCTCTTTAGATAGTACCGAAGTAGTTTTTCCACGGTTTCATATTGCCTGTATCCCCAAAACTTGTGCCGCGTATAAAAGAGTAGATTCCGACACAACTTCAGACACTTTATACTTGCTACTATGGTCAATGTTTTTGTTTGTGAATCATTTTCTCGGAACTGCATTTCACTTTTCTAATTTTTCCTTAAAATGCCTGTCCACTATAACGTTTTCGGTAAGATACACTCCGAGGAACTTATACCGTTTACTACTGCAATTTCCTCTCTATTAAAGTATCGCTTCTCGTTTGAACAGATTCTACCTCCACCGCTTTTGACTATCATTATCCGTTATCTTATTCAAATTCTTCACCAGATTCCAGAGTAGTCATAAAAATTATTGATCATAAGCTGCACAGATTCAAGCGGTCATGCCAGCAACACTCGAGCACAAGAGCTTTAATCAGCAGATCCGCATACTCTACACCACCGGGCAGAAAATCTACTGTATCTTCAATAAAGAGAGCAAATAAACTCGGGCTTAAAACGCATCCTTTCCTTACTCCAGACCACGATTGGAACCATTCAGATGAAACATCGCCATTCCATACAACAGCTTTGGTATCAGCATATAGGTTTTGTATAGTCCGGCCAAACTTATGTGACTACCCATGTAGTAAAGGTTATAGAGTAACGCCATTCGGTCCACTGAGCCGAAACCGGCCTAAAAATCCACAAAGCGTGCACATAGTTCTTTTTTTTTCATTAGAAATTATTCCACAATACTCTTTAGGACAAACACATAGCCAACAGTGAAATAACCCGACCTGAATCCAGCTTGGTATTCATTATCATCTAATTTGCGTCTATCCTTTCTGTAAGTCGACTGTGCAAAATCATCGCCATAAAGATTTTAAACGATACATTCAGGAAGGAAATATCTCTGTAATTTGCGGGATCCATCTTACAACCCAAAAGATAAACACTTCTTTAAACCGATGCGGCACTATTCCATTATTCATGATGTCATTGAGCAGGTAGGTCGGTCTGTTTTTAGCTCATTGTTGCCATACTTGTAGAATTCAGAGGGGATCTCATCCGACCCTTTTGTTTCGCCATCTTTCAGTCCACTAAGAGCGTCAAAAACCTCTTGAAAATGTATGGGTCTGTCCAATATATCGTTTTAGAAGCCAGGTGCAGCATATAGTATTGGATGCTAAAGCTAATGGGCGATGGATTTCACGACATTCATAATTATGCTTGGAAAATGTTTGGACGCAACTCTCCGTGGATTACATATCTTCCTCCATTTATTCTTCTGGCTGATTTCCAAAATTCTGAAGAATTACTACATTGAGCCAATCTTCTAGCCTCTACTTCAAGTTTGTTTTTCCTTTTTTCCCTACAAAGAGCCTTATAGTCTCGAAATCGGAATTATTTTAACCAAGAGAAGGATAACTATTTCACCAATTTACAACTCCTTATCAAAACGCAATTCCTTAAATTGGTTTTCAACAGTCCTTCTGCGACTGATGGTTGGGTTAATTATTCCTTTAATTATGCTGAAGCCAACTGCCTGTTGTGCTTGTAATAGTTAGTTATCTATTGTAGTTTCCTTCTGTACAAAATGCATTTAGGGTTATCCCATATTAGCCTAGGGAGGATAATCATTTCATCATGACATCCAAATCAGGAGCCAGAAGGTGGAGGTCAAACATTCACCTGCTAGGTTTCAAACACCAGCCGTCACGTCCCAAATTTCCTACGCCCAAATGGCGGCAGGTAGGGGGGCTACGGTACAGCAAGCGATTGTTGCTTCTCCAGCGCCAATGCCGAGAACAACGGAAGCTGCACCCAACATGCTTGCCATCTTGCTCGCAATCCAAGGGCAGATGGCTCAGCTGCAAAAGCAGGTGCAAGAACAGGCCAAGCGGGTGGACCAGATCTACGCGCTGCTGCCGGGCCTAACGCAACACATGTCGTAATGGGTACGCACATGGTGGAGCAATCTTTGAAGGTCCTTGCGGTAAATGTTAATTCACTGATTAGGATCGAGCGAAGAGCCGCGATGTTTAAATTGCTACAAGACCAAACTCCTGATGTGCTTTTCGCTAGCGAAACCAAGCTAACCGATAAGCACAAACTGGAGTACAATAATTATATTGTTAGAAGGAGAAACCGGCCCGGATCCGAACGTGGAGGCGGTGTCGCGTCTTCATTAAACAAGGTATAAAATTTCACAGAGTGTACAAGGGAGCGTTGCGTAGGTTCCGGGTGTTGGAGGCAGTCGTCATTTACATCCCGCTCCGCAGTGGAAAGCGGCTGTACTTGGCCTCTGTTTATGCACCTGAGGCTTCACAATCCACTTTATTCATTACAGAGCTCGACACGCTTTTTCGACTTCTGAGGCTGGAATCGGGGGAGAATTATTTTATAATCGGCGGGGATTTCAACGCTAAACACAGAGATTGGGGAAATAATTTGCCAAATACTAGAGGGAACCTACTACTCGATTGGTGGGGTCAGCACGATGTCATGTACAGACTCGGTCTTAAAGCGACGGATAACCCGTCATTTCCCAGAGGCGGGTCTTATTTGGATCTACTGCTGTACGACGAACGTATACGACTGACAGGTACGAATTTACAAACGCTAAACTGTCTGCGCACATTCGTGTATGACAGTGACCATTGCGGTTTTAGCACCGAAATTACAGTTCCCAACGAAATTGCGGAATTGGAGGAGTTTGTCCAAAGATATTCTTACAACTACAGTAAGACTCGATGGACACGCTTCTCTGCAACCTTGACAAGAGCACTCGCTTCGAACACGCTCCATCCACCGGCCAATAGGAATTTGTCAAACGAGGAGATCGACAATTACCTAAAACAAATGGACGAGACAATTAAACAAACTATGGACGCTACAATACCGCGATATCGACGTACGACTAACGAAGACCTGTTCTGCAATCCTACTATTGACGCACTGCACCGACAGAAAAGTAGACTTCTGACAAGACTCAAAAACTTGTACAGACAGTTAACTGACAGACAAGACCCGGAGATTAGGACACTGAAGTCGTCGATTAAAAACCTTCAAATGTTAATAAAAGAGAATTACAGAATTTCTGTAAGTTCGTATTGGAACAACAGGGTTCGGGCTGTAAACACCAGCAAACCGAATATGTTCCCGCAAATAAATAAACTATTTCGGAGAAAAAATCAGAACGACCTTCAGTGTCTTAAAATACCCCGGACAACAGACAACGAACAGTTACTTACAATAGCAGGTATTGATCCAAATGAGGCCGCTGATGATGACGACTTCTTTGTGATCGAGGATCCACAGGAGAAGGTTGAGAAAATAGGAGCGACTTTCCAGGAAATATACAAGGCCAATGATACCATTGGACCTAATTATGACCTGGACAATCGCGTCTTGATGCACGACTTCTTCATTCGAAATGAAGTAGAGAACTGGCGATCCGAGGGCTCTGGTTTCACCCGGTTCAGCGAAGAAAATATGGCAAATAATGTCATCACCAGAGAGGGTGACCTACCCCCGTTCATTTCGAAGGAAGAGCTCCATGAGATCTTCGACACAATCAGGGCTAAGAAATCAGTGGGGACCGATGGTATTCCGAACATCGTGCTTCGACATCTTCCTCTAGAAGCGGTGGACATTTACACCACCCTGTTTAATAATGCAATGAATAATGCACATTATCCAGCGCATTGGCGGTGGTGCAACCTATCCCCAAAAAGGGAAAGGATATATCCAATCCGGCGAATCTCCGGTCGATAAGTCTCCTTCCGAATATCAGCAAGGTGTTTGAAAAAGTAATCAATAGAGCTCTGTCTAGGTGGGTTGAGGACAAACATATAGTTCCGGATAATCAATTCGGTTTTAAGGCGGGACATGATATCTCACATGCCGCGTCTAAACTGGTGTCCGATATCCAATGGAATAAAGGCAAAAACCAATGCACTGGTGCCTGCCTTGTTGACTTGGAGAAGGCCTTCGACACTGTATGGTTAGAGGGTCTTTTCTATAAGCTGACTAGGCTGGGGATCAGTAAACCACTCTTGTACATTCTTTTTAATATGCTAACCAACAGACAGTTCATCGTGAAAAATGGCGATGTGACTTCTGTTGGAATATTTCAAATTAAAAATGGTCTTCAGCAAGGCGCGGTCAATTCGCCGATCCTATTCAACATTTATACAAGCGACTTGATAGGTTCACTTCCCCATATTATTGCGTACGCAGACGATTTGATAGCGTACAGAACAGGTACAAAAATCGAGGTCATTAATACTCTCTTGCAGCGTGATTTCGATAAGATAAGACGATTTTGCGATGACTGGAAGTTGAAAATCAACTTTCGGAAGTCGGAAACCATTCTCTTTAGGACGCCGTTGTCTAGAGCCTCTAGGGATACCAGAAAAAATTGGCGTAAGTTCTCGATCATTGGACAACACGGACAGCCTCTTGCCTGTCGAAATGTAGTCAGATACCTTGGGATCTGGCTAGATCAGTTTCTGTATTTTGACAAAAATGCCAGAGCCAAAGGCGCTTTTGCCCTTACAAAGAGACTGTTTTATAGCAGCCAACTCGATGCGAGGGTAAAGGTAATCTGATACATGGCCCTTATCAGGCCCATGCTGGTATTCGGGTGCCCCGTGTGGTTCAATGTACGAGCAAGCTTAATGGAAAAGATTCGGGTGTTTGAGAGGGCTTGCCTCCGCTTGTACAGAACACCAGAGTCGGAGTACAAAAAATTTTATCGTAATGAGGTCCTTTACAACAGGGCGAACCTAATACGAGTGGACAACTTCGTAATTAAGCTGACTCGAAGGCACATTGCAAGAGCAATGAACTCGACGAACAACCTGATATCTGGGGCTTACTACCCCAACTACCTTTACCACGAGACTGTGCGCTATGATGGCTTCGTTCCACCGGAAGCATTCCTCTACCTAGATCAGATAGGGTTGATCCAGGATAGATCAGCGGTCCCGTTAATCTACCATGTCGCTCGGACAGCTGAGGACAGGCGACTCAACTACAACAGAGACGTCGCACACGGCAGTGTGGATTGTCTGAGGTTCAGTAGGGCGGTGGGGAATCGCGATAAGAGGGATGTCGTTCGGCAGCACCAGCATTTCTGGTGGTTGAATGATGGAGAAGATGTTTCGTCGTCGTCGTTTCCGTCAATTACTGACCAGCCTCACTAATGGGGCAGAGCTGACAGATCTATTTGCTCTGCGAATAGCGATGGCCAGCTTACATAGGTTTAGGTTAGCATTTAAGAAATATATACATATATTAGTATATACAAAGGTATATACTAATATATGTATATAATTGTGTATTATATATATGTGTGTATATTGTGTATGTAGGTTAGGTAGACTAAGGTATATTTTAAGTTAGATATTAAGTTTTATAGAAAATTAAGTCCATATGCTAAGTTTTTGTTAACAATTTTTTTCTTAGCCTTAAGTATACAAGATATATATGTAAAAAAATAAATGTAAATAAAGTCGAAAGACATAAATACAAAAATTTAGAGTAGCTTAGAGTGCCTGTGTGGGGCCAGTAAGTTAGTATAAGATTGTTAAGTAATTTTAAGCTAGCATTTAAGCATTTTTTGTTAGTATGTAAGGGTTAATGATTAAGATAATAAAATGCATTTAAAACTAAACTCCAAATCAGGAGCAGGAATGTGTTCAAATTTGACCACAACTGGGAGATGATCAGAGTATGGAACTTGCTTTACTCTAGATTCGTTATGTAGGCAATCCAATATCCTCCTATGATATAATACAGTAATCAATGACAAATCTAGGACTTAAAATTCGGCACCATGAAAGTCAAGGCCTCCCGGACTGCGGCCCAAGATCTGATTTGAAAGAGGCAGACCCACTAGCGTGAGCATCATTGTGGCTATGCTCATTGTTTAAACCTAAAGTTGCAAGAAGGGTCTGCCACTAGTTGGTTGACCCGATGTAGAATTACAATAAGTACTGGGTGCCGTGACCTTAAGATCCGCCTCGACTGAAACCAAAGCTGGAATTTAGTGGGCTCAGCGCAATTTTCGAATTGAAGTGGCGGTGAGCGTTGGCCAAGCGTCTATATCCTGACCCCCATGGATGTAACGCAGCTAGTGAACTTAACTTTTCTCGACTGGTGTTTACATAAAGCACATACTTCGCATGACTATAAATTGGAATGTGTACGATAACCTTCAGGCGTACGGGAGCTACGAGTATGACATCAACCAACAGATCGAGTACATAAATGATTCCGTCTGAGGAACCAACGATAATCTCCTTGCGAGAAGCTGAAAGGCTAATTGAAAGGGAGTGAAATAGTGGAATCGCGATCTGCTTCTTAACCGGAGGGCGGTACGTAAACAACATGCTCGGGCTGCCAATGCTGAGAAATCGACGTAACTGCCTTGCTAATTTTAAGGACATGATAGGTAGTACAAATTTTTTTTCGGGATAATAGGAATGACCCCTGGAACAAATTGTATAAATTTTGCAGGAATACTGAAAGGAGTGCTTATATCGAGGGCGTTCGTGTGAATAACACTTTCTTATCCAACTGGAGGGATTGCCTGAGTGGCTTGGTTGGCGAGTTCTTCCCCAGAGAGGAACGTTTTGAGGCCCCCTCTGTTGAGGAGCCTCCGGTTCCTCCTGTTGAGTACGGTGTCTCACTTGTTCGATTCAGAAGATCTCTTGGAGCGAGTGGAATGACTGCAGAGATCATGAAAACCATGTAGAAAGCCATTCTCGTGTGCCTGGTTCGCATTTACAGCAAGTGCATTGCCCGAAGCTATTTCCTTTCAAATTGGAATTAAGTGAGGGTGGTTGAACTACTGAAGTCTTCCGATAAGGCTAGGTCTGCTCCTAGATTACATATATCGGAGTATTAGCCAGCTCCCGGTGGTTGGTAAAGCACTGAGAAGGGTCATAGTGGAAAGACCCTCAGATAGGATCGACGAGCCGATCCCTTCTATCCAATTTCGCTTCAAAAATGTCAGAGATGTCGAGAACGTATGGTCTCTTGTTAAAGACTGCGTCCAAAATAGCTGTGTCAAGCATATTTTAGACGACTTTATCGATTTTAATGGCGCCTTTGACAATGTAAAAATTGCGAAGCATTCTGAACAGTTTGAGCGAGCTGGGCTGCCTAGGAAATCGGCTTATGGGAAAGCTATTTTTCTAACAGGCGCGCTTTTGTAGAATCGGATTAGCGTAGATGTAGAGCTGCCTTCAAGGATCGATCTGTGGTCCATTTATATGGAATCTTATGATGGATCCATTTCTGCTGCAATTATTTTTACGGATAATGTACTTCTCATTCTCAAAGGTCAATTTTGGGCTGAACTTGAAAGAACAGAAGCGAGAGTACTACCAATTGTCGTCGGATGAGGCGAAAGTGTAGGTGTCAAAGTATTTCGGAAGGAAATTGTGGCAATTTTGCTTCACCGCTCATTGAAAGCAGCCCTTCGACCTCCCACAATACGCCAGAATGGTGTTGGCCTTAGATACGTGAACAATGCTCGATAAAATAATATCTGAGGTGGGTTGTCCGATTTTGGCTTGCCAGAGAGCGGCATTGCTTGGCTGCTTACCAGTTTGTCGAACCGTGTCAGTGGATGTATTGCAGGTGTTGTTCGGAGTGCCTCCCCTTGCACTGGAAGTGATAAGTCTATGTATCGCCTTCAGGGTTAGAAACAGACTACCGTTGAATAACTCTGAATGGGTATCCTACATGTAGGTGGAAGATTTGTCCCTAGGGAATGTAAGGTCCTGCTTTCCGAATATGTGCGGTCTAGATGGCAATCTATTGTAGATGGGACATGAGCGTAAAAGGCAATGTTACTTACAACTTCCTTCAGTACGTGCCAACCATGAGCGGGCTACCAGAGCTGAGTTTCAATCTCAGTCTGGACTTTGCGCTACTGGACATGGCTCCTTGAATTCGTTTCTGCATAAGAGAGGACTTAGCGTGGTAGTATGTTGCCCATACGGAGCTGCACTTAAGGATTGCTCGCATGCTCTATGCATGTGTCCAAGCTACTCAGATGCTAAGGGCTTAGCGAGCTATGGGCATCATTTATAATGAGTCCATAACGAGATTTTTAGTAGATGGAACTTTGTAGATAACAACGTTGAACTACAGGCCGCCAGTCCTGAGCTGTAAAATGCCCCACTGGAAGTGACCGCCAGGTTGCGAAGTTTGCTTGGATTCTAAATTTTGGTATTTTGGTATCACGGGAAGGACAGTAGCCTCTGCAACTGTGTGAAATAGGCCCCCTTGTGGAAGTATCGTGGTGGCTATACCCAAATTGCGGGGAGAGTAAGACTGGAGTTTGGACATCCCATAGTTTAATATAGGTTGCAGTGTGCTACGGCTGGTATTCAGCCATTTGATGGCTATGGAACTGATGTGAAGTTACACTGAAACCGGGTATCATGACCCATAGAATGGCTGAGGTATTAGATAGGCCTCAACCCTTCACCAAAGTGGAAGTTCGTACGACTTCGAATCTGGTACTGGTGGTGGTACTTGTACTATTCGTATGTCGTACGAAAACATACCATAGGGTTGAGCCTTCACGTCAGGTAGCTACGTAAAATACTGGTGACATCAGTATACATCGCATAATGATATATAAATTCAGCTGAAATACAATGTAAATGTAAGTGAAAATAAATCGAGGAGGGCCGAGCGATTGTGGTGCATACTCGTTTTTGACAAAATGAAAGAGTCAGGTTTTTTGAAAAACAAAAAAACTTAGGCAACGGCTGCTGAACGACTTCTAGCGAGGAATGTTTCCATCTCCACTACACAAGAGTTTCCTAAATAGATTCCAAAAAGACGTCACATCAACCCAGCCCGGTCAGATTCTTCAAAAGTAAAGGTCTAATTACTAGAGAGAAACAAGGTACTCAAACTTTTGCATAATTTCAAGCTGGAGAAGGTGAATGTATGTACTTATGTAAATATCTCCGTCCTTTAGAGCTCAACAGGCGATCAGCATGTTTATTGTGAAGGTAAACCGGTGGAAAGGGCGGGCATATCTTTTTATAATACACCGCCAGCGATTCCATGTAACAAGTACTGGGTCTATAACTGCGGTTTGCTAAGAGATGGCGTAACTTGTATTATTCCATTGCAACATGCGTTGGAAAGCTACTGTCATTGTACGTCATTTCAGTATATGTCATTCATTTGAAGCGTAAACAACAATAATTTTTTTTCACTCAAATATGTCGAACTTTGTGCCTGAAAAAGTGTTTTTGCGGGGAGTTCTTCTTCCTTACTTTAATATGAAGAAGAAAATTGCTCCCGAAAGTCATCGTATTTTGGTGAAAGTTTATGGTGAACATGCGCTATCTGAGCGAACGTGCTAAAAGTGGTTTGCACGATTTAAAAGTGGTGATTTTGGCTTGGAAGACGATGAACGTCCTGAGCAGCCAAAAAAGTTTGAAGATGAGGAACTGGAAGCATTACTCTATGAAGATTGTTGCCAAGCACAAGAAGAGCTCGTAGAATCTTTGGGTGTCACTCAAGCAGCCATTTCAAAACGTTTAAAAGCAGCTGGATATATTCAAAAGCAAGGAAATTGGGTTCCACATGAACTCAAGCCGAGAGACGTCGAAAGGCGGTTTTGCATGTCCGAAATGCTGCTGGAACGCCACAAAAGGAAGTCATTTTTGCATCGGATTATTACTGGTGATGAAAAATGGATCCATTACGGCAACCCCAAGCGCAAAAAATCATATGTGAAACCCGGCCAACCAGCCAAATCAACGGCAAAGCCGAATATCCATGGCGCGAAGGTAATGCTCTGTATTTGGTGGGATCAGATAGGTGTGCTGTATTATGAGCTGCCAAAACCGGGTGAAACCATCAATGGACAACGCTACCGAACACAATTAATCCGTTTGAAGAGAGCAGTGGCCGAAAAACGCCCGGAATATGCGACCAGACACGAGGCAATAATTTTCCATCATGACAACGCTCGGCCCCACGTTGCTATTCCGGTTAAGAACTATTTGGAAAACAGTGGATGGGAAGTCTTACCCCACCCGCCTTATAGCCCAGACCTTGTCCCTTCTGGCTACCATTTGTTCCGGTCAATGCAGAACGCCCTCACTGAAATACGGTTCACATCAGAGCAGAATATCAAAAATTGGCTTGATTCATTCTTGGCTGCCAAGCCGGCGCAGTTCTTTTGGGATGGGATCCACAAATTGCCAGAAAGATGGGAAAAAGTCATAGCTTCAGATGGGCAATACTTTGAATAATACTATTGTACAAGTTTTTCTTAAATAAACGTTCAAATTTTGAAAAAAGAATCGCAGTTATATACTCAATAGAATACGGAGAATACTCGGCAAGTTGGTTAATCTCCCGCTTAAAGTTCGGATAATCAGCTCAAAAATGAGTTAAACATCTGGCAGAAAATGTTAATGGTTAACGAAAGAACACCTGCAATGTGGCTTCTTTTGAACTGGGTGATAAGCGAACTACAGCAATTTCAGCTAACGGCTGCAGGATGATTTTCTTATAAGAAAGACCTTATTTTCGCTGTCCCAGTAAAGAATCTCAATATCTTAAAACAACTCTTACAATACCCTCTTAACAATGCAAACAAATGTCTAGATCGATGTGGATTGTACCCTAACATGGCACTCCCTCTACAATCTTGACATGGTAAATACGAGTATTTCGGTTCTATTATATATTTCCACATAACTTACTGGCTACCCGCCTCAGGCATAAGAATGGTGGTTACGTACAGTGTAGTTGTCTGATTGACTACTACTAAAGCGACAAATGGTGATAAGGTAAATAAAGTCCAACGTTCATTTTGTTTACTTAAAGCGCACCACGTTGAGCTACTGCCTTCGCAGCACTAGACATAGATTTTCGCCGGACAAACATTATCATTATTAATAGCAAATATGTACCAGCCCAGCTATTGCTCCTCGAGTAACTTCACGGTATAAGGCAACTTCCCACTCGGTAGTCCTTCATACTTGAGCATCCTATCAGGAAATAAAACTAAAAAAAACCCTAGTTACTGTTTAATACAAATTTTCAACTCACCACTACCACATAGTCATTCCAGGAATAAAATGCACTCTTGGACGAAAAATCGATCAACACTTACATCGACTGATCAAAGAGGAATAAAAAGGCAGGTCTTCTTAAACACTCTTGCGAATTCCAGACAAAAATAAGAGCAAAAGAGAGGTTTCATCTTGGGAAACCATGATATATGTGAGAGATACGAGTATCTAAATTTGGCGATCATTTCTTAGGTAGACCGCAGAGCAGTTCAACCTTCAGCTTTAAAAGGTCTGAAGCTATAGTGGCATTTCAAATATACCGATCGCTACATACAAAATTTTAAGTAGACAAGAATTTCAACGCTCTAAGAATGTGACTACTTTGAAGACGCTCATCACTCGGCTCTTTATGTAGACTTAAACAAATTGGCACAAGTACCTTAGACGAGTAGACGGAGCAGGTTTTGGCCTTTCTTCTCAATACCTAAACGTAGCTTGTAGTATCCCAAAAAAGAAAACTCCATCTGAGAATTTTTAATAAATAAAACTTGAATAATCATCTTGAAAATGAGTAGAAAATGTACAAGATAATAACAGCCAAGGCTGAAGAAATAAAAGGATCAAGCTAGTACTACTGACTGTTATATGGCAATAAAAACCACAAACATGAAGGTGCTACGTTTACCGCTTTTGGTTGTTCCATTTAGTAGCCACAGTCCGAGTGAAATATAGAAAACCTGCTACATCTAACCTCTTTTATCACAAATTTTGTCTATCGATTGCCGGCTTATGTCCGTTAAGGTATTTTGGAATCCTTCTTCTTCGTCCACTATCTCATTCAAGGCCCCTATCACAACCACTTTTGGATTCTCCCAGCATCTCGAAGTCTATTTTCCAGTTGTTATAATTTAAGTACGACAGCAGTATATTGAATATCTTTTTGTCAAACTCCACACTCCATCTTCTCGTTGGTTTTGAACCCGCAGTCCATATCCTTAAGATTTTTCCTGAAACCAAAAAAGCAGCTTCCACTCGCTCATCCTCTCTCAAGCAATCTCGATGCCGCAAATTTCTTTTCAAAATTACTATACCATATTTGCTATCTTTTACAAATGTTTCTTATAAGAACATAAAAGCGGATTGATCAATAAAAATATTAACACATGGGCTAACAAGTCCGTGCCGTTTCTAAGAGAGGGAACCACTTTAATTAAATCCATACTATTTTCAATTAGTACCAATCAAAAGATACGTGTATAAATTTGACAGCTGTCGGACGATTAGTTCTCGAGATATAGCGTTGTGAGTGAAGCAACTTTTGTTATTCTGAAAAAAATGGATTCAGAGGAATTTCGTGTGTTGATTTATCATTGCTTTTTGATGGGAAAAAATGCAGCCGATGCAAAGAAATGGCTTGATAAGTGTTACCCGGACTCTGCACCTTGCGAACGAACCATTCGCAAGTGGATTGAAGTGGTCATACAAGCACCGAAGATGATGCACGTAGTGGACGTCCAAAAGAGGCTGTTTCAGATGAAAACATCAAAAAAATCCACAAAATGATTACGAATGACCGTAAAGTGAAGTTGATCGAGATAGCTGAGGCTCTGAGGATATCAAAAGAGCGTGTTGGATATATCATACACGAATATTTGGACATGCGAAAGCTGTTTCAAAGTGGGTGCCGCGTTTGTTCACAGTCGACCAAAGACAACAACGTGTTGATGATTCAGAGGAGTGTTTAAAGCTGTTCAACCGCAATAAAGCCGAATTTTTGCATCGGTATGTGACAATGGATGAAACTTGGCTCCATCACTTCACACCAGAGTCAAGTCGGCAGTCAGCTGAGTGACGAGCAGGCGACGAATCTCTTCCTCGGCTGGCAAGGTTAGGCATCCGTATTTTGGGATGCACATGGAATAATTTTCATCGACTATCTCCAAAAGGGGCAGACTATCAACAGCGACTATTACATTGCGTTGTTGGAGCGTTTGAAGGACGAAATCGCAGAAAAATGGCCGCATTTGAAGAAAAAAAAGTGCTGTTTCATTAAGACAATGCACCGTGTCACAAGTCGATGAAAACGATGGCAAAATTGAATGAATCCGGCTACGAATTGCTTCCCCACCCACCGTATTCTCCAGATTTGGTCCCCAGCGACTATTTCCTGTTCGCAAACATCAAAAGAATGCTCGCCGGAAAGAGATTTAAAACCGAATCGCCGAAACAGAGGCCTATTTTGAGGCTAAACCGAAATCGTACTACAAAACTGGTATCGAAGGATTGCAAAATCGTTTCAATCAGTGTATCGCCCTCGAAAGCAACTATATTGATAAATAAAGTTGAATTTTGCAAAAATTTTGTGTTTTACTATATATAAAACGGACTTTTCAGCCCATGTGTTATACGAGTATAAGATTCATTAAATACGGATTTCTTGCTTAATCCTGCTACGTTATACTATAAAGGGGACTTTCATTAAGCACTTCCTATCTTTAAATTTAAATAAAACAAAGTGTGTGTGAGATATCATCGAAATTTTTTATTCGTTTGAAGGGCCTAATGATGCCATTATGTATGGAATATAACATCGTTCAAAGGTCAGCTTTTAGCGCACCCGAAATGTACAATTTTCCAAGACTCTGGCGCATAAATCAGGCTGAATTTGACCGATGGCATGGGTTATGTTGGCTTCGAGGGCCGCTGTGGTTTGTGACTTATTCGCGTGGACCTGGGACTTCAGAAAATCCCACAAGAAAAAGTCTAACAGGGTCACGCACAATCTCGGTGGCCAGTTCACATCACCTCCACATGAGATGGCCATGCCCTCGAATCGCTTGT
This sequence comes from Volucella zonaria, assembly GCA_963966105.1. Taxonomy (NCBI): domain Eukaryota; kingdom Metazoa; phylum Arthropoda; class Insecta; order Diptera; family Syrphidae; genus Volucella; species Volucella zonaria. The sequence continues at coordinate 233,385,140 of OZ014530.1, read as the reverse complement.
GCAGAATTTTCAATGTGGCGTCAGCTATGAGGCACGTAATGCCGTCCTGTTGAAACCACATATCGTTGGTATCTATATCTTCCAATTTAGGCCAAAGGAAGCTGGAAATCATCGACCTATAGCGCTCGCCGTTAACGGTGATGGCCTGGCCAAAGTCATTCTCAAAGATATATGGGTGGATGACGCCTCCAGCCCAAAATCCAGTGACTTTTTCGTGATGCATTCGACGCTGTTGGATCTCATGTGGATTGGTGTCGTCCCAAATTCGACAACTTTGTTTGTTGACGTACCCATTCATCCAGAAATGGGCCTCATCGCTGAAGATGAATTCTCGATGAAAATTAAAGTCAGTTTCCAACTGCTCCAGAGCCCATTCAGCGAATTCACGTCGTTGTCTATGGTCGTTTACCTTCGGCTCCGAGATCAGTTGAATTTTGTACGGATGCAGACCCAAGTCACGGCGCAAAACTCACCAAATTGTGGTCTGAGAAAAAACGAGTTCTTGTGAGCTGCCTCGGATTCTCGTGCACACTCTCACGGACAGTGGCAGATCTTGCGTTTCGTCAACGTACGGGTGTTGGTTTATCGTTTACTGAACCAGTGGACTCAAATTTATCCACCATACTGCAAATAGTCCTCTCGGTAGGACGATTATGGCGACCGTAAAACGGGCACGTATTGTTGAATTGTTGTCCATGGTGATTTTGCAAAACTGACTGAATAAATGACAGATGTAGCTCCAACAATATGGCCGCTATCAACTGTCAAAGTTCGGAAGTCCCTATTGGAAGACCCTTTATGATAAAATTTTTAATTCTTTAAGCTTAAAATTTTAATTTGGAAAACTATCACTTAAATACTATTTTGAGGCACTGGGCAACTCCATTGTGTTTGCACTATAGACTTGCTTGCTTCTGTGAGCATATTCCCTGGATAATTACCACAGAGTACCTGCCCTCAATATGCATATTTCGTTTGTGGTTCCAAAGTGACACCTGCACACCTCATACACATGTCTTGGATCTCCACGCTTATGCTCTCCAGCAACCCAGGACTACTCCTAATTCAGATAAGCCGGCATCCAAGCAACGACTATTTGCATATTTCTGCAACGATTGACGGTACATGCGAGTATGCACGACTACATATATGCTTTTTGAACCGTTGCCATTTTTATGCATGAATTCATAAACTCCTCCGCCTAGCCAATCCACCATCTAGGCAATAAGACACAATTGAATGAAAAGGAAACCACCCGCCGGGTAAGATACAGGAAAAGATTTATGAAATTTTCTCTGCATGGGGGACATGATTAGTAGTGCCACTGCTGCTGCATAACAAAACCAAACAAATATTCACCTTGGCATTGCGTCAATGAAAATCTGAATCTAAAAATAAGCCCATTAAAAATAAAAACTAAAAACAACCAATTTCAATCAAAATTTATTAATAGAAAAAAAATCGTCTAAGTGGTCAGTGAAACTCGTTGGTCTTGGGAGGAATGCAGAGGCAAACGCAAAAACAGAAGCAGAAAACTACTGCTCCTCTAATTGAATTCGAGTTCTTTTCTAGCTGCACGAGTGGTGCGTTTGTTTTATTTTATGACCACGAGTAAGATAAAAGTCGGTTTTTCGCATTTTCATATTTTAACACTTACTTAACGAGACCATTAAGAATGCGAGGAAATTTATTTTTAACACTTTCTAGTCTCTCCATGCGAGTAGTACCACTTTGGATGCAACCTCTGCTTAATGGAACGAGGCGTTCACATGAGTATCCCGCATTTTCGCCCCGAAAACCGTGACTCAGTTCGCATGGAATGCGCGCAGATGTTTAGTGAACTTCTAGGCATTATCGTCATCAGTTCGAGAAGTAGGATGGTTTTATTAACAGAAATTTTGAATATTTCTCCAAAATGAATAATGGGGTGTATTTGTTGTCCTATAAAAAACCAGCATTCAAACATGTGGCTGTGGGTTTTTTCTGTGACGCAATTGATCTGTCAACACCATCCACTTATCATACATCACATAGGAACATTTGAAAGATAAGCGGAAAAGAATTGTGACCTGAAATGTCAAAATTCAGTAAATGACATGTGTCAGGTATGTCCAACTAACGACCTTAGATGTTAGAATACGGCATGTGCTATTATCACACAAAAAAGGAATGTTTTTCTCCAAATATTTTCTCTTTGCCAAGGAGATGTCAGTCAATTGGGTAGGCCGTGACTACGATGATGGACAGATGTGACGTGCCTTTAAATTGCCTGTACCTACTTTATGACGTTGTTATGATACTTTAACCGCATACATACCTAGCAATTTTGTATCTATCAAATTTATTTTATTACGACATTAAAAATTCCACTCAAGGTTGGTGGTTGTAGCAATTTTTTGTTTAGTCCAGTAAACATGATGCCTTGCGTAATATTATCGGGGAAAGTTCTTGTTTTTTTTTTTTTTTTTTCGAATACCGGAAATAACTAGCCTTGGAAATGACGCAGCTGTCGTATGCAAATTTGTTGGAATTTATTATTATTAAATTTTTTATTCACAGTACAAAAGGAGCTGTAAGAGAATCTACTGCTTGGCCATTTAAAGATTCGTAATCTTGCCCTGCCTGTTAAGCTTTCAGATGTCGAAGCCGACTCAGACTTATGAGAGATGTTCAACGCATCTCCTGCGTTTGAACAAAGTTACGACAATTTTAAATATTTTTAAATTTCGGTAAAATTCCCATTGCCTACTATTTATCTCAAGCCTGAGCTTGTCTCTCTGTCGTCAACGAAGTCCGAAGTGTGGATGACTAATAACTTTAAAGTCGCATACTACCACAGCAGTTTTAGATTTCTCAAAATAGGAAATATGATGAAGCAACATATCCGCGATGAGCTTACTTCGACTTAGTTATATGTATCTTTTATTACTTATTTTATGACTTTACTTCTTGTTGTGTACTCGATCAACGTAACCCCCCCTGCATGGATTCCTGCTTGCTTTTCGTCTGAAGTCGCAGTTTTAAACCTTCGCCACCGAGCTCCAAGACTCGTTATAACAGTTGAACCGCGCTTATTTCTGAGACGCCACTGTGAGCCTTCGAGACGTCCATAATGCGCTGACCTTTGACAAATTAAATGATAAGCTAGGCATCTTTGCTTAGAAGTTTAACAACGTTTTCCTCATTTCCTTTCTACGATTCAGTATCCGGCCAACCTCGAAGTTAACCGCTATTTGAAATAAAGTTCCAGACACTTTTTACAAGCAGTCACAATTTCTGGATGAATGATTTTACGACATTTCGCGCGTCTTGATCGATTTTCTTCAACATCGTAGTGTTAATTACTATCTTCCACTAGAAAACTAATAACCACAATAGTATGAAATGTTGCATTTATATCCGCAGGGTTTTCGGTAGTGGCCAAGTGTTTTATGAAGACACAAAAGTTGACAATTGAGTGGATCGTTTACAATAGACCCTTTGCCAGCAATTGAAATAGCATGAGGTGTATTAGAACACCAATATGATTTTCATAAGTCACGGTCAAGAGTGGAAGCAATCAAGGCTGTTATACTCAGAGCTCGAGACGTAATACAGGACAAGCGCTGGAAAAAAGGCACCCAAGAAATATTACGCCTGGACTTAAGCAATCTGAAGAATATTGACGTTAACAGTCTCCTATGCGTAGTCAGAAGCTCAAATTAGTTCCAATAACAAGAGAATCACGCACCAACACAATTGGCCAACAGACCTAAGTGGATCGGTTTTTCCAACGGCTACTCTACCAATGCTCCCATTGCTTCTTAAGACCAAGCCCACAATTCAATTTCTTGACTGGTGGCTTCAACATCAGTATCAACTGCCAGCCCCCAACTTACCTGACGGTGATGTTGGCAAATTTCAACGAGCTGACTGCATGTTGTAAAACACCACAGATATCGCTGATGTCTGGGCTCGCCTTGATCACAAGCTCAACTTGATGTATGTCAAACGTTCATTAGTACATATATCGGCGAAAGTAAGAAAAAAAATGAATTTTCAGAGGTCCGTGAAAATTTGGCTACTCTCGAGAAGGATTCCGAAGAAATCGGCATGGACTCTAGTAACTCTGGAAGGTGCTGAAGGTATTAAGCCTGTTCTTCAAATTCCGCGAATTCACTAAAAAAGTGTATCTTTCGAGTCATGAAATTGAAATAAAAAATCTTAACCAAACCCTGGACGTGAAGAACGCGTTTGACTCGTCGAGCTGGGAATTGATTATGAACTGTCTTATCGGATTGAAATACCGACCTATCTTCGTATAATTATAACGATCTATTTCTTGAATAGGATACTCATGAATGACTCTTGAAATAATTTTACTGACGATGTGCCATAAGTTTTGGGCTTAGGTCCCCTCCTATGTAACATTATGTATGATGAAATTGTACGCCTACAAGTTCCATGGGAAGCTGGCATAGATAGATAGAAAAAGTTTGCAACAATTGTGATTGTACGTCCCTAGTTAACCAGCACCGGACGACATCTCGCCCACCATGGTGCGGTGCTTATTACGAACAGGAAAATTCGCGAAGGGATAATTATTAGAGATCGAGGGTATAAAATTGCCTCTCAAGCGTTTCTCAAGTATCTCGGAGTTGTGATTGGCAGTCGTCTAAGCTTTAAAAGTCACCTAAAGCAGATATGTGAGAAATCCTTCTTGCTGAAGCTGTGTGTTCTGTACTCATGCTCTACATTCAAGTGCCGCAAAAATTAAGTCTTACGTAAGGGGAGTCAAATCGGTCTACCGCCTTAGCGCACCAATAGTCGCTAATGCATTTCGATCTACTTCGCATGATGCTATACTCATTGTATCATCAATGCTACCTGTCGACGAACTTACTGCAGTAAGACTCAAAAGCAACTGAGTCCATACTGGCCGGGATAGAGATGAATACAGAAAATATGAAAAAACTCGTAATATCACAACTTGGGAACAAAATCCTTTAAAGGGATATGGGCACATCGTCTTATACCAGTTATCGATGTAAAGATTAATAAGAATGACTCAATTTTTGACGAGCATGGTTTTACCTGTTTGAACGCAAACACGAAAACTTCGCAAATTGTTCATATTGCGAAACTGTCGCTGAAAACGCGGAACACGTATCTCCACATTGTCCACGATATGAAACCAACAGGATAGCCTTACGGGATAAATTCCAATAATATCATTGTCTATAAATATTTTTCAAAACGAGAATAACTCGACTCTTATAAATATCGCAGTATAAATACTCAGCGACCTAAGCGTCAATGTAAAGTGGACAAGTAAAATAATCCAATCGCGTAGAGTAAACATAGTCTTCAAGATGACCTTCGCGAAGTAGTTTGGTGGTAATAAAAATCCGGCACTACCAACGGGCGTGGATCCATTTCTTAAAAGAGGGGAGTCTGTTCGCCCTAGGACACTTTTCCATCATCAATCAGATGCCGCGTGAGGAATTCCATGTACGAATTAGTGGTGACACCACGACTCCAATCGGTTTGAACTACTTTTAGAGCTACTTCAACGTATTCCAAAGACGTCGGTCCCTGGAGTAGAGATGGTGCGACAAGAGACCTGAATAGGCCGACGGCGTGTCTCACAACCTCAGTGAGGCTGCTGGTACCGGACTGTTCAGCCAAACCCTTTGTCTGGGTTTTTTAATGGCTCTGACCCTCTAGGTTGGGGACTGCACTTGGAGGTAGCTCTTCTCCGCTGTGCAGAACAAAAACAACAGCTCAAAGGCAACCAACAGCCTCGTATACGGGCAGATATAATGCGACGACGACCCCAAATGTTTTAAAGACAACTAATTTCGGCTTTTCAAATGGGGTGCTAGGACTCTTAATAGACCACTAGATCGAATAATTCTCAATGACCTAGCTATGACACCAACTGTGGTAGGAGATCCTAGTGCATTGCTGGGTAAGAAAGTCGTTTTTTTTTTTGTTACGGGGATCAAACTTTCAATAGCCCCCACGCGGGTGCTATGAGTACACCTGAACATCCATAAAAGCACTTGATCAATGTCAACCAGGTTGATCATACACCCTGAATGACTCGAACTGCAACCAACTTCAGACTGCTATAATTTCCAAACCGCTCATGACAGTGAGCTCAAATTTTGACACATGACAGATAATTTTATTATTTACAAGTATTTTAAACCATTTCCGTCTCAGTTGTGTTGAAAAATTTTTATCCGCGATGGAATCCAAACGTGATAGTGTGATTGCTTTATATTTAGCTGGAAAACCACAAGTAGCTATCGTTAGAGCCCTCCAGCACCTCAACGTGAATAAATCATTTGTGTCTCGAACCATAGCTCGTTACCGTGATACTGGCAGCGTTGCATAACGCCATGGAGGTGGTCATAAAAAAAACAGCAACATCCGCAGAAATGGTTCGGAAAGTGAAGGCTCGAATTGAGCGAAATCCAAAAGTTCCAAAAAGCACATGCTGGTTTTTTCCGATGAGTCGCCATTTGTTATCGGACAATATGTCAACAAAGAAAATGACCGAGTTTACTTGCCAGAGAGGTCCTTCGAAAATTTATACCTCGGACGGCCACCAAAAAGCAGGCAGCAACGATGGTGATGGTTTGGGCCGCCATAACCGCGGAAGGTCGCCCTCCGCTGGTATTTTTGGACCGTGGCGTCAAAATTAATGCGATCGTATACCGTGAAACTTTCTTAGAGGCATTATGAAGCCTTGGGCAAACAATCATTTCGGTCGGAGACCGTGGACATTTCAACAAGACTCGGCACCGTGTCATAAAGCGCGCGTCAATCAAGATTGGTTAGAAAACAATGTTCCACACTTCATTTCTTCGACACAATGGATTGCAAATTCTCCGAATGCAAATCCGTTGGATTTCTCTGTCTGGGGTATTTTGAAGGCGAAGGTTGGCATTAAAAAATACCGAAGTTTGGACCACCTCAAACAAGCATTTCGCCGGGAATGGGCCAAAATACCGCAGAGCCACTTGCGTGCAGCGTACGATGCTTTCTTCGGCCGTCTCAAGGCCATTATTTGCGCCAAAGGTGGGCATATTGAAAACTACTAATACAATTTGAAAATTGATGTACTCGTATTTTCCAACATTTTTTGCTTTGGCACTATAAAATTTATCAAAAAATAAAAAAATTATAGCATTTTAAAAAGTTGGAGTTCGTGTCATTCACCCTGTATTTCTATCGAAGCCAGATACTGAATTTTCTGGATGTCCAAACTTTCCGAGGAGCCAATATCGACTTGGATCATTTCCTTGTTGTAGCCAGGGTGCGAAGAGGGTATCAAGTTAGACCATCAGAATTCTACATTTAAAATCTGCAACCGCAAGAGACCGCTAGAATCTTTCCGATCGCGTTTCCTTCAAGCTCAATGTAAAACTCAATGGCCAACAAAAGAGGCACGATCTTTTTTACGCCCGCATAATTACTTACATACGTACACGGATGACATTGATGTGATTGAACGAGCACAGCGGCGGTTCAAGGCGGAAGCGGCCAAAACGGGTTTGATGGTAAAACAACGTAAAGGGTCTTTCAACAAGAGATTATGGGGGGCTTATTTATGGAACACAGTTGGTGTCATCCCTTATTTCCAATCTACGTGCAAATTACACTAACTTAATCTATACGCCCTAACTCGCAAGATGTTTATCGGATTTAAGGGGCGGCCACTCTAGAAGCCGTAAAAATAAGCTTTTTTGTGACTTTTTTTCAGGAAGAATATAAAATAAATCGAGTTTGCAACGGTAGAAGTTTGTTGTAACATACATATGATTGACTGTAAAGCATAATTTTTATAGAATAATTTATTTCAAAATGGCGGCTGTGCAGCGTTTCTCAGATGACCTCTATTTTTTGGAAGGGTCTACGGCCGTACCAACAGCTCCTTTAAATTTTGAACTATGATGCGTACATAACAACAGCGTACGTAGGAGTTTTTTGATATATTGATTTTTGGCCGAATGGAGCACTTCCAAAGTCAAACTTGCAAAATTCGCGGAAAAATCCCTAGAAAATTGTTAATAACAAATATAAAAAAAATCCTGCGTACTTATTTAGACAATATATTTTTAAAGATTTAGTTAAAATTTGAAGTGAATTGGTTGAAAATTGTTCAAATGATGGGTGCGACCAACTTGAAAAATGCAGCTTTGATATAAACACGTTTAGAATTCATAAGAGGCTCGCGGCCTACCTGGCGCTCTTATACTGCATGTACAATACTTTGAAAAACAAGTGCTTCGAAATATTTCCCTGCCATAATCTGTTGGGATATCATTTTTGGTGTCCTAAACGACCATTGAAAGCAATAAAAAAAATGGGTATTTTGAAAAACCTAGAGTGATAGCGATAACTTGTATGAGAACGCCAAAACATGTGACACTTTTCGAACAAATAAACTGCTAGTGCTGTCAAACTATCCCAATGTTAATAGTTAACGCCAATAGCCGTTTTGTTGGGCTATGAAACTTAAGCGCTGATATCGATGCCAAGAAAATACACCCAATATCTTAAAAATGGCCCCTTCGGCTCTACTTGCAGCCCCTCATCATTTTCTCGAAATTTTCAATCACTCTTCACATAATTGGGGTTCTGTCTTGGCGATGGCGGATTTTAAAGTTCGCTACAGAGATGGAATTGTCTGTGGATGGTTGGCGTATACCACGATCATGGTGGCCAATGGGTGTTCCCGAAACGCGAAAGTACGCGACCAGGGATCTCCGTGCGCAATAACTCGATTGTTTCGGGGCTTGTATAACTCGTAGCACCGTCCTGTTGAAAGTAGAGGTCGTCCGTATCCTCAAGCTCCGGCCATAACAACTTCTTTATCATGTCTCTGTAGTGCGCTCTATTTACGGTAATGATTTTTCCGGCCTAATTTTCGGAAAACTATGGCCCTATGTCCGGTACATAAACCGCATCGAATAGTTCCTCGTTCTGAGTGCATTGGCATATCCTAAATCATTCGTGGGTTTTCGATACCACAGATTGGGAAATTTTTCTTATTAACGTAGCTGCCAATGCGGAAACGGGCCTTTCCGAAATCAGAATCCAGAACCACCACGAGGCTGGTGGTGGTCGGCCGGCTTCAGGTCTAGCGTTAATTCGGTGCAGTGTGGCTTTTGAGAGGTCAAACTCCTGAGAACGGTGACGAATGGTGGTGTTTATGACGTTGTTAATACTTGAACTCTGACAGAAATTTGACATTTCGTTCATACCATATGTGTGTTGTGTTCTGTTTGGAAACAGTATTTTTTTTTTTTCCAGAATTGTCGGGTAAAAAAGAAGAACTAATTTGCCTGTTGTTGCATGAACATCTGTTCTGAAAATGAAATACCATATTTTGATATAATTTTGTCCAAAAAAATATGGCAGACTAAATGTCAGATGTTTCGTCTGACATAATTTTGTGTCGTGGAGCTGTAATAAAATTCAAAACAGTTGGCATCTCTCATCTCAACAAGAGGTGTAGGATTTGAAAGGCCTATTATTTTACAGCTGATCCACACAGGGTTGGCATATGGTGACAGATGTCAGCTATACAATAAATTTGTGAAATTTGCTACATATGTGTAGCATTCACAGTGGAAGAATACGAGGTTTCCGAAGAGTTTTTTACATATTAAATCAAGATTTAGGCATGAGAAAGCTGTCCGCGCGTTGGGTGCCGCGTTCGCTTACGTTAGACCAAAAACGTGTTCGAATGAACATTTCCAACGCTCTGTTGGCGCAGTTTAGACGTAATAAATCCAAGTTTTGGTGCCGATTAATTGCTGTAGATGAAACTTGGATACACCATTATAAGCCCGAAACAAAAATTCAGTGGACTGCAAAGGGCGAGCCGGCTCCAAAAAAGAGCAAAAACTGTTTTTTCGGCTGGGAAAGTGATGGTGACTGTTTTTTGGAATAGTAAAGGAGTTATCTTAATCAATTATCCTCAAAAAGGAAAAACCATTCCATGAGCATACTACGCATCATTACTTGCCAAGTAATGGATGGCCGTGGCTCAAGTGGTAGTTTTTTGGCTTCCCAATCGGACGGTTCGGGGTTCAATACCAGCCGTGACCGAAAGACTTTTTTTCAGGCAACTAAAATCTTGTGAGAAGAATGGTTGCCTAAATATAACATCAAGTCCAATTTACACTAGTAATTTAGTCTCCCCATTAAATGTTGGATGCCACCCATGGAGCGAAATAACCACTGAGCTTAAAAATCTTTCTTGCTCTGTCTATCCAATTTTCCGAAAAACTTAACACGTACTCCGGCATTTTAAGGGTAGTAATACCCTCTTGAGTGTTAAGTTCTTTTATGAAAAACGGCAACATTTGCAGAAAAAGAAAATCCTGTTTCAAAAATACGACGCGCCGTCTCACACCTCAGCGGTTGCCATGGCGAAAATCCATGAATTACGGTTTGAACTGCTTGACCATCCGCCTTATTCACCAGATCTAGCCCCAAGCGACTCCTTTTTGTTCCCTCATCTAAAAACTGCGCTCGGAGAACAGAGATTTTCGTCAAATGAGGAGGCAATCACCTTCGTGAACAATTATTTTGCAGAAAAAAACGCCAAGTACTATTTGGACGGGTTAGAGAGATGGGAATATCGCTGGGAGAAGTGTGTAGGAGACTAAGTATGTAGAAAAATAAAAAATAAAAATAGCAAGTGCAGAGAGGTCTTTAGAGCACCTGATCAGATGTGGACATTGTACTCTAATTTTGGGCGGATGAACGCTTTATAAATTGAGGCCAGATCAGAATAGAAAAAATATTTCTTACATCGCTTGAGGAGACCGAATAGTATGTGGTACTCTCGACGTGGGTTGTAGCAAATGTAGAGAGTACCGTCGTCAGCAAAAGAATACATTGGATTGAAAGCAGTAGTCAAGAAATCCTTAATGACAATTAAAAAAACAAAATGGGAAATAAAAGGAAGCCCTACGGTACACCAGCATTTATTTTTTGAATATCAAACTCGCCTTGTCCGGAACAACTTGAGTGGAAGAGGAGATCCTTCGATCTTCGATTAAATTTAAATTAAATTTGGTGGAAGCTGATGCTCCCCATTTATTTCGCTTAATGTAAACTTAGACTTAAAAACTAAAAACAGTTAAAGGAAGGGAATGGTGGTGGAGATCAAGTTTAAGACAAGAAGTGCTCAGGTTAAAATCAAAAGGTGGTTTAAGTTGATCTTACGGAGCATGCGGCAGATTGGTTCGACAGAACCATAACAGGTGCGGTGGGTTGGAATATATGTAAAGGAGAAGGACAGCATAAATTACGAGGGTTACTGTTGAAGGAAATAGAATTGTAAAGGACAGCACAATCCACAGAACTAGCTACGTTTCTGCGTTGTTCGAGGGTATTCAGGTTTAGAAGTTTGAGGCGGCTAGGATAGGGAGGTAAGATAAAGGGGTTATCCCAGGGTAGTCCTCGAAGGGCAAATCGAAGAAAATTACGTTGAATGTTCTCGGTTCGGGATATATGAACTCGCTGAAAGGAGGACTACACTTGGCTGGCATATTCGAGAAGGGGCAGGACAAGGGTAATGTAAAGTGATCTTGTCACATAAGGGTTGCAAGATTCTTTAGGCCATCGTTTGATAAAACCGAGCGATGACTTGGCTTTAAGGATTATCTTATCAATATGCGAACGGAAGTTTAGCTCTCTATGGTATAATATTCCAAGGGATTGAACCTGGGGTACAGGTTGGTTATGCAGAAGATAAAGTCGAGGGGGAAATTGATTGGATTTACGGGACAAAGTCATAGATTGACATTTGGAAACATTAAGCTCAAAGCAATTTTTTAGACACCAAGTGGAAGTCTATCGAGGTCTTCTTGAAGGAGAATAGAGTCTTGGGCTGAAGAAATAGTCTTGGAGAACTTAGTTTCGTCGGCGTAAATGGATAGGGAGCAGTGTTTAATAATATTGTCAAAATCGTTTATAGTTAAAATGGAAAAGAGGTGACCTAGATGGCTGCCTTGTGGGACACCAGAAGTGGCTAAAAACGTGGTTGAGAAGGCTGACCTAAAGCGAACACTACATATAATAACGGTTCTCCAGATAAAAAGATACCCGTTTTAACAATATGGGGCTAAAGGCGAGGAGGACCATACTGCTGGTCATTGAGAAGCTTTCATATTTCGATGACCTTGGAAAGAAGGGACGAATAAATTGCATGCTTCGAATAATTCAATGGCATGACTCTCAAGGATGTAAATAGGTCAAACTAATGCTATTCGGTGTCTGTAACAATAAGTCAAAACAACGTATTTACAATCCCTTTGCTTAAGCTAAGAAAAAATTCAATTTCAGAATGAAACGTTTTTCAAGTCTTTGATTTAGTGTTGCCGCATCGTTCATAGCAAACTAAGAGATTATCATGCAGCACATAACAAACCGAATTGAGAACTCTTATGCTCATTTCAACTCGTAGAAAAATCGATTCGAAACTTCAAACAAGTCATGCGGCAGGGTCCCATACTCACATACGAGTATGTAATTAATTCACTTGAACGGATGAATATTTTAAATGTTGTTGTGCAACATCATTACATGAATGTCATTCGAAACAATTTTCTCGATGGGTTCCTATTGTTATTCATCAAATGCGATTGCTTCATCCAACAGACTCTAGGAACGGAACAATCAATTCAACTTGCCGCGAGTACGATAGCACGATTATTCAGTCGAAGCGAAAAGTACAGCGCGACCTTCTCCCATCGTCTCCTCTGTTAACTGTATCTGTATCTATCAATCGGTGGAGAAAAAAGATAAAAATAATAATATACATAACAAAATAACCAAAAAGGAAGCATCACTCAGTGGATAGTAGCAATTTCCATCGACTAAATTGTTGTGGTGTGCCCGAGAATGAGCCTAGTACTCTTGACGTCATGCTGGACGTCATCTTATAATAAACGATCGTGTTAAATATTTTCACCCCATCAACCCGACATTGCTCGATCGATGCGATGCTGGTAATCACAGTTCCCTCCCTGCCACTTGGCTTGAATTTATAATAAGAAAAGCTACATCAAATGGAAATTAACTCTCAAGGCAAATTGGCATGCTCCTAATTTGAACACTAGACGCAAACGGGTAGTGTAAAGGGTAAATATGATATTTCCATGATCATTACGGAGTTGTAGAACGCGCGTCAGCCTTCTGGTATTAGTCTCATGTAAAATGAGTAGTTGGCTCTTTGGATATATGATCACAGCTTCAAATCGCAGCTAAATGCTTTCCTTTGCCCCGCACATTTCGATACGAGATTTAGCAAAGTGAGAAAAGTTATAAATATCTCTCAATTGGATAATTGAATTGAATTTATGATCTTAGTTAATGCCACGAGGGCGGTGAGATTTTGTAGATTTGCATTTGTTTAATGGACAACAAAAAAACAAAAAACAAGCAGTAACGAGGTAGTCATGGTGGTGACGCAATTACAGCAAATGACGACGGTGGCGTTTGATTAATTGCTCTTCAATTTGCAATTTGTTAAGTCAGTTAAGGAGGCTTGTACAATTGTTCAGTGGCCTTGAACTTGTTGGTTTTTTGTTTTTTCTGTGGGCTGTCGTTTGGTTTTTTTTTTAAAGCAATGATTCTCTTTTATATCTACATCAGAAAAATAGAAGTTTAATGAAGGAATGAGTAATCCAAGAAGCTGGCGGGATAGGCCGTCCGATCTTCCTGTAGATCGCTTATCTGCAGAAGATTATTTTTCAAGAGCAGATATTTACTTTAAGTTAAGCTGTTTTGTGTAGTGGTTTGAATTACAAATAAAGTTTTAGTTTTTGAAATTCAAAAAAATAAATACATACATACATAAATGCAATTTGCTATAATTAAGGGATTAACATATGAAATTCAAAGTTTTGGGAATAAAAAAAAGAAAAACTAATGAATACAATAATTTACAGATCCATATAAACTGCTTTTTTTTGATTTTATGAACAAAAAAATTCTTTTAATTTTTTTTCGCAAATTCGGGTTTCGGATGTTCTTCCGGGAGTTTTGTATCTGGTTGAATACGGTTGGGACGCTATGCTGCAGTTGTCTCTTGCCGTACGCATTGTAGGTCATCGGGATTTTTAACATTCCTTGTGCCCTTCTTCTAGTATTCTGCTGTTGATCTATCGGGTCTTTGAAGCGAGTGTCATCGTAATATTCAAGAGCAAGTGTCATTTGGAATATTTTTTGGACACTTAACACCTTGAAACTTCTATGTCCTGTTCTGTTGTTGGGATGTCGAGTTTGCATTTTCTTCAAAATAGAGTTTTGAAGGTCTTGCAGCTTATTAATGTGCGTAACCGATGCATTACCCCACGCTAGTATGCCGTATCCCAGTTTTGACTCCCCGAGAGCATAGTACAGGGTGCCTGACTCGAACTCCAACTTTTTAAAATGCTATAAATTTTTTATTTTTTGATAAATTTTATTGTGCCAAAGCAAAAAATGTTGCAAAATACATAAATTTTCAAATTGTATTAGTAGTTTTCAATATGTCCACCTTTGGCGCGAATAATGGCCTTGAGACCGCCGAACAAAGCATCGCACGCTGCACGCAAGTGGCTCTGAGGCGAAGTGCTTGTTGGATTTGCATCCGGAGAATTTGCAATCCATTATGTCGAAGAAATGAAGTGTGGAACATTGTTTTTTAACCAATCTTGGTTGACGCGCGCTTTGTGAGACGGTGCCGAGTCTTGTTGAAATGTCCACGGTCTCCGACCGAAATGATTGTTTGCCCAAAGCTTCAATACTGCCTCTAAGACAGTTTCACGGTATACGATCGCATTAATTTTAACGCCACGGTCCAAAAATACGAGCGGAGAGCGACCATCGGCGGTTATGGCGGCCCAAACTATCACCATCGGTGTTGCCTGCTTTCTGGTGGCCGTCCGAAGGTGTAAATTTTCGAGGGACCTCTCTGGCAAGTAAACTCGATCATTTTGTTTGTTGACATATTGCTCTATAACATTTTTTGATAAATTTTATTGTGCCAAAGCAAATTCGGCAACTCACCACTTTCGTGCAAGCGTAGCAACTCCTTCGCTCTTTCGACTCTAACTTTTTTCTGTTGCAGTGTAATATCGTGTGCCTTTTGGAACTTCAATAGCCTGAGCCCAAGTTCATTTTTCAGTATGTGTTACATCCGTTCCAACGATATGTTGAGCTCACGAGCCATTTTTCTTCCACTTCGACTCGGATTTCCCTCAATTCGAGCCTTCACTTTCCGAACCATTTCTGCCGATGTTGCTGTTTTTTTATTACCACCTCCATGGCGTTTTGCAACGCTGCCAGTATCACGGTAACGAGCTATGGTTCGAGACACAAATGATTTATTCAGGTTGAGGTGCTGGAGGGCTCTAACGATAGCTACTTGTGGTTTTCCAGCCAAATATAAAGCAATCACACTATTACGTTTGAATTCCATGATAAAAATTTTTCAACACAACTGAGACGCAAATCGTTTAAAAGGCTTGTAAATAATAAAGTTATCTGTCGTGTGTCAAAATTTGAGCTCACTGTCATGAACGGTTTAGAAATTATAGCAGTCTGAAGTTGGTTGCAGTTCGAGTCATTCAGGGTGTATACCTGTTTTTGTACCCCGAACGTGGTGTAGTAGCCCAGGTACACCACAGCATAAAGTGCTTGCTTAAGGTTGGAGCGGATTTTCTCTATGTGCACTTCTTATGCCGCATGTAAAATCAGGCCATTATCATGACGCTAGTTTAGAGCTTTATCGAATTCCGCCTGCATTACTTGTAAACCAGTGACAGGACACCTATATCTAACGACTATCGCTATATCATCCGTGAACGCTAATGGAATGCCATTTGATTCGCATTAGCTCGTTTGTGAAAAGTATGAATAACAGGGGACCTAGATTTGAACCTTGAGGAACTCCAAATGGGGCAGTACTTTAAAAGTTCTTCCACTTACATAGTCTTGAAGCCAGTCGGCCTAGCTACCTCTGATTCCAAGTCGATTTAAGGCTTCTACCAGCTTCGGGTGATTCAGGGTGTCAAATGCTTTGCTAAAGTCTATAAACATGACTAAAACGTGGGGATTTTTGTTGAGGCTTGTGTTAATGGTATTTACAAATTCACCAAGGAGTTGCCCTGCACTTGTTCTTTTTTGGAACCCGTATTGTGGTTATTAACAAAATTTAGAAGCCGCTTGACTACCACTTCCTCTGAACATTTTTCTATCACAGGCAGAATTGAAATCGGCCTATAATTTTGTACAGTGTTTTTAGCACCGCCTTTGTAGATTGGTCTTACAATAGATGTTTTTAATGTATTTGGTATCTTGCAGAGTCCCAGAGTCTAGGTTAATGACCTTCGTGATAATTGGAGCAAATACATTCGCATGCAATTTAATGTCTGTCGTTCTAATGCCATCGATCCCTGCTGATTTGTTTTGATCCAACAATATTAATATTTTATATACCTCTTCAACGCACGTTTCCTCTATGAAGATGAAGTTTTGTAGGGTTTTATTGATGTGTGTTGACGTTATGTTATCACAATTGTGGATAATATGAATCGTTTGTTCAAAGAAATGTTTTGCACATTTGTTGGAAAGTGCTGTATAACATTTTTCCGATGGGAAGTTTTTCACAAGTACCTCGTCCAAGCTTTGCTCTTTTTTCCCCATTATTTCGTTGACGAGGCTCCATGTTTTACGGGGATCATTTCGAACCGCGTTAAATTCTTCTTTATAGAAACTGGACTTTTGCCAGAAAATGATTTTTCGCATACTCTACACTTAAGTTAGAGCGATCCTCGTAGTGTATTGTGATTAAATTCTGAGAGCGTGAGAAGACAATACCAAGGAGATTTCTCGATAAAATTATCAAAGTCGCTGATCTTCATAGAACAAATATCATTTAGAACTCTGAAGAGTTCTGCATCACTGCATTCTGATGCATGCCATGACAGATTACTGTGAGGAATAATCAATCACTGCAATCATTCTTCTCCTGAAGTTGATCAGCTTACTCGATCATCAAGGATGATTTTAGAAGTCGTTAGACTTGATGTCTTGCAGTTGTCTCGACGGGTTCACATATGAATGACCTTAGAGATCGCCTGAAAATGTATGTCGTAGAATATTGTTTAGCGTTCTCAAACTGCCCGCTATTTGTTCATAGGGCTCTGAGTCTGACCAATTCATCAGCAATCAAGTTCTCTGGGACATCCGAGTGTCTCCTGAATCCAACGGAATGTGATCTTGTGCAGCTTACCCATCCCATTGAGAGATGCATAGCAGTCTCCCACAGCTCTCGAATTGAGAGGGCCTTGCTTAGGGACTTGATCTAATGTTGGGCTGTCTATATATCATATATTCCAATATCCAATACGGGAATTGAAGTTATTCTTCATTCTTCAAAGAATAGTGCAAAACTCATGCGCCTACACAAGAGGCATAATCCTTCAAAAGTTGGTCCAATTACTCGCATACGCCAATGATATTGACATAATCGGAAAAAAGCAGCGTGATGTCAGTAGCGCTTTCGCGAGTATTGACATAAAAGCGACGAAGATGGGTTTAACGGTCAACGAGGGTAAGACTAAGTGTATGCTGCCAACCAGAAAGGACACCCAACACCGACGTCTCGGACAGAACGTCAGCCTCGACAGATATTACTTGAAAGTAGTTAAGGAATTTGTCTACCTAGGCTCTGCTATCAATTCTGACAAAGACACGAGCGCGGAATCAAATGAAGAATAACTCTTGCCAATCCCTGCTTATTTGGGCTAAGATGACAATTGCCTAGCAAATCCAGCTCTCGAACAACAAAAAAGACCCTATACAAGGTGGCGCAAAAGTCATCACCAAATCTACTTTGACATTTGTGAAGCAAATAGTTACAAAATACACGTCAACAAGACATGAACCGCTATATTCCTAAAGAACGCGGAATAATTGTTACGATTTTTTTACGGAATCATTCGTCGATGGTGTTGGCGAAGCGTGAATTTCGGCGCACATTTCCCAGTCGTCCTCCACCAATACTACGACGTTTAGCCACTCGCCTAGAAGAGTATGGGACAAGACGAGGTGCAGCTAGGTCTGGCCGGCCCCAGAGCAGCCGTTCTGCTGAGAACATCGCAGCTGTGATTGAAGATGTCGCAGGCGACCGCGGAGTATCGACCAGGTGACGTGCATCAATCGGCGGTTTTTACAGAGAATTTTGGTGAAAAACTGTAAGATGTTCCCTTACATCAGTTTATGCTGGAGGCGTCATTGGGCCTTATTTTTTCGATAACGCAGCGAGTCAAACGACTACTGTAGACGGCGAGCGCTACGGAGCCATGCTCAACGACTTTCTCCTTCCTCAATTGGATGGATTGATACTGGAGAACATGTTATTCCAAGGAAGGAGTAACGGCGCGTACTGCACGAGCCACAACCGGGTCACCTAATCTCTCGTTTTGGCGATTTGAACTGGCCGGCAAGATCGCCTGATGTAACCGTTTCAAACTTCTTTTTATGGAGTTTTTTGAAGACACGAGTCTATGTCAATAAGCCTCAGACTCTTGAAGCCCTCGGCGGCCACTTAACCGATATCATTTTTTCGACATAATAGAAAAAAATTTAAGACATCAAGTAAACATAATCCAAAGCAGAACCAAAGTTCTTTATTCAAAAAAAAATCGGGTGACAACTATTGCGCCATCTTGTATAAGACTCCAATAAGTAATGCCAGTCCTGTCCTATGTCGCAGAGGCATGGACTTTACCAAAAATGAATGAGGGTGCTCTTGGTTGCCTTCGGGTGAGTTTCAGTCCTGTCTGTATAGACGATGACTGGAGGGGTAGATACAACGATGAACTGTACGGGCTGTACAGAGGCATCGATTTAGTCAGAAAAGTCAGAAGAGTGCCCCCGAGGGACAGCGCGGTAAAAGAAGACCACGACTCAAATGACGCATGCAAATGGAAGGGGACTTCAGCGAAACTGGAGGCACCTAGCTAAAGATCGAGCGAAGTGGAGACGCTTGTTGGTCGAAGCTCAGGTCCACCCCAAACTCTTGCGCCACCTTACGTAAGTAAGCGACCTGATGAATAGCTGCGACTTCGTTTTGGAAAACGGTAGAGTATGTGGGCAGACTGGAGCATAGATAAGGCAAGACTCCTCAGAGTTGACTTTTGTGTTAAGACCTTCAGCTGTCTTATAGCTGTTTGTAAAGATGGATATGGACTTAATGGGAAAGACTTCGTGTTGTCATAGATAATTCCCTTCGAGAATTAAGTGATCAAATCTCATGTTGAAGTCGATTTTAGGAATATTAAGGTCGGTTAATTGGCAAAGTGTGAGTAAACTGGCTCTCTGCCTGGGAGCTGAGCTAAATGCAATCTGAATGCCGAAAAAGCAGAGGAAGCTACACACGGCTCGTTGCGTTTGATGTTAGTCAGTTTTTCTATTATAGGCCACCAAACGGCTATGCCATAAGTAAGAATCGGTCTTATGACCGTGATATATAGACCCAATGCATGACTTTTGGTTGAAAACCCCAACTTAAGCGTACGCCCTACTTGTACGAGTAGAGGACAATAAGGGCTTTGCAACGTTTTTTTTTAACTTCAGCAGTTAATCCTGGATGAGACCTAGTACTCTTCGCGAAACTGAGAGGGGAGGCATTTAACTTTCTTCTTATGAGAAGGACCAACTCCGTTTTGGCTAAATTTAGTATGTCTAAAGCGTACTGGAGAATGTTAGATAGTGTCGGTGAATGTCTGCCCAATACATAAAAAGTGACGTCGTTTGCGTAAACTACCATATCACACCTCTCGTTGTCTAATTTGGTAATCAGATCTAGGTACTAGAGTACCCATTCAATGTTCCCCTAAGTGGTTTATTTCTTGAATAGCAACTACCACAGTACCATTTATGACCCAACTATATAAAATAAAGTGGATCAGGCTACAGGCAGAGTCAGTCAGTCAAGGGACTTTATTAACAAAAATTGGAGACTATTGAGTCCTTTTGGGTATACCCAATCGCTGGGTATTGCACTAAACGGGCTTTCGGAATGCATAACAGCATACCTTTGATATCCTAAAACGCATTCTGAAGTTCTCCAGGGAATATACCATCGGCTCTTGGTGCCTTGCTAGGTTTGAATGAGTGTTCATAAGCAGAAATCAACCAGGGTAACATTGGGGGCATTTAAGTACGGTCCCACGTGACCCAAGGTAGTGTCGAAAATTTACTTTTGCTGGTTATCCTTTCCAAAAACTACAAACCTTCTTAACTTCTCGTTTATAGATTCTTTAAAATGCTTTTTAGGTTTCCTAATCAAGTTCTGAAATATACTCGTACAGTTTTTCACGGTTACAATTCTTCCTACTTTTGTAGCGAAGTTCTTGGAGCCCGTAATCCAATACTCATTTCCTCCTGATGGCGAGAGGGAGTTATTGTAGTTCGTTATTGAGTTCGTCAAACTGAGATACGGACTAAAACTTTAGCATAAGCGGTCTTGTCCTTCCAGTTCATCATTCGAAGAAGCTGTAGACAATTACATAGTTGATGTGCAAAACTGTAAGTGTCAGTAGTCAGGCTAGGGCGGTTCATCCGAAATTTTCAAGTTGTATGTCGAATAAAAAAAAGATTATTTGATACAAGCCTGACGTCAATAACTTCTTGGCTTGTAACAGTCTCAAAGATGAGTACCTACTCGTATTAGATATGAATAATTAAAATTTTTAAAATACAAAATCCTCTCTTAAAAAAGTGTCAGTAGTAAGAGTATTTTGTAATTCATATGGGTTGAGAATCCAAAATGAAACTAGCTTGTCAGAAATGGCTGGTGGATTTACTTTTATTGGTAGGCAAGGAAGCTCGGTAATAGATTATAGTCTCGTTGGTTGAAAATGGAATGTTGGTGGTCGCGGCTCAAGTGGTAGTGGATTGGTTTCCAAATCGGAAGGTTCGGTGTTCGAATCCCAGCCGCGTCCGAAAGACATATCATCCATTTTTCAGTTAACGAAAATCAAGTAGTTGACTAGAAATCAATACCAAGCCAGGATAGAGTACGATAGCTTCGGCGCTAAAAATTGATAACGGTTTTTTATAGAGGGGTCAAAAACAAGCATTTTTACTATGGGAGGGGTGGAGGTCTATCTCGCCCCGTTTAGGAGGTAGGGGCAATTTTATTAAAAAATGACTTAAAATGGAAAAAAATTATTAAAAAACAACGGCAACACTTACAATAAAGTACTGTACCAGTTTCGAAAGTCAGAAACCTATTCTTCAACCCTAAGTTCCAGCTATATTATTTGTATTAATAGTTTTTAAGAAATTCGCATGCAAACCCAAAATTTTGATAAAAAAAATTTAAAAAATGAAGTTTGGATAAATTTTTTTCAAAATTGTGAAATGAAGTGCTAAATTGGTTTTGGTATTTACAGTGATCTCACGTTGAGGATTAATATTGATGAACCTATCATCTTTATAAGTAAAGTATTTCAAATCATTTAGCGTTACCCAGAATGCACCACGAGGAGGTAGAATTGCATTGCATTCCGCGTCTCAGTCAGTCAGTTTGTCAGTAAGTCAGTAGTTAGTTAAAAATAGTCAAGTCGATTTTTAATGCAAATATTAAAAAGGTATGTAAGTCTCATCAATAAAATCATCGTCCGTCGAGTTCGTTGAGTTCGTCATTAATGGTGAGGAGTCAAGTTTTTCTTGTCGGTAAAATACCTTCTAAGTGCTCACTGTGAACGGTGGGAGGGTCGAAGTCATTTAATTGCAAAACCTACAGTTTCTTTATCATCGATAAAACATTCCACAAATTCCATAATTTGGGAGCCCAAGTCGTCCTTTTATTTTTTTTCAAGGCAGTATTTTCGATAAAAAAAAAGTGTCATATATTGGTAAAGGTGGTCTGTTGTTTTTCGGCATAAAATTGTTTTTTTCAGAAGCCTGTTCTGATTCTCCAGATCATTAATTGTGTTGGTTGCATCGGTCTTGTTAACATATTCGCCTTTGCTGTGGTTCGTAATTTCATGTGTTGTGGAACTAGAGAATATTTTTTTCAACACCTATATACTGGCGCGCGCTGTCGGTATAAATTCGACTGGTGTTGGGGTCAACGTATTTATAAGGCCACAAATCTTCCTTACATTTGGAGTTTACTTTAAAGAACCGCCCGACCTTATTTTCTTTGCAAAACAACCCCAATACCACGATTGTCATTTGTTCAGTAATACGGCGTCTGTGGTATTTCCTTTTCGTAAGAAAAGTTTCGTCGATTTGTACAGTTTTTTTTTTTTGCCGCCAACGTTAACATCAACGTGAGACAATATAATATCGGCTATTTCACGACAATAGTTAAAGTAATCAATTATAGTAGATTTTCTTAGTTCATTTTTTTTGCCATGATGGCGCCAAGCGATTAAATGCTAATTTAAAAAAAAAATTATATACAACAATATTTAAAAAAAAACATAAAGTTATAACTTGGGATTTAATTAATTTACCTGAAAACCCGTGTTCACAGGCATTTTGATCACAAAAGGGATAATTATCGCAAGAACCTCGCGAATCTCTAGCCGATATTGAGGCCCATGGAAAAATGTGCCGATAGATGGGTTAATTGTATTCCTACAATTTTTGTCACCTTTTTTGTTAGCACCGCCACATCCAACCGAACTTTAAATGTTTGCATTTTTCCACCTTCATCCGTAAATTGCAACACAGTGGGGGAGTTGATGTTTTAGTGGGAATTAGACCAATTTTTTCTAAAAAAGCAATTCTATTTTTGTTCGTCGACACCAAATCCGCAAACGAACAAAATATTGAGAAGTTATTTAGTTTAGGATGGATTAGAGGATGCTTAGCGCCATTGCTTATTCACAATAAATAATACTCGATTCGCACTAAGGTTGAAAATAGAATGCCCTTTGTGAATATCAATAACTACACGTTTTACCGCATGTATATGAAAAACAAAACAACAGTACAAAAGTTAGCCGTTTGTTTGGTTATATTGGGTCTATAACGTAATTCGTCACATGGTTTAAAAAATTCTTTAAGTACTTTAAAAATATAAAGATGTCTCATAGGTAGAATTTGCAATTCCTTGTATGACGGCCAACTTTCGGTATAACGATTTTTGTTGCAGATTATTCAAATAAGATGCTTTTCAGCAATTATTAAAGGTCTAAAAGTATTTACATAGGAACCACCCCAGCTAGATAACCCATACTGTAGTTTAGAGTGCGCGAGGCCATAATATATTGTTTTCAGAATCTTTTTAGAACAAAATCGCTTTAAGAAATACATTTTTCGTGTTATAAGCATCAAATGATTTTTAATATTTTTGCTATGGTCTTTCCAATTAAGGTTAGAATCAATTGTAACACCTAAATATTTGAAATTCTTCACTAAATTGATTTTGAAACACGAATCAGAACAAGAATTTTTATGTTGAAAGTTACGTATTCCACAATCATGAATTGGAAAGCTAAATTGCCTAAAATTAGAAGCATGAAAAAACAGGTTGTAATTACAAACTGGCTGACCAGAGGTCTTAAAAATCATGAATTTAGTTTTTCCACTAATTATTAGTTTATGGTTCGAAAACCAAGATCTTAGAATTTCTAAGACCTCTTCAATTAGTAAAATACAATTAAAATCAGAATTTGACTGATAGCTAAATGATCTATCATCTGCAAATGCCGTCGAAAGACCGTTTAGCGGGAGTTCAGAGATTGAGTTGATGTATACTAAAAAAAACAAAGGGCCGAGGACAGATCCCCGCGGTACTCCATTTTTTAAAAGCCGAGTTTCACTTTGTGTGCCGTTTATAATAACTTTTTGAATTCTCTCTTTTAAATAAGATTTCAACCATTGAAAAATCACCCCCCTAAATCCTGCACTATATAATTTGCCTAGTAGTCTATAACTTAATTCGTGCGGTTTGCTAAGAGATGGCGTAACTTGTATTATTCCATTATTATTATTCAATTGGAACATGCGTTGGAAAGCTACTGTCATTGTACGTCATTTCAGTATATGTCAATCATTTGAAGCGTAATCAACAATAATTTGTTTTCACTCAAATATGTCGAACTTTGTGCCTGAAAATGTGTTTTTGCGGTGAGTTCTTCTTCATGAAGAAAACTGCTGCCGAAAGTCATCGTATTTTGGTGGAAGTTTATGGTGAACATGCGCTAGCTGAACGAACGTGCCAAAAGTGGTGATTTTGGCTTGGAAGACGATGAACGTCCTGGGCAGCCAAAAAAGTTTGAAGATGAAGAACTGGAAGCATTACTCTATGAAGATTGTTGCCAAACACAAGAAGAGCTCGCAGAATCTTTGGGTGTCACAAGCAGCCATTTCAAAACGTTTAAAAGCAGCTGGATATATTCAAAAGCAAGGAAATTGGGTTCCACATGAACTCAAGCCGAGAGACGACGAAAGGCGGTTTTGCATTTCCGAAATGCTGCTGGAACGCCACAAAAGGAAGTCATTTTTGCATCGGATTGTTACTGGTGATGAAAAATGGATCCATTACGACAACCCCAAGCGCAAAAAATCATATGTGAAACCCGGCCAACCAGCCAAATCAACGGCAAAGCCGAATATCCATGGCGCGAAGGTAATGCTCTGTATTTGGTGGGATCAGATGGGTGTGCTGTATTATGAGCTGCTGAAACCGGGTGAAACCATCAATGGACAACGCTACCGAACACAATTAATCCGTTTGAAGAGAGCAGTGGCCGAAAAACGCCCGGAATATGCGACCAGACACGAGGCAATAATTTTCCATCATATCAACGCTCTGCCCCACGTTGCTATTCCGGTTAAGAACTATTTGGAAAACAGTGGATGTCAAGTCTTACCACACACGCCTTATAGCCTAGATCTTGCCCCTTCTGACTACCATTTGTTCCGGTCGATGCAAAACGCCCTCACTGAAATACGGTTCACATCAGAGCAGAATATCAAAAATTGGCTTGATTCATTCTTGGCTGCCAAGCCGGCGCAGTTCTTTTGGGATGGGATCCACAAATTACCAGAAAGATGGGAAAAAGTCCTAGCTTCAGATGGGCAATACTGTGAATAATACTATTGTACAAGTTTTTCTTAAACAAACGTTCAAATTTTGGAAAAAAAAACGCACGAAATAAATTATATACCTAATACATATTTTGCATTATTATCGAGTGCATTATACATTATGCAAAGTACAAACATACATACTACGCAAAGTGAATAATTTGCTACAACATTTGAACATGTGAATTTTCTATAATTTTGGAATGAGTACTGTAGGTGAAGAGTATTGATGACATATAGTAGGCGCCTGCCTGACGAAAAGCACATACCCCGAGCGGAGCAACGAAGTTGCGTGAGCGGGACCTGCCGCATGCGGAAAGAGAGTTGAAATCCCTTAATCAAAAAAGACTACTGATATAGGCGCCTGCCAGACGTTTAATTTATTATATTCATTTACTTACCTCAAGGGAAGACCATGTAAATGCCAAAAAAGAGAAAAAAAAACATAAATAGTAATTTTCAATTTTCTCAAAAACTAGATGATATAAATCCATTCGGTTTTCTATATTCGATTCAAAATTGATATAGGCATCGATCACAGGAATCCAATTTAGCACTTCATTTCACAATTTTGGAAAAAATTGGTCCAAACTTCATTTTTAAAAATTTTTTTATCAAAATTTTGGGTTTGCATGCGAATTTCTTAAAAATTATTGATACAAATACTCGTAATATAGCTGGAACTTAGGGTTGAAGAATAGGTTTCTGATTTCGAAACTTTATTGTAAGTGTTGCCGTTGTTTTTTAATAATTTTTTTTCATTTTCAGTCATTTTTTAATAAGATTGCCCCTACCTCCTAAACGGGGAGAGATAGACCCCGCCTTCCATAGTAAAAAATTCTTGTTTTTGACCCCTCTATAAAAAACCGTTATCAATTTTTAGCGCCAAAGTTATCGTACTCGTGCCCCAAGCCAACTTCCACTAACAATTTAGTCTCCCGATTAAATGTTGGATGTCACCCATGGAGCGGAATAACCACTGAGCCCAAACAGCTTTCTTTCTATCTCTATCCCATTTTCCAAAAAACTTAACACATGCTGAGGCATTATTAAAAAAAAAAAAATTATCATATTGTCGATTTCAAAGCTGAACATGTCCCGTTTCCGGACCACCTTCCTATAGTTGTGACTTTTGGACAGATGGCGTTGGAACAGGAAGAAAGCAGACCTATGACGCTATTGCATAAACTTAAATGGAATCTGCTTAAGGCGACAGAGTATCAAGAGAAGCTGGACATATCTCTTCGAGGGAAACACGTATCCAACTTAAGCATCTTATTCGATCTCTTCCTCAAGGAACGCTAGGGAAGACGGTACGGTTCCTTGGTTTGACCTCGAATGTAAAAAAGCCAGGAAGTAATCGTTTGCTTGGCTAAGAGCATATCGTAGTTAATCTTTTAGCAACGCATTTTAAGAATTTATTAAATACAGTATAAGAAAGAATCAATTTTCACTACGGACCACCTGGTTCCGCTAATGAAGTGTTAGATGCGGTTATAGCACAGCAAGATGTTACTGAAGCATTGATTACGCTTAAGGATGGAAAAGCAGCTGGTTCTGATAGGATCCCAGCCGAATTTTATAAATATAGCACCACAGAGTTCATCGATAGACTTAAGCTTATATACAATAATGTGTTGGAAACAGGATCGATACCGCAAGAATTCAAAGAATCCATAATTTTCACAATACATAAAAAACAAAGTTTATCGAAGCTATTTAATTATAGAGGCATATCATTCTGCTACAAAATCTTCACACTAACTTTACAGAGACGTCTCAATACATGGATCAACGATAATAAGCTCCTGCAAGAGTACCAGGCAGGTTTTAGACCAGGCTATTCAACGATTGACCATATCTTTGTTTTGAAAAGTATTGCGGATTCATTTTTCATAGACTTCAAGTCAGCATTTGATGCGGTTGATAGACAGACTCTATTCTACAAGCTCTATAAGATTGGTATGTCAATAAAATTTGGCAGAGTCATGCAAAACTTATATATTGACACAATGGCGGCAGTTTGGAACGGTGAAGAGAGGTCTGAGTGATTTAAAACTGAATCAGACAAGGTTTTACTATGAGCTCAAGTTCATTGATGATCTCGTAAGCTACTCACCGTGTGGCATCGAATACGCGGGTCATATAATCAAGACACTGCTATTCGCAGGCGACATCGAGCTCTTGGCGTCTTCTCCTAATTCATTGTAGCTAATGATCAACCGGCTTTCTCAATATTGTGAGCTTTGGAGTCTGGTAGTGAATTTGGAGAAATCAAAAATTATGATTTTTAAGAACGGCGGAGGCAGAAACTCTGTAAATGAAAAATGGTATTTTAATGGTAAGGCCGTAGAAATTGTTAAGGAGTTTAAAGACTCTCTTGTCGTCATTCATTAAGCTCAGACGTGCTTAAATTTCGTTCCGCTTATTTATATTCATTTAATTTTTTCCTGCCTAATTTGCAATAATTCGCACAAGCTATTTCTCGGTCATCGCCTTTGCTGTGTTTTGCTGACATTTGCGTAAATTTTCAACTGTTTTGCTGACTCGGTTTGTTTATTGAGTAAAAGTGTCTAATAATCTTAAAGTTAACCCAATTCTCATTCACCACCTTTTGTGTAAATTTTCAACTGATCTATCCTAACTTATTCATCATCATCTCTCCGCCAAATAATGATCAGTTGCTCATAAACATCATGTGCCAAATGAGTGATTTAAGCAACGAGATAACCGAATCACGCACGCTGTTAAACTAAATTGCTGATCACATCCGGATAGCTTCTAGCAAAATCGACGATATACCGGTGTAATCCCAGGCTCTACCGACTGCAGCATACAACACCTCGATTCTGACTGAGATGCTTGAATCTGCAATTATGGAGCCACCAATAACTCCTGGGTCATCTTCTCCTCCACCACAACCCGCTCCGGAAATTGATGCTACTACACCAACTCCTGAACCCACAATCTCACGATTCGGAATCTTTGGACACGTTCGGAGTGGAACAAGAGAATCAAAAAGTTGAACAATTCCAACAAAGCCGATTCGGTTGCCTTTTAAATAAGAGGTACACATCTCGATCGAACCAGGCTAACTAGTCTCTTAAAATCAAAATTTAAAATTGAAGTCACCAATTGTCGTAAGATCTCCACCAACACCCTCAAGGTAAGCATCCCATTAAAATATGAATGGATGTTCATCAACCCTGCTTCCGACGTCATCAATCTGGGTGGAATAACCATGGAAAAATCGAAACCAAATACAGCAAACAACAAACATCGCAAGGATACTACCTTTAAGTCCAGTAATTTAAATCCCACTAAACCTAGAAAACAGCAGTCTAACCCTATACCGAAGCCCAACTCTCACAAAATAAATCCAAAGCCTAACAAACAAGCTCCTGATCCAAACTGGAGTTTTAAAGTTGGGACATTCCCTTTTTTCACTCCTTCTTCACTTCATACTGCCAATCGCGTATACACAGAACGTTCTTCCACACCGTCCAACCCAATTCCCAAACGTGTATCTTTTAATCTTTATCCTCCTTAAACAGTCATTTAAAAAGCCCAACAACATTTCCACATTCCACTCAAACTAAAACGGCATACCCTAACTTTATTCGCTCCCATATTTTAAATCCCTCCCCATCTTCTAAGCTAGAGTCCCACCCTAATACCACACCACCTTCTTTTTTAGACCCCATTCTTCCTCCAAAGGCAAAGTTAACCAAGCACCTTATCGATTCAGGGGAAGATGGCCGGTATGTTCTCTCTCGACTACGAGACCGCAGATTATACGACAATGTTCGTTTACATCTCGCATACCTACATGATAAGCCAGACTCTGTCTGTATCGACGGTATAACGAAAACCAATGCAATGGTTTCCAATCTGCAAGAAGGCCTTCCCACCAATCATAACGATCTGCGGCAACTTTTTATACGTTTTCATGAGCTGATAATGTGGCTAATGATCTCTGTACCATCGCTCCTAACTCATCATTCAATTCTTTGCCGAAGCCTCCCAAATATCTGTCCCTGTATTAGCAAAACCTAACAGGATTACGAACTAAACTTTCTGCTATACCATATATCTTAATTCGCAGATTCTGCCTTACAACATTTTTGCGCTCACAGAAACCAATCTAACCCCTAATATTAAGAATAATGAATTTTTTCCCAAAGACGGTTGCAATGGTCTAGATACACTCTCGTCTCGAGTCTAAACCCTTTAAAAAATTTGTCCACTGCTTTTTTTAAATTCGTTAGCGCAAGAATTTCTATTTGTAAGCGCAACGTATATAGTTGCTGCTGCTATATTCGCCCCTCTCTACCAATTCAAGGTTACCAGCTAGCTGTTGATGCAATCGACCACTCTTACTTTTCCTACTTAAATAGCTGCCCACAAACAACTTTGAAATCTGTATCTATAACTTTAGAGCGGGTTAAAACTAAAATAATAAACCTCAAAGATGATTATTCTGCTGGCCCTGATGATGTTCCCCCTATATTTTAAAAAAAAATGTGAAATGCCTCTTACAACTCTATTTAAGCTTTTTATCAACCAAGGATTATTTCCCTCTACCTGGAAAAGGTCTTTTATTATTCTCTTAAATGATATTTCCAACTATCGACCAATTGCTAAGCTGTCTTGCATACCTAAGCTTTTCGAGAGCATTATTTATGACATAATGCTTTTCCATTGTAAGCTTATTGTTTCCCAAAACCAGCACGGATTTCTCAAAGGTAGATCTACGACCACCAACTTAACGAAATTCGTACCAAGCACTTTATATGCACCGGAATCTTGAAATGAAGTTGATGTGATTGCCACCGATTTCAGCAAAGCCTTTGATAGGATTTCCCATGATATAATCCTTCTAAAATTAAAAGCTCTTGGTTTCCAAATAAACTTTATAACATGGGTTCAATCATATTTAAATGGAAGACATTACTATGTTTCATTTAGGTCCATGGTTTCTGACCCGATTAGAGCCTCCTCTGGTGTCCCTCAAGGTAGCCACCTTGGCCCCTTACTATTTATTCTAACCAATAATGATGTTGATTGCATCATTAAAAATTCATACATATCTGTTTACACAGACGATATGAAAATCTTTAGATATACAGGGTGAATGATCCGAACTCCAACTTTTTAAAATGCTATAATTTTTTCAACCCATAGCTGCGAGATAGCCCAGAACTTCATCCACCTACCCTCGACTACAAAATGATTAATGACATCAGGGTATAAATCAAATGACGAAAAACTCTTAGCAATCACTGATACTTTGGGCAATTATGAAACAGTGCCCTCTCTGATACGACTAAGGTGAGTCTACATATACTCGTATGTGCATACATGTATAAAACCCTGATCATCCCAGTCCTATTCTATGGTGCAGAGGCGTGGAATTTATCAAGAGTGGGCGAGGAATGGCTTAGTAAAAAATAGTCCATGGGGTCGATGGTGGGTGAGTGAAAACTCAGACTTTACAAAGACCTGTTCGAATACAACGTCTTTGATAGTTGGAAATACCATAGACGCAATGTGGATGAACATCAATGCAAATCTTTGAATCAACCCCAGAGGAACAGAAAGACAGGCAACACTGCATCTAAGTTGGCCCAGAAAAGTAGTTAAAAACTTAAATCAACTGCGCAACTGAAGATCTCTTGCCACAATCCTCAAATTCACCGTTGACATTGGAGAGGACACAAAAGTCTTTCCCTCGTTCAATCCATTTTTATATTTTACTTAGAATGTTTGTACCCAGAAAATTTGGATCGCACTCAATAAGTTTTTACTAGATCGTCATGAACATGCGACTAGGTTACGTGACTACAATCTCAAGCAACACCTCCAGACATACAAACTTGTAATGCAGTCAGCAGAGAGAGGGGGAGAGAAAAAAAAAAGAAAAAACATCTACCAATCCGTAATACGTTTAAGGAGCGCACTAATTTTGTCAAAATGTCAAAGTGATTATACTTTCAGTTTTTGAACAAATCCATTTGCCAAGAAAAGTGTGAGCCATCTCGTTAATCCCTAAATAGACCAACAGGAAGTGATTTAAAGCCACAGCTGGTGCCAGCCTAGTGCTTCACAAATTCAAATGCCCACACATATCCCCTTATGATTTTTGGCAGCCCACATTACAAGTTATGATTGACAGATTTCCGTCGGAAAATATCTAACGAGAATGACAGATTTTCGGTTTGTGCATCAAACTATTTGCACGAATCCCCTTCCCTGAAAGACCAAAGGAACCAAAGACCAGGGACCAGAGCTCAGGGTACTAAACACCGAAACACCAAAGTTATTTTTGGGAAACTGCGCATTCAGTGAACTTAACGCGGATCATTAAAGCAATTTGTTAAATGTCACACTGAAAATGAATTGCGTCAATACAAGGTCTAATTTCATTTAACAGCACCGTTTGGATAATGGAAGGTTCCCTCTATGACATAGATCATAGATGACTGTGATGTATGTACTTGTTTCAAAGGAAAATCTTTTTTGTCTGCGACAAAACACACATGTCCAAAGTATCTCGAACAATAGAAATCAAAAGTAGCAACACTGACTAAGTCCAGAGACTAGAGAGTGCGTATGGACACACGTTATTCGTATCTTGCGTGAAGGTTAACACCTCTGAATTTATTTTCAAATGAGTGCAAAAATCAGATCAAGTTTTCCTTGTTGAATCAATGAGTTGAAAGCAAAGGCTGACAGACGGCGTAGTGCATTGTTTTATGACTGCAATAAATCTCGTCTAAAATGCAAAAACAAAAAAAAAGGAAAAACTGAATTTTGCAATTAGGTCGACCAGAAGTTGTTTTTCCACTTAGCCAGACCCAAGAACGAATTACGTTCAATTTATGAGACTGACGCGTTTCGCTGGCATATACGTCTGATTTGCTATACTCACTTGCTAGAAGTAGGGCATTAGTGAGAAATTTGTTTGCACCCCTCCTTCAGAAAGCGTGCTATTCCATTTTCTTTCTTTGAAACCGAGCACTCAGTCACATAACAAGTCAGTTGTATTTACTACATATATACGAGTACTCCTATTAACACAATTCATTTGTTCTTTGTAGAAAGACAACCAGCAGCGCGTCAACGTGTAGTACATGTAGTGCTATCATCGTCATCCTCTCAGGAAGCAGCGCAACAAATTGAGTTAACCACTTTACGGTGCTCCAGAAAAGCTAAGCGTCCGGTTTTGGAGATGACGGATAGCTTGCGATTGGTCTCTCTACATCTTGAAGAAGCATGCCAACTACATTGTATACAGCTCACGACCCTCGATTTGGGTACTGAGGAATCCTCATCTGTGTCTTACCTAGCTAGGTTCCAAACTCATCGGTTATCTTATTCCCCAATATGTGATGCGGATAAAACTCCGTGTATTCACACAGCTGACTGTGTTCAGAGATTTTTCGCCGTTTCACCTGGTCTTCTGAATATGACTTATGACAATTTGGACTGCATATACCATATGTCCATTTGTATATATGCAAATGCTTACAACCCATCTGTGAAGGATCGAACGAATGTTGGAGTTTTTGTGTCATTGCTGAACAACATATTCATGAACCCGAAGTAAAATAAAAGCCAACACGCAACGTCATTCAGGCTGGAAACCGAATTGTACCATTTACTTTAGAGGAACAGTCAAAGTGAACGTGAGCCTCAATCAAAAAGCCTCTTCATCCAGCTCGATTGTAAGCCTCCAGGTACGCTCGCCGAATGGATTGAGCTCAATTTCAGGTAGCGTGTGCTACTTGAATAGACGTCTTTTTATACTTGGCCCTTCCGCCTGGATTCTAAGATTCTCCGAGAAAATCCAAAGGGTTCATCCACTGAAGATGCCCTAAGCACTATTTTTTATTCCTATCATAACAAGTCAATCAGACAAAAAACTTACTTTCGTAGAAAAGTGTTACAGCTCTAGCAATACCAGGGCCCACCACATCAACGCCAAGAACCTGCAGCCTGATGCATGTGTAAACCGGACACTCAAACAGATAGTGCTCCGTGGTGACGTTATAACTCTCACAGCAAGCGTCGCAGGATTTTGTGTCACCTATTCCCAGCAAACTCGCCCATCACGACACCAATTAGCAGTTTGCACTCTTTCCTATTGTACTTGAAGATAGCCCAAAAATCACTGACCTCTTAGAAACATCGAGAGGCTTTCGTTTGCTCTGCATGCAACTTTGAGAATCTTGTCATCTACAGTTATGCTCATATGAAACAAAACTGTCAATGGAAGTCCTTACCAAGAACACAATCAGTCCTAACGGAGGTTCAGGTTCTAAACTTTGCCTAGCAAGTTCATTGGGATCTCATTTCCGGTGTTTCCATTGCGACCTGGAACACAAACAACACTCAGCTAGTTCATCCTTTACAATATAGTTCAATGCCATCAGGATGTATGAAGATAATCGCAGGCTTCCTTAACAAGGAGTGAACAAAGATGTTGTCGTCTTATGCTACATACATTTTGAAGCCATCCGTGAAGGCTCAACCACATTCCTTTCCTGAGACAGATTCTGGCCGAAATCATTCCTAGGCAAGGAAGAGTCAATGTCATACCTTCACTGCAACATGAGTTCTGGTCTCATTGCAGACGACATTTCATTCAGATAGGAGTCAAAAGGCAAAGGTAAGGCCTTCAAAACTCCCATAGACTACTGCTTCGTATACGGAAGATGGCTTCGAGAGT
Organism: Volucella zonaria; assembly: GCA_963966105.1. Taxonomy (NCBI): domain Eukaryota; kingdom Metazoa; phylum Arthropoda; class Insecta; order Diptera; family Syrphidae; genus Volucella; species Volucella zonaria. The sequence continues at coordinate 233,351,293 of OZ014530.1, read as the reverse complement.
GCAACTGATGATACGAGTATGAACACCAAGGCAAGGGAGATTCATCAATGCGTCTAAAGCAGAGCCAGATGTGCTAAGCGATGTCCCCATGCAGCCGAGATAGACCGTTCTTTTGACAGAAAGCCTAATATTTCTAGTGCAGCAATAGTTTTTCACATCTGAGGCTGCTTGCGTTTTAGAGCAGAGAGTTGCCAAGCATGATTCAACAGGCATTAAAGGTACATAATCTGCATATGCCTTAACGTAAATATTGAGAGCGTTTAGCAGTGAATTGACCAACATGCCCATTATAGTAGAGACGAGAAGCCAGCTTTGGAGCAACGCCTGCCATCACATATTGAACGCAGTCAGCATCCGCAATCAGCGGCCTATTTACCACCATTGTAGTTATTGCATACAAACGATAGAAAGCCGATATTCCCCAATTCACCATCAGTGCAGATGGGACTGGTGTCATTATCAGAATCAATGCCGGACCCTAATCCGTCGCCGTCCTTCCGAAGCGATACTCACGTCAGCACTCTTGACATCACGCTATGATGTCTTCCGAGATTTTGTCAATATTATTGGCGCTTGCGTGTAATTGAAGGACTTTTCAAAACGAGACGTAAGTTTTCAACAATTTTTTTAAAAGCTATGTTGAGAAATTACATGACAGCACGTCGTCTTGCCTTAATCTTCTTTTTTATATCCAAAGTCACGGTGATGTCTTTACGGACCTGGATAGAGCACCGTAGATTGTCCATCATCATTTCGCACAATCGGACGAGTTTGGAGATACAAAACAAAGGACACTCTACTTATGTCAGACTGTCAACACGTGCTTATCCAAGCCCCTCAGCAGAAAACATCACTGCTGTGACCAAGAGTTCTGGAACATCCATTTTACATCGTGGTCAGGAATTTGGCATTTCAAGAAGCACTATGCAATGAATTTTCATGAAAGAAGTTGGAAGTCTTCATGCTTACAAAATACAATTGACTCAAAAACTCAAGCCTACAGACCGTAGTGTTTCAATGGCGTGTTCCTTAAGAAAAGGAAATGTATCACTGTTTGGTGTTGCGTTTGAGCTGGAAGCAGATTGGAGTATTTCTCCACGAAAAAGTAAGCTGCTGGGAATGCGCAAACAGTCAGCAATGAACGGTATTGGGAAATAATAGCATTGTTTCATGAAACAATGACATTATTGCACGATACATTTCTTGGGCGTCTAATCTCTCGCTTGGAATTCAATGACTTTGAACATGTTTCTCTGGACTTTTTTAAATCCAAAAATAATGGCAACAAGCCCAAGAGGAAATATACCAGATATGGCTACCTTTACTTTACCTGGTTGGAGGATTGAATTGAATACTTCATTTTGCCTGACACCGAAATTCTAATCATCGGTGCCGTTGTATACACCTTGACTACAACCGACTTCAGACTGCTATAATTTCCAAACCGTTCATGACAGTGAGCTCAAATTTTGACACATGACAGATAATTATTTACAAGCCTTTTAAACGATTTTGCGTCTCAGTTGTGTTGCAAAATTTTTATCCGCGATGAAATTCAAACGTGATAGTGTGATTGCTTTATATTTGGCTGGAAAACCACAAGTAGCTATCGTTAGAGCCCTTCAGCACCTCAACGTGAATAAATCATTTATGTCTCGAACCATAGCTCGTTACCGTGATACTGGCAGCGTTGCAAAACGCCATGGAGGTGGTCATAAAAAAACAGCAACATCGGCAGAAATGGTTCGGAAAGTGAAGGCTCGAATTGAGCAAAATCCGCGTCGAAGTGGAATAAAACTGGCTCGTGAGCTCAACATATCGTTGGAACGGATGCAACACATACTGAAAAATGAGCTTGGGCTCAAGCCATTGAATTTCCAAAAAGCACACGACCTTACACTGCAACAGAAAAAAGTTAGAGTCGAAAGAGCGAAGGAGTTGCTACGCTTGCACGAAAGTGGTGAGTTCCCGAATTTGGTTTTCTCCGATAAGTCGCCATTTGTAATAGAGCAATTTGTCAAGAAACAAAATGACCGAGTTTACTTGCTAGAGAGGTCCTTCGAAAATGTACACCTTCGGACGGCCACCAGAAAGCAGGCAGTACCGATGGTGATGGTTTGTGCCGCCATAACTGCCGATGGTCGCTCTCCGCTCGTATTTTTGGACCGTGGCGTCAAAATTAATGCGTTCGTATACCGTGAAACCTTCTTAGAGGCAGTATTGAAGCCTTGGGCAAACAATCATTTCGGTCGGAGACCGTGGATATTTCAACAAGACTCGGCACCGTCTCACAAAGCGCGCGTCAACCAAGATTGGTTAGAAAACAATGTTCCACACTTCATCTCTTCGACACAATGGATTGCAAATTCTCCGGATGCAAATCCGTTGGATTTCTCTGTCTGGGGTATTTTGAAGGCGAAGGTTGGCACTCAAAAATACCAAAGTTTGGACCACCTCAAACAAGCACTTCGCCGGGAATGGGCCAAAATACCGCAGAGCCACTTGCGTGCAGCGTGCGATGCTTTCTTCGGCCGTCTCAAGGCCATTATTCGCGCCAAAGGTGGACATATTGAAAACTACTGATACAATTTGAAAATTGATGTATTTTACAACATTTTTTGCTTTGGCACAATAAAATTTATCAAAAAATAAAAAAATTATAGCAGTTCTAGTCAGTTACCCCGTCCTCCTATATCCTCAGCACCAACTGCGTTTCTACTATTATTTTTCATCGTTTGCACACTTCAGCGGGGGCCTTATACCCTTGACATGTTCATTATAACCTTTGGTAAAATTTCCGAACCTCATTTCGGCGTTTCCTCCTTTTTATTTCAACGGAGCACTTCTCATGCTCCTTCTCCTGAGAAAACGGTGTTCATTCCGTCTGTCTACTCGTAGAGCTGGTATTCGTTTATGGAGCACCGCTAGGTGACATTCTTTGTCGAATCAGGGGTGTCATTTTGGTGCCAAAGGCAGAACCTCTGAAAGCAGCACTGCCTAAATCAGTACCACCAAAGCACCCCTTTCCTAGCTTCCTTTCTCCTCTATAGAGCCATGCACGCGTATGGTATGAAGCTGATATTTAAGAATTTAGTTTTGATACAAACTATCGCGAAACACCCGTGCTAGTCTATCTCCCTGCCTGGTGTAGATAGCAATTGCAGTAAGAATCATCCCTATGTGCCGCGGCTTCTTTCATCTTTTAGCCCGGCATATTTCATCGCACTTCTTGCTTTGAAGCTGCCTTGTCTATTAAGCGACCTCACAATCCACACGCAAATCCGAAATTCATTGTCCTTATTGCGATTGCATGGGTTGGAGTCTATAAATATCCGAGTTTTTCAGTAGGTTCGCCTAATTAACTTCACGGGCAACTAACGACTTAGGAAGTCAAGGTCTTTGGATATAATAGGTCACGCATTCCGGACTCAGTAACCTGCTTCGGAGATATGAGTACGATACTTCCGTTTGCTTGTCTATTATGGGTTCAACTAGTCCTAAAACATCCAATGAAGTTAGCTTCTGCTTGTAAAATAGGACCATAGCAGATTCTATCAAGAATTTTGCTGTCCAAAGCACCACCAATGGTTTAAAAAAAAAAAACGGACATTCAATTCTGGCTACAAAACTTCAGAACATTACCTGTCACTTTGCACCTTATGTAGGGCCCCCGCCCAATTATCAAGGCGTCTCCCATCAAGTACGTTGTTTAATAAAAACCGGGGGCAGAGCCAAGTACTGGTCTTATCGTAACGGTTTTCTGAATTTAACGCATCTGAAGGTTGCTACGATTTTACTAGTTACAAGCTGCCGGTCATAGGTCCGGTTGGCGGCAGGAAAGCCGGTAGTCCCTACTAGAACCTTATTCGCGGTACCATGGGAGTCAGGAGCCCCCGGATCTCGGTTTAAACCTAAAGTCGCGGGAGAGGTCCTCTAGATGGTTTACACTCAATGTATGTAGAGTTGCAATAAGTATAATACCGCGTGCTGAGACCCTAAGATCAGCAAGAGGTTTTAGATCGGCTTCGACTCATACCAATGTTGGGACTTGTGTCTCCAACAGAGTTCCGAATTGATACTCAGGAAGGCAGTAGACGATGACAAGACGTATCCTTGCTCCCATTGATGTATGGGCATCCCGCGAATTTGAGTTTTTCCAGACAGATGTTCACGTAAAATACGAGAGACGTTCTGTACCTTATGCAAACACAAAATACATTCCCAAAACATCGCTGCTCAAATGAAGCCCTAGCATTCTCTTATGCTCTTCAGCAGGAATGAGCTAGACTAACATAATAATGAAGCTCATTGCACCAAATATTTACTTATTTAGTTGGAATCAGAAGATACCTTTTTGCGGCCTAACTACCTTAACTTGTCCGACAGATAATTTCTGTAATTGCCTTTGTAGACTGCATCAGTTCCATCAAAGATCGTGTATAGAGAAAAGGCATCAGCAGAAAGAAAGACCTACTTCTGTTTAATAACACCGCTGCTGGAGGAGATCTATTCGTACTTTCATAAGTTACTCATTCGACTACATCTTCATTCACTTGGTGTCAGGTATCTGCGGCCGCATATTGGGGCACACACCTGCCTATTTCGATTAAGTATAGGTGCATGAGAATGAGCCTCTTGACCATTTATCCGTCATTCCCGTTTTAGCTACAATACAAGAAGGAGCAACAGGAAATCGAAAAATCTTGCGACTTGTAGATTAGTCCCATTGCTAACCTCCTCTTTTCTTGATCAACTGGCTAAATTGCAAGACAAATTCAATATTACACACAGGATCTTTCAAAAACGCTTCTTTTGGCATGAATACCAAGTCCTATCTTGATAGAATTATGCTTTAGATGCTAATGAAGCTAAAATTGTGCGTATAACAAGCAGGCCTAGTTGACACGGTCTAGTCTGCTCCTTTTACTTTATCATGAGAATTCTACCTCATGAAGGGGTCCTTAGTAAATACACCTCCACCACCCCTGTTATGAAATATTAAATTAAAAACAAGACTATGGAATAGAGATGTGAACTTGTCTATCCATCGAGTTCATCAGCGGCATAGGCATCAGTGTACGATTTGCCTGACTTGTCTTGCGGATTTAGGTGATTGCAGCTTCGGTAGCGAATTTAATTGATTTTGGACATTGCTGGTTCCAAAACTCTAGCCTTCTTATTATGTTTAACAATTCCCTCAATCAAATCGAGGCCAGTCCACTTCAGATGAGTATGCTCAGCCTTGTTTGACTGGAGTTGTGATAAACACGTAGTTTCGCAACCAGATTAGTGGCATTCTTAGCGGCATTCACTGACAAAATCTTTGGGATAACTAACCGGGACTTTGCAAACTCTGAAATTGCCAATTGTTCCCTTGAGCTCAGTGAGGTAGCAAAGTTCTCCAAGTAAATTGATAGAGCCCCGTCAAAACATCCACCTCCAGCAACTACTTTCTTGCTTTCTAGTACTTTCTTCACAATGCAAAGTGCGTCATGGATGTATCATTCCATTTCATCACAACAGAAATCATTTGGACCACGAAGTATGATTGAAGCAGCAGCTCTCGCCTTTGTTCCGTTGATCAAAATCAGGTCATCATCGCAGATTATCTCCTGACCAACTTCAGAAGCCTCTTCTACCATTGAGGCAACAAAACTCTCTTCGCCATCCATGTTGGTAAGTAATGTACAGAATGCTGCACCTGTGCCTTTAGAGAAGATTTTCAAATCTGATTTCTACACATGACGCATGGCCATGGCACCAGCTTCAATGAAGTATTTCATGCAGAGATCATCAATTCCTCCAGAGCACAAAACCATATTAACTCCAGTGGCGATATTTAGCTCACGGGCACGAATACCTTCAAACTTGTCGGGATAGTCGATAAGCACCTGTACACCCATCTTCATTTTTGTCTATTGCAGAGAGAAGACAAGGCAAGCAATTTTTGCGTTCGAAACCTTCTTGGACATTTGTTGCGAGGCGATTGTGCAATTAAGTGCATAACCAGGAATTAAAAGACTTTCTCTGGCTGATTTTGCATGTGCTTTCAGAACGTTGACGGCTTTATTTGAATAGGCTGCGTTGCCTTTAACAGCTTAGGTAGCATCGACAACTATGGCAGAGAAAGTGTCTGCCTCAGCTCCAAGAATCTTAGAACTCATCGATGTCTTGGCAATATTAATCAGACAGTCTCTGCTGAGCTCATCGACTGGCGCTGTTAGACGCTCTAAAATATATTCGCAGACTTCCTTACACGCCAATCGGTATCCAGAGACAATCGAAGTTGGATGAATCTTTTGCTTGACCAATTTTTTTTTTTTTTTTTTTTTTCGCTCCATCATTGGTCACCGTGACATCACCGATAGCATCAACAAGCATTTTGTCCAAGCCAGAGAGCTTTTTACGAGGGTTTCCTGAAAAGTTTCCGACCGCAACGTAAAGATAGCGGCGCTCGTCAATAAAGGCTAGTTTATGCTAGTTATGCATCTTTTGACAGTTACTAACCGAAGTTTCAGTCATTTTGGACGTGCAGTTTTTAGTTGACAGTCGTTTGAGTGAGTCGATGTGAGTGCTTTTTGTGAAAATGGAAAAAACTGAGTATCGAGCTATTATTCAATTCTTGTTTTTGAAAGGCAATACGCCTACGCAAATCAAAAAGGAGTTGGACTCTGTGTATAGGGACTTTGCACCATCATTTACCACAGTGAAATTTTGGGCAGCTGAATTTAAACGTGGCCGTAAGAGCTTGGGAGATGATGAACGTTCGGGACGTCCAAGAACTGCAATTACTGACGATAACATTGCTAAAGCTCACCAAATGGTGTTAGACGACCGCCGAATTAAGGTGAGAGAGATAGTAGAGGTTATGAAAATGTCCAAGGAACGTGTTTGTTACATATTAAATCAAGATTTAGTCATGAGAAAGCTGTCCGCGCGTTGGGTGCCGCGTTTGCTTACGTTAGACCAAAAACGTGTTCGAATGAACATTTCCAACGCTCTGTTGGAAATGCAGTTTAGGTGCAATATATCCGAGTTTTGGCGCCGATTAATTACTGTAGATGAAACTTGGGTACACCATTATACGCCCGAAACAAAAATTCAGTCAAAACAGTGGAATGCAAAGGGCGAGCCGGCTTCAAAAAAAAATAAAAACTGTTTTTTCGGCTGGGAAAGTGATTTTGACTGTTTTTTGGGATAGTAAAGGAGTTATCTTAATCGATTATCTTAAAAAAAGAAAAACCATTACACGAGCATACTACGCATCATTACTTGCCAAGCTGAAATCAGAAATTGCGGAAAAACGGCCACATTTGCAGAAAAAGAAAATCCGGTTCCACCAAAACAACGCGCCGTCTCACACCTCAGCGGTTACCTTGGCGAAAATCCATGAATTACGGTTTGAACTGCTTGACCATCCGCCTTATTCACCAGATCTAGCCCAAGCGACTTCTTTTTTTCCCTCATCTAAAAACTGCGCTCGGAGGACAGAGATCTTCGTCAAATGAGGAGGCAATCACCTTCGTGAGCAATTATTTTGCAGAGAAAAACGCCAAGTACTATTTGGGCGGGTTAGAGAGATGGGAGCATCGCTGGGAGAAGTGTGTAGAATTGCAAGGAGACTATGTAGACTTTTCAGGCGATTGAACTCGCAGCCATAACATTCTGTGTGCGGACAGAAGCTCCCGATTGCCTTGTTCCGGCAATAGATAAAGCATTCGCTACAGTCGACATGGTAATTGATCAAGTATTAAAACGAATTGAAGGCAAATTTTCGAAAAACTCAATAAACGCACCCGAACCGCCTGACTAAGTAATACTTTCCGTCAAAATTCTAAAAACATACGATTACCATGACTAAGCTGACGTAACAAAATACTTGTAGTTGTTTGTCTTAAATTTAAAGACTGACAGATCGATGTTATCCATCAATTATGCCAATTGAATAGGTGAACAGTCTTAGTGCGATGACATCAACGTCTATGTAAGTTCTCGTACAAAATATTTGCATCATTTCATGTAATAAATTAAGCGCCGACAATAGTCTGATGTAATTCTTTATTGCAAATACGTGAAGTAAAAATAATTTATTCAGACAAAAGCAAAAGCCAAAGCGGCAACTTTGTGGAATAGCAAAAGGTGTGTTTGACCCTAGAGCATTTATGGCGTTCTGTACACCTGCATTCTTAAAAAAAGTTGTTGGGCTTTTGCAATTTACAATATTTCAAAATAGTAATCAGATGCACAGATTAGAAATCGAGAAATAACTAAGTATGGAAATACCGGTGTAGACACGTCAAATGTGACACCAACATCGTTTTTTTTTTTTTGTAGACGTGCTTAGAAAGTATACGAGGGCTATTTGCTCTTTCATCTCAGCTCAAGAATGGAATTAAATCGTGAACAATGATTTTTTGTGCTTTTCGACATGGATTAAGAACCATCCCGGGTCACCGGGTCACGATGGACAGGACGGCTTTCGTGCAGGTTGTCCAAAATCGGTTGTTGTGCCAGAAAACGTCGATGCTGTGCGGGAATTGATGTCGTGAAATTGAGGTATGCTGGACATTAGTTCCATCAGCATACATTTAATGTTGCTTGAACATTTAGCCGGCAAAAAAATTTCTTCGCGTTGGATACAGCATAATTTGACAATCGCCCAAAAACAGACTCGCGTCGATTGGTCCAAAAAAATGTTCAAATATGAACCATGCATATGAACCCGAAACTAAACAACAGTCTGTATGGGTCGCTCAAGACGAGATAAATTCAACAAAAGTTGTTTGCGCACAAAGCACTTCGCAGCAAATGATCGCGTGTTTCTTCCGAAGAACCGGACATGCGACCATCGTGCCATTAGAGCAATATAAATCGGTCAATTCGGAATTGAACACCACCATTGGTTTGCCAGAATTCTTTGTAGGAATAAGGAAAAACGACCGCCGAACACGGATCTTTCTCCACCACGACAATGCGAGCTCTCACAGGTCAGCTCAGACAAGTGACTTTCTGAGCACTCAGAGCATCGAATTGATGGGCCATCCGCAGGACAGCTCTAATTTGGCCCCTAATGAATTCATTTTATTCCCGCACATCAAAAATAAATTGCGAGGTTAACGTTTTTCGACGCCTTGATGCGTTTAAAACGCATGTTTTGGAATTACCTCATTCGGAGTGGAAAAAGTACAATACTTCAAAAATTAGTTCAAACGCCTGCAAGAATGGAGAAGAATACTCGTTTTACTTTGTTTTTCGAAAAAACTTAAGTAACACCTAACTGCAACTTAAGTACTGCATGATAACGTTTGTACTTTTAAAGATCACAATTCAAGAGCAAAATTTCTAAAGAGGCGTAAGATTTTACTAGACAACATAGCCTGTTCAATACTAGCTCCAAACGCGAACCCAGACTAATCGATTTCACGGCAGGCCGAATTGTCATTATTACTAAGCTAGCTCGCTTAATATCCATAAATAGACCAGGGACTACCTCTGTCGAAAAATCGTGAACCAAATTAATCACATTGCGACGAACACAAGGCAACTCAGAGCAAACAGTACAATAGGAACCTCGTCTGCTTATAAATATATGTAGACCAGAAAATAGAGAAGCACCCGATCTCAAGATCATGGAGAGCTTACTGAAGGTGGTACTACAGTCCGGAATGGCCATGGGCCGCAACCAACAAGCGTCGATCAATTTTCCTCTAAAGGCAGCCAAGAATACCCTCATCCATTATTGATGAAGTCCATGTCTCTTATATGGGGTCACTTTTGTTGCTCGAGAGAGAGCTTTGTTCGTCATTTGCCTTCTTAGCCCAAAGAAGCGGCGATTGAAAAGAATTACCCTTCTTGTGTCGTTGTCTGAATTGATAGCAGATAGGTAGATAATGTCCAAGACGTCGGTATTGGGAGTCCTTTCGAGTGAACAGCATACACTTGGTCTTGCCCTCGTTGATCGTTGTCTGAATTGATAGCAGATAGGTAGACAATGTCCAAGACGTCGGTATTGGGAGTCCTTTCGAGTGAACAGCATACACTTGGTCTTGCCCTCGTTGATCGTTAAATCCATCTTCGCCGCTTCCCTTTCAATATTCGCGAGACCGCCACTGACATCACGCGGCTTTCTTCCGATTATGTCAATACCATCGGCGTATGTGAGTAATTAGACGGATTTTTCCATTATTCTTTCAAGAATGATGTTAAAGGAATGGCATAACAGCGCATCGCCTTATCTAAATCATTTGTTGCCATCAAAGGTCTCGGTGAGTTCTTTAACGACCTTGAGGAGCAGCATGGCAGGTATGCCAAACTAGACATTGCTCTGTACAGCTCGTCTCTATATATGAGGCCTTAAAATCGATGAATAGGTGGTGTGTATCAATTTGGAGCTCATGGTTTTTCCCAGGATCGGCCGTAGTGTGAATATTTGGTCAATGGTGGACTTTCCTGACCTAAGGCCACACTGATATGGACGAATCAGGTTGTTAACGAACGGCTTCAGGCATTTATACAATACGGCAGATAGAATTTTGCAGGCGATGTTAAGAAGACTGATGCCTCTGTAGTTGGCGCAGTTTAGATGAGGTGGTGTATGCTCCTTACCAAGTCATCGCCTACCGCTTTGAACAGCTTAGTAGTCAGGTTGTCTACTGCAGCAGCTTTGTTGGACTTAAGCTTAGATATGGCTATCTTCACCTGATCCAGGTCGGATGCATGGAATTATTGGTCTGCATCGTCCAGATTGAAAAGTTCATTCTGACTGACAACGGTATTTGGTTTGTCTTCGACGTTATGTAGTCTACAGAAATGCACTTTTCAAATCCTCAGCATCGACTGCGACTCTATTACTATATTCACTTGTTCGTCTCTGTAGGCTTCGGTTCGGGGTTTGTATCCGTGGCATGTTTTAGTTTATCTTTTGGTAAAACTTCGGAATCTCATTCCTGGAGTAGCATCTCATGCTCCTTCTTTTTCCTGCTTTATATGCATCTTGCTTAGAAGCACGTGCATGCCGGCACGTTGCTAACCAGGGGTTTCGTTGTGGTGGCCGGGTAAAACCCAGCACATCAGAGGCAGCATCTCGGATGGCGTTTTGGCAGTATTGCCACTAGTCTAAGGGAGACTCGATCCGAAAAGGATTTGGCGATCTCTTGCAATTGTGGCCGTCCGACGTCAAACTTCCACACAGTATTAGCTTGTCCTTGCGATGTTCGGCATATTCGAAACCGTACCTTGGATACAACAAGGTAATAGTCCGAGCCGATGTTGGGGGAGTGCCTCCCGTCAATCGCAGAGTGATCAATCTGATCAGGAGATCTCCAAGTCCCCTTATGAATATCTAGATGCGGGAACCGCGTGCTACCTATGACAATGTTTCACACCGCCGCAAAGTCGATTAGCCTGAATACATTGTCAAAGATGATGCCGTGCAGACTACACTCTCCGACTGCACTACTAAAGATGCCCTCTCTTCCTAGCTTTGCAGTAAAATCGCCGAGGATAATTTTGATGTCATAGTTGGGACACTGCCCGTAATTCTTTTCCAAGAGCTCATAGAAGCTATTTTTGGTGTGGCAGTCTTTCTTCTTTGTCGTAATGTTTGCAAATTTAGTCTTAATAGTACTTCATACTCTTTTTGTCTGGCCCGTTCCATCGAATTTCTTGGATGGCGGTAACATCTGCTTTGCACCAGTACATTTCCTATGCTAGTTCTTCGGCCGCACGTGGACCTAACATTCCACGTATAGTTCCAAAGTTCGTTGTCCTTTTCGTTTGCAGGGGTTGCTTACAGTAGATCCGTCAGTATCCGAGGCTTGTTATTGCTCCGTAACTTGATTTTTTTTTCCATGGGCAGGCAGTTACCCCAGCTGCACAACCCCCAAACTCGAGGGCCAGTTCCATAATGGAGACCCATATGACGAGGGCTTAGTTACACCGAACCCAGCAACCCGTTCGAGGATGTGAGCGCTGACGTTGGTCCATCAAGGGCTCATCCGCCAGTATCTCTTTTCCAAGAACTTGACTTGGTTTGATCTTTCACCAACCTGGAAAGTCATAAACGTTGCGTTTGTATTATGATTTCTAATGGATCTAACCGAGGTAAAACCCTGTGTTCAAATATTCTTTGTATTTTAGAACTCAATTAGAAGTTAGAAGGTGCTGCAGGAAAACTAAAGGCCCTGGTTTGCTGTCACTAAAGATAAATAAGTCTCACCCTTCTCCCGGCCCACTCAATATACAATACATATTGGGTCTACAAGTAAGTTTCCAGCGTTTTTTTTCCAAAATTTGAAGTTTTATTACGAAAACATAGTTACAATGCTTTATTCAAAGTATCCTCCATCGGAAGCTACAACTTTCCCCCATCTTTCTGGACATTTATGAATTCCGGACCAAAAAAATTTCTCGTCTTTCGAGCCCAAGAACGTATCGAGCCAATTTTTGATTTCCTCTACTGAGCTGAAGCGTATTCCCGTGAGAGCGTTCTGCATCGAACGAAACAAGTGGTAGTCAGATGGTGCCAAGTCTGGACTGTAAGGCGGGTGAGGCAGAATCTCCCATCCACTATTTACCAAATAGTTTTTCACCGAAACCGCAACATGTGGCCGAGCGTTGTCGTGATGAAAAATGACGGACTCATGCCTGGTCTCATATTCTGGCCGTTTTTCTTTTAATGCCCGCTTCAAACGAATTAGTTGGGTTCGATATAATGGTCCTTTGATGGTTTCACCACTCGGAAGCAGTTCGTAGTATACGACACCCTTTTGATCCCACCATATGCAGAGCATGACCTTATTCACGTGAATATTTCGTTTCGGCGTTGATTGGGCGGGCTCGCCGGGCTTTGTATACGATTTTCTGCATTTAGGATTATCATAATAAATCCATTTCTCATCACCAGTGACAATACGATGCAAAAATGATTTATTTTTATACCGCTGCAGTAACATTTCGGACATGCAAAATCGCCGTTCGACGTCTCTTGGCTTCAATTCGTACGGCACCCAGTTTCCAACCTTTTGAATGAATCCCAGTGCTTTTAGGCGCAGGGAAATGGCTTATTGCGTGACGCCCAATGATGCAGCAAGTTCTTCTTGAATCTGACACGGATCCTCATCCAGTAAAGCGTCCAATTCCTCGTCTTCAAAACTTTTCGGCTTTCCGGGGCGATCTTTGTCTTCAACTCCAAAATCACCACTTTTGAACCGTTTGGACCACTCGCGGCACGTCGATTCACCAATACATTCCGCCCCATAAGTTTCCGAAGGCAAACGATAGGCCTCAGCCGCACTTTTCTTCATATTAAAGAATAAAAGCAGCGCTTCCCGCAAATGACGTTTATTTGGCTGGAAACTTGCCATGATTTTGCTCGATGAAAAGTACGACACCGATAGAACTGCTCAAATATAACGCTGCAAAGTTGTTGACAGATACAAAACCTACAAATAAAACACATGGGGTCTGACATTTTTGCCCGGGATCCACTGGTGGCGCCATCTCTGACAAACGCTGGAAACTTACTTGTAGACCCAATATAATACGAGTAGTTCACTGTCATCGGAAGCATGGAAAACATGCGCAATTTTGTTTAAATCTGATCCTGGATCATTAATTTCTTGGCTCAGATCTTAGTCGAATCCAGTTGCGGGTACTAAGAGAGCCATTAGACGGCATGACCATAAACGGAAGATGGCTTTGAGACTGCAACCACTATATTCACATGGGGAGAAGGTAGATTCATCTATGCATCTAGAGCATAGCCGGGCAACTGGCCGAGCGTAAGCTATGATTTGGAAGCTGGCAAAAGCAACATTGACGTATTTTCGTGAAAGCGTGTTGTCGTAACGACAGCACCTTAGCGGTTTCCGTCTTGATATATTTAGTCCAGAGATGCCTGTTATCCAGGATGACACCCAAATACTTACCTTCATTGTAAAAATGGATGATGATACCTTTAAGTATGAGTCAAATCAGTATACTCCTGTAGAACAACTGGATAAATCTCAAAGGTACCAGGCGACCTGAACCCATCAAAGGGCAGATACCAGTTATGGCGGATGGTTCTAGTCAGCACCCTTTCAGCCTCAATTAAAAGATCTGGTTGTGAGATGGTTCTAATTAGGTCCACGTCCAAGCGACAGAAAGTGTCTACTTTCAAAATAGTTTAGGTGCCATCAGATCTTCCGAGTTTTTCCAATATGTCTGATTTGCCTCTTTCGAGGATTTTGATCAACCTACTCGTTTTATTGAGTATTACGATCTTTTCGCAAAAGTCCTTATAAGATACACTCTTCAAAATCCGAATGTTAAGATTACAGTCTTCCTCCAAATTAGGCTTAGGTGACTTTTAAGAAGTGCTCAGGTTTGCTTACGTAGTCTAGGTTCCAGCATAGAATGGACAATCTGCAGAATACGTCAATTCAAAACATTTGGTTTCCTCTTTAGAACTGGTTCATTCTGAGTTTAGACGGAGAATTGACGTACTTGCCGAGCTTCTCTTTAAATTACGTCCAGTTGGTGTTCGTTCCTAGCTATGGTCAGCCATGGAAGCTGCTACTTTAGTGTACCCGTTGTAGCCTTAAATCTATTATTTGTTGTCTTACTTTCATAACAAGAGTCTTTGCTTGTTACAGCACCAGTTTCAGTCGTGCCTTATACGCGGGAAAATCCACTAATTGGATGAATTTGACCCCCTCAACCGACTTCAGTTTATCAGAGCTACATCCTTTGCTGGTTGTCTGAATCCTGTGTGCAATTCAACTCACCGCAGGTTTTATTTCTGTCAATGACTTTTAGACCCACCGTCCTATTTTCGTCCACTCGACCTTTTTGGCGGTCATCTAACCATAGTGTGCGGGAAAATCCAGCGAATACCTGAAGCTTGCTTCCTCTTGGCTTTATTTGAAGCTTGATCGATTTCAATGGGCCGGTTTGTTTCTCGCCTCTGCGGCAGCTGGAGGAAAGTGAAACTTTTAGCACTCGCGTCCTCATCAGCGCTTGCCGTATTTTTGCACCATGCATTTACCTTCCGTCTTCTTCTCTTCTTCAACTGCCCCTTAGGTGATTATTTTTCAAAGTGTGCCTCGTTTTGACACTGACCAAGCACCTGCCTACTCAGGTGGAGTTTAACCGGAACCGATTTCATACATACTTATTTGTTGTCGCCCCATCTATCGAACGTGTCCTAGAGGAGGAGTCATCGAAATATTTAGCACCTTCTGTTTTAATATCTGAATCGGCAGAGTGCTTTTTTAGTTTGTTACCTTGGTTCGTAGGTTCCCGCCTTCTGTCTAGAAGGCCACAGTTGGATTATCGCTATTGCAAGTACTACTTGGAATATAATCCTGTTGGGTCACCTCCAAACTGTTTAATCATTTAACGCCTAGTGTTCTTTTAACACAGCGTGAATTTCATCGTCATTTTCCTTGTCGTCCTGCACCATGTGCGGCAACAATTAACCGTTTGGCTGAGCGTGTTATGCAAATGAGTGCACTGAAGATGTCGCCTGAAGTGATCGTCCCCGTATTGCTCGTTCGACCGCGAATATCACCACAACACAATTTGGCATCAGCAGACGTTCGTTGAGTCGAATTTGGTGAAAGACCTGAAGATGTTCCCTTATAAATTCAAACCGTTCACTAATTGCTGCCTGCTGACCGTCAAGTTAGGTTAACTTACTTCCATGCTCTGTTAAACCTGGTGCTAGAAGATGATGACTTCGTATCCAAAATCATAATGAGCGACGAACCCCATTTCCACTTAAGTGGTTGAGTAAATAAACATGATTTGCATTTCTAGGGAACGGAGAATCCAAATGAAATGCACAAAGAGCCATTGCATACTCTCAAAGTGACTGTTTGGTGCAGCATTTGCAGTGAAAAAGTGATTGGCCCTTATTTTCTTGAGCAAGCCGCGGCTCCTCCGTAACGGTAACTGGTGAGCTCTACAGACAGATGTTAAACGAGCCTTTTTGTCGCAAGTTGCTGACTTGGGTATCGAGCATTCTTGGTTCCAGCAGGACGAAGCAACCGCTCACACAGCTCGGGCAACGATAGAGATTTTGAAACACCAATTTGCAGGCCGTGTGATCTCTCCTTTTGGCGATTTGAACTGGCCGGCCAGACTTCTTCCTTTGGGGCTTTTTGAAATCTGGCGTTTACCACAATAAACCGCAAACCTTGCAAGCCTTGAAAGCCAGCATTGGGGAAGAAATCACCAATTTGGAGCCAGATGTTTTGTGAGCAGCAATTCAAAATTCCGTAAAACGAGCACAAATGTGCATCAACTCGGCAATTTTTTGTGAAAACAGAGCCCCATTTTTTTTTCATTTCCAACCAAATGGCAGCCAATTCACATCATGACATTGTTGCTGCACCACAGGCTGGAATTCGCATCCAAAATTTAAGGATTGGACTACCAAGTCCTGATAAAACCAAACAAAATAAATTCAAACAGAAACAGGAGAATTTCTTGGGATCAAATCCAATTTTAATTTCTCCGAAATGTAAGGTTTTTTTTTTAATTCATTTTACAATTGTCATTTTACAACTTACAATTGGTAGGAACACAAAAATTAAGAACCATGATGGGCAACAGGTGTTCTTGAAAAAAGCCGATAAATTTTGCAGGCGGTTTTCTTTGTTCTGTAGTGCCGTATACTTAACGTATTCTCTTTTTTGATAAGAACAGACGAAATTATTTTCACATTATGTCAATCAATATATCAAAGTTGCCACTTTAGAATAGTTATGGAATTATTTAAAAGGGCTTGATGACATTCCACGGCCCATCTGAAAACTTCAGATACAGAACAGCAAGCCAACCGATCTCCTCATCTTAATTGAGCTAATGGCTAATTTAACATCAGCTATGCGCACCACACCATCTGGGCCTGAGTAAGCTCTTATGACGCGTCTTAACTGCCAAGGAGAACGAATTTCATTCGGTTCGATAAGAATAACTACATCATCGACTTCGACTTGCTTTGTTGTCTTGTACCACTTCGACCGCCTTGCGATGACTGGCAAATATTCGGTGTATCATCATCTTATGAGTTGTGACATCAATTGCTGAGACTGTCTGATATAAAGTTTGTTGCATGAATCCTTTTCTGAGAAAACACCCGGTGCCGTTGTGTCCTTGTCAGCTTCGCCAAAGAGCATCACATTTGATGTAAGAGGTTTAGGGTCTTCAGGATCTACCGGTAGATGCGTGAGGGAGCGGTGATTTATTTGGCCTTGAGCGCACCTTTCAAAACAAAATTCACACTATTTTTGATCGATTGTATGAGTCGTTCCCAAGCTCCTCCCATCCACGGTCAATATGCAGATATGAATCGCCAAAGTATACCTTCATACTTCGCAGTGTGTTCGCTTAGCTGGTTCTCCATCTCTTTTACATCTTTATCTAGAAGATTCTTGGTGTCAATAAAGTTCATGCCGTTATCACTATACAGAAATCGGGTGACAACACGGTTGATAACAAAACGCCGTACAGCCAATGTGCACTGATCTAGGCTTAAATCATTAAGCAGCTCAATTTGTACAGCCCAAAACTATCCACGCCGACATGAGTAAAGGGTCCCAAGTCAAAAGATAAACGAACTACAGGAAGCTGACCCATCAGTGATATGGCAGGTTTGGCCTTAAGGCGTTTACACATATTGCATTTGAAGATTGGTTTCATGATGATGTTGTATAAGTACTAGATGAAGTGAAAAGTGACCTCCTTAGGAATTAAAAAAAAAATTTTTTTTAAACGTTTTTTTTATATTGTTCAATATAATCCCCTTTTAGTTTGATACACTTATTCCAGCGATTTTCCAACTTCTTGATCCCGTCCGAAAAGTAATTTTCCGGAAGGTCTGCAAAATACCCCTCCGTGGCGTTGATGATTTCCTCGCGTGAGCTGAATTTTTTTATTGGTGAGCCATCTTTTGAGGTTTGGCAAAAGATAATAGTCCGAGAGATCCAAATCCAGTTACCAAAAATCCGCCCGGTTCCGCATCAGCAAGTCCAAACACTCTTTCGAAGTGCTCTTGCGTTCGTGTTTTTGGTCGAAAGTGAGCATTCGCAGCACCCAGGCAGGATAACTTTTTCATATGCAGAATATTGCCCAAAATATGGCGTGTGCGCTCAGTACTAATCTTTGTTCTATCTGCTAGCTAGCGCACCTTTACTTTCCGGTCAGCCAACACCATTTCATGTATATTTTTGACGTTGTCCTCTGTAACCGCATCGGAGGGCCTGCCGCTTCGGATTTGATCGGTAGTGGAGTTACAGCCACCACGAAACTCTCGAAACCAATATTTGATGGTATAATCTGACGGAGCATTAGCCCCATAATATTTATCCAACTTTTCTTTTGTTTCCTTTGTCTCTCAAAAAATAATGTTTTATGAGAGAACGAAAATCGTTTTTGTCCATATCCAACATAACCTTTTTTGCAGTAGCAGCGCATTCTGGTGGTCAAGAAGGTCACTTTTCACTTCACCTAATGGATGATTTTTTGGTAAGATAGCTGGATTACGAGCCGCGTATGACAAATTGGCCTTTTGTGCTTGTGAGCTCATACGAATGGTTCCCCCGTTGTTGAGAAAGGCTGGGAACTCGTTTGGAGTGATGAAGGTTGTCTTCTCAGCGAGCGTTTTGCGGCAAAGATCTTTAAATCGTAGTAGAAAGCCGATGACTCTTACTGGCGAACACCATCTTGCAAGGAACCTTGGATGAAGATCATTATAAACAGCAAAGGAAGCGGTTGACTGTTTGCCATGAATAAAAATTGTTGTCATTTAATGGCTTACCAAATCTGCTTACAGGCCCATAGACTCTTCAAACCGTTTAGTGTCATCATCAACAACATTAGCACTGCAACCAACCTGACTCCATTGGCTTCGTCGAAAAGCTACGAAGGAAGGAAACTTGCACTGCGTTGAGTTAACCCAATGGAGTACAGTCTTTGAGTCCGAAAGAAAAAGAACTTCATCAATTCGAATTGTATGAGAACTGCTTATCGTAGATGCTAATCCGACACCAAGCACAGCAGTTTGTAACTCCAGACGAGGCACTGAGAGCTGCTTCACAGGAGCAACCTTTGCTTTCGCCATGCGTTGCGAAACTTCTACTGAGCGGTTATCCTCAAATCGTAGGTCAGCTACAGCAGCAAATGCTCTTTTGGAAGCATCGACAAAACCAATCATAAAAACTATGGGTTTCTCTGCAAACTTGCTAGTAATCACAAACGCAAAAGAAGAATCCCCTTTGCAATACACAGGATCCTTGAGTCTGATATAAAGCAGGAATATAACTGCTAAATTCACTCCAACACAACCGCCTTGGTTACTGCATAAAGAGCTCATCGATCTACATGAGTTGCGTAAGGAAGTTACGAGTAATACCACTTAAAAAGCACGCTTCCTCGAAATCTCGACTGATCTGAAAGGCAAAGGTTGGAACTTCATATACACAGATGGTTCAAAAACAAAAACAAACACAGCTTTCGCAGTTGTAACTGAAGCTGGTTCTATCATCACACAAGGAATTCTGCCAAATATTGCTTCCATTTTCACTAGCTATACTTGAAGCTGCAAACAATATTTCACAAGAAACAGGCAAATGGGTCAATTGCTCTGATAGCCTATCAGTACTACAAAACATTGTGAATCCTAGAAATGACACACATATCAAAATCCGGGATATCCTAATAAAATCGAGATCGAAGATAAAGCTCATGTGGATACCTGATCATGTTAAAATTTAAAGTAATAAACTCGCAGATACTGCAGCAAACTCCGCCCTGAAAGCTCCCACCTACACTTATAACACCTTCTCCCAGCTCGATCTAAAGAAACACATAAATCAGAAATATCATATCCAACAGCTTCTTGAATGGGAACATTATCAGCATCACTACCAAACAGTAAGCCCACATAAAATTCGGGCAAAATATCCAACAAGCATCCTTAAATAGGATTTAACTATGTTTAACCGACTACGACTTGGTCACACTGCATATACTCACATACACCTACTCAAAAGGGAGCCTCCAACCACCTGCCCCACCTGTCCCACCTGTCTCAGCGACATAACGGTAACCTCATGCTCCTTATCTTCATACCCATCACTTCAAATCAACCATAGCCAGAACCACAATCTATTGGAACATCTTATAGAACCAAACCAAAGCAATATTGAGAAATTAAAAAAAACAGTAAACGAACTTCAAATCATTATGTGTATAATTTTTTACTACTTTCAAGAGCCGAAAGCCACTGCTGCTAGTTGCGTATTGATAATTTTAATAAATAAATAAATGATTTTTTTTTATTCCTATTGTTACGGTCTGTTGAAAAGTATTATTATATAAGCTAGCTTTCACTATTGCCCCATGTCTGGCAATACCATCGCTAGTTAACATTTCAAAAAAGAAGAAACCTTCTTCCAAACACGTTTATAAGAAAAACGTTGTAAAACTTTATGTTAATTAGGCATTTTCTGGAGAAAAGTGACCTCAAAGCTAAAAATTAGCAGGGGCAATGCAAATGGAAGAGGTTTAGAATTTGGATATAACATATTAAGACTCCAACAAGATTTGAACTTTATTTAAACGCCGTTAGAAAAACTGGTATTTCTTATAAAAATAAAGTCCTACCCGAAGTTTCTACCAGTAGTACTAACAGAGCAGTTTCCGTTAACATGGGTCTGGGTACACCAAAGTAAGTCTTTTCTTAAATCCTCGATAAACGCTGTCAACATTGGAGATATCTCCTTACTGTAGAATGATTATACCCAGGAATCATTTACCAAATTATCGGTGACGAACTAGGGGACACCCTACATAGATAATATTACGTGCCAAAGAAAACAACAGGGTGTTGCAATCAACGTTTGTTAGAAAAAACATATTGGGCAATTTGAATTTAAATACAACCTACATACGAGTATGTTATTTGCGAAAAATTTGTCATAAAATCGCATAAATGAACACGGTTGTGAGTCCTTCCACGGACTTACAATTGTGAGTTTCAGAATTTTGTCAGCCAAATGAGCTAAAATTTGTTTACTTTCTTTACGAGGGTTGTCTGAAAGTTTCCGACCGAGCAAGCCTTTTTTTATTTTATTTTTCTACATAGTCTCCTTGTAACTCTACACACTTCTCCCAGCGATACTCCCATCTCTCTAACCCGTCCAAATAGTACTTGGCGTTTTTCTCTGCCAAATAATTGTTCACGAAGGTGATTGCCGCTTCATTTGAGATGAGGAAACAAAAAGAAGTCGCTTGGGGTTAGATCTGGTGAATAAAGCGGATGGTCAAGCAGTTCAAACCATAATTCATGGATTTTCGCCGTGACAACCGCTGAGGCGTGAGACGGCGCGTTGTCTTGGTGAAACAGGATTTTCTTTTTCTGCAAATGTGGCCGTTTTTTCGCAATTTTTGCCTTCAGCTTGGCAAGTGATGATGCGTAGTATGCTCATGGAATGGTTTTTCCTTTTTGAGGTTAATCGATTAAGATAACTCCTTTACTATCCCAAAAAAACAGTCGAAATCACTTTCCCAGCCGAAAAAACAGTTTTTATTTTTTTTGAAGCCGGCTCGACTGTTTTGACTGAATTTTTGTTCCGGGCGTATAATGGTGTATCCAAGTTTCATCTACAGTAATTAATCGGCGCCAAAACTCGGATTTATTGCGCCTAAACTGCGCCAACAGAGCGTTGGAAATGTTCATTCGAACACATTTTTAATTTAATTTTAATTTTGGTGGGGCTGAGGCCCCCATTTATTGGCTTAATACAAGCTTAATCTAACTTAAAAACTAACAGAAAGACTTAAGAGCTAGTGACCAAGGAAGTGATGGAGGAGATCTTGTTTGAGACGAGGAGTGCTCAGGTGGAAATGAAAAAGGGAGATGTTCGAGTTGACCTTTCGGAGCATTCGGGAGATAGGTTCGTTGGAGCCATAAGAGGTGCGGTGGACCGGTAGATAGAAGAGACGAGGACAACGTAGATTGCGGTGGTTGGTATTGAAGGAAATGGAGTTCGAAATGGATGCACAGTCGATGGAACCTGAGAGAAGTCGATGAATGAAAAGAATGTCAGCAGTATTCCTACATTCGTCTAACGAATTCATATTTAGAAGTTTGAGGCGGTCCTGATAGGGAGGTAAGATTAAAGGGTCGTTCCATGGCAGGCCACGGAGGGCAAATCGGAGGAATCGACGTTGAATACCCTCGATTCGGGAAACATGAACCCGGTGAAAGGGGGACCAAGCTTGGCTGGCATACTCAAGCAGGGGGCGAATAAAGGTAACATAGAGAGATCTGGTTACGTACGGGTTGGAAAATTCCTTGGACCACCGTTTAATAAAGCCAAGTGATGAGCTGGCTTTGAGGATCATCTTATCGATATGCGAACGGAAATTAAGCTCACAGTCGAATAATATGCCAAGGTCTTGAAAAGACTGAACCAGGGGAATTGGTTGACCATGGAGAAAATAAAGTCGGGGGGGAGACGGGTTGTATTTACGTGAGAAGGTTATAAATTGACATTTGGCTATACGAGGGCGGGTCAATAAGTCAGTGACTTTTTGAATTTCTGACCTCTTTACTAAAATAGCAACACTGCTCCTGTCAACAGGCATCTGTCAGTTGACTCCTGTCAAAATTTAAACTTGCTGCGTCAGTTAGTTTGTGTTTGACAGCTATTTTTGTCAGACTACTCACCAATTTGAGGAGAAAATGGAAAAAAGTGAATTTCGTGTGCTTTTCTTTCTTGCGAAAAAAAACCATTACCGAGACCAAGGCTAAGCTTGATAAATACTATGGGGACTATGCACCATCGATTTCAATGGTAAAAAAGTGGTTTACTGAATTCCGTTGTGGCCGTACAAGCACTGAAGATGCCGAACGTCCTGGACGCCCAGTTGAGGTCTCTACACCCGAAACAATCGAAAAAATTCACGATATGATGTTGGCTGACCGAAGATTGAAAGTGCGAGAGATTGTGGAAGCCGTAGGGATCTCGCATGGCTCAGTGGTTTCAATTTTGAATGACCACTTGGGCATGAGAAAGCTTTCCGCAAGATGGGTGCCGCGTTTGCTCACAGTCGACCACAAACGCAATCGTGTAACAACTTCACAGGAAGGTTTGGCGTTGTTTAATCGCAATATGGAGGAGTTTTTGCGCCGTTTTGTAACCGCGGACGAAACATGGATCCATCACAACACACCAGAGAACAAACAACAGTCAAAACAGTGGGTTTCTAAGGGTGAATCGGCGCCAAAGAAGGCCAAGGTGGGTTTGTCAGCCAATAAAGTTATGGCGACTGTTTTTTGGGATGCACGCGGGATAATCCACATTGACTACCTTCAAAAGGGAAGAACAATCAATGGGGAATATTATGCCAATTTATTGGACCGATTCAATGACGATTTGAAAAAAAAACGACCTCATTTGGCCAAGAAAAAAGTTCTTTTCCACCAAGACAATGCAAGGGTGCACACATGTGCAGTTGCGATGGCAAAAATCCATGAATTGGGCTATGAATTGCTGCCTCATCCACCCTATTCTCCAGATTTGGCTCCGAGCGACTACTTCTTGTTCCCAAACCTGAAGAAATGGCTTGGTGGAAAAAGATTTGACTCCAATGATGAAGTCATCTCGCAAACAAAGGCCTATTTTGAGGACCTCGACAAATCATTTTTTTTGGAAGGGATAAAAAAATTGGAGAAGCGTTGGACAAAGTGTATAGAGCTCAAGGGAGACTACGTTGAAAAATAAAATTATTTTTTTATCAAAAAATCTGTGTTTAATCCAAAAGTCACGGACTTATTGACCGTATTAAGTTCTAGGCAGTTTTTGAGGCACCAGATTGAAAACCGATCAAGGTCTTCTTGAAGAAGGGCAGACTCCTGGGGAGAGGAAATAGATTTAAAAAATTTTGTGTCGTCAGCGTAAAGGGAGAGGGAGGAGTGCTTAATGACATTCTCAACATAGTTGATAGTAAGAATGAAGAGAAGAGGGCCAAGATGACTGCCTTGTGGAACTCCAGATGAGGCCAGGAATGGAACAGAAAGGGCGGATCTAAACCGAACACTATAATATCGGTTTACCAGGTAAGAAGAAATCCATTTTAAAAAGAGCGGCTCAAAGCCGAGAGCAAACAATTTAAAGAGGATCAATTGATGAGATATCTTATCAAATGCTTTAGTGAAATCTGTTGCGATAACATCGATTTCTTTGCCATTTTCTAAGGCTGAGAGTGCAAAAGACACGAATTCAACTAGATTTGTGGTAGTTGATCTACCTTTTAGAAAACCATGTTGTCGGGGTGAAATAAAAGGCTTGCATTTGAAGCTTAACGCTTCGTATAAAATGCTTTCAAAGAGTTTGGGTATATGAGAGAGTTTAACAATGGGACGATAATTGGGAACTTCATGCTTAGATCCTTTTTTGTGTATTGGGATTATAAAAGAGGTCTTCCAAATCTGGGGAAATTCACCCTGTGTAAGCGATAGACGAAAAAGGTAGGAAAGGGGTAGAGACAGGTTGGAAGAGCATTTCTTAAGAAACATGGCGGGGAGTCCGTCTGGGCCAGGTACAAATTCATCTTTAAGATTTAGTAACTCTTCTTCCATAACTGCAGGATCGAAATTTTGAGTGAGAAAGGGACCAATAGAGAAATTTGGTAGATCATTGAAGTAAGAGGGATCTGGTACGAAGGAGTTGTTGGCAAATGATTGCTTGAAAAATGTAGCAAAAAAGTTGGCGATGGTAGGAGGATCACATGAAGTTTTGGTTTCGAAAGCGAGGGAGGAAGGATAACCATCAGTCTTACTTTTGCAATTGACAAATTGAAAAAAGGACTTGGGGTCATTTATGAGATTGGTTTGCTGATAGAGAGAGTTATAGAGTTCAATGAAATGAAGATATGTACCTAGATAATTTGAATAGTCGGAAGAAGAGTGGGTGCGAAGGAATACCGCCCATAACTTGTTTCTTTTGTTTCGTAGAGAGCGAAGTCTACGATTATACCAAGGAGGGGATGTAGAAGAAGTTTTATGGCGGGAATAAGGCACATAAAGGGAGATGGATTTGAATATTTCTCTGTAAAAAATGGAGAGGGCATCAACCAGAGATAGATTGGTAAACTCAAAAGAAGCACTGCTTAGATAGGTATTAATTTTACGGAAATTAGCTTTGTGAAAATTGTAAGAAAATAGAACTGCGGGGGGAGGTGACTGAAGGGGAGAGTTGTGGAAAAATGAGAGAAGAAGTGGAGGATGAAAATTATCAATAGTTGAAAGAGATAGGGGACAACACGATACTGAGGAGTTGATGGGATCAGTTGTGAAGATAAGGTCTAATTGCCTTTTCATATAGTTGGAAACGCCACTGACTTGGCATAGACTAGAGTCTGTTAGCCGATCCAAGAATAGGCATTCCTTAGTAGAAATGGGATTGGAAGCGATGAAAAAAGATAGGTCTTCAGATGGAGTCCACTTCAGCTGAGGCAGATTAAAATCGCCGAAGATAATGATATCATCAAGCGATTCTGATAAGTCGATCAAGTCGATCAGTCGATCAAATTGTCAATTGCTGCAATAGCAAGTTGTAGGATTCGATAGGTTGCGCCGGAAGAATGTAACAACACATAACGTACAAGGATCTACGAGTGAGGGTAACGTAAGCAAACGCGGCACCCAACGCGAGGACAACTTTCTCATGCCTAAATCTTGATTTAATATGTAAGAAACACGTTCTTTGGACATTTTCATAACCTCTACTACCTCTCTCACTTTAATTCGGCGGTCGTCTAACACCATTTGGTGAACTTTAGCAATGTTATCGTCAGTGGTTGCAGTTTTTGGACGTCCCGAACGTTCATCATCTCCCAAGCTCCTACGGTCACGTTTAAAATCAACTGCCCAAAAAACCACTGTGGTAAATGATGGTGCAGAGTCCCCATACACAGAGTCCAACTCATTTTTGATTTGCGTAGGCGTATTGCCTTTCAAAAACAAGAATTTAATAACAGCTCGATACTCAATTTATTCCATTTTCACAAAAAAACACTCACATTGACTCACTCAAACGACTGTCAACTAAAACTGCGCGTCCAAAATGACTGAAACTTCGGTCAGTAACTGTCAAAAGATGCACAACCAGTATTCACTAGCTTTTATTGACGAGTGCTGCTATCTTTGCGTTGCATAGACCTGCGACTTCAGAAAACCCCACAAGAAAAATCTAACTGGATCAAATCGCACGATCTCGGTGGCCAATTCACATCACCTCCACGTGAGATGGCCATGCTCTCGAATCGCTCAAGCAGAATTTCCAATGTGACGTGAGCTGTGTGGCACGTAGCGCCGTCCTGTTGAAACCAGATATCTTCCAATTCAGGAAAAAGGAAGCTGGAAATCATCGACCTATAGCGCTCGCCGTTGACGGTGATTACCTGGCCAACGTCGTTCTTAAAGTAATATGGGTAGATGACGCCGCCAGCCCAAAATCTACACCAAACAGTGACTTTTTCGGGATGCATTCTACGCTCTTGGGTCTCATGTGAATTGGTATCGTCCCAAATTCGACAATTTTGTTTGTTGACGTACCCATTCATCCAGAAATGGGCCTCATCGCTGAAGATGATTTCTCGATGAAAATTAGGGTCAGTTTCCAACTGCTCCAGAGCCCGTTCAGCGAACACACGTCGTTGTCTATGGTCGTTTACCTTCAGCTCCTGGGTCAGTTGAATTTTATACGGGTGCAGGCTCAAGCCACGATGAAAAATTCGCCAAATTGTGGTCTGAGAAAAGCCGAGTTCTTGTGAGCTACCTCGGATTCTCGTGCACACTCTCACGGGCAACGGCAGATCTTGCGTTTCGTCGACGTACGGGTGTTGGTTTATCGTTTACTCAACCAGTGGATTCAAATTTATCTGTGAATAGTCCTCTCGGTAGTACGATTATGGCGACCGTAAAATGGTCGTAGCGCGCGGAACGTTGCCCGAACAGAACACCCATTTTGATAAAACAATTTTATCATTTGCATATGTTGTTGAACGCTATGTCTGTCCATGGTAATTTGGCAAAACAGACTGAATAAATGACAGCCAATTTGACAGATGTGGCTTCAACAATATGGCCGCTATCAACTATCAAAGTTCGGGTCCCTATTGGAAGACTATGTATAATATTTCGTTAAATGGTTTCCTAAATTTGTTTTGTTAATTATTCATCTCTAGATTTTACAGTGAATAAGTGTCTTTTACATTGTTAAGGTCGATTTTCACAAGTGTGACCTTCAGTTTTATATAGTGCCGAAACGAGAATTTTTTTCTACTTACAAATTTGAATTTGTATCCGTTTATTTGAATAGAATGGCGCGACGATTTGTTACCGATCAAGATATTGGCTGCCAAGCCAAATTTGAGAAAATTTCATGGAGTGCCAACACAAAAAATTTCGTGTGGTGCTATTGCTATCAAAAAGCTCAAGATGCCGCCGAATGAATAAATGGATTGAGACAAAGCCGGAAGAATAAAAAAATTTCTTGGGTTGATTATGTACATGGGAGACGGAGTTCTATCATTTTAAAATTCCACGTGCAACTATGCCCCGGAACAGGTTTCAATCTTTGCTCTCATATTTGAACCACAGCAACGACGAAACAACAGATAACTCCGACCGATTGAGGAAAATCAATGGACTGACGGAAGTTCTACAAAAAACATTTTCAAATACATTTTTCCCCGCAGAAAAGTTCGTTATCGACGAAACGCTCGTGCCATGGAGAGGTCGACTTATTTTCAGACAATATATCCCAAATAAGACGCATCGTTATGGAGTCAAACTTTTTAAGCTTTGGTTACACTTGGGCTATGAAAATATATGCTGGAAAGTCAGCAACAGGGCAACGCGAGGTTGGGCTTGCTAGAAACGTGTGGGTAGGAACTTATATATAGACAATTTTTATATGAGTTAGCAATAGAATTGCTGCAAAATCAGATCCACAGTTTTGGAACACTAAGGTCAAACAAAAAGAATATACCAAAAGATGTCCTCCTTTTGGGCAAAGAGGAAATTATATCTCGGGAAGACGAAAATGGTATTGTAATTCTAAAATGGAAAGTCACTCGTGATGTGAGAATGCTGTCTATTAAACATTCCCCTGAAATGCAACCCGTAACTCGTCGAAATACATCTGCAAATGTAGCAGAAAATCAACCATCGACAAGTTCGAATCCACCCACTGTTTCAAGGCCAAATAATAGGCGTGGAGCTTCCCTCAAACCCGCCGCGATTCTTGCTTATAACCAGAGAAAATCAGGGACTGACTTGCCTGATCAGATGGGTTCGTATGCCAATACGCTAAGGAAATAGGAATATCAGGAATAGCAGTTGTCAACGCATGGGTGTTATATAAACATCTTCCAAAATCGAAAATACATACCACCTCGATAAAAAGAATTTATTCAGAAAATTAAAAATACGAGTTTGTTCATCTAAATCTACATATAGTATATTGTCCCCTTCAAAGTAATACCCATCGACTGCAAAACACTTATGCCAGCCCTTGATTCATTCCTCGAAACATTTTTTATATTCGGTTTTCGGTATGTCCATCAGTGCTTCCTGCGATTTTTCCATTACTTCCTCTCGGCTGCTGAAACGTGTTCCCCGTAGTGGTTTTTTAACTCGATTGAACAGAAAGAAGTCACAGGGCGTCAAGTTAGGTGAATTCGGTGGCTGTTGAATGGTATTTGTTGCATTTTTCGTAAAAAAATTACGAATAATGATGGCACTGTGCGACGCGACGGTGCGTTATCATGGTGCAAAATCCACGAGTTTTCTGCCCACAATTCTGGTCTCTTTCGGCGAATTGCTTCATGCAAACGTCTCATAACTCCCAAATAATACGAGTACTCTTTGTTTACTGTCTGGCCTTCTGGAAAACATTCATGATGCACTACACCGTTGTAATCCATGAAAACCGTGAACATTGCCTTCTTTTTTGACTGAAAATGAGGTGGTTTTTTTGGTCTCGGCTCATTTGGTGAACGCCATTCCCTTGCCTGATGTCTGGATTGCGTGTCGTACTCATAAACCTACGTCTCGTTTCCAGTAATGATCCTTTTGATGAATGTGGGGTCGGATTCAGCCTCGCAAATCATCCCTTTTGCGACGTCAACACGGTCTCTTTTTTGCATGAAATTGAGGTCTTTTGGCACCAACTTTGCTGCTACACGACGGAAACCCAAATCATTAACCAAAATGTCATGGACGGATCCATAGGCAATGTTCAAGTCCTCTGCTATCTCTCTGATGGTTAATTTGCGGTTATTGACCAACATTTCTTTTACTTCATCAATGTTTTCGTCGGTCTTCGATGTCGGTGGTCTGCCACTGCGTTGCCACTGGTAAACGACCGTTTTCTTTAGAGAATCGTTGCCGAAACACTTTTCCAACATTTCCAACGTTCGCGCACTATTAAATCCGTTTTTCACGCAAAATTTAATACAAGTTCGTTGTTGCAAATTGAAATCCATTTCTAAAATTGTAAAAAATCGCCAACACACACAGAGGTAGATGTACTCTTGGCTACGTAACTTTTGCAAATGTCAAGCTATGACGCTAAGATTTAAAGGGAATGTCAACAACGGATTTACCAACTTAACAAAGAAAACAGAATTCAAATCGGAAAAATGGGAGCGTCACACGGTGGGTGTGGTCGGGAACTTTTTGATCAAGGTGGTATTCGGAAAGGCTGCTCAACTACTTTAACTACCCATAGCCCTCGTTCGTACCGATCGCAGAGTTGAATCACCAAAGGATGTGCAGCAACCCGAAGAAGCTAGGCAGATATACACGTATTGTGATAGATGCCCGGATAAGCCTCAAATGTGTCGGGTATTCTTCAACTCAAAACATTAAAACCAACATTTTTTCATTTGTATAAATAATACTATTACTTTTTTTAGTATTTTTTTTTACTTTATAAGAAGTAATATGAATTGAAATGAGAAATAGGTATTTTGTTTTATCAAAAATTATAGTTTTTTTTTAAAGTTTTCTTCAATGTTTTCTTCAATAAAGTTTATGAAATGTTTTTCTTCCAAAATTAACGTAGATTGTCTTACAATTTTGGGCATAATTCGGTAAGTTTTCCTTACCTGCTCAAACCAAAAACGTTCATACTATCGTGGGGTGCCAGGCCCCATACCGGAATATACCGGATTTGTACGTAGTGGCTATCAATTTTGCAATATGGAGCCTCGAATGAAATTATAGGTGCCTATCATATTTAATAGCCATGGTGCCCTGGGAAACATCACTGGCTATCACACCATGGCAGCCAATGTGTTAACATGATTATCAGTGACGATGAAGAAAATGACGAAGCTATTGTTGGTGAAGTTTTGACTCGGAAGAAGAGATTCCATTAGCTCAGCGTCCTCAACTTTCAGATCAAGAAGCTTCTACTTCAGCCGCGATAAGTTCACCCAAAAGAATATATCAATTCATGTTGCAGAAGTAATACAGGTAAAGTTAACAGAGTTCATTAACTTGTATATTTTATAAGTTGTACTATTTTTTTAGACTGTTAAAGTACCATACAAATATTTCTCGCAATATTTCACTGCTGACGTGATAGAGAAGGCGGTTATACTTAGGAACACATTTGAAGAAATGCCCGTTTTTTTCGGGATGCATGCCATAATTGGATTTTTTTTTTTTTTTATAATCGGCGCGCGCTCAAGGGGTTTTGTACCCTTAAAATGTTCGTACACAGCGCGGGCGAAGGAAATTTAGGGAGGAATAAAAGACAGGTACCGATGTACATTGTTTTTAAATGTTTGCAAGTTATAACGACCAGGAAACACAGAGGTCGGCAGGGCATTCCATAAGCGAGTTGTACGGCTGAGGAAAGAATCACGATATTTAAGAGTACGTCCGAAAATGGGCTTGAGGGTATACTGATGAGCATTCCTAGCGAGACGGGTGTTACGGTTGAAAGTTTGAATGGGCGGAATGCTACTGGCAATTTCAATGGAGCACTGGTGATGGAAATAGCGATAAAACAAAGTGAGACAGGAGACTTTACGTCGGTGTTCGAGGGTGTCAATTGATTGACTGATATTAGTATCACCAATTAGTTTTATCGCACGGTTTTGAATCCTATCTAGCAGGTGCAGAGATGTTTTAGGAGCACCTGACCAGATGTGGGCATTGTACTCCAATTTTGGGCGGATAAATGCCTTATATATTGTGGCCAGATCAGATCAGGGGTAAAATATTTCTTACATCGCTTGAGAAAACCTAGACATTTCGCAGCATTTTTGGCGACATCGAATATGTGGTCATTCCAACGTAAGTTGTTACTGATACACATACCGAGAATGGAAAGTTTATCGGTTTCGACGATGCAAGTGCCATTCATGGATAATGGCTGGGTATTTGAATTTCGCTTTAATGACAGCAGACAGCATTGAGTTTTGGAAGCATTAAATTCTACTCGGTTGATAGTTCCCCAGTTGGTTATGCTGTTAATATCGGAATTTAATGAGCTTAACATACGCTGCCGTTCCCGTTCTACAGCCGAAGAGCAGGGGCGTGAGTCCGGGAACGAATATGAGAAGCAGAGAGTGCTGTCATCAGCAAAGGAATAAATTGGATTAGAAGTAGCAGACAAGAGATCGTTAATGAAGATTAAAAAGAGTGTCGGAGACAGAACGGAGCCCTGGGGCACACCAGCATTTATTTTGTGAATATCAGACTTGAAACCGTCCAAGACGACTTGAATTGAACGTTCCGAAAGGTAATTTCTAATCCATTGAAGAAGAGAGTCATCGATCCCAAGAGCACGCATTTTCGACAAAAGAGCCTGATGCCAAACTATGTCAAATGCCTTAGAAATATCAAGTGCAACTAACTTGCTTTCGCCAGATTGATGTACGCTTTGGTTCCACTTTTCGGTGAGACATGCCATCAAATCACCAGTGGACCTGTTGCTACGAAAACCGTACTGCCGGTCATTGAGAAGTTTTCGTGTTTCGAGATATTTCATGAGCTGACGATTTATCAGCGTTTCCATGACCTTGGAAAGAAGGGACGTAAGTGCAATGGGTCTGTAGGAGGATAGAGAAGAAGATTCGCCTTTTTTAGGGACTGGCTGGACAAATGCTGTTTTCCATCTGCTCGGAAAGAGTCCTAAAGAGTAGGACTGATGAAAAAGCTTACGCAGTGGTTTTGCCAGCGTAGAAGAACACCTCTTCAGAAGAAGGGGAGATATACCATCTGGACCAGCGGATTTATGCATGTTGAGATCTTTGAGTACTCTTGCTACTACACGAGTGCGAAAGTGGATTCGACCCATTGTAGATTCGACGCACTCGAGTGTAGGCGGGGACAAAGCACAGTCTGGGAGTGTTGAGCTAGCCGCAAAGTGTGCAGCAAGCAGATTGGCCTTGTCCAAAGAGCTGACAGCTGGAATGTCATTGTAAATGAGCGTTGGGATGGAGGATGAGGCAGAATTTCTAATGTTTTTGACGAATGACCAAAAATTTTTACTGCCTTTGGGACATTGTAATATTTTTTGCCTCAGGTTTTGGTCATATTGGAATTTCACACGCTTAAGAAAGGCGTTGCAGTCATTTCTGGCTCGTTTAATGCATTAAATTTACACGATTCAGGGGATGCCTCGGGATCGATTTTATTTACTGCAAGTTAAAATTCACTTTGTGGATGTAAACGCTGTAAGGACTGAAACGAATAAAATCTGTAAATTTTAATACGGGCTATACTTCCAATGCGTAAAAATTGCAATCCCATTTTATACCCAAATTAGCCTGTATATTCTCTAGTTTCAGTTTGTTATTGATTTAGTTCGAAAATACTTCGCATCCAAACCATTTCATCGCAAAAAATTTAAACATAGCACGCAGTACAGTGGATTCTGTTATTAAACGATATTTGCAGACATTGACGATTAAGCGAAAACAAAAAAGTGGAGCACATGATACAAATTTGGACAGGAAAATGTAATACCAACCAAACAATGGTACAAAGATCTAAAAAAAACTTAACGGTCCAAAAATACGAAAAAAACAAAAAATACCAAAAGTTACTGAAAAGCAAAAAAAAAGTCATAAAAACACGAGCCCGAAAGCTATACGAGTTGATCGGCAACAAGAAAGCGTGCTTGGTTTTGGATGACGAAACTTATGTCAAAGCCGACTTTACTACTCTTCCAGGTGAGCAGTTTTACAACTTGTTTGAAGCTGAGATTCTTCCTCAATCAACAACATCTATTGGGATGGAAAAATTCGGCTCAAAATATCTCGTCTGGCAGGCCATTTGCCAATGTGGACACAGAAGCTCATCGTTTATTACAACGGGAACAATTAACGGAGAAGTGTACATTAACGAGTGCCTAAAAAAACGGTTGATTCCTTTCTTAAACAAACACGAGGGTTCAACATTCTTTTGGCCAGATTTAGCTTCAGCTCACTATGCTCATGCGACGTTGAGCTTTCTTGTTGCTAAAAATGTCGACTTTGTCCCAAAAGACATGAATCCACCCAATGTTCCACAGTGCCGTCCCATTGAAAGGTATTGGGCTTTGGTCAAAGTTACTCGTAAATCGAGGAAAAGTGAGCAGTGTGCAAAGGACGTAAAAGATTTTAGTGCTAAATGGAAAAGAGCGTCCAAAAAGATCACGGATGTAACTGTCACCAACCTTATGAAGGACATTCGAAAGAAGTTGACGAAAGAATGGGAACCCAAATAATTTTTTTTTTTTTTGTAATTGTGAATGAATTTAATAAAGACAGAGTTTTAAAGCAAATAAAAAAAATTACAATAAAAATTTCCAAATTTTATTCGTTTCAGTCCTTATCCGAAGAACAAAAAATGAAAAATCTACTTTGGAAGGTTCAGAAACATGTTCAAAGAATTTTCAATTGACGAGCAAATGATACCATTTTTTAGGTCGATGTGCTCTTCGTCAATATGTTAAAATTAAACCTCGTCCTGTGGGACTTAAGAATTTTGTGCTTACGTCATCTTGCGATATGGCATTAGACCTCGAAGAAGAAGTCTCGGTTTAGGACCGATAGTTATTCTACGGCTAACGGAAACATTGCCAAAGAACTCTTGTGTCTATGTTGATAGATATTTTAGTATACTTCCGCTTCTTCAAAAGCTAAAAGAAAATCATATCTACTCGTATGCCACAGGCGAGTTTGAAGAAATTTGCAAAAATGACAATTGTCTGTTCGACTTAGCCATTGTCAATAGGTTTTTTTAGAATACAAATACGGCTGCAAACAAAACAAATATGGAAGGAAAGAACAAATGGACTTGCTACAGCTTAGGTTGGAAGTGAGTGAATATTTATTGGGTGGTGTGGGCATGAACAAACCAGTGAATGTAGAATCAGAAAAGGGGTCGATTGAAAAGAAAGGGAAAAGAGTTTCTTCATTACGAGGGCAAGATATTAAGCGTATTGATGGTTTCAATCACTGGCCAGTTGTTGAGACACTCAAAGCATCCCTGAAATGTTGGCTACCTAATTGCGCAAGCCGGTCGCGAACAAATTGTGAGTAGTGCGATATACATATATGAGTATCTCTGCCTTACAAATTGTTTCACACAAAAAATTAAGTCCTAAAGTGAAAACAAATATAAAATAAAGTTATTTATTTATGGAGTATTAATTATAAACTAGGTATTTCTTATTTTTACGATTAATAATAAGTACGCTCCTGAAGCTCACAAATGTGAGTATCCTTTTTCAATCACAATCAACAACTTTTTTGAATAATTTTATTTTCCAAATATCTTCTTAGTCATATTATAGAGAAAAAAAAAGTCGTAATTTGTAACAGGTATTGTTTTTGTATAGCCCAGGAGGGCAAGTGATAAAAATGTATTATAA
Organism: Volucella zonaria; assembly: GCA_963966105.1. NCBI lineage: Eukaryota > Metazoa > Arthropoda > Insecta > Diptera > Syrphidae > Volucella > Volucella zonaria. Next base: position 233,316,356 of record OZ014530.1, on the reverse strand, counting down.
TTGTATTCATTTTCTACAAAAAATATTTAAAAAGAAATTTTAAATAAAAATATTCACAAATAAGCGAGATAACCACTAAGAAAGGTCTGTTTGGGCAATTTTGACCCATGTGTACAGGGTAAGGGTTAAGTGCGCCGGCATCCCCTTTATAAACTGTGAACTTTCCATGACACACATATGCATAACCCGTACATAGATACATATATTGTATAATTCTAGTATATTGCATAATTCCATTACATCAACTACATATGGTATTTGCTTTTATAACAATTTTTTTTACAAAAACAAAAGCCAATAAACTATTTACGAGATCGCTAATTGCATGTAGTTCTAACAGTGACACGACTAATCGGCATTTTGTGATGTAAAACCAATTAGCGCCGAGGAAATATGTACATCACGGGAACAAGCACTCTATAAATAATACCATCTGCTTGCACCCCACATTTACATCTTTCTATTCTTTACAATAGCAACAAACAAAAAATCGAAATACAAAACAAAAAAAAAAAAAACCAAACTCATTAAAAACATTATCCAACCCTACGAACCGATCTAAAAAATACAACTCTCGTGCCATCCTCAGTCACAGATACGAGTACACCACATAGTCCATATGTACTCGTAGACACATTGTTACTCTAAATTTGATTCCTTTTTTTTTATAAACAAGAATAAATCAACCCCGCACACACTTATAAAAGCAAAATAAAATTTATATTGTTTTTGCCTCCTGTCAAGTAATATTCATCTATAAAAGGTGCATCCCAATAGATAGATGCCGGGATATGATGGATACTGGGAGTTATACAAATACGTACTCTCTCCCCCAATAGCACACACTGAAACATAAAAATACAAAAACGCAAAAACAATTTCAATTTCCATTTCAGTTCGGCATCCATTCAGATGCACTTGCACAGATATGTTATTACCCCCCACAGAATGAACGAACTAGAGAACGAGAAAGAGAGAGAGAGAGAAAGAGATCAAAAATTGAGTGATGGAAAAAATAGAATAAAAATAAAACAGAAAGGAAAATTCATTAAACAAAACAAAGCCAACCAACGAGCAACGAAAAAAAACAAACAAAAAAAAAACGATACGAATAGCAACAACAACATGTTTAATGAGTGTCCATTGCCCGCTCTGCGATGCCTATAAGAGCATCTCACTAGCCGCAGCCGAAGCATATTCCACAAGCAGGCATTCGCCACAACAGAACGGACCGCCAAACAGTACTACACCTCTCTAAACACTCTGCCAGACCAACAAATCGTGTGTTGCAGTAGTATACGGATCACTATATTTTCTCTTGACTTGACTTGACTAAATAAGCAGCACACAGATTGCTGCCAGCATCTAACGTCACCGTACCCAGCAGCGCCAGCATCCATATACAAAAGCTAACGCGTCAGCTAGACAACCATCTCATAGATCAAACAGCGTTTGCAGTATTCGTGCTCTCACAGTTCCGTCAGTGCCAAACTGAATATCGTTCCGAACGGTCGGTCTACCAAGCGGAATACTTAAAAAAAAGATACTTTCACTATTAGCGCGATCAGTCACTACATACTAGTCCTTGTGATCAGTTAAATATTATTTAGAAATTTTGAAAATACTTACGAGTATCCTGCGTTTTCATCATCGCTCCGTGCATACTACAAGCAATCGACTCCACTGAAACGGGAACAGAAATGCACATTCATCCCAGTTCGCCAAATTCATCGCCATCTGAAGAGAACGCCGCTATTAAAATACAAGCCGGATTCCGAGGATACCGTGTGCGAAAGCAACTTCGTCAAAGACCCTGCAACGGATATCAACGAACCAGCCACAACATGGAATCCAACAATGGTCCTACTCCTCATCTAAGAGATGAACGCAGCAGCGGAAGTGAAAGCTCATCCGTTGAAGATAAATGTGCTACAAAAATTCAAGCCGGCGTTCGAGGATTTCTAGTTCGTAAGAAGCAAAAAATGGCCACCGATGCTGCTACCAAAATTCAAGCCAGCTTCCGAGGATTCAAGGCACGAAAGGAGGCACAGAAATTACGACAAAAATAGGAAATACCCAACATTTGCTTGACTTCATTTAAACGGATATTCTCAGAGTGCAAACTTGTGCAGTGCGTGTGTGATTGAAAACTAAAATAAATAAGAATTAAATATTCTATATAATAAATTAAACAAAATTAAAACTATTAATTTTAAGTTTCTTACAAAAAAACAAAAAAGTAAGTGATGAAGAAAAGGACACGTAAAGAATAGTGAAACCAAAAATATGTCTAATTTTAAAAAAATAAAACTTTTAAGAAACATTTTTTGTTGGTTTTTAAGGAACACAAAGTATTTAAATCAAAAATAAACAAACAATAATAATAAGGAATAAAGAAAACTAAAATATAAGATGCCAAAATTGTATCTTTTATCGCCGAAAAGAAAGTATATGGGATAATGCCAATAATGTTTACGTAGATACAAAATGTAAGATTAAAATTAAAAAAAATAAATAAATAAATAAATATTCCTTTAGATTTAAAATAAATAAAAAAAAATATAAAAAGTGCAAATGTACTCCGTAGGAGTATGTTTCGATGATTTACATTGATAAGAGTTCTAGAATAAAATATAAAAAGATATAAAGATGAATAGCAACGATTTTTTTATTCAGTTCGGAGAGATCATTTTCATTTTTGTTTTCAGATTAACAGAGTGAGTATGTGCAGTACTTTTCGACAGCGATTCTAGAGTTTTACCCAATTCGCTTTATTGAGAACCAATATCCAAAATGATAAATTGCTTGAAAATGTGAGATTTATGGCTGACAAGGGCGACTCTGGTATTTTAAACATTTTTTTCCTGTCTTAATGGAGCACTAAACCAGAGCCTGAACGGTACCCTCACCAAGTGTTTTGAAGTGGCATGTCCAGCAAAGAAAGCAATTCTTGTACAAATTGTCCGTTCCTTGGTGGAACGCAAATCTGCTGCGACTTCGTAAAGAAACCACAAAACTTCTAAACAGGTCACTTAAGACTAATTTGGAGGGAAACTGGAATCTTTACAGATCGAAGCAAAACGAATACAAGAAGCTAATTCGGATTTCGCAGAGTGCATCCGATAAAGACTTTTGCGAAAAGATCGAAACTTTCGGTGAAACCAGGAGGCTGATCAAAGTTCTCAAACGGGAAGATCGACCAGGCTGGAACCACCCTATGCTGAGCCGAAAGCAGAGACCCACCGTCCCATATTAGAGGCTAACTTCACAGGTAACTTAATCAGAACCAGCTCATATTAACGAAGCTGTATACCGTAGCTGGTATGCATAGCTCATCCGTTGTGGTGACGGATGAAGCCAGTAGACATGCTGTTGCTACTATTAGCGGCTTCCAGTCGGCTGGCACCGAATTATGTGATAAAAATGTATAGACCTGGGGGTAACTCTGAAAAGAATATTCACTGCTAGCCTGGCACTGCCATACATACCGAAACCCCTCCGAACAGTAAGACTAGCCTTTATACTGAAAATCGGAAAAGATGCCTACACCCTCGCTAAGAGCTTCATTTCTATACCCGTAAGTCTGACTTCTTTCACGTTGAAGAGCATGGAAAGAATTGTCGAGCTCCATGTGCGCAAAACATCTTTGCGAATGCATTCTCTGCCTGAGATGCAACATGCTTACCAGCGTGGAAGATATTACGAGTGTGCGCTTCAAAATCTGGTAGACAAAATTGAAGGCGCACTCGACAAGAAGGAATACGCGCTGGACTTTTTTATCGAAATTGAAGATGCTTTTGATATGCTAACTTGGCCAGACAACACGGCGGCGTAGACGAATAACTGATTGCGGATGCTGACTGTGGCCAATATGTGATGGCGGGGTAAACAGGGGTTACCTGTTCTGTCTTCACTGCTATATTGCATGTTGATCGATTCGCTGCTCAACACGCTCAACACGCTCAATAGTATTTTATCGTGTTTAGAGACTATCTGCTCTAAAGCGCAGGCAGCCCTAACGTAATTAGTGGACTAGAAATGAGCTTTCAGTCAATAATTTTAAAACTGAGGTTGCTCTCTCTACTACAAGAAGGAAGCTCTGACTGGCCTGAATCCTCTAATCATCATCATCCAGAAGATAAGTATTTAAGTGTCATAACAAATTTCTGTTGACTAAACATGTTACGGCGAAAGCTATCGGCAAGACATGGCACCTGTCACAGAGAAGGGTCATTTGGATCTACACTATGGCCACGATAAGGCCAATTCTATCCTATGCGTCGATTGCTTGGCAGGACAAACTCTCACGAAAATACGTCCCTTTTGCTTTTACCAGTCTCCAAAGAATGGTCTGTCTCGGCCACATGGGGGCTTTCCCTACCACGCCTATCTCCATCCTAGACGGGCTGCACTCTCAATGCCTTCTTCCATGCAACATGCACGAGAGCTTTTATGACTGTCTTTTGACTCTGGTCTTATGGACATGCCATCTGATGCGATGACACCAGAACTCTTACTGCGGAAAAAATACAAAATTTACTTTCCCTGTGCCCAAAATTGGTTTTGGCCAGAATTGGAACCAGGAATGGAATGTATGTAGTCGAATCCTTACGGATGGCTCAAAAACCGATATAGCTTATTGCGCTGGAAGACAACTTCTGGAGGAAACATACGCTATCCTGATGGCAAGGAACTACAATATATTGTGAAGAAGCATTTGTATCTGTAGTGACAACCAAGCTGAAACTAAACTTGGTCAAGAATGCAAGTCTTCACTGAACGCAGTCGGGTGGTTAAATTCACTGAGTCTTGTCTGAGTCCCAGGTCGCAATGGGATCACGGAAAATGAAATCGCCAATAAATTTGCTAGGCAACGTTCAGAAGACGTTTTTTCAGGACCCGAACCTATGTTAAGTCCCCCTGCGTCATCGATTAGGTCTTCCATTGACAGTTGCGTTTCATATGAGCACAACCGCGAATGGTAGACTCTCCAGGTTGCAGGCAGACCAAACAAATGATTCTCAACGTCTCTAAGAGGTCAGCAGCCTTTCTGCTGTCTCTCAGTTGGTACAGACTGGAATGCTTGCTGTGAAAGTGATAACGACACCCGCCGGGCTCTACCTCTGTGAATGTGACTTACGCATCAGTTTGCTGGTACTCGGCATTGACGTGGTGGGTGCTGGTACTGTAGGCGTTTTATCACCATACGGCTTCTTCGAAAGAGAAAGTACAATAGACTACATAGTTACATATTTGTCTGAGTACTCTGTCCCGACAGAAAAAAAAAAAAACAAACAAAAAATGTTCAGCGAAAGTTGCTACCAAGCGGCAGCAAGTAATCGCCGGACTTAACGGCAGGTACGCCAAGGATATAACTAGCTGGAATGCAATATCAGAAATTTCCATGTGACTGCATAGGGAAACGATGTTTTTTCAACCTCTATAGACATTTGCTTTTAAACAGTAACGACAGCAATCGAGCTTAAACATGCATTTCATTATAAAGAACAGATTCCTCGATTGTTTTTGACGAAGTGAATCCTGTCGGTCCAATTCTGAACATTACTCAAGAAAAAGCCGCACAAGAAGTAATAGAGTCCTCCTTTTCTCGATATAATGTTGGCGTTAACTCGAGTCCCCAGTGATCAATGGTTTCATGGGCACTAAGGCACATAACGCAAACCTGGGCTGTCATTCAGATAATGCCCTCCACATTACAGAAGAAATAATGACTATCCAATAATGTTGGCTATGGCTGCAACCTAAGACGGATGATGCCACCAGCGTGAAAACCACCCCAAAGGGCGCAATTTTGTGGGTGTAATCGAATCTCTGCTGGATCTACCTCAATCCGGAAATGACAAAGTTGCTTGCTCACAATCCTATCGAGGCAAAAGAGAGCCTCGTCACTAAACACGATTTGCTGATAAAAAGCTGCTCAAGAGCCAAATCCAAGAACTCCATCCACGAGCTATGTTCCGCCCCTATAACACCAGCACCAGCTGGTTCTTATCCACAACCTGACGAGTTTGGCTGAGATATTCAAACTAGACATGGCGTTGTATAGTTTATCCCTATGCACTTTTGTCCTTATGCACGTTTCTGATATGCGGCTTTGAAGTCGACAAGCATATGGTGAGTGTCTGTTCCCAGTAAATATTTGATCGGTAGTGGACTTTTCTGGCCTAAAACCACACTGAGATAGACCATCTGCTCACATAAAACGGGAGAAAACGTCTTAGAGGGGACTTATCCTTCTATAGTTGGCTCAGTCAAAAGAGTCTCCTTTCCGCAGTCAAGAGAGATCTTGTGGATCGGACAAACGATGATGATATTCCTTGCCTCGGGAATATGGTATATTCCCTTGACCATTTCCTACAGATGAGCTGGTCTCTCTCAGTTAGGTCGTCTCCAACTGCTTTATTGCCCATTAGACAGTACGCCAACAGCTTTATTAGATTTTAGCTTTAACATTAATATCTTAAAGGAAACGGAATTCTCTGTCGTCTTCATCCTGAATTCTGCCTGACAGCGGTATTTTGGCCGTAGTAGAGTCTGCAGAAGTTGTCTGTCCATATTCTCAGCACCGAATACGAATCTACTACCTGTTCATGTTTATTTTTGCAAGCTCCGCGCTTTTCGTGCTCCTTCTTTTTGTTTCCGAGACTCACAAGCAGCTCAGTTTTATATGCTTCTTACTTGGCTCTTTTAAACCAATCACATTAGAAGTAGCTTTTCTGATGGCTCGTTGAAAGCATTCCCATTGAGTTCTACAGTTTGTATTTGGGTGCTAGGGTTTTAAAGCAGCTCGAGGGAAACGTGATCGACAAAGATTCTTGCAGTCTCTTGTGGCTGCACCTTTTCACTGAACTTTGGTGATCTTACTTTACAACGTTGTGGTTGTAATATCCGCATCGGTACCCTGGCTGCAGCAAGCTAATGATCCGAGTCGATTTTGGCTTCACGGAAGATTCGGAAATCCAGAATACTGGGCGAGTGTCTGGCGTGGATCGCAATATGATCAATCTGGTTGATGGTTGATTGATCAGGGAGATCCAAATCCCTTTATGGATGTTAATATGTGAAAACCGCGTGCTAAAAATCTGAATCCACTCTTTGATGTGGTAGTATGCAGGCTGTGTTTTCCTATGACCCGCTTAAAGACGGCTTCCTTACCCAGCCTTGCGTTTAGATCTCCTCGCAAAATGTTGATGTCATTGCTTGGCTAGGAGGTCATAAAATTCATCTTTGACGCTGTCATTTTTATCCTCTGTAGAATGTAGGCCTATATAATCCGAGTGTGGCCCTGATGGGGATTCTTATGAAGCATTCGCTTACATGATGAAAGCTTAAAACTTTACTCGTAAGCATCATCTTCCTTCTTTATGGCATAACTTCACAAGTCCCGATTTATACTACTCATTTTTTCCCGGGCGTTTTTTCGCAATTCTCTTTTGGGCCTGAATGGTGCATTTACACTATTCAGTTTTCATTCTCGTGGTTTGACGCAACAGTTTTTTTGTTTTCTTTATTCGCCACTCGTCCTAGGTGACTGCTCTCGGGGTTTATTTGTGGGGTTTGGCTGTGATAATATGAATGAGCAGAAATTTGAATTACAATAGTTGAAGACGTGTAACTTTGATTTATTGAAAATTTGATGCATTTGAAAATTTTTGCCCGACATAATTTACTGCGAAGTAGATGACTGAAATCTACCAGTTTATAATTTTTATGCTAATCCTAATGGTTCGTATACTGAGATTGAGTGGGAGTTTTTTTTACGAAATTTGTATGAGTGAGGCGTAAAATGTTATAGTCTGTCAAGTGCTCTTTCAGCTTTTGTAAATGAAACTACAAAACCAATTACAGAAACCTGTCTTGATCACGTATTTGGACGCCACTCAACAGTTTCACAAATCCTAGGTACTCGTAGTTTCAAACGATGGGAACAAAACAAAAACACTACTAGTAGAAGGCTGGCCAAAATAGATTACAATAAACTTAATCACGAATTACTCCTTTGGGATTGGCACGATGTCTATGCTGAACGAAATTGTTGTTCAGAAAAATTCTGACATAAGCGCACGAAATGCTACAAACATCCCCATAACATAAATCTTAAACGTCGCTCTGAAAAAATAACAAGGAAATTCGCATAACTCGAGAGAATTATTACCACAACAAAGAAGTTCCCAAGGTGTTCTGAAAACAGAGTGGCGAGTAGTAAACAGCCGTCTGAATGGAAAAATAAAAAATCATTCTAGTCTAGCGACTTTAGATAGCGAAGATATATTGTGGATATTTCTGATAATACAGTATAACATACGAGTATAATATCTTCAATAATTACGAATACTTTTCTACAATTGGACAACATTTTTTTCCTGACTATCTATCTTCGAAAATTCAAACAGTTTTCCTAGCAGAACAAGTTTCTATATTGAACCTATTTCTGGCTTTGACGTTCTTAAGACAATAAATTGCCTGAGTGAATACAAACGCATGTGGGCATTATGGTATTTCAAATATTTTGTTGAAAAAAAATGCATTAAATATAGTGAACACGTTAGCACATATTTTTAATTTAAATGTTACAACGGGAATATTTCCTGCAGGACTGAAATGCGCGAATATAATTCCCCTGTTCAAAAAGGAAATGCTTAGTAACGTCGTCGGTGTTTTTGTTTTTTCTGTTTGTCTTCCTTTATAATGACTCGGGAATTTAGGGTGGACATTGCGAACCAACGCGGGCTAAAAGTAATCACTTTTCGGCGTACGTCCACGTCTGTAAATTCATGTCAGCTGTTTTGGCACTTAGTGAAATAGAAGCAGATCCCTGCCCACACCTCTCGGTCGCTCTGATCTGAAGCTACCTGGCTGCGAACTAGTGCCACTATTCTTTCCCCATCGCGGTCTCGCCATTTATGCGCGTAGTGATGTAGCTTACCAAATTCCACCACAATGTAGTCCCTGTTCCAATCCGGAATTCAATTTCATGTGGTTAAAATTCCATCTCCTGACTCTATTCAAAGAATTGTATCCCTGTACCGTACAGAATTCTGGACAGACAACATCCGAAGGACGGTGTGGTGAGATCTTCGCTGCGGAGAACAACTTAACACAGGTTGTAAATGAGCCCAGTCGGATACCAGACGTTGATAGTCATACCTCCAACAGCCTGTACTTGTTTTTAACTTCTCACTCTGATAAATACATCGTTAATATGCTCTCCCCTCTAAGCTCGTCGGACCACTGTGTTATATCAACTAATTTCTCGTAAACCTACCACACAGTTAGAGATAAGATTCCCAAAAGTATGGCAATACGAGAAAGCCAACTGGAGCGGTCTTAACAGCTTCTTTAGGAATTTTAAGTGGTCGTTATGTTTCCGCGATAACGACGTGGATGCCGCTGCTGTTATTATAACAGACACCATTCTCTTTGGAATGACAAACTTTATCCCTCATCGGATGTAGACTATCAGACCAAAAGAAAAGGCAGGGTACGGCTCGAGCTGTAAAGAGGCTATCAGGGTTAGAGAAATGTTTTTTTCGGTCCTGCAAGACCAACCCGACAGGGGAAACCCGAAAAAAGTTTAAACGAGCCAGAAATAACTGCAACGTGTGAAATTCCAATACCCAAAAAAACTGATGCAAAACATACTACAATGCCCCAAGGGTAGTAAAAATGTTTGGTCATTCGTCAAAAACATAAGAAATTCTGCCTCATCCTCCATCCCAACGCTCATTTACAATGACATTCCAGCTGTCAGCTCTTTGGACAAGGCCAATCTGCTTACTGCACACTTTGCGGCTAGCTCAACACTCCCGGATTGTGCTTTGTCTCCGTCTACATTTGAGTGCGTCGAATCTTCAATGGGACGAACCCACTTTCGCATTCGTGTAGTACCAAGAGTACTTAAAGATCTCAACATGCATAAATCCGCTGGTCCAGATGGTATATCTCCCCTTCTTCTGAAGAGGTGTTCTTCCACGCTGGCAAAACCACTGCGTAAGCTTTTTCATCAATCCTACTCTTTAGAACTCTTCCCGAGCAGATGGAAAATAGCATATGTTATGTCCAGCCCGCCCCTAAAAATGGCGAATCTTCCTCTCTCTCCTCCCACAGACCCCTTTCCAAGGTCATAGAAACGCTGATAAACCGTCAGCTCATGAAATATCTCGAAACACGAAAACTTCCCAATGACCGGCAACATGGTTTTCGTAGCAACAAGTTTTACCGAAAGGTGGAACCAAAGCGTACATCAATCTGGCGAAAGCAAGATAGTTGCACTTGATATTTCTAAGGCATTTAACAGTGTTTGGCATCAGGCTCTTTTGTTGAAAATGTGTGCTTCTAGGATCCACGACTCTCTTCTTCAATGGATTAGAAATTATATTTCAGAACGTTCAATCTGAGTTGTGTTGGACGATTTCAAGTCTGATATTTATAAAATAAATGGTGGTGTGCCCAGGGCTCCGTTCTATCTCCAACACTCTTTTTAATTTTCATTAATGATCTCTTGTCTGCTACTTCTCATCCAATCTATTCCTTTGCTTATGACACTACTCTCTGCTTTTCATATTCGTTCCCGGATTCAAGTCCCAGCTCTTCGACTGTAGAACGGAAACGCCAGCGTATGCTAAGCTCATTAAATATTGGGTCTACAAGTAAGTTTCCAACATTTTTTTCCAAAATTTGAAGTTTTATTATGAAAACATAGTTACAACGCTTTATTCAAAGTATCGTCCATCGGAAGCTACAACTTTCCCCCATCTTTCTGGCAATTTATGAATTCCGGACCAAAAAAAATTCTCGTCTTTCGAGCCCAAAAACGTATCGAGCCAATTTTTGATTTCCTCTACTGAGCTGAAGCGTATTCCCGTAAGAGCGTTCTGCGTCGAACGAAACAAGTGGTAGTCAGATGGTGCCAAGTCTGGACTGTAAGGCGGGTGAGGCAGAATTTCCCATCCACTATTATCCAAATAGTTTTTCACCGAAACCGCAACATGTGGCCGAGCGTTGTCGTGATGAAAAATGACGGACTCATGCCTGGTCTCATATTCTGGCCGTTTTTCTTTTAATGCCCGCTTCAAACGAATTAGTTGGGTTCGATATAATGGTCCTTTGATGGTTTCACCACTTAGAAGCAGTTCGTAGTATACGACACCCTTTTGATCCCACCATATGCAGAGCATGACCTTATTCACGTGAATATTTCGTTTCGGCGTTGATTGGGCGGGTTCGCCGGGCTTTGTATACGATTTTTTGCATCTAGGATTATCATAATAAATCCATTTCTCATCACCAGTGACAATATGATGCAAAAATGATTTATTTTTATACAGCTGCAGTAACATTTCGGACATGCAAAATCGCCTTTCGACGTCTCTTGGCTTCAATTCGTACGGCACCCAGTTTCCAACCTTTTGAATGAATCCCAGTGCTTTTAGGCGCAGGGAAACGGCTTGTTGCGTGGCGCCCAGTGATGCAGCAAGTTCTTCTTGAATCTGACACGGATCCTCATCCAGTAAAGCGTCCAATTCCTCGTCTTCAAAACTTTTCGGCTTTCCGGGGCGATCTTTGTCTTCAACTCCAAAATCACCACTTTTGAACCACTTTGAATCACTCGCGGCACGTCGATTCACCAATACATTCCGCCGCATAAGTTTCCGAAAGCAAACGATAGGCCTCAGCCGCACTTTTCTTCATATTAAAGAATAAAAGCAGCGCTTCCCGCAAATGACGTTTATTTGGCTGGAAACTTGCCATGATTTTGCTCGATGAAATGTACGACACCGATAGAACTGCTCAAATATAACGCTGCAAAGTTGTTGACAGATACAAAACTTACAAATAAAACACATGGGGTCTGACATTCCTGCCCGGGATCCACTGGTGGCGCCATCTCTGACAAACGCTGGAAACTTACTTGTAGACCCAATATATAATAACTGCAACTGATATTAACTGCATAACCAATTGGGGAACTATCAACAAAGTGAAATCTAATACTTCCAAAACACTATGCTGTCTGCTGTCATTAAAGCGAAATTTAAACACCCAGCCATTTTTCATGAATGGCACTTGCATCGTCGAAACCGAAAAACTTTCCACACTCCGTATGTGTGTCAATGAGAATTTATGTTGGAATGACCACATACTCGGTGTCGTCAAAATTGCTGCGAAATGTCTAGATTTCTTCCAGCGATGTAAGAAATACTTCATCCCTTCTGATCTCGGCTCAATTTATAAGACGTTTATCCGCCCGAAATTGGAGTACAATGTCCACATTTGGTCCGGTGCGCCTAAAATATTTCTGCACCCGATTCTACATAATATCTCTCAAATAATGCACACCTTCGAATATAGCCGTAATGTGTCGTGTCTCACTCTGTTTTATCGCTATTTCCACCACCAGTGCTCCATAGAAATCGCCAGTAGCATTCCGCCCATTCAAACTTTTAACCGTAACACTCGCGTCGCTGTGAATGCTCATCAGTATACCCTCAAGCCCACTTTCGGACGTACTCCAAAATATCGTGATTCATTTCTAAGCCGTACAGCTCGCTTATGGAATGCCCTGCCAAGCTCATTATCCCTAGTCATTATAACCTTCAAACATTTAAGACCAACGTTCACCGATACCTCTCTTTCTATCCTTTATTAATTCTTTATTTGATTAACCATTCAGTCAAAGCTTTTGCTGATGATTTGTCAATTGCTTATGATTTATTAAATCCCTTAAACCTACGTACCCGACCTAACTAAGAAAACACAGAAAAATTGGAGAAAAATATGTTTATTTCTAGATGTAGTCTTCTTTTAGTTTAATACTCTTTACGCAGTGATGTTTATTAGCTCCGATACCCTGTTTATAGTGAGAATCATCGAGCTCCTTAAAATAACCATCAACTACAGACTCCATCTCTTTACTGTTGGCAAATCTTTTACCACCGAGCCATTTTTTCAAATTCGGAAATACAAAATAATCCGGGGGGCTAAATCTGGCGAATAGGGTGCATAAGTAAGCAATTCGAACTTTAACTCATTGATTTTGGCCATCGCGGTGACGGATGAGTGAACTGGTGCATTGTCTTGATGAAACAAAATTTTTTTGTTCGCCAAATGCGGCCGTTTTTTTCTTGATTTCATCTTGCAAGCGATGCAATAAGTTCGCATAATATACGCCGTTGATTGTTTTTGCTTTCTGAAGATAATTAATGAAAATTATACCACGCGCATCCCAAAATATTGACGCCATGACCTTGCCTTCAGATGGAACTGTCTTGGCCTTCTTTCGAGCCAATTCTTCCTCTTGAGTGCATTGTTTTGGCCGCTCTTTCGCCTCGGGCTTGAAGTAGTGGCTCTATGTTTCATTCGTGGTTATGACGCAAAAACTCGGCTTTATTGCTGTGAAACTTCGCCAAACACTCGATTGAAACATTCTCACGAGGCTGTTTCTGTCCCATTGTGAGCAATCGCGGCACCCATCTTCCGCACAGCTTTCTCATGTCCAATTTTTAAGTCAACATGCTACGAGTATGTACAGTGCTTCTCGGAATGGCTACCATATCTGCTAGTTCACGCACTTTCAATCGACCAATACCATTTTGTGGATTCTTTTCAACATTTCTGGTGAACTCACCTCATTTGCTCGACCACTGCGATGTTCGTCTTGGCAACTCGTACGGCCTCGCTTAAACTCTGCCACCGAATATTTTATTGTGGTAAACGAAGGAGCAGACTCCCCAGAGTAGAATCCAGTTCCGTATTTTGACGTCGGTTGGATTGAGGCCTTTCAAATGAAAGTATTGTATCACATAAGGATGACCAATTTTTTCCATACTTAAAAATTCATTGAGATGGCTGCCGAACAAATACAAAACAACATAGCGTCGTCATACTTCAAATTTAAGCTTTATACACTTTAGGTCATAAAAACCGCACCACCTAATGAGTTCTCAAAAAATGCCTAATTACATCAGATCGTAAGGTTATTCCCCATAGCGGAGTTCGGCCTCGTATTCAGTGCAAACAAAATCAGTTTGAATTGAGTTGTGACGGTGACAAGTAAAAAAAAAGTGAAATGTCTGATAAATATCATCAACTGACTCGGGACGAAAAAGTTCAAATATTGACTTTAGTCGAAGAAGGGCTTGGCTATCGTGAGATTGCGGATAAAATAGGATGCTGTCATTCAACTATCGTACGACTGATGAAGAAAAAAGAAAATTTGGATCCACTGAAAAGGAAAAAAGGCTCGGGACGAAAACGTAAAACAACCCAGAAGACGGACAATGTATTACAACGAATTAGCATGAAAGATCGCTTTAAAAGTGCTGTCCGTATAAGAGCAGAGCTGAGTGAATTTCATCAAGTTGATCTAAGCGCCGAAACCATACACCGACGGCTACTGGAGATAGGTTTATATGGAAGACGACCAGCGAAAAAACCTCTCCTAACTACAAAAATGAAAAAAGCTCGCTTGACGTGATCAAAAAAGTACGAAGATTGGACTCAGGATGATTGGCGATGTGTGATATGGTCCGATGAAAGTAAATTTAATTTGTTGTGTGCCGACAATTTGCCATACGTACGACGGTCAGCAGGTGAAAGGTTCAAGGATGAGTGCATAGCCAGATGGTTTGGGGATGTTTTTCTTTTTACGTTTTGGGCCCTTTGTACTTTTTTAATGGAACTATGAACGCTCAAAAGTATGGAGAAGTAGTAAGGGAGTTTTTGGTACCAGCAATTGAACAGCATCATTCGTATACTGACAAGTGCATTTTTCAAGATTATTCTGCACCTTGCCACCGAGCCAAATCCGTAAGTAAAGTGTTATAAATCAACTTCTAGATGTCTACTTTATAAATAATAAACAGACAAGTAACTAGAGGCTTTCAATAATTTTCAGCTCAAGGCAACGTTTGATGACCTCGGAATTACCAGACTAGACTAGCCAGCTAACTCGCCCGATTTAAACCCAATCGAACACTTGTGGCATGTAATGAAACGTAAGGTGGCTGAACATAAACCGGAGCGTAAAACAAAGCTAAATGAAGTTCTGGAACATGTATGGAATACTGAAATTTCAAGGGATATTACTGAACTTCTAGTAAACTCGATGCCTTCTAGAATAAAAGCGGTTATAACCGCCAAAAGAGGAGCAACTCGGTATTGATAATTTTTTGGTAAAAGTGGCATATCTAAACATCTGATATACACATACACAAAAAATGTATCGTTTGATTTTGTTAACCAATGACTGTATTAAAATATTTTAAAAAAATAAGAAAATTAACTGGTTTTTCTTTCTTTGTTAATATCTTTTTTCAAACATTCAATAAACAGATGAAAATTAGATAGAAATACTTATAAATTACTGCGGAGTACTCAACAAAAATTTCATTCCATTATAAAAATTATTATCGTAGTTATTAACAATTTTTCAATCATTTTGATATGGTGCGGTTTTTATGACCGCAAGTGTAAGGTTGGTACTTCCTACAATTGTCATTCTTTTTAAACAACAACCGCCATCTATACGTCAGATCGCGTACTTTTGAGACTACCCTCATAAAACATAACGTTTTTATAAATATGTACACCCTATGAGTAGTTTTCCACAGCCATGCGTTATTTCGATAAATATATATTCCAATAACTCTTTCGGGTTCGAATTTTTAACAACATTAAATCCGTAACGCTTTTTTATATGCAATATATTGCTGCTACCCCTCCTACCTCTGCTAACATGGATTTATGGTAATTTTTGATTTTAAAGAGGTCATCACTGTATATTTGGATACAGCCAAGTTTCTGGCAAACAAGCAACATCAAACATATTAGACTTTTTCGGTTTGAGCTTGCCTTTGGTCACCAACCTCCAAAAGCCCGGGTGCACACAATTTCGCTACTACTTTGTGCATCGAATGGAAAGTTCGTCGAGGAGAATAACCAGCAACAAGTCCTTGTCTAGCGTTGTTTCCAATTCCAGCAGTCTGCTCCCCGTTGTTTTAAAATTCTCGAATGAATTCGACAATACGTTGGCTAGCCCATGTCTTGATGTTAATAAGGCGTCTAAATTCCTCGGTCTTTTGCCTTGGTTCCTTTCTGTCATATGTGTCAGCTAAAAAATCCAAATGTCATGAGAAAATTGTTAATTTTTTATCAACGAAATTATATGTATTTGTTACCAGCGAAACAGGTACATTTGTTAGTGAAACATTTTCTCTAAGCAGCATTGATGGCTGCTTTTAACTTCTACAATTCTTCTTTTAGATGCGTCTTCATATTGAGATCAATCGTAAAATAAGCTCCGAGGTAGTTACATTCTTTCACAACTTGAATACCACCTTGATCAAAAAGTTCCCGCACCACACCCACCGTGTGGCGCTCCATTGTTCCAATTTGAGTTCTGTTTTTTTTTGTTAAGTTGATAAATCTGTTGTTGACATTCCCTCTAAATCTTAGCATCATAGCTTGACATTTGCAAAAGTTACGTAGCCAAGAACACATCTATCAATTTGTATGTTGGTGATTTTTTGGAAATGGATTTCAATTTGCAACAACGAACTCGTATTCAATTTTGCGTAAAAAACGGATTTAATGGTGAGCGAACGTTGGAAATGTTGGAAAAGTGTTTCGGCAACGATTCTCTAAAGAAAACGGTGGTTTACCAGTGGCACGAGCGGTTCAAAAGTGGTTGTAAGTCAATCGAAGATGATGAACGCAGTGGCAGACCATCGACATCGAAAACATTGATGAAGTAAAGGAAATGTTGGTCAATAACCGCAAATTAACCATCAGAGAGATAGCGGAGGACTTGAACACTGCCTATGGATCCGTCCAAGACATTTTGGTTAATGATTTGGGTTTCCGTCGTGTAGCAGCAAAGTTGGTGCCAAAAGACCTCAATTTCATGCAAAAAAGAGACCGTGTTGACGTCGCAAAAGAGATGATTTGCGAGGCTGAATCCGATCCCACATTCATCAAAAGGATCATTACTGGAGACGAGACGTAGTTTTATGAGTAAGAGTACATCAGGCAAGTGAATGGCGTTCACCAAATGAGCCGAGACCAAAACGTCATTTTCAGTCAAAAAAGAAGGCAATTCTCACGATTTTCTTGGATTACAACGGTGTAGTGCATCATGAATTTTTGCCAGAAGGACAGACAATAAACAAAGAGTATTATTTGAGCGTTATGAGATGTTTGCGTGAAGCAATTCGCCGAAAGAACCCAGAATTGTGGGCAATTTTCTGAATAAATTCCGAATAATTTTTGATCAAGGTAGTAGTTTCCCCATTAAAGTGTAATTTTTCATTTGCGCAGTTTCTACCTCCACCTCTTTTGAATACCATTATTTGATACTTACTTAGGATCACTTCCAGATGGTATATCTCTCCTTCTTCTGAAGAGGTGTTCTTCCACGCTGGCAAGTTTTTACATCAATCCTACTCCTTTGGATTCTTTCCGAGCAGATGGAAAACAGCATTTGTCCAATCCATCCCTAAAAAAGGCGAATCTTCTTTTCGCTCTTCCTACAGACCCATGGTCATGGAAAAGCTGACAAACCGTTAGCTCATGAAATATCTCGAAACGCAAAAACTTCTCAGTGACCGGCAGTACGGTTTTCCTAGCAACAGGTCCACTGGTGATTTTATTAGCCCGGGTCTACCCTGGACAACTTTATTTAGCTTATTAACAAGCAAAAACTTAAACCTAGACTTAAAACTAACAAAGATATTCTTAACCTAATATGGGGCGAGGAGAAATGGTGGACGAGGTAGATGTTAAGGGAGTGGCATATTGAGCAGTGCTTTTTTCATTTCGTGTTTGCTGCTATTTAGGTCAAAGACTTCGGCGTAGTTGTTCGTTATACGCAACATTCTAGATATTGGTTCAAAGTGACCGTAGTTGGTACGGTGAGTTCGGATCAGGAAGAGTGGGACAGATCTTAGATTACGGGGATTGGGAGTGAATGCAATATTTTGCGTTATTCTCGAGCACTCGATGTTTCCAGTCAGTAACTGGTGGATAAAAAGTACATCAGCGACTTCACGACGTTTTTTTAGGGTATGCATGCTAATTAGTTCCAGCCTATTTTCATAGGGGGGTAATCCATATGGGTCGGCCCAGGGTAGACCACGAAGTGCGAAACGGATAAACCTGCGTTGGACTGCTTCTATTCTTTGAATGTGGGTTAATTTATAGGGTGACCAAACTTGGCTGCAATATTTGATGGCATGACTCACCGAAAAGTGGAACCAAAGCGCAAATCAATCTGGCGAAAGTACGATAGTTGCACTTGATATTATCTTGGATGATTTCGAGTCTGGTATGCCGCAGGACTCCGTTCTATCTCCGACACTGTTTTTAATTTTCATTAATGACCTGCATAACCAATTGCGATACTATCAACACAGCGGAATTTAATGCTTCCAAAACACAACGCTGTATGATGTCATTAAAGAGAAATTTAGATTCCCAGCCAATACCCATGAATGGCACTTGCATCGTCGAAACCGTAAAACTTACATTGGAATGACCACATATTCGATGTCGTCAAAAATACTGTGAAATGTATACGTTATATTTCTCCCCCTTAATACTCGTATATAAGGCGAATGCCCAAAATTGGAGTACAATGCCCACATCTAATCGGGCGTTCCTAAATCAACTCTGCACCTGCCAGGTAGGATTCAAAGCCGTGCGATAAAATTCGTAGGTGATACTAATATTAGTCAGTCATTTGACACCCTCGTACACCGGCGTAATGTCTCCTATCTCACTTTGTTTTATTGCTATTTCCGCCATCAGTGCTCAAGAGAAATCGCCAGTAGCATTCCAACCACTCAAACTTTCAACCGTAACACCCGTCTCGCTATGAATGCTCATCAGTATACCCTCAACCTCACTTTCGGACATACTCTAAAACATCATGATTCGTTCCTAAACCGTACAATTTGCTTATAGAATGCCCTACCGAAATCTCTATTTCCTGGTCATTATAACTTGCAAACATTTAAGACCAATGTATATCGGTACCTCTTCTTTCTTCCTCCCCAAATTTCCTTCGCCCGCGCTGTGTACAAACATTTGAAACATACACAAATCCCTTGAGCGCACGCTAACTATAAAAAAAAAACGCCAGATTCCACATTTTGCAGTATTCGAAGTGTCTGTTTATAGTAAGCTGTAGGGATTCGGGTGACCAGTACACCTCCGGGTAGAAAATCCACAATATCCTTAATAAAGAGTGCAAATAGACTAGATTCACTCCTTAACCCGATCGCAATCACTCTGATAACACTTCACAATTCCACCTATCTGCGTTGGTATCCGCACTTTCCGCAGGAAAATTGCAAAAGTGTATAAAACTTTGGTTCGAGTTGATAAATCGATGCTTGCCATTTACTTTTTAAGGATTATTTAATGTAAATGTTGACCACGATTATGTTTTAAGTCGGAGAGTCCAATTTTGAATCACTTTTTCGAGCATATTGGCTAGCATCTCGCTAATAACACGTATATTGTTGTCTTCCAAGACTGTAATTGATGCTAGTTTATCGGCACAGGCGATCTAGCCGGCCAATTCACCGGTCCACAACGAGAGATAAATTGCTCACCGAACTCATTTCTCAATTGGTCCATGGATTGGCGTGCTGTGTGGCATGTAGCACCGTCTTGCTGGAATCACATGTTTACCAGGGTCAGCTTGTGTTTTTTTGGCAAAAAAAAGTTCGTAATCATTGAATGATATCGGGCGCTTTTGATGGTAACGCTGTTCTCATGGTCATCTTTGAATAAATACGGACCAATGATTCCGCCGGACTCTAAACCGCACCAAACAGTGCATTTTTCCGGGTGCATTGGCAGTTCTTGTATTGCTGTTGCGGCAGTTTTGTTTATTCACATACCCATTCAACCGGAAATGAGCATTTTTTCGATAAAAAAAGCAGAACTTCCTCCAGCTTTTCTAAGGTCCATTCACCGAAAATTCGACACTGTGATAGGACGTTTGGCTTCATTTCTTGCACGAGCTATATTTGGTAAGGTTTTAGACCAAGATCCTTGCGTAAAATCTTCCATGTAGTCGAGTAACACAATCCCAATTGCTGCGAATGGCGACGAATGGACAAATCACGGTCTTCATTAACACTGGCGAATGCAGCAGCAATATTTTCCTCTGTACGCACTCTACGCATGCGAGTAGGTGGCTGAATGTCAAAAATCGTCAAATAGGTGCGTAATTTGGTCACTATTACTTAAGCTGCTTGCTCAGTAGATCGACCTTAAAATGGTCGAACTTGTTCACAGAGCACGAATTTCGATAATAGAATTCAACAATTTCTAAGCGTTTTTCGGGTGTAAGTCCTGCCATGATGAATTGGAAATACTAACTAAGCATGTTTGACTTTGACACATGTCACGAACCACGCGTGAGCTGTCAAAAA
The DNA here is from genome assembly GCA_963966105.1 of Volucella zonaria. NCBI lineage: Eukaryota > Metazoa > Arthropoda > Insecta > Diptera > Syrphidae > Volucella > Volucella zonaria. The sequence goes on along the minus strand of OZ014530.1, from coordinate 233,295,894 downwards.
TTGAACACTGAAAAGCCAAGCAAGAAAATCATCCATTATAGCAATGAGCTTCAGTCCACTGATTCAAAAGCTGCCTCGAAGTCTGCAATTATTTAAGAATGAACAAGTCCAAATTCAGTTTGCTCTAAACACAAAAATGAGGGATACAATCAGACCTGAAGAAGAAGCCGCTTTGAGCTGCCTTGCAACAGGATAATAGTACAAAAGTACAAATTACCACAAAAAAGCAAATTTCTAAAATACGTATGCGGTGTATTCTGAAATTAACGAGAATTTTGAAATTTCGCGGGTTTGGAGAGTCAGATTGTCAAATTTTTTTTTTTTTTTGTTATGTTGGTATACATGTTCCTGAAGTATAATAAAATCTTCAGCTGTATTTACTGGTTACTTTGTCTGTGGCAGCGGCTAAGGTTAGACGTATTTTTATGATCCCGGCGATTTTCGTTTGTTAAAAGAATTGGATCAAAGAATTTGTATCAAATTTTGCGTGAAAAATTAAATAAAGTGCAATAAAGTGTGCGAAATGTTAACAAAGGCCTATGGTGAGTCTGCTTTGTGTAAAGCAAGAGTTTAAGAGTGGTATAAGCGTTAAGAAGATGGCCATGAAGACGTTAAAGATGACGAACGCCCCCGTCCCGCGATGAAAACGTGGAAAAAGTGAAAGAAATGTTTATGAATGATCGCCGAATCAGAATCAGAGAAGTCGCTGATGATGTTTGTATATCGATGGGCTCATGCCATGAAATTTTTTTGCTTGGCAGCAAAGTTTGTTCCAAAATTGTTGAACTTTGAACAAAACCAACGGCGAATGGAAGTTGCTCGGGAGTCACTAAATGAAGTCAACGACGGTGATGTAACGATGCCCCAGCCAGACACGGCTCTTTGTGATTTTTTCTTATTTCCAAAAATAAAGAGAACCTTAAAGGGTCGTCGTTTTACAAGCATAGATGACATTAAAAGCACATCGCTGAAAGAGCTAAAGCCTATCCCAAAGATCGAGTTTGAGAAGTGTTTTGAGGGTTGGAAGAAGCGCTGGCAGAAGTGCATAATATCCAATGGGGACTATTTTGAAGGCGACAACATTAATGTAGACGAATAAATAAACGAGACACCAGAATGCAGGAATTGCTTAGAAAAACTGTGGACCATCCATGTTTGACATCCCCCTGATGTTACGAAATCCCCACTAAAAAAGACGTAAATGTTATACATAAATCGTGACTAAGTAAATAAATTTCAATTTTATTTCTCCGTGTCCCACTCAATTAGTGAATTTCCAATTCAAAATTTTTAATTCATTATCCATTTAACTCTTAACCTTTGTTCGTTAAAAAAAAAAATAAAAAAAAACCAAGACGGGCGACTTAATTAATTTTTGGTCCCATCTATTCGAAAACCTCACAACAATGACATCACTAGATGATTAAATACCCGCATAATGCCATTAACCAAGTCTGGCGGTCATCTTCTTCGTTTAAAATAAAAATAAAACAAAAGGAATCTTTTTATAAAATTTATATTATAGGCAGCCCTTCTAGATACACGGCGTGACAATACTTTATTTTACAGCGCAGCAAAATTTTTTTAAAATGCCAAGCCCATGCCACATTTGTTTATCTTTAGAATTCAAACATTTAAAGAATTTAATTTTTTTTTTTTTAGTTTTCATACAAAAATTAATTTGCTAAGGTCAAGACGTCAGACGAAAATTAAATAAAAACAGTCAGTTAGCCAAATGAAAACAGAACATTAAATGATCGCCCACATTTCAAAACGGTTTGCTGTTGATTAATTGGAGGAAGACCAGTTTTATTCACACGCAGTGCAGCGTATTATTTCAAAGTCAACAACACACGCGTTCACGTAACGCAAAAGAGAATGCTTTTAAATGGCTTTTTTTCGAAAATAGATTGTTGGCGCATTTGTGCACAGAGAAGTCGGCGAAATTTTCCTTTTCAATTGCCTTGTACACCCGTCGATCATTTTGAGTGATCTGCAAGTAATGCGTGCGAAGATGCATAAGATGAAACCAAGTCGCATAGTCTAAATATATGTATGTTAGGTCTGGGACACAAAACCTATAACTGGATCGCTAATGTCAATAGGCCTTTGGTGGACACTCGAATTGTCCTGTTCCAAAACATTCTACTCCGTTTACACAAGCAAAATTTTCTGTCGTCGATGTCGGTGGCTACTCCAAACCCAAGAATTAGCCTACATTTCCTCCCCAAAAATCTGTCCAGTTGAAGAATCGTAGGAAGTGGGTCTATCCACAGATGTTTACCTTCTTGAGCACATACAAATTTAGACCACAGACGATTTTTTATTCAGATAAATCTATTTTAAAATAAGTCATCTAAACAGGCCCGTGTTTACCTTCAAATTCTAACGCAACTTACCACCACAACAGACAGCGATCCACAATCCAATCTGGACCTCTTTTTTGACTAAAGTGGAAATTGTGTATAATCTTCATAGAGAGCGTCCAGTGGAGAATGATCAAGTTGGAATTACAACTGCTCAACAATTACTAAGGTTACAACAATAAGGTGGCATCGTTCTACACGTACTCGTATATTTTGCAGATTCAACAGACCCTATGAGGCGCGTCGTGCGTTCGTTGTTGAGCGGTAAATCACTGGTATGTGCACGTCCACCTTTTTGCACTCATTTCAATACTGGACGATTAAGTGTTAGACCGAGCAAGCAAATGATCTGGTCCTGGGTGCAAAGGTTCAGACAAAAAGGAACATTGGTCAACAGAAGTCCTCCGAGACCATCAAAGGCATTAAATGGCCCATGTTTGCGACGAAATTACGCGGAGTCTATGTAAAGCGACTGTGAAATAGTGACTCTACCCAAATTAAAAAATAAACAGTGGACGTTATTTTGAAAATGAAATTAACGTCCCAACCACACAAGATGCAAATCGTGCAAGGTCTTAACGAAAATGTCTATTTCTCGAGCGAAAAATACGCAAGAAAAACCTTTTCGAACAGCAAGAACACTTGGAAACATAATGTTCAGTAACGAAACCCATTTTATATTAGCCATCGAATTAACAAAACATGCATTACTGGTGTCTTGTCAACCCTACAGAACGCTGTCCAAAACGTTTGAATTGTCCAAAAATCATAATGTGGTGTTAGATAATAATTGTCCCTTATTTTTTCTAGATACAAACAGCGAATACTGGAATGTATTGCCAAATAATCGTCACATAGGGGCACCTGCCTTGCGATTGATCGTGAAACTGCCGACTATAATATAACTTGGATTGGGCTAGCAGCGCAACAATCAAGTTCGTAGCGAAGTGCTTGCTTCACTTCCCAGTGGTGGTCCCAGGTAACTGCATGTGGAAAGTCTTACTGATCCAAGTTAAAATTGAAGAGATTAAAAAGATGTGACGAACCAACTGATGGCCTCGCATAAAATGGATTCACTGTTGACGACCCTTGCAAACGTTTGAAGGACAACGATTTTCGTATCTGCACCGGACGGGCACGTGCAGACGAGCAATTAGCAGACGCCCTTGACTACAATCCCGCAGATATCACAGCCATCCAGGAAGTGCGATGGGATGGTCCGGACATAAGGTGGATGCAAAACTGTGATAACTATTCGTATTTTGGTGAAAGTCTTGAGCTTCTAACACGTGAGCGAGCGTATTATGACAATTCGCATTTAGGCGAAATTCGCTAACATAAGCACAATATGCGCCCATGCTCCTACGGAAAATAAAGACGACGCCACCAAAGAATTTATCTACGCGCTCCGCGACAAAACATATGAACAATGTTCGAAATATGACGTTAAAAAATCTACTAGGCGATTTCAACGCCAGAATAGGAAAGAAAGACATCTGTGGTAACACAGATGGTAAAGGTAGCTTACACGACACCATGACTTTGCGGCGGGACGAAATATCATTATAGCACGCACAGGTGCTCAAATACACAAGGAGACATGGCGGTACCCGGATCAGGAAACGCTAAATCAAACTAATCACATTGCGATAGACGTACGAGTAAGGCATGACTTCCATATTCTGGACGCTCGAACGTTCCTGGCAGACAACATTGACTTGGATCAGCACCTTGTTGTAGCCAAAGTACGAATGAGAATTTCCCAAGCTCCATAACAAAGAAAAACAACCGTGGGAAGGTATTACGTAGAAAAGCTGTAATCGCAAGAAACCGCCAGAATCTTCGCCGAATGCGTATTCCGAAATATCTCAACAACTCCTATGCCGCCAGAATCAATTACCGAAGACCAGTGACAACACTACCAACGTGCCATCAGAGATATCGAAACTGATGTGCTGGGTTTCACCCGATCACCAACAAGAAATTCCTGGTTTGATGAATGATGCCGGCAAGTACAAGCAGCTAAATAAGAAGCATCTAAATCGACGCTGCCACCAAGGACGGGAGCTCTATGAGCAGAAGATACGGGAAGAACGTCAGCATCTCCAGAAGAAATGAAAAAATTGAGATATTGACTTTGAGCTCCAGGAATAACGTAGAAAGAACATGTCAAGACAATGAGACCTGTAGAGATGAAGAAGGCAACCTTGTGTTATAGCTGCTTTCGGTGCTTAAAATATGAAAAATCTATTTCTGCAAAATGTATAATGGTGGCAAGGTTCAACATAGACCATTCAACTTAGACGATGATAGACAAAATGTCCGTCCACCTAACCAAAGCGTGGTAATATCTAAGCAGAAATCCAACAAAGCTGCTAGACCTGACGTCTTACCGGATGAGGTATTCAAAACTGCTAAAAATGGCTTTGTGGAGAGCTTACACCAACTCATTTCTCAGATTTCGTCAGAAGAGTGTATGCCTGATGAATGACAAGGAGAACCCCTTAACTGTGCCAACAATAGAGGCATAAGTCTCCTCAATTTCGCATACAAGATCTTATCTCCAATATTGTGTGAATGCAAGAAACCTGATTGGTCCCTATCAGTACGGTTTTAGACCAGGAAAATCCATAATTGTCTAAATTTTCATACTCCGGTAGATCCTGAGAAAACTCCAGAAGTCCAAATCCATACCGACCTTCTTTTCATCGGATTCAAGGCAGCATATGATAGCATTTTTAGAGACGAACTACACCCTGAATGGCTCGAACTGCAACCAACTTCAGACTGCTATAATTTCCAAACCGTTCATGACAGTGAGCTCAAATTTTGAAACATGACACATGACAGATAATTTTATTATTTACAAGCCGTTTAAACAATTGACTCTCAGTTGTGTTGAAAAATTTTTGTCCGCGATGGAATCCAAACGTGATAGTGTGATCGCTTTATATTTGGCTGGAAAACCACAAGTAGCTATCGTTAGAGCCTTCCAGCACCTCAACGTGAATAAATCTTTTGTGTCTCGAACCATAGCTCGTTACCGTGATACTGGCAGCGTTGCAAAACGCCATGGAGGTGGTCATAAAAAAACAGCAACATCAGCAGAAATGGTTCGGAAAGTGAAGTCTCGAATTGAGCGAAATCCGCGTCGAAGTGGAAGAAAAATGGCTCGTGAGCTGAACACATCGTTGGAACGGATGCAACACATACTGAAAAATGAGCTTGGGCTTAAGCCATTGAAGTTCGAAAAAGCACACGATCTTACACCGCAACAGAAAAAAGTTAGAGTCGAAAGAGCGAAGGAGTTGCTAAGCTTGCACGAAAGTGGTGAGTTGCCGAATTTGGTTTTTTCCGATGAGTCGCCATTTGTTATCGAGCCATATGTCAACAAACGAAATGACCAAGTTTAATTGCCGGAGAGGTCCTTCGAAAATTTACACCTTCGGACGGCCACCAGAAAGCAGGCAGCACCGATGGTGATGGTTTGGGCCGCCATAACCGCCGATGGTAGCTCTCCGCTCGTATTTTTGGACCGTGGCGTCAAAATTAATGCGATCGTATACCGTGAAACTGTCTTAGAGGCAGCACTGAAGCCATGGGTAAACAATCATTTCGGTTGGAGACCGTGGACATTTCAACAAGACTCGGCACCGTCTCACAAAGCGCGCGTCAATCAAGATTGGTTAAAAAACAAAGTCCCACACTCCATTTCTTCGACACAATGCAAATTCTCCGGATGCAAATCCGTTGGATTTCTCTGTCTGGGGTATTTTGAAGGCGAAAGTTGACACTAAAAAATGCCGAAGTCTGGACCACCTCAAACAAGCACTTCGCCGGGAATAGGCCAAAACACCCCAAAGCCACTTGCGTGCAGCGTACGATGCTTTCTTCGGCCGTCTCAAGGCCATTATTAGCGCCAAAGGTGGACATATTGAAAACTACTGATACAATTTGAAAATCTATGTACGAGTATTTTCCAACATTTTTTGCTTTGGCACAATAAATTTTATCAAAAATTAAAAAATTATAGCATTTTAAAAAGTTGGAGTTCGAGTCATTCACCCTGTATATAGAGCCGTGTCTAGTTTTGACATCCCTTCTAAGCTCGTCCATCTGTGCAGGATGGCGATGAGGAACCGTAACAATTTAACCAAGATCTTCGATGTCATGACGCACTGTCATGTGACTTACTCAATACTCGTATCGTACTTGAAACAACTGTGCGGAACACAAGCGAGTACTGGAGCAAAAATCTGAGCAACTATTAGCGTACGCCGATGATATCGACATAATTGGCAGAACTCAGCGGGCGGTCATCGGTGCTTTCGTTAGTATTGAAACAGAAGCTGCCAAAATGGGTATATGCTGTCAACAAATAAGATCGACGAAATGGACAGCACGTCGCAGTCGACAGCTATAATTTCAAGGCAGTAAGGTACTTTCTCTAAATCGGCTCTGCTATAAATTTTGCCAGCAATATCCCAACAGAAATAGAAAGAAGAATCACTCTTACTAATCGCTGTTTCTTTTGGGCTAAGAAGGCAATTGAGAAGTAAGGCCCTATTCCGAACAACTATGGACTTTATATAAAAAATTTATCATCCCAGTCCTATTTTATAGCGCTGAGACATGGACTCTATCGAAGGCGGATGAAGGTACCCTCAATCGTTTTGAGAGAGAAAGGGGACTTCAATCTGTTTTTTTTTTTTTATTTTTTTTTAGAAGAGGGCTGTGGACTGTTTCAATAAACTAATAAAATAAGGATAGAGTAGTAATTAGTACTTGATTATTGAAGAATATACGAGTATGTAAATGCTAATATTTTACTTATAGTTTCATGCTCATTTTCTGAGGTCTCGGATATTGTTGAAAATTATGGCACTTGTTTCTCCAGATGGCTTACAAAGTTCATGGATCGAAACTACCACAGTGAAGGACCATAAACATCGTCTAATCCAGCACCAGAAGATTCGGATAGCCTGATTCTCTCCATTTCTTTACGAAAAGGACACCTCAATGTATCAATTTTTCTTTTTACATCTACTAAACAGGAATCTGTCCTATACTTTTTTAAAATTTATACAAGCTCATAAACACAATTTTATTTATATTTATTTTGAAAATAGTCTTTGTTTGTAGCAACTTATAAATTGCTCTATTAATTCCTTTAGTTTTGACGGTGTCACTATTTTTCATCGCCATTCCCGATGCATCGATCTCTGTCATTCCAGCAAAATCCGCGAACAATTTTAAGTTTCATCATTCTCGGCATCATTTCAGTCGTCATTTTTCATTCCAAGCTACACACTATCATTTTGTATATGATTTTAGCAACAATGCTAAATGCTAGTGTACAAAGAAGCCGTGATAGTGTGCTTATTTTCGAGGAGTGCCTTGAAAAGACATCTAAAAATTTCCATTTCCATTTCCATGTCCCCGCTTCGTTGGCAAAAATAAATCTTCAATTCTAAGAACTCGAAAATACTGCAAATCGCTATTTTAGAAGTTAAAAAACAGCTTTTTCATGATGTTTTTGTCGTACCGTTGTTTTGATTAATTTCGATTATATCGTCCGTTTAAAATTCCATGTGTCACGATATCACGAAACGTAAAAGTAAAAAGTAAAAAAACAAAAAGAAAATTTCGGAAATTTACTGAAATTTAAAATTAGACTTTCAAAAATAAATATTTGTTTTCCGTATTGACGCGTACAAGTACTGGTAGAGCTCTTAATTTGGAAAATTTGGAGAATTTTTGGAAATCGAACAAAAATTCACTTATATGGCTGTGCATTTATCTTTTTTTGTAAAAAGGTAATGAACTTAAAAAATAAGGAAAATTGACTTACGGTTACGATACTCAGCAGGCAAGATGGCCCTTCTACTTTGAAGTTGCAAGTATTTATAAACGTTTTTTTTCTTTTTCAAAAATAAAATCCGTGTGTTTATTGATGTTGTTCTGGCTGATTGTGTATATTTTGGTTGGCTTTGGCTTGCCCGTCTGTCTGCTAATCTGGTTGTTCGAAAAAGTTATGTATGCACATGGTTAGCGCGTAGTGTTTTAAAATAAATTAGAAAGGGCGCACCCCTTTATAAAGTTGGTATCACTCAAAGTGCAATTGCTAAGAAAAATAAATCAATTGAGGGTAAATGTTTGAGTTTACATTTACGTTAGGTTTTTTCGCTATTTTTTTACTTTTACATTTTATTATTGTATATTTAGTTTGTTCCATTATTTTCTTTAAAATTCGTGGGTGCTTATAACTCTCGAGTTAGCGCGGTCTCTAGCTGAATGTCTCCAACTACGCACTCCAAGATGGTGGAGATGCTCCTCCACTTATGCGGTGCGCCGTCCCTCCGGGTAGGAATCGAAGACTCTTCGTAGACTAACCATCTCAGGCGACTAATTCATACTTTTCTGAACAGGTCGAAATGCAAATGCAATCGCTCGAAAAATCTTACATTAAAAACGGTCAAGGATATTTCATTTTCCTTCATTAACGTGCATGCTCCTGAGCCATGACGTACGACCGGGTGAGAGTCTTACATAGTGTCATCCTCAGAATTAATAATTGAGCCGAGGTCTACAAATCCCTAGCTATAAGTCTATTGTGACGTTCTGTCCAATTCGTCGATGTTCTGCAAACCTCCTTGTTGATAGCATATCCTCGGTTTTGGTCCCACACATAATAATAAACATTTTTTCAGCTTCCATTTAAATACCCGATGCCCTACAATACAACAGCAAATACCCAAGATACTAGGCACCAAAACGGGCCCATCACGGTCTCTGTGGAACCAGTTAAATTTGTCTTCAAATGGAAAAAACAAAAAACAATCGCCCTGGTGAAACACCAAATTTTCTTGCAAAAGCCAAGAACGCCTTTGAAGTTCGAGCCGTCTATTTCATCTAGGTTTTCGAAATAGTATTTCCATAAAAATTTTCTTCTACTACGTGATATTGCCTCGCATTCACACAGAATGTGTGTTATGTCCTCAACAGCTTGCAGATCACCGCAGAATCTGTAGATATCCGTATCTGACAATTTGAGCCTCTTTGCGTGCTGCCGCAGCAGACAGTGTCCTGTCAGGTTTCCTATTGCCGTCCTAAGCTTATCCCTGTTTAATTTTATTAACTTCCTAGATCTTTCGCCGTCAAAAAACGGGCAAAGGGCCTTGGATACCCTGTGTCCTTCAAGACTTTTTTTTTTTCTTATACTCGGCGCGCGATAAAGGGGTTTTGTACCCTTAAAATGTTCGTACACAGCGCGGGCGAAGGAAATTTAGGGAGGAAAGAAAAGACAGGTACCGATGTACATTGTTTTTAAATGTTTGTAAGTTATAACGACCAGGAAACAAGGAGATCGGCAGGGCATTCCATAAGCGAGTTGTACGACTTAGGAAAGAATCACGATATTTTCGAGTACATCCGAAAATGGGCGAGACGGGTGTTACGATTGAAAGTTTGAATGGACGGAATGCTACTGGCGATTTCAATGGAGCACTGGTGGTGGAAATAGCGATAAAACAAAGTGAGACAGGAGACATTTCGTCAGTGTTCGAGGGTGTCAATTGATTGACTGATATTAGTATCACCAATGAGTTTTATCACACGGTTTTGGATCCTATCTAGCAGGTGCAGAAATGTTTTTGGAGCACCTGACCAGATGTGGGCATTGTACTCCAATTTTGGGCGGATGAATGCCTTATATATTGTGGCTAGATCAGAGGGGGTATAATATTTCTTACATCGCTAGAGGAAACCTAAACATTTCAGCATTTTTGGCGACATCGAATATATGGTCATTCCAACGTAAGTTGTCATTGACACACATGCCGAGAATGGAAGATTTATCGGTTTCGACGATGCAAGTGCCATTCATGGAAAATGGCTGGGTATTTGAATTTCGCTTTAATGACAGCAGAGAGCATTGAGTTTTGGGAGCATTAAATTCCACTCGGTTGATAGTTCCCCAATTGGTTATGCTGGTAATAAGCTCATTAAAGCTTAGCATACGCTGCCGTTCCCGTTCTACAGCCGAAGAGCAGGGCGTGAGTCCGGGAACGAATATGAGAAGCAGAGAGTGCTGTCATCAGCAAAGGAATAAATTGGATTAGAAATAGCAGACAAGAGTTCATTGATAGAAATTAAAAAGAGTGTCGGTGACAGAACGGAGCCTTGGGGCACGCCAGCATTTATTTTGTGAATATCAGACTTGAAACCGTTTAAGACAACTTGAATTGAACGTTCCGAAAGGTAATTTCTTACCCATTGAAGAAGAGATTCGTCGATCCCAAGAGTACGCATTTTCGACAAGAGAGCCTGATGCCAAACTCTGTCAAATGTCTTAGAAATATCAAGTGCAATTATTGTAGCTATCTTGCTTTCGTCAGATTGATGTACGCTTTGGTTCCACTTTTCTGTGAGACATGCCATCAAATCACCAGTGGACCTGTTGCTACGAAAACCATATTGCCGGTCATTGGGAAGTTTTCGTGTTTCGAGATATTTCATGAGCTGACGGTTTATCAGCGTTTCTATGACCTATGCTATTTTCCATCTGCTCGGAAAGAGTCCTAAAGAGTAGGATTGATGGAAAAGCTTACGCAGTGGTTTTGCCAGCGTGGAAGAACACCTCTTCAGAAGAAGGGGAGATATACCATCTGGACCAGCGGATTTATGCATGTTGAGATCTTTAAGTACTCTTGCTACTACACGAGTGCGAAAGTAGATTCGTCCCATTATAGATTCGACGCACTCAAGTGTAGGCGGGGACAAAGCACAATCTGGGAGTGTTGAGCTAGCCACAAAGTGTGCAGCAAGCAGATTGGCCTTGTCCAAAGAGCTGACAGCTGGAATGTCATTGTAAATGAGCGTTGGGATGGAAGATGAGGCAGAATTTCTAATGTTTTTGACGAATGACCAACAATTTTTACTGCCTTTGGGACATTGCAGTATTTTTTGCCTCTGTTTTTGGTCGTATTGGAATTTCACACGCTTGAGAAAGACGCTGCAGTCATTTCTGGCTCGTTTAAACTTTTTTCGGTTTTCCTTCTCGGGTTGGTCTTGTAGGACCGAAAAAACAATTCTCTAACCCTGACAGCCTCTTTACAGCTCGAGTCATACCATGCCTGTTCTTTTGGTTTGATACTCTTCATCCGATGAAGGATAAAGCATTTCATTCCAAAGAGAATAGCTTCTGTGATCATGTCAGCAGCGGCATCCACGTCGTTATCGAGGAAACATAACGACCAGTTGAAATTCCTAAAGAAGTTGTTAAGTCCGCTCCAGTTGGCTTCCTCGTATTGCCATACGATTCTTTTAGGGATCTTTTCTCTAACTGTGTGGTGGGTGTACGAGAATTTAGCTGATATGACACAATGGTCTGGCGAGCCTAGAGGGGAGAGTACATAAACGCAGTACTTGTCAGGGTGAGAAGTTAAAAATAAGTCCAGGGTATTGGCGGTATGACTGTCAACGTCTGGTATTCGTGTGTACTCATTTACAAGCTGGGTTAAGTTATTTTCCGCAGCAAAGATCTCAAGACTTGACCACCTTAGGTTGGCAGTCTTTGTGACTTTTTCCTCGATAGTGCCTCTCACTATGCAAAGAGTTGGTTTGAAATTGGCAACCTCATTATTGTCGAGTAGCCCTCCTTTTTTTGCAAGCTCGTCCGCTTGTTTATTTCCTTTAATACCGCTGTGTCCTGTCACCCAGCACAGTCATATCCGGTTCTGACTGCATAGTGCCTTGAGCACTGTGCGATAGCCCCTAACTGTATCACAGTTGACGTGGGTTGATTCCATTGCCCTGAGTGCAGCCTGGCTATCGATGTATGTTACATAGATGTATGTTACATAGATAGCGATATCTCTTTCGGATACCGATCTCATCTGCATTAGCTCAGCCGTCCTGAGTCTTATAGACACTCCTAGCTCTGGGTTTTCTGAGAAGATACCAGAACCAGTTCCTTCCTCTGTTTTCGAGCCTTCTGTGAAAATTGCAATTTCATTTGACCTGATTATTGCGAGTCCTCCCTCTCCGGCTATATTGTACCATGCAGAATGTGGAAGTCGACCAAGGAAGGGATTTCATCCGTTAGAATTGGATCTCCGTTGGGACCGTGCCATTTCCGAAACTACTGCTCTTGAAGTAACCCAGATTAGTGAGTCGTATCGCACTGTTGCCAGCATGTTTTTTGGTCAGTAAATCAAGCGATTTTAGGTGTAAAAAGGGGTCTAATGCTGGTGTAAGGGGGGTACGGAGCACACCTGTAATGGCTATAGAAGCCATTTTCCATAAATCATTTTCTTGTTTGTTATTTTCCACCATACTAGTGCGCCGTATGTAAGTATGGGTCTTACCACCACCGTATACAGCCTATACACCATAGCAGGTTTTAAGCCCCAAATTTTTCCTACTTTAGCAAATAGATAGAGCATTATATGCCCTTTAATTTTTTCCGCTACTTTAAGATTCCAATTCAGTTTTTTGTCCAGAATCACACCCAGATACTTCGCGCCGCCCGAGAGGGACAGTTCCACTCCGTTGAGTTTTGGGAGTTTGAATTGCGGTATCTTGTACTTTCTGGTAAAAAGAACCAGTTCCGTTTTGGAAGGGTTGGCATTGAGACCATAGCTTTTTGCCCAAGTGCTGATCGTCTTCAGGCCCACCTCCATAATGTCGCCTAAAATATTTAAGTGCTTTCCTTCACTGTTATGACCAGGTCATCTGCGTATGCCGTGGCACTTATACGCATTGTACTAAGCTTTTTGAGAATGTCATTGATAACCAGCACACACGGAGTGGAGATATGACTCCCCCCTGGGGGTTCCCCAGGTTACGAACATTCTAACCGAGCTTTGCCCAATGGAACAGTTTATTTTCCTGCTTGCAAGCATGTTTCAAATCCAGTTCGTAATGCCCTGTTCAATGTTAGCGTCTATTAGAGGATTTTTAAGGTGGTGGACCGCCATTATTGAAGGTTCCTTCAATATCGAGGAGGACCGAAATCGCAAATTCTCCAAAATATAGACCCTTCTCTATTTTCTCCACCACCTCGTGCAGGTCGATTTCTACAGATTTTCATTTCATTTATGCATGCTGTGACTCAGTCAAAAAGCCATTACTGCATGTATTCCTAATGTGAATCTCCAATAATCGCCCCAGGGTTTTAAGCAGAAATGATGGCAGACTTAATTCTGTCTGACTGAAATCTTTTGCTATTATATGCCCCTGTTTGCCAGCTTTAAGTATAAAAACCACCTTAACTTTCGATTGTTACCTCCGGTGCTTTCTGTAGCATAATCGGTAGAATACCATCCAGACCGGGAGATTTGTACGGCTTAAAGGACTGAATTGCCCACCGTATTTTTTTCCTATTGATAAGAACACCTATTTCCTCTTCAGAAAGAGAGAGAGAAATCAATGTCCTCAGTGTGCTGTAGCATGCCAGGGTTGCCTCATACTGTGGATCCTGGAAAGTGGGTTTCTATCAGTGTTGCCAGAACCTCTAGCCTACTTTCAGCCCAGATTCCGTCACTTTTCCTGAGGTGGCTTGGAACGCTCGCTTCCTTGGCTTTGTGTTTCGCATATTTTTAGTATTCAAGCATAGTGTTCAAGAAGTCACATAACACCGAACCACTTTGCCTAAACCCTTCCTTGATATCAAAGATATCGGTGAGATTTTTTTCTGTCCGGTATAGAGCACTGACAAAGAACTAGTCCATTGTACTTCATTTTAGTATATACAGTGCTGTGCAAAACCTAGGCAACCATCTGGAGTCAGCATTTCATAGTAAATCTTTTCAACTTTCAACTCCACCAAATAAAAAGAAATGCGGATATGTAATGATGTGTAATAGAGTGTATTTTGAATTTCACAACTTTTTATAAAAGTAATAATACTTCAGAATAAAAAAAAAAAACCAAAAACCAACAAAGTAGCCAAATTTAGCTGTGCAAAACCTAAGCAACTTTTTTAATATTTTGTGTAATATCCTTTATTTTGAATAACAGCGGCGCAATGACGAGGCATAGAAGTAATTAACTTTGAAAGTGTATCCTGGGATATATTTTCCCACTCAACTTTCAAAGCATTGAATAGGTAAGACCTGTTTGAAAAGTGTTGTCCAGCGACACGGCTTTTAAGGATACCAAACAGGTTATCGATGGGATTCAAGTCGGCTGATTGGGCCGGCCATTCAAGGACTTGAATCCCATTATCCACTAACCACTCCTTTTCCAACTTCGATGTGCATTTCCGATCATTATCCTGTTGAAACACCCAACGAAGTGGCATTTCCCACTCCGCATGTGGTAGCATTACCGATTCTAGAATGGATTTATATTTGAATCGGTCCATGATTCCATCTATTTCGTAGAATAGACCTACACCTCCTGCCGAAAAACAGGTCCACACCATCACACTACCCCCACCATGCTTTACAGCGGGCGTGCAGAATCCAGGATTGTGTCGCTGCCCTTTACAACGTCTCACATAACATGTCCCGTCAGAATTAATTAAATTAAATTTTGACTCGTCGCTGAAAAGAACTGTTTTCCATTTTTCAGGAGACCAGTGTTGGTATTTTCTTGCAAAATTTAGCCTGTAACTTCGAAGATTATTTTCAATTGCACGTCTTCGCACCGTGGTAGCATCAGTGTTAAAATCAAGTAATTTTATGACTTCATTCGAACTTATGAACGATTGTTTTTTAATTACACCACAAATATTTCTATCCGTTCGACATGTTGTCTTACGCGGCCTACCACCGACATTTTAACTTTCAACGATTCCTGCTGCATTATGTTTTTTTATTAAACGTGAAAGAATCGATTTAATAATATTATAACGTTTAGCTAATGTTGCCTGAATATCTCCAGACTTAAATTCATCAATAATCTTTAGTTTAAGAGAAGAAGAGTAACTTTGTCGCGACATTATTAAAAAATATCAATTATGCGACTAATTTAAAAGAAAACTGATCAAAGACAATCACTCAAGATCAAAGACAAAGAGCTCACAACATTTCATGTATAACCGGACTGGAAAAGTACTGTTAGCTATTTTTTTTTTTACAGTGGGTTACAAAGTTGCTTAGGTTTTACACAGCTCAAATTGGCTACTTTGTTGATTTTTGCGTTTTTTTTTATTCTGAAGTATTATTACTTTTATAAAAAGTTGTGAATTTCAAAATACACTCTATTACACATCATTACATATCCATTTGTTTTTATTTGGTGGAGTTGAAAGTTGAAAAGATTTACCATGAAGTGCTGACTCCAGATGGTTGCTTAGGTTTTGCACAGTACTGTAAATAGATGAAGTGCCTATGGTACTACCAGCCAACACATCGACTCCAAGTACCTGCAGCCTGATGCGGATATATGCCAGACGCATGCAAAGGTAGTGTTCCGCAGTGTCGTCATCACCCTCAGAGCTAGCGTGGCAAGAAATTGCGTCACTTGTGATTCTTACCGTTAAGAAATATCGGGAAGCATGCAGGCTGCTCGTATTTTGAGCAACTTCCTTCTAGGGCCGATTGATAGGGAAACTGCTAAATGTCCAATAATTTGGATTGGGCCAGCAACGTCGCAAGTTCGTAACGTAGCGTGTCTCTTGCGATTGCAGCTTTTCTACATTATATCTTCTAACGGTAGTTCTTCTTTGTTGTGCCGCTTGGAAAATTCGCATTTGCATCTTGGCTGCAACAAATTGGTGATCTGAGTCAATATTGGCTGTCGTTCGGACAGGTACCAGAGAAATACCTTACGTCTGTTGCAAAATGTATAATTTGATTTAGCATTTGATGATCCGGAGACCACCATGTCCCATTGTCTATATTGAGATGAAGAAACCGTGTGCTTGAGTGTGTAATAATAGCTCGTCCCGCTGCAGCAAAGTCAATAAGCCTAAATCAGTTGACAGATGTAGTGTCGTGTAGGATATGCTTACCAACTGTCCTTCCAAAAATTTCGTGCTTTCCTATCCCGGCGTACGATTTTAACGTCACACTTCAGACATTGCTCACATGTCTTGTCGAGTAGCTCGTAGAAACATTCTTTGGTGGCGTCGTCCTTGTCTTCTGTAGGGGCATAGGCGCATATTAAGGTTATGTTAGCGAATTTAACCTTGATTCGAATTGTTGTAAGACGTTTGCTCATGTGTCGGAAACTCAAAACTTCTTGCCTAGGTCTGTTGCATATGGCAAATCCGCATCCGAATAAACGCTATTTCTTTTCCCTATAGCAATCACCATAGTATATGTCACAGTTTTTCATCCTCCTTATGCCCGGCCCATCCCATCACTTTTCCTGGTGGTGATATCTGTGTGATAGCAGTCAAGGGCTTCTGCTAATTGCTCGGCTGCACGTAGCTTGTTAACGGTCCGAACATTGTATTTTAAACGTTGGCAAGGCCATTGGTTGGTTCATCACATCTTTTTAAACTTTTCTGAATAGGGTTGTAAGCCCTGTGATGGCGTAGACCAGTATTATTGTACTGGATAAACGTGACCTTGTCATTTTAGCATGGGTAAGCGTGTACTCATGGAGTTACCGGTAACCACCACTGGGAAGTTGCAAGCACTTCGCAACAAACTTGGTTCTTGTGCTGTTGACCCAATACAAGTTATAATACAATATTTAGCAACACAACAAAACTCGGCGCAAATATATTATGCAATAAAAAATTCAGATAGTACCTGCAAAATGCAGAATAAATAATAAAAACTTAAATCCCTAATTCGGGTAAAAAACACTCCGCAACAATAGTAAACAATAGGTAATGAAGTAAATTTCACCGCCTTCCAGAATGGAATAAACAAAAACAATGTTAACCACGGGTTAAGTTTGACAAGCAAGTTGACAGTTAAGCAGGAAAACTGGAACGAATTGTCGCTAACCTATGGGCAAGTAACCAGAGTGCAAAAATAGTGAACAAACACTCTTTGGTTACCACAGATTTATAACTGGTTACGTAACCAGAGATTTAACCAACTGTAACAAACCAGGCCTTAGTACCATAGCGCGAGATTGGGATGGTTTAATAGATAAATTGCTGGCCCAAAAGTCCGGGGTAGATCAAAGCCTCTCTTACACTGTGTTGTTCACTGTATTATTTTGTGGACAGTGAGAGGAGATTGGGATGACTAAGGTAAGGTATATTAAGCCCCTTTAGTTGTTCGAAGGAGAAAGTTTTGCGATTCTACCACCATCTTCTCTTGTTCAGCTCAAGTCGTGCCTTTTTTACCCTTTTTCGAAATTTTCGAAGCTTTCTCCTGCAATAGCACCACTCTATTTCCTTGAAATGAGCTTCTCATGCTCTTTCCTTTTCGTTCCGAAAAGCCGAGAAAAGCTCCGGCTATTTCTTGCAATTGCAGCCGTCCGTTGCCAATCTTCCTCGCAATATCTTATTGCGATGGGTATTCTAGAGGCCGGCCTCGCGTTTATTGTAAGGCGATCAATCTATACATACAGGGTGAATGACTCGAACTCCAACTTTTTAAAATGCTATAATTTTTTTATTTTTGATAAATTTTATAGTGCCAAAGCAAAAAATGTTGGAAAATACATCAATTTTCAAATTGTACCAATATGTCCACCTTTGGCACTAATAATGGCATTTGAGTCGACCAAAGAAAGCATCGCACGCTGCACGCAAGTGGCTCTGCGGTATTTTGGCCCATTTCCGGCGAAGTGCTGGTTTGAGGTGGTCCAAACTTTGGTATTTTTTAGTGGCAACCTTCGCCTTCATAATACCCCAGACAGAGAAATCCAACGGATTTGCATCCGGAGAATTTGCAATCCATTGTGTCGAAGAAATGAAGTGTGGAACATTGTTTTTTAACCAATCTTGGTTGACGCGCGCTTTGCGAGACGGTGCCGAGTCTTGTTGAAATGTCCACGCTCTCCGACCGAAATGATGGTTTGCTCAATACTGCCTCTAAGACAGTTTCGCGATATACGATCGCACTAATTTTGACGCCACGGCTCAAAAATACGAGCGGAGAGCGACCATCGGCGGTTATGGCGGCCCAAACCATCACCATCGGTGCTGCTGGTGGCCGTCTGAAGGTGTAAATTTTCGAAGGACCTCTCTGGCAAGTAAACTCGGTCATTTTGTTTGTTGACATATGGCTCGATAACAAATGGCGACTCATCGGAAAAAACAAAATTCGGCAACTCACCACTTTCGTGCAAATATAGCATCTCCTTCGCTCTTTCGACTCTAACTTTTTTCTGTTGGGGTGTAAGATCGTGTGCTTCTTGGAACTTCAATGGCTTGAGCCCAAGATCATTTTTCAGTATGTGTTGCATCCGTTACAACGATATGTTCAGCTCACGAACCATTTTTCTTCCACTTCGGCGTGGATTTCCCTCAATTCGAGCCTTCACTTTCCGAACCATTTCTGCCGATGTTGCTGTTTTCTTTATGACCACCTCCATGGCGGTTTGCAACGCTGCCAGTATCACGGTGACGAGCTATGGTTCAAGACACAAATGATTTATTCACGTTGAGGTGCTGGAGGGCTCTAACGATAGCTACTTGTGGTTTTCCAGCCAAATATAAAGCAATCACACTATCACGTTTGAATTCCATCGCGGATAAAAATTTTTCAACACAACTGAAACGCAAATCGTTTAAAAGGCTTGTAAATAATAAAATTATCTGTCATATGCCAAAGTTTGAGCTCACTGTCATGAACGGTTTGGAAATTATAGCAGTCTGAAGGCGGATGCAGTTCGGGTCATTCAGGGTGCATAGTTGGCGGTTGATTTGTCAAGAGACCTCGATGTCCCCGAATGAAAAATCAGATTCAGAGCTAGCTACGATAATATTTCAACCTTCCTAAATTATTTATTATTACGCCTAAAACACATGTGCAGATCTTCTTTGTGCAGCACTGCATGCCTGTACATAAAACACATGTGCAGATTGTGTTTTTTTTACGTTCGGATGCGGTATCGGTTGCTGTCATTCGATGATTGAAAGCTGTTTTGTTTTCTGAAAATTCTGTTGATTTATCTCGGAAAATTAGAATTTGTTTCTAATTCTGTTAGTAGTTGACTTAAAATTATAAGTAAGCGCAATGGCCGGTGTTACCAAATTCCTGAGATAGCAAGCGTTTATTTCTTTTATCGTAGATACATAGGGCATGTTGCAGATCTGCAGTCATTTGCATGTCCTCTCGGTAATCCAACTGTGTGTATTCCGTTCTCAGAACTGGTGCTGTGCTGGAGCTCGAAAAAATGTAGAAGAATGATGGTACTCTTTCGCTTCCGTGTATGAATGCGCGCATATCATGCTTATGTTGGGGAGTTTACTATTGAAGCGGATTGTTCTAAAGTGTTCGTTCCCATGTCGATAACTTACCTAAGCATGGCTCCAATGACAAATTTGCAATAGTTTATGTCGAAGATTATTATCCCCTTTATGCTCGATGCCGGTTATATACGCGGTAGTCTTATCTTGGATCTCCTCTAATTGTTCGCCTGCACGTGGTGTATTAGGTGGCCTAACATTCCACATGATCTAACCTTCGTGATATATTTCGTTGGCATGGATCATTAACAGTTAGTCTGATTGTCTCGCGATGGTATGGATTATATATTGTGGTGTACCCAACATCAGGCGTAGTACCCAACGTAGACGGGCAGAACCTTACTGTGGTCTCTAGGGCCGAAGAAGGCGAATATTTTAGAGTAAGTAGCCCCTTTCGAAGCTTTAACAACTCCCGTTTAATTAGTGAAAGTTCCTCCGCCCTGTCTATTTCTTAAAAAATGTTATTGGAGTCGGCTTCAAACAAATTGGGGATGTTCATATAACGTATCTGTCATGCTGACGTTGAGGTAACTGTTCCCAACAATAGTATAGTTTAGGATCACAAAAACTTATCCATTATGTCCCACTAAACTCGCGATGCAATATGCTTCTTGGATTTCGAATCATTAAATCATTCCAAATATGCATCAGATATTGAGGAGCTGTAGTGCGATTTAATCTTCTAATGAAAAGGGGTAAGGCTATGAATAGTCGTCAGCGTCAAAAGCAAAACTAGCACCCAGTCTTAACATAAATAAAACATTAAAGGTGGATGTAGCCAAGCTAAGAGAATTATTCCGAATAGTCCGAAACACACCAGTATTTATCAGTCACTAGAGACATAAGTTGCGGAACCTTTAGAGAACTTATGCCTAAAAGTGTGTTTCCTTAGATTCTATTAGTCTTGCGTTGGCACCCTTTGTCTCATTTTAAAATATGATCTTGTCCGGTTTTCCGCTTTCCCTGTGCATTTTCATCGCATGACGAACTGGACACATTGCTTTTCACTTTATACTGATTTCAAATATACACTTGCGGTCCTAAAAACCGCACCACCTAATGAGTTCTCAAAAAATGCCTAATTACATCAGATCGTAAGGGTTTTTCCCATACTAATGAAGGGTATTCCCCATAGCGGAGTTTGGCCTCGTATTCAGTGCAAACAAAATCAGTTTGAATTGAGTTGTGACGGTGACAAGTAAAAAAAAAGTGAAATGTCTGATAAATATCATCAACTGACTCGGGACGAAAAAGTTCACATATTGACTTTAGTCGAAGAAGGGCTTGGCTATCGTGAGATTGCGGATAAAATAGGATGCTGTCATTCAACTATCGTACGACTGATGAAGAAAAAAGAAAATTTGGATCCACTGAAAAGGAAAAAAGGCTCGGGACGAAAACGTAAAACAACCCAGAAGACGGACAATGTATTACAACGAATTAGCATGAAAGATCGCTTTAAAAGTGCTGTCCGTATAAGAGCAGAGCTGAGTGAATTTCATCAAGTTGATCTAAGCGCCGAAACCATACACCGACGGCTACGGGAGATAGGTTTATATGGAAGACGAACAGCGAAAAAACCTCTCCTAACCACAAAAATGAAAAAAGCTCCCTTGACGTGGGCAAAAAAGTACGGAGATTGGACGCAAGATGATTGGCGATGTGCGATATGGTCCGATGAAAGTAAATTTAATTTGTTGTGTGCCGACAATTTGCCATACGTACGACGGTCAGCAGGTGAAAGGTTCAAGGACGAGTGCATAGTCAAAATAGTGAAGTTTCCTCAAAGCTAGATGGTTTGGGGATGTTTTTCTTTTTACGTTTTGGGCCCTTTGTACTTTTTTAATGGAACTATGAACGCTCAAAAGCATGGAGAAGTAGTAAGGGAGTTTTTGGTACCAGCAATTGAACAGCATCATTCGTATACTGACAAGTGCATTTTTCTAGATGATTCTGCACCTTATTACCGCGCCAAATCCGTAAGTAAAGTGTTATAAATCAACTTCTAGATGTCTACTTTATAAATAATAAACAGACAAGTAACTAGAGTCTTTCAATAATTTTCAGCTCAAGACAACGTTTGATGACCTCGGAATTACCGGCCAGCTAATTCGTCCGATTTAAACCCAATCGAACACTTGTGGCATGTAATGAAACGTAAGGTGGCTGAACATAAACCGGAGCGTAAAACAAAGCTAAATGAAGTTCTGGAACATGTATGGAATACTGAAATTTCAAGGGATATTACTGAACTTCTAGTAAACTCGATGCCTTCTAGAATAAAAGCGGTTATAACCGCCAACGGAGGAGCAACTCGGTATTGATAATTTTTTGGTAAAAGTGGCATATCTAAACATCTTATATACACATACATAAAAAATGTATCGTTTGATTTTGTTAACCAATGACTGTATTAAAATATTTTAAAAAAATAAGAAAATTAACTGGTTTTTCTTTCTTTGTTAATATCTTTTTTCAAACATTCAATAAACAGATGGAAATTAGATAGAAATACTTATAAACTACTGCAGAGTACTCAACAAAAATTGCATTTCATTATAAAAATTATTATCGTAGTTATTAACAATTTTTTAATCATTTTGATATGGTGCGGTTTTTATGACCGCAAGTGTACTTTCAATGATGCTCAAATGAAAAATGCGGCAGTGAGTTTTGGCATACGTAAATTACGGACGAGTTGCTTGCTTGCCTAACCTACTGGAGGTTTCTTTTCACTCCATCTAGTACCTAATGAATTTCTCACGTTCTTACTACAGCTTAAATTTGCTTAATTAAATATAGAAGCACCGAAAAGTCGATGAGCAGGTATCAGTCTAAAAGTGCCAAGGCTTTTTCATATAACATACCTGAATCGCAGTAGAAGATAAACGTTTTTTTCTTTTTTAATGATTTACAAGTCTCTACGGATTAATCGGCGCCTATAAAACGCTCCAACATACTACTTGAAAATCTCAAATCTAAAAAAAATTCGTAACAACTTTCCGTACATGGCTCGTGCGTCTGAAAGCCACATCGTAAATCATCGCACTGCCAATTACATGAATTACAGCAAAAAATTCCTAAAATTAACAACAATAACAAGAACAGAAAAATCAATCAACGCCTAACAGGCAATGAGAAATGTTTTCATTAGCACTCACAATAGATAAAGTTATTAAGTGGATTCGAGGACCAAATGAAAAACGAGAATCGAATGAGAAGCAGAAGGAAAACTTCCCACAACGAGTGCACTAACTGCAGCTGAAACCAATGGAATTGAGCTCAATTGTTTGGGAGGCAACCCCTTGCACTTTATGATACCAACTCGCACTCCAATATGCCTAGCGTCGTCGTTGGTGAATGTGTATGTAGAGTCAATTGAATTGCTCAATAGAAACAAATTGAATGAGGTGACTGCCTAGGTTTTTCTTTTTTTCGTAAACAATTTAATTGGTTCGTTAAAAATGCAACCGCACCGGTGGGTGATGCACTGTCGTTGTAGTGACAGAATAGACAAATGACCTTGTCAGCAATCGAAAAGCAAAGTCATTTCCGTTGATTTTAATTTTTTTTATTTATTTAAATCGTCATAGTGAAAAAAAAAGTTGGCTTTCATAAAACCCTTTAAACAACCATCAAACGTGGTGCGATGTTCATCGACATAAGCTCTTGGAATAGCAGTTTAGCTGCGTACGGCAGGCGAACTTGGGAGATTTGTGTTTTATTCTTGCAACCCTTGCATTCGAATGTGTTGTTGCGTAAATTAGCAATTGCGATCAGGCCACAGAAATTACAAATGTGGATGCGATATGGATCGGAGACTTCGAACAACCTCTCACGGAGGAACTGCGCTGCACCATGGGAAATTTGGCAATCACGTTCCATTTCACCGAAACGTAGACCACCATCACGAGCCCTACCCTCCATAGGTTGTCGCACCAGAATCTGCACTGGACCACGGGCTCTGGAGTGAATTTTATCATCCACCATGTGCTTAAGACGTTGGTAGTAGGTTGGCCCTAAAAATACCTGAAAAAAAGAAAATCTTTGTGAGAAAAATGTGTTTAAGCCAATGTGGGATAATGTATATGTACCTGAGCATTGATCTTTCTGCCAGTATGTCCGTTGTACATGACTTCATTGCCACGCAAATGATAGCCGTACTCTTGTAGAAAAGTGGAGATCTTCTGCACGTTCACAGCATCGTTGAATGGGGTAGCGTCACCGATTTCACCTTTGTTTGAGCCCAGTTTCCCTGTTAAATGAAAATGTTAGTTAAACTTGGCAAGTATATTCAAACGCCTCAAGAATTCCAGAAAATAAGGTCAGCCTATCCGCATGTTTAATGTGAAATTAAATAAGTGAGAACGACTATGAGTCAGCCAAACCCATATGAAGGTGCAAAGAATGACTTGCATTGCAATGGCTGTGATTCATAGCTGTCGCAACTTGATCCACATTATGAATCAATGCTATTGCGTCACTTTAAACGAATAAATACATATAATCGCTGTACACTTACACAGGCAGGAGGTGGTAGACAACGAGAGAGTCTAGCAAAATTTTCAATCGAAATGTTCATAGGATCCCAAAGTCCTCGACGTATTTGTTTCTGTTTGTACTCGAAACAAAATTGACTGTTGCTACATATTTACATACAAGTTCGTAGAGCTCGTCAGCGTCAACAGGACTGACTAATTTACAAAGAATTCTTATCGGCAAGAAGCTATAAAGCGTCGAGCAGATGTTGTCCCTGATCTTATTGATTGTTTCAGGGGTAATGATGTTTTTAGGGAAAAATTTCTGGAAGACATGATTCGAAGTTTCCAATCTAAAGAGTGAGATATCTGGCTTCCAAGAACAGATAAAGGTCCTTAACCGTAACAAAAAATGCTCGAAATGAGGCAAACAAAAAAGCACAGAAGATCGAAGAGCATAGAAATCTATCCTGGGAGCAAAATAGACGCAAGTTTTCCTAACGAGGAGTGAAATTTAACGCTATCGTCCTCCAAGAAGCTATCAACAATGCATCCTGGATCCGATTATATCCGTGGCTCAGACTATGGCCAAAATATTTCTTGAGTAGAGTAAAATTGATTTTACACGTTCGCAGGGAAAGGAGTTTTGGTGTCAAAAGACCAGACCGGCTCGGAAAGTCATTAAAACTTCAGTCCGTGCTCCCTCAAAGATAATTTTTTTTTAAACGGAAGATGGCTTTGAGAGTGCAGTCATTGATACACATTTCAAGATTCATTACTGTGTCCAAAGTAGAGTCAAGCGTGATAGAGAAAGCCCCGAACGGACTAACTAGATAAGACAGACCAGTCAGTCTCCTTCGCGTAAAGGGAACGGAAAAACGTTTTAGAGCACACAGTCCCTATACATGATCCAACAGACAGTACATCTACATCACCTGCATATGGCTGAGGGTAGATGTTGGAGCTATTGGGAGCGTTAAGCAGTGAGTCGCCCAACATACACCATTGGAATGGATAACATACAATACATCTACATCAGGTGCACATGCCTGAGCGTAGACCTTAGAGCTATTGAGAGCCTTAAGCAGTAATTCGGGCAACATACACCATAGCAATGGAGATAGGACGCTGCTTCTCGGAAACCCCTATCACCAGCATCGCTCTTATCCACAATTCTAGTAATTCGTCTACGATGTGTTGCTTGACCGTGTTACAGAGTTGCGATGTCGAAAGCTCTCTGATTGTTGATTAAAATACCCAACGCGCTCTCCTCCTACAAGATTTTAAGGCCCGGTCTCACAAGATTTTCACCGTCGGTACGTATTTTATAGCTTCAATTGAGCATACATTCGCAAAGTAGATTTCCGATTATGAAGTTCCACTTTCTCCATTCTCTTCAGCAGTAAAGAAGTCAGGTTGAGAGCGATGGAGTAGTCTCATATTTGCCGATGTAAAAGCTGGCAGACCGTTTGCCAGGGGTTCGGTGAGCAGCTGATCTATACCTTTCTGCACCATAACAGGAAATATATGGGTATCACCTAGAATAAAAAAAAAGACCTACCGATAGACATTAGCACTGGGCTTAGAAACATTTGCAGGAAACTTTTCAACCAAGCAAAAAGCACACGAAAAGTAACAGACTGGGGCTCATATAAGGCATCCCTCAAAATACATAGAAAAGAACTGAGGAAGACAAACCGACAATCCTGGAGGTCATTCTGTGGTAAACTAACAGAGACCTCTGAGGAACCGAGGTTAAGAAAACTCCTCTCTACAAATCCTACGATGTTTGAAAAAACCAATGGCTCTTGGACGACCTCATGCGATGAATCACCCAACCCGCTACCGGACACCAACTTTCCAAGTCGCTCCCAATACACGGCCAGTAACAACCTTAGCAGGACTACTGCAGTCGCGACTAAAATCCACGGTCTAATTACAAGAGTCAAGCTGCTTTTGGCGCTGCATAACTTCAAACCATGCAAGTCTGCTGATCCGGATGGTATACTACCTGTCGAGCTACAAAGGTCCTCAGATATTATACTGCCTACGGTAGAGAATATCATGAGGAGCTGTATAGAAATGATTCACATTCCACTGTCATGGAGAGAACTTATTGTAGTTTTCATTCCCAAAGCCGGAAAATACTCTCATGTTGTCCCAAAGAACTGCAGACCTATAAGTCCATCATATGATGTTCACATACGATCTAGAACTCATCCACGACGACTGTCTACGGCTCAAAATGCCTACTGTAAAGGAAAGTCGGTGGAAACGGCTCTACATTCACTGACTAGCCACATCGAACGATCCCTACATTACAGAGAGTACCCAATGGTTGCGTTCCTGAACACAGAAGGGGCTTTTTACAACGTCAACATATCCGCAATCACGATTGCGCCGTCAACTCACTTGCGGAGTTGATCAGTCTTATGCTAAATAGCAGAATTATCAACTCAAAACTAGGTGGGCGTTCTGCTAAAAGATTTGTCAGCAGAGGCAACCCACAAAGCGGTGTATTTTCACCTCTTCTCTAAAACTTAGTGGTCAATGAACTGCTGATATACATGGAAGCCAGAGATCGCAAGGTGGTTAGCTATAGGAATGACGTTGCTATAGCTTCAATAAGGCATTTCAATACCATTAAAGAACTCCTGCAGCAAAATTTTAACAGATTGCCCCGTTGGGCGTAATTGGAAACATAAAACTCATCTTGTCCTCTTTTCCAGGAAATATACATTTCCAATCATAGACTCTTCCTCTCAAACCTAATATTAAAGAAAGCTGCCGTAGCTCTATCCTTTTACAATCGGAACAAAAGATATTTTCAACCTCGCATTACCCACTCTGGCTATACCTCTCGGTTATAAGACCGATACTCACCTGTCTGATGGTTATCTGGTGGACAGACAGTAGTCCACTCTACTCTCCACAGCAATGGATATCCTGTTTCACTTGACACCCCTCGATATTTTCAGCAGACATGTGGCTACTAACCCACCTATTCGCCTTAAAACGACTAAACAGTGGACAAAAATCCTATTTGGGCACGCCAATATTCTTAAATAGGAATACTTCCAGAAAACATCGACTACATTATGTCCCAACATTGGTTTGAGAAAGTCTTTCATGTAAGCATCCCCTCTGGATCCTCCTGGGAGGAAGATGCTTTCATGAACGACAAGTCAATCCATCTCAAGACTGATAGCGGTGGCGGTGGCGGTGTTTTTTCAGATCAGCTAAATCTAAGCCTCTCTTTCCGTCTTCCAAATGACTGTAGCGTGTACCAAGCGGAAATTTTAACGATTAAAGAAGCTCTGTCCTGGCTGAAGAAAAACGTAATATCTGCAAAGGTTATCCGGATCTTTTCGGATAGTCAGGCCGCTATTAAATCCCTGGACTCAGTCTCACAAAATTCTAAAACCGCCCTTGACTGCCGATCATCTCTTGAGAGATGGTGGAGCAGTTCAACATCCACCTTTGTGTTGAACTCGCCAACATTGGAACCACTCTACCCATCTTACCTGAAAAAGGTATCAAAAGCTGAACGATATTAGAAGTATAAACCGTAGGTGGAGTGTTGGGTCAACATGTCTAGCGACCAAACAAATTTGGCCAAAACTGGATCTGAATCCCGAGATTGATCTTTCAAAATAGGAAACATCTCAGCGCTATCATATGCGGCGTCATTGAACGTAGGCTTATGGGCACGTAAGAAAGCTTGGCGTTTTACAAACGACTTCTGCAGAAGCTGCATGGACGAGGAGGAGGAACCAATCCTCCACCTACTCTGTACATGCACAGCTCTCTCGCAAAGAAAAAAAGTCCACTTGAGGAGACGTTAGCAGTCTCCTACGCTTCGTCAGAAGCTCCAAGAGTAGGAGGATCACAGATCCACGTGCCATCGCAATAGGCCTCAGGGGGTTAGTTTTTCCGCTCTTACGAGGGCGGGTCAATAAGTCCGTGACTTTTTGAATTTCTGACCTCTTTACTGAAACAGCAACACTGCTCCTGTCAACTTGCTGCGTCAGTTAGTTTGTGTTTGACAGCTATTTTTATCAGACTACTCACTAATTTGAGGAGAAAATGGAAAAAAGTGAATTTCGTGTGCTTATTAAGCATTATTTCTTGCGAAAAAAAACCATTACCGAGACCAAGGCTAAGCTTGATAAATACTATGGGGACTCTGCACCATCGATTTCAATGGTAAAAAAGTGGTTTACTGAATTTCGTTGTGGCCGTACAAGCACTGAAGATGCCGAACGTCCTGGACGCCCAGTTGAGGTCTCTACACCCGAAACAATCGAAAAAATTCACGATATGGTGTTGGCCGACCGAAGATTGAAAGTGCGAGAGATTGTGGAAGCCGTAGGGATCTCGCATGGCTCAGTGGTTTCAATTTTGAATGATCACTTGGGCATGAGAAAGCTTTCCGCAAGATGGATGCCGCGTTTGCTCACAGTCGACCACAAACGCAATCGTGTAACAACTTCACAGGAAGGTTTGGCGTTGTTTAATCGCAATATGGAGGAGTTTTTGCGCCGTTTTGTAACCGTGGTCGAAACATGGATCCATCACAACACACCAGAGAACAAACAACAGTCAAAACAGTGGGTTTCTAAGGGTGAATCGGCGCCAAAGAAGGCCAAGGTGGGTTTGTCAGCCAATAAAGTTATGGCGACTGTTTTCTGGGATGCACGCGGGATAATCCACATTGACTACCTTCAAAAGGGAAGAACAATCAATGGGGAATATTATGCCAACTTATTGGACCGATTCAATGACGATTTGAAAAAAAAACGACCTCATTTGGCCAAGAAAAAAGTTCTTTTCCACCAAGACAATGCAACGGTGCACACATGTGCAGTTACCATGGCAAAAATCCATGAATTGGGCTATGAATTGCTCCCTCATCCACCCTATTCTCCAGATTTGGCTCCGAGCGACTACTTCTTGTTCCCAAACCTGAAGAAATGGCTTGGTGGAAAAAGATTTGACTCCAATGATGAAGTCATCTCGTCATTTTGAGGACCTCGACAAATCATTTTTTTTGGAAGGGATAAAAAAATTGGAGAAGCGTTGGACAAAGTGTATAGAGCTCAAGGGAGACTACGTTGAAAAATAAAATTATTTTTTTATCAAAAAATCTGTTTTAATCCAAAAGTCACGGCCTTATTGATCCGCCCTCGTACTTAACGTAACCTATCACCTAAAGGGTTATCTTGAAGCTATGAAAGGAAGCAACAGCGTATTCAATAGTCTCAACCGTCACCACATGAACCGAGAACAGATACCACCTGCTGCAGGTTGTGTTACTCAGATCACTTGAAGCTTTAGTGACAGAAGATAATGGGTGGCATCCAATATTTAATGGGGAGACTAAATTCTTAGTTGAAGTAGGCGTGTTGTTAATTTCTAGTCAACTACTCATCTTACTTGATTTTTATTAAGAAAAAATGAATGTCTTTCTGGCGCGGTTGGGATTCGAACACCGAACCTTCCGATTTGGAAACCAGTCCACTACCACTTGAACCACGGCCACCCTGATGACGTAGCCTGCAAGCCAACATTATTGAAGGTTATGTCTGAAGCAACGAGATCTTGATTGGAAAATTTAGGTAGTGAGAGTGAATTTTATATGTTTTCTCCATACCCTGTATTCAACACGGAAAGTCTCCTACGGAGAGAAGCAGTAGAAAACCGGGCGGATGGTGAGGCACACAAGAATCACTGATTGTGTGGATTAAAGCAATGCTAAAACGCAAAACCTTGTTTGGGGATGCTGACTAAGGTCAATATGTGGTGACAACGTGGAACAGAGGGATGCTACAAAATCTAAATCTCGAGCAACATCTAGAGCACACGAACAAATCATCGAAAACTGCTTAGCAACGTCGGAGGTCAAAAAAAGGGTGTAAATCTTGTTAAAGGTGACAGTTCTACCACGACTACGCACCAGAAATACGATAAAAGGTCTCGCGAATTCACTTTCAGCGCATTGCAAACCCTGGCAACAATATTCTGTTTGATTGCTGACACTGTAGTCACTGTAAACGCTTCATCTGTTTACGAAAGAAAAAGTTCGCCACATGAAAGGCGAAGACCCAACGCTTTTCAAAGCCAGACCAACTGTTTAAAGCGGATATGCTTCGAAAGGTAAAGCATCTCGACCAATAGAGAAAGATTTGGAAGCCATAGCAGCTAGGCTGCGATAACAAAGAACGATGCCACTTGGCAGCGATAGTTAAGTCGTTTTATACTCATAACCAGTCCAAAACCAATTTGGAAATTTCCCATCGTACGTGGAGGCTGCATATCGCCGTCATTGCTCCAAGTTTACATCACCCGAGATCGATTAGAGGCTGCTGTCAAAGTAGCCATCAATAAATACTCCTCCAGATTCGATGTTATAACTTTGGTCGCTAAACAGAGAGAAAAACACCCAGAACCTCCCCTTCACTGTGAAGAAATTGAGACAAGAATTGCACTTACCTTGCAAGCACTCGATTAAATGGCCAATTGTCATACGAGACGGGATAGCGTGGGGATTAATAATAATGTCCGGAGTTAGACCTTCAGCTGTGAACGGCATATCCTCCTGACGATACTGAATACCGCAAGTACCCTTCTGTCCGTGACGTGAAGCGAACTTATCACCGATTTGTGGTATACGCACCGATCGCACGCGAATCTTACAAAACTTGTAGCCCTCGCTGTTAAGCGTGAGCATGACTTGATCGACGATACCAGTTTCAGAATTACGCAAGAATGTCGATGCATCCCTCTTCGTGAAACGCTTGGTTGTACCCTCCAACTGAAAAGACAGAGAAGATCGCACCACTATTCCCCATGTAACCAAAGTGCACTTACCTCATCATCGTTCTCTGGCAAAGTGATGGTCTTGCCAATTACCACATCATCTCCAGATACACGAATACCGGGCGCAATGATACCATCATCATCCAATTTGTCGTAGTGAGCATTCCTCATGCCCTGGCAAGTAGCCCGATTCGGCTTCTCGAACTGCTCCTCTTGATCTCCGATCCGCTTGTTCTCAGAATCTTTGTATGAACGGTAGAACACCGATCTGAAGAACCCCCTCTCCACAGCTGATGCGTTCAAGATAACACTGTCCTCCTGGTTGTACCCAGTATAGCACAAAATTGCGACAATTGAATTAATACCGGCGGGCAACTCTCTGAAACGTAGGTACTCCATGGAACGTGTTGTAACCAACGGCTTCATCGGATAGTACAGTACATGGGCTAGTGTGTCCATCCGAACGTGGAAATTTGTGATATAGACGCCCATAGCCTGCTTACCCATAGCGCTTTGATAGGTGTTACGAGGACTCTGGTTGTGATCGGGGAATGGAATAATGGAGGCGCATACGCCCAAGATCATCGCAGGGTGGATCTCACAGTGAGTGTAAGTCGTACAATAGGCGTAGTCTTTGTCTTGTTTCAAGTCGTATGGTGACATGGCAATCATGATGGTTTCCTCTTCCAACGTGTCGATGTACTCGACGACACCAGAAGCCACCAACACCTGCCAACTGTAGTTGTAATAGTCTCTCTCCTTCAACATCTCAATGTGGTTCCTCTTCAACAGCAAGCAGCCATTCTCCACGATCAGCAGAGGTCGACAGATGCGACCAGCGTCTGTGTAGATCCTGATCTCACGATCACGGATATCCCGAATCATCGACACCTCAGACACGATGATATCCATCTGACGTCGAAGTTTGCGCAGAGTTGCCATCAATTGCTCAGGGTCACGATGGATGCCCACCCAGCATCCGTTAACGAAAATTTTCGTGGCGTCAGCAATCGCAGACGGAGCGATTTCTTCCAAATTTTCCATCGACCACTCCTCCAAGAACTCCAAGATTGGAGACGGCTGTGATCCTACAGAAATGTAAGCCATGAGCGCTAGATTCTTTACCAGTCCGACAGCAGCTCCCTCAGGAGTCTCGGCTGGGCATAACATTCCCCACAGAGTGTTGTGTAGCTGACGTGGTTTGGCCAATTTACCATCTCTTCCGATGGGCGAGTTCACACGCCTCAAATGAGATAAAGTCGAAGCGAACGTCAGACGATTCAACACCTGTGACACACCAGCACGAGCCTGATGGGCCTTCTTTTGGTCACCCCAGTTGCCAGTAGCAAGAGAGTACCTTAAACCATCGGTAATGATGTTTGTCTTGATGGCCAGTTCCAAGTTGAAGTCTTTTCCACGATCGATGAATTTTTGGGTGTACATTCGCACCTCTTTCATGAGATTTTTAAAGAGTCCTCTAAACAGGAAAGCCAGCAAGGGTCCAGCCAAGTCCAAACGCTTATTGCCATAGTGATCCCGATCGTCTAACTCTCGACGACCCAACGAGGCCAGCAGGAGTCTGTGAACCATGTACCCAAGGAAGTATGCCTTCTTGGTCTCACAGAAATCAGACACTCCCACATGCGGCAACATTTCCTTCTGTAAAATTTCCTTCGCGTACTTAATACGCTTGTCCTTCGTCACACCAGGACGTGCACCTCTCGCACCAATGAAATTCAGCGCCACATTCTGTTCTTGCACCACGAAGGCCTCATCCAGCGATGGTTTGACCATCTCCATCATTTCGGGATCATCAAAGTCGTAAATAATGTGCTCGAGGATATCTCTGTCTGCTACGAAACCTAACGCACGGAACACGATCATGATTGGAATCTCCTGCTTGATGTACGGCAGGATGGCGATGATCCTCTGTCCAATCGCCGATTTTTTTATATTTTGGGAGCCACGCGCCATCATATTGACCCAAAGAGTCGAAGTGGGCCTTGAACTGTGCTCAAGACAGGAACGAATTTCGGACTTAAATGCGTACTTGCCATCTTTCATGCTAAACACATACACAGTGTTGGTTGCCATCTTCTCTTGGGCTATGAGGACCTTTTCCGAACCGTTGATAATGAAGTAACCACCTGGATCAAGGGGACATTCGTTCAATTCTGTCAAATCACGATCGGATAGTTGACTGAGTAGACAATACGTCGAACGCAACATGATGGGGATCTTGCCGATGAAAGTCTTTTGATGCTGTGTTTCCACGGGATCCTGACCTTCGATGATTTTCGTCTTTGTTATGTCGACGTAGAGCGGTGCGGAGTATGTTAAATTACGTAGACGAGCTTCGTTCGGCATCATAGGACTCGGAGAACCATCTTTCTCCCAATGTGTTGGTTTCGACAAGTAGATCTGATCAAACTTTAACAGGAAACGTGGCTACAAAAACACGCAAAAGGTTAAACGTATCACAAACAACACAACCAACTACCCTTACCGGTGTTTCGATTTCCCCAGACGTATGTTGAGCCTCGGCCTGCAGGTCAATGGCCGGTGAGTCTTCAACGATGCGCTGCACAGACATCTGAATGAATTCATCGAAACTGTCCAGCTGCTGTCGCACCAAGCCCTTCTCATCGAAGTATGCGTTGATAACAATCCAGCAGGCTTCCTGCCACAACTCGTGGGAGATTTCTTCGGCATTTTCTCCCTCGTAAATCTCTGAAGAAAAGAAGGTAAAATCGAAAACGATACTACGACCCTAGGCGGCCATTTTCCACACGGATTGCAGGTCGTCTGGACGTGGATCTTCACACTTACCCTCTTCATTATCGTACATCATTTTGCACGGATTTTTCCAAATAAGTTCTTCTTAATATTGTTGTTAAGCAAGTTGTTGTTTTTTTCTATTTCCCTAGCATAGCCAAATTAGTGGAAAATTTTCCTCAAAATTAGAACGCAAATTTGTACAACACCGCACACTAGAATTTCAAGCGGCGATGTAATTTGTCAAGACGCTGTCAAATTTGACATCCTATCAAAAGTGATGCCAAGCTGGTTGGAAAAGGCCACTTCTTTTTTTAAGATTTATTCACTTTTTTAGTTATGTTACAAATTAATAGGAAAATCTTTAAAACGTTAAATTGATCATCAATCTAAAACTCGATAGATCTGTGCTTGAATTAAGCAACTTGGATGTTTATCTATTTGACAGATGAAAGAAATGATGTGATTGTCATTCTGATCAACTCAGGTACAGATACTTCACTTCCTTTTGATCAGGCCTTTAGAACTATCACGAGTTAGGCGAGCTATTCATCGTCATCAAGACACACTCCCATTTCAACTTCGGAGAATTAGTTTGACTATGGTGTTTCGATGAAAGGGCGGAACGCTTTCGGGTTTTGAACCCGTTCTTTCACCAACGTAAAAAGTAGGAGTAAGTCTTTCTTCAGAAACAAAGACCGTTAAACGAGCATTGGTAATATAGCCATTAAAGAATTCACTTTCTACAAAGTTTAAGAAGTACAAAGTCAAAATCTGCTTCATGGTATCAAATGCCAGCTAACAAAATTCAAATGAAGAATTCGAATATACCATACATATGCCCAATATAAAAGGAACTAGTCTGTAAACTGTAAAGGCCATAAATCTAAGAAAACTTGGACGAATGGTTGCCCATAAAAGCAAAGTTAGTTTATAAGCAAAAGTAAGACAGAATGGCATACAGAAGGGAAATAAAAAAAAGTAAAATAAATTTACAATGCACCGTAAACACTTGGTTGAGAAACTTCCAAATTCAAGAAACGAAGAACGGATGACTTTGATATGTAAAGTGATATGAAAAAAGTGAAGACTATCTCGTAATAACCCTAATATCCTAGTATCATAATAAACACCTCGTTGAAATGATCAACGAGCACGGACACGTTCTATAACGACGGCTGGAAAAACGTTAAACAGAAGTTTTATGGTGCTTCGTGAACTCAATTCGATGGTGCTGCCTGAGAAGGTACTCACAAGATTGTTGCGTTTTTGTCATGCGCCGTCAGTAAACTTCTGTTGTATGATGAAAACTGAATAAGTACAGAAATATGCTCTATTCAAGTCAGCAATACTCTACTTTCTTACTGAATTATAATCTCTGGGAAGGTAAATTGCAGAAAATGCCATTCCCTCTAGATGTTTCATAAAGAACGGTGTTTCCATTTCCTTAAGAAGATATAGATCATTTGCCCGCTTTCAGTTCGATCAAATGACCTCTGGATGCTGTAAATAAGCACTACCTAGAAACACCGGGCCAGTGTTCCGTAGCTACAATATATGCGGAAACTACATACGAGTGCAATGATTGGAAATATTGAGTAAGGTCAAATACATGGGAGTCACTCTGAAGAGAACCAGAAATCGCTGCTAGGGCCATAAAATTTCTGATAAAACTCAAGGCCACATGTTTTCTGCATTTTCAACATCTGAAGCTTTCGAAGCTTTCCAAAGGAGATCTTCTCATCCAGAGAAAAGCCAGAAGAACGATGCTTGTTCATAGCTTCTTCAGGTTTATATAACAAACATATCGGTGAATTAAGGAGAGAAAACATCAGAACAGAGTAGGAGGAGAAGTGTTCTCATGTATATTTTAAATATCTTTGCAATCACTGTGTATTTAAGAAGAAAGTGTACTCAGGGATGGCTGAAGAAAGAAGCTGACCAATGTAATACTCGATCGCTGGTCTACTCCAGATATACCAGGCAATAATAAGCTGATGATCTGACTTTTTCAGCAAAAGCATGTTACTTTTTATTTTCCAATACAAAAATGGTTAAACTGACCCATACGCAACAACATCGATTATGAGCAGAGCCTCAGTACTTTCTGCCGGTAAAAAATGTTTAAATGATGATCGCATTATTACCTTCACGCGATGCTTTCACCACTAGCTGTGAGCGTACGCTGCATCAGAGTCTAAAATTCGTAGTTGTTGAACTCTCTATAGACTAACAGGAGCGCTTATTTCTATGAAGAATTATATTTTCCATATATGTAGAATCTCCTAATCAATCGTTAAAACCTGGTAGGCCCATTTCGGTGAAGTTTTAGACCAGAGCAATTCACAATATATCAGATATTTATACTACCGTCGATACTATGTATTATAGAAATGAAATAGTGTGGTTGAGTCTTATCAAAAAATTGTGCATATGACGATGCCAGACAGGTGTCTGCAGTCTGTCGGAGGACAGAGGGACGTCTAGAAGAATTCGTTTAGTTTGTCTATAAACTGCGATAATGTGCCGCCGACAGCCTTAGCATGGAATGCAGGCAGTTCTAACACGGATTCAGGCTTTCCTCTGAGCCTTGAACCCTCATCGGCGAATATCCCTATGTCTTAAAACAAAACTCTCTTGTAGTGTCGTCAGCACAATGGGAATCTGCCACGTGATGCGTTTATTCCAAGGAAATTTGGTATCCAGGACAAGACTCAGATACCTAGCTTCCTCGTAAAACAGGATCGTGAGCCCTCTCAACGCTAGAGCTCTCCCCATGCCCTTCAACTGGAAAGAATTCAGACTGATAAGTCTGAAGCTCTTAACGAGTGAGTAGTACTATTTGTTGATTTTCGGAATACAAGGTATCTCTGATGTTCGTTGGAGGTTCCTAAGTCAGCGGCAGCAGTATTGTGCTGATCTATACTTTTTGCAGTATACATGGAGAAATGGCATTTGAACATAGGACGCAGCAGGGTACACAATGGCCTCATTCATCATCGCAACCGACGCCAGATACTAGCTACGCCGAAATTTTACCAAGAAGTAAAAAGAGCGTTTTGAACAAGGAAAAATAGTAGTGGAGCCACAGCCGTTACGGAGGATATCGAAAATCATTTCTACAGACTGTCAAAAAACGAGGACAAGCCAAATTCCTCTGACAGACACGCCACCAAAATGAAGTGAGGATATCAAGCTTAAGTGCAACAAGGCTATTGGACCGGACGGCCTATCCGCCGAGCTATTTAAGGTAGTGTAGATGACTTAGTGGAGAAATGGACCAACTCATTTTCAAGATTTGGTTGCCTAAAGAATGGAACCTTAGTACCGCTTGCCTGATCCACAAAAAAAGTGCTATTATCGGAGCATTTTGTCAGTGTGGTTTTAGGCCTGGTAAATTCACATACTTACTTACTAAGTTGACGCTAGAGTTCGGAATGAATATGGGCCTCAATTAACAAGTTATTCCCACTTATCCCGGTCTTTAGCTAACTGCCTCCAATTGCGCACTCCAAGTCGGTTGAGGTCTCCCTGTACTTGTACACCCCACTTAATTAGAGGTTCTCCTCTACTGCGTTGTCTCTCCGGGTTAGATTAGAAGACTCTGAGGGCCGTATCATTGATGTCCATTCGCTCTATATATTCCAGCTATGTCAGGCGATTGAACAAGGCCGATGTCGCTGTATAGCTCGTATAGTTCGTATAGTTCGTCGATGTATCTTCTTCTCCAAAGCCCGTCAACGCAAACGGGACCGAATATTTTTCTTTGGAAACGACTGAGGATATCTTCATCCGCTTTCGATAGAGTCCATGCCTCAGGGCCATAGAGGACTGCACTGGGATGATCTGCTGAAGTGTTCTCGGCAGAATTTATAGCGCAGCCAAGGTAGACCTTGTACCTCGAACTCAATATCATCGGCGAACAAGAGTAGTTGCAGCTACTTTTAAACGATTGTGCCTCCAGTATTCACTTGTGAGTTTCGCACAATTTTTTCAAGTGTGATTTTAAAGAAGCCACATGATAGCCGCCCACCTTGTCTAAAATCTTTTTGACATCAAAAGACTCAGTTAAGTCGTTACCGACCTTGACGAATCAGCGGCCGTTCTCAATCGTCATTCTACATAGATGGGCCAGTTTGGCTGGGATACCAAAACTAAACATGGCTCTACATATATAGCTCGCCTCTATAATTATGTCATATGGGGACTTCAAATCGATGAAAAGATGATGGGTATCGATTTGGAATTCTTGAGTTTCTTCATGAATCTGCCGGAGGTTTTTCCTGGTCTGAAATCGCATTAATAAGGACCAATCAGGTGATTGACGAAAAGTTTCAGACGTTTACACAATATGAATACCTTGCTCGGTAAGCCGTCAGGTCCAGCTACTTTGTTGAATTTCAGCTAAGATATTGCTAGCGTTACAGCAGACCACCTACCCCCTTGTTTATATGGTGATGTTTTGTCCCGGCGCAAAGCCAATAAGCCTAAGTCCGTTGCCAGGCGTGATGTCGAGTAGGCTATGCTTACCAACTGTCCTACCAAAGATGTCCTACTTTCCTATCCTGTCATACTTCACACGTCGAGAAACTCGTTAAAGCATTCTTTGATGGTGTCGTTCTAGTCTTTCGTAGCGGCATGGGCGTATATTAGCCTTAGTTTAGCGGATTGTCATAAGACGTTCGTTCACGCGTCGGAAAGTTAAGACTTCTTGCCTAAGTCTGCCTCATATAACAAATCCACATCCGAATAAGTGCTTATTTTTTTCCCCTGTAGCAATCATTGCAGTATACGCATATCACAGTTGTTTATGCTTTTTTTGGCGGTGATATCAGCATGATAGCAGTCAAGGGTCTCTGCTAATAGCTTGGCTGCACCTGGCCTTTAAGAGTCCTATCCTTTAAAGGTTTGCAAGGGTCGCCAAAATCAAATCTATATTATTTATCTGAGGACGTTAGTTGTTTCATCACATCTTTTAACCACTTTGGTGTATGATTGTGAACCCTATGACGACGTAGGCCAGTATTACGGTACAGCTCGAACATACCGTTGCCATTTCAGCTTGCATGAGTATAGGTCCGCGGAATATTATTAAACCAGCATCAAATATATTTACGATAAATTCATCACCAACAAAATCTACTACCCTCTTCAAAATCTCTCTTTGTTCTCTCTTTTCATATGTTCTTCACATTCCCTTCCCACCGGCTGCTGCAATTCTTCAACTCCAGCCAACTTCACCTCAGTCGCAAGTGTCAACTAAATGTGTGTAGGTTCGTTTTGTCTAAATAAAAAGAAAAACACCCAAAGAATTTTTCTACCCCCTTGCAATTCCTTTGATTGCTGCCTAATTTTTGCACAAAAACTAAGGTAAGCCTTAAATTAAAATCTTTTCTAAAATTCCCCCCTATTATAGTCAAGTGTTTCCCCTCGGTATACTCTCCACAACGGTCAAATACATTGTCAATTGGAAGCGAAAGTGAAAGAATGTCCTCCGGGTCTATGCGAAAACTCGCCCGATTCGGCCTAGTGGTTGCGAATTTTGCTGGTGAAAGCTCTGCTAAATATCCACCGGATAGTTTGAATTTGCGTAGTTTTTATATCCGCCCTCGATCGAGAGCACCACCTCAATACCCGATCATACGCTGTCAGCGTACCCAGAGCCCCACCAGCATGAAAACATGATACGAACTTTTTATCTCTATGTGGAGAGCGTAGACAATGATGAAGCAGAAAATTTCTTATTTCTTATTTCTTATTTATTCCTCGTGCACTGTTGGTTTTGGTTT
Organism: Volucella zonaria; assembly: GCA_963966105.1. Classification (NCBI taxonomy): domain Eukaryota; kingdom Metazoa; phylum Arthropoda; class Insecta; order Diptera; family Syrphidae; genus Volucella; species Volucella zonaria. The sequence continues at coordinate 233,256,338 of OZ014530.1, read as the reverse complement.
ATTTCTTTGCGATGTGTGCAGTCAGTGTCTGGGATTTTGATGTTGTTGCTGTGTTTTTTTCTGTTTGTAGCCGACGGTAATCGATTTTAATTGCTCCGTACGATTGGTATGGCTTGGTGCTGGTGGTGGTGTTCCCTTAACGTTGCATACAGTTTTTAGTTCTCTTCTCGGCTGAATGAAAACTATCAGTTTGTAACGTGTACGAATGTACTCATTCTTTATTGGTACACTCAAGGCGACAAGTGAGCCACCGATTCGGTGGGCAAAGAGAAAGTTCTAATTAGACAGGGTGCTGTTATGTTGTGTTGCCCCACGTACTCCTGCTGCGCTTGGATGCCCTACACTTGTCTTACCCGATGATATTATGTAAATTTGCCATCGTCGCACTGGATCAGCTGGCGGTGATAAATGAGGCGATTCGAGATTAGAGGAAATTTCATACCGGTCCCGCTGATTTTTACAACAATGTCAATACCAACTGAGCTGTGTGACGCAACCGAAGTTCTTTAAACTATTAATAGCGGAGAATTTTGAATATCTTTTTTTTTTTATTTGGCTATAAACGCAGATTAGGTTCAGAAACGAGCAGTGTGCCTTCCTGCTTTTGGTGGCGCATATGTTTGAATTTATTTTTAAATTATTTTAAGGAGCCGCCCGCTGTGACTAAAGACAAACGCCACCAGTCCACACTGTCGTTGTATGGGAAAATCAATGAAACATCGACGAAAACATCTATCAGATGCTTGAAGTTGTGTCTTCCTCGTTTGCACAGTTGTGCTTGAATGTTTTGTTCGAATGGGTAAGTAACAATGTGGGCGCGGGTGGTAGGAAGTGTATTTAAGTTCTTTATAGATTGTCTGAATCGATAGAAAGTGGGTTTTTTGAAGGGTCGTCCGCATTCAGTGCATCAACATCAAATGGTTCTCGATCCATCTTCTCTTCTCTATTACGGTAACAATGCTACGGATTCTCTGTGTCTGGAAATGCGCGTAACTCGCTACTATGCAATACTTCAAAATCACTGAATGAAGAGGAATATTATATTCTTGGTACAGAGGGAGCATCAACGTCGCTATCACTGTCCATTGCTCTCTTTCAAAATGTGTTGATAACTTTGATCAGGCGGGTTGATTTATCTGTTCCCTGTTAAGTGGGTTACTTGCTTAGATTAGATAACATTAAAATTTAGGAGTGGCTATGGCTCCACCTTAGTGGAGTGTTCATCCCAGTGGATTGTGATAAGTGCGGCCAGACTGGAAACACTCGGAAGAGCTACCCATACTGAGTCGAAAGATTCTCTGTTTCATGCTTGCGACTCAGGTCTCAGCTGTTATCACCGAAACTGAGTAATACAATCCACTGTAGCTGCTATCTGTCATCGGTTTCAGTGATGGATGAGTTTAAGAAAAACGCTGTTACTTCATTTAATAACTTCAGGTCGCCTGACACCGATTGCATATATCCAGTTAAGCTCCAAAAAAATATAATCAAGCTGCTGGCCACTCTGAAAAGAATCTTTATCCCACCAAGCGCTTTAGACCAATTAGTCCGACCTCCTTCGTGTTGAAGGGCATGGAGAACATGGTTGAGGCTCATATATACGACCAAGATGCAACATCCCTACCAACGCAGGAAATTATACGAGACTACGCTCAAAATCTGATGGGCATAATTGAAGGCGTTGTTGACAAAGAGAAGCAAGCGCTGTGCATTTTCATCGATATTGAGGCTTTTGACGACATGTGTAACTCGCCCAGACAACACAGCTTAGACAAAACTAGATAACGGATAGCGGATGCTGACTCTCCAGCATATGATGGCGGGGGTAAACAGGCATTGCTGCCCTCTCTCCACTACCTTGTAAGCACATCTAACGCCCTCAATGGTTCTAACGTCTACGCTCAAACAAATGTACAAGCTCTAGCTGAACTGGCTGTTGTCTGGTGGAAGAAGCTTTCACCAAAAAAAAGTCACTGCCGCTTTTATCAGACATCAATGTGTGGTCGGTATTTATGAACCTCCCCCCTTTTGATATTTAGTACAACATGCGCTAGAGTTTTGATGATCTTGCGTGCTGACTGCCCTTTGACTCTGGTCTAACAGACTGTTCGGATGATGAATCTCATCTCGTTGCTTCAAATGGTGTTTCAGGTAAGGAAATCGTCTTTAATGACTGCCTTTCTAACTCAGGCATTTTTCAAATAAATGGTACTTCTAACCACATGGATAGACAACTAGAACTGGTCTTTACATCTGATGCTATAAATTGTGTTGCCCGTGAGTGTGGACTTCTTCTTTCCGAATTAGACCACCTCCATCCTCCCCTGCTTGTTGTTTTCTCGTATGACATCAACCATTCTATTACCCCCTCAGACACTTCCTTTCACTTCAACTAAACTCAACAATCTTCGCAATAGTGTTGACTTTAGTTGTATACTCGATAAACAATACCTCCATTGATTTCGTCGTGGAAATCTTCTACGGAAAAATCTTCCACTGCATTACGCAAGCGGTTCCTTACAAACAAGAGAGGAATCCTTACCATCTCCTTGGTATAACGAAGAAATGTACTTCGCAACAAGAGAAATGTTTCTGAAACTTCTCCCAACTTTGTGATATTCGCTATAACAGATACTTCATTTCGGAACCTAAACTATTCTTTCACTTTGCTGATGTGGAAAAAAAATCCGATACGAGTAGCTATCCGTCTCAAATTCTCCTATATGTCACTGCCTGATCATACAAACATCGCCAATTTTTTAGGGAATCCTGTTCCATCCAGACTGAAGACCCGGATCCCGAATACCTCGGTTATTTGAGTATCTGCACCCAAACATCTCTAATGTTTATTGAAATAACGCAAGCACGGTTACTAGAAAAGATAAACAAACTTCAAGATGATTTTCCTCCTGGTCCTGATGGTTTGCGCGCAATTGTTCTGAAAAAAATGTTCCAATAACCTTATTCAACCCCTCGTAAGTACCTTAAGACTTTCGATCGCCCAGGGGATGTTTTCTCGCCCCTGGAAATGTGCTTATATAATCTCTATTCATAAAAAAGGACTCAAACCGGATATTGCCAAATACGGACCCATTTCTAAGTTATCCTGTATTCCTAAGATCGTTGTGAGCATCATTTATGATCCAATGTTCATTCATTGCAGCTCTATTTTTGCATCGAACCGAAATCGATTCCTTAAAGCAGATCAACCACTACAAACCTTATTGAATGCGTTTCAAGTTCATTGTGTGCCCTAGAGCAAGGCAAAGATATGATTACTACTGACTTTAGCAAGGCCTTTTGATGGAATCACACATACCTTGATCCTTCTCAAACTCAATGCACTCGGTTTTCAACCTGGCTTCCTACTTGGGAGGGCGGTATTACCTAGTTCATTTTCGTTCTCGTTTGTCTGAATCACATTAATGATGTTGTAAATATTATAAAGATCTATCACATATATATCTCTCAATGCCGATGATATGAAAGTCTATAGACAAATTGTCCAATTTTTCGGATTCTTAACCTTTACAAGACGATCAAACTTCCTTGAGCTCAACATAAACAAATGCCAATCCATCTCATACTCCCCGAAGCGTTCAACACTTCCCGACCGAACATACTACAATACTTATATATTAACCCAAGCTGTAGCTCCAGTCACTTCAATGCAGGACTTGGGCGTCATTTGTGATACTGAACTCAATTTCTTCACCTACATTGATTCCATGACTCCGTGTTTGGCTTTGATAAACGATGATCCGAAGAGTTTTCTGACCCTTACGTCACAAAATCCCTGTACATTACCTAGGTTAGGTCACCTCGCGAATATGTTACCTGGGTATGGTCCCCTTACTATGAAAACCATATTCTACGTATCGAAGCTGTCCAATGCAGATTCCTACGATTTGTTTTGGCCAGGCTCCCATGCGCTAACCACTAAATTCATCCGCCCTAAGACGACCGACTCAAATTGCTGCGCCTACTATCTCCGGAAAAATGTCGGGAATCCGCCGATATTCTCTTTATACACCAGCTCTTAACCGGCATCGAGGACTGTCCTTCACTGCTGGATCAGATTTCCTTTAATACCATTTTAATTTAAAGTCTGTTCCTCTTTTTCGTCCTGGCATATGGTTTTAACGAACCATTGTCTTGTATGGTACGTGAAGCTAATAGAACTCCCCGTGCGTTCGATTTCCATTTCAGCAGAAGTACCCTCAAATACACCCTCAATTATCACCTCTCCCGACTGTACTTTTAGTAGTTTTAGTTGTTGTCGTCTGGGGTTGACCCCCCGGGTCTGTTAAACTAATGCAATGACACCAAAGTTCTTTTGCTGCGAAATGGGACCTTTTCTGTGGCTAGGATTGGTTTCGCTCAGAATCTGAGGCAGGAAAGGAATGTAGTCGGGTCTTCATGAATGTCCCAATAGGATGCGGCACTGGTGTCTTTCTGGAGGACGACAACGTTCGATTTCACTCCTCGTTAGTAGAATTTGCAAATGAAGATATACGCAATCCTGTTGGTAATGAACTACAATATGTTGTGAATATTCGGTAGAAGGGGACAATTATGTACTGCTGTAGCCAGAAAACTAGAGGTCGCAGGTCATAATGGGATCTCGTGAAATGATATTGTCGATTAACCTCCCAGGCAAACTGGCGACTGCAAGCTGTCGGAAGATGACTAAATAAGTGCCTCCCAACTAAGGATTGAAACGAATAAAATTTGGAAACTTCAAAGTAAAAAAAAATATATTTTCATAATTCATGTAAATTTTTTTTATTTGCTTTAAAACTCTGTTTTTATTAAATTCATTCACAATTACAAAAAATAAAAAAAATTATTTGGGTTCCCATTCTTTCCTCAACTTCTTTCGAATGTCCTTCATAAGGTTGGTGACAGTTACATCCGTGATCTTTTTGGACGCTCTTTCCCATTTAGCACTAAAATCTTTTACGTCCTTTGCACACTGCTCACTTTTCCTCAATTCTGCTTTGACCAAAGCCCAATACCTTTCAATGGGACGGCACTGTGAAACATTGGGTGGATTCACGTCTTTTGGGACATAGTCGACTTTTTTAGCAACAAGAAAGCTCAACGTCGCATGAGCATAGTGAGCTGAAGCTAAATCTGGCTAAAATAATGTTGAACCCTCGTGTTTGCTTAAGAAAGGAATCAACCGTTTTTTTAGGCACTCTTTAATGTACACTTCTCCGTTAATTGTTCCCGTTGTAATAAACGATGAGCTTCTGTGTCCACATTGGCAAATGGGCTGCCAAACGAGATATTTTGACCCGAATTTTTCCATCCCAATCGATGTTGTTGATTGCGGAAGAATCTCAGCTTCAAACGAGTTGTAAAACTGCGCACCTGGAAGAGTAATAAAGTCGGCTTTGACATAAGTTTCGTCGTCCAAAACCAAGCACGCTTTCTTATTGCCGATCAACTCGTATAGCTTTCGGGCTCGTGTTCTTATGACTTTTTTTTGCTTTTCAGTAACTTTTGGTATTTTTTGTATTTTACGTGTCTTTAGACCGTTACGTTTTTTAGATCTTTGTACCATTGTTTGGTTCGTATTACATTTCCGAGCAACATCTCTGGATGACATAGTCCGGTTTTTTACGATGGAACCCATTATTTTCCTGTCCAAATTTGTATCATGTGCTCCACTTTTAACTCCATTTTTCTGTTTTCGCTTAACCGTCAACGTCTCCAAATATCGTTTAATAACAGAATCCACTGTACTGCGTGCTATGTTTAATTTTTTTGCGATGAAATGGTTTGGACGCGAAGTATTTTCGAGCCATTTGTCGATGATATTTTAAGCCGCACCGAACTAAAATCCAAAACAAACTGAAACTAGAGAATATACTGGCTAATTTGGGTACAAAATGGGATTGCAATTTTTACGCATTGGAAGTATAGGCCGTATTAAAATTTACAGATTTTATTCGTTTCAGTCCTTATCTAGGTAGGTTGAAACTGGTGACTTTATACGTATGTAGTTACCACAGTTTAGCGTGTCTTATTCTCTTATTTTTAGCATTCACCAGGTTCACTTTTATCTAACCAGATCTTGGGAATTATGCTCTACCAAGTCACCTCCCAGTACCGCGAATAGAAGGTTTTCAGTTTTGGCTTTCATCGTTAAAGTTCCATGGTTCGTTCTGCTACACAGCAGAATTTCGGACATCCTCGCTGTTTAACAATTGCAAAAATTTTCCTTCGATATTCTCCCTCAGCGCCGACTGTAGCTCTATACCAGATTTTCCTTTTCATATTTTAATAGGTCCCTATTCGATTATATTAACATTGGTTCTGGAGTAGCATCTCTCGATTTCTTATATCCAGAGAAGCAGTGTTCTTTCATCCACTGCAGCTTCAGTGCAGCGATGCTTCTTAGTAAGTTGTTTTACTGCATATGTCTGCCGGTTTGTCAACTGAAAGCGAGCGAGCGTTTTAGCTTCGAGACCACTGGTGGGAGGCCATTTTCCTTTCCTTTGCCTTAAAATCATCTACGACATATCAATGTAATAGGCACTATCCATAAGTTTTGTCCAAGAGCTTAAAATGCTGCGTTTGACGTTGTCGTCTTTCGCCTCTGTGAATTAATCAGTTTCATGTTTGAAAATGTTACGTATTGTCATTAGGCGCTCCTTCACATATTGAAAACTCGAGACTTGTTGCTTAAGTCTGACACCATTAGCGATACTGCACCTAGATAAGGACTGCTTTTGATTTCGGGAGCAATCGCCATAGTTTACTCGTATATTGCAGCTCTTCATTTGTCGTTGTTTTTTTTTTCTGAAGGTCGCCGACAGCTAATTTGAGGCTTTCGGGTAGTTAATTCCTCGAACAACTAAGAAAACTGGTTGGTCAGCCCGTCTGCTCACTAGGGCAAAGATGGCTGAATCTTCTAGGGTCTGTAAACCAGTTCGAAGATTTGAGAACTAGTGTTGACTTATTAGGGATTCAACCGCTGTTTAGTCGTAAACCTGTTTATTGACTCCAGCTCCAAAAGGTGTACCCCACCGTTGATCTAACCGCGTGAACTCATCCTCCGTGTGTCCTTCTTCTGACCAGTTCTTAGTACCAGAGTTTTTTTTCGTTTTCGTCACTAGCCTCCCCAAATACGACTTATTAATCACTCGGTTTCTTAGATTCATTTCTTCTTCCTATAATCAATTAAGAGAACCGGATTCCTAAGGCCGATACCTAATGACACGCCCGAGAAGTCGTAACGTAAATGAAGGCATTTGGCATTTGGCATGCATACCTGCATACTATCTGCACTGATGGCAAGACCAAATCAAGTGTCCAAGTCGCAATACGCCAAGATCTCAATCAACCCAATCGAATGAAAGCAAATATTTCTTCGGCTTCATGAGAGTATTCCATTTTTGATATTGTAAAAGATTTTTCTGCATTTGAGGCACACATCAGCCCCAAACGCCTCTTGCACGCTCAACAAACCCGGTCTAGCTTCAGAAACTTCTATCGCTCCTTATCCATTTCATCGTATTGCCACTTACCAAGCCATATCTTAACCTTTATGTTACCAAAACGTATCGTATCGAACTTTGTATGTCCAACTATTCAACTACATATATAGCAAAAGCCGTCCTTTAGTTCTCAAAAAACCGCCCCATCATCGCTATTCTGTTCTTATACCATATTCTAAGTCCCTTGGGGAATCTTTTACTTCCTATATCAGTGAACTATTTCTACCATGAGGAGATGTACGTAAGCTTCTCCTTCTTCTTCTGTTAATATAGTCATGATACATATTGAGTAGAAGATAAATCTATTCAAAGACTAAAACTTTCCTAGACGTTCTGGATGCCATCGTTGTGGAACATTATGCGAACTTCTCGGCCCAATACCTAGTCTTACCATAAATTCTGTTACACAATGAAAATCATGCCCAGAGAAATGGAGATATCTACCGAATCCATGCCAAGATTGAGTCGGAATGATCTGAACATGCCTATCATTGGTCAACGGGACATCCCTCAACTTCTCAACTGTTAAAAATTAGGCTGGAAAGATAGAAAAAGATTTTGCGATGACCTTCGAGTAGTGGCCATGAAAATATGTAGTTGCGGATCAGTAAGTTTTTGCCATGGAAGAAGTTATCAACAAACAAAATGGCAAGATTTATGGTACGTCATCAAAGGAAGCAAAAAAGTTGTTCCAAGGGTTCAACGTGGCCATCATCCTGCTTTCGCAGTCGTTTGGTGCGCAGTATCTCACAAAGGTGTCACATTCTCCATTTCTGGAGCGTAAGATTGGCCGTTGGGAAGTCCAGATTTTCATCCGTTGGATTATTGTTTGTAGTCAGAACTAGAGAATATGGCCTGCAAGATTCTTCACAGAAATTTGGAAAGCCTCAAAGCAGAATTGGAAGCATCAGCATGCATTATCGATATGCATGGATACAGCGCGTGCCGCTATCCATGCATATCGGCCACAACGTTTGAAAGCTTGTATTAAAGCAAGAGGCAGTCATTTCGAGTGACACTACTTTTTTAATAAATAATGTTATGCACTAATAAAAAAAATTAATACAAAATATAGTGTGCGCTTCGTTACAGAAATGTTCAATAACTTCAAGAAAAAAAGCAATAGATTTCGTAATATCGCGAGTTGTTAGCTTTGTAGGCCTCTTTCACCCATTTGCGGACACACAAAGTGCGCCAACATCCACCGATACCAAATGCCATCGTCCGTTTCTCCAATTTCAAACGAAACCGGCCCAATGATGATTTTGGTGCAAATACCAGCCCAAACAGCCACTTGCTCATCGTACAATAGTGTTTCATGAATTATGTGAGGATTATCGGTTCCCCAAAAGCGGCAATTTTGTTTACTCCGCCAGAGAAATTGGCCTTGTCGGTCAACAGAATTCACTCCCGAAAATCCGGCTCAGTTCAATCATTCGAATGAAGCTCTTCGCGTAAGACAAGAGGTAAAGTTGTTCATGGTTGAATTTGTACAATTGAACGTTTCCAAATCGTACTTACTGAAGCCGATCTGTTGAGAATTGTCAAAGTTATTAACCATTTCTAACCGAAGCCTCCAAATGGCGCACCCTGTATTTGCTTGATTTTTTTTTGTAGCGTTTTATATTTATAACAGAATTTATGGCAGAACTAAGTATTTTTTCATCTATAAAATAAAAAATCCTATGTCATAAAAAAGGTCCTTAGGAGCTTAGTTTCGACTTGATATACCACCTTGATCAAAAAGTTCCCGGGGGACACCACTGTGCGCGCTCCCATTGTTTCGGTTTGAGTTCTATATTTTTGTTAAGTTGGTAAATCTGTTGTTGACATTTCCTCTAAATCTTAGCGTCATAGCTTGACATTTGCAAAAGTTACGTAGCAAAGAGTACATCTATTTCTGTGTGTGTTGGCGATTTTTTACAATTTTAGAAATGGATTTAAATTTGCAACAACGAACTTGTATTACATTTTGCGTAAAAAACGGATTTAGTAGTGCGCGAACGTTGGAAATGTTGGAAAAGTGTTTCGGCAACGATTCTCTAAAGAAAACGGTCGTTTACCAGTGGCACGAGCGCGAGCGGTTCAAAAGTGGTGATGAAGGCAATGGCAGACCATCGACATCGAAAACCGACGAAAACATTGATGAAGTAAAAGAAATGTTGGTCAAGTTGGTCAATAACCGCAAATTACCCATCAGGGAGATAGCGGAGGACTTGAACATTGCCTATGGATCCGTCCAAGACATTTTGGTTAATGATTTGGGTTTCCGTCGTGTAGTAGCAAAGTTGGTGCCAAAAAACCTCAATTTCATGCAAAAAAGAGACCGTGTTGACGTCGCAAAAGGGATGATTTGCGAGGCTGAATCCGACCCCACATTCATCAAAAGGATCATTACTGGAAACGAGACGTAGGTTTATGAGTACGACACGCAATCCAGACATCAGGCAAGGGAATGGCGTTCACCAAATGAGCCGAGACCAAAAAAACCACCTCATTTTCAGTCAAAAAAGAAGGCTATGTTCACGGTTTTCATGGATTACAACGGTGTAGTGCATCATGAATGTTTTCCAGAAGACCAGACAGTAAACAAAGAGTACTCGAATTATTTGGGCGTTATGAGACTTTTGCGTGAAGCAATTCGCCGAAAGAGACCAGAATTGTGGGCAGAAATCTCGTGGATTTTGCACCATGACAACACCGTCGCACAGTGCCATCATTATTCGTAATTTTTTGACGAAAAATGGAACAAATACCATCCAACAGCCACCGAATTCACCTGGCTTCCTGTGACTTCTTTCTGTTCAATCGAATTAAAAAACCACCACGGGGAACGCGTTTCAGCAGTCGAGAGGAAGTAATGGAAAAATCGCAGGAAGCACTGGTGGACATACCGAAAACCGGATATAAAAAATGTTTCGAGGATTGGATCAATCGTTAGCATAAGTGTGTTGCAGTCGATGGGGATTACTTTGAAGGGGACAATATAGATTTAGATGAATAAACTTGTATTTCCAATTTTGTGAACACATTCCGGGATCAAGGTAGTATACGCACTAGATGGAGTGAAAAGTGACCTCCTTAGGAATTGAATTTTTTTTTTTTAAATGTTTTTTTATTTTATTCAATATAGTCCTATTTTAGTTTGATACACTTATTCCAGGGATTTTCCAACTTCTTAATCCCGTCCGAAAAGTAATTTTCCGGAAGGTCTGCAAAATACTCCTCCGTGGCGTCGATGATTACGTCGCGTGAACTGAATTTTTTTTTGATGAGCCATCTTTTGAGGTTTGGGAAGAGATCCAGGTCCGAGGGGTCCAAATCCAGTTACCAATCGACTCCAAAAGTCCACCCGATTTCGCATCAGCAAGTCCAAACACTCTTTCGAAGTGTTCTCGCCTTCGTGTTTTTGGTCATTCGCGGCACCCAGCGGCAGGATAACTTTTTCATATGCAGAATATTGCCCAAAATATTGCGTGTGCCCTCAGTACTAATCTTTGTGGTATCTGCTAGCTCGCGCACATTTCATGTATTTTTTTTGACATTTTGCCTCTGAAAAAATAATGTTTTATTAGAGAACGAAAATCGTTTTTGTGCATACTCAACATGATGCCAAACACGTCAACAACAATCATTTGTCAAAACAAAACTAAAGACAGTATCGCACTGAAATTTGGCATGTCTGCCTAAATATGAACGGACTTCAAGGCACTATAACCTTTTTTGCAGTAGCAGCGCATTCTGGCAGTCAAGGATGTCACTTTTCACTCCATCTAGTATTTGCATCTGTAGTAGCAGCCAAGCCGCGCTTAGAGCCTTGCTAAACTCTCTTACTACTTACAAAGTAGTTCGAGAATGCACGACTTCACTGAACGCAATTGGAAAGCTGACAACGGGATCACATGAAATGAAATCGCCGTTGAACTTGCTAGGCAAAGCTCAGAGGAGAGTTTTTCACGACCCTAACCTACGTTAAGTCTTCATGTGAGCACATTTGCAGATGGCTTGACTCTCCAGGTTGTCGGCAGACCAAATGATTCTTCCCGACGTCTCTAAGAGGTCAACGGCCTACTTGCTGTCCGTCAGTAGGAAAGACTGCAGGCTGCTTACTGGTCTCGTGACAGGGCACTACACTTTTGCTAAACGCTTAAATGTGCTAGGCATTATGATACAACATCCTGCGACGCTTCCTGTGAAAGCGACGACGACACCGCTGTGAATGTCCGGCTTACGGTGGCATCAGACTGCAGGTACTTGGCGTTGACGTGGTGGGGGCTGCCACTGTAGGTACACCATCTTTCTTCGAAAGACTGATTATTACAATGCGTTATATGCAAAGCCTGATAGATTTGCCTGCAGAAGATTAGATATGTGTATTATGATGAGTTTGCTCTAAATTCATTTTCATTATGATTAAGAAAGAAAGATAAAGATAAAGATGTATTAATCATTTAATAAAAAGAAGAACTATGGTATTTGATAAATTTACATACATACATCACTCGTTAATATTAAGATACATTTCTTTAACTTTTTTGTTAAAAACACTGATTTTTGTAGGTCGAGCAAATGGGTTGGTAATTCGTTGAATATAGCCGGAACGGCTACTGCAAAACACATATTCGATCCAATAACCCGGGACCATATTTATTTTGCATTCGTCTTCTTGTGTTTATTAATTGTTGAGTTGGTATCTTATGGTGTTGTCGTCTCTGAATGTTGAGAGTATCTCCAATTGTTGACATCTGAATCTCGTTGTTGTTGAAATCTTTTTATTAACTTTTGAATACTGTCATGTAGCATGTTAAGTTTTAGGAGCTGCGATGCATATCCGCACCCCAGGATTCCATACCTCAGGTGAGACTCCATTAAACTGAAGTAACATTGTCGGAGAACTTCCGATGGACATCTCTAGCTTAGGTGGAATCCCATTTAAAGTTTTTTCGTTACGTTTTCGAGTATAGCTGCACAATCGTCATCGTCTTGGAGTAACAAATGGCTTTGGACCTTGTGCGAGCAATCCGAATTCTGCATTTCTATTTTTACTCTGTACCTTGGAATATGAAGTGGACGGATATGCATAACTTTAATTGTTTTTACTTTAACTATAAGGCCATTATCACGGCACCATGCCTTGACAAAGCTGAATTGCCTTTGCAAAATATTTTCGGTACTTTATGATTAACCACAATGTCGTATCAGCTGCATAGGCAAATGCGGTATATTTTTGGAGGGCTACCAATATATCTTTCACGTAAATGATGAAAATCAATGGACCTAGTTTGGATGCTTGCAGCACTCCATATATTGAACGATTTTCTTGCAGTTTAACACATCCACTCTTCCAACGCTTCAAAGACGTTGAGAAGTGGTTGACGTACTTTTTGTTCATCTTTCTTTGCTAACTGTTCATGTGGAATGTTTTATAATGTCCATTAACGCCAACCCACGCAACCTTTGAACTGCATCCGTCTTTCCATATACCCATGCTAAAAGAGTTCGATTTTAAAACTTCTAAGCTTAGTCTTTAAAATGTCCTTTATTTGAATACTCCTTCTTAAACTACACAACCTTCTGCACTAAATCCGGCTCTATTGTATTGTTTGTATTGTATGATTCATCAATATGCTTCATATTAAGTCACCTCCTTCATCCTTAAATACCTCGGCGGATAGCGACATGCTATCAGCGAAACTCCTGACTGTCCTATAACTTGGATTGGCCTAGCAGCGTAACAATCAAGTTCATACCGAAGTGCTTGCCTTACCTCCCAGTGGTGGTCCCGGTAACCGCATGCTAAAATGGTAAGGGCATGCTCGGCCAGTAGCATAATATTCGCCTACGCCGTCATAAGTCTGCAACGTCTTTCTCAAGCGTGTGAAATTTCAATACGACCAAAAATTGAGGCAAAAAATACCACAATGTCTCAAAGGTAGTAAAAGCTTTTGGTTATTTGTCAAAAACATTAGAAATTCTGCCTCATCCTCCCTCCCATGCTCATTTACAATGACATTCCAGCTGTCAGCTCTTTGGACAAGGCCAATCTGCTTGCTGCACACTTTGCGGCTAGCTTAACACTCCCAGACTGTGCTTTGTCCCCGCCTACACTTGAGTGCGTCGAATCTACAATGGGACGAATCCACTTTCGCACTCGTGTAGTAGCAAGAGTACTCAAAGATCTCAACATACATAAATCCGCTGGTCCAGATGGCATATCTCCCCTTCTGCTCGTTGGCAAAACCACTGCGTAAGCTTTTTCATCAATCCTACTCTTTAGTACTCTTTCTGAGCAGAGAGAAAACAGCATTTGACCAGCCCGTCCCTAAGAAAAGACGAATATTCTCTCTCTCCTCCTATAGACCCCTTTCCAAGGCCATAGAAACGCTGATAAACCGTCAGCTCATGAAATATCTCGAAACACAAAAACTTCTTAATGACCGGCAGTCTGGTTTTCGTAGCAACAGGTCCACTGGTGATTTGATGACATGTCTATACCAATCTGGCGAAAGCAAGATAGTTGCACTTGATATTTCTAAGGCATTTGACAGAGTTTGACATCAGGCTCTTTTGTCGAAAATGCGTGCTTTTCGGATCGACGAGTCTCTTCTTCAGTGGATAAGAAATTACCTTTCGGAACGTTCAATTCAAGTTGTCTTGGACGGTTTCAAGTCTGATATTCACAAAATAAATGCTGGTGTGCCCCAGGGCTCTATTCTGTCTCCGACACTTTTTAATTTTTATCAATGATCTCTTGTCTGCCACTACTAATCCAATACATATATATTCCTTTGCTGACGGCAGTACTCTCTGCTTTTTATATTTGTTTCCGGACTCACATCCCTGCTCTTCGACTGTAGAACAGGAACGGCAGCGTATGTTAAGCTCATGAAATTCCTATATTAACTGCGTAACCAATTGGGGAACCATCAACAGAATGGAGTTTAATGCTTCCAAAACTCAATGCTGTCTGCTGTCGTTAAAGCGAAATTTAAACAGCCATTATCCATGAATGACACTTACATCGTCGAAACCGAAAAACTTTCCATTCTCGTTATGTGTGTCAATGACAACTTACGTTGGAATGACCATATATTCGATGTCGCCAAAAATGCTGCGAAATGTCTAGGTTTCTTCAAACGATGTAAGAAATACTTTTCCCCTTTTCAGCTGACGCCAATATACACCCTGAATGACTCGAACTGCAACCAACTTCAGACTGCTATACTCGTAATTTAAAAATCGTTCATGACAGTGAGCTCAAATTTTGACACATGACACATGACAGATAATTTTATCATTTACTTTTAAACGATTTGCGTCTCAGTTGTGTTGAAAAATTTTTATCCGCGATGGAATCCAAACGTGATAGTGTGATTGCTTTATATTTGGCAGGAAAACCACAAGTATCTATCGTTAGAGCCCTCCAGGACCTCAACGTGAATAAATCATTTGTGTCTCGAACCATAGCTCGTTACCGTGATACTGGCAGCGTTGCAAAACGCCATGGAGGTGGTCATAAAAAAACAGCAACATCGGCAGAAATGGTTCGGAAAGTGAAGGCTCAAATTGAGCGAAATCCGCGTCGAAGTGGAAGAAAAATGGCTCGTAAGCTCAACATATCGTTGGAACGGATGCAACACATACTGAAAAATGAGCTTGGGCTCAAGCCATTGAATTTCCAAAAAGCACACGATCTTACACCGCAACAGAAAAAAGTTAGAGTCTAAAGAGCGAAGGAGTTGCTACGCTTGCACGAAAGTGGTGAGTTGCCGAATTTGGTTTTCTCCGATAAGTCGCAATTTGTTATCGAGCAATTTGTCAACAAACAAAATGACCGAGTTTACTTGCCAGAGAGGTTCTTCGAAAATTGACACCTTCGGACGGCCACCAGAAAGCAGGCAGCACCGATGGTGATGGTTTGTGCCGCCATATCTGCCGATGGTCGCTCTCCGCTCGTATTTTTGGACCGTGGCGTCAAAATTAATGCGATCGTATACCGTGAAACTGTCTTAGAGGCAGTATTGAAGCCTTGGGCAAACAATCATTTCGGTCGGAGACCGTGGACATTTCAACAAGACTCGGCACCGTCTCACAAAGCGCGCGTCAACCAAAATTGGTTAGAAAACAATGTTCCACACTTCATCTCTTCGACACAATGGATTGCAAATTCTCCGGATGCAAATCCGTTGGATTTCTCTGTCTGGGGTATTTTGAAAGCGAAGGTTGGCACTCAAAAATATCAAAGTTTGGACCACCTCAAACAAGCACTTCGCCGGGAATGGGCCAAAATACCGCAGACCGACTTGCGTGCAGCGTGCGATGCTTTCTTCGCCCGTCTCAAGGCCATTATTCGCGCCAAAGGTGGACATATTGAAAACTACTGATACAATTTGAAAATTGATGTATTTTCCAACGGGGCAAATGGGCGAGCGTCTTATGACAAATCGCACCAAGGCTGAATTCACCAACATAAGTCTAATATCACCCATGCGCCTACGGAGGACAAGGACGACGCCACCAAAGAATGTTTCTACGAGCTCCTCGACAAGACATATGAGTAATGTCTGAAGTATGATGTTAAAATCATACTGGACGATTTTAACTCCAGGATGGGAAAGGAGGCTTAGGCTTATAGACTTTGCTTCGGAACGAAATATCACTATAGCAAGCACACGGTTTCCTCATTTCATTGTACACAATGGGACATGAAACGCTAAATCAAATTGATCACGGTCAGCAGGCTCGGATCATTACCTTATTTCAGAAAAGGTGCGAATGCGAATTTCTCTACGAGCAGAAGAGACGGAAAAGAATAGAAAAGAGCACGAGAAGCGCGCGGTCGAGGATATTAAGAAGTTGTACTCCAGGAACAGCGTACAGAAGTCTCAAAGTAAGAAGATCTCTACAGAAACCTGTAGAGATGAAGCAAACCTTGTAGTAGAGTCACAGCAGGTGCGGAGAATATAGAAAAACTTTTTCCGGAAGTAGGATAGGAATATCTAAGCTGAAATACAACAAATCAGCTGAACCTGACGGCTTACCGGCCGAGGTAGTCAAAGCTGCCGGAAATGACTTTCTCAGATCTGATTAGATGCGTGTATGCCTGATGAATGAAATCCCAGCATCGTTTTCTCGATCCAGAGAAAGGAGACCCCCTCAACTACGCCAACTGCAGAGGTATAAGTCTCCTCAATATCGCATACAAGGTTATATTTACCAAATTGTATGAGCATTTAAAACCATTCGTCAGTAGAAGAAAACCTCACCGACTTGGAGTGCGCAACTGGAGGCAGTCAGCTAAAGACTGGTTTAACAGGAGAGGCTTGTAGGTTAAGGCTCAGATTCACCCCGAAATGTAGCGCCACCTAAGTAAGTAGGATAGACCGTCCGGTGCGGCAACATTGTTACACTTACGTTTAGATCTGTTACGAGTATGTGTATACTTCATTTTGATGAGGTAAACTAAAGTCTTAGCTTTAATCATCCAGGTCGAATTAATTTTTAGTTGTCCTTGGCAATCTGCAGAAGTGGTTATCCCATATCCGCAACACTGGCTGTAACTACTGCAAAATTTCTTTTTTCAACTTTACAGATTTCTGCTGGTGTTTTATTGGCTAGACACGTTCACGTTTTGCGTTTTACGGTTTGAATGGAGAAGCGTTTTTCCTCGAGCTTTTTTCACCGGAAAACCTGATGTTCCTCCCTCCTCCTCTGTCTGTAAAATAAATGAACCGCTCTTATCCTTCTATGCAACGTTGCAAACTGGCTTGCTGCATTTGTCATCCAACTAGAGATTTTGTGGGATGGTTGGATGAAACCCAGCACGGCATTTCTGACAGCTTCTTGACATCGAACCCACTGGTCCTTAGCACTTGATATAGTTCTGCCGCTTTGTTATGATTTCGGCCGTTCAATGTTAAATCTCCTCACAGTATGTTATTTATCTATTTTATCGACATCCGCTGTCATAGGTACTCTTAAAATCGATGAAAAGATGCTGCTTGTCAATTTGAAATCTCAGAGTTGGGCCCCTGACGTGAATATTTGGTTAATTGCGGATGTTCCGAGGCTTACGACACACTAAAATAGGTCAATCAGTTTGCCTATAAATCGCTTTAAGCATTCATACTCGTAGATTACGAGGATTTCGGTTTTTCAAAATCAGACAAAGGGGCTGAAACTGCATTCATGGCTTCAGCTGATCATACTTTACAGCTTATCAATATCTTAGGCCCTTGGTTTTGCCAGCATAGTCGGACTAAGCCTGTATTTTGCTGCAGTAATTCAGCAAAATTGACTGGAAGGAAAGATTTTTCGCCAACTCCTCGATTGAATGGCTACAGTTGAATTTAACATACGAGTACTTACTCGTACTTACATAGTGGTTCAGTTCGAAATAAACCTGAGTCTCAACCACCAAACCTCTCCAGTTAGTGCTATGTTAAGGCAACTTGCTCGAGGTGCCCATTCATTTTTGCAAGCCATGAAAAGTGAGGTTCTCCTCTATTACATTGTCCTTCTATGTTAGATAGCCATCTAAGGTGACTGATAGGCCAAGTCAGCGTCGGTGTCAATGCAAATAGGGCTAAACATCACTTGAAAAATTAACTACAACAACCAAGGATATTTTCATCCTTGGAATTAATGGTTTTCGGGTGGTCGATTACATATAACGCATGAGTGCTTGGATTCGATTCGTAAGCTATACACTGAACAGCAGAAAAAATAATTTCTGACGTCACCAACCTTTCGATTTTATGGAAAGTAGTTTTCCTTATTTCATTTAGCCTTTTACCCGTTCGGGGCAGAAGTGCGATGATCTTATCTAGTTGAGTACACTCAACATCCCTTAGCGCCTGCGGAGTACGATTCCAATTGAATAACCGCTGTTTCCATCGAGGAATATAATTGAGTTCGAATATTAAGCACATTTTCAGCATGATACAATATTCATGGTGTACGATTCGCAGTTTATTTCGTTCATTACATCTCTGATTGTCATAATCACAGAGCCAACTGAGAATAATTTGTATATTAGCACAATTGCTGGTTAATGATGTGAGTGATTTTAAATATATACCATAAGTCTACAATAGATTGTTCCTCAGGAACCAAACTATGTATATTGTAATCATCAATAGATTCAAATAAAATTTCCATATGTGGGCGCGATCTCTGTCAACATAGTAAGTGTTAATGAGGTCGTGTACCCAATGTCATATTCGCACAAGTATAACTACGTTGATGGATTGCTTTCCAATTATCACTCAAATGCGATCACGTGAACGCTAGTATTAGCATTGGTACGAGTGCACTGCAGGTATATGTATAGAAGAACCATATGGTAATTAATCAATTTACTGACTTGGCCGTACCTGTTATTGCTGTTTGACTTATACTATTAGGGCGACCGATGATCTGCAGTTGCTTGGTACTGTAAGTATGAGTACTTATCAATCACTGGCACTTGCGCTTGCCAGCCATCGGATTATTAAGCAAGAAGAATGACTGAATGTAAGATACCTTAGTAGACTGCGTGGTGTGCAACCAAACAATTAGCGGAGGCTCCAGACTACTGTAGAATAGATTCAGCCACTATAGAGCAAAAAGAGGCGGCATATACTCATATTAAGGGCAATGATACCGATAACTAAAGCAGAACTTATTTGAATGCGAAATTGTCTTTGGAGTCAACTGTTTGAGTGTTTGACATGTGTACAAGGATGGTGGTTTTAAAATCAGCCTAATATCCGTGCATGTACCTTTACCTTCGATATCACGAAAGGATTTAAGCAAACCGACGCGCAGTGATGCGATTTGGTACTTACAAACAGCACCAGAGACATAATCTCTTAAATTAACATAATCGGAAGTACGTCACGTGATGTCAGTTTACGATGCCAGTTAGAAGGCAATTGAGTAGCAAATCTCTCTTTAAAACAACTTAAGTAACTATAAGAACCCACTCATCTCAGTCCTGCTCCATGTCGCAGAAGTATATTTGGACTTCATCAAGATGTTTTGCGACTAAAATTCTATAAGTAATCTTCGGTCAGTTGAATGAGAAGATAAAACGGCGAACTATACGGGCTGTACAGCGACATTGATCTAGCTAGAAGATTCCAGAATGGAAAGACTTGTTAGTCCATCCAAGACTGTAGCACTATAGCCTAAGTCTGAAACAAATGATAAATCCACATCCAAACATTTTTGCACTCTACAGTAGTAATCGCCAAGATACTACCTTGATCAAAAAGTTCCCGGGGGACACCACCGGGTGGCGCTCCCATTGTTCCGATTTGAGTTCTATTTTTTTTTTTTTGTTAAGTTGGTAAACCTGTTGTTGACATTCCCTCTAAATCTTAGCGTCATAGCTTGACGTTTGCAAAAGTTAACATACGTAGCCAAGAGTACATCTATCTCTATGTGTGTTGGCGATTTTTTACAATTTTAGAAATGGATTTCAATTTGCAACAACGAACTTGTGAAAAAGTGCTTCGGCAACGATTCTCTAAAGAAACGGTCGTTTACCAGTGGCAACGCAGTGGCAGACCACCGACATCGAAGAACGACGAAAACATTGATGAAGTAAAAGAAATGTTGGTCAATAACCGCAAATTAACCATCAGAGAGATAACAGAGGACTTGAACATTGCCTATGGATCCGTCCAAGACATTTTGGTTAATGATTTGGATTTCCGTCGTGTAGCAGCAAAGTTGGTGCCAAAAGACCTCAATTTCATGCAAAAAAGAGACCGTGTTGACGTCGCAAAAGAGATGATTTGCGAGACTGAATCCGATCCCACATTCATCAAAAGGATCATTACTGGAGACGAGACTTGTGTTTATGAGTACGACAGGCGTTCCAAACATCAGGCAAGTGAATGGCGTTCACCAAATGAGCCTAGACCAAAAAAACCACGTCGTTTTCAGTCAAAAAAGAAGACAATGCTCACGGTTTTCATGGATTACAACGGTGTAGTGCATCATGAATTTTTGCCAGAAGGCCAGACAGTAAACAAAGAGTACTCGTATTATTCGGGCGTTATGAGACGTTTGCGTGAAGCAATTCGCCGAAAGAGACCAGAATTGTGGGCAGAAAACTCGTGGATTTTGCACCATGATAACGCACCGTCGCACAGTGCCATCATTATTCATAATTTTTTGCAACAAATATCATCCAACAGCTACCGAGTTCACCTGATTTGGCTCCCTGCGACTTCTTTCTGTTCAATTGAGTTAAAAAACCACTATGAGCCGAGAGGAAGTAATAGAAAAATCGCAGGAAGCACTGATGGACATACCGAAAACCGTATATAAAAAATGTTTCGAGGATTGGATCAATCGTTAGCATAAGTGTGTTGCAGTCAATGGGGATTACTTTGAAGGGAAAATGTAGATTTAGATGAATAAACTTGTATTTTTAATTTTCTGAATAAATTCCGGAAAATTTTTGATCAAGGTGGTATATGTTTACAATAGCTTGATCGCATCTACTACTGCATGCATAATCTACAACAGTCTAGGATCTCCGTTGATTATCCAAGATGCTCTTCAAGAGTTAGTACGCTGTTTTTCTTCTACGAATACGTCCAAGAAGTTCGAATAAGTAATCTATTATCGTTAACTTCATATGGTGAACTGTTTTGCCCTCCTACAGTATGTTGCAAAAATAAGCTTCCACACCCTATAAATAAATTTAACATCAAAAATCTTCCCGCTATTGAACTTTTAAAAAAAATTTATTTACGGGAATGCAAAACAACATAAAAGAAGTTACGAAAACAATAATATTAACAGAAAACAAAAATTATTCTTCCTTTTTTTCTTAGGGTAAGTAAAAGCAAAATTCAATGGTGTAAAAGTAGGTTTCAATTATCTTTAATACCCGCAATGACCACTTTGCATTTTAGATAAATTTTGGGTTATGCACTTCTTTAATTCTCTTAGGTTTTGAGGCGCTTGCTCGGTAATGCGTAGTTTGAGAAGTGTCCATGGATTTTCTATTTGGGGTAAGTCTGAAGTTTATTGTGGCCATTTCGAAATATTTATTTTTTCTTTGCGAGTATATTCCAAGACCTTATCTTATTGGAAGATAAAATGACAACCTATAAGCTGTCTTCCTTTTAGAATATTTAGATCAATATCCGCATTTATGTACTTTGTCTTGTAATGGTATAATTTTGCCTACCGCATTTGTACATAAGCATTCCAGGATCATGATATCCTTCTCTGCAGTCAAAGACTTTCTTGGTTTTTGCACGGAAATTGGGTGTTTCACCAGGGTGATTTTTTAAGTTTTTGCCGTTTGAAGACAAGTTCAGGTGCACCTCTTTTTCCAAGCGCATATTCGTCGATGAGTTCATTCTAATCATGGATTCATTCGTCAACAAGACTTTATCGCCGAATGTGTGTTCTTGAAGTACATAGTCTCTATAAAATTCCATTCCCTTCATTCCCTTCATTTCATGTACGCGGATGGAGCATCGCGACGTTCATCTAGCAGCTGTACTCTAATTTTTAGCAATAATCCTTCTATCAATGCTTTTGCATATCACTCTTTGCCGCCCGAATCGTTTTATGGCTTCCACTCGTCCTTGTCAGTTCTTTGAATTTTCATATTACGGTGGCAAAAAGAGCAGACACAGTCACAAAATTACCTAATTGACTAAAGTTGAAAAAAGGTAAATTGATTACCCGTCATATTTTTTAAAGAATTTGTATTCCTTTTAAGCTTTCGGATAATACATTGTATGTTCTCGTATATTAAGTGGAAATTTATTTTTGAAACATACTGTATTGCTTAGATTGAAATATTCCCTTGCGGTTTGGTTTTCTACAATACTTACCCTCCCATAGGATCTCCTTTCTTTCACGAACGATGCTTAGGTCATCAGGCATACTTTACCCCGACCAAATATTGGAAATGTGTTGGTGTTTGCTTAAGCAAGTCTGATTTGATAGGTCAACCGTCTGGTGCGACCGTCTTTCAATATGTAGATCAAGCTACTTCTATCTTTATTTCATTTTGGTAAGTTGAGAAGAAATTTTGGATTTCATCGCTCACGTTTGGATTGTTCCCGCCGTTTAACAGTCTGTGGACTGATTTTTCCATAATCCTTAGAACGCCATGTGACTCTACTATTCTTGCTCATCTCTACAGGTTTATGTTCGGGTCTTGTTGGCTTGACGAGCAACGCCTCTCCATTGCTTCGACCGCTCGTTTCATGCTCGGAGAGCATATGAATCGTTTCCGTTGTTCTATACAGCGACGCTTCCTTTACGAATAGACGAGCTGTTTTGCTAAATTTGATTGTCTGCACTCTTCATAAAACCAGATGGGAACACTTTTTCAACATCATATTGTGCGAGTCGCAAGTCAAAATCAGAGGCACAATTTTCCAAAAATCTGTACAACTGCTTGCATACGTTGACGCAATTGACGTCATTGACAGAACTCATCGAGCTATTACTGGTGCGTTCGCAAGTAGTGCAACAGAAGCCGCAAAAATGGGCTTAGTCTTGAATGAGGGCAAAATTAAAAACTTGTGCTGTGAACAAGTAGGGACACACAACATCATCGAATCATACAGAACGTCACAATGGACAGCTACAGCTTTGAGGTAGACAGTGGCTTTGCATATCTCGGCTCCGCTATTAAATCTAATAATAACATCTCTTCGGAAATAAAACAGAAACGTGGGCTTTACCGAAGGTGAATGAAGATACTCTCGCCTGTTTCGAACGAAAATTTCCTTAAGAAATTGTTGGTCCCGTCGGTACCGACGGCATTTAGAAGAGAAAATTAAACGATGAACGCTACGAACTGTATAGTGATATTGTCCTTGTCAGAAAGTGCACATAAGTCACATAAGATGGTTGGGACATATAGAGCAAATGAACACTAACACTCCAGCCCGAAGTGTCTTCAATTCCAACCCGGAGGGACAACGAATTAGAGGAAGACCTCACCTTAGGTGGAGTGGAGCCAACCGGAGGCAATTAGCCACCAGAAGCGTTCAAAATAAGGACTGAAACGAATAAAATTTAGAAACTTCAAAGTAAAAAAAAATATATTTTCATAATTCATGTAAATTTTTTTTATTTGCTTTAAAACTCTGTTTTTATTAAATTCATTCACAATTACAAAAAATAAAAAAAATTATTTGGGTTCCCATTCTTTCCTCAACTTTTTCGAATGTCCTTCATAAGATTGGTGACAGTTGCATCCGTGATCTTTTTGGACGCTCTTTTCCATTTAGCACTAAAATCTTTTACGTCCTTTGCACACTGCTCACTTTTCCTCGATTTACGAGTAACTTTGACCAAAGCCCAATACCTTTCAATGGGACGGCACTGTGGAACATTGGGTGGATTCATGTCTTTTGGAAAAAGTCCACATTTTTAGCAACAAGAAAGCTCAACGTCGCATGAGCATAGTGAGCTGAAGCTAAATCTGGTCAAAATAATGTTGAACCCTCGTGTTTGTTTAAGAAAGGAATCAACCGTTTTTTTAGGCACTCGATAATGTACACTTCACCGATAATTGTTCCCGTTGTAATAAACGGTGAGCTTCTGTGTCCACATTGGCAAATGGCCTGCCAAACGAGATATTTGACCCGAATTTTTCCATCCCAATCGATGTTGTTGATTGCGGAAGAATCTCAGCTTCAAATGAGTTATAAAACTGTGCACCTGGAAGAGTAGTAAAGTCGGCTTTGCCATAAGTTTCGTCATCCAAAACCAAGCACGCTTTCTTGTTGCCGATCAACTCGTATAGCTTTCAGGCTCGTGTTTTTATGACTTTTTTTTGCTTTTGGTTACTTTTGGTATTTTTTGTTTTTTTCGTGTTTTTAGACCGTTACGATTTTTAGATCTTTGTACCATTGTTTGGTTTGTATTACATTTCCGAGCAACTTCTCTGGATGACATAGTCCGGTTTTTTACGATGGAACCCACTATTTTCCTGTCCAAATTTGTATCATGTGCTCCACTTTTGGCTCCACTTTTCTGTTTTCGCTTAACTGTCAATGTCTCCAAATATCGTTTAATAACAGAATCCACTGTACTGCATGCTATGTTTAAATTTTTTGCGATGAAATGGTTTGGACGCGAAGTATTTTCGAGCCACTTGTCGTTGATCTTTTTACGGCGTTCCTCTTGACTCATATTTTATAAATATTTTAAACCGCACCGAACTAAAATCGAAAACAAACTGAAACTAGAGAATATATTGGCTAATTTGGGTATAAAATGGGATTGCAATTTTTACGCATTGGAAGTATAGCCCGTATTAAAATTTACGGATTTTATTCGTTTCAGTCCTTACTATGCCCATGTGGCGTTTTTTGTCAACAGCACGCGGAGTACCGAATCCCGATGTGGTCACCTATCTACGTACTTACCACGCTCAAAAAATAAAATGCACTTACGAGGGGCGTTCAACATATTATCGGTATCGATATGAAGGAAAATGCGAATTCAATTTAAATTGTTTTTATTTTTCAACATAATCTCCCCTAACATCAATGCATTTGTTACATCTTGAGATAAGCTTTTCTGAACCCTCAAAAAAATAAATTTCCTCTTTCTCTGCAAAATGCCGACTTGAGTTCTTCATCATCCGAAAATCTTTTTCCACGAAGACATTTTTTCAAATCCGGAAACAGGAAATAATCACTAGGGGCAAGGTCTGGACTATAGGCTGCGCAGCAGCCTTGGAAACTCGCGCCGTGTGAACAGGAGCGTTGTCATGAAGAACACACCCGCTGCGAGTTTACCCCGTCTTTTCTTTTTAATTTCCTCCCGCAAATTATGCAAAGTGGAAGCGTAGGATGTGGCGTTGATGGTTTCACCTTTTTTTTTGTACTCACTGAGCAAGATTCCCTTTGAGTCCCGAAAAACTGTGGCCATGAGCTTTCGGGCAGACGGAGTGACTTTGAACTTCTTCGGGGGGTCTGTTCCTTTTTTATGCCACTGCATGGACTCTTGTTTGCTTTCAGGGTCATAGTGGTGGACCCATGTTTCGTCCCCCGTCCGCGTTCTCACTACACATCTCCAAAAGCTCTCTACAGCATGCGATTCTCACTTTTTTCTGAGGCGCTGTGAGCATTCGTGGCACCCACCTTGCACTGACCTTTGAAAGGTTAAGATGGTCATGAAGAATGGTGTGAATGGTACCAATTGAAAGCTTGGTGATCTCTGCCATCATTTTCACCTTTATTCGGGCATCCTCAAGAACAAGTTTTTCGACTTCTTTGATGCTTTCTCCCGTACAAGCAGTAGCCGGGGCGCCGGAGCGGGGGTCGTCTTCAATGCTCTCTCTGCCTCCCTTGAACTCACTTGAACACTTTTGCACAGTTGATAATGAAGGTGCGGAACCCTGGTAAACAGCCACCATCTCTTCATGAATAGTTTTTTGACTTTTTCCTTGCTTAGTGAGAAATTTAATTACAGCGCGATGCTCAATTTTCACCATCATCGTCTTAGTTGCCATTATGATTCTATTTAACTAGAGATAAAACGCGAATTAATAATCACATTTATATGAAGTTTTACAGGAATGCACTAAAATAATAGTATTACTTTATAAATAAGTCAATTTATACATACAACCACAGCTTCACCCCGATACCGAGAATAGTTTGAACGCCCCTCGTACAACTTGCGCAGTCCGCTACTGCAAGCAACTAACGTTGTACGAAAATGGAGACCAAAACAAACAATGAAAACCCGAAAAATATTGCAAAAAAAATTGTTCGAAGGATGACGGTCTAGAGTTAAAGGAAATGCCGTCGTCACCTTTCCTCATTTTAGCATTTTTGATGGCCTCTTGCACTTCACGTGGAGAAAGCGGAGCATCCAGATAAACGTTAAAAAACAAGGGGCCGCATATTGGAACAAAGGTGAAGTTTGTGGTTGGTTTAAAAGTTGCTTTGGCCGTTTATGTACCTTACCGCCTTCCAAAATTCTGCTGACCATCTTGAATGTGAAAAGAAAAACAATCTAGCTTCCGTTTACTGCCAATGTAGGATACCATTGATAATGGAGTACTCACGTTCAAAACACAATAGACCTCTAGGTAGTTGGCAGGAAACGTTAACTGATCACAAACTAAAGATTGGTACGTACATACATACTCGTATATCAAGATAAAGTCAAAATTCCGTATAAACTAGTATCTGCCTTTATTTTCTATTTAAAAAAATTGATAATGCGGACTTAGTCCACGAAACGTCTGTCGAACTAATTGCAAAGGTCATTAAAGATACATTGCTCTTTCTTTTTTCTCCTTTTGAAAAGATCAATTTAATTTAAATGTTTGCCCGGAACATTTTCAGTAACTGTTTTGGCATTTTTGAATTAATTTGTTGAGTATACACGAGTACTTCTGATGCGACAAGCAGAGCAGTTATCAGCATTCAGCATTCATCGTTGGCACAAATACTCGTAGAAATAATTTTACGGTCATAAAAGCTTAAAGTCTGTATCTGTTTTTCTGCTTAGTCATGGTGATGCTTGGAAATTTATTCACAATATACTCGTACGAACTCGAATTCTGTTAAAAGCCTTAAGGCCTTGAACCTTTTGTGTAGTTTACGAGTATAACATTTTTGTTTTGCTTGCCAAGTTGACTACGTGTAGTTGAACAGTTAGGAACAATTTTGATAAACGGCATTCTAGAGCTCAGTGAACTTCTAAGTATCTGAATGTAAGATAGCTTTCTATTTAAAACGTCATTAATAGGTTTGTCGGTGTGTGTCACTTGGTACTCTATACCATCCCAGATATAATTGCAAGTCAGCTCTTTTCTCAGAATGCAGGGTTATTTCTTTCCCGCACTAAGCACATGTTAAGGGGAAATCACTTTTGCTGGTACTCTGGGGTTCTCGCACAATTGCCGGGCACAATTTTGTGATTGTGCGTAATAAAAGACAAATGCTTATGAATCGTTTTAACAGCTTTATTTTAGGTCTTACCTCTAGGAGAATCGCAGAAGAAGAGAAGGAATGAGTGTAAGTTAGATAATAAGGAAGTGGGACTAGGCAGATTAGAGAAAAAGTAAAGGATGATTCGAGCGACCTCTGTTAACTATAGGGTCTTCCAATAGTGACTTTCGAACTTTGACAGTTGATAGCGGCCAATATGGAGCTACATCTATCAAATTGCCTGTCATTTATTCAGTCTGTTTTGCCAAATCACCATGGACGGACATAGCGTTCAACAACACGTGCAAATGGTAAAATTGTTTTATCAAAATGGGTGTTCAGTTCGGGCAAAGTTCCGTGCGCTTCGCCCATTTTACGATCGCCATAATCGTTCTACCGAGAGGACTATTCACAGTGTAGTGGATAAATTTTCGGCCGCTAGTTCAGTAAACGATAAGCCAACACCCGTACGTCGACGAAACGCAAGATCTGCTGAAAACATCGCCGATGTCCGTGAGAGTGTGCAGGAGAATCCGAGGCAGTCGATTTCGCGTCGCTCACATGAACTCGGCCTTTGCAGACCACAACTTGGCAAATTTTGCATCGTGATCTGCACCCGTATAAAATTCAACTGACCCAGAGCTGAAAGTAAACGACCATAGACAACGACGTGTGTTTACGCTGAATGCGCTCTGGAGCAGTTGGAAGCTGATCCCAATTTTCATCGAAAAATCATCTTCAGCGATGTGGCCCATTTCTGGATGAATGGGTACGCCAACAAACAAAATTGTTGAATTTGGGACGATATTAATCCACATGAGATCCAAGAGCATCCAATGCATCCCGAAAAAGTCACTGGCGTGGATTTTGGGCTGGCGGCATCATCCGTTCATATTTCTTTGAGCACGACGTTGGCCAGGCCATCATTGTGAACGGCGAGCGCTATAGGTCGATGATTACCAACTTCTTTTGGACTAAATTGGATGATATGCACACCAACGACATGTGGTTTCAACAGGACAATTCACTCCACATTGGAAATTCTGCACGACCGATTCGAGGGCATGGTCATCTCACGTGGAGATGATGTGAAGTGGCCACGGAGATCGTGCGATTTGACCCCGTTAGCCTGATTTATGCGCCAGAGTCATGGAAAGTTGGATATTTCGGAGACGCGCCACCCAGAGGAGCCATACATAATGACATCGATAGGTCTTTCAAACGAATAAAACACTTCCATGATATCTCACACACACTTTGTTTATTTAAATTTAAAGATAGGAAGCGCTTAATGAAAGACCCTTTAGCAGGTCTATTCAGTACGTAATTCAGTATGAGTGTTCAACTAAACAGTACATATAAAAGTTTGAAGCTACGAATTAATGATCGAATGACTAACCTGACTTTATATGAATCTGAACTCATTCCAATCAATATCACTTGTTATCGACTCCTTAAAACCCCCTTTAAAGGGCATAAAAGTATCTTTTCATCATTATTGAGGCACGTCTTATGGTGCAAATACGGCTAAACTAAGTAAAGGCTAATGCCTAATGCTGCTGGACTTTCACTGCTATAGGAACGCAGTAATATGCAACTACAAGTTAGTTTAGTTTTATTGACTTCATTTCATAAAAAAATATTTAGATACATTTTGTTGTTATCTTAAGTCTATTAGGTTTGGCCAAGGCCGTCCGCCAGATTGACATACATAGCTAATCTAGATAATTTTTAGAATAACATAACGAATAGATATTTTTGGTTTAGTAAAGATAGTAGTCACTACATCATTTTATATGTTTATTATCTAAAAATCGCCTGCCAAGATGCGTCTCCCGTATGGCATTTACAGCATACTTATATAGCTCATCGAAACCACGGTCTCCATTTAAAAACCTATCCTCCATCGCTAGTACTTGTGATCCAAAAAACCTTAGCCGAAATTTTGTAAGAATAGGACATCTAGCGAGAAAGTGAAACACATCCTTTCTCTTAGATTAACATACTCGTATATAGATCAAAAACGGTTGGAAGTTGATGTCGGTGTGGTATGGTTCAAACTTAAGAATTCTCCTCTTATTTTAAATATAATGCTTATTTTCTCAGTTGAATTACAATTCAAAAAATACGTTTTTTCCTGCAGACTGTAACTCAATTTGCTGTATAACATTCTGTGCTGTAATAACTGAACTTCATTAACATATGAGCATAGGTGATGACCTGTTTCTTCCAGTATAGTACCGAATTTTAGTTTTAGGAATATACATACAATCTTCGCTGCGTAAAAAACTTAGGTTAAGTCCGCAGCTTTGTGTTATTTCTTCCCATTCTTGTTTAGATTATGTGGGAAAGTATTAGCCTTGGTCACCATCCTTGCTTCATTCCCATTACTTTTATAACATACGAGGGCGGGTCAATAAGTCAATAAGTTTTTGAATTTCTGACCTCTTTACTGAAACAGCAACACTGCTCCTGTCAACAGGCATCTGTCAGTTGACTCCTGTCCAAATTTAAACTTGCTGCGTCAGTTAGTTTGTGTTTGACAGCTATTTTTATCAGACTACTCACTAATTTGAGGAGAAAATGGAAAAAAGTGAATTTCGTGTGCTTATTAAGCATTATTTCTTGCGAAAAAAAAACCATTACCGAGACCAAGGCTAAGCTTGATAAATACTATGGGGACTCTGCACCATCGATTTCAATGGTAAAAAAGTGGTTTACTGAATTTCGTTGTGGCCGTACAAGCACTGAAGATGCCGAACGTCCTGGACGCCCAGTTGAGGTCTCTACACCCGAAACAATCGAAAAAATTCACGATATGGTGTTGGCCGACCGAAGATTGAAAGTGCGAGAGATTGTGGAAGCCGCAGGGATCTCGCATGGCTCAGTGGTTTCAATTTTGAATGATCACTTGGGCATGAGAAAGCTTTCCCCAAGATGGGTGCCGCGTTTGCTCACAGTCGACAACAAACGCAATCGTGTAACAACTTCACAGGAAGGTTTGGCGTTGTTTAATCGCAATATGGAGGAGTTTTTGCGCCGTTTTGTAACCGTGGACGAAACATGGATCCATCACAACACACCAGAGAACAAACAACAGTCAAAACAGTGGGTTTCTAAGGGTGAATCGGCGCCAAAGAAGGCCAAGGTGGGTTTGTCAGCCAATAAAGTCATGGCGACTGTTTTTTGGGATGCACGCGGGATAATCCACATTGACTACCTTCAAAAGGGAAGAACAATCAATGGGGAATATTATGCCAACTTATTGGACCGATTCAATGACGATTTGAAAAAAAAACGACCTCATTTGGCCAAGAAAAAAGTTCTTTTCCACCAAGACAATGCAAGGGTGCACACATGTGCAGTTGCCATGGCAAAAATCCATGAATTGGGCTATGAATTGCTCCCTCATCCACCCTATTCTCCAGATTTGGCTCCGAGCGACTACTTCTTGTTCCCAAACCTGAAGAAATGGCTTGGTGGAAAAAGATTTGACTCCAATGATGAAGTCATCTCGCAAACAAAGGCCTATTTTGAGGAGCTCGACAAATCATTTTTTTTGGAAGGGATAAAAAAATTGGAGAAGCGTTGGACAAAGTGTATAGAGCTCAAGGGAGACTACGTTGAAAAATAAAATTATTTTTTTATCAAAAACTCTGTTTTAATCCAAAAGTCGCTGACTTATTGACCCGCCCTCGTACAATAGTTGAAATGCAATTTAAGTATTTCCGAAAACAGAAGGGCTCCTCCCGGTTTCTACGTAAAGTACATATATAATTTGGGGTGTTACTTGGCAAACCTAAAAACTCTTTTTATGCTATAGCGTTGTAATTTTTCGCCCGCGGTATACAGGGTGAGTTTTTTAACTTGAGACATCCAAATTACTCGAAAAATACGCGATATCGCGAAAAATGTTTCAGACAAAAGTCACAAGGTTCTGAAGGGGACATAAGATGGTGACCACGAGTTTGATCTTGAGGCCCATTTTCAAGGTCAAACGAAGGTCACTTTTGATTTTTCTAATGAAAATTACTGATTTTTATTGCTCAGTCGTATTGCTCGTAGGCTCGTCATTTGTTTTTTTTTTCATACTGCGTTTAGCATAACCCAGAAACAACGACGTGGACGTAGCAGTATTTTGTTTCCTTCGGGGGATCCCCTTGATTCCCACTGTTGAATCATTGAATTCTTCCCATTTCGACGTTTATTTCCCGAGACTATTTCAACAAATGCTCGAAAATGTAACCATTCACTTCAATACACTTGTCTATCCGCGCTCTAAATGAACCAACAGAACTGAGAAGTATTTCTGGCGTAATATTCCGGCAAGCTTCAGCTTCAGTTATTCGTCTTTTCATGTCATCACGTGTTGTTGGCTTTTTTCTGCAAACCTCACTTTTTAAGTAGCCCCACAATAAGAAATCAAGTGTTGTAAGATCAGGTGATCTAGCAGGCCATTGCCTCAGACCCCCTCGTCCGATCCATCCCAAACATTCCCGCCCAAACATTAACATTCCATGGTTGCTGGCGTTCAACTTGTCGCAACCAAAAAGGGTTTTCGGTAGCCCAGTAATGCATATTATGTCGATTGACCGTACCGTGATTTGTGAAAGTCGACTCATCAGATAATAACACCTTGGCGAAGAAAAGGGGGTCTCGTTCAATTTGCAGAAGTGCCCATTGACAAAAGGAAACCCGGTTGCGAAAATCCTCACAAGAAAGTTCTTGATGCATTGAAACATGATAAGGATGGTATTTACGCCGATGTAATATCTTACAGACAGTCGTTTGAGACATTCCTGATTCACGACTTATTTGGCGAGTGCAAGTGTGAGGATCGTGTGCAACTGCAGCTAACACTGCTATTTCATTGTCCTCAACAGCCACTCTATCCTTTTCTTGGGTTGCACACTTCCTTCACCAGTGAATTGTTGGATGACCCGATAAAAGGAAGCGCGCGATCGTATCTGGTCTAGGAAACGTTGGGCGTAAAAAGCAACAGCACCATCGATGTTCCTTCCACTTTCTCCATAAATCAATATCACGTCAATTTTCTCTTGAATTGAAAAAGCCTGCATTATTAATCTGGAAAACGTTACTAATAATAATCAGTTCCTCAAAACAAATATCGAACTTCTAAATGAAGTACAGTTCCGTTCAAGTAGAAAAAAAGGGCAAAGTGCACATCATACACTCTCAGATAAGTTTAGGACAATTTGTCTCTATCTGAAATTTCTTTGAGTTTTAACTTCACTCGAGGCAATAATGACTTCCTCAAAATAAATCTCGACCTTCTAACACCCTAACAACGTTGGAATCCGATTAATGATTTAGGCTTGCCAGTGCAGTGGTATCTAGCACTGAATGAATAAGACCTTTGAGACAAAGTCGTGTGCCCCATTGAGGAATACGAAAATGGGCCTCAAGGTCAAACTCGTGGTCACCATCTTATGTCCCCTTCAGAATCTTGTGACTTTTGTCTGAAACATTTTTCGCGATATCGCGTATTTTTCGAGTAATTTGGATGTCTCAAGTTAAAAAACTCACCCTGTATGTGTTGCATCCTCATATTTGAGCTCCATATGACATTGTAGTTGTTGCAGTAGCACGATTGATTTTTTGTTTCGAATTGTGTTCGATGTAATTATTTTTGATGCATTTTCACCAAACTGAACAAATTGCGCGCTCAATTTCTTTTAGTTTGGTTTCAAGATGTTTATTCATATTTATGTTAGCTGAAATTCTTCTAGATACTTGTAGTATTTAACTATTTCTATGCGCTCTCTTCCATACATCCAAGCTCCATTTCTGAATATCATGATCTTTGTTTTGCCTAAGTTAACAGACAAATTCCATGTATTACAGTAGCTTTTCAGTCTGTTTATCATAAGCTCCATACTATTTACTGTCTCTGCTGAAAGGACAATATCATCTGCGTACATTAATTCAGAGACATTTATTCCGCTTATTTCAACTCCGCCTCAAATATTGTCTGTTAAATCGTTGATAAACAAAATGAACGGGAGTGTCCTTGCTTAACTCCCATGGTTGTCGCAAACACCTCAGACGTGTTGCTCCCATCCCAAACAATTGCCGTATTGTTTTCATACGAGTACTTAGCTTTCATAGTGTTAATAATTTTGCTCCTATTCTGTAGAGTTTATAGTATAGTGCTTCGCGTGCTATGGAGTCGAAGGCTGCACTAAAGTCACTTGCACTTGTACTATACACATCGATCGGCTATATTAACAAACGTGAAAACTTGGTTCACAGTTGAGTATTCTGCTTTAAAGCCGGCCTGAAATTCGTGTAGAATTTTATTACTTGAGACCCAGTACCGGGACTTGTACTTGTACTTCAGTACTTGGAAACTGGTACTTCAAAAAGCCAAGTACCAGTATTTTTCAAGTACTTCGTCGCAAGTACCAAGTATCGCGTATTTAAGTACCAAAGTACTTGAGCAGTACTTCCAAGTTCTTCAACTCAAAGTACTTTATTTTGGTATTGCATAATTTTTATAAATAGAAATGTTAACATTTTTTGACGAATTCAGGATAAAACATTGTGCCCAACTTTTAATCATACTGTTTCAAATTTTTCTTTATTAATTATTTTTGATCAATACTTTTTGGAAAAGTCGAGTTGGCTTTTAAGAAATCTAATTTCTGAAAGTGTTGATCAGTAAGGGCATGACATCTTGGAGAATTAACCAGACCAGCGAATGAGAAAAGTCTTTCTACAGGCGATGAAGAAGTCAGCGGTGTATTCAACTTCATAGACAATTTTTTCAGAACTAGATTTGTCCAGCGTTCCATTTCCAACGCTCGGATCATTTATATAGGTCGAATATTCATACTCAATTTTTCTGGACCACGACAAATTACTACTTGATGTGGCAGTTGGAAATGAAGTAGAATCTGAAAAAAAATAGAGTTTATATATAATTGCCAAAATGATTCATTTTCGGATGACTACATTTTGAAATTGTGTTTTTTATAAATTGCGCGCGTTCAAAGAGTCATTCATTCATTCATTATTAATTGCCTCAAAAAAATGTTTAGGTGTTTAATTGTATACAGCCTTGTGATTTATGAATTACCTGAATTTTTACCTTTGTTCTAGAATAAATAGTAAATAAATGCATTTAACATATACATGCATAAATGGCTAGAAATTAATCAATCACCAGAAAAAGTGTTTGGAATCAGAAATTGGGTAATCTTAACTTCGCCTGCCGGCTCAAGGCTTTTAGAATTTCGAATAGATTATTTTTCGGCAGTCCTCTCGCTTATGATTGCTATAAAAATAACTAGACTTACAGTTTCTAGACTGCTGATCAAAGAAACACTTTCTCCTGATGAAATATATAATAATTTTCCTTTATAAATTGACGTTGTAACAATATGCTAGGAAGTACTTGAAAGTACTGCTAAAGTACTTGGAAATACTGCTCAAGTACTTTGGTACTTAAGTACGTGATATTTGGTACTTGTACACAAGTACTTGAAAAATACTGGTACTTGCCTTTTTTCAAGTACCAGTACCAGGGTACTGAAGTAAAAGTACCAGTACCTAGTACTTGTACTTGTACTTGAGAGGACTGAAAGTCTGAAATAATTAAGTACCTTACAGGTCTGTTTGAGACCCATTGAGTTAGCCTGTTGAACAGCAGTGCTCCAAATGTTTTAGCCGAGGTATTTAAGAATGATATGCCTCTGTAGTTGCTCGAGCTATTATAATCACCCTTTTTGTGTAACGGTAATATTATCGATTTCCTGAAGCTTTGTGGGATATATGTAGTTGCGAATATTCGGTTAAGTTCTGCTGTAAGGGCAGTAGCAAAATCAATTGTACAATTCTTATAGAACTCAAATGGTATGCGATCTTCTCCCGGGGTCCTTGTTCCTCTTTAAATTCATAATTATCCTTTGTACCTGGCTCAGAGTGAATGGTGCGTCTGCATCTCCTACATTCGTATACGAACAAAGGGGCCTCATATTGGTGGACTAAAGAAGTTCGTGGGCCATTAAGTAGTATTTTGAAATGATCTCCCAACTGCTGAGCATGGAAATGCGGCGCAATAGCATTTCTACCGTTTATATGTATGTTTAACAACTTAAAGCATTAATTTCTTGTTGCTCATAGTTGCACTTTTTAGCGTGACATAGGCGTTTATATTCTTTTTTTGTGGACGCATAGAGACTTTTAAATGTGTTCGTGTTGTACCATCTTATGAGTTTTAAAAACTCAAAAGATTTATCTCTAATTTTCGTGCACTCACTATCAAACTATTTTTGTCTGTTCTTGTTATTCTTATAACATAAGTTGTCCTTGGTGTTGATGACGTTGCTTTTTTAATTGCTTCCTTTCAATGTCTAGTATTATATTCGATATGCTACTCAGATGTACCATTTGTCTGTTTAAGTTCAGTTGGCACTGTTCAAGATTTCTGTCACTCCAATATAATTTTGGCAATAAATTTAGGTAGTTTTCGTTTACTGTATTTAGGGATCCTGGAGCCGTAAAAGTGATTTCCAGTGGCCAGAAAATGTTTTTATGCCTACTCTAAACTCCGACAGACATGATTGCCAGTTTCCAGCTATAAAACAATAGTCAATAACTGAGCACGCTGTGCCACATAGAAACGTATACTCGCCATTAAAATCAACGTCACAACTTCCATTCAGAACTACGGCGTCGGGAACATTTACCAGCTCAATTATTTAAGCACCTTTTTGATCGTAAACTAAGTCCTAAGTATTAGGGTGTGGTTTTACGAATGATGATGGGGATCCACTTACAAAGCCATTTTCTAAAGGACCTATTCTTCCGTTAAAGTGACCGATAAACATTAGATTTAAAGAATTTTGATTTATTAACGAGTCGCTTAGCTTGTCATTGTCGCGTTGCCAATGGCTATGATTTAAATAAGTAGCTAGGTACTATATGAGAGACATGGTCATTTGCTTTTATCATCTTGAGTTGTATATCTACAGTATTTATATTTTTACGGTTTGCGATGAGCTCACCACCACTTCCACTACCAAATAAGTTAGTTTTCACGGCTGGGATAGATTTTAATTCATAATTTTTAAATAAATTGTTAAATGTAGACTCTTCTTTATTTAACACATGAGTTTCAAATAACATAAACATATCAATGTCACCAAATTCCAATTTAATTTTGAACGCTGCAATATTATACAGGGGGAATGACTCGAACTATAACTTTTTAAAATGCTATAATTTTTGTATTTTCTGATAAATTTTATTGTGCCAAAGCAAAAAATGTTGGAAAATACATCAATTTTCAAATTGTATCAGTAGTTTTCAATATGTCCAGCTTTGGCACGAATAATGGCCTTGAGACGGTCGAAGAAAGCATCGCACGCTGCATGCAAGTGGCTTTGCGGTATTTTGGCCCATTCTGGCGAAGTGCTTATTTGAGGTGGTCCAAACTTTGGTATTTTTTAGTGCCAACCTTCGCCTTCAAAATACCCCAGACAGAGAAATCCAACGGATTTGCATCCGGAGAATTTGCAATCCATTGTGTCGAAGAAATGAAGTGTGGAACATTGTTTTTAAACCAATATTGGTTGACGCGCGCTTTGTGAGATGGTGCCGAGTCTTGTTGAAATGTCCACGGTCTCCGACTGAAATGAGTGTTTGCCCAGGTCTTCAATGCTGCCTCTAAGACATTTTCACGGTATACGATCGCATTAATTTTGACGCGACGGTCCAAAAATACGAGCGGAGAGCGACCATCGGCGGTTATGGCGGCCCAAACCATCACCATCGGTGCTCCCTGCTTTCTGGTGACCGTCCGAAGGTGTAAATTTTCGAAGGACCTCTCTTGCAAGTAAACTCGGTCATTCTGTTCGTTGAAATATAGTATTACCCGGTAACAAATGGCGACTCATCGGAAGAAACCAAATTCGGCAACTCACCACTTTCGTGCAAGCGTAGCAACTCCTTCGCTCTTTCGACTCTAACTTTTTTCTTTTGCGGTGTAAGATCGTGTACTTTTTGGAACTTAAATGCCTTGAGCCCAAGCTCATTTTTCAGTATGTGTTGCATCGCTGGAACGCGATGTTGAGCTCACGAGCCATTTTTCTTCCACTTCGACGCGGATTTCGCCCAATTCGAGCCTTCACTTTCCGAACCATTTCTGCCGATGTTGCTGTTTTTTTATGACCACCTCCATGGCGTTTTGCAACGCTGCCAGTATCACGGTAACGAGCTATGGTTCGAGACACAAAAGATTTATTCACGTTGAGGTGCTGGAGGGCTCTAACGATAGCTACTTGTGGTTTTCCAGCCAAATATAAAGCAACCACATTATCACGTTTGAATTCCATCGCGGATAAAAATTTTTCAACACAACTGAGACGCAAATCGTTTCAAAGGCTTATAAATAAAAAAAATTATCTGTCATGTGCCATGTGTTAAAATTTGAGCTCACTGCCATGAACGGTTTGGAAATTATAGCAGTTTGAAATTGGTTGCAGTTCGAGCCATTCTGGGTGTAGCTTAAAACTTTTAAACATTACAACTTCATCAATTATTTCTTTATTCTGGTGGACGGGTCCATTTCAGTTGGATTCCTCATCCTTATGTGAACACGCGTTGACGCCATTATTGTTTACAGCGGCTAGTCTCTTGGTTACTGCTCCAGCTGAAACAGCTGAACTTTGAACTGACATTTTGTAAGCATTGTTTTGATTTATGAGTTCATTCGTCAAATCGTGCATACCTGTAGGAATTGTTCCAATTACGAGGGTTGTCTGAAAAGTTTCCGACCGAACAATGATACAAGACAATTTTTCTCAAATTTTTTGTTTTATTTTTCTACATAGTCTCCTTGTAACTTACACACTTCTCCCAGCGATGTTCCCATCTCTCTAACCCGTCCAAATAGTACTTGGCGTTTTTCTCTGCAAAATAATTGTTCACGAAGGTGATTGCCTCCTCATTTGACGAAAATCTCTGTCCTCCGAGCGCAGTTTTTAGATGAGGGAACAAAAAGAAGTCACTTGGGGCTAGATCTGGTGAATAAGGCGGATGGTCAAGCAGTTCAAACCGTAATTCATGGATTTTCGCCATGGCAACCGCTGAGGTGTGAGACGGCGTGTTGTCTTGGTGAAATAGGATTTTCTTTTTCTGCAAATGTGGCCGTTTTTCCGCAATTTCTGCCTTCAGCTTGGCAAGTAATGATGCGTAGTATGCTCCTGTAATGGTTTTTCCTTTTTGAGGATAATCGATTAAGATAAATCCTTTACTATCCCAAAAACAGTCGCCATCACTTTCCCAGCCGAAAAAAGAGTTATTACTTTTTTTGGAGCCGGCTCGCCCTTTGCAGTCCACTGTTTTGACTGAATTTTTGTTTCGGGCGTATAATCGGCGCCAGAACTCGGATTTATTGCGCCTAAACTGCGCCAACAGAGCGTTGGAAATGTTCATTCGAACACGTTTTTGGTCCAAAGTAAGCAACGCGCGCACAGCTTTCTCTTGCCTAAATCTTGATTTAGTATATAACAAACACGTTCTTTGGACATTTTCATAACCTCTACTATCTCTCTCACTTTAATTCGGCGGTCGTCTAACACCATTTGGTGAACTTTAGCAATGTTACCGTCAGTGGTTGCAGTTTTTGGACGAACGTTCATCATCTCCCAAGCTCTTACGGCCACGTTTAAATTCAGCTGCCCAAAATTTCACTGTGGTAAATGATGGTGCAGAGTCCCCATACACAGAGTCCAACTAGCTCGATACTCAATTTTTTCCATTTTTACAAAAAACACTCACATCGACACACTCAAACGACTGTCAACTAAAAACTGCGCATCCAAAATGACTGAAAACCCTCGTAAGTCTTTCAAAGCATGAAGACCATTTGTATTGCCAAGTGAATATTCCATCTTGAACATATTGTCTCTTAGGACGGTTTTCAGCTTTGGGTTTTCTTCTCGAATAGCTTTCATTATTACTGCGAGCTTGGCTCTTAGTCGACGCTCATTATGCGGATGTTGGTCTTCTTCAGTTTCGTAGTATTGCGAAGAATATTCAGGGCGGAGTCTCGATTTTTCTCATTTTGACGATAATTGTCGCAGTTTTCGGGTGACGACTGAGCACACTGCAAGCTGTTTCTATATCGTTTATCGTCGAAGTAGAATCTTTAAGTAACATAGATCGGCACAGATGGAATTTGCCTTCTCGTTTATGTCGATATTTTTTCCTGCTGGCAGGTGCACAATGAGGTTAGATTCAATACTTTTCTGTAAGAGTTTGTCCAGCGTGTTTTCTAGGTATCTGTTTCGTGCTTTTCTTTTAGACATGCAATTTCAGAGACAAGCAATTGAAAGTCTGATTTCGGCGCTAAGTCCTTCGCAAGGTCTTTGTTTTTCTCATCCAATATTTGTTTAAACTGCTCAATGCTTATGCCGGTTATGTTGTCGTTTGGCATTTCAGCGTTGTTGTGTTCTGGGTATATTTCCAGTAGGCCTCTTTTACTCATTTGTTGAGGTTAACTTTTACGCCTACTTTTCAACTGACGATGTATCTGTCTTATATGCTACAACTTTCTCAGATTTTAATTTCTCTGGGTAATGAAACATCTGACGGTTCAGCTGATACCAAGCTTTTAAATATATATCTATTATCTTTTTTATTATCACACTTTTTATCTAGGAGTTCTTTTTGACAGATCAATCAAATGTCAGCTACAATATACCATATACCACCACACAGCAAATACTGGGTCAACATTTTAAAACTGTCGACCGGCGCCAAAGTTAATTATATAAAAATATATGTATACTCGTACATGGAAGAAATAAAGATTTATCTTATCCGAAATAGTAAAAAGATTTACCAGACATGTGCGTTATTGTTTGTAGACAATTTTAACCCATTAGTGCCCAGAGCGTTTTCTTTTGCGTAAATAGATAAAAATTTCAAAATGACCTTAATTCTTGCTGCAAACATTAATTTTGTTTTCAATTTTTTAAAAGTTATCATACCCTCCTCGACTTCACCTGTTGCATATATGCAATACCACCATTTTTTTCCTCGAGCACCTATCCTGTAGTTATTGATAGTCTGGTCCATACGATCAGTACCTCCCATACATTGATTATATTTTGCAATGGAATTTGGTCGTGGCACTGAAATACGCTGACGTTGTATTCTAGAATATCGTTGTACCTTTCCTATAGGATTTTTGCCAAATAGAGTTGAAGCTATAGCAACAACAGAGTTGTCAATCCATTTTGTAATTATAATATTACTATCGCTTATTTTACTGCTGACTACAAAACCTCTAACCTCTTTCTTAAACTCTTTTTTCAATGGCAAAGGACACGATTTTGGTATCATATTTTCCCGAATAGTACCGCTACCGTGATAGCCACTCTGACGGAGCCCTATAAGAGCGCTAACTGAAGTAAATAAAATATCAAAATAAAAGCAAAATGGTAATCTTTTCACATTTTCATCAAATTGTTCAATCATGTCGAATAGAGGTGAAATATTTTTGCCGTAATTAGACTGATAAGGTTTGTTTAAGCGAGGATTATTTCCTTGATACATCTCAAAATTTACAAGGTAACCTAAAGGTGTATACAAGCACCACATTTTAAATCCAAATCCGACGACATTCATGTCGTCCAAAATATTGTATCATGGATTCATCGTACGATAAGTCTTGCTCTGGACAAAAGTTTTTTTAAAAATCTATCTTTCAAAGCATCAGTCAATGGTCGCAACTTTCAAATACTGTCCTCTAAATTTTGTTTTGAATTATCTGTGAAGTGTAGATAGCGGAATATTACATCAAAGCGATTTCTTCTCATAGCATTTGAAACTAATTCATTTTTGAAATCAGCCTCATTTGACCAATAACTACGTTTTGACGGTGTAAAATTGTAGCCCGTTATAACTAGAATTGCAATACAGACACGAATCTCACCAGCGGTTATGTTAGAATTTGCCTTTCCACAATAAACAGTTTAACTATTACTTTCGTTAACGAGTAATGTTATACGATATACGTCATCAAAAAACTTTTGGAAAATTTCATGTGGTTGTAATTGACTAAATTCTTTATAGTTAGGCACGGGAAAAGGAGGTTTTTCTTCCTTTGAACAGACTTTTTTGAAAGTTTTTTTGATGAAGTAGAAAGGCTTTTTCGTTTTTCCATTTTTTTTTTTGGTGAAATGACTGTCTTTATGGATGTTAATGAGTGTGCTTGAGAATCCTGTACAAGCGGTGCATTGTGTTGGATTCCTGGATCAATATCAGCGATATCCCGTGAAGATTTAAGTTGAATGCAGTATGGAGCAAGAAGGCTTGATTTTGGTAAGTTATGAAGCATTCCACCGCCGTCTTCATTACCAGAATCTTCTTCGGAATTAATATTCTCAGGTGCAGGCGGCTGAATATAAAACTTCTCAATTTCACAATCATCTTCTTCGTCAGATTGCAAAGACTCCAGAAAATTAATTGTATCTTCGGTAGTACGAAAACTAAATTACACAAAAAAAAGTATTGGGTATATAACTTTCTTTTGCGTTTGAGGTTGTCGTAATGGACCCATTTTTCATCACCAGTAACAATCCGATGCAAAAATGACTTCCTTTTATGGCGCTCCAGCAGCATTTCGGACATGCAAAACCGCCTCGGCTTGAGTTCATGTGGAACCCAATTTCCTTGCTTTTGAATATATCCAGCTGCTTTTAAACGTTTTGAAATGGCTGCTTGAGTGACACCCAAAGATTCTGCGAGCTCTTCTTGTGTTTGGCAACAATCTTCATAGAGTAATGCTTCCAGTTCTTCATCTTCAAACTTTTTTGGCTGCCTAGGACGTTCATCGTCTTATAAGCCAAAATCACCACTTTTAAATCGTGCAAACCACTTTTGGCACGTTCGCTCAGCTAGCGCATGTTCACCATAAACTTCCACCAAAATACGATGACTTTCGGCAGCAGTTTTCTTCGTGTTAAAGTAATGAAGAAGAACTCCCCGCAAAAACACTTTTTCAGGCACAAAGTTCGACATATTTGAGTGAAAAAAAATTATTGTTGTTTACGCTTCAAATGAATGACATATACTGAAATGAAGTACAATGACAGTAGCTTTTCAACGCATGTTCCAATGGAATAATAACAAAACAAGTTACGCCATCTCTTAGCAAAACGCACGAATTAAGTTATAGACCCATATAGAATAGGCCAGTGTTGCATTTATGCATTTTTGCAACACTCACATTTGGTTGAAATTTATTTCAAAATTTAATGAAATATTACACAGAATGGAGATTCATTATGAAAAGCAATCAATATACAATAACTGTACTAAATAACTCGCCGCTGTGAAACAAAGTAAAGAAATTATTGAAATACTTACTATTCGCGTCTCGATATGTTTACTTTTTTTTTACCACAAGGACACAGATGTTCAATAAGCGACTTATCATTCCGAACACTCGCACAAAACTAACTTCTTATCTCTTTATTTTTGATCGCTACAGATGTTACTAGTCACAGAAACTGGTTTTACACGTTTCACTCCTAGAACAGGATCAAAATCCTTTATCAAAGTTTACGAATGTAGCGTTGCACATACGCAACAGTGGTCATTAATGGGTTAATTGCATGGAGCTGAGTTGCGAATAAAGTAAAGTAAAAGGTTGAATACAGATGTAGCACTGAACGGCGGACGAAGGCGTTCATAAGAAACGGAAAAAAATCAACATGAGTTCCTTTGACATTTCTGTGAGCCCTGTATCCCTTGTCGCCTCGGCGATAATCCTGACTGCCATTTTTATCCATTCAGTCAATGTGGTTAGGGTATTAGACGTGATTTAGCTTTTTATTCGCCCTCCTTGCAATTGGACTGTATATAATATCTCGAAGTTGTCCAATATCTGTTCTGCTGAGATGTCTATGATTGTCTATTACGCAACCCTATATACTCGTATCATAACTGGCGAGGTTAGTGTTTCACATCTTGCACTTTCTTTTCCGAATTAGGAGTTTCCATTTCATCCGTTATTAGCAACTCCACTAGCCTCTCATTTATGTCATTGGTACCAAGAAGAAAGGCTCATTAACGCAGCCAAAGTCTGCTCCAGAACAAGGTTAATGAAATCACATGACACTACATCTTTCTGAGAGCCGGCATCTTCTCAAAATGCACATTGCATCTTCTTATTGTCATCAATTTCAAAATTAATGAGAGATGATGAGTTTCAATATAAAATCCGCTAACTTTTCCGAAGTTGGTGTAGCTGCTTGGCCGGAAGCTACATTGGTAGGGAAGCTTGAGAGGTTCATACTACAATATGTGTTGGATAAGACATTGCTCGGCGATAATTTGCTTCGACTGGCTCTTACACGAGATAATATCAACGTTGATCTATTAAATGAGGCATACGAGTAGTACATACCGTGCTGGACAAATAAAAGTTATCATCTCCAAATTTTTAAAATTATAAATCGGTTAAACTGCTAGAAATTGCTTTCATAAATTATTAATGAATAATCCTTAGATAGAAATTTTTTATTCAGTCAGTTTTTACGGTAATATTTTTAGCGTAGTACAGTAATGTATTAGTGTTATGCAAAAAACGAAATTTAAAGATAAACAGTTAAAGCAATTTACTTTTGCTTGAGTTTTTTTTTATCTGAAGTATCTAAGAGGATAATAAAAACGAATTGAATTCTGAGTGGAATAGAATTTATTAAACTCCTCGATACTGATTTGGTCTTTAAAATTATCCAGCACTTCTCAA
This sequence comes from Volucella zonaria, assembly GCA_963966105.1. Lineage (NCBI taxonomy): Eukaryota > Metazoa > Arthropoda > Insecta > Diptera > Syrphidae > Volucella > Volucella zonaria. The sequence continues at coordinate 233,212,113 of OZ014530.1, read as the reverse complement.
TCGAGTTCAAATCGGCGCTGTTCCCAGGCCTGTATAGTTTTTTAACCCAATACCTGTTACAAAATTATTCACCTAATATCACATAAGGTACAGAATTATGGATTAATGACGCCATTTAGTTTCTAATGTTCCATAGATTTTTGTAAGGAAGGAACTTACGTTTTTAGCTCGATGGCAAAGTGTAGAGGCATCTTAAAACATAGGATCAGTTGTTACTGGAAATAGAGCATCTATGGAAGCCACCAGGTGGTCACTTATGATGTTTAAGTAGCTGCCTGGGTTCGATAAACCGGTGTAAAACATTAATTTTTCGTCAGTGAAGATAAGAACTTTCCAATAATTTTCGGTTCAATTTTGATAAGTTCCGCTAAATTCTAACCTTACGGCCTTCATTTTTGATAATAACTGACACCGGGAAAAAACTGATCAGCCTTCTACTGACTGTACGTGTTTTTTTTTTTCAAAAATAACTCCGAATTCACTCCTTTGGCCGATTTTCTTCGGTTAGCGTACGATATTCGTTTTAAAATTCAGTCTTACCTTTGAGTCCTATTTTTAACTAAACCTAAGCCAGTTTTTCTGGCTGACACGTCTCATACATGTAAATTTTTTTAGGAATTTTAATATGGTCATATGGCTGCATCCAATTCGCTTAGAAACAGCCCGGGTTGAAACACTCAGTGAACACTTTTGACCACTAGAAAGTTGTTTGCCCATTTTAACTACACTGCACTAAAAGCGAAACTGAACTGAACTAAACCAAAATATAACTGTTTTTTAACCGTTACATATCTTTCCATAGGCATTTATGCAAATGAAGACCATTGAAAGGACAAATCAGGTCCGCTGGACACTTTGTTGTGTCCACTGCGGTATACTCGTAGAACAGACAATCTTGTCATATCACATGGTTTCACGCATTTTTTCACATTTTGTTGATGATTCAACGCATGCAAACATCAATTCCGAGTTTTAACAGGTCATCAGAGAAACTAATAAATCCTACATCTTTGTTATTGAATATCCTCGTCCTACCCTTCTATGTTTGGGACAGGGATTGGTTCTTTATTAACAGGACGTGGGTTACATTCTTGCCCTATCAGTCTTTACCCATCATGTATGTATATTCGTCTAACAACCCTTTTGCAGCTGCTGGAAAAATAAGCTCTATTCAATGAGCTTCGGTAAATAAATTGCCTGCATTCATCATGTTAAAACCTCTTCGAAAATTTTTCCGATCGCGGACATTTTCATCATCCTCCAGTTGGGAAGCTGTGCAGATCGTATTATTTTCTCTTGCTATAGCCCAACTTTTATTTAGTTTTCCGCTTTGCGCTCCAAAAGCTGTGTGCCCACTTATTATCACATTTCAGGTTCCTTTTCGCGGGCGCTTGATATCCTACACAGGCCAAAGCATCTGCTCTGCCAGAAAAAAACTTTCATTCTCTCGTCGTTCGAGGTCGGCAAAAAAATTCGTAGGTTTCCTCTCACTGTGCATAAAATAACAAGGCGAACAATACAGTGAACGAGCGAGCATAGCCTTGTTTACACCACACTTTTTATATATGTACGAGTATGTAGCCTCTCTTTACGCTTATTGATTCGATGCATGTTCAACCCGATAATCCCTTTAAGCTACTAGTTTCGTTGTGGTAATCGAGAGTGTTGTCCTGATTGGATATGGCTCTGGGTATATCTTGCAAGTGTATTATACAGCATTGTTTACAGAATTTTGTCTTTGCGATATTCGGGATATCCGCAACAGTACTCTAACTATGGTTCGAGTTCAATATTCGTCCGAGTGAATATTTCATCCCCCCGAACGTTCGGACATCCATGGCATTGAAGGAGTGGCAATATTTGGATATATGAATATTAAGATAAGGAAGATTCGTAGTGTTTCGCTTCGTTTACCCAACGGCTATTAGTCTGAATCCATCATCGAAGGTGCTATCCTGTAGGCTGTATTTTTAACAATACTACCAAAGATGCCCTCCCTTCCTGGCTATGCGCTATACCTAAAACAATGCTCGTATATTCTGTCCAGACGCTACTAAAGTCATCTTTTATGTTGTGACTTCTTCTGTAGGGGAATGCGCGCATATTAGACTTATGTTGGAAAACTTAGCCTTGATTTGCTGAATCGCTGACATGTCGAAAACTCATGACTTCTTGCTCAAGTCTATCTCCAATGACAGATCCGCATCCAAATAACACCGAGGGAGTATTGTTATATTTCTTTTCAACTCCATTATAAAATTAACGCAAAATTTATAGGCGGCACCATACGAGGATGGATGTATCAATAGATGACTTGGACGTGTAAATACGACTTACTGTCTTTACTCACTTTGGGTGGCACTACAATCCGAAGTGGACCTGGGCAACCAGAGAGAGCTCTCTATTTACTATTTAGCGCGATCTTACGATAATTTCCTCCAGTTGCGCACATTAAGTTGGCCCCTTCGAGGTCTTCGTTCAACGCATTGTCGCTCCGGAATATATTCGAAAATACTTCGCACGTAAACTGTTGTGCTCATTCGCTCAACGTGTCCAAATTATAGATAAATTCCAGCCCATTTGACTAGGTCAATGACGCTGTAAAAAAAATAAAAAAAATCATTTGTACAACAAAACACAGTGTCAACAATCAAAATCTTCCACGGATACCTTCCCACGTTTGAGCCCGCGCATGTACCTGCTAGCAACGGGTGTCAGGTGTATTATTGGAATAGAGGAATTGTTTTCACGTGTGAATGTGAACTTTTTCGGTGTCAACTGGCATAACACCTACAACAATTTGGTTTGGTAAACCAACTTTTGAATTTTTACTTCACAGCTCTCCTTAGTATCGTTGGTGTTTGTATTTTTTTATGTTTGTGAATTATAATGGCTTGGAAATTTAGAGTGGATGTTGAAAATACACGCGGGATAAGAAGTAATCACTTCTATGCGTACCTCCACGTCTGTAAAATCAGGCCAGCTGTTTTGGCACTTGGTGAAACACAGGTAGATCCCCGCCCACACCGCTCATATCACTCAGATCTGGAGCTACCTGGCTACAATCTAGTGCCAATATTCCTTTCTAACCGCAGTCTCGCCATTTACATGCATTGTGATGTATTTCACTAAACTCCACCACAATGCCATCCGTGTTCCAATCCGGAATTCCATTTCATATGGTTAAAATTCAATCGCCATAAGCAAATTATCCGCTACAGAAGCCCCAAACCGCAATTCGACCTTTAACAAAGAATTGTATCCCTGTATCCTCATACTAACATCGTTATTACGGGCGATTTCAATATACACAATTCTGGTTGGTGTTAAAAATCTGGACAGCCAACACCCGAAGGACAGTGTGTTGAGATAACAACAGAACATGACCCAGCTTGTAAATGAGCCCACGGGAATACCAGACGTTGATAGTCATACCGCCAACACCCTGGATTTTTTTTTTAACTTCTAACCCTGATAAATGTAAAGTCGATGTGCTATTCCCTCCAGGCTGTGTCACAACAATTTCTTTTGTTCCACAAGGCTTTGTTTACATTTTTTAAAGCACGATTCTATTCAGACTAAGATTTCTAAAGACTGCACACGCACTTATTTCGAAACTCACAGATTTTTTCCCCACATTTGAACTTAAAACGTATTCGAAAACAACAATTACTTTCCACACGAATTTGCTCCCATCAACGAGCTGTCAGAAATTAATCTCCGAACTTGAGTACAAAAAATATCCGCCAGAAGTATCGTTCCTAGTCGCAATTGGCAAGAGTATGTTACTTAAAGACCTCAATTGAATATATACCATACAAATCCAGTGGTCCAGATGGAATATCTCCCCTTCTTATGTAGAGGTGTCTTCCACGTTGGCAAAACAACTGCGCAAGTTTTTTCATCAATCCTACTCTTTAGGACTGTTTCTGAGCAAATGGAAAAGAGAACTCGTCCAAAAAATTGGATTCACTCGAAATGACTGCCTTTTGCGTTAACACAAGCTTCCAAACGGTGTGATCATTGGGTTATAGCGGCACGTACGCTTTCCATGGAGAGCGTACACGCTGTTCTGGATAATGCTGTTTTAAGGCTTTTCAAATTTCTGCAATTCTGACCACAAACCATAATCCAGTGGATTCAGATCTGGACTCCCCGACGGCCTATCTTCTGCTGCTATAAAACCAGGAATATTGACTCTGAACCACTCCTGCGTGGTTTTCGCTTTGCACGCTGGAGCAGAGTCCTGTTGGAAGATCCATCTGTATCCATTGAAAAGGGTATTGATCAAGCCCTTCACAACACCCTCTAGCACATCTTCTCGGTAAACCTTTACACCAGTTTTTACCCCTTTTTCACAGAAATGGAGGGATGTGACACCATGGTGAGAGACCTCTCACCAAACCATTACGGAAGCGGGATGATGTCCACGTTGCACCCTTGGAACAACTTTTTTCGCTTCCTTAGATGAAGTGGCATAAATTTTGTAATTTTGTTTGTTGAAAACTTCTTCCACGATAAAAATTTTGTCATCCGTAAAGAGAACGTTTTCATACCGCGTGCCATTGCGGACCATTGTCCGCGTGCCATTGCAAAAGTCGCTTGCATCTTTCCAGCCTAATTTTGTTTAGTTGAGGAGTTAGAAGATGACCCGTGGGCCGAAGATAGGCTTTCATATGCAGATCATCCCGAATCAGCCTAGACATGGATCTGGTTGATATATCCAATTCCTTGGACATGATCTTCTGCTTCTTAAAGGGATTTCTCCGCATTTGTTCACGCACTCTCTTTACTACCGTATTCGTACGGCGACGCACGGGCGACCACTTCTTGGCCTGTCCTCTACTCCAGACAATTCGCAGAAGCGAGCAATAGCCCGATAAACGCATATTCTCGATATTCCGAGTGGTTTTAGCAACGCTATTACCGCGATTTGATTCTCTTTAACGCCCCCCTCCATGTTAATAGTTTGAAAACTTAAACCAAAATGGCTCGTATTCTTCACTGATCAGTGCATGTGTTCTGAAAAAAAGGTAAAAGTTCTATTCCCGCAAGAAGTTTTGAACGATAAGCGCTGGAAATTGTGTAACAGAACTTTTGGCTGGACTAGGTAAAATCTCGTGAGATGAATGATTGCCTAAAATATAACAACAAGTCAATTTACACTTTAGTCTTCCCATTACATGTTGGATGCCACCCATGCGAAATAACCACTGAGCTCAAAGACCTTTCTCTCTGCTCCGGCATTTTAAGAGTGTTAAGTTCTTAAAAAAAAACTTACTAGTACGCCCCTTCTTTCCAAGATCAAAGAAACGCTGAAAAGCCATTAGCTCATGAAATATCTCGAAACATAAAAACTTCTTAGTGACCGGCAGTCTGGTTTTCGTAGCAACAGGTCCACTGGTGATCTGATGGCATGACTCACCGAAAAGTGGAACCAAAGCGTACTTCAGTCTGGCGAAAGCAAGACACCTACAATAGTTGTACTTGATATTTCTAAGACATTTAACAGGCCCCTCTGTCGAAAATTGTGTATTTGGGATCGACGAATCTCTTGTTCAATGGATTAGAAATTACCTTTCGGAACGTTCAATTCAAGTTGTCTTGGATGGTTTCAAGTGTGATATCCACAAAATAAATGCTGGTATGCCCCAGGGATCCGTTCTATCTCCTACACTCTTTTTAATCGTCATCAATGATCTCTTGTCTGCCAATTCTAGTCCAATATATTCCTTTGCTTATTCATATTCGTTCCCGGACTCACGTACATCCTCTTTGGCTGTAGAATGGGAGCGGCAGCGTATGTTAACCTGATTAAATTCTGATATTACCTTCATAACTAATTCGGAACGACTGACAACGTAGAATTTAATGCTTCCAAAACACAATGCTGTCTGATATGTATTTTTAAAGCGAAATTTACATACTCAGCCATTATCCATAGGCCCTGGCATCGTGCATGGTCGTGGCTCAAGTGGTAGTGGACTGGCTTCCAAATCGGAAGGTTCGGTGTTCGAATCCCAGCTTCGCCTGAAAGACATATCCATTTTTTCAGTTAACGAAAATCAAGTAAGATGAGTAGTTGACTAGAAATCAACATCAAGTCAATTTCCACTAAGAATTTAGTCTCTCCATTAAATATTGGATGCCACCCATGGAGCGAAATAACCACTGACCTCAAATATCTTTCTTTCTCTCTCCATCCCATTTTCCAAAAGTGTTATCATATCCACTTGAGTGTTAAGTTCTTTTAAAAAAAAAAAAAAAAAAAAATCTATCTATTCTCCGTGTGTGCGTCACTACCAACCTAATTGCTTTAAAAAGTAGGCACATGGTGATTATTTATGGAACACAATATCTTCCGCCTCGACTCTGTTTCCAGATCCTCGACCTTTTCTCGAAATTATATACTCTTTCATATAATTGGGGTTCTATCTCGGCGATGGTAGCTTTTAATGTTCGCTTTCAGAGTTGGAATTGTTTGCGGATAGTTGGCGTATACCTTACTTTTAACATAGCCCCACAGAAAGAAGTCTAACGGTGTTAAGTCACGCGATCTTGGCCACCAATGGTCGTCCCCGAAATCCGAAATTGCGCGGCCAGGAAACTTCATGCGCAATAACTCGATTGTTTCGGGACTTGTATAGCACGTAACACCATCCTGTTGGAAGTAGAGTGGTCCACATCCATAACTTCAAACTCCGGCCACAAAAACTTGTTTATCATGTCTCGGTAGCGCGCTCTAATGATCGTAATGGCTTTTCCGGTCTCATTTTTGAAAAAGTACGGCCCTGTAATATTTGTGGTCCATACACCGCACCAAACAGTTACTCTTTTTTCGGTGGATTAGCACCTCCTGAATCAGTCGTGGATTTTCGGTGCCCCAAATGCGGCAATTTTGCTTATTATCCTAGCCGTGGATATATACATATATTGTATATACGAGGGCGGGTCAATAAGTCCAATTCTTTTTGAATTTCTGACCTCTTTACTGAAACAGCAACACTGCTTCTGTCAACAGGCATCTGTCAGTTGACTCCTGTCAAAATTTAAACTTGCTGCGTCAGTTAGTTTGTGTTTGACAGCTATTTTTATCAGACTACTCACTAATTTGAGGAGAAAATGGAAAAAAGTGAATTTCGTGTGCTTATTAAGCATTATTTCTTGCGAAAAAAAACCATTACCGAGACCAAGGCTAAGCTTGATAAATACTATGGGGACTCTGCACCATCGATTTCAATGGTAAAAAAGTGGTTTACTGAATTTCGTGTGGCCGTACAAGCACTGAAGATGCCGAACCTCCTGGACGCCCAGTTGAGGTCTCTACACCCGAAACAATCGAAAAAATTCACGATATGGTGTTGGCCGACCGAAGATTGAAAGTGCGAGAGATTGTGGAAGCCGTAGGGATCTCGCATGGCTCAGTGGTTTCAATTTTGAATGATCACTTGGGCATGAGAAAGCTTTCCGCAAGATGGGTGCCACGTTTGCTCACAGTCGACCACAAACGCAATCGTGTAACAACTTCACAGGAAGGTTTGGCGTTGTTTAATCGCAATATGGAGGAGTTTTTGCGCCGTTTTGTAACCGTGGACGAAACATGGATCCATCACAACACACCAGAGAACAAACAACAGTCAAAACAGTGGGTTTCTAAGGGTGAATCGGCGCCAAAGAAGGCCAAGGTTATGGCGACTGTTTTTTGGGATGCACGCGGGATAATCCACATTGACTACCTTCAAAAGGGAAGAACAATCAATGGGGAATATTATGCCAACTTATTGGACCGATTCAATGACGATTTGAAAAAAAAACGACCTCATTTGGCCAAGAAAAAAGTTCTTTTCCACCAAGACAATGCAAGGGTGCACACATGTGCAGTTGCCATGGCAAAAATCCATGAATTGGGCTATGAATTGCTCCCTCATCCACCCTATTCTCCAGATTTGGCTCCGAGCGACTACTTCTTGTTCCCAAACCTGAAGAAATGGCTTGGTGGAAAAAGATTTGACTCCAATGATGAAGTCATCTCGCAAACAAAGGCCTATTTTGAGGAGCTCGACAAATCATTTTTTTTGGAAGGGATAAAAAAATTGGAGAAGCGTTGGACAAAGTGTATAGAGCTCAAGGGAGACTACGTTGAAAAATAAAATTATTTTTTTGATCAAAAAATCTGTGTTTTAATCCAAAAGTCACGGACTTTTTGACCCGCCCTCGTATTTGTGGAATGGGCCTTGAAAACACGATGTTCTTGCAAAAATCAATGTTAGCATGCATGTTTTCCAGGACCCGAGAACGTACGGCGCTGCTGTTGGTCGGTCGGCTTCAGTTCTTGTGTTAATTGGATCTTGTAGGCATGGTGAAACAAATCGTTTGTTAAAATTCGGTCCAGCTATGGAAAGGTCTAGATCTTGCGAACGGTAACGAATGGAGGTGTTTGGGTCGTTTTCGATACTTTCCTTCACTGCGGCGATATTTTCCATTGAACGTCCGGAGCGAAAACGTTTCGGGGTCATCAGTTTTTTTAATTGGAAGTTTTTAATTATGTTGCGCACACACGCAAGGCACATTTGGCACGAATTGAACGTGAATTTTCGTAACACGCTGTGTCTACGAGACATAATTTTTTTTTGATAGAACTTCATTTGAGGTCATGTTATTGTCATCCCTTCTTAGCTTAAAGAGTTCGTAAGTAGCTCTCTTCCTTCTTTACAGCGCCGCCTTATATAGTATATCTCTGCGTCTAAGAAGGGGTTTAGTTGTAATGATCGGGTGAAATGCTCGCATGTGTAGGGTAGCGGGGTTGAATTGCGGGCTATCAGCTAGTTTGTAGTGGTAGAGTAAGTACGTCAGATGCGGCGTCTCTAATGGCTTGCCGACAGCGACGCTACTGATTTTCGGCCCTTTACTAGGTGGGGTGAAAAGTAACCTCCTTGACTGCCAGAATGCGCTGCTACTGCAAAAAAGGTTATGGTGCCTTGAAGTCCGTTCATATTTAGGCAGATATGCCAAATTTCAGTGCGATACTGTCTTTAGTTTTGTTTTGACAGCTGATTGTTGTTGATGTGTTTGGCATCATGTTGAGTATGCACAAAAACGATTTTCGTTCTCTCATAAAACATTATTTTTTGAGAGGCAAAACGGCGAAGGAAACAAAAGAAAAGTTGGATAAATATTATGGGGCTAATGCTCCGTCAGATTACACCGTCAAATATTGGTTTCGAGAGTTTCGTGGTGACTGCAACTCCACTGTCGATCAAGCCCGCAGCGGCAGGCCCTCCGATGCTGACCGGAAAGTGAAGGTGTGCGAGCTAGCAGATACCACAAAGATTAGTACAGAGCGCACACGTGTATTTTGGGCAATATTCTGTATATGAAAAAGTTATCCTGCCGCTGGGTGCCGCGCATGCTCACTCCTGACCAAAAACACGAAGGCGAGAGCACTTCGAAAGAGTGTTTGGACTTGCTGATGCGAAATCGGGCGGACTTTTGGCGTCGATTGGTAACTGGATTTTGATCCATCGGACTATTATCTCTTCCCAAACCTCAAAAGATGGCTCATCAATAAAAAATTCAGCTCACGCGAGGAAATCATCGACGCCACGGAGGAGTATTTTGCAGACCTTCCGGAAAATTACTTTTCGGACGTATGTATCAAATTAAATGGGGGCTACGAGTATATTGAATAAAATAAAAAAACATTTAAAAAAAAAAATTTATTTTCATTCACCCCATCTAGTATACTGACATCAGAGGATTTCTCGAATTGTTTTGGAAAATTCAATCAGAAAAGGATTTATCAGTCCAGTCTTTTGCGATTCTTCATTGCCCATTCGACGCCAAATTTCTTCATAAAAGTTGTTTGGTGTCCTGACCTTCGGGATATTTCGATTCGCATTGGCTAAGTATAACAACGTAATTTTTTGAATTGGTGTTGGGTCCTTGAAATCGGATACCGAATTTACTAGGTTCCTTTATGGATGTTGAGATGTGGGAAGCCTACTAGGTATGATGGCAAAAGAATGGAAGAGAATGAGCTGATGTAAGGTTAAATCCGAATACTACGTCGCTCAGCCATTGTTGACGCTCAATGGGTGTTAAAGGGAAACAAGATTTCGGCAGTAAGTGTTGTATATGTGTGTACTTATTACCATAGTCACACCAAGCATTCCTATAAAGCCAGAAAAGTCACCTTATAATTTGCTGTGTCGAGCTGCAAGTAGTCTGTGCCAATGTCTTGTCAATATTATTGAATGTGATCCGGTGTATGGAAGATGTTCACTTTCAGTGTACATCCGTATGACGTAATTTAAAATTTTTTTTTACTTGAATGATTACCTTCATCTGTCGACGTCATCAGATGAAGAAGATATCGGGTAATAACGGATTGGTCACGGTGGCTTCAACTAGCAGTCAAATGCTAACTATTTCACATAATTAAGCCGCTCCATATGAACTATAGTACATACTCGTACACAAGTGATTGGCAACAGAAAAATTCCAAGCACTAGCCCAATAAACGGCACCACTAAAACCTTATCGAAAGACTACTTTTCGATGCCACTGTTTATATCTTGTTTCACACAACTAAACTGCTTTAATGTTTATCATGATGACTTGACAGAAATGAGTATTTTATTTTTTATTTCAATAATCACGCTTCCACCAGCCTTAACACAGCGATGAGAATGTTGACGTTTGGTTTTTTTTTTTTTTTTTTTTTTTTTTTTTTTTTTTTTTTTTTTTTTTTTTATATAAATATTTAGCACCATCACGTCGGCATCGGAGTCGAGCTACAAATGAGGGGAATGAGTATTTTATATTGGTTCAAGATACAAAAAAAAATGCTCGATTGTAACAAAATCGGAATTCGGGTAAATGGATTTACACGCCGCAGTATGGTGCAAAGTCATACTAGCACGAACACCACGACGCTAATCATTTGGCGTCGTTCCAAAGGTGTAGACCCGTAGACCCCTTGTCGGCTGGGCTTGAGAAATTCTCTTGGGCTGGTATTCACATTTTAGACTCTATCTGGGGGCGGAGAAGTACGGTCTTATCGCACCAGTCGGTCGTTGCAATCGGTTTATCGGCTTAGATACTAAGTCAAGATATTGAGATATATTTTATTTTGCATTTATTTATTTTTTACCATTTGATTGGCTTGGCCCAAATAAGGAGATTTATCATATGTTCGCCTTTGACAGGTGAAGGCCAACGGACGCGTGTTTATTGTGTGATTGCTAATTAAGCTAAATATTTGATTAGAAGCAGATCATATTGAGAGTTTAATCCAAGATTCGGGGATAATGTTAAGTGACACGCACATACATGACGGTATGGTGAATGCACCCGTGAAAGGTGAGTGAATCGGCAGAAATTGGCCCCTTTTTCAAATGTGATTGTGTCTACAATACAAATCTTTATGTATATGCATACATACGAATACATTTGGATTTGGTATCTCGGTTGTGTGTGATAAAATGCACACTGTGTATTGTATCTGTGTGTGAATTGTGTAATATTTTTTTTTTTTTTTATTTGCTTACGACTCGGAACACTTCGATAGTCAGCACTTGCCTCAGGCATATGCTAACTCCTACACAAATGGTCTAGGTAATGTTCGTCGGTTGTAGGGGTTGTAGGGTTAGGTTGTGGGCTATCTATCAGCAGTCAGCGCGCTCTCACTCGGCTGATTTGTAGTGGAAACTCTGAGCAATGTACGAGTAAACTAAAGGCAATTAATTTCCAACGAAAAATTTAAGCTACAAGTATCTTTACGCTGTTGATTGAGATCTGGGGGACAGACTTGCCTCCGAGCTGTTTAATTTTTTTTTTTTTTTTTTTTTTTTTTTTTTTTTGTGGCATGCGGTTTTGATAAGCTGAATTGGTTTGTCATCGGTTGTGTTGGATTTTTCCAACCAGCAAAATTCGCAATGTAACGCTCACTGGTACAAAAGATTAATCGTGCAACAGAAGCAATGCACCATTACCATTGCAGATGTTCACTTAAGGTTCGAGTGATCGGTACTACGAATTGTACTACTAGGCAGAGTCTGATTTATTTCTAAGCATTTAGATTCAATATCTTTGGAAAGTGAATGAATTTTTGTTTCCATTGGTACGTTAATAGACAAATTTGTTGTTCTTTTTGTTTTTATTTTTTTATTTTATTCACTTATCATTTGTGATAATAGATTCTCCGAAAATAAAAGTAATTAGGAGTACTATGGTGATATGAAGTTTGTTTGTAAATAAACATTGTTTCGGCGTGCCTAGTTGGAGGTGAACTACGAGTATGTCGAGTCGGTTTTTATTATTATTTTGTTCCGTTTTTTTTCTTCTGTTGAATTGTTTAAATCACAAACCATATAAAACCGGTTGGTCTAGAATCTAGATGAATGTACAAGTGTTTTTAGAGTTCTCGGACGAGGAAGTGTACGAAATATGTGATGGACGAAAGATAAACATGAGAAATGGATAACAACGGTAGTGAGTGGTTGATTATTATAGGTGAACCTAAATTAGAGTGAATTAAACGATTTCCTGATTATTATTTGTGTCTGCTTTTTATGTTTGTAACCCAGTACGTGAACTAGCTGCAGCAAGCTAAAACCATTAGTCATTCGATGAAAATCCATTCAGAAATTGTTCTACTGCAACTATGACTAAGTTATTCTAATCGGAACGGTTATGTGAATACTTAACAATTTTTGAAAAAGATACTAGACGTCTATCAACACCTTAAGTAAGCTATAACATTTAAGAAACTACATATTTCAAGATAGTTTACAACTAGTTTTTTTTTTAATCCCTAGAAGAGTGCTGAACTCAGCAGCCTTGAATGCAACAGTAGAAAAAACTTTAAAAAAAACTAAATAAACGAGGATACCTTTGAACTAGGAGATCTACAAACAGATCTTAATTCTCTTTTGAACCGACTACTTACTTCTTTAGATAACCCTACAATGCGAGGTTCACATTAGCCTAAACCAATGAACCCCTTCAATTATCGCGGTCTTCGCCAACGACTTTCGCTTGTAGAAGGGCGAGGTGTTTTTTTTTTTCTTTGAGTACGATGTCTATTCGCTGTACCTATGTATAGCCTGGCCATTTCATGCGACTGATGCATACTTTTCCAACTAGGTTAATGCCGATGTATAGCTCGTACAGTTCGATGTATGTATATACTGTCCTCCAAAGCCCATCCAGGCAAAAATCGCCTGTAGGAATATCATCATATCATATCTAGCGTCTATGCGTCTGCGCCATAGAACAGAAGTGGATGTATGTTTTATAGAGTCTCCTTGATTCTTAGCATAGACTTGGCGTTTTTATGTCAAGAAGAAAACAGCGATTGGTAAGGGTAAACTTTCATTTATTTTCTGACGAGGTTTCATTATCAAAGTTAAGAGCAAAACCGAGGTAGACCAAATCTTCCTAAAAACTTCGATGAAGTTATGTCCGGTTCGTCGATGTTGAATATCTCTTCTCGTTGACGGCATACATACACCCTGAATGACTCGAACTGCAACCAACTTCATAATTTCCAAACCGTTCATGACAGTGAGCTCAAATTTTGACACATGACAGATACGAGTAATTTTATTATTTACAAGCCTTTTAAACGATTTGCGTCTCAGTTGTGTTGAAAAATTTTTATCCGCGATGGAATCTAAACGTGATAGTGTGATTGCTTTATATTTGGCAGGAAAACCACAAGTATCTATCGTTAGAGCCCTCCAGCACCTCAACGTGAATAAATCATTTGTGTCTCGAACCATAGCTCGTTACCGTGATACTAGCAGCGTTGCAAAACGCCATGGAGTTGGTCATAAAAAAACAGCAACATCCGCAGAAATGGTTCGGAAAGTGAAGACTCGAATTGAGCGAAATCCGCGTCGAAGTGGAAGAAAACTAGCTCATAAGCTCAACATATCGTTGGAACGGATGCAACACATACTGAAAAATGGTGCTACGCTTGCACGAAAGTGGTGTGTTGCCGAATTTGGTTTTTTCCGACGAGTCGCCATTTGTTATCGAGCAATATGTCAACAAACAAAATTACCGAGTTTACTTGCCGGAGAGGTCCTTCGAAAATTTACACCTTCGGACGGCCACCAGAAAGCAGGCAGCACCGATGGTGATGGTTTGGGCCGCCATAACCGCCGATGGTCGCTCTCCGCTCGTATTTTTTGACCGTGGCGTCAAAATTAATGCGATCGTATACCGTCTTAGAGGCAGTATTGAAGCCTTGGGCAAACAATCATTTCGGTCGGAGACCGTGGACATTTTAACAAGACTCGGCACCGTCTCACAAAGCGCGTGTCAATCAAGATTGGTTAAAAAACAATATTCCACACTTCATTTCTTCGACACAATGGATTGCAAATTCTCCGGTTGCAAATCCGTTGGATTTCTCTGTCTGGGGTATTTTGAAGGCGAAGATTTTCACTAAAAAATACCAAAGTTTGGACCACCTCAAACAAGCACTTTGCCGGGAATGGGCCAAAATACCGCAAAGCCACTTACGTACAGTGTGCAATGCTTTCTTCGGCCGTCTCAAGGCCATTATTCGTGCCAAAGGTGGACATATTGAAAACTACTGATACAATTTGAAAATTGATGTATTTTCCAAAATTTTTGATAGAATTTATCAAAAAATGAAAAAAATTATAGCATTTTAAAAAGTTGGAGTTCGAGTCATTCACCCTGTATACATACATATCATACTACTTGGATTAGCCCTCATTCACAGCTAAATCCCTTTTTACCGCTTATATTTCAATACTCGAAAACACAACAGTGATTGTGTTTGTGTTCTTTTTAAAGGGTGTTTTTTTTTTGAGGTATACAAATTCAATATGAAATAAAACACTTGAAGCTGATGTTAGTGTCTATGATATTAGCTTTACTTAATAAATAATTGTATGCCATTAGTGTTTAAATATGATAACGGGCATATGTGCGCCACGGCTAGCTCGAGTGAAGCGTCATCGTGAAAACCAATTTCCGACAACTTTATCGAGCAACTGGGGCCGTATATCAGCAATTACACGGCGAATGTTGACGTCCAAATCGTTCAACGTCTCTGAGTTATCGGCATGGACAAGTGACTTCACATACTCCCAAAGAAAGTAATCTAAAGGTGTGAGATTGCAGGATCGTGGAGGCCAGTTTACAGGTCCATTACGCGAAATCATGTGCTCAGCAAATGTCTCCAGCTATAAATTGATGGTGTCGCGCGCCGTGGGGCATGTTACGCCATCTTCTTGAAACCAAAACCCTGTCACGTCAATGCCATTCAATGAGGAACGAAAAAGTCAGAAATCATTGATGGTACGATTCTGGCCGGCATTGTCCTTAAAGAAATATGGGCCGATGATTTCACCAGCCCATAAAGCACACAAAACAGTGAGTTTTAATGGTTGTAATGTCGTCTCGACAAAGGTTTCTGGGTTTTCTCCACTCCAAATTCGGCAATTTTGCTTGTTTACATATCCATTTAACCAAAAATGAGCTTCATCTGAGAACAAAATTTTATGTAGGAAATGAGGATCAAGCTGAATCATGTTTTCGTCCCATTCGCCGAACCTACGACGCGTATAATGGTCACGCGGTTTCAATTCTTGCACAAGCTGGATCTTATAAGCTTTTAGGCCAGGATCTTTCCGTAAAATCTTCCACAAAGTGGATGGTCATAGCTCCAATTACTGTGCATGTTGGCGAATCGACTCATTCGGATTCTCAACCTCAACACTGCACTCCACAACGAAGTTATAGCACTGTTCGCACTGTTTGTCGTCTTTGAGGATGCGTATTATCTACTAGAGTGTACGTGGTGCGAAAACGTTTCATCGCGTTCCGAATAACTTGTTCAGATGGACGATTATGTCGACCGTAAAATGGACGTAGCGCACGATAAGTTTGGCGAACCGAACCTTGGTTTTCAAAATTAGTTTGCACAATTTGCACGCGTTGTTTTGGCGTTAATCTATTCACCGTAAAATGGCAAAACGTGCTAACCACATATCAACATTCAATTGTCAAATTGACAATCTGTAGCAACAGTGTTGCCAGTGTAAAAACCAAACACCCTTTATAATATCAATGTCGTCAGCGTGTGTAATTAGATGTACAGACTTGTAGGAAATTGTGCCTCTCATGTTGGCTGTCGAGTTTTACACAATTTCTTCTGGAATGATGTTACCTGACAAAACATCATTCGAAGTTGCTACTACTACCAAAGTTCTTTCTCATCTCTACAGGTCTTGTTGGCTTAACATGGTATGCTTTCCTTTTGGTACACTTTTGTTCCTGTTTCTCCTCACTGTTTCTTTTTCCTCCAGAAAAATCGATGTTTTTATGGGCTAGTAAAATCGTACATAAAAAAGGCTAAAATCGCAACGCGTAAATGTAGTTCTAACTTTTTGATATGTTGCTAGAACCAGTTGAAGTAGTGTAAACCCAAGTTTGCACCTTTGAAAAAGCTATGCTTGCTGCAGCAGCAAACAAATTCACCAGTATCAGCCCACAAAACTCATCAGCACTCTACGGTTTAAAGCTTTGGCACGTAGATGAACGTCCCCAATATATAAAACGAATTCATTTTAGAGTAATCGTAATATCGAAAAAATAGCACGAAAAAATCGATATTGAATTCTTTGTTCGTACAAAATCATAATAATAGACATATTCTACTAAGTATATTGCAATGTCTGTAGGCTACATTCTTGTTAAATTTTAAAAATCATAATCTTAACGTGTATGAAGTGCGATGTGACCGTCCGAACGTACAATATCATTAAAAATAAATGTTTGCCTACGATTAAGTAGGTATTATACGACAAAATGGACGCCAAATTCCACAAGGTATTAATCGTCACAACGTACCATAAAATACTCGTATAAGGCTCGTTCAGTTGCATTCGTTTAAATGTCGGTTCCGCCAAGCGTTTGCTTCATATGTCCCAATGCATTTAAATAACAGTAGTGAAAAAACGTGGTGTTTTTTCGCTAATTACAGTGAGTGTGAAGCGTGTCTTTAATAAAAATCAACAGCTTTTACAAGAGTTAGATCAAGTCACTCTGCATGCAGCAAGAGATACATCGTTCCAAGTATGTGATGTTACGGCATCTGTTCGTCGTGGAGGTGATTCAGTTCCTGAACAAATCACACGCGACACTGCTCACGTAGAGAAACTTAAAAATTTCATTACCATTTACAGAAAAAGGTTGTGCATCACTAAGCAGTCGAACAGAGGATTAAAGTAGTATTTCAAATTCGATTTGGCCTCTTATTCATTAGCATTGTCCAACAAAGAGGGGATGCGGAAGAGATGGATACCCTGAAGCATAGATGAACTAACATAGATGGCAAATTCTACGAATGCTTTTGCAATCCCTTAAACTCCTCATAAATAAACTGTAAGTGAATTACTAACACTTTTCCGAGCCTCTGAACTGCTAGAATTTGCTAGAATGAGAGGAATTTACACGTAACGTTCAATATGTGTGTGTAATATGGAAGACGTTTTCGTGTAAAATGTGAGGAGAATTGACATTCACGTTTATTGGAACGGCCAAAATCTGGAAACTTTGCAATCTAACGCATTTTATTCACCAACATACTCTCCTGCAAGAGTGATACATTCATTCCAACGCTTCTCTAACTTCTCGATGCCTTATTTGTAGAACGAATTGTCTTTGCTATCGAAATAGGCCTCAGTTGCAGCAATCACTTCTTCGTTTGAGCCAAATTTCTTTCCCTGGAGCATCTTTTTGAGGTCTGCAGAAAGCCAGTACTCGCTGGGGGGCAGATCTACAGAGTACGATGGGTGGGGAAGCAATTCGAAGGCTAATTCATTCAATTTAACCATCGTTTTCATCGACTTGTGACACGGTGCGTTGTCTAGTTGAAACAGCACTTTTTTCTTTTGCATGCGAGCCCGTTTTTTTCTTGATTTGTACACTCAATCGATCCAATAATGCCATGGAATATCCGCTATTGATAGTTTTAACTTTCTCAAGATAGTCGATGGGTACCATGCGCGACCCAAAATAATGATGTCATAACTTTTGCGTTTTTGGTCACTTTGGACGGCTTCCACCGGCTACTGTGCACTCAGCTAACAATCTTTTTGATTCGGGTGTGTAGTAGTGGATCCATATTTCATCCATTGTCACATACTGAAACAAGAAAACCTTTTTATCTCGCTTGTACAGCTCCAAACAGCGCTCTGAATCGTTGACGAGTTGTTGTTTTCAGTCCGGTGTGAGCAAACGCGGGACCTACTTCGAAAGCAAATTACACAAGCTCAAATTTTCGTGTAAAATTGTGAACACACTACCTTCTGATATCTAAGGTGTCAGCTATCTCACGCATCTTCACTTTACGGTCTCCCAAAACTATTTTGTGGAGTTTGTTATGTTAGTTTACGAGGGCGGGTCAATAAGTCCGTGACTTTTGGTTTAAAACACAGATTTTTTGATAAAAAAATAATTTTATTTTTCAACGTAGTCTCCCTTGAGCTCTATACACTTTGTCCAACGCTTCTCCAATTTTTTTTATCCCTTCCAAAAAAAATGATTTGTCGAGGTCCTCAAAATAGGCCTTTGTTTGCGAGATGCCTTCATCATTGGAGTCAAATCTTTTTCCACCAAGCCATTTCTTCAGGTTTGGGAACAAGAAGTAGTCGCTCGGAGCCAAATCTGGAGAATAGGGTGGATGAGGGAGCAATTCATAGCCCAATTCATGGATTTTTGCCATGGCAACTGCACATGTGTGCACCCTTGCATTGTCTTGGTGGAAAAGAACTTTTTTCTTGGCCAAATGAGGTCGTTTTTTTTTCAAATCGTCATTGAATCGGTCCAATAAGTTGGCATAATATTCCCCATTGATTGTTCTTCCCTTTTGAAGGTAGTCAATGTGGATTATCCCGCGTGCATCCCAAAAAACAGTCGCCATAACTTTATTGGCTGACAAACCCACCTTGGCCTTCTTTGGCGCCGATTCACCCTTAGAAACCCACTGTTTTGACTGTTGTTTGTTCTCTGGTGTGTTGTGATGGATCCATGTTTCGTCCACGGTTACAAAACGGCGCAAAAACTCCTCCATATTGCGATTAAACAACGCCAAACCTTCCTGTGAAGTTGTTACACGATTGCGTTTGTGGTCGACTGTGAGCAAACGCGGCACCCATCTTGCGGAAAGCTTTCTCATGCCCAAGTGATCATTCAAAATTGAAACCACTGAGCCATGCGAGATCCCTACGGCTTCCACAATCTCTCGCACTTTCAATCTTCGGTCGGCCAACACCATATCGTGAATTTTTTCGATTGTTTCGGGTGTAGAGACCTCAACTGGGCGTCCAGGACGTTCGGCATCTTCAGTGCTTGTACAGCCACAACGAAATTCAGTAAACCACTTTTTTACCATTGAAATCGATGGTGCAGAGTCCCCATAGTATTTATCAAGCTTAGCCTTGGTCTCGGTAATGGTTTTTTTTCGCAAGAAATAATGCTTAATAAGCACACGAAATTCACTTTTTTCCATTTTCTCCTCAAATTAGTGAGTAGTCTGATAAAAATAGCTGTCAAACACAAACTAACTGACGCAGCAAGTTTAAATTTTGACAGGAGTCAACTGACAGATGCCTGTTGACAGGAGCAGTGTTGCTGTTTCAGTAAAGAGGTCAGAAATTCAAATTGCCTTGGAGATGGGTCCCTCAGGAGTACAAAAAATGCAGAACGATTGCGTCGCTACACCGCCCTCTCGTGTTTGACTCCTCCACTATCATTAAACTGCCCCAGGAGAAATTGTTAGCCAACGATTGCAATTAACGACGCGTCTTATTGACCAGTTGTATTTCGCGTTTAGAATCGAAGTCACTGAAACTAAGAAAGCGACAGAAGATGTAGACTGTGGCACCATCTTTGCCCTTTTCTGGCAAGGAAAAACAAAATTGTTGAGCGTATTTCAAAAGAACTGGAACCTGAATGATCTGGCCACCGTGTTTGTCCTCCCAAATGTTAGTCAAGAGGCTATAGTCGAAGCTGGAGAGAAGTGCCTGGTCGCTCTGCATGGAGGGGACGCATCCATCGACACTCTATACGACCTTCGGTTTCGCTTGTTCGTCATATCACAGCCAACGCGAAAATGAACCTAGCATTTTTGCCCCCAAACCAAAGAGGCTGTTTCCTTGCATTCGTATCGTACATGTCACCAAGTGCAATAGTGCTTGAGCTTGGAAAAGGAAGGCACAGAGGTCGAAAATTGGTTTAATACCAATAGCAACATTATGCGAACCAGCCTCACCAATTCTTCGCAAATCGCTCTCATGCAAGTACCAGAACGGATATCTGGGACTTTGCACTTGCCGGAGAGCTGGGCTAAAAAGCTCAATTTATGCACTCCGTGCTCTTGTAAAACTCGCCACAATTGTTACAGTTGCTACAATTCTAATCGACGAACATGAAGACGAAACTCCGCTTTCAGACGAACAACCAGGGACAGAAAATATATCCCAGCAACTTTCTTCAGTCTCGGAATATGACCGTGATCAACCAGGAACCTCGAAAATTCAAAACATTGAGCGTTTTTATTGTACGAGTAGTTATCGATTTCTGAGTTTTTTTTAATAAGAGATGTACTTTAAATATGATTATATGCATTTTTTTTTCATCGAATGCCTACAAACTATACACCTATTTGCAGATCTCGAAAACAATTGAATGCACAGCCCTGTGGTTAGGCTTAAATTGTTGCAAATTGAATGTACTTTAAAAATGTACGACTAACATCGAAAAGTGTACAGTTTATGGGTTATACTTAAGTCAATAACTGATATAAACTGCAGATTTTCACGTAATACGCAGCAAGCACGAGTCTGCAAACTTGTGTTTACACTACCCTGACTGCTCCTAACAACGTACCAAAAAAACAGAACTACATAACGCTTTGGGGTTTTAATGTCTAATTCTACGAGTACTGGCCTATTGATTTCTTCTTTGTTCGTACAGTGCACGAGCTGCTCCCGTCCTTCTATGCAGCACGCTTCATAAGCGAGTTGTCTTGCTACAGATGCTTGCCTGTGTCAAATACAAAACATCGTGTGTGGTTTTTCTGAAGGGTTCTTGGCATCAATGGTTATAAGGGAATCGAACAGAGGTTTAGGCACATGCGATCGACAAAGATTCGATCGGTTTATTCGATCGACAAAGATTCGATCGGTTTATTCTAATTGCAGCTTTTGAACGTTAAGCATTCTTATAGCAATTCTCCATTGTTGTGGCTTCCGAGCTATTCGTCAAGGAGCTTTGTCTGCAACATAGTTCGAGGCATCATACTTAGGGCATAGTTTATAGGTTTTGTCAAGACGCCGGCAGCTTCTTTCATAGCGGCTTCCGTTTCTTTAATAGAGGCTTGAACAGATATAAGACTGATTTGTGCGAATTACAAGTAAGCCTCGATGCGGAATATTCCAATTCGTTCACTGATGTACCCAAAGCTCAAGACTTCTGGGCTCTGTCTATGGTTTTCACCAAGACGACACTCAAAAATATGCTGTTTCTGTTCTCTGTATATATTTTTGTTCGGCCCTTAGGGTAGCAAAGCACATTCCATCTACAGATCCGAATATCGTTTTGCAGGGTCGTGAACGTAAATTTACTTTTATCCGAGGCTCCTGGTTGCTTCAAATCAGAATTTTCTTAGGTGGCTGGTAGTTAACCGCGGTCCACGACTAAAATACAGCAACAAGTCCAATTACACTAATAATTTAGTCCCCCTATTAAATGTTGGATGCCAACCATGGAATGAAATAACCACTGAGCCCAAACATCTTTCTCTCTCTCTCTATCCAATTATCCAAGAAAACTAAACACGTGCTCCGGCATTTTAACAGTAGTAATACCCCCTTGAGTGTTAAATTCTTTTTTTTTTTTTAAAGCAAATGGGGCGATAGGACGACAGAACTCGTAGAGGTCTACTTCCTTTAGGGAGAAGCACTAAACGCTGTAGTTTCCACTGATATGGGGTTGTCTCCTCCTGTTTGGTATTCCGGGCCTGGTGTTTTCCTGTAGATAATATTTTTGCATGCCAGCATTTCTTCATCTGCAATTTCTATGTCTTCGTAGAAACGGGATACATAATGGTTCTGGAAACAGGGTCTTAATAATATTGTACTTTTCAGGATTGTCGGTCGTGTTAATTGAGAAACTCTATGTCCTTTGACCTTTGTCATGACGATCCTGTAGGCTGTTCCCAAGGGTTTATATCGGTCTCGACCAACAGCTTTTTGAAGCTCCTGTTTTTGCTATCCTTAATGGCCCTTTCCAGATTATGAAGAATATCCAGTCTTCCTCCTGAGAGTTGGGCCTTTCGTCTCGCTCTCAGGAAGACAGTTCTTAGAGATCCTATTTTGTCATTCCATCAGTAGATGGGTGAGCCGAATGGGCTGGGCTCTATTCTTGGCATAAAAGTATCACATGCGGAAATTAATAGGTCCGACAGCTGGAGCGCTAAGTTCTCCTCGGTTCCGGCTCTCAGTTGGTATGTACTAATAATCTCCTCGTTTCTCTATTCAAAATTGTGTCTCTCCACTTTGGACCAATCATTTTGCGGCGGTTTCGGCGTTTCCCTTTTAGGAGCTCGAAAATCACAGCCTTTGTGTATAGTCTTCGCTGACCCACCATTTTGTGTTACGTGCTAGAAATCTGTTGACAAATGTTATGTCCTGCCCACCTTTCGAAAAGTATTTTTCCTGTTCTCGCTAACTAGGACTATATCCAGGATTGCGAATAGCTCGAGTCCTGCTGCCGGTGGAGCGTAACAGCTGTAGAAGCGGACAAAATTGATCTAAGCGCTGGCGAAGTCTTCGCCTGTGCATATTGTTCATATATGGTTCGCTGATCAGGACTACATCAATTTGCTTGTCTTTGATTGTTTGGTTGAAGAGGTCTTGTGCCGCTTCGTAGTGGTTAAGATTAATCAGAGTAAGTAACCTTCTTCGTTTTAGACTAGTTAAAGCCTTTCTAAAAATCGGGCCCTACATTCTCTGGGTTGTCCCTTTCACAGAAGAAGCAAAGCGTTTCCTTGCTGCAGTTTTTGGCTATGTGGCCCTCTTCTACCTATTTCAAACATTGCTTTGAGCGGTCTAGCCCGCTTTTGCGGTGACGTGCTATGTGTCTGAATTCAAGCCACTTAAAGCACTTGATAAGAGTCTTGAATTCGCGAATACGACAGTTTAGTCATCTGGTTTTAATTCTGCCTGGTTTTATCGTCGAAATTTTAGTGTGTTCGTAAGCATTTCTTAGGCTAGTCCACTATTGCACATGTGCTTGAGCTGGTATTGCTTTTTTAGCGATTCATAGATACCCTCTATTGTCGTGGCTTCATCAATGTCCTTTATCGTATAATTTGTTGATGAACTAAAGGATTTATCTATGCAAGGGTTTTCAGACCCCTGCGCTTTCTGCTATTTTAAAATCCACCTGCTTTAAGACAGACAGATAGGCCCTTATGTGATCTTTTGTACAAGAGCCGTACATGATGGCAGTTTATAGTTATACATAGTTGTAAGTTGTAGTTTTAGTTACAGCCAGGTTGACGCCGTTCAGTGCCTACTTTAGCTCTCAGCACCTCTTGATTTTTTTTTTGTCCAGCTTCTGTCGTGAAGTGTCTCAATTTGTTGGCTGTCGGAAGTCTTCATAAACTGCTTAATATTGAGATTCGTGGTCAGACTTTATTAGTGATGCTGATGAGTTAGTAACCGGTTGCTTGTTCCAAATGTAAAGTATTGGCATACTCAAATAAAAGCAGTAAATGATTCGCCTGTTAGCAAATCTATTAAGAGATAACAACAGGGAACCGCTTAGGAAGATGCCCTTCCCACTGTGTTCTGGAATATTGTTCTTAGTGAATTTAGCCTGAAAATAGAGAACAGGGTTATTGCTTACGCCATTTTCACTATCTCGCTATCAGGCAATGCGTTTGGTGATTATGTTATGCATTTCATTTTTTACCCCATACCATATGTCGTGAATATATTGTAATATCGGTCAAGTGGTATTCGATCCCAATGGGGCTTGTTCCACACCATATTCATATAGCATAGAGACCACTGACTTCAAAAAATCACAAAGAAGGAGCCTGAAACGCTCAAATAAGGCGACCATGTAGCCCAACCCAAATCACGAAAACACTTTCTGCGGAAAGTGTATGGGCTTGCGCTGTCCTGTTGGAATCACAAATTCATCAATTGAGTACTCGTACACACTAATCAAAGTAACACAGTGGTGCCGAAGTGTGCGCGTTTTTTTCGGGGGCCATAGCCATAAAATGGACAAAACCAATTTAATGCTGAAACCGTTATTGAAATTAGTATTTGGGATATATTGTTCATTCAGTCTGCTAATTTAGGTGTGTTAAGATCACTGTAAGCGTTTTTAACAGAATTTTGAAGTGGATGTATCGGAAGAGTATATTCGGCGTATTTTGTTGTTTTTATTCCGAAAAAACCCGAATGGAAGTGAAGCCACTAGAGAAAACCAATATGTGTATGGAGAGGGTGTTCTCAGCGGGTCCAAGTGCGGCCTCAGTTTCCAAAGTTTAGAAATGGAAGTTTTGACCTTCGAGTGGGCCAGGAGAGTTAGAAGATGAGCTTCAAGTCCACCAAAAGGCTCTTGAACATAATTTTTTTTTAAATGACTGCATTAAGAAGTTGCCTGAGAGGTGGGCAGAAATGTTGTCTAATGAAGGAAATAACATGGCCGACTAAATTTTTGCTTTTGGTCCATATTTACGAGGGTTGTCTGAACAATGATACAAGACATTTTTTCTCAAAATTTTTTTTTATTTCTCTACATAGTCTCCTTGTAACTCTACCCACTTCTCCCAGCGATGCTTCCATCTCTCTAACCCGTCCAAATAGTACTTAGCGTTTTTCTCTGCAAAATAGTTCTTCACGAAGGTGATTGCCTCCTCATTTGACGAAAATCTCTGTCCTCCGAGCGCAGTTTTTAGATGAGGGAACAAAAAGAAGTCACTTGGGGCTAGATCTGGTGAATAAGGCGGCTGGCCAAGCAGTTCAAACCGTAATTCATGGATTTTTGCCATGGCAACCGCAAAGGTGTGAGACGGCTCGTTGTCGTGGTGAAACATACGAGGGGCGTTCAATATATTCTCGGTATCGATATGAAGGAAAATGCGAATTCAATTTAAATTGTTTTTATTTTTCAATATAATCTCCCCTAACATCAATGCATTTGTTACATCTTGAGATAAGCATTTTTAAACCCTCAAAAAAATAAATTTCCTCCTCCTCCTCCATTTATTGCCGACTTGAGTTCTTCATCATCCGAAAATCTTTTTCCACGAAAACATTTTTTCAAATCCGGAAACAGGAAATAATCACTAGGGGCAAGGTCTGGACTGTAGGGTGGGTGTTGGATTTCTTCGAAACCACAATCTCGCGCAGCAGCCTTGGAAACTCGCGCCGTGTGAACAGGAGCGTTGTCATGAAGAAGCAACACACCCGCTGCGAGTCAATGAGCAAGATTCCCTTTGAGTCCCAAAAAACTGTGGCCATGAGCTTCCCGGCAGACGGAGTGACTTTGAACTTCTTCGGGGGGTCTGTTCCTTTTTTATGCCACTGCATGGACTCTTGTTTGCTTTCAGGGTCATAGTGGTGGACCCATGTTTCGTCCCCAGTAACAATTCGATCCATAACACCGTCCGCGTTCTCACTACACATCTCCAAAAGCTCTCTACAGCATGCGATTCTCACTTTTTTCTGAGTCGCTGTGAGCATTCGTGGCACCCACCTTGCACTGACCTTTGAAAGGTTAAGATGGTCATGAAGAATGGTGTGAATGGTACCAATTGAAAGCTTGGTGATCTCTGCCATCATTTTCACCTTTATTCGGGCCTCCTCAAGAACAAGTTTTTCGACTTCTTTGATGCTTTCTCCCGTACAAGCAGTAGCCGGGGCGCCGGAGCGGGGGTCGTCTTCAATGCTCTCTCTGCCTCTCTTGAACTCACTTGACCACTTTTGCACAGTTGATAATGAAGGTGCGGAACCCTGGTAAACAGCCACCATCTCTTCATAAATAGTTTTTTGACTTTTTCCTTGCTTAGTGAGAAATTTACTCGTAATTACAGCGCGATGCTCAATTTTCACCATCATCGTCTCAGTTGCCATTATGATTCTGTTTAATTAGAGATAAAACGCAAATTAATAATCACATTTATATGAAATTTTACATGAATGCACTAAAATAATAGTATTACTTGATAAATAAGTCAATTTATATATACAACCACAGCTTCACGCCGATATCGAGAATATGTTGAACGCCCCTCGTAATTTTCTCTTTCTGCAAATGTAGCCGTTTTTCCGAAATTTCTGCCTTCAGCTTGGCAAGTAATGATGCGTAGTATGCTCCGGTAATGGTTTTTCCTTTTTGAAGATAATCGATTAAGATAACTCCTTTACTTTTCCCAGCCGAAAAAACAGTTTTTGCTTTTTTTGGAGCCAGCTCGCCCTTTGCAGTCCACTGTTTTGACTGAATGTTTCGGACGTATAATGGTGTATCCAAGTTTCATCTACAGTAATTAATCGGCGCCAAAACTCGGATTTATTGCGCCTAAACTGCGCCAACAGAGCGTTGGAAATGTTCATTCGAACACATTTTTGGTCTAACGTAAGCAAAAGCGGCACCTAACGCGAGGACAACTTTCTCATGCCTAAATCTTGATTTAATATGTAACAAACACGTTCTTTGGACATTTTCATAACCTCTACTATCTCTCTCACTTTAATTCGGCGGTCGTCTAACACCATTTGGTGAACTTTAGCAATGTTATCGTCAGTGGTTGCAGTTTTTGGACGTCCCGAACGTTCATTATCTCCCAAGCTCCTACGGTCACGTTTAAAATCAACTGCCCAAAAAATCACTGTGGTAAATGATGGTGCAGAGTCCCCATACACAGAGTCCAAATCATTTTTGATTTGCGCAGGCGTATTGCCTTTCAAAAACAAGAATTTAATAACATCTCGATACTCAATCTTTTCCATTTTCACAAAAAACACTCACATCGACTCACTCAAACGACTGTCGACTAAAAACTGCTCGTCCAAAATGACTGAAACTTCGGTAGTAACTGTCAAAAGATGCACAACTTGACGCCAACACCCTTCTTTTCATCTCATTTAAGTTTCTGTAAGCTGAAAAATTACTGTCTTACTAGCAAATCGCGCTGACCATGGCTCTTTTTGACGGAAGGGGTGTTGTTGTTCCGTCCGACCCATGGGAATAATATTAGCCCATAGTAATCCTGAACATTTGAAAGTTGGTGTAACTATTGGGTTTTTTTTTCTTCCAAAATATGTCGGGTCGTAAATATTTGATACATGAATATTTCCTAGTGACTAGTAGACAATTCTTCGTAGTAACAGTATTAAGTCCAAAACTCAGAAAATAAACTCCGGCATCCCTCAGGGCACTGTTCTGACTCCAACACTCTCTTTTACCTCCCGCAAAAATAGATTTTAGCTGTCAGTAAAAAGCAACTAACACAGAAAAACGGTCTTGTTCTCGCATTGACAACACGGGATTAGTTTTACACGTTCATATGTGTTGATCTTGCATAAATTTTGGCCAACACTTAAAACAATATTAACGAAACCCGTCCATTTTCTATTTTTTCTTTTTTTTTTTTTTAACTTCTGTCTTAATGTTCCTTCCCAGGCCTTAGCCTTACTACTCGTATTTCGCTCATATCCAAGTTTAGCCTAATTTGAAAATTTTAATTCTTAACAAAAGCACTTTACGAGCTTTCTTTAGTGTATAGGTAGTGTTTGCCTTGTGGTTTCGGTCATTCTGCCTTCTTCGGTGACAGGGTATTCCCCTTAACAAATCGCTCACACCTACAATTCTTTACTTAGGTATCATCATTTTGGAATTCCCTTAAATTTTTCTCAACTCACACTTAAGTAAGTGGAAACAACACTTCATGATGAACTTGCATTTATTAGGAATGTTGTTTAAGATTGGATGAAATATTACTTGTTTAAGTGGCACTACAGTCTGGAGTGAATCATCTATCTAACCGCTCCATTGAGAGCCAGCGAATGGGAACACAGAAGCGCAAATAGGTTATTTTCTGTGAAACTGTCAGATATCGGCATCCTAGTCGGTATCAGTACAGTTTACTACATTGGCGGACATCTCAACAGAATAATCAGCCCACTTAATAAATAAGCTAGCATTTAAAGTAAGTGAAAGTTTATTGGGTAACACGTAAAATCCTTAAGGCACAATTCTTTAAGTAAATGCCGGGTTTTAGTCCAGCTCATTTCTACCCTCTCAGAGTACTCAACGAGTAAAATACAATTTTCACCATTTTGTTACTCACTCACAGAACATTTTTATTAGATTGCGACTTACTAGTAACAATTGACACTTCTTAGATGTCATAAGCATACTGGCCACAACCTAGCTTGGTTGTTTCTATTTTCTTTTTTTGCTGAATCAGCCGTATTTTATCTTCACATATAAAACACCTGCTCCCTTAGATATGACGTTAATGTGCGTTAATGACTTGTATAATCATCAGGTACTTCAAATTCTTTGATATGTATTGATTGCATAAAATATAGTGTCGATAAAGTTAAATCAATACTTTGTTGGCCAACACTTTCCACTATATAATACCGAGTAAGATACCACTACTACAAAAGTTAAAATCAATCGCTCAAAAAAAGATTTATGAACCATCGACACCATTTACTCGTATGTAATCGTTTGTATTGTTAAGATTAACAAAACTTTTTTTCAGGAATTACCTAATTTTTATAACTTCAATTTCAGAATTACGTACAGTTGCACTCATTAGCAGGAAGTTTTAATTAGCGTTTAAAAGTTAGTTCCTTGTAGTTGTACACAAAGTATCCAAATAGAGGCAATGTGTAGTGCTTTCTTAAAGACACAGGGTATATTCAAACATGGGCTCTCACTTACCATAAGAGTTGGCCGTGGTACAGAAATGTTATTCAAATTGCTCCTGGACTTGCAAATTTCATATTTTATGAGCGACAGACAACCCAAGTATTCGTATCCTGCCGTGGCTTCCAAATCGGAAGGTTCAGTGTACGAATCCCAACCACGCCCGAAATGCATTCATTTTTTCAGTTAACAAAAATCAAGTAAGATGAGTAGTTGACTAGAAATTAACAACAAGCCAACTTAGTCTCCCCATTAAATGTTGGATGAGCCCAAACATCTTTCTTTCTATCTCTATACCATTTTCCAAAAAACTTAAAACATACTGAGCCATTTGAGTGTTGCGTATAAGTTCTTTTTTAAAAAAAGGTCGGATAGTCGGCAAGCACTGCTTCGTTTGAATGTTGCTTGAGTGCGATTCCAATTCGAACCTTTGATTTATTTTTTCTTAACGATCTGATCCACCAATTCCGGGGCCACTGCGACGTAAAAGATCTTTTATACGAGGCTAGCCCCAGAAATACCCGGCCTATCATACAAAACACAAAAAAAACGTAGTCTCGTTTTAGTTCCCAGGGATGTTCAATAGCTTCGATACCCTGTTTATAGCGGGAATCGTCGAGCTCCTTAAAACAGCCAACAAACGCAGACTCCACCTCTTCACTGTTGGCAAATCTTTTACCACCGAGCCATTTTTTCAAATTCGGAAATACAAAATAATCCGGGGGGCTAAATCTGGCGAATAGGGTGCATAGGTAAGCAATTCGAACTTTAACTCATTGATTTTGGCCATCGCGATGACGGATGAGTGAACTGGTGCATTGTCTTGATGAAATAAAAAACTTTTTTCTTCGCCAAATGCGGCCGTTTTTTTTCTTGATTTCATCTTTCAAACGCTGCAATAAGTTCGCATAATACTATATACGCCGTTGATTGTTTTTCCTTTCTGAAGATAATCAATGAAAATTATCCCACGCGCATCCCAGAATATTGACGCCATGACCTTGCCTGCAGATGGATCTGTCTTCGACTTCTTTGGAGCCTATTCTCCCCCTTGAGTGCATTGTTTTGACCGCTCCCTAGTTATGAATCGACGCAAAAACTTAGCTTTATTGCTGTGAAATTTCGGCAAACACTCGATTGAAACATCCTTAGGACGCTGTTTTTGTTCCATTCTGAGTAATCGTGGCACCCATCTTGCGCACAGCTTTCTCATGTCCAATTTTTCAGTAAACATGCGATGTACAGCGCTTTTTGAAACGCCTACCATATCTGGTTCACGCACTTTCAAGAGACGGTCATCCAATACCATTTTGTGGATTTTTTTCAACATTTCTGGTGAACTCGCCTCATTTGGTCTACTACTGCGATGTTCGTCTTGGCCTCGCTTAAACTCTGCCACGAAATATTTTGTTGTTGTAAACGAAGGAGCAGACTCACCCAGAGTAGAATTCAGTTCCGTTTTGATGTTGGTTGGATTGAGGCCTTTCAAATGAAAGTATTGTATCACATAACGATGGCCAATCCACTATTGATGGCTGCAGAACAAATACTAAACAACATAGCGTCGTCAAACCTTCAAATGTAAGCTTTATAAGGTTGGTACTTTCTACAGTTGTCACTCTTTTTAAAAAACAACCGCTATCTATACGTCAGGACGGGTACTTCTGGGTCTACCCTCGTTACATAAAATCAGTATTTGGAAGGCCGGAGAGGCTCAGCTCTTTTGATGAAATTGAGAATCTCTCTGGTGGAGATTTTGAGAATTTTCCCAGGGATTCAAATTTCTTTGAGCAAGTGTCGTCTCATGGCACTTATAGTAGGGCCATGCATTCACATAAAATGTGTTCCGCAGTTTCGTCGTCTTCCATGCAAAGACGACATTCATTTTCTCGAGTAAGACCTATTTTGTGTAGGTGATATCGAAAGTGGCAGTGTTCGGTTTGAAATCCAGCCAGTCTTCTGATATCATCCCTTTTGATCCCTATGGGTTCTTTTGATTTTTTGTGAAAGGGTTTGATGGCTCTTTTAGCCTGGCGAAGCCTTGGGATGTTTTCCCTATGGGATATAGAAATTTTGTTTTCTCGATATTACAGAACGACTCAGGGCCGATGTCTTTCAACAGCCGAACCGTTTCTAGACAGTTCGTCGTCTAGTTCGCTTCCGACAATATTCTTATGGCACCCACCAAAGTTTTACTCTGTTCTTATGGGAGAGATCTTGTAGTGTATTAAAGCAGTGCAAGACTGATTTGAAATCAAGGTTAAAGCCTAATGCTTTAATGGCTGCTTGACTGTCCGTTAGTATATGGATGGGGACGCCTTTCATTCCCTTATCGAGGATGCAATAAGACCCTGAAAATTAAAACAGATGGATACCACCTCAATTCCAATAATTTGCTTGTCCAGAAGTATCTACCTTTGTAGGCAAACCAAACAAAAGCTAGAAAAGTATTATGAGTTCTCTTCACCTTCGATTGGAATCATACATCACTGGTTTACTCAATTTCAGTGCGGTTGTACCAGAACAAGTGACGGCGAACGTTCTGGTCGTCTAATTGAGGTTACCACACCAAAACTTTTCGATAAAATCCACGGTTTGATATTGGTCGATCGGCAAGTGAAGGTGCGCGAACTTGAATGGGCTACAGGCTTATCACATACAATACATCAGTGCTTTCAGTTTTGCGAAAATATTTGAATATGAAAAAGCTACGAGTATGTGCCAGGTGAGTATCGCGTTTGCTCACAATTGATAACAAACGCAATCGATTGACAACTTCAAAGGAGTGTTTGGTGATGTTCAATCACAATCCGAAAGATTTTTTGCACCGTTTTGTAATGGACGAAACATGGACTCATTACAACACACCAGAGACCGAGACAGTGAACTTCTCCTGTGTCTTCGAAGCCCAAGAAAGCCAAGGTGCGTCTGTCGGCCTACAAGGTCATGACGTCAGTTTTTTGGTATCTGCGCATTTACATTGATTATCATGAAAAGGATAAAACGATCACCGACGTCTATTTGCAGAGCTTTTGGGTCGATTCGACGCCGATTTGAAGCAAAAACGACCGTATTTGACGAGGAAAAAGGTTCTCTTCCACCAGGACAACGCACCAGCGCACAAGTCTGCAGTCGCTATGACAAAATTGCATGAATTAGGTTACGAATTGCTTCCTCATCGAGCACATTCTCCAGATTTAGCCCCCTGCGACTATTTCCTGTTTCCAAACATGAAGAAATGGCTCGCCGCGGCGGTAAGATATTTGGGTCGAATGAAGAGGTTATCGATGAAACAAACGGCCTCGAGAAATCGTATTATTTGGAGGACGAAGTGTATCGAGCTAAAAGGAGATTATGTTGAAAACTAAAACGGTTTTTTTGCCGAAAAGAGTGTTCCTTATTTCAATTTTCAGGGACTTATTGAGCCACCCTCTTATTTCCGCTTGCAATACGTTGGGACTTTTTCCCATTGGTTGCAAAATTCAGGTGTTTGGACCAAATGTACCAGCACCCACCCCAGTGTCTATCTTTGATCCATCCGTATACTACTTGATAGCTTTAAGGTTTCAGGTGGGGTTTTTGTAGTTCCATGGTTCTTGACTTGGGTTACTTTGTGCTTCTGCTGAAGCACAGAGTCTTACGTAAGCGGTCGTTTGCCGCGCAGATCATGTCAAGCTCGGACATTTCAGGGAAAAGATTCATTTGATCCATGTGATCTGAGCAATTAATCTCTCCTGTTTGTAAAAGTCTGACCGTGCTGCGAATTGCCATATTTTTTATAAAGAAATGGAGTGGCGTTAAACCAGCGAAGGCTTCTGCAACTGTGGGGCATGTATGCATTCCGCCGGCGATTCGGAGACATACAAGTCTTTGTAGCCGCTGCAGCTTTTATATGGCAGATTCCTCTTTTGTTTTTATCCCACCATACGTATCATCATTGTATATATCCAATGGGTAACCTTTAGGGTTAATCCCCAGATCTTACCATACATACGACGACAAGCCCACATGGCTTTAGTCGCTTTGGTAATTTTATTATTAATGTGTGAGTTTCAATTTAGTTTTTTATCGAGAAGCATTCCGAGATACTTTACTTCGTTGGAGTACCCAATTTCTGTATCGTTAAGTGAGATCTAGTCAAAGCTCAGATTTCTTTTAGGAGTGAAGGGAACATGTATAATTTTACTGGGGTTGATTGAGAGATTGCCTCCAACATACAAGTCGTTTACTATCTTTAGAGCAGTCTGCATAGCAAATTTCTTTAAGGTGTTTACCCTTCATTATTATGACTAAGTCGTCGGCATATCAAATTGTTTGCTAGCCCAGATAACTAAGATTTACTAGTAGGTGATCAATGACCACTGACCACAAGAGCGGTGAGAGAATACCTCCTTGCGGACAACCCTTGACGGTTGAGACAGAGATTTTAGTCTCACCGGAAGGTGTGGAGATTTTCTGATTTACTAACAACGAAGAGTCCCGAAACTGGCACATAGATGGAGACTCTAATATCTTATCCCTACGTTTTTAGTTAGTATCAACCTACAAATGATACGTGTCAAAATTTGATGACATTTCGACCATTAGTCATCGAGATATTGAAGTTTTAGTGATCCAGCTTTTGATTTTTTCAAAACCATGGAAAAAACGAGTCTCTCGTACGTTGATAAAACAGAGCGCTGTTTGGAGCTGTCTAAGCTGAATAACAAAAATTTTTTCTTGCGGTATGTGACAGTCTATGAAACAAGGGTCCTATTACCTGTTTGCAAACCTCAAAAAAATGCTCGCCGGAAAGAGATATACATACATATTTCCATTGAAGAGGTGGTCGCCGAAACTGAAGCGTATATTGAAGGGTTGGACAAATCATTCTATAGAAAAGGCATAGAAACGTTAGAGCTCATTTAAGACACCTTTAATTACTCCGAAAGTTGATTTTTAATCCATTAGAGAGATATTCACCAACTCCAAATGCACGTGTTAAGAGCCTGAAGGGAAATTCTATCGAATGCCTTCGAAATACGAGTATCAATTATCTTATTTTGGCAAGATTGGTGTAGCCATTGGTTCTACTTTTCAGCTATAAACACCGTACTGTTTTCCTGTCTCGAAATATTTTATGAGCGTTTCGATGACTGTTGAAAGAAAAAAAAGTATTATATGGTACATAAGTGAAATGAAACTGTTAGGGGATCAAGAAGAAGATGTGCTCTTGCTACTATACTAGTGCGAAGGTGAATTGGTTCCATTGAATGTTATATGTACACAATCTGGAAACGTTGAGCTGACTGCGATGTTGAGTGAATAGCAGGAGCTCGCTCGAAAATCGTGTTGTCGTAATTAGCATGCAAAAATGGGGCTACTAAAAAGGTGTCAACCATAGCAAAATCCGGCCGTCCGCTCACTGTTCGAACGCCACAAGTCATCAAAGCCGTGGAGAATCGAATACGTTGAAATTCGCTGCCCAAGCAGAAAATTATGTCTCGGGAGACAGGACAGCATGGCGCGCATTTTAAAGCGCGTACAATAGACACACCGGCCACGTACTCACAGAAGCATTAAAATAGAAACGTAAGCCTTCGTCAGTCCCCGAAGACCGGTCAAAGATGAATTCCGTTTTCTGACCAGAAATTTTTCACCTTTGATTAATCGTTCAACAAACAGAACGATTGAGTATATGCTCTGTCGTCACGACATGCATCTGAACTCATTCCGAGAGTTCAGCGTGGTCACCACGGAGAGTTGCATACGATCTGATCCTCTATTTCTGCGAGAAAGGTGTCAAAATCTCGGCGAAAGTGTATCAAACGGATGTTTTAGAAAGTTGTGGAACCCCACAACAAGACACCCTTCGCAAATAAACCGTGGACCTTTCAACAAGATTCCGCTCCAGCTCATAAGGCAAAAACGACGCAAACATGGCTCGAAAACTGCGTTCCGAACTTCATTTCCACGAATTATTTACCATCTGGTAGCCCAGACCTCAATCCGTTAGACTACAGGACTATGCTCCGTTCTAGAGACTATGGCTTGCACTACTCGACATCCAAGTATAGACCATTTGAAGCGCGCATGAGATGCTTACTGCAATCGATGAGTGGCCACACCGATTTCCCCGTTGCTGGAAGGCAAATGGGGGCCATTTCGAATAAGATGTTCTATTGTATTGGGTCTACAAGTAAGTTTCCAGCGTTTTTTTTCCAAAATTTGAAGTTTTATTATGAAAACATAGTTACAATGCTTTATTCAAAGTATCGTCCATCGGAAGCTACAACTTTCCCCCATCTTTCTGGCAATTTATGAATTCCGGACCAAAAAAATTTCTCGTCTTTCGAGCCCAAGAACGTATCGAGCCAATTTTTGATTTCCTCTACTGAGCTGAAGCGTATTCCCGTAAGAGCGTTCTGCATCGAACGAAACAAGTGATAGTCAGATGGTGCCAAGTCTGGACTGTAAGGCGGGTGAGGCAGAATTTCCCATCCACTATTTTCCAAGTAGTTTTTCAGCGAAACCGCAACATGTGGCCGAGCGTTGTCGTGATGAAAAATGACGGACTCATGCCTGGTCTCATATTCTGGCCGTTTTTCTTTTAATGCCTGCTTCAAACGAATTAGTTGGGTTCGATATAATGGTCCCTTGATGGTTTCACCACTCGGAAGCAGTTCGTGGTATACGACACCCTTTTGATCCCACCATATGCAGAGCATGACCTTATTCACGTGGCTAGCCGAGCTTTGTATACGATTTTCTGCGTTTAGGATTATCATAATAAATCCATTTCTCATCACCAGTGACAATGCAAAAATGACGATGCAAAAATGATTTATTTTTATACCGCTGCAGTAATATTTCGGACATTTCGGAAAATCGCCGTTCGACGTCTCTTGGCTTCAATTCGTACGGCACCCAGTTTCCAACCTTTTGATTGAATCCCAGTGCTTTTAGGCGCAGGGAAACGGCTTGTTGCGTGGCGCCCAGTGATGCAGCAAGTTCTTCTTGAATCTGACACGGATCCTCATCCAGTAAAGCGTCCAATTCCTCGTCTTCAAAACTTTTCGGCTTTCCGGGGCGATCTTTGTCTTCAACTCCAAAATCACCACTTTTGAACCACTTTGAATCACTCGCGGCACGTCGATTCACCAATACATTCCGCCGCATAAGTTTCCGAAAGCAAACGAAGGCCTCAGCCACACTTTTCTTCATATTAAAGGATAAAAGCAGCGCTTCCCGCAAATGACGTTTATTTGGCTGGAAACTTGCCTTGATTTTGCTCGATAAAATGTACGACACCGATAGAACTGCTCAAATATAACGCTGCAAAGTTGTTGACAGATACAAAACCTACAAATAAAACACATGGGGTCTGACATTTCTGCCCGGGATCCACTGGTGGCGCCATCTCTGACAAACTCTGGAAACTTACTTGTAGACCCAATACGATTTGTAGGCATTGAGTGACCCAATAAATAGAAAAATATTTTTGAAATTTTTTTTTATCTATTTATTGGGTTGGATTGGCGGGTCAACCATCTGCACTGCGCCAAGTTGCTGTGCGAATTGTTGTTTCGGAAACTCAGTGCTTGTTGTTGCCGTGTCGCGGAGGCTGTGCGTTTGCGCAGATGTTTTCCTTGCCGATTTTGATATTGAAGACCCCGAGTAGGATTTTTACACCATACCCTGGACAGGCGTGTGCACATATTATGCTGATGTTCTCGAATCACGTTAAGACGATCGCTTGTCTCTTGATTTCCCACTACGAATGTGCAGACTTTTGTGACAGCTTTAATAAATGTCGGGATATGTTTTTATTTTTGCATGCTCGATCCTATCCATCGTATCTCCTGGATCGCGGTAGTATCTGCTTGTACCGCATGTGGACAGATTCAAGTTTTTAAGCAGCAACAGAAGTGTCCAGTGTACGTACGGTCCAAATACATACGTGTTAGTTCTTAGTCCCTGAAAGTTCCGGGTCGTGATCTTAAATAAAGAGGTTTGTGTCTCTTTCCCAACCTACTTGAGAGCAAATACTAGCTAAAGCCCCGAGTAAAGATGTATTTAATCTCCATCAATGTAAGAAAGCTTTCAATTTTGCCATTACAAATATCCTAGGTTTCACAAAACTACGAATGTCATCCAACATTTGCAGAAAAATAAAAATCACACCGAACAGCTCGGCATGAATAGCTAAAAGAGGACTGGTCGGAAGCAGGTTGATCCAAAAGAATAAGAAAAATATGAGATGATCTCGCTTGAGAAAGCAATGAAGCTAAAAAATTATACAAAAAGGTAAAAGACAACAAGCCAAGGCTAGTATGTCGAAGCAAATACCATGACGTCCAAAAATATTATTTTCTAGGTAGAGAATCTGTTTATACGAGTAGCATTGTTATATGAACACAATTATTGTTGCACCGTCGACTGATGGAGAAGTTAGTTGAAACTCAGCTCTATTAAGGATTACGGCACCATCTATGCGAACGAGATATCTTTATATGCAAACTCATGGTAGATGTTTTCTTGTTGTCGATCTTTTAGTCACTTCGCTAGCAAACAGATACAAAATTATCCCATCTGCCGCTAAAAACGTTATCTTGGTTCTCTGTTTTTTCCGGATGTCGTTTCAAGATGACGTGTATTCCTTT
This sequence comes from Volucella zonaria, assembly GCA_963966105.1. NCBI lineage: Eukaryota > Metazoa > Arthropoda > Insecta > Diptera > Syrphidae > Volucella > Volucella zonaria. Next base: position 233,174,464 of record OZ014530.1, on the reverse strand, counting down.
TCCTAAAAATGATTTACCATATATTCGTTTACATTAATGATGCTATGTCTTGTCCAAACCACAATGTCGATACAAGTACTGCGGGTTTCCCATCAGACTTTATTGATTTGAATCTTTTCCATCAATTTCGTCACTTTCAGATACGAACAACCAAAGATAAAGATAATATTGTAGTTGTTTAGGTAGATTAACTTACTCATCATCATTAATCAAAAGGGTGAAGAAGGTTTCCCATGACTTAACATATTTTCTAATATTTCCCCCGAACGTAGAGTCCACAGACCTTTTTCAGTGGAATTGCGCTAATTCGTAGAATTGAAAACTAACCAATTAGAAAGTTGATTCAAAATTTATTTGAATGTGTTAAAAAAAAAAAGTTTTATATTGATAGCCACATTGGCTACGATTTACTTCTACACTTATTGCAATCTTGTTTTTATGATAAAATCTAGTTTGAGCATAGGAACAGCCGTGTTATCTTGGCTTTATATCGTAAACCAGAACCTATATACGTAGGAGTATATAAGGTACGTAAACTTGTATTTAGTATTTGCGCATGACAAAGATTTTTTTTTTTAATTAAATTTTTCGTCAAATATGTAATCTATTTAATCTCCTTTCACATACTATTATAGTATAGTATATGAATGGTTTTGGAATTGTTTAACCATTTAACTAATTGTAGGAGTTGAGCTAAAATAATTTTTATCTTTGGCAGGTTTTTATTATGTGGGTATACTCGCATAATAGAACACGTGACATAGTAATAGAGAAAATCCATAGTCAACAGCTGATACCAAGTAAGAACATTAAGAATTGTAGACACGATGACACAAATGTTCGAGTGGTACAAAAATTATCTTTTCAACTTCTAAGAAAGTGGTATTCTGAAACGAGTTCTGAGCCGTCTTGCCTTCCTTTGGTCAAGCCAAAAATACTGGTACAAGGGGAAATGTATGCCAAATGAGACTGAGTAAATATATGTATTTCAGTGAATTTTATTTCATTTATTGGTTTGTTCAATAGCTACAATTTTAGTATTATATTTGAAGTGACCGCCATTTGCCTTTGAGAACGACTTGAAACCAATCATCGATTGTATCACATGCATTGGAAAATTTTCCAACGAGTTGAGGTCTGGATTGACAGCTGTCTAACTGTGTGGTTATATGAAGTCTGGAACAATACAGATGATAATACAGCAGTTTTCCTCTAATTCAAACGCTGATGGCATTCAGAGTCCATAAAATGCACAGCCGGATCGTTGACGGCCTTGTATTTCTCCTGTACGCTCGAATGAGTTCCTAGTACCATACACAAAATTAGCAGTGATTCTAGATGAACGGAAGATCTAAACGATTGCTCTTTTTTCCATGTTGCGTTTGTGAAGGGGATGTCACTCCATACCATATTGAAAACACCTGAAGCCATATAATTGTAGTTCGGTAATGTTGCTGTCAAACAGCAGTTAAAATGAAATTGATGCTTTTAATACCGAAATGTATGTTTTAAGTTGTGTACCAGTATTTATGACAAGACTAGATATATCCAAAGCTCTTCTCACCATTTGTTTCATAATTCGATATGAGGAACTGCTCGCTTTTTCAATAACTACAATAGAAGGTGTGTTCCTAAATAGGACTTTTTAAAATAAGAACAACAAAAAGTTTTGTTGGCAAAATCAATTTATTTTATTCAAAATAGTACTCTACAGCGATTTGCATGGTCTAAAACCATGTCGGATAAGTGTTTTAGTTCTTGGGCCGGGATGTCCTTCAGGATGCCGGTACAAGCCTTATAGATGGCTTCAACCTCCACAAAATATTGTACTTTCCTTCAGTAGGCAAATACATTTTTCCGAAAAGGTAGCAGTAAAACGGTGCCCAATCAGGCGGATACGGGGAATGGTTGACAGTTGCAATGCGATTTTTAGCCAAAAAATCAGTCACCGATCGGCACGATGACGAATTATCGTGCAACAAATACCAACTTCCTTCTTCTGGCCGAATACGATGCATCAAACGCTTCAAAACACCTAAGTTGAATTGGGCATTAACTATTTGGCTCGATAGGACGAACTCTTTGTGGGCAATGCCCTTGAAAGCGTGCAAGCAAATCAGCGTTGTCTTTACCCCTGACTTCTCCAAATGAGATTTTTTTGGGATTTCGCTCGTCTGGCGCCTTCCACTCGGCATTTTGACGCTTGGTTTCTGGATCATATTGAAAATACCACGTTTTATTACCAGTTAGAATGTTGTAAAGGCAGTTTTTGTTCTTTTTGGCAGCCTTGATGATGTGCTTCGACTGTTGAATTCTGAGCATTGGTCGGTAGTCAATTTTGTACCGATGACACAAACGTGCTGTCACGTCGAACCCAATAACTCCGCTTCTATTTTGAAGGATCTGTCTTTCCGATGCATTTGTCAATAGATGTAATTCCCAATAGATGGCCTCACTAGAAATATGTAACATATTTTAAAAAAAATCCTGTTCACTTTAAAACAGACTTTGTAGGTCATTACATTTCTTAGTGTACTTATTGCCATATAGATCCATGCATTTCTTTTCGACGACGAGACCAACGGCACTTGAGTGACCTTCATATTAAAACTAAATAACTTCTGAACTTTGGCCTACGACTTGACAGAATCAAGAAGATTTCACACTCTTATGGTGTAAACCTTATTTCCGTCACAAAATTATTAAATTTTTTTTTAAAGTATAGCTCGCTCAAGGGGTTGAGGTACCCTTTAAAATGTTTGCACACATTGCGGGCGAAGGAAAATTAGGGAGGGAAGAAAGATACGAGGACGGGTCAATAAGTCCGTGGCTTTTTGAATTTCTGACCTCTTTACTGAAACAGCAACACTGCTCCTGTCAACAGGCATCTGTCAGTTGACTCCTGTCAAAATTTAAACTTGCTGCGTCAGTTAGTTTGTGTTTGACAGCTATTTTTATCAGACTACTCACTAATTTGAGGAGAAAATGGAAAAAAGTGAATTTCGTGTGCTTATTAAGCATTATTTCTTGCGAAAAAAAACCATTACCGAGACCAAGGCTAAGCTTGATAAATACTATGGGGACTCTGCACCATCGATTTCAATGGTAAAAAAGTGGTTTACTGAATTTCGTTGTGGCCGTACAAGCACTGAAGATGCCGAACCTCCTGGACGCCCAGTTGAGGTCTCTACACCCGAAACAATCGAAAAAATTCACGATATGGTGTTGGCCAACCGAAGATTGAAAGTGCGAGAGATTGTGGAAGCCGTAGGGATCTCGCATGGCTCAGTGGTTTCAATTTTGAATGATCACTTGGGCATGAGAAAGCTTTCCGCAAGATGGGTGCCACGTTTGCTCACAGTCGACCACAAACGCAATCGTGTAACAACTTCACAGGAAGGTTTGGCGTTGTTTAATCGCAATATGGAGGAGTTTTTGCGCCGTTTTGTAACCGTGGACGAAACATGGATCCATCACAACACACCAGAGAACAAAAAACAGTCAAAACAGTGGGGTTCTAAGGGTGAATCGGCGCCAAAGAAGGCCAAGGTGGGTTTGTCAGCCAATAAAGTTATGGCGACTGTTTTTTGGGATGCACGCGGGATAATCCACATTGACTACCTTCAAAAGGGAAGAACAATCAATGGGGAATATTATGCCAACTTATTGGACCGATTCAATGACGATTTGAAAAAAAACGACCTCATTTGGCCAAGAAAAAAGTTCTTTTCCACCAAGACAATGCAAGGGTGCACACATGTGCAGTTGCCATGGCAAAAATCCATGAATTGGGCTATGAATTGCTCCCTCATCCACCCTATTCTCCAGATTTGGCTCCGAGCGACTACTTCTTGTTCCCAAACCTGAAGAAATGGCTTGGTGGAAAAAGATTTGACTCCAATGATGAAGTCATCTCGTCATTTTGAGGACCTCGACAAATCATTTTTTTTGGAAGGGATAAAAAAATTGGAGAAGCGTTGGACAAAGTGTATAGAGCTCAAGGGAGACTACGTTGAAAACTAAAATCATTTTTTTATCAAAAAATCTGTGTTTTAATCCAAAAGTCACGGACTTATTGACCCGCCCTCGTATATTGGCGCCAGCTGAGAAGGAGAAAAGTATTTCTTACATCGTTTGAAGAAACCTAGACATTTCGCAGCATTTCTGGCGACATCGAATATGTTAGTTGCCATTGATACACATACCGAGAATGGAAAGTTTTTCGGTTTCGACGATGCAAGTGCAATTCATGGATAATGGCTGGGTGTTTAAATTTCGCTTTAACGACTGCAGACAGCATTGTGTTTTGGAAGCATTAAATTCCACTCTGTTGATAATTCCTCAATTGGTTATGCAGTTAATATCGGAATTTAATGAGCTTTATATGACCGTTCCCTTTCTACAGGCGAAGAGCTGGTACGTGAGTCGGGGAAAGAATATGAACAGCAGAGAGTACTGTCGTTAGCAAAGGAAAATATTGGATTAGAAGAAGCAGACAAGAGATCGTTGATGAAAATTAAAAAGCGTGTGAGAGACAGAACGGAGCCTTGGGGCACACCAGCATTTATTTTGTAAATATCAGACTTCAAACCATCCATGACAACTTGAATAGAACGTTCCGAAAGGTAATGTCTTGGACTTAACCGTGTTTACTTCAAGGTTCGAACAAGAGTACTTTCGCAAAAGCATGTTATCTCTACCAGTATGACGATATCATCGACGTACAGAAGAAGCTTTATAGTAATTTCGTTAAAAAGAATTAAGGTCGAGTCAGGTCTTCTAAGAAAACCGAAAACAGTACTGGAATAAGCCCTGTTAACATCCATATTTGTAAGAAGCTAGTTGCACATTTCAGTGCCATTCGATAGTTGCATTTTAATTTCCCGGTAAAGACATTTTAACATTTTAATGGATAACCTCAACTTGAAAAGATACCAAGTGTGGCTCTAAATAATTCTTGTTATATTTGTCAGTGTGAAAATTTGGCTTGTTGTTGGATAGTCCTTTTTGAAGCGGGCCTACATATTCAAATCGTTCTGTTGGTTTCGTCAGTCATTAACGAGATCAAGACCGAGATGCCCCCATAATTGTCAGTTTATTTCCTAATGCCTGACTTAATCTGAACTGAGATCGTGTGATCTAGAGAGTTTTCACCATATGGCAACGCATACTGGATTTCTTTGAAGTTGGCAGAAGGGTCCAATATGTTCTCGAAGTGGTAAACTTTAGATGACCCTCGACTTTTGATCCATGTGCACCAGTATCTCCCACTTTCGTAAAGAATCGCATTAGGCTCTGAGTTATATGTTTGGTTCTGCAATACATACATTTGTATATGCCTTGTTTTCAGTCGGAAATGTATTTGGAAATTTTAATCCGTTATTTCCACAGAGTCTTGCTCGTAGATATCTAATCAATAATTTCCTTTTCTTCTCAATCAATGTCAAACCCTGCCTCTTAAATCTTTCGTCTTCCCATTGATTAACAGGGGTCTTGTAGAACTAACGATACTTCGCCGATACGTACAGAACTAAGCATGGAATCAATGTGGGATATATAAATCTCCAGATTGTTTTTCTTCCAGTGGACGGTAGGATATGAATCACGGAGTTGGAACTTTTGAATGGTATCTCCCTCATTACCACGACATTAAACGTCAAGTAATCAGAGTATGTCACGTCTTCAACAACTAGGTCCATGATGCATTCAAGATAAAATCCACCCTCATAAAACACCTCGATAAAACGTTGAATGCCCGTCCTAATCCCTTTAGGTTCTTCCATTTAAAATAATAGTGTAGGGCAAATGGATCCGCTCATTCCTATTAATTTCCTTCCATTTTGGTCTACTATTTTAATGATATTTAATAAAAAAAAAATACTCATATATTCTACGTTTTTGCTTCAAATGATGGCACTGTGCGACGGTGCGTTACCATGGTGCAAAATCCACGAGTTTTCTGCCCACAATTCTGGTCTCTTCCGGCGAATTGCTTCATGCAAACGTCTCATAACGCCCAAATAATACCCTTTGTTTACTGTCTGGCCTTCTGGCAAAAATTCATGATGCACTACACCGTTGTAACCCATGAAAACCGTGAACATTGCCTTCTTTTTGACTCAAAACGACGTGGTTTTTTTGGTCTGCCTGATATCTGGATTGCGTGTCGTACTCATAAACCCACGTCTCGTCTCCAGTAATGATCCTTTTGATGAATCTGGGATCGGATTCAGCCTCGCAAATCATCTCTTGCGACGTCAGCACGGTCTCTTTTTTGAAGTCTTTTGGCACCAACTTTGCTGCTACACGACGGAAACCCAAATCATTAACCAAAATGTCTTGGACAGATCCATAGGCAATGTTCAAGTCCTCCGCTATCTGTCTGATGGTTAATTTGCATTTATTGACCAACATTTCTTTTACTCGTACTTCATCAATGTTTTCGTCGGTTTTTGATGTCGTTGGTCTGCCACTGCGTTCATCATCTTCGATTGACTCACGACCACTTTTGAACCGCTCGTGCCACTGGTAAACGTTGCCGAAACACTTTTCCAACATTTCCAACGTTCGCGCACCATTAAATACGTTTTTTACGCAAAATTTAATACAAGTTCGTTGTTGCAAATTGAAATCCATTTCTAAAATTGTAAAAAATCGCCAACACATACAGAGATAGATGTACTCTTGGCTACGTAATTTTTGCAAATGTCAAGCTATACCGCTAAGATTTAGAGGAAATGTCAACAACAGATTTACCAACTTAACAAAACTATAGAAGTCAAATCGGAACAATGGGAGCGCCACACGGTGGTTATTCCGGTGGTATACATACAGCGGAGTAAGAAGGCTTTTCCTCCACAAAAAAGGCACCCGCTCTTCTTTTTGCTTTAAAACTAAGATTTCTGGCATTCTTCATTTGTTTTTTTAGTCGTTTAACATACTGTTCATACTTCCTGTATTGTATCGTATAGATATTATTGTATTTATCTAGTTTTTCGTAATAAGTTTTCCAAGTAAACACTTTTGTCCGTCATTGTACCAACCTTTCCAACTACTGAGATCCAAACTTTTATGTGAAATTCCTCGCTTCCGGAATCTTCGAAATCTGAAAAGAACATTCTTATTTGATATGGCTTTGATATATAAAAAAACAAGCGGATTATGGATAAAATTTTGCTTTAAATTACATAAAACTGTTTCTGTTTTAACGCCTTTCCGGCCGAAGGTACAGTCTTCGCCTTCTTTGGAGCACGTTCACCGGGTGAAGCCCATCGTTTCGATTGTTCTTTGCTCTCTGGTGTGTATCAGTGAACCCATGTTCATTTCGATTTAACAGGGGCAAGCACGTCTTTGAAGTGGTCTCATCGTGCGGACAGCTTTCTCACGCCCAAAATCTGGTGCGTGATATAGGCATATTATTCAGTTGAGATACCTGATACGAGGGCGGGTCAATAAGTACGTGACTTTTGGATTAAAACAGATTTTTTGATAAAAAAATGATTTTAGTTTTCAACGTAGTCTCCCTTGAGCTCTATACACTTTGTCCAACGCTTCTCCAATTTTTTTATCCCTTCCAAAAAAAATGATTTGTCGAGGTCCTCAAAATGACGAGATGACTTCATCATTGGAGTCAAATCTTTTTCCACCAAGCCATTTCTTCAGGTTTGGGAACAAGAAGTAGTCGCTCGGAGCCAAATCTGGAGAATAGGGTGGATGAGGGAGCAATTCATAGCCCAATTCATGGATTTTTGCCATGGCAACTGCACATGTGTGCACCCTTGCATTGTCTTGGTGGAAAAGAACTTTTTTCTTGGCCAAATGAGGTCGTTTTTTTTCAAATCGTCATTGAATCGGTCCAATAAGTTGGCATAATATTCCCCATTGATTGTTCTTCCCTTTTGAAGGTAGTCAATGTGGATTATCCCGCGTGCATCCCAAAAAACAGTCGCCATAACTTTATTGGCTGACAAACCCACCTTGGCCTTCTTTGGCGCCGATTCACCCTTAGAACCCCACTGTTTTGACTGTTGTTTGTTCTCTGGTGTGTTGTGATGGATCCATGTTTCGTCCACGGTTACAAAACGGCGCAAAAACTCCTCCATATTGCGATTAAACAACGCCAAACCTTCCTGTGAAGTTGTTACACGATTGCGTTTGTGGTCGACTGTGAGCAAACGTGGCACCCATCTTGCGGAAAGCTTTCTCATGCCCAAGTGATCATTCAGAATTGAAACCACTGAGCCATGCGAGATCCCTACGGCTTCCACAATCTCTCGCACTTTCAATCTTCGGTTGGCCAACACCATATCGTGAATTTTTTCGATTGTTTCGGGTGTAGAGACCTCAACTGGGCGTCCAGGAGGTTCGGCATCTTCAGTGCTTGTACGGCCACAACGAAATTCAGTAAACCACTTTTTTACCATTGAAATCGATGGTGCAGAGTCCCCATAGTATTTATCAAGCTCAGCCTTGGTCTCGGTAATGGTTTTTTTTCGCAAGAAATAATGCTTAATAAGCACACGAAATTCACTTTTTTCCATTTTCTCCTCAAATTAGTGAGTAGTCTGATAAAAATAGCTGTCAAACACAAACTAACTGATGCAGCAAGTTTAAATTTTGACAGGAGTCAACTGACAGATGCCTGTTGACAGGAGCAGTGTTGCTGTTTCAGTAAAGAGGTCAGAAATTCAAAAAGCCACGGACTTATTGACCCGCCCTCGTATCTCGTGAATTTTCACTTAGCGGTCACCAATACGAGGTTATAGTTTCCTATGTAGTAACCGTTTAGGCCATGTGCGGCCACGGCGAAACTCTGCAAACCAATGGTAAACGGTTGTACGAGAAAGTGAATGGGTACCATACACACCATCGACAATGGGCTTGATTTCGTCGCAGGTTTTGCCACTCAAAAACAAGAATCGGCTCACAAAATAGCGATACTGCTCTTTTCCCATGGTCGCAAAAGACACAAACACGATGTTTTGAAATGGGTGTCAAAACAAAACTAAGCATCGGATTGTCACCAAATTTTAACAGGCAGGCTAAAAGAGGTTATACTAAATGATGGTATACTCATTTTGGCTCAGTAACGCCATCTACCTTCCAATCCGGGTATTCATCAAACAGCCCTCGTACATCCAGGGTAACATTGCGGTAATATTCAATCATAATTGTAGTTGCCGCATGATAACGAATGGTTCGTGAATCATTTGGCCCCCGGCATCCAACGGCTTCGAACTTAACTCGGTTAACAATCGGTGTACAGTAGGCATTAAGCAGAAACTTTCAACCAATTTTGACTGCGCAACTGAATGCAGTTATCATAGTTCGGAATGAATTAAAAGCGCTTTTTAGCTGAAATTTTAGTTGACCATTAAACTTTTGTACCATCTGAACCATTTTGCAGGATACCTTGCCCGTTGGATTGGTGGAAGACAGATTATAAATAAATATATATATATTTCATTACATTTAAAATGACGCACTAAAATATTGGATCATTAAAAATGCTATGCAGATATCGGAATACATTGGGGGCATGAATTAACAATGACCAGCGTTTTCATGAACTATCCTGATTACTTCCTGAATGACGTAATAAAGATATGATGTCTACCAATGTATGTTACATATGTTTTGTGAGAACACACTCTTTATTCATTAGTTCCACATAAATGTTTTTTTTTTTTTTTTAATGTGTAAATTAAATTGGAATATTGATTTAAGACGAACGAAGAACAAAACAAAACCCAAAAACCAAAAGTCAATGTCAACTCAGCTGTATCTAGGTACCAGCTATTACCAATGAATAGAATTTCATCAGTTTTTTAATGTTCCTTTCTATTAGAGCATGTTAATTTTATTTATTTTATTATTCCATCAATATATTATATCTCTACTGCTATGTTTCTACGAATAAATTACAAAACAAACAAGTAGAAGGAAGTAATTGAAAAATAATTAAAGTACAATTTGTTCGGAAAGGTTATATAGGCCGGCTGACGCATTTAACGCAAACACCGGTCATAAATTTTGCTTGAGTAATTCAGTTAGCACTTTTACTTTTAGCTAAACGATATATCGTTGTTAGCACACTTGTAAGATACAAAAATGATTTTATTCCACAGCTTGATACGTTGGGCATGTATCTTATCAGCACTTGATTGCGTTCTTAGACACTAAAGACTCAGTTCTAAAAATGACTTTATTTTAAATTAGAGAAACTAAGTGAAGAATGGTGTCAAAGATTTACTATATTTTAACCTTGTTTATAAAGTAGGCTCAAGCCTTAGAAAAAAGAAAGAATACATGTTGTGATAACGCGCTCTTTGACTGCAGGATCAAAAGAAAAATTTAAATTGAGATTGAGAAATTAGTCGAAATAGTCGATATACCACCAGATGTTGGTGATTTTTTTTTTATTTTTTGTAAATAAACCACAGAAACAGGCAAAAAACCAGCTTAAGTTACGAAGAACTCCTGTCCTGTCTCCATGACTTCAGATTTCCAGAGGCGGTACCACGTGCAGTAACATAGAGCGCAGAAACTATGGAACAACCTCAAGTAAAAAACACTTCGGACCGATGTTTCGAAAGACGAAATTGAAAAGCGGTGCCAATATCATACATCAAAAACAGCAAACAGCAAAGGTCACCTTAAATACGAATGTTTCAAATAAATAGCTAACAAAGCAGTTTCCTGAAAATCTGTAAACAAGCGATAAGTTTTAGAAAAGGTTAATACTCGTACAAGTAGATGTGCTTATATGTAACATATGTGTATTGTATTTTAAAATTTTAATTTTAATTCAATCTCACCGGAATATATAGAAGACGATCGGAAACGCTTGCTGATGGGAAACAAAGATATTTGCAATGATGACTTTAACGAGTTTCTAAGAGAAGAGTTCCATGCAGAAAGTTCCATTCCAGTTAAAAGAATGAGTTGGACTACCACACACACAAGATAAATTGATCTACGAAACGCGATACGCTTACCGATAATGGTAAAGAAATAAGAAAATACACGAAAGATCTGGAGAAGATACACAAATACACATCCGGAATAACCAAGAAATTCCAATTCTTAGTTGAAATGTTTAATGCCTTTCAATACGGCAAGATTCTTTAGAAAAGACATACAATACTCAGAACGATTTATATTTTTTTTTTCGGCGGTAACAGTGCGACCATAGTAGTATTTCAGATAAGTTACTGTGATGAGTCTTCAACACAGTATAGAACTTGGATTAGAATATATGTTAAGAGCTCGAGAACTAGTCGTACAAAAACCTGCTTTAGTTTAGGGTTCAGTGGTACTCAATTTGGTTAGTTGGGTAGAAAAGTAAAGAAGCCTAAGCGATCATCGTGACTAAATGGAATACAATTCTCAATTTCCGTTCATAGCAATTACCAAATGAGGATAGACTTCACATAAATCACCATCCGTTTGCATGAAACTGATACAAAGATAATCTTCTGCTATGGATCATACCACGAAAGTCTTGTCCTTGTAGCAGATACCACGACGGAAGTAAAGACTGCGCTGGCGACTTGCAAAATCCGATCACCCTCCTTGGATAAGAAATGCTCATCGATAAGTAAAGGGTGAGCCAACAGATGGTGTATATGTTGGCTGTCAGTTACTGTCATTTACTGAATTCAATATGGTTGATCTTTTTGACAGGTGTCTTGCAATCTTTGGCAATTTTAGCCATGGATTCATCTACCATGCAACAACGAATTCTTGTTATTCAATCTTATTACGAAAATGGGCGATCTGTAAAAGTGACATTTCGTATAATTCGTGAATTTTTCGGTCAACATAATCGCCCTAGTAAGTCCAGAATTCGTGCAATGATGAAGCGTTTTGAAGAAACTGGTTAAGTATCGAGTTAAACTGCATATCAGCATCGTCGGCCAGGAAGTACACGCCAAAACATCACCACTGTGAGCGAAAGTGTGGTGGCACCTCAATTGGTCGCCGAAGTCAACAATTAGGCCACACTTATGACACTTTACGGCGAATTTTAAAAGTTGATTTTCATTTGCAGGCCTATAAAATGAAAATTATACCACAATTGATGTCTTTGGACCATCTACGACGTCGCCCTTTTGTTAACTGGATGTTGGATCGCCGGGACAAATTGTCATCAAATTTGATCTTTTCGGATGAAGCCCATTTTTGGATAGATGGGTACGTAAAAAAACTAAATTTTCGTTTTTGGGGAACCGGAAAACCCATACAAGACTTACGACAAACCAATGCAATCCCAAAAAAGTCACTGTATGGCGCGGATTATGGGTTGGTGGAATCATTGAGCCGTTCTTTTTCGAAGATAAGGCTGGAGAAACAGTTACAGTGAATGCAGAACGTTACCGCATTCAAAATTAAATAAATTGGGTCTGGACGATCTCTAATTTCAACAGAATGGTGCTACCGCCCACACAAGCAATCAATCAATCAATTTATTGCATACGAAATTTGAAGATCCCATTATTTCGGTTAGAAGAGAAGTTGGTTGGCCTCCAAGGTCATGCGATTTGACATAGAAGAGTAAGGTCTATGCCAATAACCCAGCGACAATTCAGGATCTCAAACATAACATCCAAACTGAAATTGCGGCCAATGACCCACTTTTTCTTCAGAAGTCATCGATAATTTTGACCTTCGGATGGTTGCTTACAACAGAAGCCGTGGCGGTCACATGAACGATGTTGTGTTCCATTCATAACTGCCATAGACCAAACTTTATTAATCAATAAAGTTCTACATTGAATTCAGAATAAATGTGTGTTTAATTTAATGAAAACTTCCACACTAACTCTTAGCTCACCCTTTAGCTATTGAACTCCATATCGGTCAATGTGTAGAATTTACCCTTCAGCTCATCTTGCAAGCCAGACACAGTGCTGACGACTTGGGCCCTCATTAAGCATGGGTTAAATGGATAACCATTTAATGAACGACCACACCGGATATGGGTTGATACAAGTTCATTATTTGGATCCACATTGCCAAAGGTGCTAATATCGCGTTAAATCCACCACAGAAAACTTTGATGATTGGATCTAACAAATCAGTGAAAATTGTATATGTAGACTCCCAACATCGCAATCGTGATTTTCCAAACCAGATTGTATGACATCAAGCAAGCGAGTTGGGGTCTTCTTGTTCTTCAGCTAATTGGCTTATGCATCTTCCAATTTTTGAAGAACACCAGCCTCAATACATTAATTTACAATGTCTCATTTGCTCCTTGATCAACCATAGAATACAAAGCTCCAGGAAATCATGGCATCTCTCATTGAGTTAGTAATGGGTGCTTTGTAGCCGAAGAATCCAAATTAAATTCAAAAGTTCATGTAGAGACAGTCGTGCAGCTAGCTTGATGTTGAACAATGTACGAAAAGCATTTACAAAAGAAAAATAAATATTACATCATTTAATTATTATAAAAGCACGCACATTTCTGAGAATTAATTTACATGTTAAGACAAGGATAGTGGAAAAACTCAGCTGGTATTACCACATATAAAAAAGTCGTCGGAAAATCACGTAAGCATGTAAATGAAGGGTACGTTCCATTTAAATTTCAAGGAGAAGGCCGTAGAAAAACAAATAAGACAAAAAATGCACAAGTGACGGCTTTATGGACGCTTTAACTGATGTCTGTGTCATTATCTTATGCTATCAGTTACACGAATTTGAAATACCATAGATTATGCTTCCAGAGGGTAACTCGTGAATTCCGCATAATTCTCTGGAGAATGATATAAAAAAATGCACATAGCAATGCATCACTTTATCGAACGCCTTTGAAAGGTTATCAGCAACTTCAAGGAAGTAGCCAAAGTTTTTCGCCATTTTCCAGGCAATTCTGAATTAGCGACCAACATACATACTCGTAACTCCAGCAACAAAGAATTACGAAAAAAATATTCTAGAATTGTCACCGCATTAAAGTTCAAAATAACATTCCCAACGTTTGTGATTCAAGTCATTTCACCACAGATTTTCATTTTCAATTAGGCACTAAGCAAAACCAAAATATCTGAAGTTTCACATAATTCATCTCGAAACGATAAGGAGACCCGTTAGGAGGTTTTAAAATAATACTATACACTCGTAACAGGCTGTTTGACAATAATGACCCGCATTGCTTATCATTGAATCAAATCGAATTACCTAATTTCTGCTTAAATTCAAACTTTTGAAAACGGGCAAACATGCTTTATGTCATGAAAACACTGGCAGCTACGCATTTATTTGTATACCAGAAGCCCTTCAACTTTGTTCAAATTAATATCTAACTCTTATCTCCCTTAGGCCTTTATGCAACTCAAATGACGCGACTGAACTTATATTCCAGCTAAGTGTCAACAAAAACAGATTCACTCACAGTAGCTTGTTTGTTGTGTGGAAAATAGCCTCACTAGCTTCAAAGTCCATTTGTTACCTCACCTTCCAAGGTTCGCTCTCTTTATGGTACTGTTTCGATGTGATAGTTTTTTCTTTCTTTCTGTTCTCTTTCTACCTCCTCATCCAATCAAAGATTAGATAAACCCAACGTTGATAAGAAAAAATAAGAAACAATACGAAACTTGCCTACCCCATTGTGCTGCGTAATGATTGCGATTAAACTATCCCCATTCAATAAATATTTGCCGAGATAAATATTTTATACTGTAAACTAATTTCAGACAGAGTTTAAATAAATTTTTTTGCTTTGTTGTCAACAGAATCCGTAATGGATATCACGTTGGGCAGGGACAGAGACACACTCCAAGATTCACCGTACTCGTTCAGTAATCCATCTGCATATCTCGACAATGATGATTGTCTATCGAAAGATGACGACGACATGACATTTTGTATGGCGGACTACGCTAAAGAAACTCTCAAAGGCATGTGCATGATGCGTTCTCATCAAATGCTTACCGATGTGATATTAGAAGTGAAAAAGGAGCTTTTTCCAGCACATAAAGTTGTCCTCTGCGCAGCTAGCCCATATTTCAAAGCAATGTTCACTGGTGGATTAAGAGAAGCAGAAATGCAGCGAGTACAACTACAAGGGGTAGGTTTTGAAGAAAGCAAATAAACACTCCACACAAACTTTTATTACTATAGTTGTAAACGCTACTAGGTTTGCCCAACAGCAATGGCACGAATCATCTCATTTATGTACACAGGCCAAATACGTGTGACGGAGCTGACTGTATGTCAATTGCTGCCAGCTGCCACAATGTTTCAAGTTCCAAATGTGATAAATGCATGTTGTGTGTTTTTGGAACGACAATTGGAGCCGTCTAATGCAATTGGTATTGCAAATTTCGCAGAACAGCATGGATGCGCAGAATTGCAAAAGAAAGCCAACATGTTCATTGAACGTCATTTCACACAGGTGAGTTCGATTTATTTTACTTTGTTCACATTTATTTGTAACGGCTTAAGATGTCATTGTAGGTTTGTCAAGAGGAGGAATTTTTCCAACTATCCGGCATACAACTAATAGCTCTTATTCGTCGTGATGAACTGAACGTTCAGGAGGAACGTGAAGTTTACAATGCCGTCCTCAAGTGGGTACAATACGACGAAGCAAATCGTTATCCAAAAATGCCGAGCATTTTACGAGCAGTGCGATGTCAGCTACTAACGCCCACTTTTCTAGAGGATCAAGTAAGAAACTGTGATATATTGCGCAAGGCGCCCGCATGTAAGGAGTATTTAGCGAAAATAATCGAAGATTTGACGCTGCACAAACGTCCAATAGTCCGTGAAAGAAATCCAAACACAACCCGAATGATATTTGTTGCAGGTGGATTTTTTAGACAATCACTC
The DNA here is from genome assembly GCA_963966105.1 of Volucella zonaria. Taxonomy (NCBI): domain Eukaryota; kingdom Metazoa; phylum Arthropoda; class Insecta; order Diptera; family Syrphidae; genus Volucella; species Volucella zonaria. The sequence continues at coordinate 233,158,624 of OZ014530.1, read as the reverse complement.
GACATTTTGGAAGGATATAATGTGGATGATAAAACGTGGACAATACTGCCAAATCTTCGAATACCACGGTCTGGATTGGGTGCGGCATTCCTTAAAGGCATCTTCTATGCTGTTGGTGGTAGAAACAACTCAATTGGATCTTCTTATGACTCAGATTGGGTGGATAGATATAATGCGGTTACAGAAAATTGGCGCCCATGTTCACCGATGTCAGTACCAAGGCATCGAGTTGGAGTTGCCGTAATGGATGAGTTGATGTATGCTGTTGGTGGATCAGCAGGATCGGAGTATCACAATTCTGTTGAATAGTAAGTATTTGTTATTTTTTCCTTTTTTTTTGTGTGTGATAGTGATTAATCAGTTCAAAGGAACGAGTTTTTCCTAGATCTGAAAAAATTTTGTGGTTAACGAGTATCCGTATGCCGATAGCATTTTTCCCCTTTTCGGTCTTCCCTTATCTGGGGAATTTGAATTTTCTCCTCCCTCTCCTAAAATACTTTTAAACTAGAAAACTGATCTTTAAACTTTTCAAAACATTTTGAATTGAACTATTAAATGGGAATTCATGTGTCATTTGTGGGTTTTCATCAATTTTGCCATCCACTTGAAGGTTAAAAGATTTCGATCAATCTTCCCAGTAAGGAGTCTTGCAAAACACAGTAGAAAATGTCCCAAGAAAATTGAAATCGGCTGATTTTTTATCATCCAATTAGTTGCCCCCAGCTTACAGTTAGTTGGTGTAACTTTTTTAAGTCATTTCACCAGAGCAATATTGACAGCAATATCGAAGAAAGAATCAGAACAAATTGGCGCCTTAAAATTAACATGCAAGGAGAGAGCTAGTTCTTACAAGAATCTTCATTCTTGTTAATGGGAGGTGTCATTAAGGAGGTGTTAGGGTTTTAGCTGGTGCCTACCATATCTCGCTTCGAGTTATCAGACATCATAGAAATTGCTCCGTACGCCCTACTCAATTTTTACCAACAGGTTTTAAAAGTCATTAGTCATCCTTCGATAGGATAGATAAATGAATAATGTGACATGGTAGAGTCGATTTTTCCTATAATACAACTTCATACTCTCTTGTGCTTGGAAATCGGTGAAGTAATGGGTGCCTGCGCTATGACTTCCACTGAGTCTCTTATGTGCTCAACAAAAACTCATTCCTTTATACGAGGGCGGTTCAAAAAATCCGTGACTTTTGGATTAAAACACAGATTTTTTGATAAAAAAATAATTCTATTTTTCAACGTAGTCTCCCTTGAGCTCTATACACTTTGTCCAACGCTTCTCCAATTTTTTTATCCCTTCCAAAAAAAATGATTTGTCGAGGTCCTCAAGATGACGAGATGACTTCATCATTGGAGTCAAATCTTTTTCCACCAAGCCATTTCTTCAGGTTTGGGAACAAGAAGTAGTCGCTCGGAGCCAAATCTGGAGAATAGGGTGGATGAGGGAGCAATTCATAGCCCAATTCATGGATTTTTGCCATGGCAACTGCACATGTGTGCACCCTTGCATTGTCTTGGTGGAAAAGAACTTTTTTCTTGGCCAAATGAGGTCGTTTTTTTTTCAAATCGTCATTGAATCGGTCCAATAAGTTGGCATAATATTCCCCATTGATTGTTCTTCCCTTTTGAAGGTAGTCAATGTGGATTATCCATCCACTTTATTGGCTGACAAACCCACCTTGGCCTTCTTTGGCGCCGATTCACCCTTAGAAACCCACTGTTTTGACTGTTGTTTGTTCTCTGGTGTGTTGTGATGGATCCATGTTTCGTCCACGGTTACAAAACGGCGCAAAAACTCCTCCATATTGGTCGACTGTGAGCAAACGCGGCACCCATCTTGCGGAAAGCTTTCTTATGCCCAAGTGATCATTCAAAATTGAAACCACTGAGCCATGCGAGATCCCTACGGCTTCCACAATCTCTCGCACTTTCAATCTTCGGTCGGCCAACACCATATTGTGAATTTTTGTTTCGGGTGTAGAGACCTCAACTGGGCGTCCAGGACGTTCGGCATCTTCAGTGCTTGTACGGCCACAACGAAATTCAGTAAACCACTTTTTTTACCATTGAAATCGATGGTGCAGAGTCCCCATAGTATTTATCAAGCTTAGCCTTGGTCTCGGTAATGGTTTTTTTTCGCAAGAAATAATGCTTAATAAGCACACGAAATTCACTTTTTTCCATTTTCTCCTCAAATTAGTGAGTAGTCTGATAAAAATAGCTGTCAAACACAAACTAACTGACGCAGCAAGTTTAAATTTTGACAGGAGTCAACTGACAGATGCCTGTTGACAGGAGCAGTGTTGCTGTTTCAGTAAAGAGGTCAGAAATTCAAAAAGTCACGGACTTATGAATTTGCTGTTCACCATTCATGGCTATTGAGATTGTAAAGGTCCTCTTCTTCTCACTCTGAACTCATTCCGCCCTGTTTTTGGTTTAAGCGTTTTTCAATATGTCTCGTCGTATTCAACACATCACAACTTAAAAGCATTGTGCTGAGCGTTGTGCAGCAGAAAATATCATTTGTGACATATAATAGGAAAAAGATCGGCTTTTGGGATCTACAAAGCGGGAAAGTAGGCATTTGTGAAAGAGTTCGAGGATTTAAACAGATGCTACTCACAATGAAAATAACGTACCAAGCCAGCAAGACCCAAATAAAAACCTATAGACTTCAAAAAGGAAATTTTTCAGCAGATTTTTAGTACAAACCACAGGACAGTGGAGAGCTAAAGTCTCATCGCGTTCAGAATGTTATTTGACGTATTGTTATCGCATATCAAGAAGTCCAGGTAGTTACTCACCACCTCCGTATGTGACATTTCTAGAGACAAGCTATGCATAACTATGTCTAGTTTTGCCGTTTTTTTGACTTCGAAAAAGAGTTTAAACAAAGTGATGCGGTGGTGTCATCGCATCGTAAACCAACACCAGAAGCACAATTTACCAAAAATCTGTGCAACTACTCGTACATATGTACTTGCAAACGCTAACAACATTGTACAAGGCATCAAACCGTCATGGGTTGCTTTGCGAATTGACACAAATCGGTTTAATTGTGAATGTAGACAAAATCAAGTATATGCTGTCAACAAGAAGGGATGCACAACATCGACAAATCAAACAAAGCATCATGAAAGACTCTAATTTTATGTTACGGATCAGATGTACTTTGCCTCCGATATTGTAACAACAAATCAAACGAAGAGTTACACTTACCAATCACTGTTTCTTTGGTCTAAGAAGGTATTTGGGTAATATGGCCTTACCAAAAAAGCACAAAGGAAACCCTTATAATCCCAGTCTTGCAGAAGCATTGACGTTAGCGAAGCCGAATGGAGATAATCTTGGTATTTTTGAACGCAAGATTCTACGAGTGATTTCTGGTCCTTTTATCGTTGACGGAACTTTATGGAAGAGATATAATAATGAACTCTGCGAGCTGTCCAACGACATTGACCTGGTCAGAGAAGCGCTCATCAGTTGCCTAAGGTGGCTAGGAAATATAGACCGAATGTATGTATATTAACGCTTCAGGCCGTTTCCTTTCTAAATCACACCACCTCCGTTCCATTTAAAAGATCATGCAAGACGTTGTAATAAATGAAATCGTCAGAATATTTATGACTGTATTGCTCATTTTTACCACCCTTTTAATTCAACAGGTGACAAAAAAAGTAAAAGTAAACTCACACAAATGCTGAGCAATTCTGTGTTTGCCTCCCATTTGCTGTATCATGCTCCTTGAGATGTTTTCCGATAAGTGTGCGAAGGAAAGCGTTATCTTTTTTACTTGATGAATAATTTTAAAACTAATGATAAAATGGGAAAACCCCTTTGTTGTTATTTTTGTAACAATCATCAGTATTATGATTGGAGTAAACGATAAGATTACGTTACAAGTAATAGTGTTTTAATCGCATACTTAGAACCGCTCCGCTCCGTTGAGATTTGTGATAAGAAAAGCTTTTACACCACTTTAAAAGGGAAATCTTACCCTCGCCCGCTTTGTTGAATGCAAACAATGGTTCGACATTTTTATAAGTTAATTGTAAAAGCTGAGATTGAAGTTAACGAGTTCATAATTACAAACAATTTCGCTAATGAGCGATAACACTTTTGCAATGTCTCCTGGTTAATTGTCATTTGCTTGTCAATTTACTCAAGCGTTGTTATCTATGATTGATGAATAATGTTGGAAGACAAAAGGTTAAAAGTCAGAAATAAAAAAAAAAAAAAAAATTTGTTAATGCCAACGATCATGAACGAAATCGTTTCCCACGCAAACGCAGAACTTAGCTGCTTGACAACTATCTCCACCTTCACTGAATCCATTGATGATGCGAATGCAATCAAGAAAGAAATTATGTTTCTTAATCTGCTTCCCTTTTACTTCCATTTCCGTTGAATCTGTTGAAGATGCGTAAAAGCACTGAATCATAATTTTTCTTATCGCTATAACAAAGAGCGCAGCTACGGCTACACAACTAAGAGCTCTCGAAAAAATGTGCTGTGTAATGATCAATGCGACAACAATTAATCAACAAGATAATTGGACGCAACTTCGTCGGTTACTGTTGCCGATTAAGAAGCGAACGACGCTATTAGAATGATATTGCAAAAAAAAAAAACAAATCGAAAGCCTAAAATGTATTATAATTTGTCCAAAAGATACCGCAAGTGTCCGAACTAAATATTGTATAGAAAAGGCGCTAAGAATTTGTATTTTTAGGTTTTTGAACCGATTGTAGTATGATTTTGTTACTATTAATCACACGAACAATTTTCCGTGGCAATTACAACACGGGTGTTTCCTAATCGGTAGCTGAAAGGTACGATAGACAACAGCAAAGAACTGCAGACTTCAATACATTTTTTAGCTCATTTTATTGCCCACTTGTGTTATTTACTTACTTATTTAAGTTGGCGCTACAATTCGGGGTGGACATGGGCCTCAACCAACAAGCGTCTCCAGCCAGCTCAATGTTTAGCTAGCTGCGTCCAGTTTCGCACGCTAAGTTGGTTAAGGTCCCCTCCCACTTTCCATCTGAGCCGCGTTCTTCCCCTACTGCGCTCTCCCTCGGGGGTAAATTTGAATATTTTTTCAAACCACAGCATTAATGTTCATCCGCTCAACATGACTCAGCCACCTCAGTCGTTGGACCTTCACTCTTCTGGCTAAGTCGATGTCGCTATACAGCCCATACAGTGCTGGTGTCGTTGTCTGAATTGATAGCGGAGCCTAGGTAGACAAAGTCCTTAACTATCTCAAAAATATATCTGTCGAGAGTGACTTTCTGTCCGAGACGTCGATGTTGGGTGTACTTTCTGGTTAACAGCATGGGTTTAACTCGTTGACCGTTAAACCCATTTTCCCGGCTTTCGTTTCAATATTCATGAAAGCGCTATTGACATCACGCTGCCATGTCAATATCATCAGCGTATGTATATGTCGTATGGACGGACTTTTGAAAGATTATGCCTGTTATATTGGCGCGTGAGTTTTGCACGATTGTTAACGGACGAGTTTACTGTCATATGCGGACTTAAAATCGATGAAAAGGTGGTGGGTTTCGATTTGAACTTCTTGAGCTTCTTCCAGGATCTGCCGGAGTGTGAATATTTGGTCGATGGTGGACTTTCCTGGCCTAAAGTCGCACTAATATGGACCACTCATTTTGTTGACAAACGGCTTCAGGCGTTCACACAATACGGCCGATGATACCGTGACGAAGACTGATGCGTCTGCAGTTGACGGAGTTCAGAAGGTCTTCTCTCTTGAGGATCGGACGAACAATGCTGAGGTTCCATTCATCGGGAATACTTTCGTCCGACCTTATTTTACAGATAAGTTGATGTGTGCTCCTTACTAAATCATGGTCTTCCACTTAGAAGAGCTCGGCAGTTATGTAGTCCGTTCCAGCAGCTTTGTTGGACTTAAGTTTAGATATGTCTATCTTCCTTCATCCAGGTCGGACGGAATTGTTAGTCAAGGTTCATTTTTATGAAATGCTTTTTCCAAATCCTCCGCAGCGACTGCGACTCTAGTACTATGTTTCCTTGTTCGCCTCTACAGGCTTCGGTTCAGAGTTCTGTCCTCAACCACGCGCCTCTCATGCTCCTTCTTCTTCGTCCTGAGAAGCCGGTGTTCGTCTCTCCTCCACTGCTCGTAAAGCTTGTGAGCAGGTCTAGTCCTTCTATGCTGCGCCGCTTTGTATGCCTCTTACTTAGCTGCATGTGCTTGCAGGCACTCGTCGTCAAACCAGGGGTTTCGTTGTGGTGGCCGAGTGAAACCCACCACATCAGATGCGGCATCTCTTATGGCTTTTTGGCAATGTTGCCACTGATCTTCAATACTTGATGCTGGCGGCATAGGACCACTTAAAAGATTAAGGGAAAGGATTTGATGATCTCTGGGGATTGTAGCCGTCCGACATGAAACTTCCTCGCAGTATTAGCTTGCCTTTACGATGTTCGGGATATCCGCAACCGTACCTTGCGTATACAACACTGTAATGCTATAAGTCAATGTTGGGTCCTCGGAACGCTCGGACATCCATAATACTGGAGGAGTGCCTTGCGTCAATCTGGCTGACGGTTAAATGATCAGGGCATCTTCAATCCCTTTATGAATATGAATTTCGAGATGCGGGAACAGCATGCTAGCTACGACAATGTTTCGCTCAACCACAAAGTTCCTAGCTTTGCATTAAAATCGCCAAGGACAATTTTAATGTCATAGCTGGGGCACTGCTTGTAGGTCTTGCCCAAGATCTCGTAGAAGCTATATTTCTCCTCAGTGGGCACGTGCATGCATATAAGGCGAATGTTGGCAAATGTAGGCCTAATACGGATTGGTACGAATTCCTCGTTAGCTCAAGACTTCTTGCTTTATCTGCCTCTAACAACAAATCCGCATCCAAATAGTTGCTTTTGTCGTCGATAACAATCGCCGTAGTAAATGTCGCAGTTTTTCATCCTCTTTTTGTCCGATCCATGCCATCGCATTTCTTGGATGGCGGTAATATAGTAGATCCCTCCATATCCGAGGCTTGTTGTTCCTTCGTAACAATTTAAAGCGGAGTCAATGTAGACAACTTCCTTTACCACTAAGTAAAACTTTATCGTTGTGGCATTATATCCGTGCCGTTGGTGTTGTGTCCTTCTTCTCGACATGGCATAAACTTTGTTTTGCCCTGATCTACCACTAAACCCAACTTCGGCGCCTTTGCTTCAATGGCCACAAACACTACATTGACTGTTGGCTAATTTCTTTACATTATGTCAATCTAACCAGCGTATGTTAGCAGTTGTTTAGACTTCTGAGATATTGTGCATATGGTATTGGCCTGTGAGTTTCGCTTAATTCTTCCAAATATGATGTTGAAGAGCTCACATAACAGCGAGTCTCTTTGTCGAAATCCTTTTTTTTTACATCAACTGTCGATGGTTTCTTAATCAACGTATTGTTCTGTAATGATCCCTAAGATGTTATTACGGAAACCTACTTTTTCAACTTCAACTATGAAGTCTAAATTGAAGCGTTTCCTCGTTACGGCTTGAAGAATGCATACTGCTCCTCAGTTTTCACATTTCATCAGATTGCCATTTATTGGCATTTTAGTGATCATACATTCTTCCGGGTATCAATCTCTTCCCCAAGCGATGAAATATATCGTCGTTGCTTTGAAAAAGCCTGCAGAATACCACCAAAGCCGCTTATAGGATCTGATAGCAACTATTGCTAATTATGAGATACTGATAGTTCTATTGCATGTTTGTGAGTTTGTTGATTCGACATGCTTACTGTAATCAGGCAATACATCGTTGTCAACCAAGTGGTTTAGCATTGCTTCGAGACATTTCCCCCATCTGTTGAGTAAGTTATCAGCGGCAGGTTATCATCTAATAGTTTCGATGACTCTAGGTTGTAATTTCAAACACTAGATTTTTTCCCGTTGCACCTACTTGTCGTTTATTCCGCCTTCGGAGCAATGTATCATTTTGTTGACATTGTTTCTCTTCACCCGCGATATTGAGCTTCTGTCTGTCTCTACTGTTGGAACTTTAACTCTATCATCGGTCCGTTTCCATGGGGCCAAAATTAACCAAATTGTGAATTGCTTTTTCCTGGCGTATCAAGAGCATTTTTGTCTTGTATCTGATTGTTATTGAGAATTTTGAGCTGTTGCAAATGACGGATGTAGTACTAAGTCGTGCAGTGGCTTATATCAGATGGTGATCGCGTTCCATTTCACTTAGAGTCCGCTCATATACTACATATTACCTACCTGATGTTGGTACCTACCACGGAATTAAAATCCCTCATAGAATCGCATTACGACTTGGAGTGGCAACTTTGAAAAGGAGAAATGAAATGAGAAGCATAGAACTCAGCGCCCTTTATATTCAAAATCCATGAGTACAAATCCACATTCTATTGTACTGTATACAGGGTGTCCCCTCATTCGTCAACGATAATTTTGGAAATGATTCCTGGGCATATTCTAAGAAAAAAATCGTTCTACAGTTTTCTGCTGCATGTTTTCTCAAGTATCATAGAATCTATGGGTTTTTGTGCAAGCTTGATGATTTTTTTTTTACTACTGTTACTTTCATAAGAAAAAAAATAGTAAAACATTATGTTAATTAGGCATTTTCTGAAGAAAAGTGACCTCAAAATCAAAAATTAACATGGGTCATGGACAATGAAAATGAAACAGGCTTAAAAATTGAATATCTAAAGATTCAAATAAGATATCGATTTTATTTAGACGCCGTTACAAAGGCTAGTATTTCTTCTAAAAATAAAGTCCTACACGTAGTTTCTACCATTAGTACTAACAGAGCAATTTCCGTTAACATGGGTCAGGGTACACCAAAGTAAGCCTTTTCTTAAATCCTCGATAAATGATGTCAACATTAGAGATAGACCCTTAATGTAGAACGAATTTTTTCTTAAAATATGCCCAGAAATCATTTCCCAAATTATCGTTGACGAATTAGGGGACACCCTGTATAATGCAAACTCGATGCTCTGAATTGTTGCCTTTGCAATTGCATAAACTGCAAGTACCTATCAGTTTACCAACCAACAAGAGTTTCGAACTACGAGTAATACGGAACGGGAGTGAAGAACCTGACAATCGCAAGTTTGATTGGCATAAACTGGATATATATTTAGAATAAGCGAAATAAGATCGTTGCGTGCGAACGACGTCTACTCTTTTAACTGATGACTAAAAGGGCTACTTCTATAACTAGCATCACATCATCAATAATACAATGCTGATGTGAAATTGTAATACTTCCCAATAAGGGAATCACACAGGACTAGCGTATATAAATTATTAAAGTTGGTAATGGGACAATAAAAGACAAGACAACAGTTCCATAAAGAACAATAGTGTGCAACAATGAAGCCGTCCGCAAAATCAACCGAAAGATGACATGTGATAAAAGGTGAGAGCAAAAAGTTTGAGCAAATAAAGGACGAACAGCTTTACTGCGATTCTAAACATTGTTGGCACAACAACATTCTGAAATATAAGGAAAAAAAGTCCCAAGGAAACAATTTCCAGTGTTTCGGCCTTAGCTTCCTAAGATTGCTGCCGTGATCCGACTCTATAGAACTGTAAGGTGGTAAGAATTGATGGCATTTGAGAACAACCAAGGCAACATCCACATAGCCACTGCAAACACGTAAAGAGTGTAGAGCAAGCTGATTGCCATGGCCAGCGCTTTCTAATGCCATATAAACTCAGAACACGTATATTTACTTACTTACTTACTTAGATGGTAGATGGTCCGCTGTAGACCAGGCCCTTAGCTAATATGCCTCTCCAGCAGCTGCCTACCCGAAGTTGACTGAGATCCCCTTCCAATTCTGTGTGCGGCTGGTTATAGTCGGAAGCTTTCCGGGTCGGCACGCTGGCGTTCATGCGCAGAAGGTGACCAAACTATCTTAACCGAGTTATCCGAGCTTTTCTAACGAAGTCGACATCGCTGAAACGTTTCCTCCATTCTCCATTGCTGCAAATGGGACCGAAGATTACCCGAAGAATTTTTCTCTCGAAGCGCCCGAAAGCATTTTCATCTGCTTTCGTCCGTGTCCAAGCTTCTGTGCGGTAAAGCAGGACTAGTTGGTTAATCGGGCTTTACTATTCAATGGACTTCTAATCCCAAAGAGGCAGTGATTAGCAAGGGTAATTATTCGTATGATTTCCACACTGGTGTCGTTATCGAAGCTGATAAGGGAGCCAAGCTAGATGAAGCCCCTTACTACTTCCTTGCTGCTTCTGCTTCAATAGTCGCAAACGCTCTAATAACAGCTCTCTGTGTTCTTCCCTTTATATCAATGTTGTCTGCATATGCGTGTAACTGAAAGATAGTGCCTATGGAGTTGACTTGTGAGTTTCTCACAATTCGAACACGTACGTAGTTTCCGGAAGATCCATTTCTTAAATCTCGTCTTGAACCACATATGGCTAGTAAAATAAGGAAAAGCACTTCAACACGTCCGTTCACGTAGTACGAAAGCAACATTGCACGAACGAGAGTCTTGGCATCGTTCAAACCTTACGAACAGCATCTTGACATCAAAGATTCGACGAAGTTTGATTATGGGGAAGCCCTGCTAATTCAACAAGGATTCTCTTTCAGTAAATGAATTCGACATTCTTCACAATACAGATTCCGTCGAAAAGAAAAATTCTAGACAAACGTTGAATTGTAAGCTGTGCATTATGAAATACAAGGAATTTCCAATAGTGTAAATATTCTTCGAGTCTTTGAAACAGTTTATGAGTTTCTAACCTGATAGTTAAAACGATGCAAAACGATGCAAAACGATGTACGATGTCGCTATCGTTTCCAAAGGAAAGCTATTTCACCTCGTTACTTACGTTTTTGACTATTAACTTCTGGTTTTACTACTCTATTCCTTTTATAGTATTGTATTGAATTGTTGCAGATTTATAAAGTCAAAGACTTATTAAATAATAACACTAAAACACCTCTCCCTGTTTGTCTCTTTGTAGCTACGATCCTGAACAAGACCGTTGGACTCTTATACAACCGATGCATTCCAAGCGACTGGGAGTTGGTGTGGCGGTAGTAAATCGCCTACTCTATGCCATTGGCGGATTTGACGGAACTAATCGTCTGGCAACGGTGGAATGTTATCATCCAGAGAACAACGAATGGAATTTCGTTCCTCCAATGCAAGTTGGACGCAGTGGATCAGGTAAATAACAATCTCACAATCAACGAAGAATTTCATATTTCAGTAGAGTAGTTCTTGTTTATAGGTGTTGCTGCTATCAATCAACACATTTACGTTGTGGGTGGATTCGATGGCGATCGTCAATTATCATCTGTAGAACGTTACGATACAGAAAATCGTATTTGGCAAACAATGGCACCGATAAAAATCGCAAGAAGTGCACTTTCTCTAACACCATTCGAAGGCAAACTCTACGCCATGGGTGGATTTGATGGCACAAGCTTCCTACGTATCGTTGAAGTGTACGATCCAGTTACAAATCAATGGGAAGAAGGTACACCGCTTAGTTCTGGTCGTTCGGGACATGCTTCAACAATAGTCTTCCAACCGTCTGGTGCAGCATCACACATGGATTGCTTAGAAAACGAAGCTCTCTTTAAAGATGGCCCACCTCCTGATATTGGTGGTGGTGGTGGCGCCGGTAGAGGTTGTAGTTCGTTTTTAGCAAATGTTGGTTACTGCAGTGGACAATCTTCAAGTGGTAATTTGCATTTTTATAATAGTGGCGGTGGCAGCGGTGGTAGTGGTAGCTGCCAACGTTCCAGTTATCAACAAGGCGGACATCAATTGGCATTAACTAGTGATCCAATTCCATGTATAGAATCCATACAAAATACTGATCTACAAAGTATACGACTGATTGACGAACTCGATACAAGACTCTTAGAAGGCCTAAACAATATACAAGCTGCCGCCCTGCCACTTTATAATAGTTTAAACTTTGTTGATAGTATAGACCTGCGGAGTTTCGATCCATTTATGATAAATGAAAAACTCTGCGCAATAATATTTAGTAAATGGTGCCAACGACAGCGCCGTCGACCTTGTATTATAGAAGCAATACGACGATGCGTACACGCTAATGTTTACGTCCTAATTAAGTCAATATGCAAGCACTATCGTATTCGCAAAATGGCAGTTGCGTGATCAACAAAACAAACAAAACCTATTCATACATTAAGTTCATTTCGCGCCTGTTTATTTGTTGTAATATCATTCCAAAACTGTAACATAACAGCAAGAGAAAGCATTCTACTAATAAACAAACAATTAAAAACACATCCCATTGTCCTATGTTACATTGCGTATTCCAACATACTATTCCCATAAACATAAACCACAAAAAGAACCAAATTCACAACCAATTCGGTGTCACTGGACTTGCTGCATTTTAGTTTAGTTTAGTTTAAGTTGGAAACGTGAAAGAGGAGTCGATATTTCTAGTTTTTAACGCTGTCTATATAAACGTATTTTTTTTTTACCTAAGTTATTATGTATTTTTCGAAATGTCGTTATTTAAATATTTAATAGAAAAAGAAAAACCTTTTTAAGAATGTGTACCTCAGTTTTAGTTAAGCAGACAAAACCCAATCAATTATATGTGTAAAATAAAATTAGTTTTATATTTAACTATTTTGTATTTTATTTTTTTTTGTGATACAACTCTGGTCGTCTGGTCGTACTGGTGGTGGCTTACAATTTTCGTTGTTTGCGTGGACGAGGAGGACTCCATGACACAAAGGTGTTATCGGTGATGGATATAATGTTAAGTCCACTCATTTGGAGGCCTTTAATAGCGGACTGAAATGGTAGGTTACATATAATAGATTTGTTTATGCAATTGCTTTCGATCTTACCATACGGCCGGGTCCTAGACCACGTACTTTAACACGCATTGTCTTCCAACCGAGCTCAACAGCTTGCTAATAAACGAGAATTAAGAAAAATATATTATCGATTAACAAACATTGACAGAAATGAAACATTGACACCAAGAAACTTTATGAAGCTCGATAAATAGTTCAAATGAGGATGCTCACCCTAGATCAATAGTATTTTTAAAAAAAACTTTTCATTGATAAAAGAAGACATTTTTCATTATTGAGGAATTTTTTGGAGAGTTCTTTATAAGCTCAATCGACCAGCGCACACTGGATCAATTTTACCCCGGGGTATCTTTTACTTCAATCGCACACTGGATGAATAATGCGAGGCAAAATTGTGTAAAAATGAACCGCTTTTAATTGTAGTGGTATTTCTGATAATGTTCAACCGCTTTAACACTGATTGAAGATTTTACCCCGTTTCTTACTTTACACTTCTACATATAAAACCAGTTTTATCCCGGGGTAATTAGTCCAGTGTGCGCTGGCCAATAACTTGGACACTCTATGTAAACTCGATAAATAGCAAATGCTGCACGACTGAAGGCCGTGTTAGGGATACTTGTCCAAAACAAGGCCCGCCATCCCTGTTATTGCGACCCGCGACATAAAAAAAAACTTCAACTACGAAATCTTATTTCGCACCAAAACAAAACCGCTTCACGTACTGATATATAGGTGGCGCACGAATCGTGCTACAAAAACATAACGTAATAACCTTTTTTTCTGTGTGAGTAATTGATTTTTTTTTTAATGTGCAGGATACTATTTAGATTTATTAAAATGAATACTTGGGATACTGAAAAGAGGATTTGGATAGTTCAGCGATAACATGCTTTGCAGTCCTTCATTTCCGTCCTAAGCAAATTTAGGCGGGAGTTTGGCGGCATTCCCCCGAGTAGATGGATCGTTGTAAGGCTGGTAAACATGTGTGCCGAATCTGGAAGCATCGCACGGAGACCGTACCATCGAGATCTCTATGTTTGGGTTCAAGACACAATCGCGGCTGTAGCATCGTCAATTCAGGCAAGCCAAGCGTTTCGACTCGAAACTTATCGGCGCAAATTGGAGTTAGCAGACGGTCATTACAACGGATAATTCATGATGACTTAAACTTGTTTCCGTACCAAGCCAATTATAGTACAAGCAATTTAAATCCTCTGTATTTGCCTATTCGCCTGGAATTTTGCCAAAAAATTATTGAAATGGCCGAAGAAGACAACAGCTTGATAAATTGCTTATTTATGTCTGATGAAGGCCATTTTGATCTAAGCGGCAATGTAAACAACCAAAATTGCCGTATATGGAGTGAATCTAATTTAGAAATACTCCATGAGACGGAACTGCACCCAGAACGAGCCACTGTGTGGTGCGCAGTTTCATCAAAGCGCATTGTTGGGCCATACTTCTTTGAAGAAAACGGTATAACAGTAACTGTCAATGGGGGCCGTTTTTTACCCAGAACGCGTCGAAGAAATATCCGTTTCAACAGCATTTGGTTCCAGAAAGATGGAGCAACTGCACACATAGCCAGACCGGTTATGGCGGAGCTCTAACGAAAATTCCCAAACAAATTAATATCCAGAAACTCCACTTTCCGCTGGCCCCCAAGGCCACCTGGCCAAACTGCACCAGACTTTTTTTTTATGGGGTTATGTCAAGCTATAGGTGTACAAAACGAAACCAAGGAATTTGACTGAACTAAAGCAGTCCATTAAAACAATAATTGAGGCGATCCCGACTTCAACCCTTCAGGCCGCAATGAATAATTTTCTGATCAGGTGTCGCATATGTCTGCATGAGCGTGGAGGTCATTTACGGTCTATCATCTTCAAAAATAACTAGTTACATAAAATAAAATTGAATTTTTTATACAATAAAAAAAAAATACCTTGTCCTGCCATAAGTTCTGTTACACAACAATTTCCAGCGCTTATCGTTCAAAACTTCTTGCGGGAATAGAATTGTTAACTTTTTTTTCGAAACACTTGCACTGATCAGTGAAGAATACTAGTCAATTTGGTTTGGTTTCAGTTTGCAAACTATTAACATGGAGGAGGGCGTTAAAGAGAATCGAGTCGCAGTAATAGCGTTGCATAAATGCGGAAAGAGTGCTGGCCAAATTTTCACCACTCAGAATATCGAGAATATTCGTTTATCGGGCTACTGCTCGCTTCGGCGAATTGTCTGGAGTAGAGGACAGGCCAAGGAGTCGTTGCCCGCGCGTCGCCGTACGAATGCGGTAGTAAAGACAGTGCGTGAACAAATTCGGAGAAACCCCTTTAGGAAGCAAAAGATCATGTCCAAGGAATTGGATATATCAACCAGATCCATGTCTAGGCTGATTCAGGATGATCTGCATATGAAAGCCTATCTTCGGCCCACGGGTCATCTTCTAACTCTAACAAAATTAGGCTGGAAAGATGCAAAAGACTTTTGCAGTGGCACGAGGACAATGGCCATGAAAACATTCTGTTTACGGATGAGAAACTTTTTATCGTGGAAGAAGTTTTCAACAAACAAAATGACAAAATTTATGCCACTTCATCTAAGGAAGCGAAAAAACTTGTTCCAAGGGTTCAACGTGGACATCATCCCGCTTCCGTAATGGTTTGGTGAGGGGGTCTCTCACCATGGTGACACATCCCTCCATTTCAGTGAAAAAAGCGTAAAAACTGGTGCAAAGATTTACCATGTAGATGTGCTAGGATTTGACCAATAACCTTTTCAATGGATGCAGATAGATCTTTCAACAGGACTCTGCTCCAGCGCACAAAACCAAAACCACGCAGGAGTGGTTCAGAGGCAATATTCCTGGTTTTATCCACTGGATTATGGTTTGTGGTCAGAATTGGAGAACATGGCTAGCAAGACTCCCCACAGAAATTTGGAAAGCCTTAAAACAGCATTAACCAGAGCAGCGTCCACGATCTCCATGGAAAGCGTACATGCCGCTATAGCCCAATGGCCACACCGTTTGGAAGCTTGTGTTAAAGCAAAAGGCTGACATTTCGAGTTGATCCAATTTTTTTAAATAATCAATAATGTGGTCTAATAAATGAAAAAATTTGAATGCAATATGTTTACTGATTTCTTTCTTATAGCGTTTTATATTCGTAACAGAACTTATGGCGGGACTAGGTAACACATTGGCTGAGAAGTCCGTGCCGTTTCTAAGAGAGGGCACCACTTGAATTAAATCCATACCATTTTCAGTTAGTACCAATCAAAAGATACTTGTATAAATTTGACAACTGTCGGACGATTAGTTCTCGAGATATACCGTTGTGAGTGAAGCAACTTTTGTTATTGTGAAAAAAATGGATTCAATGCAATTTCGTGTGTTGATATATCATTGCTTTTTGATGGGAAAAAATGCAGCTGATGCAGAGAAATGGCTTGATAAGTGTTAATCGGACTCTGCACCTTACAAACGAACCATTCGCAAGTGGATTGAAAAATTTAAAAGTGGTCATACAAGCACCGAAGATGATGCACGTAGTGAACGTCCAAAAGAGGCTGTTTCAGATGAAAACATCAAAAAAGTCCACAAAATGATTACGAATGACCGTAGAGTGAAGTTGATCGAGATAGCTGAGGCTCTGAAGATATCAAAAGAGCGTGTTGGATATATCATACACGAAAATTTGGACATGCGAAAGGCCTGTTCAAAGTGGGTGCCGCGTTTGCTCACAGTCGACCAAAAACAACAACGTGTTGATGATTCAGAGGAATGTTTAAAGCTGTTCAACCGCAATAAAGCCGAATTTTTGCGTCGGTACTCGTATGTGACAATGGATGAAACTTGGCTCCATCACTTCACACCAGAGTCAAGTCGGCAATTAGCTGAGTGGCGAGCAGGCGACGAACCTCGTCCTCGGCTGGCAACGTTATGGCATCCGTATTTTGGGATGCTCATGGAATAATTTTCATCGACTATCTCCAAAAGGGGCAGACTATCAACAGCGACTATTACATTGCGTTATTGGAGCGTCTGAAGGACGAAATCGCAGAAAAACGGCCGCATTTGAAGAAAAAGAAAGTGCTGTTTCATCAATACAATGCACCGTGTCACAAGTCGATAAAAACGATGACAAATTTGAATGAATTCGGCTACGAATTGCTTCCTCATCCACCGTATTCTCCAAATTTAGCCCCCGGCGACTATTTCCTGTTCGCAGACCTCAAAAGAATGCTTGCCGAAAAGACCGAATCGCCGAAACAGAGGCCTATTTTGAGGCTAAACCGAAATCGTACTACAAAACTTGTATCGAAAGATTGAAAAATCGTTTCAATCAGTGTATTGCCCTCGAAGGCAACTATATTGATAAATAAAGTTGAATTTTGCAAAAATGTTGTGTTTTACTATAAAACGGCGCGGACTTTTCAGCCAATGTGTTACATTGATTAAAAAAAAGTTATTAGAATTTCTTATTGTGGCACAATTGGTGCGCCACCCTGTACAATACATACACACATTCTTTCTTCTCGACATGGTAATAACGGAGTTATTTTGAGCTGATGAAGCAAAATTGAGTTTCGCATTTTGCACTTCTATTAGCGAAAGAATCCGCGAGTTGTTTACAAATATTTTACGAAAATCATTCGTTTGTGTTTCATAATAGCTACAATTCGTTAGTGCCGAATAAAAACGAATACTATGTATGTCTACAAGAAGCGAAAAGTAAGCGATGAAAATCGTGCTTTTAATAAGAAATGGGAACTGGACTATTTTACTTTCAACAATAATAACAAACAACGCAATTCAGTGTATGATTTCTATGCAAGTCCTGTCTGAGGCTAAGGAATGCAATGTTAAGCGACATTACACAACTTTGCATGAAGCTAGAAAAATTATTGTAGCCGAATATAAGAAAAAACTGGTGCAGCAAACAAGCACTTTTTCAGAAGTGAACACAGATAATGAACTGAGTTTAACTGCCGCCTACGAAGTTTCTTTACAATTAGCCAAAGCTAAAAAACCATTCAGTGATGGAGTTTTAATAAAAAAAAAATATCCACTGAACAGCTGAACAGCTTTATGCAGCCTAAACTTGCAGAAAAATTTGAATCACATCAAACAGCGAGTGTGTTTCTAAGAAATTGTGTGACTCCGTTGCGGAATGTGAATATTTTTCAATATGTTTGGAAGAAAGCACGGACCAGACAGACGTCAGTCAGTTACTAATTTTTATTCGCTGCATTATACTATTGTATTACGGAAGAAATGTTGAATTTGGTGCCGTTACATGGAACAACTAAAGAAAGTGATATCTATGAAGCTGTCAGTACCACTATTATAGATTACGAAAGGTTTCAAAAATGTTCCTGTATTGTGGCTGACAGAGCTAAAGTAATGACAGGGACAGTGACAGGATTTTCTGGACTCCTTAAACAGATTGGTATTCATTGCCCTTTAATCCACTGCATCATACACCAAGAAACTTTATGCGGAAAATCTTTGCGCCAGATGGACGCAATCAGCTTCATTGTCAAAAGAACAAATTTGATCAGGGGCGGAAACAAAGGTTTGATCATCGTAAATTTCGCGATTTTTTAACCGAAATCGATGCAGCATACGAAGATTTACTTTGACACTCAGATATCAGATGATTAAATGCTAGTATGTGCTTGCAACGTTTTTTTTTACACTGCGAAAGGAGATCCTAGTATTTCTGAAAGACGTAATAAAATCTGATATCACAGAAATAGAAAACAAACTGCAAGATCCCTAATTTCTCACTGATCTTGCATTTTTAACGGATATGACCCAACACATGAACGAATTAAATTTGAAGTTACAAGGCAAACACAATAATATCACGAACTTGTACGAACATGTAAATGGATTTAAAAGTAAACTTAAATTGTTCAAAAGGTCTTTAGAAAAGCATGATCTTTCTTTTTTTCTGAGTTACAAAGAACTTTACATGGAGATGGGAAATTTCGAAAGATGCCACTTTTTTCTGCACACATAGAGTACATTGACGAAGTAATTCTGGAGTTTGAAAATCGGTTTATAGATTTTAAGGAATTAGAGAGCGATTTGTCACTTTTCACTCATCCATTAACACTGATGTAAAGACCGACTACCAATTGGAGTTATGCGACCTACAATCCGACCCCTTTGACAAAAGCAGTGTGAAAATTGGAATAGATTTTTTTAAGCGCTCCTCGATGATCGCTTTCCGAAATTAGCGAATTTTGCTTTGAAAATGGGTTCGATGATGGGGAGTACATATATTTGTGAAAGTGCTTATTCCACCATGAATTTTATTAAATCAAAATACAGGTCTTCATTGTCGAATAGGCGCAATGCGCTTGGCAAAGACGAATATTGATGTTGACATTGATAACATTGTTAAAGACAGAAAGAAATAAATTAACAAAAAATAAGACAAAATGAATGATTTTTCTTTTTTTATTAAAAGCTAATAGTATTTTGTTTCGATGGCCTGCCAGTTCTTGTTAAATTTCACTTTGGCCCGCACACGACTCCAGTCTGGACAGCCCTACAATTCCCATGTATTGTAAATTCTCATGAGAACTCACCAAATTCATACGAAGCCAGCCATGACTAGATATGCCTATACTCGGGCACAGCCCTTACAAATAAAACACAACTTATTTGAATAATGTATATTTACTACAAGGTCTTTCACACGACTGACTTGTTATCTTAAATTAACTTAGCATAATACCTAGAATATTATAAAAAAATTTTACTATGAAGACTATAAATCGCCCAGTTGCAAAAGCAGTTAATTCCAGTTCACAAACTTTTCCTAATCATGTTAATAACCCAAATTTTTGTTGATTAAAAATAAATCTTTACTGATTTAAATTGTAGAATCTGAATAATATTATTTCATTCGAAATATTTTTGCTGATCAAATTGAAAAAATGTTTTGTCTTTGTAAATGGAATTAATTCTTTTGGAACTGTATTGTACCGCCGTGTACCCAATCCACAACACCGACGTATTTATTTTTTCACTCTTCACTTCTGACGGATTAAAATTTGTTCTTCTCCTAATCTTCTTCATTAAAAGGCATAGCATCCAACTTAACAAAAACCGGCTATAATTTATTTCTTTTTTTTTTGTCAACTATTTGTTCAAAATTTTAAACCCCAACCAACGATGAGTAGAGTCGGAGAAAATTTGACTGGTTTTGCAACTGTGACATGAAGAAATCATCACTGCTACTACGAGTATCAAAACAATTACTTTTACAACTACAAAACGGCAGACTAGAAAAGACTCCTGTTGTTTCTATCTGCTGGTTGAAATTAACTGCTTTTGCATCTGTATGCATTTTCCTCTATCGATTTTAAAAGGTTTTTAATTTTAACACTCTCGCTTGATAGCCCAAGAGCCAAAGAATCCAGGAGTACCAATATCTAAAATTTTTATTTTTAATCTTTTAACTGCTTGGCGACTCAGTTGATAGTTAATGGCTAACAATCATATTGTTTTGCTTGCATTGCTAATCCCTCTATTCCCAAATAAGGTCAACCGGTGTCGCTGGAGCAATTCTGTTGATGGGCTCTTCTATGCTGCTTATCTTCTTGGCGTTGACAAACAAAAGCCAAATTTTATTGTTAAGCTGAAGTTTTCTGATGACACTTTTGGTTAGTTAGTGCCTTACCACGCGCGCTACCCTCTCCCGTTTCCTGTCGCTTTTTCGTTTCGCCGGAGTTCGGAAAATTACTGCCCAACGACCCATAAGAAGTTTCATTTCAAAAAACTAAACAATTGCTTGTTTTGAGGGGCAACAAATAACACTTTCTACTCCACTTCATCATTCAAGCAATGTAGAAGAGAAGAAGATCAGTCAAGAAGTCAGAGGAGACTGGCTGGCAAATCTGCCTAGCTTAGCCGGTTAATACCAGAAATACCAAAGGGACTTCGAAGACAAGCAGAAGATTAAAACAATGAGTTTCAACCTCCGTAGCGGAGAGAAACTTTAAGAATTAGAGTAACTTAGAAATCAACCAAAAATATTTACACAAAGCGTCTATAAGTACCAGTTCTAGGAGCCAGCAAATTTTTCCTATGGGATCCAATAGAAGATCTGGCCTTTAATTAAGAGAATTACACAGCTGGCATGCATGGCCCGAAAGACTTTTTTTTTTCAGGCAACTAAATTCACATAAGATGAGTGGTTGCCTAGAATACAACAACAAATCCAATTACAATAATAATTTAGTCTTCCCATTAAATGTTGGATGCAACCCATGGAGCGAAATAAGTTCTTTAGAAAAAAAATAAAAAATTTCCAAACCGAAGGTGTAATGTAGTACAAACATAAATAGATGTGTTCTCCTCACCATCCAACTAAAATTGGCATAGAAAGTGTGTAAACCCATTAATTAAAACTCCGAGTAATATATAGTCTTGAGGAAAAGTGGTTCAAAACTTTTTGTCTTTTTCTTCAATTCATTATCGAAAGTGTTCTCCGGTTTATTATCTGTTTCGCACCTCTTGTTTCTCTTAAAAACATGTCGGCCTTCGTCCAAGAGCAATCACAAATAAAGCCCTACCATCAACGCCAATACTATCATCTTCACCCTCATCAAAACAATTGCATTCTGAAAAGGCTCCCACAGCTAAAACCCTAGAAGAGCATCTCATCAAACATGCTGAACTAATGCGGCTTGCCTTTGCTGAACAAATCTCGAAGTTAGAAAATAAATTTCTTCGCTAAATTGAGGAAATCATAGAACTTTGGAGTCAGAAATTCGACGAACTGAAATCTGCGGAAGAATCGAGCGCATCGATGCAGTCGAACTAAACACCAATACAGCTCTTCAATTGCCCGACTCCGAGATCAAATCACTTCAGCAACGTTGTAATGCAATGGAAAGGAAGGAAATTGCATGTGAT
The DNA here is from genome assembly GCA_963966105.1 of Volucella zonaria. Lineage (NCBI taxonomy): Eukaryota > Metazoa > Arthropoda > Insecta > Diptera > Syrphidae > Volucella > Volucella zonaria. The sequence continues at coordinate 233,136,778 of OZ014530.1, read as the reverse complement.
GCAGTGCTCTGCACTACCCAATGAGAACCTCAAAACACTATTCAATCGTCTCTGCCATACTATCAACTCTAAGCCGCCTCTCTTGGTAAACGTTTTTCGCCCGAACGAGCGTAACACCAACATTTCAACATCTACAATCGTGTTAAAATTTAGCGAAACAGGACTGCAGCGAACTACCGCAAGCGAAATGCAATAAACTTCAACTCTATGAACTTAGTATAGAATTACACAAAAGCTGCCATCTAAATGAGAGCTTAACGAGGCAAACACGATTCCTCTTCAATAGTGCTCTCGTTCTCCGGCGTAAAAAAACAACTATTTGCTGCATTCACTAAATTTGGACATGTTTATGTAAGGAAGACGGCGAATGAAAGCTCCGAAGATCTGCTTTCTGCTGATGCGACCTAGTTTGAATGACTATAAATTACATTACTTAAAGTATCTGTTCTCCGATTCATGTGTTGATGTAGTCTGTGTAAGTGAAACTTAGTTTAAGCCCAAAATACCTGATCTAATTTACAAAATATTGCATTTTTAGGAATGATAGACACTACTCGTGGTGGGGCAGCGATTTATTGTAAATCAAACCTAAAATGTTTTTATAAAGGTTTTGTTTTTAAACTGGCAACACTGTGTCTACAGATTTTCAATTTAACAGTTGAAAGTTGATTTGTGGTTAGTACGTTTTGCTATTTTACGATGAATCGATTAACGCGAGGACAACAACGCCTGCAAATTGTGCAAACTTATTTTAAAAACCACGATTCGGTTCGCCAAACTTATCGTGCCCTACGTCCATTTTACGGTCGACATAATCGTCCATCTGAGCAAGTTATTCGGAACACGATGAATCGTTTTGGCACCACATACTAGATGGAGTAAAAATTGTTTTTTTTAATTTTTTTTTATATTATTCAATATAGTCCTCTTTTAGTTTGATACACTTATTCCAGCGATTTTCCATCTTCTTGATCCCGTCTGAAAAGTAATTTTCCGGAACGTCTGCAAAATACTCCTCCGTGGCGTCGATGATTTCCTCGCGTGAGCTGAATTTTTTATTGATGAACCATCTTTTGAGGTTTGGGAAGAGATAATAGTCCGAGGGATCCAAATCCAGTTACCAATGCAGAATATTGCCCAAAATATGGCGTGTGCGCTAAGTACTAATCTTTGTGGTATCTGCTAGCTCGAGCACCTTCACTTTCCGGTCAGCCAACATCATTTCATGTAGTTTTTTGACATTGTCCTCTGTAACCACATCGGAGGACCTGCCGCTGCGGACTTGACCGGTAGTGGAGTTGCGGCCACCACGAAACTCTCGAAACCAATATTTGATGGTGTAATCCGACGGAGCATTAGCCCCATAATATTTATCCAACTTTTCTTTTGTTTCCTTCGATGTTTTGCCTCTCAAAAAATTACGTTTTATGAGAGTACGAAAACCGTTTTTGTGCATACTCAACATGATGCCAAACACGTCAACAACAATCAGCTGTCAAAACAAAACTAAAGACAGTATCGCACTGAAATTTGGCATTTCTGCCTAAATATGGACGGACTTCAAGGCACCATAACCTTTTTTGCAGTAGCAGTGCATTCTGGCAGTCAAGGATGTCACTTTTCACTCCATCTACGAGGGGCGTTCAACATATTCTCGATATCGGGGTGAAGCTGTGGTTGTATGTATAAATTGACTTATTTATCAAGTAATACTATTATTTTAGTGCATTCGTGTAAAACTTCATATAAATGTGATTATTAATTCGCGTTTTATCTCTAGTTAAACAGAATCATAATGGCAACTGAGACGATGATGGTGAAAATTGAGCATCGCGCTGTAATTAAATTTCTCACTAAGCAAGGAAAAAGTCAAAAAACTATTCATGAAGAGATGGTGGCTGTTTACCAGGGTTCCGCACCTTCATTATCAACTGTGCAAAAGTGGTCAAGTGAGTTCAAGAGAGGCAGAGAGAGCATTGAAGACGACCCCCGCTCCGGCGCTCCGGCTACTGCTTGTACGGGAGAAAGCATCAAAGAAGTCGAAAAACTTGTTCTTGAGGATGCCCGAATAAAGGTGAAAATGATGGCAGAGATCACCAAGCTTTCAATTGGTATCATTCACACCATTCTTCATGACCATCTTAACCTTTCAAAGGTCAGTGCAAGGTGGGTGCCACGAATGCTCACAACGCCTCAGAAAAAAGTGAGAATCGCATTCTGTAGAGAGCTTTTGGAGATGTGTAGTGAGAATGCGGACGGTGTTATGGATCGAATTGTTACTGGGGACGAAACATGGGTCCACCACTATGACCCTGAAAGCAAACAAGAGTCCATGCAGTGGCATAAAAAAGGAACAGACCCCCCGAAGAAGTTCAAAGTCACTCCGTCTGCCGGGAAGCTCATGGCCACAGTTTTTTGGGACTCAAAGGGAATCTTGCTCATTGAGTACAAAAAAAAAGGTGAAACCATCAACGCCACATCCTACGCTTCCACTTTGCATAATTTGCGGGAGGAAATTAAAAAGAAAAGACGGGGTAAACTCGCAGCGGGTGTGTTGCTTCTTCATGACAACGCTCCTGTTCACACGGCGCGAGTTTCCAAGGCTGCTGCGCGAGATTGTGGTTTCGAAGAAATCCAACACCCACCCTATAGTCCAGACCTTGCCCCTAGTGATTATTTCCTGTTTCCGGATTTGAAAAAATGTCTTCGTGGAAAAAGATTTTCGGATGATGAAGAACTCAAGTCGGTATTTTGCAGAGAAAGAGGAAATTTATTTTTTTGAGGGTTTAAAAAAGCTTATCGCAAGATGTAACAAATGCATTGATGTTCGGGGAGATTATATTGAAAAATAAAAACAATTTAAATTGAATTCGCATTTTCCTTCATATCGATACCGATATATATTGAACGCCCCTCGTAGTACACTCTAGTCGATAATACGCATCCCCAAAGACGACAAACAGTGCGAACAGAAGAAGTTATTGACGTTGTGGAGCGCAATGTTGAGGAGAATCCGAATGAGTCGATTTGCCATTGTACACAGCAATTGGAGCTATGCCTATCCACTTTGTGGAAGATTTCACGGAAAGATCTTGACTTAATAGCTTATAAGATCCAGCTTGTGCAAGAGTTGAAACCGTGTGACCATTATACGCGTCGTAGTAGGTTCGGTGAATGGACCGAAAAGATGATTTAGCTTGATCCTCATATCCTTCATAAAATTTTGTTCTCTGATGAGGCTCATTTTAGTTAAATGGATAATGGCAAAATTGCCGAATTTGGAGTGGATAAAACCCCGAAGCCTTTATCGAGACGCCCTTACAACCATTAAAACTAACTGTTTGGTGTGCTTTATAGAATGTTACCGTCAATGGAGAACGCTATAGAAACATGATTTATGACTTTTTCGTTCCTCAGTTGAATGGCATGACGTGACGCCTTGGTTTCAACAAGATGGCGCAACATGCCACACAACGCACGACACCATCAATTTATTGCGGGAAACATTTGATGAGCGCATAATTTCTCGTAATGGACCTGTAAACTGGTCTCCACGATCCTGCGATCTCACACCTTTAGATTACTTTCTTTGGGGGTGTGTAAAGTCACTAGTCTCTGCCGATAAATCAGAGACGTTGGACGATATGGAAGTCAACATTCGCCGTTTTATTGCTGATATACGGCCCCATTTGCTTGATAAAGTTCCCGATTTCACGATTGCGCTTCATTCGAGCTAATCGTGGGACGCATATGCCCTTGATCGCTTGATCGAATCCTCAAAACATTTTTTATATTCGGTTTTCGGTATGCCCATCAGTGTTTCCTGCGATTTTTCCATTACTTCCTCTCGGCTGCTGAAAGGCGTTCCCCGTTGTGGTTTTTTAACTCGATTGAACAGAAAGAAGTCACAGGGAGTCAAATCAGGTGAATTCGGTGGCTGTTGAATGGTATTTGTTGCATTTTTCGTAAAAAAAATTACGAATAATGATGGCACTGTGCGACGATGCGTTATCATGGTGCAAAATCCACGAGTTTTCTGCCCACAATTCTGGTCTCTTTCGGCGAATTACTTCACGCAAACGTCTCATAACGCCCAAATAATACTCATACTCTTTGTTTACTGTCTGGCCTTTTGGCAAAAATTCATGATGCACTACACCGTTGTAATCCATGAAAACCGTGAACATTGCCTTCTTTTTTGACTGAAAACGACGTGGTTTTTTTTTGGTCTCGGCTTATTTGGTGAACGCCATTCACTTGCCTGATGTCTGGATTGCGTGTCGTACTCATAAGCCCATGTCTCGTCTCCAGTAATGATCCTTTTAATGAATGTGGGATCGGATTCAGCCTCGCAAATCATCTCTTTTGCGATGTCAACATGGTCTCTTTTTTGCATGAAATTGAGGTGTTTTGGCACCAACTTTGCTGCTACACGACGGAAACCCAAATCATTAACCAAAATGTCTTGGACGAATCCATAGACAATGTTCAAGTCTCCGCTATCTCTCTGGTGGTTAATTTGCTGTTATTGACCAACATTTCTTTAATTCATCAATGTTTTCGTCGGTTTTCGATGTCGATGTTCTACCACTGCGTTCACCATCTTCGATTGACTCACGACCACTTTTGAACCGCTCGTGCCACTGGTAAACGATCGTTTTCTTTAGAGAATCGTTGCCGAAACACTTTTCCAACATTTCCAAAGTTCGCGCACCATTAAATCCGTTTTTTTACGCAAAATGTAATACAAGTTAGTTGTTGCAAATTTAAATCCATTTCTAAAATTGCAAAAAATCGCCAACACACACAGAGATAGATTTACTCTTGGCTACGTAACTTTTGCAAATGTGAAGCTACGAGTATGACGCTAAGATTTAGAGGGAATGTCAACAACAGATTTACCAACTTAACAAAAAAAACAGTACTTAAATCGGAACAATGGGAGCGCCACTCGGTGGTATCCCCCGGGAACTTTTTGATCAAGGTGGTATACCGCGACACCGCCAGCAGCATAAGTTTCATTACAAGCCGCGTCGAAAGAAAAATTAGGAATTATATCATATTCAAACTTCTCTTCTTCCAAGATCCAGATTTCAGAGAGAAAAATAAGATCTGGTAAATGATCCAAAGGTGCGATGTGAGTGAGAAATGTATTGAAATTAGTTCGCATACTGCGAATATCTTGATGAATAACAGAAAAACCGGAAAATTGCTCATTGTTATGATGGTCTATACAAAAACATTCAAAATTATCAGAAGTTGAAGAGAAAAAACTGTTGTTATTACTTGAATCATTATGACGATCTATAGTTGAATTAATATTATTCATTATACAAACAAAAAGTTATACAATAGTTAATTAGTTTACGTTCAAGTTATAAATATCCTCAAATGAAATAATTCTTATAACTCTATCACCTTCTCTTTTTGTAACAAGAACACATGAGTCTCTAACCCAAACAAACTTACATATGTTTTTGTGTTTAAGATCATTTGGCATTTTTAATAAAGACCTTGTGTAGCCAGTGAGACAATCGTTGATGTAGATGTTGCTGCTTCTATTGTTGCTGCTGCTGTTGTTGCTGTTATTGTTGTTGTTGCTGTTGCTGCCATTGTTGTTGGTATGACAAACACCAAAAATATCGGAAGAAATTTTGTTTTGGCTCTCCCGCATTTTCTTCATTAGAGCTTTCTTCCGTGAGAACTTCACACACACGATGTTAGAAGCAAATTTTCTGTTCTTTCCTTTTACACTCTTAACAAAGCATGAGTCAATATCGTTGGAGTTCACCTCTTCACCAAGGACAATACCCAGCAACAAATTGCTCTCTCTTTTACCTTAGAGTTGCTAACGTCGGGAATGCCAATAATGTCAACTGCACAATGTTTCTCCCTCTGCTCCAATAGATTCAGCTTCGACTCCAAATAATCAACTCTCTTATTAAGAAAAGCATTACAATCTTCAAGAGCTTTGATTTTAGTAAGCGCGTCGGTGTTAACTTGCTTTAGCTGAATAATTTCGCTGTACAGCATTTGCAATGTTATGGTTTGTTGACCCGTATTGTTGTCATCATGGGAAGCAATATTTGGGATTACAGCTGATGGACTGTAGACGGACTCTCAGCTTTTTTGTTTTTAGAGATTCTACAAAAGAAGTAGTACTCAAAGAAGAGATGATGTTTGCATCATTGGGAGCATCTCTCAATATTGACTTTCTCCGCTGAGTGACACAACTATCACACTTGTAACCTTGACTACCTTTGTCATACAACTCTATTTCTCTTTTCTCAATTTTGGCTCACTTTCCATGATAGTATTCATGACAAATAATACACTGAATCTTAAGTTCATGTCTGTCGATTTTTAAATAGCACAAACCGCACTTCATTTCCGCACCATCAGTTGTTACAGCAGGCCAATTGAATTACAGTGTTAAATGAAAAGATAAAAACTACTTTTTACTTAGATTTTAAATTATAAAAAATACTTTTAAGTGGAGCAATTCCCAATGCGTGTATCCCCATCAACACAATTGAGATCTTAGATCTGTTAATTGCGAAGCCTCTGGTGTTCACTACTGTTTTATCTGTATTTACAGACTGCATAAGTGTACAGTGGGAACCTTTTTGGATAAGTTTTCGAGATTTTTGAATAATCAGAAATGTAGAAATTTAATTTTGTTTTGTGATTTTAATATTAACACCCTGTGTGATGTCGATAATTTTTTAACAACGCTTTCGTCGTTTGGCTTTGAGTCTGTTATGAATCAGCCTACTCGATTTAGCTCTTGTTTAGATCACATTTTTGTAAGGCTTCACAAAAAAATTTGTGTTGATTATAAAACAATTGCATTTGACTTAAAGATAACCGACCACAGCCTAACTGAATACTGAACTCAATTGCAGGGTTTCTCGAACAAAAAAACTGGATGCCATTGAAATAAAAAAAATTAATTTTACCACTTTACGATCAAGGTTACATTTTGAATTTTGGGATGATGTTTACTCTGCCGTCAACCCTTCTATTGCATTTAATTTATTTCTTAATAAGCTGCAATTTCATATATTGAATTGTAGTGAGAACAAATGTAAGCGAAATAACAAATTAAAGTATCTGAATCTCAAGCAATGGATGACACCTTCATTATTAAATAAAATAAAAAAGAAAAGTCGACTTTGCTTAATTACCAATAAACATCCGAATAATCACAGACTTAAGAATTATTGCGAAAAGTTATGTAGAGAGGTCAAGATTGAAATACATACTTTAGCAATAGATTGGCAAGAAACCTGGGTAACTCGAAAGAAGAATGGCGAGTTATTAATGAAATACTTAACAAAAATAGATCTTACACAGATATAAGTACTCGTATTTCAAATAATAATTCTGAGCTGTCTGAGCTTATAGAAGTTGCTAATTTACTTAATAGATTTTTTGCTAGTGTAGGTTCTTGTAACAGTGTTTCAAATGTCAGTCCCTGTGACAACAGTCTAATACAAAGCAGTAATCAACCAGAGAGCTTTTTCTTTGATAAGTTTACACCGCTTGAAATTTATAAAATTATAATGTCACTTAAAACATCCAATTCGTCGTCTTTTGATAATATTTCAAGTTTTGTATTAAAAAATATTGCGTTTCATATTTCTGATGTTTTATGTTTTATTTTTAATTTTCGTGTCCAAGAAGAGGTTTTTCCTGAGTCTCGGTGACACAATGTCATTAAATAATTATCGTCCAATTTCCATCTTATCCGTTTTTTCTAAGATTACTGAAAACGGAATTAAATCTAGAATATTATCATTCTTAGATAAAACTCATTTCTTTAATGATTCTCAGTTTGGCTTTAGAAGCGGTAGATCAACTGAAAGTGCTTTACAAAAGCAAAACTATCTGGGGAAACCTATAACAGTTTGAATACTTCTCAAATTCCTTCGACTTTATTTATTGACATAACTAAGGCTTTCGATATGGTGAACCATACTCTGTTACTACAATAAATAAATTATTTAATGCAGGTTTCAGAGGCTTCATTCATGACTGGTTTGCCTCTTATTTAACAAATCGTAAACAAATCGTGGTAAAGGTCAAAAATGTTTTTAGCTCACATAATTATTTAAATATAGGTGTTCCTCAGGGATCAGTCCTGGGCCCGATACTGTTTTTAATATATGTTGACTCGCTATTTATTCAACCTTTTAATGGCAGAATCACGGCTTTTGCTGATGATACTGTCCTTTCCTATTCCTATAAGAGCTTTCTTGATATGTTTGTCGATGTTAATTATGACCTAGATATACTACGACGATGGTTTAAGTCTCATAAACTGATCATCAGCAACAAAACGAAATTTATGGTATTTAATATCAAGGGTGTTGTATGCGGAGAGTTGTCTTTATATTATCACTCACCAAGAAGTTTTTGATTTTGTTTAGGAGATGCACATGGACATAATATATCATTTGATAGTCAGGTAAGCTGTAGTGAGGTATTATATTGGGCCATAAGTTTAGTTGGAAGGACCATACGTCATATCTGAAACGGTATTTACTAGGTAAAGCAACCTCCTCGACCTCCAGAATGCGCTGCTACTTCAAAAAAAGGTTATGGTACCTTGAAGTCCGTTCATATTTAGGCAGACATGCCAAATTTCAGTGCGATACTGTCTTTAGTTTTGTTTTGACAGCTGATTGTTGTTGACGTGTTTGGCATCATGTTGAGTATGCACAAAAACGATTTTCGTTCTCTCATAAAACGTAATTTTTTGAGAGGCAAAACATCGAAGGAAACAAAAAAAAAGTTGGATAAATATTATGGGGCTAATGATCCGTCAGATTACACCGTCTAATATTGGTTTCGAGAGTTTCGTGGTGGCCGCAACTCCACTACCGATCAAGTCCGCAGCGGCACCCCCTCCGATGCGGTCACAGAGGAAAATGTCAAAAAAATACATGAAATGGTGTTGGCTGACCGGAAAGTGAAGGTGCGCGAGCTAGCAGATACCACAAAAATTAGTACAGAGCGCACACGCCATATTTTGGGCAATATTCTGCATATGAAAAAGTTATCCTGCCGCTGGGTTCCGCGAATGCTGATTTTTGACCAAAAGCACGAAGACGAGAGCACTTCGAAAGAGTGTTTGGACTTGCTGATGCGGAATCGGGCGGACTTTTGACGTCGATTGGTAACTGGATTTGGATCCCTCGGACTATTATCTCTTCCCAAACCTTAAAAGATGGCTCATCAATAAAAAATTCAGCTCACGCGAGGAAATCATCGACGCCACGGAGGAGTATTTTGCAGACGTTCCGGAAAATTACTTTTCAGACGGGATCAAGAAGATGGAAAATCGCTGGAATAAGTGTATCAAACTAAAAGAGGACTATATTGAATAATATAAAAAAACATTTAAAAAAAATAAAAAATTTTAATTCCTAAGGAGGTCACTTTTCACTTCATCTAGTATTGTACTATTCTGTATATATGATGTGCACTTGTGCAAAACTACTACTGAGGAGCATTTTACTATTAAAGATTTTAGCTCAATTGATTCCAACGACCTCCAATTTGCGACTTGCTCAGCCCCCAGGGACCTATGCCATCTTTGTTTGAATCCAAATGAAGAAGTTAAAACATTTCAGCTCAAATTTTGACCAATGTGCACCAACCAAAACCATTAAAATACTAAATAGAGTATGCCCATGGTATACACCTAAAGTGGTTAATTCAATTAAAAATAGGAACAAATTATACAGCAAATGGAAACATAAACCATCCATTGCTAACTGGTCGAAATATAAAGCGGCGCTATCAACGGCTACAATGGGGGCTGTAAAGAAAGAAGCTCTGGAGCAACCTTCGTACGATTGGTATACCAAAGGGAAACGATGCTAAGTGTCCGCTCGTCCCCGATGAGCTTTACAACTTTTTTCTGGAAGATGATTCTGCAACTCATGATTTTCATCATAATTTGTCTGAAGAAGTAGACCTCGCATCGAAACTGGATGGCTTTCAGTTAGCAAGCGCAAGTGAAATATTTGAATGCATAACATCAATTAATTCCAACTCAGTAGGTGTGGATAACATTCCGATTCGTTTCATAAAATGAATCTTGCCACTAATTATTTCTCACCCCACTCATATGATTAATTGGTGTATAACAACTTCCACTTTCCCCCAATTGTGAAAAACTGCTAAAGGTTTTACGAATCGCAAAAAAAGGGAATCCAACATCACCTGTTAATTTTGACGCATTAGCATTCTTCCATGTCTGGCAAAGGCATTCGAGAAAATTATAGCAAAACAAATGACTAAATACATTGCAGTCAATAAGTTGGTAAGTGATAAACAATTGGATTTTAGAGTAAATCCCAGCTGCTCTACTGCTATGGTCAGCATACTTGAGATCAGATAGGATTTTGACAAGGGATATGTTTTGTTTCTGTGTGCATTAGATTTTTCCAAAGCGTTCGATAAGGTAAATCATTGTAGAACTCAATTCGGGTTTAGCGGTAGGGCGGTAAGGCTAATCAAGAGTCTTCTCTCCATCAATTTTGGGTCCGTTGCTATTCTGCTTATTCATAAATGACCTCCCTTCTCTGTGCAAATGGGCTTCCCTCCACCTATATGCAAATGATGTCCAACTTCATCTAGCTAAGCCCCACTGCAGATTAAGTGAAGTAGCTCTTCTTATGAATGCAGATCTCAAACTCATTCAAACTTGGCCTGAAGCTAATGGATTACTACTCAATCCGACGAAGTCTCAAGTAACCCCAATATCTAAGCCCAAATTAAATTTAAACCTACTGGCCAACATCTACCTTAAGAATAAAAAAAATTCAAGCTGTAGATTCTGCCACTAGCCTTGGCCACGTAATAAATTGTAGTTTATCTGTATATAACCATACGAATAGGGTCATCAGCCGTATACAATAATGCCATCGCAAATTGTGGCTCAGTGCTTCTTTTACTCCACTGCAAACACGTCAATAGCTGGTAAAAGTGCTAATCTTGCCTTTAATAACGTACTCTGAGGTTGTTTATAGTGGCCTTGATTCTCTATCTCTTAGTAAATTGCAAGTGGTCCTCAACCATGCGGTGCGTTATATTCACGGCATTCGTAGATATGACCATATATCTGGTTACGTGAGAGCTTTATTAGGCTATAATCTGAAAGAAATTGTATTTTTCTACACAATCCAACTAGCATCAAAACGGAACTGGATTCTACTCTGGGGGAGTCTGCCCCTTCGTTTACAACAATATCATAGTGCGGGCACTACCACATCTCCTGCCCCTGGTCTAGTGCTGTTGTTTGCACTCGGCCACTGCCGTTACTATATAACTCTGTTATGCAGCAGAGGCAGTGACTGAGTACATGTAACAACTGATGAATAGCGGGTTGCGAGTGTGGATTCTGTTGGTGCACTGTTTCATTTTGTTGTAAGCGCATAACACCTACAACAATCTGATTCGGTAAACCAACGTCAGAATTTTCACGTTCCAGCTTTGCTTAGCATCGTCGGTGTTTGTTAATTTGTAATGACTCTGGAATTTAGATTGGACATAGCAAATATACACGGGCTAAAAAGTAATCACTTTTCTGCGTACGTTCGCGTCTGTAAATTCAGACCAGCTGTTTTGGCACTTAATGAAACACAGGTAGATCCCCGCCCACACCTCTCAGATCATTTTGATCTGAAGCTACCTGGCTACGAACTAGTGCCACTATTATTTTCCCATCGCGGTCTCGCCATTTACGTGTGTACCACCACAATGTACTCCCCGTTCCAATCCATAGTTCAATTTCATGTGGTTAAAACTCCATCTCCGTAAGCAAATTATCCACTACTGCTCTATTTACAGGAGCCCCAAACTAGACAGCAATTCGACTTTTAACAAGTTTGATGCGCTGTCTGACTCTATTCAAAGAATTGTATCCCTGTATCCTCATACTGAAATCGTTATTACGGGCGATTTCTACATACACAATTCTATTGGGTCTACAAGTAAGTTTCCAGCGTTTTTTTTCCGAAATTTGAAGCTTTATTATGAAAACATAGTTACAATGCTTTATTCAAAGTATCGTCCATCGGAAGCTACAACTTTCCCCCATCTTTCTGGCAATTTATGAATTCCAGACTAAAAAAATTTCTCGTCTTTCGAGCCCAAGAACGTATCGAGCCAATTTTTGATTTCCTCTACTGAGCTGAAGCGTATTCCCGTAAGAGCGTTCTGCATCGAACGAAACAAGTGGTAGTTAGATGGTGCCAAGTCTGAACTTTAAGGCGGGTGAGGCAGAATTTCCCATCCACTATTTTCCAAATAGTTTTTCACCGAAACCGCAACATGTGGCCGAGCGTTGTCGTCATGAAAAATGACGGACTCATGCCTGATCTCATATTCTGGCCGTTTTTCTTTTAATGCCCGCTTCAAATGAATTAGTTGGGTTCGATATAATGTTTCTTTGATGGTTTCACCACTCGGAAGCAGTTCGTAGTATACGACACCCTTTTGTTCCCACCATATGCAGAGCATGTGATCCTTATTCACGTGAATATTTCGTTTCGGCGTCGATTGGGCCGGCTCGCCGGGCTTTGTATGCTTTTCTGCATTTAGGATTATCATAATAAATCCATTTCTCATCACCAGTGACAATACGATGCAAAAATTATTTATTTTTATACCGCTGCAGTAACATTTCGGACATGCAAAATCGCCGTTCGACGTCTCTTGGCTTCAATTCGTACGGCACCCAGTTTCCAACCTTTTGAATGAATCCCAGTGCTTTTAGGCGCAGGGAAACGGCTTGTTGCGTGACGCCCAATGATGCAGCAAGTTCTTCTCGAATCTGACATGGATCCTCATCCAGTAAAGCGTCCAATTCCTCGTCTTCAAAACTTTTCGGCTTTCCGGGGCGATCTTTGTCTTCAACCCCAAAATCACCACTTTTGAACCGTTTAAACCACTCGCGGCACGTCGATTCACCGCATTCCGCCCCATAAGTTTATTTGGCTGGAAACTTGCCATGATTTTGCTCGATAAAATGTACGACACCGATAGAACTGCTCAAATATAACGCTGCAAAGTTGTTGACAGATACAAAACCTACAAATAAAACACATGGAGTCTGACATTTCTGCCCGGGATCCACTGGTGGCGCCATCTCTGACAAACGCTGGAAACTTACTTGTAGACTCAATATGTTGCTTCGACATTCTTCACAGACAACACCCGAAGGACGGTATGTTGAGATCTTCGCTGCAGAAAAAAACTTAACGCAGCTTGTAAATGAGCCCACGCGAATACCAGACGTTGGTAGTGATACCGCCAACACTCTGAACTTGTTTTTAACTTCTCACTCTGATAAATACATCGATGATGTGCTCTCCCCTCTAAGCTCGCCGGACCATTGTATTATATCAGCTAATTCCTCGTACACCGACCACATAGTTAGGGAAAAAATTCCTAAAATAACCGTATGGCAATACGAGAAAACCAATTGGAGCGGATTTAGGACTCGATAACAACGTGGATGCCGCTGCTGATATGACCACAGGAACTATTCTCTTTGGAATGAGATCCTTCATCCTTTATCGGGTTAAGAGTATCAGACCAAAAGAAAAGGCATGGTACGACTCGAGCTGTAAAGAGGCTGTCAGTGTTAGAGAAATGTTTTTTTCGGTCCTATAAGACCAATCTCACAGAGGAAAAACGAAAAAAGTTCAAACGAGCCAAAAATAACTGCAACGTCCTTCTCAAGCGCGTGAAATTTCAATACGACCAAAAAATTGGGCGAATAAATACTACAATGTCCCAAATGTAGTAAAAATTGTTGGTCGTTCGTCAAAAATATTAAAAATTCTGCCTCATCCTCCATATCCCTAAGCTCATTTACAATGACATTCCAGCTGTCAGCTCTTTGGACAAAGCCAATCTGCTTGCTGCACACTTTGCGCTTAGAGCATTTGTCCAGCCTGTCCCTAAAAAAGGCGAATCTTCTTCACTCTCTTTCTACAAACCCATTTCACTTACGGCCCTTGGAAAGCCAAGATCATGGAAACGCTGATAAAACGTGAGTTCATGAAATATTTCGAAACAAGAAAACTTCTTAATAACCGGCAGTACGGTTTTCATTGCAACAGACCCACTGGTGATTTGATGACATGTCTATACCAATCTGGCGAAAGCAAGATAGTTGCACTTGATATTTCTAAGGCACTTGACAGAGTTTGGCATCAGGCTCTTTTGTCGAAAATACGTGCTTTTGGGACCGATGACTCTTTTCTTCAATGGATTAGAAATTACCTTTCGGAACGTTCAATTCAAGTTGTCTTAGATGGTTTCAAGTCTGATGTTCACAAAATAAATGCTGATGTGCCCCAGGGCTCCGTTCTGTCTCCGACATTGTTTTTAATTTTAATCAACAATCTCTTGTCTGCTACTTCTACTCCAATATATTCCTTTGCTAACGACAGTATTCTCTGATGACAGTAGTCGTTTTCGAACTCACGTTCCTGCTTGTCTAGGTTTCCTCAAGCGATGTAAGAAATATTTCATCCCCTCTGATCTGATCTCAATATATATATAAGGCGTTTATCCATCCGAAATTGGAGTACAATGCTCACACCTGGTCAGGTGCTCCTAAGACCTCTTTGCACTTGCTGGATAGGATCCCAAACCGTGCGATAAAACTCATAGGTGATGACAATATTACACAGTCATTCGACACCCTCGAACACAGACGTAATGTCTCCTCACCTTGTTGTATCGCTATTTTCACCACCAGTGCTCCACAGAAATTGCCAGTAGCATACCACCCTTTCTAACTTTTAACCGTAACATCCGTCTCGCTATGAATCCTCATCAGTATACCTTCAAGCCCACTTTCGGACGTACTCTGAAATATCATGATTCGTTCCTAAGCCGTACAACATGGCACATGGGTATCTCTCTTTTTTTCCTCCTAACTTCCCCTCGCTGGCGCTATGTGCAAACATATAAAGGGTACACAAAATTCCAAACATGGAATTGCATTCATTAAACTAGTAGCTTAATGTACGTAATATAAAGAAGGTGAAGGGATACTATGAAAACCCATATCAGATCAATAATGAGTGGGAAGGGATTACTTCCCCTAGCCGTGAAAGGTTGTGACAGCATTAGGGGCCTGGTTGACTGCTAAGTGATGCTTTGGTCGGTAACATTCATCAAATCATCAATCGAGTATAAGATTATAAATGAATTCACTATAACTAAAGTGTCAGCTCTATATTTCCCATCTACTCGTATAAGGTTAGATGTTGCGCATAAAATGTTATCCGTAAGAGTAAAAGCCCAGAAACCCTTTTGCCTCACACTCGTCGGCAGATACCAGTGTGGTTTATAGTCTTTAACAATTCGACTATAAACCAAGTTTTCAACTTAAAAAAAGCTAACGAATTTTAAGTTGATACCCTCATTCACCTTCAGTGGCTGATTTCATGATCATACAAGGACTAATCCGAGTTATGTAGTGTAAAGCTAAGACTCATTGGTGTGATAAAATGGAAAATGCACGCATATATAGTACATTAAGGTGCCTTCAAGCAACTTGATGGTATATGTAATCGAATCAGTAGGTTTCCTGATTTAAGATTAAATGAGCCTCAAAAGAAGTAGTGAGTGAGTAGTGAGTAGTAGTGAGATTATGGTGTTTGAAGCCTTAATAGGTTACAGCAATTCTTATATCCCCGAAGTGAATTGCTGACTTTGAAAGGGCCTGGCCATTTAGGTTAAGAACTGTGCGTCGTTAAGAAGGAAACAACCAAAAACCTCAGATAATGACGAATCTATTGCTGACGAGCCATGGAGGGAAAGTAAGAATTTCAGATTTCGACGTCGCTTTATGTGCCAAAGCAGACTTGAATTTTCTTGAGTTTTCCACAAGCTAGAAAGAGCGAAAATCTTTGGTGGCATATGTTGTGAAAACAAAAACCATATAGAACAGTAGTGCAGAGAAAGACAAAAGCCGCTCGCGACCTTTATGAACAGAAGAGCCGTTAAGAAATGATCTCCTCAGACGAAAAAAGGAGCATAAGAAGTGCCGGGTCGAAGAGATAGTGATACGCGTTTGCAGGAATACTCAATAAAAATACTGGAACTGACGGCCTGCCCACCAAGCGGTTTCAAGCAGTGACAGATGATGACCTTTCAGGATTGTCCTCATAACATGGTTTACAAAATCTTATCTGCTGTACCGTGTGTGTGCCTTAAACCTCTTGCCAACTTGAATGGGCCACACTGCGATATATTTTGGCGAAAAACCATGAATTTCAGATCGATACACACATCATTTCTAAATACTTTCAATATGAAGTAACATGCTAACACCGGAGGCACAATTTTTAAAAATCCGTTGAAACACTCACATAGGTATGCATCGAAATAATCCAAAGAAGGCAGTGTGATATCAGGAACATGTTCGGTTGTGCCCCTTTGAAGGCAGCGAAAATGCGTCGAGAGCAAAAACTTGAAATATCTCGCCTTTGGCCGCCTTTGGCGCGGTTCATGCTGAGCTTCTTAGCTTAGATCATTGCACCAGGTGATGGAGACCACGCCAAGTGACTATGCAGCTAAGTAGAAAGGCATTCTGTGGAGATTTATGCCCACCTATTTATAGTAGATGGGATGGGCACGGGAGAGTTAACACGCTATTTGTGTGAACTCAGCAGACGAGTGGATTCTTACATCCACCGAATGCGCTGGGTGGCATAATATGCGCTACCATTTGGGTGAACACATCGGACGAAGGTTTAAGGTTTCATCTTCGGGTTTCCCCATGCCCAGCCTTCTGATGCTTCAAGTTTAATGTTTCATATTTGTATAATTTTTAGAATTAGAATTTTAACTATAATTAAGGTGAACGCAATAAAGACAATTTTTTTGTAAATCTCCATAAAAAGTCGTTTACTGGAACGCCAACCCATAAAAATCAGAGTTGAGTATATCTTTAAATGTATAGTTCCTCGTGAAGATGTCCTACGGAATACTCTAATTTAGGCTCAAGGTCAGGCCAACCGTCGGCCCCCAAAACATGCTCCTATTAACTAAGACACCAATCTACGCTGTCTATCGTATGGAGACACTACTGCTCTGTGAATATTTTGTGAGGGGGACATATACGTAGTCTCTGGTTTTTAACGTAAACACCTGTGCTGTAGACTTAAGTTTACGGGATGCCCATTATTCCATGGGAGCAAGGATACGCCTTGCCATCGCTCTGCCGCCCTTGTGGGATACCAAAGCATATGCCGATCTAAAACATCTAATTGCAACTCTGCATTGGGTCAAACCAACAGGAAGACCCTTCCCGCGACAGGAAGACCGCCACCATGACGCTCCCACAATGGGGCCTACCTCAAAAAGTCAGGCCCGGACCAAAATCCGGGGGGCTCCTGACTCGCATGGTACTGTGATTTCAGTCCTGGTAGCGACTACCGGTGGCCCTGCCGCCAAAAAGGCCTATGACCGGCAACTTGTAACTGATCAAATCATAGCAACCTTCGGTGGCGTCATGTCAAGATGTTTACAATAAGACCAGTAATATGCTCTGCCCCCGCATTTTATTAAACAACGTCATTGATGGACGAAGCCTTGATAATTAGGAGGGGGCCCGGGGGACAAGCTTTCTAGCAGATCAATCTTATGAATAATCTAGTAGGTCGTTGGTACACGGAGTACAGAGTTCCGAGGGTGGTAGCCATCGCCATCGACGTTGTCATCGATCCTTAAAAGAGTCGCGCATCTTGCTAACTTATTCAGACTTCCGATGTGCAATTACCCAATTGATCACTCAAAAACAGAAGAGCAGAAGGCAAGCTTACTGTTCTAAATTAGGAGACGTCTCAGACAGACCATCAATTTAAAATGACATGATTTTGAGGTAGTTGTAATCAAATCAAATGCACTCTTTGGGCTGAAAAGGCAATTACGAGCCTACTCTTTGAGAAAAATTCATCGTGTAGTCTTTAGTCCGATGAGCTGTACAGCGACGCCAACATACAGGACCTACAAATCGACGAATACAATGATTCTAATGGTTGAGGCACATAGAGCGCAGAATTTATGAATCCACCTGGAAGAAACTGCGCAGAACGTAGAGCAAGACCGCCGAGGTGTGGCCCGGAAGAGATAGATGGAGAGCATTGCTGGTTGAATCCAACAATTTCATATCTAAGACAAGCTGGCTAGGAGCGCATCGATTATGAGGGTAATCGGCTTTATGAACTAAATAAAAGAGCTAAACGGCAACCTCTTTCAGAGCTTGCTAACAATAAAAGGAAGAAGAAGTAGCTGGAACCCGGCACTATAGAGTCACTCGGAGAAATATCCGAGCTAACAAGCTCAAACCAATTTTTCGACATTTGGAATATGTACCTGCAATCGCAGTTTGTTACTAAGATGTATCGAATGGAAAAACTACGGAATTCATTGCAAATCCATCACTCACCGATCCAATTGTAATAGCTGTTGCTTGTGCTGCAATATTAGTTCCCTTCCTTGTATTCTTAAATCCTTCAATGCCACAAGACCGAATAAGTCGTACAGTTCCTAAAAGTGGATGTTAGACGAATGCTACATAATCCAATTAATTATCAGCTCACCTTTATAATCTGTTACGGAAACAATTGTGTTATTCTTAGACACCCTCACATTGCAAATTGGAAGCTCATTGAATGGTACTCCATTAAACAGTTGTGTGGCTGTCGTAGCATCGGGAAAGAACCTTTCCTTTCTATGAGAGCATTTATATGTTTGCAATATGTATATTAGAATAATTTATGAAATTTGAAAATCTACCTTCCCATCAGTGTGTCGATGTCTACGGATCGTTCGCCGGCAGTACCCTCATCTCTTGCAGGTAACGAGGCAAGCATTTCTTTGCGGTCCTCCACTTTTCTCAATACCCCACTAGAATGGATTTGGACATTCTGAACACAAACAAAACGCGGTGTTATTTTAAGGATTGACGAAAATGCTTGCCGCAAAGCCATTTGGTTTAATTTTTAATTTTAAAAGCAGTTCTCTGCTGTTTTGGGGGCAAAATGTGCAAATTGTCAGTTACGTCAGGTCAGCTGTTTTTCTTTTGCTTGACAATGCTCATCGTTCAGGGAGGCAGTATCACATTTTTGCCTTTTGAAGAATCATATGAACTGACCATTTTTGAAATGAAACTTTAAACCCTTGCAACTTTTGAAAGAATGCAACTAATTAAAAAAGATCCAAATTTTGTTAACGAAACTTTTCTTCACTTTATTTATAGATATTTGATTGGTTACAAAATTGGTGGATTGCTCACTTCAGCTCCTAGTTGGCGTCGCAACGGTGTTCGTTTTTATTCTTCTCGTCGCTGGCGTTGCCAACACTAGGATTCCTAGACCCACTGATTCTTCTAAGCCGTTTTTGACAGCAGTTCCCAATAAGTGTTTATAGCAAAATAAATGTTCGGCGAGAGGTCTGAACAATAAGTTCGTATTAGAAGCACGGTTAGGATAGGCTAATATATATGTGACCACGCGTTATCGTGGAACAGTATAACCCCGTATTCAGCTAAGCAATCCAAGCTTGTACCTATTTGTCATGCATTTGTTGCAGTTCTTAGCAATACTATTCTATATATTTATTATTTCTGCTCTGGATGAGATAGAGAACAACATAATGGCTGCGGACCACCAAACCCTCTCCATAATCTTTCTCCGGATTAAGACTTTGGTTTGGCATTTGTCTTGGTGCTTGGTGAAGAGTAAATTTCCAAACCTTCTGCCTAGTTCCAATCCTTTTTATTTTTAACTTTACCAATTGATTTCCAATGACAAGGAGCTGGTGAAAAGTGATTGCTTAGTTGTTCCGCAATATCGCTAGCAAGTTCAGGCCCTTCGGATTCTACCAAAACCCTTAGCTCATCTTTGTTTATGGCCGCTTTAAGCCTTACATTTCCTGAATGAACTTGATCAAACAAATGCCTAATTGGTCGTTCACTAGTTGCGCTTTCTTTAAACGATGGACTGATGTTTCCAATTTCTTCTGCTGCATTGTTGCGCATATCAATTATTTCAAGTTGACTGGTAATAAAAATGTTGACAGTGATCAATGAAAATAATGAAATATACATAGGTTTTGAGAATCAGACTTTGCTCTTATGATATCATAATTTCAAATTGTGTCGCAACCCAATAGTATTATATATAGTTTATTGGATTTTAGAGGAAAATTATTTAAAAACATTACTCCATCGTTCATTCGTTTTACAAGTCTTAGGTATTTCAGGGGACTGACACTTACTATTTCTGGGCTAGGTATATTTCGCTGTACAGCTCGTAGAGCTCGCTGTTATATTCCTTCTCGAAAGGGCATCGAAGGACCTTGTTTTCAAAAAACCTACATATAATTTGGAGGCGGTTTTGATAGGATGTATAAAAATAAGTCGTTTTAAAGTAGACTCCCAAGAGCAAATCGAAGAAAACAATGTTGAATGTTCTTATTTCTGGACATATGTAATCGGTAAAATTGGAACTACGCTTAATAAGGTAGAGGGATTTAGCCACATAAAGTTTGGCAAATTCTTTGGACCGCCATTTGAAAAGCGAATAGATAGATTAGCTCTAAAGATTATTTTAGCATACAGATACAGTCAAAAAACAGTTCTTAATAACACTTTATGGTTAAGAAGTAAAGTAGAGGAACAAAGTTTACCTTATAGTTAAGAAGCAAAGCAGAGGAAAAAAGTGGTTGCCTTGTGGAATAGCAGAAAACGAACACTATAAGATAAAAAAAACACCCTTTTCAATAAATGCATTAAAAGGCCAGGACAAACAATTTGAAAAAGATCTATTGCTGAGATCCAAAGATCCAAAAGCTTTAGTGAAATCAATTGCAAATAAAAATTTCAATTCCGTTACTATTTTTATGACTGAGAGGACGAAGGACGCAAACTCAACGAGATCTGTAATAGTTGATGTATACTTCAGAAAGCCATGTTGGCTATGGTAACTTAGGGCCTTGACTGAAAGGCTTCGGATAATATTGAGTATATGAAAGAGGTTAGCCACGGGACGGCAATTGGTAACTTCATTCTTTAATGCATTTTTGTGTATTGGAATTATTGAAAAGGATATAAACGAGGTATACAAAAATTTAATTAAACACCCCACTAATAAGAGACTCTGCAAGAGCGCCTGAGACTGAATACACTTTTAACTGTCTGGTATGGAGTGCTGAAGAATTTACCTAAAATGAATTTCCATCTGGGATCTTGCGAACTTTTATCCTGGCCTCTTAATTTTTGGATTATAGTGTTAGCCTAGTTTTCCAGTTACTTACCCATGGTATCGATTGGGAGGGGGTGAAACAGGCTTGTGGTGCCCCTGTTGTTGACTTTCACAGTCTATCCTTGATAAAAAGACAATTTTTACCATAATTCGTGGTTAGAATTTCTATCCAGTGCAATCATTCGCATAATTATTGCGTGTAAGAGAATTGGAAATATTGCCGAGTCTTACAGCCGCTACATTTGTTCAGGTTCAATTGGTCATGGTGAACCTTTCACACTTTTGCAGAAGTACCATAGTTTTGCAGAAGTTCATAGTTTCGACAGCGTTCACAACTAGCTTGGGAGAGGTTAGAGCGTTCAGCAAGGTTATAAACGCAGCTTGACTGTTGGAGAACGACGGAGATACCTCGTTCTCTCCCCCGACTCAATACAATATATCTCATTGCTATCAAGATTGTGGAAGACATTGGTTGAAGACAGGCGAGAGTTTTCACAACCAGGAGTGAAGTCGGATCTTGCTGTCCTAAAAAAAAGACACCAGCGCCGATTCCTAGATTATATTTTGGGCCATCCATGAAGAGCCGAATACATTGATTTCCTAGCTTAAATTCTGGCCCGAAAGACAGCCGACGTGCGACGTCATCCAGTGCGTATTGAATATCTAAGACCACTTCTTTTTTTATTTTTACCGGACGGTGTCTTCGGGAGTGCAGCCCATGATATGAATATGAAAAAGAGGGAGATTCATCAGATTCAGATATGCTAGAGAAATCCCCCTTGCAGCCAGACAGACCGTTCTTTAGAGCCTGATAAAAGCAGCAGTGTTTCGCCAAACTAGATTTAATTAGTCATATAATATCCACGGAGAACCAAAGGACCGTTCCCAGTGGCCAGTCCCATATTCCGCGGAAAGCTTATTTACCCTGCCAGAGGCAAGTAGCGAGTCGAAAAAATATCGCTCTAGTCCACAAAACAAATAACTCGTCTACGCTCTGCTGTATCTGACCGAGTTACAAATGCCATCACCAAAACTTGGGTTGTCGAAAGTATCCTCAATGTCGTTGAAAATGCCCTGTACGTACTCCTTCTGATCGAGTCCACCTTAACTTCTGCCTATCAGATTTTGAAGCATAGTGTCATACGTTTTTCCGCATTGCTAGTCATCTTGCACCTTGTGCTAATAATGCATTCACAAAGTGTAATAGTTTAGCGCACATAAAGCTCAACCATTCTCTCCATACTCTTCAACACGAAAATAGTCAGCCTAATTGGTCTGAAGCAGTAGTCTTTTGTAAGTAGTATCCCATAGAACAAGAGGAAGTCGTCTCTCCAAATAAGGGTACCTTAAAGGTAAGTCCTCAATTGTGCGCCATTTTTTACTGGGAATGCCTTTTTGATTAGGGAGAAGTTAGTTCCACATCGTTAGATTTCAGATTGACAGTGAAGCTTTCAATTCGTCTACGAGTATATCACCCTTGAAAAACCGAAGCTGATTGGTCGATGTAGACTGCAGAGATATGTATTTAGTGTTGCATTGGTATTAGAAAAAGGGACATTACAGACATTACGACATTATTACAGACATTTATTGCAATGCATTCCATAGAGTATCAGCTGCTTTCGCTGTCATTTGTCTTTTTTCTTATTTTTCACTTAAAATGGACAAAACTAAGTATAGTGCAAGACAGAATTGGGAAAAGTTTACTGGACCCTGTGCCATCATGTCTCACTCTAAAAGTGTGATTGCCTGAGGTTAAACGTGGTCCACCAAAGGTGAAGGCATCGAAAAAGTGCAAAAAATTGTTTTGAATGACCACCAAACGAAGTCAAAGATTGCTGCGCTTGGGTCCTGCATTCGACTAAATGTTTTCGAAAGTTGACAAGCCTAAAACTCACGAACTGGGATTCGGAAAGGCTTACAACGAACCTAGCTTATCAGACCTGGCCCTAATTGACTAGTTTCTATTGCCAAACCTGAAAGTTGATTTGGAGGAGAAAAAGGTTCTTCAAATAAAGAGGACAGCGCAACGGTATTCGACTATTTTGAAGACATGACGATAAAAAAGTCACGTAGTTTCGTGAAAAAAACGTAGGCCCCATCTCATTGTACACAAAATAATAAAATGAACAGCACAGTAAGGTTTAGAGGCTAGACCTTGCTCCAACTTAGACTGTCGCACTAGCAATTTATTTATTTAATGCAGAAATTTAAAGAAAAAATTGTTCATGACCGGCAGTACAATTGTTTCCCCCTCAATGAAAAAAAAAGCAATGACTGTTCAGCAAAATTTTATATTTTTTAAAAATTTTAAGAAATGTAGGTAGGACCTTATTGTCAATCATAATACCAACCGCATCTTAGAGTACTGCGATTAAAGTAGTAAAGATATATGTTAGGCCTTTGGCAAGAACGAGATGCCGAATTTGTTTTTATTTTTGTTTAAAAAAAAGAGAAAAATATATTATAACGACGCATCACCAAATTGACACTTGACGGCAGAAGACTTTGACAGTTCCTTTTCACGTGTTTTTCTTTTCTTCGCGTGCTATTTACGAAAACTCTCACATAAAATGGCTCTAAAACGTTTAAAAAGTAAAATAATAACCCAAAAATGTCGATAATTATTTACTTATGAATCCAATCTCTCTTTTAGCGAAAACATCGAAGCGGATGAGTGGCAAACAAAAGTATAAAATCCAAAAGAAGGTCCGAGAGCATACAAGGAAGGTTCGCAAGGAAGCAAAGAAGAAAGCAAAGACAGCCAGCAAGAAACAGAAGCTCATCCAAATCCCAAATATTTGTCCGTTCAAAGAGGATATCCTCAAGGAGGTGGAAGAAGCCAAGAAACGCCAAGAAGAAGAGAAGCAACGTCGTCGTGAGCAACAGAAGCTGGAACGGCAAAACAGCCAAAACAGATTCGCCTCTCTAGAATCCATGGTCGTCGACGCTGACATGCGAAGCACAGTTCACACAATTCTGCACGAAAATGATGTCGTCCAGGAAGGGGTGAGTTGAAGGTTTGATTTACATCGACTTCCAGACTGAGTTTTGAACTTCCCGCAGAAACAATACAAGGATGCTGCTACTAAAGAAAACTCCCTTAAGGCCTACTTCAAGGAGTTCAAAAAGGTCATCGAGAATGCTGATGTAATCCTAGAAGTAGTCGACGCAAGGTAAGTGATTTGAAATGAGATTGAGACAATCTGTGAACAGCTGTGTTTTTGCAGAGATCCACTTGGAACCCGATGTACTGAGGTAGAACGGGCTGTAAAGTCGATGGCTGGAAACAAGCGTCTGGTGCTTATTCTCAACAAAGCTGACTTGGTGCCTAGAGAAAATCTAAATAATTGGATCAATTACTTCCGTAAGCACGGGCCAGTCACAGCGTTCAAAGCTTCTACGCAGGATCAGTCTGCAAAGCTTGGACGTAGGAAATTCCACGAAATGAGTACAGAAAAGGCAATGCAAGGATCCGTGTGCGTTGGAGCAGAGCTTCTAATGTCTATGTTGGCCAATTACTGTCGCAACAAAGGCATCAAGACATCGATACGGGTCGGTGTCGTTGGTATTCCAAATGTCGGAAAGAGTTCCATTATCAACTCACTGACCAGGGGAAAGTCTTGTTCAGTTGGTTGTACACCTGGAGTCACAAAGTAAGTAAAGTTGTCTTCCGTTTGGGTCCCGAAAAACAAGAAAATCCTTTCTAGAGCCATGCAAGAAGTCGAACTGGATTCTAAAATCAAACTCATCGACTGTCCGGGAATAGTATTCTCCAGCGGCAGTCAGTCATCTAGCAATCACGTTCCAGCTGTGCTTAAGAACGCACAACGTGTCGGTGACGTGAAGGATCCCTTCACCATCGCCGAGAGTGTTCTAAAACGGGCGAGCAAGGAGTACTTCTGCAAACTTTACGATGTAACCGAGTACGACACGTTTGAGGAGTTTTTCGCCAAGAAGGCAGCGCGAATGGGTAAGAGATAATCAAAATCTTATTTATAAATCTAATCAACGCTCTTCTAGGTAAGTTCCTCAAGAAGGGTGTACCAGACGTGGTAGCAGCAGCACGCAGCGTTCTTAATGATTGGAACACAGGCAAAATTAAATATTGCACACAACCACCACAGGTACAAGAATCTGATTCAGTACACATCAGCGCCAGCATTGTGCACCAAGATGCTCAAGAATTTGAAATCGACAACTTTGATGCAATGTCTTCGGCCATTCTCAACACTTTTGATGTTAAGAAAGAGGAAGTAATGGAAATAACGTCCAGTGGTCCGGTGGAGTATCAACCGCCAATGGATGAGGATGAAGCAGGACCATCTAGCGCAGCGATTATCGATGAAAGCGAGCCAAGAGGTAAAAAGAGGAAGCTGGATTCTGAAGACCGAAAACGTAAAGTAGATCCCACAATGGAATTGGAAGGTAGAACATGTGAAAACCAGGGTGCTATACAAATTTAACAACTTTTATCTTCCCTAGGCAACCAAACGCTCAACAAGAATCTGAAGGAACTGCAAAAGAAAAAGAAGAAGCAGGTTGTGAGGAACGAAAAGAAAGTATCGAAGGTTGCTGATGTCTTAGAAAACTTCTCGCTGACTACAAGTGATGATAAATATGACTTTGACACAGATTACGTCATTAAGGAGTAACCCTCTCTTGAGTTTCGCTCCTTTAGTTCAGTTAAGCGATTTGTGGAATTTTTATGTAAATAGCGTTAGTAAATATTTTGTCATACTTGGGACTGAATTGGAAGTTGTTTTTGTTTTAAGTTTGCTGACCGAAATAAATCTGAACTCTATCTATGAACTACATACTCGTAAGGACGAGTCGCAAGGTGATTTCAGATTCATAAAACTGATAGAAAGCGATCAGAGCACCCTGTCCTAATGTTTTTTTAATCTTTGTAGTGGTGTACCAGCAAGCGGTCGGGGCGAGGGAGCATCACTTCCCTTCTGTCGGTGACAATCCTCATAGTGTTCTCAATTTAATGTTTTCCTATGTAAGCATGTAAGTGAGGTGGCGATTCCTTTTAAATGCCCGTTCTTAAGACTTAGATTAAATTTCTCTAATATTCGCTATAGTTCCTCGTCACGAAAGGTGGCTAAATGGGAGAAATCACGTTCAGTCCTTTTAGCATCTAAGAAGGTCTTGAGGCGCACTGAAATTTAATGAGACTACCCGAAGTTTGTATACGTAATCAGGTTCCCACGTCTGGAGACTACCGATGGGGCAAAAAAAAAGTCGGGTGTACATTCATAATCTCACCCATACACCCGCTTTCGATAGAGTCCATGCTACAGCGTCAAACAGTAGGAGTGTACAGAGTCTCCTAAGTTTTTCGGGATAGAGCCTTACCACTCAATTGCCTTCTTAGTCAAAGAAATAGAGATTGACAAGAGTGATTTTTCTTTTTATTTCTACTGAGGCATTGTTGGGAGAATTTATAGCAGAGCCAAGGTAAATAAAGTGCCTTACTACCTCGAAATTATAGCTGTTAACTGTCACGTTGTGTTGGCATATAAATGATTTTGCCCTCATTTACCGCTTACCCCATCGCACCGGTAAAAGCCTGTTGTGTTTTTCCAATTATGTCGATATCATCGGCGGAAACTAGTAGTTGCACAGAAATTTTGTGGCTCCAGTGTTCACTTGTAAGTGAACATCTTTCTTTCAAGTATGATGTTAAAGAAGTCTCTTGTCTAAAACCTTTTTTGACATCAATGGTCTCGGTTAAGCCATTACCGACTTTGATGGAGCAGCGAGCGTTCTCTATTGTTATTCTACACAAACGGACGAGCTTGGCAGGGATGCCAAAACTAGGCATGGCTCTTTATAGCTCATCACAATAAATGCTTTCATATGCGGCGTTAAGATCGATGAGAAGATGGTGAACTTCTTGAGTTTTTTCTAGGATCTGCCGGAGTGTGAAGACTTGGTCGATTGTGGATTTTCCTGGTCTGAAATCACACTGATAGGAACCAAACAGGTTGTTGACGAAAAGCTTTACACAACACGGCAGATAAGATCTGAGATTCTATTCATCATGCATACTTCATACTCTTCAGACCACATCTGAGAAATGAATTGGTGTATGGTCTCAACAAAGTCATATCCAGCTGTTTTGAATACCTCGATCGGTAACCCGTTAGGTCCAGCTGCTTCTTGGATTTCAGTATAAATGAAGTAAAGCATTTTGGTCAGGTAGACGGAAGTTTTGGCTATCATCATCGAAGTTGAATGGTAAATTCTACCCACGACGGGATGCTGGGCTTCTTCGCCTTTATAGTCTGCAAAAAAAAATTTTCCAAATTCTCTGCAGCGACTGTAGCTCTACTATAAGGTGACTAGAAGAGAACGATAATAATAGCGTGTCGAATGTTGGTCTCGAGCTCGTCCAAAGTGGTTGGCTTGTTAGCGTGGTCTAAGGACTTGACGTAACTCCAGAGAAAAAAATCGAGTTGTGTCAAATTGCATGATCGCGACGGCCAATTCATGAAAGCTCGCTGTGAGATAACCCAGTCGCCAAATTTCTTCTTCACAACCTCGAGCGTTGTGTCGCTCG
This sequence comes from Volucella zonaria, assembly GCA_963966105.1. Lineage (NCBI taxonomy): Eukaryota > Metazoa > Arthropoda > Insecta > Diptera > Syrphidae > Volucella > Volucella zonaria. The sequence goes on along the minus strand of OZ014530.1, from coordinate 233,108,905 downwards.
TATGGCATGTAGCGACGCCTTGTTGGAATTACAGCTCGGATATATCGATGTTGTCGACCTCTGACCACAGAAAGTCGGTTAACATAGCTCTTTATTTGAGACCATTGACGGTAAGGGTGTTTTCTTTCTCAATTCGAAAGACAAAAGGGCCAATGATGCCGCCATGCAATAAACAGCACCGAACAGTTAATCCTGGTGGATGTATTGATACTTGGCCGAACACTTGTCGGTTGTGTTCGCTCTAATAACGACAATTTTGCTTGTTGATATAGCCGTTGAACAAAAAATGGACCTTATCCGAGAAGATAAGCCAAAACCCGGATCTCCGACTAACATTTCCAGCGTCTAATTAGCCAACTCACGGCGTTGTCTAGGGTATCCGGCATCAATTCTTGCGTCAGCACAACTTATACGGTTATAGGTCCAAATCCAACCGCAAAATAAGCCGGGTTGACTCACTGACGATGCTCAATTCAGCTGATCGACGCCGAATCCACGTTTCTGCGTCTTTTTCTATGTTTTCTCCATTTCGCACAGAGGTAAAACGATACATGATGAAATGGCAAACCTTACTGAATATTTTGACAGCTATATATTATTGGTAACTTTAACAGCTGCTGAAACATGACAATTGGAAAAACTATCATTTCTATCTGGTCACCCTTTCCAAGATTTCCTTCTTCAAACTTCTGTACGGGTCTTCCGTTGATAAAACTTCCGTACGTTATTCCTGAAGTACAATGACCTATTGTAGAAGAAGGCTCCTAAGTGAAGTTTTTTTCTCTGGGAGAGAGCTGGACATGAACAGAAAAGGTGGAGGATTGCCTCCTCTTCCTCCTTGTCTATGCAGCTTGTCCATGACGCTAAGCCGACTTGCGTGATTGCCTATGAGGCAGTGTCCAGTTATGACACCTATGATAGCGCTCAGATGCTTCCTATTTAGAAGGATCAGACTTTTAAAGCGATTCAGATCTAGCTTTCGCCAGATCTGTTTAGTCGCTAGACATGTTGATCCAACAGTCCACCTAATTATTATATTAATTTGCACGTAGCGCTCGATATACATATGCTACTCTTTTCCAGTAGAATAGGAAGAGTGGTTCCAATTTTACCGAGTTCATCCGCCCTATAGTTCCTTGGAATGTAGCTGTGACCAGGCAACCAGCAAAGGTGAAGGTTGAACTGCTCGGCATTCAAGGGCGGTTCTACAGGTTGATGGTACTGAGTTCAGGGACCTTATAGCGGCCTGATTTCCGAAAAGATGCAGATATCACGTCTTTCTTCAGCCAGGACAGAGCTTCTTTAATCGCTAAACTTTTCGCCTTGAACACGCTACAGTGATTTGGAAGACGGAAAGAGAGGCTTAGATTTAGCTTATCTGAGAAAAAACCGCCACCAAACCCGCTATGGGTTTTATATTCGTCTGTGCAAAATTATATTGACTTGTCCTCGATGAAAGCATCGTCCTTCCAGAAGGATCTAGAGGGGAAGCTTACATGAAAGTATTAGTCAAACCAAAGTTCAGGTGTAATCGATGTTCTCTGTGAGGATTCCTAAGAATGTTAGCGTGGCCAAAAGAATTATTTGTCGGCTGTGTAGTCGCTTTAAGGCGAATAGCTGCAGTCGCAGATACTTGCTTGCTGAAGATGTCGAGGGGTGTCAAGTGAAACAGAATGTCTAATGCCACAGACGGAGTCGACCGTAAGGCTTCGCTTATGCATAGACGTGCTTTTCTTTGGACTCTGCTTAGTTTGCTGCAGTTGACTGCATTGTCTAACGCCATCCACCAGATAACAACCCCGCAGGTGAGTACCGGTCTTATTACCGAGATGTATAGCCAGTGGGTTATGCGGGGTTGAAGGCCCCATTTATTTCCAATTGCTTTTTTGCAAGAGAATAAAGCTACTTTAGCTTTATTGACTCTTTCTTGAAGGTTTCCAGTTTAGTTTCCGGTCAAAAATGAGACACAAATATTTTGCTGTATCGGAAAAGACTAAACTGGTACCGTTTATTGAGGAAGGATCGATAATTGGAATTTTGTATTTCCTGGAAAAGAGGACAAGATCAGTTTTATGGGGGTTTACTCCCAATCCACAGCGATCTGCCCAAGGGGGTTGATCTGTCAAGATTTAGTTGAAGGAGTTCTTTAATGGTATTAAGACGCTTACCTGAGACGCATCTAGCAACGTCATCCGCATAGGCAATCACCCTGCTACCATCCTCTTCCAGATATATCAGCAGTTCATTAACCACTAAGTTCCAGAGAAGGGGAAAGAGGACACCGCCTTGCGGAGTACTTCTGCTGGCACATCTTTTAGCAGAAGCCTCACCCAGTTTGGAGTTGATTGTTCTGCTGTTTAGTATAAGACTGATCAACATCCCAAGTGAGTCATCTACCGGCAGAGTTGACAGCGCAGACGTGATTGCGGATGTGTTGACGTTGTTAAAGGCACTTTCTATGTCCAGGAAAGCAACCATTGTGTACTCTCTATATTGCAGGGATCATTCGATGTGGCTAGTCAGTGAAAGCAGAGCCGTTTCCACCGACTTTCCTTTACAGTTGGCATGTTGAGCCGTTGACAGAAGTTTTGGATCAATTTTTGCTCGTATGTATATGGATATCAATCAGTCGTTCTAGAGTTTTAAGAAGAAAAAATGAGGTCCTTTGGGACAACAAGAGAACATTTTCCGGCTTTGAGAATGAAAACTACATTGACTTCTCTCCATAACAGTGGAATGTGGATCAGTTCTACACAGCTCCTCATAATATTTTCTAGCGAAGGCAGAATAATATCTAAGAACGTCTGTAGCTCGGCTGGTATTATACCGTCTAGACCAGCAGACTTGTATTGTTTGAAGCTATACAGTGCAGCGCCCAGAGCAGTTTGTCCCTTGTAATCAGACCATGAATTTTGGTCGCGGTTGCAGTAGGCCTGTTTAGGTTGCTACTGGCCGCGAATTGGGTGCTACCTGCAAAGTGTGTGTCCAGTAGCAGGTTAAGTAATTCATCACGTCCAAGAACCATCGGTTTTTTTCAAACAGATAGGCATCATAGGAATTGTAGAGAGGATTTTTCTTAGCCGCGATGCCTTAGAGATTTTCGTGATTTTGTCATAGAAATAATAAGCAATCTAAAAATGTTCCTCCGGGTTTGCAATTCCTTTTTTGGTTTTGTTTTTAATTGTTATTTTTGACGTTTGGCACACATTTTACAAAAGAGATCCCCAACCCTCAAACTTAAGCAAAAAATTTTCTTTTACAAATTGTTACAAAGATCTCGCGGGAACAGACCTTTTGTAAGTGATTTTGTTTACATCGACTCCGGTATTAACTCTTATAATGACACCTCTTCTGGAGATCTGCGCTGCGGTTGGTCGGGAAACTGCTTATTGTCCTATAACTTGGATTATTCCCGCAACAGCATGACTGAAACCTTACCCATGTACACTAAAACTGCAAGGCCATACAGTAGCTTTATGGCTGTTATTGAGCTCACAACCCTATATGGAAACGAAAATGAGCTAATAGCCTCTGATAGTGATGGATTCACTAGCAAACGATTGATGGATAACGGACACATTGAATGTGCCTTAATAGACCACGAGTAGGCGAACAACTGGCGGAGATCCTCGACAATAACCGATATACTCGTACATAACCATCGAAGAAGTGCGATGGGGTGGACCGGACAAAAAGAGGATGAAAAACTGTGATATCTACTGTGGAGAATGTTAGAGACAACCGGCGCGAGAAGGACAGCAATCGCAGCGTTTATTCAGATGCGTAAGAATAAGACTTAGGGAACGAGTCTTGAGCTTCAGGTATGTAAGCGAGTGCGCGACGACAATAAAAAGTGAATTCGCCAACAAAAGCTCGTTAAACGCAAACGCCCCGTCAAAAGAGAAGGTCGACCTTGCCAAAGACTGCCTACCAGCTCCTCGACAAAACCTAAGAGCGAAGCCCTAAATATGACATGAGAATTTTCCTTGGCGATCTTAATGCTAAACTAGACAAGAAGGGCATGTTTGGTAATTTAGTGCGGAAGTACAGCCTCCACGCTATCACCTCCGGAAACGCACATAGACTTACTGATTTTGTGGTGGGACGTAATGTATTATAACTACATATATTCAGCACATGGATTCTATACCTTAATGTCCATAAAGAGCCCTGACTGACTCCTGATCTTATGGACCAAACTGATCTTATTGCGATCGACGCAAGGCACTCCACCAGTTCCGAGCAGTTAATATCGACACGGACCATTATTTTGTGGTAGCCAAAATACGGATATCCGTAACAGCTCATAGACACTGAACCGAACCGCAAGAGACTGCCAAGGCCTTTTCTGATCTGAATTTCTCTTAACATTTAGCTAGTCGCGTCAAAATACTGACAGAGTCAGTCGCGTGGGGTCCATGTGTCCCACATTATTATTTGGGAAAAAGAAACAAAATCAATATACGAGTATGTAAATATTTATTTTATATAGGAGGTGTAAGACCAACATCTTAACTCTACAAAAATTATAGTCATTCAGAAAATAACAAATTTCTAAAACAGTCTTGAAAAATATGTACTTATCATTATTTTGGCCCAGGAGTCACAAACTTTAATTTGGTGTTCATTGGGCATACATTTGTTGAATTTACCACACTTGGTTCTCGTTTTTCTGTCCTTAGACCTCACACTTAGATGACAACGGCCTTTGGAATCACTTGGATCGGTTCCAGAAGTTGAAGGTTTGGTGTCATTTAGAAGTCGTCTTTTCAAGGGCCGTGGCAGAATAGGAATTTCAGCTCTCTTTGTTTTAAAACTTTCAACTAATTCTGTTGAAGTTTTTCTCAGAAATTCCCTCTGGTTATTTTAGTGTCATAATTATTCATAACATAAGCTTTTATTGCCGCAACATTGAAAAGATGAAAAAATTTTACCAGGGCCATCTCTTGGTACGTCGAGCAACATTATAAGTTTCACACAGTTTGTCGTTTGTGTTAAAGTCGCCCTTGGTTTGATAATAAAATTTATTATTCCCGGCTTTTTCTTATTATCTTCGCATATAGCGTTATCATGGTGCATCTACAGTTAAATAACGAGTTTAGATTTTTTCGGCACATATGAAACAAAAGTCGAATTGTGATAAGTGCATTTCATTTGTTATTTGAGGTGAAAACCGTAATGGAATTTCCTTCTTATTTTTTCGAAGAGTACCAACCAAAGTAAGCTTATGTTGTAACAGGTCTTTTGCCAGAGGAATACTAGTATACCAGTTATCGAGTGTGACATTACGACCCGTACCTTCAATTGGATCTGCTAATCTATTTGCTATGCTGATTGTGTCATTTGGTAACTTGCCCGTTTGGCTGATTGCTTACGTATATTTCAAATGTTTGAATATAAGTGGCTTTGGGGTTAACCATAGCGTGTAGTTTGATGCCGCATTTATTCGGCTTGCTTGGTATATAGACTAAACCCGAGAATCGACCTCTAAATGCTGGTAGCTGTTCATCAATTTTCACATAAGTACTCGGAAACTGTGCAGTGTTTTTTGAAGTTATTACTCTCTGATCGATGCTAATTTATCAAGCTGTAATCGGGAATCTCTGGATGATGCACCGTCAAATCGTAGACAGCGAATTATGAACAGGAAACGTCGAGAAGACATCACATCAGGCAAAAAATCTATTCCAGTTCCGTCATTTGTCCAGAGATCAAGGAAATTCAAATGTGAAGATCTAAGCACACCAGACAACATTAGTAAACCAAAAAATGCTTGTACGAGTAATTCTCCACTCGTCACATTATTGGCGTCACGTTGCCTTCGAAAACGTCCACGTATTTTCTGGATACATTCATTTATATATTCAATATTTTTCAGCATTTTTAGCTTCTCCTTTAGGTCCAGGTAGATGCAAAACAATGGTGTGAGCTCTTTGTCTTATTCTTTGGCTTGAAGGGTTTTTTGACCATATTGTTAGCTTATCCTTGCCTAAATAATACTCAAATGTAGACGAACCTGCTTCTTTTACTGATGTCCTTGCACTCTTCTCAGAGTCAGAATCAGACGATCTTGTTGTTCAATAGAGTATTCTACCACGTATTCTACCAACCGCTCCAGCTCCAGCGGTTTTCCATCGTGATATTTTACCTATAAAGATAATATAGAATGCTCCCACAGAGCAATCAGGGTGGCTGCCTCTGATGTATTGGGCTTCATCCCGCCCCAACAAAGAAATCCCTGGTTCAATGAGGAATGCAGACAAGCAAACCTGGAAAAACAACGGACGTACAGAGCCGCTCTGCAGAAAAGAACGAGAGGGGCTCTCGAGCTCTACGAGCAGAAGGGAAGGATGGAATATAGGCTCCTCAGAAGAAAAAAGAAAAAGCACGAGAAGCGGTCGAATGAAGATCGGAAGTTTAACTAAAAAAAATAAAAGGGACATGTCAAACCTTACAACTGGTCCAAACAGAAATCTGGAAGAATGGAGAAGGAAACATCATAGTAGCAGTCGGTGCTCAGAATCTGGAAATATTATTTCTACAGACTGTTATACGGTGATGACAAACAACATTCCACCGTTAAGTAGATTGAACATTTCAGTCCACATGAAGCCAGGACAGTCATTTCCAAGCTTAAGTCTAGCAAAGCACCTGGACCCGGTGGTGGCTTAACTGCTGCGCTATTTAAAGCAACAGGTGATGATTGGATATGGAGCATACATCAACTCATCGGCGAAAGTATGCATGACGAATGGTACCTCAGCGTTGTTTGTCCGATGTTAAAGAAGGGAGATGTCATGAACTGTACCAACTACAGGGGAATAAGTGTACATCCCATATAAAATCCCGTCTGCGAATTATGTGTACACCTAAGATCCTTCGTAAACAGTCTGACCGGCCACTATCAGTTTTAGTTTTAGTAGTAGTAGCAGTTTTAGTTTTAGAGTACTAGTAGTTTCAGACCAGGAGAGTCCACCATTAGGTCAAATTTTCACATTACGGCAGATTTTGGGAGAAAAAAACCAGGAGTTCCAAATCGATGCACAACACCACTTCATCGATTTGAAAGCTGCATATGACAGCATCTACATATACATGTTTTTGAATTGCTTTTTACCAAATAAAAAAAAATGATTTTGAGTGATGGAAATCTTTATTTGGACCTTTAAAATTGTTTCTGTTAAGTGGAAAGGATGATATCCCCCAAGTGGCTGCCGCCATTGTTGTTACACCTTTGTGCCCGTTTTATCGCATTTTCCATGACTATCCGCAAGATTTCCGGTGATAACTGTTCGCATTCCTGTCGAATATTCTCCTTAAGGGCTGCGATTGTCTGAGGCTTGTTGGCATAAGTCCGCGACTTCAAGTAGCCCCAAAGAAAGAAGTCGGAGATGGCTAAATCGGGCGATCTTGCTGACCATGGCAAATCGCCAAAACGGGAGGTTACGCGACAAAGAAACGCTTCCTTCACAATATCCATTGTGGCTCGTGCTGTGTGTGCGGTTGAATCATCTTGTTGAAACCACATGTTCACCAAGCTCCGCTCTTCCAATTGCGGCAGTAAGAAGTCGTTTATCATGGCCCTGTAGTAACAGTGACCGTATTGCCGATGGCATCCTCAAAAAAATACTCACTCCTCCCGCGTGAACGCCACACCATACAGTGGCTTTAAGTGGATGTAATGGCTCTTTGTTCATCACACGCGGATTTTCACTGTCCCAGAAACGAAGATTTTGCTTATTGATGTAACCGTCAATGCGGTGGAAATGCGCCTCGTCTCCCATGATGATTTTCGACACAAAATCGTCCTCTTCGTTGTTGAGATTGAGGATGGCTTTGCAGTAATTCACACGCAACTGACGGGCAGGAGGCATTAACCGATGCACTGTTTGCACTTTGTTCGGGAACATGTGTAAGTCTTTCACTAAAATTCGCTGTAGTGTCCCTATGGTCATGCCCAATTGTGTGGCCCGTCATCTGGTTGGTGTTTATTCGTTCTCAGCAGCGATATTCTCGGCCGAACGACCAGTCCGGTGGCGGCCACGCCCTACATGGTCTTTGTGGTTCCACTCTGTTCGAGTCGAGTAGCTAGGCGCCGGAATGTTTGCCGAGTTGGCGCTACACAATTAGGAAATCGACGTCGAAATTCACGCTGCGCTAACACCACCGACCGATTATTGGTCAAAAACATCGACACAATTATTCCACGCTCTTGCTGAGTATAGCGCTCCAATGCTTATCTGTTTGTATACTACAGCTGTCTAGTTCACAAATGTCAAATATGATTGACGTACGACGCCATTTGCAAAAATTACACCATCTTCCGATAGGGTGATTAATTTTACGCCACCTTGTATGGACTATGTATTTAAACTATACAGAGCCACATCGAGTTTTGGCATCGCTGCAAAGCTCATTCGCCTCAGGGTGACGATGGAAAACACATTGTTCCCTGTCAATTACAAAACCTAGACCTTCAGTATAGGACGACCTGATCTTATGTGGCGCACAGAAGTGGAAGGGGGACCTCAGACAACAGCGCTAATTGGAGAGGCACGTTAGCTGAGGCTCTGGTCTACCGCTGACTGTAGCGTCATCTCACAGATATCAAGCGAAGAGTTACATTTGCCAATCGCAATTTCTTTCTTATAGAAGTCAATTGAGTAAGAAAGCCTTCTCAAGAAATATTAAGAAGACTCTACATAAGATCCCAATCATTCCAGTGCTGCTCTATACCCAGAAGCATGACCCTAGCGAAAGCAGAGGAAGCTGGACACTTAAACGCTATAATCTTTGAATAATTTTTGGTTCCGTTGGTATTGACGAGCTTTGGAAAAGGATCCAACTCTATTATGTAGATATAGGGCGTCGCCGACGGGTTAGAAAAGTCTGTAGAGCAAACACTCTAGCCCGGATGCACAACGCAGTAGAGGAGAGCGTCGCTTTAGGTGACTCATACAATTGGAAGAGGCTCCCAAGAGTCCACAATCGGAGGCAGTGGTTCATTGATTGAGGCCCAGGTTGATCTTGGATTTTGGCCTCATCGTATTAATTAGGTTAGGTTAAAATGACAACACTGACGATCTTGACGCAAGATATTTGCACCTTCACACGCAATTATTCCTTTCGTTTATGACCTTAAACTATGCTCGTTGAGGATATAATCTACATGTACATGCTCGTACATATGTAAACTTCCTTCCCAAAATCATTACTTGCTACAGTGAGTGGTATTGGTCCTTCATATCCTATATTCGGTTGCCAAAGTCAAAGTATAAACTTGAAACGTTATTCCTTCTAATGCTTGTTTGGACATTCCAACGACGACAAATAAATTAAAACTCCAAAACAATAAGTCTTACACATAAAAATATAATTCCCCCGCCACCGTCGCTACCATAGAATGTAAAACAAATATTTTTCGGCAATCAAACTTGGCAAAACAAGTCATGCTCTCGTGTCATGACTCATGTATCACCCAAAAGTGTCCACCTCTCCCAGGCATTAGGTAAAACAATTCATGAGCGGAAGCAATACAATACCGCCCCGCCAACTACTTTCCTGACCTACTACCTACTCCTTGACGCCACTCATCAAAGATGAATATCAATTAGAATAACCAAATGGAACTCTATTTACATTCCCAGCTCTGATCATATATCATCCAATGGATGAAACCAATCTGGTTCCTGGTTGTCCAGGGAGTGTGCTAAAATGGGTGCCGCCATGGGGAGACAATCGGATGCAGGCAGCCCAGCAAACAAGACAGCATGGGGCTCTTCGGTCTCGATCTCTTTCTCTGGGGGTATAAATAAAAAAAAATAAACCAAACCAAATCAAACCATCCACCGGAGGATGATAGGGGGGAAACTACTAAATGTGGCGATGTGGCTCCTTGGCGCTCCTGATTTTTATTCATCATAGAAAAATTGAAACAGTAGTCGTGGTCTCGTAGTCGTCGTTGTCGTCGCCGCCGCCGCCGCCGCGTAACGTGGTCGTCGTCGTGGTAATGGTAATGGTGTCATAGTTTTTCTGTCGCCGTTGATATTTCACCCCCCGAAAAAAAAAATCCTCGCATATTGTTATTGTAGTGTACGTAACAAACAAGCACCGATTGGCGCCCTTTGTCTCTCCACGCTGACTGTATACACACGTCCATATCCGGAGATTGAACCAGAAACCTAAAGAACAAAAAAATAAAACCTTCCAAATCCAAAAACTATGATAGTCCAAGAAAACAGTGTAGTTGTCAGAGAGTGCACGAATAGTTGGCGTTTGGCGGTTTGGGTTTTGGCGGCGATAGTCGTTGCGGCAACAAATCCGTGTACGAATAGCGCACGAAATTGTAAATTCCATCACCACCTCCCATCGTTGATGTCTATTTGCACACGTTCTCGCCAATAGCTCCATCCAAATCTTTTATTATGTGCGAGGAGGTTCAAATACTTTTTAACGATTGACTAAGTTTCGCATTTGGAAAACTCTCGAATGGCGTTCTTCCAATTTTACGGTTCTTCGGTTTGTCCTAATTAAATGTTTATACTCGTATGTAGAGTCGATTCCTTTGGATTATTTGCAAAGTTCTTTGGCTTTGACATTTTCTGATTTGAAGGTATGACGAGAGCAATTTAAAAATGGGCTCGATGACTAAGAGAGTTAGGTTGGCGGCCAATGCTAGCCAGCAATTTGAAGCCAACACGCCGTCTGTACTAAACGCGAGATGAATGCTTCAAGTGTTCAATGGTATCTGTACTACAACCAACGAAGTCTGCAGTATTCGGGGACAAGTTTTAATGGAAAAAAGTCATTCGAAAATAAGACAAATAACGCGGCGCGTTAAAGCATTCAGAAGGAAGTAAACCCAACACAGGTTCCCTGAGCCACACAACTCATCTAACTTCAAGATATAGGTTGGAAAGATTGGTAATAGTAACAATTCGTGGATGCTGTAAACGGGGACGTGGAATAGTAGCCTCCATGTCGTCTAAAGTGTCTGGCTTGTTTGCATAGATAGACAGAGATACAGATGTTCAATCGCACGAATGGCAAGGCAAGGCAAGCAGCAACGTCCTGTTCAAACCATCCAAGGCTTCCAAATCTAATTTAAATTGAAAAAATTGATTAACATGGAGCAACAGCGGTCTCCATTAAATATAACCGATTCGGCGGCATCATCTCCACCGTAGTACGCGTACAGCCCAATTACGTTTCCGCCATGTACCTCGTCACTGAGGATGATTTTTCAGTGTTTAGTCGCTGGCGTAAACTCTGGATCCCTAGGGACTTCATATCACTTTATACAGGCGGTAAGTGCAAGTGGACTTTCTTTCTCCCCAACTCGTCGGAACCACACATGAATAGCAACAAAAGAAACAAAGTAGACAAACAGAGACTGAAATCGATCCCCAAACGTTTATTCATCAATCTCGGAGTCTGGCATGGAAAAAGCGTCGAACTCCCCTAGAATGTTAACCTCCACCAGATGTAGGACAATCAAAATATGAACGGAGACGTATCGAAAGCTTTATAACTTATAGGAAAATAGCCTACGGCTCTTATGTCGAGGGTGCTACACTCTTACGGTTCTCGTGAAAATGGAATAATCCATGAAGAACAAGGATGCAACCAGTCAAGAGGAAGATTGAGAAGCCGGACCAAGGTTCAATTTCTTCCAGGGGAGGAGACCTATCTTTTTGCCAAACGGCTGGAGGGTAAAAAACTTTTTCATAGGCAAAAGATTCCCCTTCAACGGTCTGGCATGGTGACGTTAGAAAAGTAGATTACTTCTTTTACTATTTGATGTTGCCCAAATTTTAATCCCAGAACTTCATGCATAATAATCGGCGGGCGCGCCTATCGCGGCACGCCACCAGTCAGACATTGAATTGAGCCTCGTGTTCGTACCGGCCTTAGCCTTGGTAAGGTAAAACAAAAGGATAACCACTTGGAAAATTGTTCGAACCTCAGTTCCACAACTCGGTAATTGCAGACGGGATATTTATTAGCTACACAGTCGAAGAGGATCTCACCGATAACCAGTCCCAGTCCCAGAAGATAGATCCAGTTTTTAGCAATGCAGTGACCACCACGGAAAAACAAAGGGAACTAAATGACCAGCTCTGGGACAGTCGAGAAAGATCTCTTCCTCTCTACTTCCATTTTGAACAGACTCAGTTCGCAACTGATGCAACTACGGATCCATTACTTAGCCTTATGCCGATCGCAGATACGTGCAAAAAAAGCCACGAACGCCTTTCCCAAATGGGTTCCAACAAAGACAAAAAGACCAGATTCTCCATGTTAACCCTCACCGGTCAACAAGTTGCTGTAGTTGGCTATGTCAACCCTACACAGAAACTAACGATGGATCGACGACGATTGATCAGGTAGGAAGTCCTTGTTGAAATACACCAGGCCATCACTACGAATAACGAGCATCTCCCACTTTTTTGTACCCTCAAAACCATCCCAACTTACCTACTTTACGAGAGCTGACTGCTCTGAGTCATCTAGAGCTTAAAGGCATTACATTCCAATTCTCCAAAGAAGCTATGTTTGGAGAGAATTTAGGTGCCATCGTGGATAACAAACTCCTATGGACTAAATATGTTACGCCGAAAGCCTCTAAGCTTCAGCATTCTGTCAGTGCAAAAAAGCTATCGGCAAGACATCCTATGCGTCGGTTGTCTAATGGAATAAGCTCTCACGAAAATACGTCATTGCTCCTTTTACCAGACTCCAAAGAACGGTCTGTCTCGGCTGTATGGGGTCGTCCCTAGCACACCCGACTGCGCTCTAGACACATTGAAGAATCTCCCTCCCCTTGATATTCACATCATGGTTAAAAACCATCTGGACTGGTCTTTGATATTATACAACACGCACAGGAGCTTTGATGACCTTGCGCGAGGACTGTCTTTTGACTCTGGTCTTATGGACATGCCATCTGTTGCAATAACACCAGAACTCCTGCGACCAAAAAAATAGGAAGTATGCCCAAATCTGGTTTCGGCCAGAATCTGAGCCAAGAAAGCAATGTAGTCGGGTCTTCATGGATGGTTCCAAAACCGATATAGGCGTCTTTCTAGAGAACGACAACGTTAGATTTCACTCCTCGTTAGGAAAACTTGCATCTGTCTTCCAAGAACCGGCGGAGGAGGCGAAGCATTTGCTTCTGTAGCGACAGCCAAACTGCGTTTGGAACTTTGTTAGTTCGAGAATGCAAGACATCGCTGAACGAAGACGGAAGGCCGGTTTCATTGAGTATTGTCTGCGTCCCAGGTCACAATGGAAATGAAATCGCCGACGAACTTGAAAGGCAAGCGTCAAAGGAGAGTTTTCCAAGACCCGAAACTGCGTTGGGTCTGCCTGTTCATGGTTAAGGCATCCATTGATAGTTAAGTTTTACATGAGCATAACTGCAGATGGCATGATTACCCTGGTTGCAGGCTGACCAAACGAATGCTTCCTGACATCTCCAAGAAGTCAGCGGCCTTCCTGCTGTCCCCTAGCAGGAAAGACTGCAGGTTGCTTACTGGCGTCGTGACGGGGCACTACACTTTTGGTAAGCGCTTCAATATGTTAGGAATAAGTGATACAACATCTTGCGTCGGTTTCTGTGAAAGATATGACGACACCGCGGGTAGGTACTCGGCGTTGACGTGGTTGGTGCTGGTACAGTAGGCACTTTATCACTGAACCGCCTAATCATCTTTCTTGGAAAGACTGAAAGATTCCATTAAAAGGAACTTACAAGGAGTACATATTTTCAATGAGGACACTACAGTGAGCGACAAAAGTCTACATACGCCCTGCATACCACGTTTTTTTTTGTTATACGCTGATGGAGGATGACGGAAAAGTACCGTATTTGAATTTTTCCATTTGTGAGAATCAGATTTGTGCCTCTCAGTTGATCAGCTTCAATAAGTTTTACCTGTGACAATGGCCCCGCGAAGAGAAATTGCTGTTGAAGTGCGAAATTTAGTAATAAAATATAAAAAAGAAAATAAATCGTTTGGTGAAATTGCAATTTTACTGGACTTAAGCAAGTCAACAGTCCAAACAATATACAATAACTTGGAAAACACCGGTACCGTCGAAAACAAAGCGCGTTGTGGCCGCCAAAAGAAGCCTAAACGCCGAGATGTCAATTTTATCATGAGAGAAGTCGACAATAATCCAAGAGTGAATGTCACAATGCTGTCTAAAGGGTTGGCAGAAAGATCAAATACAATTGTGCATCCAAGCACAATTCAAAGGGCTCTTAATAATAACGGTTTCCACAGCAGAACTCCACGCAGGAAACCCCTAATACATAAGTGAAAAAACCCGAAAACTGCGCTTAGAATTTGCACAAAAACACATTGAAAAAGGAATGGATTTCTGGAAACGAGTTTTATTTACTGACGAATCAAAATATAATATATTCGGAAGTGACGGGAGAGCTAGAGTTTGGAGAAAAAATAACACAGCAATGAATCCAGAAAATTTGGTTTCTACGGTAAAGCATGGTGGTGGCAGCGTGATGGTTTGGCGTGCTGTAGCTGCTTCTGGGAAAATCTAGCCTTTATTGAAGGTAATTTGGATCGCTATCAATACAAGTCTATTTTAGAACTAAACCTGAAAGCATCCGTCGACAGCTTAAATCTTGGCGTGAGTTGGATCTTCCAACAGGGCAATGACCACAAGCATACCGCTCAAATTGGCAAAGATTGGCTAAATTACTACGGTCCAAGACAACTACACACACCACCCCAAGGCCCGGACTTGAACGTCATAGAACATGTGTTGGAGATTCTGGAACGCAAGATAAGAAGATATGCCATAAGTAGTGCCCCAATGCTAAAACAGAAGCTCCAAGAAGAGTGGCAAGCCACAACAGCTAATGAATTAAATAATTCAGTTGATTCAATGCCCAGACGCTTGCAGGCGGTTCTAGATGCACATGGTGGACCTACAAAATATTAAATTTATCATTTGCAATAGTTTTACCTAATGGATTAAAGATGTTTATGTTAGTTAATATGCCGTATGTAGACTATTTTTTTTATCAAAATTTTGAGTTTGCATGCGATTTTTTCAAAAATTATTGACATAAATAACTTAATTTAAATTTAGAATTGAAGAACAGGTTTCTGGCTTTCAAAACCTGTATAGTACTTCATTGTAAGTGTTGCCGTTATTTTTTAATAATTTTTTTTTTTTTTCATTTTAAGACATTTTTTTCTAAAATTGCCCCTAACTCTTAAACGGGGCGAGATAGGCCCTCCCTTCCATATTAAAAAATGCTTGTATTGAACTGTTCTACAAAATAGCGTTATTATTTCTTGGCGCCTAAGTTATCGTACTCTTGCCCAAAACTGCATCATTATGTAGATTCGTTCATAATGCTTTTGAACTCGTTGGGTTGCAAGAATGGTGATCGTACGTAGACTTTTGTCGCTCACTGTACTATGCATCCAGAAAGAACGTGTTGAAATATACCTGAGATCCCTCAATAAAATCAACTGAGTCCCGCTTGTGATCTATAATCTGTTACAGAAGTGGTAGTGCTGCTTAGCGCTGGAAAAGATTGCCTTCAAAGCCCGCTTATTGCTATAATGGCTAAAAAATAAGGAAAAAAAAGAAAGAGATGACGACCACACTTAGCCTCCGTTCAGAGACCTAGGATACCTGGAGATAAAATAAGAGTACTAAGATGATAAAGGAGTTTTTACAACTTAGGTATAACATATATGCATGTAAAACGGTGCATGTACAGGGTGAATGACTCGGACTATAACTTTTTAAAATGCTATAATTTTGTTTATTTTTTGATAAATTTTATTGTGCCAAAGCAAAATATGTTGGAAAATACATTAATTTTCAAATTGTATCAGTAGTTTTCAATATGTCCACCTTTGGCGCGAATAATAGCCTTGAGACGGCCGAAGAAAGCATCGCACGCTGCACGCAAGTGGCTCTGCGGTATTTTGGCCCATTTCCGGCGAAGTGCTTGTTTGAGGTGGTCCAAAATTTTGTATTTTTTAGTGGCAACCTTTGCCTTCAAAATATCCCAGACGGATTTGACTCCGGGGAATTTGCAATCCATTGTGTCGAAGAAATTAAGTGTGCAACGTTGTTTTTTAACCAATCTTGGTTGACGCGCGCTTTGTGAGACGGTGCCGAGTCTTGTTGAAATGTCCACGGTCTCTGACCTAAATGATTGTTTGCCCAAGGCTTCAATACTGCCTCTAAGACAGTTTCACGGTATACGATCGCATTAATTTTGACGCCACGGTCCAAAAATAGGAGCGGAGAGCGGCCATCGGCGGTTATGGTGGCCCAAACCATCACCATCGGTGCTGCTTGCTTTCTGGTGGCCGTCCAAATGTGTAAATTTTCGAAGGACCTCTCCAGCAAGTAAACTCGGTCATTTTGTTTGTTGACATATTGCTCGATAACAAATGGCGACTCATCGGAAAAAACCAAATTCGGCAACTCACCACTTTCGTAGCAACTCCTTCGCTCTTTCGAACTCTAACTTTTTTTTGTTGCGGTGTAAGATCGTGTGCTTTTTGGAACTGCAATGGCTTGAGCCCAAGCTCATTTTTCAGTATGTGTTGCATCCCCGTTCCAACGATGTGTTGAGCTCACGAGCCATTTTTCTTCCACTTCGACGTGGATTTCGCTCAATTCGAGTCTTCGCTTTCCGAACCATTTCTGCCGATGTTGCTGTTTTTTTATGATCACGTCGCTGCCAGTATCACGGTAACGAGCTATGGTTCGAGACACAAATGATTTATTCACGTTGAGGTGCTGGAGGGCTCTAACGATAGCTACTTGTGGTTTTTCAGCCAAATATAAAGCAATCCCACTATCACGTTTGAATTCCATCGCGGATAAAAATTTTTCAACACAACTGAGACGCAAATCGTTTAAAAGGCTTATAAATAATAAAATTATCTGTCATGTGTCAAAATTTGAGCTCACTGTCATGAACGGTTTGGAAATTATAGCAGTCTGAAGTTGGTTGCAGTTCGAGTCATTCAGAGTGTAGACACAAAATGTAGCTAGGTTACGTAACATACGTAACAGGTTTATCCCTTTCTTCTCTCCACCTGCAGTAGAGGAATGTATTTCCAGCGGCATTATGACATCATAATACAATACAATGAAAGTACCACCATCAGAATTCTAGCCCACCTATCCACTGCCAAAATCCTAAGGGTGAAAAAATTGACTATGACGTCAACTTTCATCACATACAAAAGGGTAGCACGGATATGAACACCAGAGGTGATTTACTTTTGAATGTATATTGTAAATATAATCTAACTTGAGATACTAAGCGCGAATAGGGCTACCGAATTTACTTTTGTTATTAGCAGCAGCAAGAAGTATGTACAAAAGTAATTGACTTTACTTTAGTAAGTATGTAGAGAGTGTTTTTTTTTCAGTGGTTCAGACTTTTTTTTTTAAATAAAACGCAAAGGAATCCACTTTATGGCAATATACTAAATTTATTTGAGAGATTATTTCATGCCATTTAATATTGAAAAATAATTTTGGACATATGTCCACTGCGCCTGCCTCGTACAAAGCGCATTCTAGAGGTCCAATTTTCGGCTACTTTTTCAAATAATTAGAGACGCGTATCACGTATTACTCGAACAATGTTTATCGGCATAAACTAGTAAGGAAGACGTCAAATCACACGATCTTGATGGCCAGGTGACAGGTCCATTTCTTGAAATGACTCTATTGCCAAATCGTACTTTCAATAAAGCTATGTTTTCGTTGATAGCATAGGGTGGAGCACCATCCTGTTGGAACCACACTTGTTCCGCATTGATGTAACTTATGCTCATTTTTGAAGAAATAAGAACCCATAATGCCACCGGCGTAAAACCCGCACAGTACCTTTTTATGGATGCATTGGCATCTGATGAACTTCGTGAGGATTGTCTTTCCAATTCTACAAATACGAGGATGTAGGTATTCAAGGTGGAATCATAGGGACTAAAAGCAGGGCAGAGCCTTTTGCCTTGATAGAGAAGAGTGCCTGTAAATGAGCGTATCGCTTTAGACTCACTTGAGGACTTCAAAAGAATTCTGTAAAGGGACTCTCGAAATCCTATTTAACACTCATTTTCTGTACCTGTATCTGTATGATATTACACTTCTTGTGAGAATAATGACCCTAAAGATGGGGGGAGTACAAAAGACATAGTACCACCGAAAATGATTTGAAATGAAAATGATCAAAGGGCATCTTCCCAATGATGTTACAAAAATGCGAGAAAAACGTAACGTTACGCCGGAAAAATCATATTCCATGGGAAGTCATGGCGAAAAGTTAAAGGAGTCTTTACATCTAAGGCTCTCAAATTTAACCATACTACAGTAAAAGCTTTATACCTGTAAGCCGTACTTCATTTCGAATATTTACATTCTACACCCTGAGCTGAAATCGGAAGTTACATATAGCTCCGCACGGATGAATCAAGCTGTCATCTCTTGATAGCTTCATCACTGTGGACAAATTTGAATTCGAGATTGCAACATTAAGACGGCCCACTATCTTGTAGCCAGGATATGGTTGCGGATATTTTAAATATACCAAAGACAACAAAATGTTTGATATCGAACGACAAAAATTGCAAGAGAGCCCGCTCTAAAATCTTTTTCTATCAATCGAGTATCCCTCAAGAGGACCGTATGCTATGAGCGCCAAGTACAGAAGACCAGTGACAGCAAAAACCAAAAACACTTGCTTCAACAAGGTATGGCAACAAAAATATCTAGAGCATCAAGAAGCGAGCCGAACAGATAAGATTAACACCTCTTTTAAGAAGGAAAAAACACGACGATGGTAATTTCTCCCACCCAAAAAAAAAAAAACAGAAAAACGACAACAACTCGCGAGTGCAGTGAAAACGCCATCCACAGTGCAGGCATTCAAACCTTCCTGCCCTTGGTCGCAGCGTTGCTTGAGCTCGGTCACTGCCGTTGCCGTATTACATTGTCATACAGCGCGTGCAATGACTGGGTGTAAGTAACAACTAACCGATGGATAGCGGGCTGTGGGTTTGAATTTTGTTGGTGTGCTGGTTCCTATTGTTGCACGGGCATAACACCTACAACAATTTGATTCGGTAAGCCAACTATGAATTTTTACTTCACAGCTGTGTTTAGTAACGTCGGTGTTTGTGTTTTTTGTGTTTGCTTTGCCTTTCTTTATAATGACTCGGGAATTTAGAGTGGATATTGCCAATATACGCGGGCTAAAAAGTAATCACTGCGTACGTCCACGTCTGTAAATATAGACCAGCTGTTTTGGCACTTGGTGAAACACTGGTAGATCCCCGCCCACACATCTCAGGTCACTCTGATCTGAAGCTACCTGGCTACGAACTAATGCCACTATTCTTTTCCCATCGCCGTATCGCCATTTACGTGTGTAGTGATGTATATTACCAAACTCCACCACAATGTAGTCCTATTTCCAACCCGCAATTCAATTTCATTTGGTTAAAATTCCATCTCCGTAAGTAAATTATCCACTACTGCTTTATTTACAGAAGCCCCAAACTGTACAGCAATTCGACTTTTGACGAGTTTGATGCGCTCTCTGACTCCATTCAAAGAATTGTATCTCTGTATCGTCATACTGAAATCGTTATTACGAGCGATTTCAACATACACAATTCTGGACAGACAACATCCGGAGGACGGTATGTTGGGATCTTCGCTGCAGAAAACAATTTAACGCTTGTAAATGAGCCCACGCGAATACCAGACGTGGACAGTCATACCGCCGACACCCTGGATTTGTTTTTAACTTCTCACCTTGATAAATACCTCGTTGATGTGCTCTCTCGTCTAGGCTCGTCGGACCATCGTGTTATATCAGCTAATTTCTCGTACACCGACCACACAGTTAGAGAAAAGATTCCTGAAAGAACTGTACAGCAATACGAGAAAGCCAACTGGAGTGGTCTTAACAGCTTCTTTAGGAATTTTCAGTGGTTGTTATGTTTCCTCGATAACGACGTGGATGCCGCGATATGATAACTGACACTATTCTCTTTGGAATGAGAAACTTTATCCCTCATCGGATGAAGAGTATCAATCCAAAAGAAAAGGCATGGTACGACTCGAGCTATAAGGAGGCTGTCAGGGTTAGAGAAATGTTTTCTTTAAGTCCTTCAAGACTACAATGTCCCAAAGGTAGTAAACATTTTTGGTCGTTTGTCAAAAATATTAGAAATTCTGCCTCATCCTCCATCCCAACGCTCATTTATAATGAAATTCCAGCTGTCAGCTCTTTAGACAAGGCCAATCTGCTTGCTGCACACTTTGCGGCCAGCTCGACACTCCCAGATTATGTTTTGTTTCCGCCTACACTTGAGTGCGTCGAATTTTCAATGGGACGAATCCACTTTCCCACTCGAGTAGTAGCAAGAGTTCTTAAAGATCTCAACATTCACAAATCCGTTGGTCCAGATGGTCTCCCCTCCTTCTGAAGAGGTGTTCTTACACTCTGGCAAAACCAATGCGTTAGCTTTTTCATCAATCCTACTCTTTAGGATACTTTCCGAGCAGATGGAAAACAGCATTTGTCCAGCCCGTCTTCCTCTCAATCCTACTACAAACCCATTGCATTTACGTCCCTTCTCTCCGAAGTATCTCAAAACACGAAAACTTCTTAATGACCAGCAGTACGGTTTTCATAGCAACAGGTCCATTGGTGATTTGATGGCATGTCTCACCGAAAAGTGGAACCAAAGCGTACATCAATCTGGCGAAAGCAAGATAGTTGCACTTGATATTTCTAAGGCATTTGACAGAGTTTGGCATCAGGCTCTTTTGTCGAAAATGCGTGCTTTTGGGATCGACGACTCTCTTCTTCAATGGATAAGAAATTACCTTTCGGAGCGTGCAATTCAAGTTGTTTTGGATGGATTCAAGTCTGATGTTCACAAAATAAATGCTGGTATGCCCCAGGGCTCCGTTCTGTCTCCGACACTCTTTTTAATTTTTATCAACGATCTCTTGTTTGGTACTTCTATTCCAATATATTCCTTTGCTGACGACAGTACTCTCTGCTTTTCATATTCGTTCCCGGACCCACGTCCCTGGTCTTCGGATGTAGAACGGGAATGGCAGCGTGTGTTAAGCTCATTAAATTCCGATATCAACAGCATAACCAATTGGCGAACTATCAACAGAGTGGAATTTAATGCTTCCAAAACACAATATTGTCTGCTGTCGTTAAAGCAAAATTTAAATACCAAGTCATTATCAATGTCAAAAAAATACATGAAATGGTGTTGGCTGACCGGAAAGTGAAGGTGCGCCAGCTAGCAGATACCACAAAGATTAGTACTGAGCGCACACGCCATATTTTGGGCAATATTCTGTATATGAAAAAGTTATCCTGCCGCTGGGTGCCGCGAATGACCAAAAACACGAAGGCGAGAGCACCTCGAAAGAGTGTTTGGACTTGCTGATGCGGAATCGGGCGGACTTTTGGCGTCGATTGGTAACTGGATTTGGATCCCTCGGACTATTATCTCTTCCCAAACCTCAAAAGATGGCTCATCAATAAAAAATTCAGCTCACGCAAGGAAATCATCGACGCCTCGGAGGAGTATTTTGCAGACCTTCCGGAAAATTACTTTTCGGACGGGATCAAGAAGTTGGAAAATCGTTGGAATAAGTGTATCAAACTACTCGTAAAAGAGGACTATATTGAATAATATATTAGGTCTATAACTTTGCTAAGAGATGGCGTAACTTGTATTATTCCATTGGAACATACGTTGGAAAGCTATTGTCATTGTACGTCATTTCAGTATATGTCATTCATTTGCAGCGTAAACAACAATAATTTTTTTTCACTCAAATATGTCAAACTTTGTGCCTGAAAAAGTGTTTTTGCGGGGAGTTCTTCTTCATTACTTTAATATGAAGAAAACTGCTGCCGAAAGTCATCGTATTTTGGTGGAAGTTTATGGTGAACATGCGCAAGCTGAGCGAACGTGCCAAAAGTGGTTTGCACGATTTAAAAGTGGTGATTTTGGCTTGGAAGACGATGAACGTCCTGGGCAGCCAAAAAAGTTTGAAGATGAAGAACTGGAAGCATTACTCTATGAAGATTGTTGCCAAACACAAGAAGAGCTCGCAAAATCTTTTCAAAACGTTTAAAAGCAGCTGAATATATTCAAAAGCAAGGAAATTGGGTTCCACATGAACTCAAGCCGAGGCCGAGAGACGTCGAAAGGCGGTTTTGCATGTCCGAAATGCTGCTGGAACGCCACAAAAGGAAGTCATTTTTGCATCGGATTGTTACTGGTGATGAAAAATGGATCCATTACGACAACCCCAAGCGCAAAAAATCATATGTGAAACCCGGCCAACCAGCCAAATCAACGGCAAAGCCGAATATCCATGGGGCGAAGGTAATGCTTTGTATTTGGTGGGATCAGATGGGTGTGCTGTATTATGAGCTGCTAAAACCGGGTGAAACCATCAATGGACAACGCTACCGAACACAATTAATCCGTTTGAAGAGAGCAGTGGCCGAAAAACGCGCGGAATATGCGACCAGACACGAGGCAATAATTTTCCAATTTTCCATCATGACAACGCTCGGCCCCACGTTGCTATTCCGGTTAAGAACTATTTGGAAAACAGTGGATGGGAAGTCTTACCCCACCCGCCTTATAGCCCAGACCTTGCCCCTTCTGACTACCGTTTGTTCCGGTCGATGCAGAACGCCCTCACTGAAATACGGTTCACATCAGAGCAGAATATCAAAATTTGGCTTGATTCATTCTTGGCTGCCAAGCCGGCGCAGTTCTTTTGGGAAGGGATCCACAAATTGCCAGAAAGATCTGAAAAAGTCATAGCTTCAGATGGGCAATACTTTGAATAATACTATTGTACAAATACTATTGTAAATAAACGTTCAAATTTTGAAAAAAAAAAACGCACGAATTAAGTTATATACACAATAAAAAAAACATTTCAAAACAAAATTTTTTTAATTCCCAAGGAGGTCACTTTTCACTCTATCTAGTACATACATTGAGAGCGTAAATTATAAAAAAAAAAGAAAAAACCCGACCTGGACGAAGTAAAGGTAACCATATCGAAACCAACCAAGTCCAATAAAACTGCTTGAGTTGACGACCTACCTGTCGAGCTGTTTTAAGCCGGGAAAAATGATTTTGTAAGGAGCATACACTAAATCATCTGCAAAATATATTGATTAAACAAATAGAATTTCAATATTGCTTGCCCGATCCTCAAGAAAGGAGACAGACTCAACATCGTCACATCGTTCTTTTAATTGACTTTAAGGCTGCGTATAATAGCATTTATAGCATAGAGTAATACAGGGCCATGTCTAATTTTGGTATCCCTGGTAAACTCTACTTGATCAAGGTGAGTAAAAACCTCACAAAGGCATTGTGTATCAAATCATTATTTCGGCGCTATCAAGTGGTTTTCTTCTTGAAAAAATGTATTGCGAAACCCATACACCAATATCGGAAGTACAATACAATCATTTGAGATTCGGTAGAGATACGCTATTTATTCTGTCAGCGACACAAGCGCTGAGATCAAGCAAATAATAACTCCTTCCAATCAAGCTTCTTAACTGCACTTAATAATCTCCATTTTTATTTTTCTTATCCACATAAACTAACTTACTAGCTAAAAAAAGTGGGTCTATTTCCGCACTCTAAGCTCAACAATAACACCACAACTATTTGCATAAGATTTTTATTTTAAAAACTAAGATACTTACATACGAGTACTATATTTTGCTATTCTACCTAAGCTACCTAAGCTACCTAAGCTACTTAACCTAACTTCATTGTAAGCGGGGTGACGAGCGCTCTTGGTTAATTACCCTGAAGGGTTACCTTCCGAATTGAGTCTTCGGGCGCCTGGCAGTAATCAACATCATGCACACGCACCGCCGTGACGTAACTGAAGGCGGAAAGCATCGGTAAACTCTTGGAGACATCGGTAAACATTATGTTAACGAGCTCGCCTCCCCGCGAAAACCCCCCCAAGCTAACCTAAACTTGACTTATAACTTAGAGAATTATGTTACCGAAGTAAAGCACTGACCTACGCTCCGTACTGACCCTCTCCGCTTCCCGTATCCACGAACATTCAAAGAACTGCTTTTCTGCATCGATTCGGACCTTGTCCCCAATCGTAGCCGTCGTATATGAACAGCTTGTCGCTCACACCACAGAAGGGATGGTATATTGCCAATACAGACCGAGACAGGTCCCAAGACATTAGGTGTGCTTTTTTGGTATCGGCATGAGTGCTTATTTCTAATCTACGTGTAAACTGCACTAACAGCTTAACCTGTATGCGCTAACCTAATGCAAGATATTTATCGGAATTATCGCGGATAGCAACGATGCTTCCAGACCTATTTTCCCATGATACTCGTAGTGATAACTTGTATAGGAACGCCAAAACATATGTCACTTTTTGAACATGGAACGCAAACAGACTATTAGAAAAGATAGACGAACATGCTTGATTTTCGAAAAGCGCTTAAAAAAGAAAAACGAATCTAATGTAAAAATAAAAAGCTACTGCGCTTAATATCCATCCGAAAGGGCTAGAGGCGTATCTTCGGTATTCATCAAAGATTGTATTGGACATTCTATAAATACAATTATTAATACCGCTGCGATGCAAGTAAGTACAGTTCGCGTAAGAAATAAGCACTCGTATTACAATATCGCTTCCATTTATTGCCCTCCGCGATACAAACTAGAAAAGACCGACTTTATAAATCTTTTAGACTCACTTGGACCGAATTTTATTGTTGGTGGTGATTTCAACTCGAAACACACCTTTTGGGGTTCAAGATGCGATTCAACTAAAGGCAGACTACTTTACAAAGCCGGCACAAAATTTTATGTTGACTTCCTTTTGACGGGGAAACCGACATATTGGCCCACCGACAGAGCAAAAACTCCACAGCTCGTAGACTCTCCATTGCAAGAGGTGTAGCTAAAGACTTTACAAAAGCCGAGGAAAGATTTGTTCTCTCCTCAGATCATTGATCAGTAATCTTGACAATAAGCGAGCGTTTAGTGGAAAAAGAAGTGGCCTTATATTAACTAGCAACCAAACTAACGGGGACGGCTTTAGGAAATAAAGCTACTTGTAGCTTTTTTGACTCTTTCTTGAATGTTAGGCTTCCAGTTTAGTTTCCTGTCAAAAATGAGACCCAGATAAAAAGACTAAACTGGTACCATTTATTGAGGGAGAGTTTATAATTGGAATTTTGTATTTCCTAGAAAAGAGGACAAAATCAGTTTTATGGGAGTTAGTTGAAGGAGTTCCTTAATGGTATTAAGACGCTTACCCGAGACGCATGTAGCAACGTCATCCGCATAGGCAATCACCCGCTTCCAGGTATATAGGCATTTCATTAACCACTAAGGTCCAGAGAAGGGGAGAGAGGACACCGCCTTGTGGAGTACCTCTGCTGACACATCTTTTAGCCGAAGCCTCACCCAGCTTGGAGTTGGTTATCCTGCTATTTAGCATAAGACTGATCAACTCCCCAAGTGAGTTGTCTACCTGCAGAGTTAACAGCGCAGTCATGATTACGGATGTGTTAAAGGCACTTTCTATGCCCAGGAAAGCAACCATTGTGTACTCTCTATATTGTAGGGATCATTCGATGTCGCTAGTCAGTGAAAGCAGAGCCGTTTCCACCGACTTTCCTTTACAGTTGGCATGTTGAGCCGTTGACAGAAGTCTTGGATCAATTTTTGCTCGTATATGGATATCAATCAGTCGTTCTAGAGTTTTCAGAAGGAAAGATGATAGACTTATAGGTCTGAGGTCCTTTGGGGCAACATGAGAACATTTTCCGGCTTTGGGAATGAAAACTACATTGACTTCTCTCCATAACAGTGAAATGTGAAACGGTTCTACAAAGCTCTTCATGATATTCTCTAGCGTAGGCAGGGTAATATCTGAGGACATTTGTAGCTCGGTATGCATTATACCAGCAGACTTGTATGGTTTGAATATGGTTTGACAATTTGATCGACTTATCAAAATCGCTTGATGATATCATTATCTTCGGCGATTTTAATCTGCCTCAGCTGAAGTGGACTCCATCTGAACACCTATCTTTTTTCATTGCTTCCAATCCCATTTCTACTAACGAATGCCTATTCTTAGATCGGCTAACAGACTCTAGTCTATGCCAACGTTTCCAACTATATGGAAAGGCAATTAGACCTTATCTTCACAACTGATCCCATCAACTCCTCAGTATCGTGTTGTCCCCTATCTCTTTCAACTATTGATAATTTTCATCCTCCACTCCTTCTCTCATTTTTCCACAACTCTCCCCTTCAGTCGCCTCCCCACGCAGTTCTATTTTCTTACAATTTTCACAAAGCTAATTTCCGTAAAATTAATATCTATCTAAGCAGTGCTTCTTTTGAGTTTACCAATCTATCTCTGGTTGATGCCCTCTCCATTTTTTACAGAGAAATATTCAAATCCATCTCCCTTTATGTGCCATAAAACTTCTTCTACATCCCCTCCTTGGTATAATCGTAGACTTCGCTCTCTACGAAACAAAAGAAACAAGTTATGGGCGGTATTCCTTCGCACCCACTCTTCTTCCGACTATTCAAATTATCTAGGTACATATCTTCATTTCATTGAACTCTTTAACTCTCTCTATCAGCGCTACCTGAATAGTGCGCAAACCAATCTCATAAATGACCCCAAGTCCTTTTTTCAATTTGTCAATTGCAAAAGTAAGACTGATGGTTATCCTTCCTCCCTCGCTTTCGAAACCAAAACTTCATGTGATCCTCCTACCATCGCCAACTTTTTTGCTACATTTTTCAAGCAATCATTTGCCAACAACTCCTTCGTACCAGATCCCTCTTACTTCAATGATCTACCAAATTTCTCTATTGGTCCCTTTCTGACTCAAAATTTCGATCCTGCAGTTATTGAAGAAAAGTTACAAAATCTTAAGGATGAATTTGTACCTGGCCCAGACGGACTCCCCGCCATGTTTCTTAAGAAATGCTCTTCCAACCTGTCTCTACCCCTTTCCTACCTTTTTCATCTATCGCTTACACAGGGTGAATTTCCCCAGATTTGGAAGACCTCTTTTATAATCCCAATACACAAAAAGGGATCTAAGCATGAAGTTACCAATTATCGTCCCATTGCTAAACTCTCTCATATACCCAAACTCTTTGAAAGCATTTTATACGAAGCGTTAAGCTTCAAATGCAAGCCTTTTATTTCACCCCGACAACATGGTTTTTTAAAAGGTAGATCAACTACCACAAATCTAGTTGAATTCGTGTCTTTTGCACTCTCAGCCTTAGAAAATGGCAAAGAAATCGATGTTATCGCAACAGATTTCACTAAAGCATTTGATAAGATATCTCATAAATTGATCCTTTTCAAATTGTCTGCTCTCGGCTTTGAGCCTCTCTTTTTAAAATGGATTTCTTCTTACCTGGTAAACCGATATTATAGTGTTCGGTTTAGATCCGCCCTTTCTGTTCCATTCCTGGCCTCATCTGGAATTCCATAAGGCAGTCACCTTGGCCGTCTTCTCTTCATTGTTACTATCAACGATGTTGAGAGTGTCATTAAGCACTCCTCCCTCTTCCTTTACGCTGACGACACAAAATTTTTTAAATCTATTTCCTCTCCCCAGGACTCTGCCCTTCTTCAAGAAGACCTTGATTGGTTTTCAATCTGGTGCCTCAAAAACTGCCTAGAACTTACTCGTATTATAGCCAAATGTCAATCTATCACCTTCTCACGTAAATGCAACCCGTCTCCTCCCCGACTTTATTTTCTCCATGGTCAACCAATTCCCCGGGTTCAGTCTTTCCAAGACCTTGGCATATTATTCGACAGTGAGCTTAATTTCCGTTCGCATATCGATAAGATGATCCTCAAAGCCAACTCATCACTTGGCTTTATTAAACGGTGGTCCAAAGAATTTTCCAACCC
The DNA here is from genome assembly GCA_963966105.1 of Volucella zonaria. NCBI lineage: Eukaryota > Metazoa > Arthropoda > Insecta > Diptera > Syrphidae > Volucella > Volucella zonaria. The sequence continues at coordinate 233,080,858 of OZ014530.1, read as the reverse complement.
GTATGTAACCAGATCTCTCTATATTACCTTTGTTCGCCCACTGCTTGAGTATGCCAGTCAAGCTTGGTCCCCCTTTCACCGGGATCATGTTTCCCGAATCGAGGGTCGATTCCTCCGATTTGCCCTCCGTGGCCTGCCATGGAACGACCCTTTAATCTTACCTCCCTATCAAGACCGCCTCAAACTTCTAAATATGAATTCGTTAGAAGAACGTAGGAATATTGCTGACGTTCTTTTCATTCATCGTCTTCTCTCAGGTTCCATCGATTGTGCATCCATTTTGAACTCCATTTCCTTCAATACCAACTCCCGCAATCTACGTTGTCCTCGTCTCTTCTATCTACCGGTCCACCGCACCTCTTATGGCTCCAACGAACCTATCTCCCGAATGCTCCGAAAGGTCAACTCGAACATCTCCCTTTTTCATTTCCACCTGAGCACTCCTCGTCTCAAACAAGATCTCCTCCATCACTTCCTTGGTCACTAGCTCTTAAGTCTTTCTGTTAGTTTTTAAGTTAGATTAAGCTTGTATTAAGCCAATAAATAGGGGCCTCAGCCCCCACCAAAATTAAAAATTAAAACCAAAATTATGCAGCGCCCAGAGCAGTTTATCTCTTGTAATCAGACTATGAATTTTGGTCCCGGTTGCAGTAGGCCTGTTTAGGTTGCTACTGGCCGCGAATTGGGAGCTACCTGGAAAGTATGTGTCCAGTAGCAGGTTAAGTAATTCATCACTTGAGGTTGTCCAAGAACTATCGGTTTCTTCAAACAGCAAGGCAACATAGGATTTGTAGAGAGGATTTTTCTTAGCCGCGATGCCTCAGAGACTTCCGTGATTTTGTCACAGAATGACGTTCAGGACTGTCGCTTTTGTTTCCTCGGTTCTTTTTTGTATAATTTGAGGGATTCTTTGTATGAGCCCTAGTCAATCACTGTTTTTGTGCTTTTTGCTAACTGGAAAAGTTTTCTGCATAGGATGCAGGATGCACTATTGCTATTTTCCAATACGTTGAATAACATGTATTATTCAGTACAATGTTAAATAGCGTAGTAAAAGTATCCACTGCTTCTACGTTTAGGATACAGTGTACTCCCGACGACTTTTTGTTTTTCAGTGACTCAGAGATGCACAGAAGTTCATCTTTTCGCATGAACAAATGAGTTGTAGCTCGTCTATCGGCGATGTTGATATTTTCCATTTAATACAGTAAAACCGTGATTCTCAGATGGCCACGTTCCTTACGCTGATAGTAATGATTTGCATTGGCTCTGTTTTCAATGTCGTGGTTAATCTGAACTGGATTGTTCACCGTATGTACGGCTTCGTAAAACTCCGGCTTCTTATATGGATCTTTAACTACGTAAACACTCTCGCCTGAGTCGACATTTTCTGGACTTATACCAAGCGTCAGCACTATCTGTCTGCTTTCGTTTGTCGAATTCGAACATTCAATGTGTTTTTAACCGAGGAATAGTTTTTTCCATCGTTCGTTTGGTTATAGCTTCCATTGCCAATAAGTGCCGAGCAATCAAAATTTCCCATCGAGCAACTGGAACCTTAATACCCCAGTAGAAATCAGTAGTGCAGAAGCAAGAATGCTATCAAGAATTGATAAAGGTGTCAAAGGCTATTTTGACGGAAAAATTACTTAGGTAAATTTCATCTGCATAGATGGTGATGGTACAACGACACACTATGTGGTTGCGGTGTTCATCCGTCCTACATCCTCTATCATTCGCCAGACCCTGTGGGTTGGATTTAAAACCAGCTCGGCGGCGCAGCGAAAAAAGACCCCGACTTACATACCATATGTAAAATGTGTAAGTGGAAAAAGTTATTAACCAATTCCGAGTGGATAATTTGAGGCAGTTGGCTTTCGAGCGAACTCCAATGAGAGGGTTGTTTGTTTCAACCCAGATCCACCCTGGATTATAGGGTCATCTTAAATAAGGAAGTAAAGTAAGTAAAGCAGAGTTGTGTACTGCGTAGATGCGATGCATGCCTCAAGAGTGATCTAAAAACCGTATTTTCGTCCTCAACTGCCTGGCTTACACTTCCATCAAGCTTCAGGTCTTATGCAAATATATATGTATGTAGTCGCTAAAGTGACACTTACACTGAAGGACAATTGAAGCGCTTAGAAGATGAAGGGCCTAAACGAATTTTTTTTAAATTTTGCCTTTTTTCCTATAGATGAAGGTCCTATATGAAAACTTAAATTTTTATCTCATCTGGGCTTCTCTATCCCCTCTAGATTATTATTTAGCAAAGGATGAAGGTGTTATGTACAACCACTTTTTCAATAAACTTAGTAGAAGAATGTGTTAAACGCATTCAAGCCCTTCATATGCAAAAAGAAGTATACTTGAACATTTCATATCGAACATGAAGGTGCTATGAGAGACATTTGAACAAACTGCCACGTGTCTCGTAGCAAGTGTTGTATATACACTTGCGGTCATAAAAACCGCACCACCTAATGAGTTCTCAAAAAATGCCTAATTACATCAGATCGTAAGGTTTTTTCCCATACTAATGAAGGGTATTCCCCATAGCGGAGTTCAGCCTCGCATTCAGTGCAAAAAAAAATCAGTTTGAATTGAGTTGTGACGGCGACAAGTAAAAAAAAGTGAAATGTCTGGTAAATATCATCAACTGAGTTCAAATATTGACTTTAGTCGAAGAAGGGCTTGGCTATCGTGAGATTGCGGTTAAAATAGGATGCTGTCATTCAACTATCGTACAACTGATGAAGAAAAAAAAAAATTTGGATCCACTGGAAAGGAAAAAAAGGCTCGGGACGAAAACGTAAAACAACCCAGAAGACGGACAATGTATTACAACGAATTAGCATGAAAGATCGCTTTAAAAGTGCTGTCCGTATAAGAGCAGAGCTGAGTGAATTTCATCAAGTTGATCTAAGCGCCGAAACCATACACCGACGGCTACGGGAGATAGGTTTATATGGAAGACGACCAGCGAAAAAACCTCTCCTAACCACAAAAATGAAAAAAGCTCGCTTGACGTGGGCAAAAAAGTACGAAGATTGGACGCAGGATGATTGGCGATGTGTGATATGGTCCGATGAAAGTAAATTTAATTTGTTGTGTGCCGACAATTTGCCATACGTACGACGGTCAGCAGATGAAAGGTTCAAGGACGAGTGCATAGTCAAAACAGTGAAGTTTCCTCAAAGCCAGATGGTTTGGGGATGTTTTTCTTTTTACGTTTTGGGCCCTTTGGACTTTGTTAATGGAGCTATGAACGCTCAAAAGTATGGAGAAGTAGTAAGGGAGTTTTTGGTACCAGCAATTGAACAGCATCATTCGTATACTGACAAGTGCATTTTTCAAGATGATTCTGCACCTTGCCACCGCGCCAAATCCCTAAGTAAAGTGTTATAAATCAACTTCTAGATGTCTACTTTATAAATAATAAACAGACAAGTAACTAGAGTCTTTCAATAATTTTCAGCTCAAGACAACGTTTGATGACCTCGGAATTACCAGACTAGACTGGCCAGCTAATTTGCCCGAATTAAACCCAATCGAACACTTGTGGCATGTAATGAAACGTAAGGTAGCTGAACATAAACCAGAGAGTAAAAGAAAGCTAAATGAAGTTCTGGAACATGTATGGAATACTGAAATTTCAAGGGATATTACTGAACTTCTAGTAAACTCGATGCCTTCTAGAATAAAAGCGGTTATAACCGCCAAAGGAGGAGCAACTCGGTATTGATAATTTTCTGGTAAAAGTGGCATATCTAAACATCTTATATACACATACATAAAAAATGTATCGTTTGATTTTGTTAACCAATGACTGTATTAAAATATTTTAAAAAAATAAGAAAATTAACTGGTTTTTCTTTCTTTGTTAATAGCTTTTTTCAAACATTCAATAAACAGATGTAAATTAGACAGAAATACTTATAAACTACTGCGGAGTACTCAACAAAAATTTCATTTTATTATAAAAATTATTATCGTAGTTATTAACAATTTTTCAATCATTTTGATATGGTGCGGTTTTTATGACCGCAAGTGTATGGTTGATTTTGTGCTCTTGTGTGCACAAATTGAAAACGGTATTTTTTCACCCAGATCTATATTTTTCTATGTGGCTTCTGAATTCAAAACCGGACTTATTATGTGTTGGCTATGAAGGGACTCAATTGGTGGGTTTTATAACAAATGTGTCGAATCTTAGAGAGGACAGAGGCAATACATTAAAAAAAAAGTTAGTATTAAAGCGTTTGGTTTTATGATTTTAAGTTATTTAACTACCAAAATTGGAATAGTGTTTAATTCCCCTTCACTTAACGCGCAACGAATTCGCTTAAAATGTTGCAAAGAGGAAAAATGCTTTATAGATTATTTAAAGCAAATCAAGAAGCCACCGATAAGAAAAATGCATCATCAGTTGTTGTTATTTTAGAAAGGAAAATATGTTTTATGTTTAGTTTCAACTGAAAGGACTGACAAAAAAAAAATAGCTCGTGAATGTACGGTTGCAGTTAGTAATGAATCTCAAAGTAAGATAGAAGACATACAATTTTATCGTTTCTTATGTAGGTACTCAAATTCTTTTATACATACATACGAGGGGCGTTCAATATATTCTCGGTATCGATATGAAGGAAAGTGCGAATTCAATTTAAATTATTTTTATTTTTCAATATGATCTAACATCAATGCATTTGTTACATCTTGAGATAAGCTTTTTTAAACCCTCAAAATAATAAATTTCCTCTTTCTCTGCAAAATACCGACTTGAGTTCTTCATCATCCGAAAATCTTTTTCCACGAAGAAATTTTTTCAAATCCGGAAACAGGAAATAATCACTAGGGGGCAAGGTCTGGACTATAAGGTGGGTGTTGGATTTCTTCGAAACCACAATCTCGCGCAGCAGCCTTGGAAACTCGCGCCGTGTGAACAAGAGCGTTGTCATGAAGAAGCAACACACCCGCTGCGAGTTTACCCCGTCTTTTCTTTTTAATTTCCTCCCGCAAATTATGCAAAGTGGAAGCGTAGGATGTGGCGTTGATGGTTTCACCTTTTTTTTTTGTACTCAATGAGCAAGATCCCCTTTGAGTCCCAAAAAACTGTGGCCATGAGCTTCCCGGCAGACGGAGTGACTTTGAACTTCTTCGGGGGGTCTGTTCCTTTTTTATGCCACTGCATGGACTCTTGTTTGCTTTCAGGGTCATAGTGGTGGACCCATGTTTCATCCCCAGTAACAATTCGATCCATAACACCGTCCGCGTTCTCACTACAGATCTCCAAAAGCTCTCTACAGCATGCGATTCTCACTTTTTTCTGAGGCGCTGTGAGCATTCGTGGCACCCACCTTGCACTGACCTTTGAAAGGTTAAGATGGTCATGAAGAATGGTGTGAATGGTACCTATTGAAAGCTTGGTGATCTCTGCCATCATTTTCACCTTTATTCGGGCATCCTCAAGAACAAATTTTTCGACTTCTTTGATACTTTCTCCCGTACAAGCAGTAGCCGGGGCGCCGGAGCGGGGGTCGTCTTCAATGCTCTCTCTGCCTCTCTTGAACTCACTTGACCACTTTTGCACAGTTGATAATGAAGGTGCGGAACCCTGGTAAACAGCCACCATCTCTTCATGAATAGTTTTTTGACTTTTTCCTTGCTTAGTGAGAAATTTAATTACAGCGCGATGCTCAATTTTCACCATCATCGTCTCAGTTGCCATTATGATTCTGTTTAACTAGAGATAAAACGCGAATTAACAATCACATTTATATGAAATTTTACATGAATGCACTAAAATAATAGTATTACTCGATAAATAAGTCAATTTATATATACAACCAAAGCTTCACCCCGATATCGAGAATATGTTGAACGGCCCTCGTAGATACTGATGATTGCACAGAGACTTCAAATGCTGCTAATCCAACTTCAAAAAGTGAAACTAGTGAAAGCAAGATGGATTTTTCAGTGGGAGACAGTGAAGAATATGTGCCTGATCTAGAAAATATGTCATATAGTAGCAGTGACACGACTTTCAATGAAAATGGGGTAACATTAGAGCAAGAAATAGAAGTTGAGGCAGCAGAAGTATCTGTAAATTCTGTAAATATAAAATCATCAAAAAAATTTAAGAAAAAACCAAAAAACCCTACTCAGTGGAAAAAACCAGCGGCTGCTTTGCTTAGAGCTCAAGGTAAGGAGTATATATCACAAAAAGGTATCGTGATGAAAGAAAAAGTTGTAAATACTGGAAAATTATGTGAACCTAGCAAAAATTGTCGTTACAAATGCTCAAACAATTTTGATTTGAGCGCAAGGAAAGAGATATTAGTTATTTTTTATACCTTAGATATTAATGCGAAAAATGCACTGCTATATGCCCCAATGCGAAAGGCTGAAGAGAAAGGTTAGCTACGAGTACAAAATTAATCTAAAAGGAAAACCGATTAGAGTTTGCAAGTTTGCACTTTGTTCTCTGTTCCAAATCGGTATAAGAAAAATAAGAGTTATACAGCAAAAGCATGAATCTGGTCAGTCAGTTCCGTCACAGAAAACACTTTGTACGTCCAACTAAAATTAAGGACGAAGTGACAGCGTATGTAGGCGAACATATTGAGCAGTCTCCTGCTGAAGAATCACATTACCCAAGGAATAAAAACCCTTTCAAAAAATACTTTTCACCTCTCTTAAATGTTTCCAAAATGCACAAACTTTATATTGAGAAATGCGGCATTGAAAACAAAGAAGACTGCTATCACGTAAAAGAAGCATTTTACAGAAATATTTTTGTCACAAAATTTAACCTTTCCTTCCGCCATCCACGTAGTGTGTTTCATGTGATGCTGGGAACAATAATGCTAAACATCGGTTAAGCTACAAGTCAGCTCTTGAAAACCACAAAAAGGACAGAGAAAAGGCGCGTTCAGACTCACATGTTATTTATTTAACTGTTGATTTACAGTAAACAATGCCCTTGCCGAGGCTCACAACATCAAAGGCATTTTACTTAAGACAGATGTGGTTCTATAATTTGGGAGTCCATTCTATAACTTCAAATGGAGAAAATCCGTATATGCTGATGTGGACGGAAGATGTAGGAGATAGGGGGAGCACGGAAGTAGCCAGCTCTATATGGGCTTTTATTCAACATAATACCGATACTAAAGATAGAAGCTATCTTATCATTTGGTCAGATTCAAGTGCTGGACAAAACAAAAATTTGAACATGATCTGCATCTACCAAGCGCTGATACTGCAGGGACACTGTAAAATTATGGACCATAAGTTTCCAGAGATGGGCCACACATTTTTGGATAGTGACAGAGACTTTGGCAGAATCGAAAAGGTATTGCGAGAACACGACACTGTGTATACTGCAGAGCAGTATCGAGATATAATACGAACCGCAAGTACTAAAAACACAGTTGTAATCGATATCCAAAATCATTTTCGATCCTTAAATGAACTTCAAAATAAATTGTCCAATGAAAAAGTTCAATTTAGGGATTCTGTAAAGTGGATTCGAGTGGAAGAGTATGGTTCATATCTCTACAAAGAATGTTACAAAGAAGATGTTCCTTTTAGTAAGGTAATAAAAAGTGGCATTGAAATAATACAATCTATTTTTGGTGACATTTTGTTAAATAAAAATCTTTTTATTAATGAAATCAGAAATACAAACAAAACAATTACGAAAGAGAGCACTTCTCACAAAACTTCAAATTTGACGGCTAATGTCAATCGCAGCAGTGATGCCAAACTTAGCAAAACACCAATATGCAAAAAATCTTTGGGTCCATCCACAAGCTCTAAGGCGGCTGGAAAAAAACATAGTATAGCAAGAAAATAAAAATTTTAAGCTACAATGTGTCAGGTTTAAAAAACAAAATGAATTTTCTAACATTTTTTAATTATGTAAAATGTTTTGATATTTTTGTATTATTTGAAACACATCTATTAGATAATGAAGAAACTAGATTTAAGAATATTTTCTCAAACTATGAATTAATCTGGTCTCCTGCTATAAAAGCTTCACTTTTTGGAAGAGGAAGTGGTGGAACACTATTCGGCTTTCGTGACGATCTCGAAGGACTGTATACGAGTATCTTTGTAAAAGCTGGCGAAATGGATGTTATTAACTTAAAACTGAATACACTGGATGTAGTTTTGGTACCAATCTACTTAAACTGTAATCATTGGCAGCGTGATTTCGATAAACTCTGCGACTCACTGCACTCCTTGGACTGTACGGATATAATGCTTATTGGGGATTTTAATGGTCGTGTAGGACGCACTCAAAATAATTTCGCATCGGGATACAACAGTACTCTGCTGGAACCGTGTCGCAGATCTAAAGACCTAATTTGTGATAACAAAGGAGCAAAAATAATTGAACTTGCTGATGAGTATGATATGTGCTTGTTGAATGGTAGTTGCGAAGGAGACCCAGATGGCGAATTGATCTTTATCAGAGGAACATCATGCTCAATAATAGATTACTGTTTTGTTTCGGGAAATTGGCTCAAGCTTCTAGACAGTTTTCAAATAGGAACCGAGATATTTTCGGACCACATGCCCTTGGAAGTAACCCTTAAGTCTACTGCAAGCGGCAACTATGCTTGCACAAAACCATTAAGCCTTCTGCCGAAATTTGTCTGGAATGACCGAATAATGGAATCGTATCAGCGAAACATGAATGTGAATCTTATGGAACTACGCATACAGCGTTATACAGCCAATATTGAAGCTGCAGAAAGATTTAAAAACTCATAAAATATATAAACAAAAATGGTATGATTCTGATTGCATGAAAGCTAGAACGAAATCTTTTAAGTTTCTCAAACTTCTAAGGTCGAATAACTCCAATATCTTTAAAGCACTCTATCAAGATGCCAGCAAGGAATACAAACACATCTGTTACATCAAAAAAGTAGCCTTTGAACAACAAAACATTGCGATTATAAATAATTCAAAATCTTCTGCTCAGTTCTGGAAAGCTGTCAAATACCTAAACGGACGCACGTCTAACATCTCTGTAACTCTTAAAGCCCCGCAACTCAGGACTCATTTCGATAAACTTCTTAATGCCCCATTAACCTCGCCGCTACATCAATATGGGCTCTGCTCTGCTCTTAGACGAAAAATTAGAGTCTGCAATCGAAATCAAATAAAGCACCTGGTATTGATCGCATCCCGTTTGAGTTCTATAAAAATTGCACATATGAGTTTATGAATTCTCTCACAATTGAATTTAATCGAATATTCGACTCTGCTAATACCTCCGACGTATTCAGGAAAGCAATAATTTTTCCCCTACACAAAAAAGGCGATTACAGGGACCCGAAGAACTACAGAGGAATCACATTTTTAAACACTTCAGCCAAATTGTTTGCTTCATCAATTTACAAAAGATTGTATGAATGAGTACAAGAACATAACATCCTTAAAGAATTCCAAGCTGGATTTAGGAAAGGTTATTCTACAATCGACCAGATATTCTGTTTAACAAACATTGCTATAACATATAAGAGCAAGAAAAAAAAGTTGTACGCCTTCTTTGTAGATTTTCGAGCAGCGTTCGATTCAATACCACGTGAAGCACTCTTTTACAAGCTTTCCAAAATCGGTGTATCAAGTAAAATTATTCGAATCCTGAGAGCCTTGTATGAGAATAATATTGCATATGTATGGGATGGAAACTTAATTTCTGAAGAGTTCGGGTGTTAAACAAGGCTGTATTTTAAGTGCTCTGCTTTTTATATTATACATCAATGATATAACAGATGATATTAAAGGTGGAATAAGATTCAACGATGTATCAATTAATGCGCTGATGTATGCTGATGATAGTATCGTCTTTCTGGGTGACATAACCCAGGGTATGCAGTTAATGATAAACAGGCTTAATGCATTCTGTAAAAGTTGGAATCTCACTGTAAGTCTTGATAAATCAAAAATGATGATATTCAGAAATGCAGGAGGACGCCTCTCACATTTGGAAAAGTGGAAGTTAGACGGGGGAAGAGATTGAGGTAGTATCCAGATACAGATACCTATACCTTGTCCAACAAAACATGTCAGTACAGGGCTTATGGGAAAGCTTTTTTTCTAACAATGGTGCCTGTAGGTGGACTCAATGGCATATTACCACTGAAACACAAACGAACCCACTGAACTTTGTGTACAATTGTTGTTGTAATTATTTTCAGATTTAACCGCAACCACCCTATGACTTGCTTGCCCGATAGCCGTGGGCAGAATGATCATAAAATCACCATTCGCCATTACTGCTGGCTGTGTGCATTGAAAATACGCTCATCAAAGTAGCGTTGCCATTCTCAAATGTTAGCACATCGTTACTGATTTTTCAGTTCTATTGTTACAGAGCTTATTGGATTTGAAGCTTTTGAGAACACAAAAACGAGCTTGTGTGTAATAATATGTGTGGTGGTTTGCGTTTTTTTCTCCTCTTTTTGAGAAATCGTTAAAATGTAGTCAAACCATTTTTTTCGACTTTGTATTTTAAAAGGAAACTTTATTCGCGCGCTATTTTAATGCATTGCAACAAAGCAGTGCAATAAGTGATCATATTATTCTTGATTACTCGTATGTGCGTTTTAGTGATACTCGTATTGTGTTAAATAATATGTAATAAACTTTTGATTTTCATTATAAATGGTTGTTCTAGACTTTCGTTCAATGTGTTTATTGCCACACTCGTAATAAAAAAAAAATTGCTTTATTGCGTTTTCAATTCAATTAAGCGGGTTTTTTCTAAATGGGACAGCAAATTAATTAAGCGGGATTCTTGTAATTGCGTATCCCTGTTAAATGCGTCTTAAATCGTGCATTTAAGGTGACGCAATTAACCAGGGATTACTGTAGTGGTTCAAATTACTCTGTTGTGTCGGTGTCAGTGTTGTGTTTAAGATAAAAGGATTATTTTCGCGGTGTTTTGAAACTAGAATTCATTGACTGTACAATTAGTGATCATGTTTAATAGCATAAGCATTAGTAGTGATATTGTGTCAAATAAATAGTGATTAATTAGTTTTTAGCAACTGTGTTTTGGCTAAATAGAAGAATGGCTACAAAGTCTTCAAAGGAATTAAGTGCAGAAAAGGAACAACAAATTGTTAATGCAACTAACAAATTTAATGGCATTCTTAAAAATAAAACGGAATCCGTGAGAAAAGCAGCTGATGTCTTTTCTGTTACGGAACGAACTGTACTCGTATATAGGCTTTTAAAGGAAAATGAAATTAAAGGCCACAATTCGCCTTCAAAGAAGAAAAATAATTCTGGTCGCAAAAGCAGCGTCGATGATTTTGACAAATGTGCCATTAGGCGCATAGTCCATCAGTTTTTCATGGATAATGATTTACCAACGCTCGATAAGATATTGCATGAAGCCCAACAAAATGCAAATATTACAAAAATAAGCAGATCAACTTTAAATACAATCTTAAAAGAAGATCTTCAATTTAAATTCGTCAAACGTCAGCGTAAAAACTTGTTGTTGGAAAGAAGTACGTAATATAATTTCATGGAGACGAAGACGAAGGTATTTAAGCGAAATAAAAAAAATTCGAGAAGAGAAAAGAAAAATATATTTTACTGATGAGACCTGGATCAACGAGGGACATACTCGGGAGCAAGTATGGGTGGATCCATCCATTACAACACCACGTCAAGCTTTTAATGAAGGGTTGTCAACTGGACTGCGATCACCATCTGGAAAAGGAAAGCGACTAATTATAATTATAACCCATATTGGAAATTCTGCAGGTTTCGTAGATGAAGGGCTGCTATGCTTTATTTCAGGAAAAACTGAAGACTACCACGATGACATAAATGCCGAAGTGTACGAGAAATGGTTCAAAGATATTTTAACGCGCCTGGAACCCAACTCCGTAATAGTTTTGGACAATGCTTCCTACCATTCGAGAAAGAAAAATAAAGCACCAACCACTTCTACTAGAAAAGATGACATAAAAAAGTGGCTGATATCTAATGCTATAAGTTTTGAGGATGATATGGTTAAGACAGAGTTGCTTGAAATCGTTAAACGTTTCAAAGCCAAGTATGAAACCTATGTCGTGCATGAAATGGCTCAAGCTGCAGGACATAAAGTGCTTCCGCTTGCCGCCTTATCACTGCGATCTGAATCCAATAGAATTGGTTTGGGCTCAAGTAAAAGGATTTGTAGCAAGCCAAAACAAGTCATTTAAAATGACAGAAATTAAATTATTATTAACAACAGCACTTGTAAGAGTTGACAGTGAGAAATGGCACCAATATGTGCAACACGTTGAACAGGTTGTTGAGCCAAAGATGTGGGATATGGACGTTTTCGCCGAGGAAGCAGTCGAAAGATTAGTAATAAATATAAATGACGATAGTAGCAGCACTAAGTTTTCATCAGATTAATAGATTTTAATATTGGGTCTACAAGTAAGTTTCCAGCGTTTGTCAGAGATGGCGCCACCAGTGGATCCCGGGCAGAAATGTCAGACCCCATGTATTTTATTTGTAGGTTTTGTATCTGTCAACAACTTTACAGCGTTATATTTGAGCAGTTCTATCGGTGTCGTACATTTTATCGAGCAAAATCATGGCAAGTTTCCAGCCAAATAAACGTCATTTGCGGGAAGCGCTGCTTTTATTCTTTAATATGAAGAAAAGTGCGGCTGAAGCCTATCGTTTGCTTTCGGAAACTTATGGGGCAGAATGTATTGGTGAATCGACGTGCCGCGAGTGGTTCAAACGGTTCAAAAGTGGTGATTTTGGAGTTGAAGACAAAGATCGCCCCGGAAAGCCGAAAAGTTTTAAAGAAGAGGAATTGGACGCTTTACTGATTCAAGATTCAAGAAGAACTGCATCATTGGACGTCACGCAACAAGCCGTTTCCCTGCGCCTAAAAGCACTGGGATTCATTCAAAAGGTTGGAAACTGGGTGCCGTACGAATTGAAGCCAAGAGACGTCGAACGGCGATTTTGCATGTCCGAAATGTTACTGCAGCGGTATAAAAATAAATCATTTTTGCATCGTATTGTCACTGGTGATGAGAAATGGATTTATTATGATAATCCTAAAGGCAGAAAATCGTATACAAAGCCCGGCGAGCCCGCCCAATCGACGCCGAAACGAAATATTCACGTGAATAAGGTCATGCTCTGCATATGGTGGGATCAAAAGGGTGTCGTATACTACGAACTGCTTCCGAGTGGTGAAACCATCAAAGGACCATTATATCGAACCCAACTAATTCGTTTGAAGCGGGCATTAAAAGAAAAACGGCCAGAATATGAGATCAGGCATGAGTCCGTCATTTTTCATGACGACAACGCTCGGCCACATGTTGCGGTTTCGGTGAAAAACTATTTGGTAAATAGTAGATGGGAAATTCTGCCTCACCCACCTTACAGTCCAGACTTGGCACCATCTGACTACCACTTGTTTCGTTCGATGCAGAACGCTCTTACGGGGATACGCTTCAGCTCAGTAGAGGAAATCAAAAATTGGCTCGATACGTTCTTGGGCTCAAAAGACGAGAAATTTTTTTGGTCCAGAATTCATAAATTGCCAGAAAGATGGGGGAAAGTTGTAGCTTCCGATGGACGATACTTTGAATAAAGCATTGTAACTATGTTTTCATAATAAAACTTCAAATTTTGGAAAAAAAAAAAACGCTGGAAACTTACTTGTAGACCCAATATTATAAATTAATGAAGTTATTTTTACTTTAAATTAAACAAATTTTATATTTTTACATTATACTTTACCATATTTATTATGAATTATATTTTTGTTCACTATATTTATCATGAATAAATGAAAATACATATATTTTGTAGTTCTTTTTTCTGTTTTCAGAAATAATTTTTTTTTTTTTAAACAAAAAGGGATTAGGCCTACTGGGGACACCCTTAAAAAAACGCGCCACCGCTTGGTGGTGAGGAAAAAGATAAATGAAATTTATATCGTTCAGCAATATTTTTATTTGTTTATTTTAAATGGGGAGATGGCAACCCTAAGCGAAATGTTCTTTCTCTTTGTGGTGATTCATCATATACACCATGGCAACCCTATGAGAGCTTTAAAGAGGGACACATTTATGTAAGTTATTGCAACCAGACTAAGAAGCAAATGTCCTATCTTCCCTGTACTGACATTTATTCTTGGATAAACTATAGGTACGAGTATCCTAATATCGTCCTCCTTAAATTTCAAACCACACTTTGAGGAAAAATTAGCTGTTGCTAAAAGAGCTATCTGTTCGATTTGGGAACGTTGCTTCAAAAATAAATATGTATCGCAAAGTGCAAAACAAACTTTGTTCCACTCAACCGCAGCGTCGATAATGCTTTACGGAGCTCAAGTATGGGGTTACAAAGGCTACGATGCTGTGGAAAAATTTCTTCGCTACTTTTTGAAGAAGATTTTCCGATTACCAAAAAATACCCCGAACTATATGCTACATCTTGAAACGGGAACTCCTCCTTTGCTCTTATACGCGCTCAAAATGCACTTCAACTATATCCCAAAAATACTAGAAATGAATGAATGCAGAATACCAAACGTAGTTTTAAGAAGCATAATTAGAACAAACGGAGGCATTTGCGAGGAATGGAAGAAAACAGCTTCTGAGTGCGGATTAAATCTGTCTATTCAAGTGAATGAGCATCCTCATCTTTTAAGAGAAAAATTTAACTTAGTTTTGGAGAATTTTGGCAGACATACGAGGGGCGTTCAACATATTCTCAATATCGGGGTGAAGCTGTATATATAAATTGACTTATTTATGAAGTAATACTATTATTTTAGTGCATTCATGTAAAATTTCATATAAATGTGATTATTAATTCGCGTTTTATCTCTAGTTAAATAGAATCATAATGGCAACTAAGACGATGATGGTGAAAATTGAGCATCGCGCTGTAATTAAATTTCTCACTAAGCAAGGAAAAAGTCAAAAAACTATTCATGAAGAGATGGTGGCTGTTTACCAGGGTTCCGCACCTTCATTATCAACTGTGCAAAAGTGGTCAAGTGAGTTCAAGAGAGGCAGAGAGAGCATTGAAGACGACCCCCGCTCCGGCGCCCCGGCTACTGCTTGTACGGGAGAAAGCACCAAAGAAGTCGAAAAACTTGTTCTTGAGGAGGCCCGAATAAAGGTGAAAATGATGGCAGAGATCACCAAGCTTTCAATTGGTACCATTCACACCATTCTTCATGACCATCTTAACCTTTCAAAGGTCAGTGCAAGGTGGGTGCCACGAATGCTCACAGCGCCTCAGATAAAAAGTGAGAATCGCATGCTGTAGAGAGCTTTTGGAGATGTGTAGTGAGAACGCGGACGGTGTTATGGATCGAATTGTTACTGGGGACGAAACATGGGTCCACCACTATGACCCTGAAAGCAAACAAGAGTCCATGCAGTGGCATAAAAAAGGAACAGACCCCCCGAAGAAGTTCAAAGTCACTCCGTCTGCCGGGAAGCTCATGGCCACAGTTTTTTGGGACTCAAAGTACTTGCTCATTGAGTACAAAAAAAAAGGTGAAACCATCAACGCCACATCCTACGCTTCCACTTTGCATAATTTGCGGGAGGAAATTAAAAAGAAAAGACGGGGTAAACTCGCAGCGGGTGTATTGCTTCTTCATGACAACGCTCCTGTTCACACGGCGCGAGTTTCCAAGGCTGCTGCGCGAGATTGTGGTTTCGAAGAAATCCAACACCCACCCTATAGTCCAGACCTTGCCCCTAGTGATTATTTCCTGTTTCCGGATTTGAAAAAATGTCTTCGTGGAAAAAGATTTTCAGATGATGAAGAACTCAAGTCGGCAATAAATGGAGGAGGAGGAAATTTATTTTTTTGAGGGTTTAAAAAAGCTTATCTCAAGATGTAACAAATGCATTGATGTTAGGGGAGATTATATTGAAAAATAAAAACAATTTAAATTGAATCCGCTTTTTCCTTCATATCGATACCGAGAATATATTGAACGCCCCTCGTACATATGACCAATATGTCGAAGAAGCTGAATCGTCACTGTTTAGGAACTATATATTACAGCAAATTAAACCATTTTCTAAATGAAAAAAACATACTTCCTAGATAGTCACGCAGTTGACAAAATAAATACTATTTTCAAACTGAGAGGGGAACTCGTTCAACTAAACTTTATACCCCATAGACCAGATTTACCAATACTTTGTGACCTCTGCAACATGAAGAAGAGAGAAGACATCTTACATTTTCTTGGTGTTTGTCCGATTTTAAAAGAATTTCGACTATCAATGTTCGGAAAACATGATTTAGACGAAGATGAAGTAATGAGCATTTTAAATGGAGAAAAAGGATGGGAAGTCTTATATGATTACTCAGTAGCAGCACTTTGTTATAGATGGAGATTTTTAATGTAAAACTTAAATATGTATTTTGTCAACCTGGTAGACGGCCACAGGCCAAACCATTAAAGACTTAGGTTAATCGTTACATTGTAAAACATTTATTGAAAATAAAAGTCAACTAACTAACTAACTAACTAGTAAGGTAATAATAGCAAAAAGAAATAAACATCCCACTGAGAATCAGGATTTTATTCCAATTGAGAACAAATTCAAACAACTTTCTGCGAAAAAAAATAGAAAATTTAAAAGAGCAGATGAAACTTATTCCGGTAGAGCATCAATGGTTTTATTTACGAGTAATCGCAATTTCAGCAGGTCCTGACGAAAAAAAAAAAAAACTTAAATAAAAAAATAATCAAGTTATAAGAGCTCTAAATGTCGTGTAAGTCCTTTATATAAAAAATTAATACATAAATACAACAAAGTTCGTGGATGAAGGTGTTAAGTACACAATACTGCAAATATTTCGCAAATCCTGTCTTTCCAATAAGAAATATTACTAACATTAAAAACACTTGAGTTTTATTTACTTCAAATTGGCTGTTTATACTTTCTATTGTTTTTATCAAAAGAGTTATAGATAAATAACTTTAAACGTTGATTACTCAAATGTTTGAAAATAGGCGCTTCAATTATTACTGCAGCAACCTATCATCTTTGTACAAAAGACTAAGAAATTTGAATTAAAGAGACATACAGACATATGTACATAAGTTTGTACTATTGCAATGTACTCGTACGTACTTGTAGTTGGTAACTGAGTGTTCTCTCTTGACCAGTATTGTGCAACCTATGTATTTTTTGAATCTTGGTAATTATCCATAAGAAACTTGTGGCGACATTGCACACTGCCTTAAACAAAGATATCCATTAACCCAATTATTGTGTACAAAGGCGACAAAGTAGATAAGACTTCTCAAACTCAAACTACGAGTATACTCGGAAAAGTTTTGTTTTTCTGAGCCATCAAAACAATAAGGTGCCAATCAGTTGTAAACAAGATTACTTCACTAATTACTTTCTATAGGTAAGGTAGGTGCCTACTCCATTTAATCTTGGTCAATGGGTTGTCAATGACAACAACCACCACCATAACCTGAAAAATGAAAACAACTCCCATCCAACATGCAACTCATAGCGAGTCAGTGTGCATAAAACGATAAGAGACATTTAATTGAAAATATTTACAGTACCAATGTATGTAGGTATAAAGCGTAATACATACTTTCCAACTCATAGAATGTCATCTTCACTTTGACTCTATTCATTTGCCTCCACCCCAGTCATAGTAATATCACAGCCCCACTCCCCTTGCCACTCATATTCAATGAGAAAATAATGAAATGCTGTTGACTTAAAAGCCGCCGTCAACCATACTAGCCGGTTGTTTTTGACGGCGACAACAAACCAACCATTGCCACAACGCACAGAGACAACAGAATCAACGGCGACAATATTAATGGCGACATTCATATTAGAAAGGAGTATACTATATAGAAGCAACCGCCTCGGGAATCACCACCATCACACACAGTCATCATCATCATCATCCAACATCAGTCGTCCTCAAGTCCCCCAAGCAAATAAATTACTTCAATCCCCCCTCGGCGCATTCAGAGATACAAAAAATAAAAATAAAAATAAATAAAATTCAAAACTGATTATTTCATACTCTCGTTGCCGGTCGGAGTGTGATTTCCACCCCTTTGGTGTCGAAAGAAAAATAATAACTGTAACAACTCCATCAGGCACCAAAAATTTATAAAAAAGAAAAACCCCTTCACCAAAATGACTAAACTCCAAAAAGTCGCCTTTGGGTTTAGTACATACCTAGCTGACGGACGACCAGGCGGTCATACATCGACACCCTACTCCTCATCGAAATTCAGGATTAGGAGGAAAAGAATATGCATGAAGCACAACAAAACACATCATCCAGCATCGGTGCCAGTAACAGGACCAATTCCAGTATTACGACTAGCGCCAAACACCATCAGCATCAGCATCAGCATCATCATCATTGTTGGGAAAATCAGTTCAGTTCGGGATTCTCGTGGTGGAAATTGTACGAGGACGACAGTCGTCCTCCTTCTTGTTTGAAATTGTCTGAATAACGTGGCGACGACAACGACGACGACGACAGCACCGGCGGCAGGAACTCGGGCACCCAATCTGCGCCAGTACTACTGGCTGGTTGAATATCATGGCATGGCACATAACACTGTCGCGCATACAGGATCTCGCAGTTTTGGCCAGGCTTCTGGGTAACTGGCTAGTGTTAGTATCTATTTACTATAGTGCTACTGCTACTGCTACACTACTATATACCTACCTACTACTGTTGCTTTTGCTACAAAGCAACATCGCGGTCGTCGTTGTTCTCATCCCCGTCCCCGTCCCCATCCTCTTCATCTTCCTCGTCCTCGTCATCATCATCGTCGTCGTCGTCGTCGTCATCATCATCTCTGGAGCGCACAACAGAGGAATCAAGGAGCCACTGCCAAGAACACACAAAATCGAAAATTTCCCAAACTCAACCACTCATATCCCGCATTTTGTGTCGCGTCGTCTTTCTCATTTTCCAATAGAAACTTCAAAATTCACCAAGTATCCACTATTTGGAGAGAGGGAGCTAGCCTATATCTTATTTTTCTATTTCCATGCATCGCGTGTGGTTTGTTTAAATAAGTCTCCTTACCAAAACATCCCACCATAACCCCATAGTCACATTTAAACGGTCCTTCAATTCATGAACCGTCTTTATTCAAGCATCACCCAGCACACCATTGAATTCGTCCCAAGCATGGCGGCAGTAAGGACACAACAAATAAATAACACAAATAAAACGGAGTGTTCTTCTTCCGGATTCTGAATGGATCCGACGAAGGACCAGCAAAAAAGGACGAACAAATTTACTACAATGTTTATTTGTGTGCCGTCAAGGCGTCAGTATCAGCATCATGTGCCGGCGTTAAAAAGGAAGACAGAGACGACGGCACCAATGCTACCACCATCTCCAACAACAACTCGAACCGATTCTCATTCATAAATTCCCAAGGCATTGGCACAAGGCATAGTTGCGCGCCAACCAAAGTACTCTCCGAGGGGGGTTGTCCGCTAGCTATTTATCCTTTTCGACTAACCCATCATCAAACTGACAATACACACAACAACCATGTCGCGTCATTATTACCAAATTAGCCATTTGAATTTGGATTTTATTTTAACATATTTATGCTGTAGTTTATCCGTTAGATATGAGTACGAAACGAGTACGAGTTGGAGTAGATGTATCTATGAAAAGGTCCTCAATTTGCCTTTCTGTATTGAGCCATATTTGCCACTGCAACACATACATATACGAGTAGTACTAACTTAGAAAACGATGAAAGAAGGCGCCAAAAATGTAACAAGTGGCGTCCGTCCCTGTTTAAATGAAGAAATTACGTGTGGACATTGGAACGGGATGCTGTAGTTGAGGATAGAAATGAAGATGGGGCTGTAGCTGAAGCTGCGCCAATGGTCTGCCAATAAGTTGTGGCCATTGGAGTATTTTTACTATGAGAAGGACATACACACACACACTCACAACAGAGAGGGAAGAGTTCGGAAGGCTCCTGTTGTGATGAGTCGCCCTACTGCTGGTAGTATGTACGGCGTACGGCGTACGGCGTACGCGTTCCCAAGGCTGAGCATTTATGGCGATAAGTGGGGAGGATGAGTATGTCTATCTGCATATTTCTCTCTTCACTGATTTGTGAGGGAAGATTTATTTTTGTGATGGCGCGTAAACTGTACAGTGAGTCAAAATGTTATTTTAAACTTAAGAAGGGAATGCTTTCTCGATTATGAAGCGCTTTTAATTCAAATCTAGCAGGTCAAGTTTTTCTAGCACCTGACTTTTGATGGGCAAAATTGGTTCTAATTTTACGGACATGATCTTGTTTTTTAATATTTTTTTTGCAGGTCTCAATGCAAAACCAAAACTGGGATCAAGGCTTCGAGAAATGATCCGTAAGGCTAATCGAAAGCCTTTAATGTACTCAAAGAGCTACGCATCTTTCGACCGAAGGGATTATGATAACAAAAACGAGACTTGACAATAATAAGTAGTCATTTAACCGCCATTTGCTATTCCAACTTATAGCTAAACTTTATTGAACAAACAGGTATTTGATACACGAAAGAATATCAGTTATGTCACCTTGTGTATGCCGTCTGATTGATGTAAATTGTAGCATTCGATCGATTGTGAGATATAGAATTTCTAGTCTATTTTACTTAGGTTCACTGACATTTTGTGGGGCATTGAGCGTCAACGCAATGCGCTTGCTCCAAGCAAATCCCAAAGGTCCGAATTCCTCGTCGGTTGTCCTTCCCCGTGTCTGCCTAGAGAGGCGGACTCGTTTATCTGATTGGGTAAATGAGTTCCATTGCGTGGAGCCTTCGCATAGTGAGATGCGACCAACCCACTACCAATTTCTTCTGCTTATTTTAGCGTCTATTGGTTCTCAGCCAGTTCTCAGGTGTATTTGGCCATTTGATGTACGGTTTGGTCGGCAAATCCTTGAGATGTTGCGAAAGCATCTATTTAAAAAAGCTTGTAACTTACTTGTGCCGGTATCTGTCACTATCCAGGTGATATACCCATATATTAGCACCATTACCACGTTTGGTCGGAATGGAAATGAAAACATTGCGTTTCTAGATTTTCGATAGCATACAGAATGCAGCAGTTTTGCGAGTGCTGCCGTACACATCTAGCTCTAAATATATGTAGAAAGCTACAATACTTACTTTCTCGATTTTCTGTCCGGTAATGTTGGATTGAGCAGCGCTGGGATTATGCTGAGAAATTGAACTTGTTCACATCAAATTGTTAGCCATCTGGTGGAAGTGTACGAGTAATATACCCTGTAAGAGCAGCATACCGTCATCAGCGTAGATAAGCTGTTTCAAAAATGATGTCATAGCCCATTTAAGCCTCATGTTTTTTCCAGACATAGTTGCCTAGATCTCATCACAAGAAAGATGAAGTGGCGAGAGAATGCAAACTTGTCGTAATCCGCTGGGAACTTCAAGCTCAACCGACATTGCATTTACCGCCACTATTGGTAGCTTTTTATAACAGCGAATCAATTTTCTGGTGTTCCCCATTCTCCGCAAGGCTCGCCACATATTGTAGCATCTAGGTTTAAGTGATCCAAGTCCTGCTCGAAGTCGATGAACAACAAATGTTGTCTACACTCTACATATTTTTCAATGTACAATAGAAGGGTCCATCGCAAAAGCAAGACTTTCCTTCACTCGATCCAAAATTATTCTAGCTATACGTTATAGCTTAGCCACAACTAGAAGAACATACTCCAGTTGCCACATGGCACAGACTGTCATGATTCCCTTCTTGGTCAGATTAAAAATCATTCCCTTATTGCAATCTTCAGGGAAGATTTCGGTTTACCATGTTTCCATATCAATGACTTAAGAATTTCCGTCGTGTTGATCCTGATTTAGAAGAGCTCCGTCATGATGCCGTCTATGCCAAAAACCTTGTTTTTCTTTAGTGCCCTTATTAACTTAACAAACTGCTCTCTCCATCTGACAAGCTGTTTCTTATCCGACGTTAGCATTCAAACGTGATAGCGTGATTGCTTTATATTTGGCTGGAAAACCACAAGTAGCTATCGTTAGAGCCCTCCAGCACCTCAACGTGAATAAATCATTTGTGTCTCGAACCATAGCTCGTTACCGTGATACTGATACGTTGCAAAACGCCATGGAGGTGGTCATAAAAAAACAGCAACATCGGCAGAAATGGTTCGGAAAGTGAAGGCTCGAACTGAGCGAAATCCGCGTCGAAGTGGAAGAAAAATGGCTCGTGAGCTCAACATATCGTTGGAACGGATGCAACACATACTGAAAAATGAGCTTGTGCCCAAGCCATTGAACTTCCAAAAAGCACACGATCTTACACCGCAACAGAAAAAAGTTAGAGTCGAAAAAGCGAAGGAGTTGCTACGTTTGCACGAAAGTGGTGAGTTGCCGAAATTGATTTTTTCCGATGAGTCGCCATTTGTTATCGAGCAATATGTTAACAAACAAAATGACCGAGTCTACACTTTCGGACAGCCACCAGAAAGCAGGCAGCACCGATGGTGATGGTTTGGGCCGCCATAACCGCTGATGGTCGCTCTCCGCTCGTATTTTTGGACCGTGGCGTCAAAATTAATGCGATCGTATACCGTGAAACTGTCTTAGAGGCAGTATTGAAGCGTTGGGCAAACAATCATTTCGGTCGGAGACCGTGGACATTTCAACAAGACTCGGCACCGTCTCACAAAGCGCGCGTCAACCAAGATTGGTTAAAAAACAATGTTCCACACTTCATTTCTTCGACACAATGGATTGCAAATTCTCCGGATGCAAATCCGTTGGATTTCTCTGCCTGGGGTATTTCGTGACATAGTGTCATGTGATTATGTTTGAGAGTTTGAAGATGTTTCATCTCCTTAGATTGATCAGCTCTCTTGATCGCTAAGAATCGAGTATAGGCCATATTAGTCTAGGTGTCTCACAATTGTCTCATTGTCTTTAGAGAACGCTGTTGTTGTTTGTTTTGCAAAAAAAATCGGTGCCTTGGCGATATCAAGCTGCCTACTATTTGTTCTTAGGGATCCGAGGCTGGTGAGTTCATCAACAACGCAGTTCCGTGTGACGATGTACGGCTACGAGCCCAAGAGAAGAGTTGGCCTTAGGCGTGCTGGAGAATGTTAGAGAATATCTGTGGGTGTCTGTGCAAGTTGCCACACCACATCCTCTAATGCACAATAGATGGTTTCCTCATCTTCAAAAATGGTAAATCTGTTGTTGACATTTCCTCTCAATCTTAGCGTCACAGCTTGACATTTGCAAAAGTTACGTAGCCAAGAGTACATCTATCTCTGTGTGTGTTGTCGATTTTTTACAATTTTAGAAATAGATTTAAATGTGCAACAACGAACTTGTATTAAATTTTGCGTAAAAAACGGATTTAATGGTGCGCGAACGTTGGAAATGTTGGAAAAGTGTTTCGGCAACGATTCTCTAAAGAAAACGATCCTTTACCAGTGGCACGAGCAGTTCAAAAGTGGTCGTGAGTCAATCGAAGATGATGAACGCAGTGGCAGACCATCGGCGTCGAAAACTGACGAAAACATTGATGAAATAAAAGAAATGTTGGTCAATAACTGCAAATTAACCATCAGAGAGATAGCGGAGGACTTGAACATTGCCTATGGATCCGTCCAAGACATTTTGGTTAATGATTTGGGTTTCCGTCGTGTAGCAGCAAAGTTGGTGCCAAAAGACCTCAATTCAATGCAAAAAAGAGACCGTGTTGACGTCGCTAAAGAGATGATTTGCGAGGCTGAATCCGATCCGACATTCATCAAAAGGATCATTACTGGAGACGAGACGTGAGTTTATGAGTACGACACGCAATCCAGACATCAGGCAAGTGAATGGCGTTCACCAAATGAGCAGAGACCAAAAAAACCACGTCGTTTTCAGTCAAAAAAGAAGGCAATGCTCACGGTTTTCATGGATTACAACGTTGTAGTGCATCATGAATTTTTGCCAGAAGGCCAGACAGTAAACAAAGAGTATTACTCGTATTTGGGCGTTATGAGACGTTTGCGTGAAGCAATTCGCCGAAAGAGACCAGAATTGTGGGCAGAAAACTCTTGGATTTTGCACCATGATAACGCACCGTCGCACAGTGCCATCATTATTCGTAATTTTTTGACGAAAAATGCAACAAATACCATCCAACAGCCACCGAATTCACCTGGCTCCCTGTGACTTCTTTCTGTTCAATCGAGTTATAGAACCACAACGAGAAACGCGTTTCAGCAGCCGAGAGGAAGTAATGGAAAAATCGCAGGAAGCACTGATGGACATACCGAAAACCGAATATAAAAAATGTTTCGAGGTTTGGATCAAGCGCTGGCATAAGTGTGTTGCAGTTGATTGGGATTACTTTGGGATAATATAGATTTAGATGAATAAACTTGTATTTTAAATTTTCTGAATAAATTCCGAAAAATTTTTGATCAAGGTGGTATGAGAGACGTAAAGATTAGGGTAGAAGATCCTGTTTAATTTCAGGTTGCTCCGTCTGTCCCGTTGCAATTCGACTCGTCTATCGCATCTAGTTTGAACATGAAATTCCATATAGAGAGTGGCATTTTGTATATATCTAAGGATCTTGAATGTTGTGATAATTTTATTAAGTTCATAAGCCTTATATTTTTTATGAATATAACGGTGACTAAGTAACCAGGGAATGTGAATTATGAAATTAGTTGCCATCTCGCTTAATTTTATGAGTTCAGGGCTTTTACAACTCCTTGGGTATCAATAAAGATGCAGATATTCTTCGGCTCGAGGGCTTCTCATAAGTTCTAGAGAGGTAGATTCAATGTCAAACTATGTGTATTTAAGCTGTACCGCAAAACCCCGGACGGGTTAAACCAGTAGATTAGATTAACGTCACCACTCCGCCATGAGAGTGTTTAACTTCAACGTAGAGGGTCAGCGCAGTAGATGAAGTGCTCCCATTCGGAGCCTCGCTATGGAGAGGTTAAATGTGTCACCCCAGGCTATAGGACCATCTAAGCATCAACATTCCTAATATGCTGTCTTTGCAAATACAATATGACAGAGTGCTGCAGGAAGTGTTGTACATATAAATTGTTTCCATTGACTGGATTGTGAGTTGAAAAAAGTTTAAGATGATCCCTTCGATAAAGAACGACCGAATATTCGAGTTCTTAAATACCACTGCTAGTGGTTCCATATAGTAAATTATTTCGCTGCATTCTGAGCAGACAAAATATCCTAGATGGAGGTTTCCTCTACTCATCGACTTATTGATCAAATTCAGCAGAAATAAGTTACTCGATCTCATGGATCTAAGTTTCATTGTAGCAATTGCGTAAGACTGCTTGCCAGCATAAGGCTTATTTATTAATGTTGAACCCATCGATAACTATTAAATATTTATTTCAATCAAAATTAGTCCTTCAATTTTGATTCAGCTTTTAATTTGACCCAGTTAAGAACCGCAGTTGTATATTCAGAAAAAAAAAATTTTAAGTCACTGTACCTACAGCTCAGCAGTCAACCTCCATCTATTTGTAAGGGGTGTATTATCCTTGTTATCCTCTTCAGGAATCGGAATAAAAAAGACTTAATATTTATAACGTGATTATGTTTGTTGTCGTCGCTGTTTGTTCATTGTTATTGTTGGTGTTGTTGTTGTCGGTTTATCTTTTGCTTTCAGAAAGTCCAAACATCCTTTTTTTTTCTTTTAAAAACGCGCTGCGGGTGTGTGTAAAGTTTCCATCGTTCCATGTTCCTCGTCTGTTGTTTTTCAATATTTTATTTTATTTTTTTTTTTGCATAGCCACCAGGGAGACTAGACAACGAATGTCGCCAGAAAATTTGGTGCTATATGCCAATAGTTACCATAATTATGGTAGTAATCATATCACCATTTTTTCTGCTACTATTTCCTATGCTGTATAGTATGTGTCTACGTCTATTTTTCGGGGGGGGGGGGGGGGGGGGGGGGGGTTATCAGCGAAAGGGACGACGACGACGACAACGACGCCGCCAGCAAGGATGTTTCCCGTCATCGTTGTGTACGATGCTCAAATGCTACACAGTCCCAATATATAAAATGAGTCAATTGCTTCAAGATCTGTTTAGTTTGTTAGCAGACATGTCAGAGGGTAGTCCTTCGAAGGATGCGAGCATTTAAAAGGATAAACGTGCTCCACGAGATTAGTGTTACGAATCGAAAATCGTACGAGTTAATGAAAATTGTTTAAAATCAAAAACAAAAATTCATATGTAACATTTTAATTTGTAAATAATTATTATTTTTTAAACAAATACAAAGTGCTCTTAAAATAAGTGATTTTATTTAATACAATAGTGATAACGCTGTTAATATTATTATAGTGCGTGTTTTATATAAATGTATTTACACAACTCGATTTGTAAAAACCAAGAAAAAACAATTTTAACAATTGTACATGCCTTGTAAAAGAAAACAAATTACTATTTATATATTAAAATTCTAAATAAAAACTATACAAAGTTATAAACTTTCTGTAAAAGTATAATATTAAAAAAAAAAACAAAAAGAACATAATTATAGAAGCCATCAAGTGCCAAATACAAATTAATTGTTTCTTTGGATTGTAACTTTTACTTGGTAAGTTTTCTGTACAATTTTAAATACCTATGTATAAAAAAATAAAAATTGAAATTCCATATAAAAATTAGCAAAACAATTTTGGTAGTTCTAGAATGCATGAGAATCAGAAAGAATGGACACATTTTGTTGCATAGAAATAAAGTTGTTGCGTTGAATACGCAATAAAGCCTTTTGTTTTTAAGTGTGTAGGCATTCAATTGCGAAGTCAATATAATGCAACAACTGATTAAGATTAGCAAGAGTTTTAAATTACTCGTTATAAGCAAATACAAGACATTTAATAAAATACCTACAATAACAAATTGTTGGCACACTTTTTTTCCTGTTAGAATGGATCACTCGTACAATATTATTATACATATCAAACTTGTATGTTCCTTCAAGAAGGACGAGTAAATGCGTCAGTGATAAAGTGCCTACAGTACCAGCGCAGGCAGGCGTAAGTCGGAGAGAGAGAAGTGCTCCGCGGCATCATCACTATATCTCATAGCAAGCATCTGCATTTATGTTCGCAAGAAGCCTCAATGTCAATGTAAGCCCTAAACAAGGACGAAGGCAATCTTAACGAAGGTTCGTGTCTTGAGAAACTCTCTTCTGAGTCTTCGATGATCTCACTAGGTGGATTACCACCGCGTTTAGAGAAGCTTTGCCTTATCGAACTACTCGTAGCTCGTACTTCACCATCAGGATCACGTATATCACAAATTGAAAGACAGGTGCAAGTTTCCCTACAAAGGAGTGAAATGTAACGTTGTCGTCCTCTAAAAAGACCTAGATCGGCATCCTAGATCGGCTTTGGAGTCATGTGCTCAGATCCGACTTCAATAATTTCCCGATTTAGATTCTGACCAAAACCATTACTGAGTACAGGGAAAGTCGAGTTCGTACTTTCGCAGCAACAGGAGTATTGGCATGTCCATAAGACCAGCGTCAAAAGATAGCCAGTTCGCAAAGTCATTACAAGTCCAGTGTGTGTTGTACCAAACACCACTTCACTTTAAACGGAAATGGTTGCTCATGACATGAATATCAAGGAGAGGCAGATCTATCAGTGTGCTTACTGTCTAGGTGTGCTACGGAAAAACTCCATGCAACAGAGACAACAGACAACTCGTTCTTTGAAATCTGTTAAAAGCTTGTTCCACCAAAAAAGCGACGCATCGGATAAAGTTGGCAATATCACATCTCTGCAACAAGCCCTACGTCTTGCGAAAAGCTCCTCTATACTGCCCGAAAGACAACAGGGCCTTAGAGGCTTTTAACGTAACAAGCAAATTTTCCACTATTGCATTATCTACAGAAGCCCCAAGCTGGACAGCAATTCCACCTTTAACGAGTTCGACGCGCTATCCGGCTCCATTCAAAGAATTGTATCTCTGTATCCTCTTACTGAAATCGTTATTACATGCGATTTTAATATACACAATTCTGGGTGGCTTCGACACTCTGGACAGGCGAAAGACGGTGTGTTGAGATTTTCGCTACGGAAAACAACTTGACCCAGCTTCTTCAGGAATTTTAACGATATGATATGATCACAGACACTATTCTCCTTGAAATGAGATCCTTTATCTTTTATCGGATTAAGAGTATCAGACTAAAAGAAAAGCCATAGTACGACTTGAGCTGTAAAGAGGCTATTAGGGTTAGAGAAATGTTTTTTCGGTCCTATAACATCAACCCGACAGAGGAAAACTGAAAAAAGGTTCAAACGGGCCAGGAATGACGGTAACGTCTCTCTCAAGCATGTGAAATTTCAATACGACTAAAAACTGAAGCGAAAAATACTACAATATCCCAAAGGTAGTAAAAATCGTTGGTCGTTCGTGAAAAGCATTAGAAATTCTGCCTCATCCTTGGAATGGACCAACGCTCATTTACAATGATATTCCAGCTGTCATCTCTCTGGACAACGCCAATCTGCTTGCTGCACATTGTGCTTTGTCCACGTTTACGCTTGAGTGCGTTGAATCTTCAATGGGACGAATCCACTTTCGCACTTGTGTAGTAGCAAGAGTACTTAAAGATCTTAATATAAATAAATTTGCTGGTCTTTTCTTCTGAAGAGGTGTTCTCCGCGCTGGTAAAATCACTGCGTAAGGTTTGTCATCAGTCCTACTCTCCAGGGCTCTTTCCGAGCAGATGGAAAACAGCATTTGTATAGCCTGTCCCTAAAAAAGGCGAATCTTCTTCACTCTCTTTCTACAAACCCATTGCGCTTACGGCCCTTCTTTCCAAGGTCATGGAAACGCTGATAAGCCGTCTGCTCATGATATATCTCGAAACGCAAAACCGTCTAAATGACCGGCAGCATGGTTTTCGTAGCAACAGGTCAATTGGTGATTTGATGGCATGTCTACACCAATCTGGCGAAAGCAACATACTTGCACTTGATATTTCTAAAGCATTTGACGGAAGCATCAGGTTCTTTTGTCGAAAGTGTGTGCATTTGGGATTGGCGACTCTCTTCCTTAATGGATTAGAAACTACCTTTCGGAGCCTTCAATTCAAGTTGCCTTGGATGGTTTCAAGTCTGATATTCACAAAATAAATGCTGATGTGCCCCAGTTCTCAGTTTTGTCTCAGAAATTCTTTTTAATTTTTATTAATGATCTCCTGTCTGCCACTTCTAATCCAATATATGCCGACGACAGCACTCTTTGCGCGTAAATTATAAAAAAAAAAAATATATTCCTCCCTGCTCTTCGGTTGTATAACGGTAACGGCAGCGTAATGTCTTCTGTCTCACCTTGTTGTATCGCTATTTTCCCCACCAGTGCTCTACGGACAGTGCCAGTAGCATTCCACCCCTTCTTACTTTTAACCGTAACACCCGTCTCGCTATGAATGCTCATCACCATCAGTATATCCTCAAGCCCACTTTGGGATCTACTCTTAAATATCGTGATTCGTTCCTAAGCCGTACAACTCGCTTATGGAATGCCCTGCCTAGCTCTTTATTTCCTAGTCATTATAACCTTCAAACATTTAAAACCAATGTTCACCGGTACCTCTGTTTCCATCCTCCCTGATTTTCCTCCGCCCGCGCTGTGTGCAAACATTTTAAGGGTACTTAAATCCCTTGAGCGGGGCAGGTTATAAAAAAAAAAATATATATATTCGAGTTGCTACATCCTATGCAGGCAGTAAGCGAACTTACGTGTACCATAGCGATGGAGACAGGACGCCGGCTTGCGGAAAACTTAATCCAACTATTGTCGGCAAAGATATTGAATTATTTACACCATGCTTTCTGGTCGATTTAACATGCCGTCAAAGTTTTCTTTGTCGAAATCAACCTTAATATCGATGGAATTGCCCAGTGCCTTCAATTCCACCCACCAGAATTTGAAGCGTGGTGACACAACAAGTTGGCATGTAAAGCTCGACTACTTTCTCTGTGCTCTTCAGTGCGAAAGAATCCCGTTGTCATATTTTCTGATTTCTGATATAAAGTCTACAGTTTCTGCTTGCCATGGGTTCGGTATGCATGCCAGTACCAGGCTTGAAGTGAATATTTTCTTCAGAGTGTTTTCGAGCATAACTACAAGTAAATGTATGCCATGCCGTTGGTTTCAGGGGGCACCATGTTTTATGGTCACACTCTTCACAACAACCGATGACAGATAGCAGCGATGATGATGGGGGTTATTTGTGAGTCGATTCTGATAAGGTTTTGTGGAACACTTTCTAGTAGTATCAAGCATTAGACACCGATTTCACCGAAAACTGCGATCTTTACGCAAAAGTCTTTATTAGAGACACTCTTTCAAATTCGAATTATCTTATCTCTAAAGATTCCAGTCCTTTTCCATATTTGTCATATGTGACCAGTCTAAATGGCAGCATTTCTACAGAACAATCCTAGATCTTTGATCGTGTGTTTTTGAACGCATTCACTGTGCAGATATATCTTGGTACGATCGCCATTTGTTGTGCGTTCAAAGACGTCATGTCAGTGCAATAAAAATAATATTGACCCAAATATTACGAGTAGATTCGCTTTTTTTTAAAAGAAAAAGGTTATCTAAGCACGTATAATTATTACATATGATTTCATTAGTTCTTACTTCCGCACTAAAATCTGTTTTTCTGCAGCCACAATTGAAATGTCTAACTAATCTGCGCAAGTATGACGTTATGCTGACGTTTATGAACACAAGGCTAACATGTTATCGTTTGACTAAGTTAGTTCTGCAGAAATTCTGCATTAATGAATGCAACTATTCGTACGTAATGCAGTTCTATGTTAGTACGACGTTTTTGAAAATACCCAAGTTTTCGGGTTTCCTTACATAGCTGGACACGTCAGCATAAAACATTTGGTAAGGGCCCCATTCAGGTTCAGAATAGCTTTATTTGCCTTGTTGCAGATCAATGACGGGCTTACCGAGCTCCTCCTTAAACCATCTCTAATCGATGTTTTTCGCATTCCCTACTTCAATACGGTCGAGATTTCGCATCCGATTCTGAATTCTATACAGGGTGAACGACTCGAACTCCAACTTTTTAAAATGCTATAATTTTTTTATTTTTTGATAAATTTTATTGTGCCAAAGGAAATAATGTTGGAAAATATATCAATTTTCAAATTGTATCAGTAGTTTTCAATATATCCACACTTTTGGCGCGAATAATGGCCTTGAGACGGAAGAAGAAAGCATCGCACGCTGCATGCAAGTGGCTCTGCGGTGTTTTGGCCCATTCCCGGCGAAGTGCTTTTTTGAGGTGGTCCAAACTTTGGTATTTTTTAGTACCAACCTTTGCCTTCAAAATACCCCAGACAGAGAAATCCGACGGATTTGCATCCGGAGAATTTGCAATCGATTGTGTCGAAGAAATAAAGTGTGGAACATTGTTTTTTAACCAATCTTGGTTGACGCGCGCTTTGTGAGACGGTGCCGGGTCTTGTTGAAATGTCCACGGTCTCCAACCGAAAGGCTTCAATTCTGCCTCTAAGACAGTTTCACGGTATACGATCGCATTAATTTTAACGCCACGGTCCACGAGAGGAGAGCGACCAAACCATCACCATCAGTGCTGTTTGCTTTCTGGTGGCCGTCCGAAGGTGTACATTTTCGAAGGACCTCTCTGGCAAGTAAACTCGGTCATTTTGTTTGTTGACATATTTTTCGATAACAACTGGCGACTCATCGGAAAAAACCAAATTCGGCAACTCACCACTTTCGTGAAAGCGTAGCAACTCCTTCGCTCTTTCTACTCTAACTTTTTTCTGTTGCGGTGTAAGATCGTGTGTTTTTTGGAATTGCAATGGCTTGAGCCCAGGCTCATTTTTCAGTATGTGTTGCATCCCCGTTCCAACGATGTGTTGAGCTCACGAGCCATTTTTCTTCCACTTCGACGCAGATTTCGCTCAATTCGAGCCTTCACTTTCCGAACCATTTCTGCCGATGTTGCTGTTTTTTTATGACCACTTCCATGGCGTTGTGCAACACTGCCGGTATCACAGTAACGAGCTATGGTTCGAGACACAAATGATTTATTCACGTTGAGGTGCTGGAGGGCTCTAACGATAGCTACTTGTGGTTTTTCAGCCAAATATAAAGCAATCACACTGTCACGTTTGAATTCCATCGCGGATAAAAATTTTTCAACACAACTGAGACGCAAATCGTTTAAAAGGCTTGTAAGTACAATAATAAAATTATCTGTCATGTGTCAAAATTTGAGCTTACTGTCATGAACGGTTTGGAAATTATAGCAGTCTGAAGTTGGTTGCAGTTCGAGTCATTCAGAGTGTAGGATCATTTCACGTTGGCTGAGAACCAGGTCAGACGATAGTATTTATGAAGTCCAGGTGATGATTGACTTACCAATTAGCCCTTAAAAGTATTGTGAACAATAGTATTGCAGCATATTATAAGTCTCATTTTCCTGGAATCACAATATTTAATGAGTCCAGCCACTACGTGTTGTTAAATCTTCCGGTTCAGATGGTTCCTGCGCATTTTCTACATTACGATTTTTAGATAGGGCTGTGAAAAGAGAAATCACAAAATACAACACACTCTGAACGATCACTGTCTAATAGTGTGGCGTAAAAAAATTTCATCACTCTGAATGACACAGATTGCAAATACTCGTTCTTTGGTGATAATAGGCACTATACAAAGTACAGGCATAAACGAACTTTGATTTAGGATGCCTCGTCCAGGCAAAGTGTGATGACGAGGATGAACGAAATAAACATATTGTAATATCTATTTCCGCTGCGTCTACTCACCAGCCCACAAAATTATAAGGTCTAACTCTCTTTCCAATTAAGTTTAGCAGTAATTTCTTTATAAAGGAAGTATGTCTTATGGTCTTATTCACCTTTTACCTGATCAATATTCCTTTTTATAACAAAGGTAAGTATCCCGGGTGTTTTCCTGGATAAAAAAAAAATATTTGAACTCAACACATCGGCTCAAAAAACAGAAAGGTTATGCTCATTTCTTTTAATTACTCAACTGGAAAAGCAATTAAGTGGACTAGAGCTATCCGGGGGTAACTTTATATGGAAACCACTTGAACTATTGTATTATATTAACATTAATGGTAGCTTTGTTTTGAGAAAAAGCTATCCGTGTATAGCTATGTGTAGTATTTACGAAATTTTGGACTGACATCTTAATAAAAACGGAGATCTTTATTTATAGCCCTGCTAATTGTGGAGATCATGACGTGTTGTTTTAGTCAGTACTAATTACTTTAAAACTTAGATTAATTGTAGTAAGATACATATAAGAGATTGTTATTATAATCATATTCCATCCTAGGCCTCCGTCAGATGGACTGATGGACTGGTGCGATCCGCTTTAATGAATCTCAAGGCCCTCTTCTAGTACAAATAGATTAGGTTGTACGAGTACCATATGAAATATCTGATTTTCACTCAGCTCACAACAAGAACGTCTGGAGTAAACATCTGTAGCAGAAAGTGCAATTTTCTTTCTTTTATACAGTGGTGTTCAGAAAAATAGCACAGCCCATCCGTTTTATACTAAAGTCGTCCCTTCTTACTCAAACATGATTTAATATTTATTTTTTTATTTATTTCAAATGTATATGACTTTATCAAATTGTCAGAATATAAAATAATATTTTCAATTACAGTAAAAAATAAAATATAATCGAAGAACACATAGTAATGTATAAATTAACAGAAATAGCACACCATGCTTTACTACGTAGAAGCTAATTTAAAAGTACAATTTTACGATTCCAAAAGCTAGTATTTGATTAGATAACCCTTCATACTAATTTGCATCTGGATGGCATACACTCAACAAGTTTCCGATATCGTTCAGTGGGGATGCTGTACCAGGTCCGTCGTGTGCTTTCCCATAAAAGACTCAAAGTGGATGGTTTTTCATCCTAAATCCTTTTCCCTATAGCTCTTCTATAGGGTTAAGGTCTGGACTTTGTGGCAGCCATTCTAAAACGTTAATTTTTTGGTCTGTAAGCCACTGACTTACGGACCTTGCGGTGTACTTCTTGCATGAATTTTCCATGAAAGTGGAAGAAACTCGTCGCAATAGGGCTCCATATGGTTCTCAAGGATCTCTTTGTATTTATATTGATCCAAACGGCCTTCTATTTTCAAAATTAGACCAATGTCGTGCCAAGATATGCATCTCCATACCATTATGCTGCTACCTCAGTGTTTAATGGTTTTGATCGTGTACAGCGGGTTGAATTCTTGTCTTGACGTCGTAAAACATTTTTCCATCAGATGCCACCCTATTAAACTTTAATTCATCGCTCCACAAAACGTTTTTCCAGAAAGAAACTGGTTTGTTAACATGAGCTCTTGCAAAACTTAGTCCTTCCAACCTATTTTTGTCCGATACAACTGATTTCTTCCTTGTGATGCGTCCATGTATAACAGATTAGCCTCCAAAAGACGGCATCTTACGGTTACTGATGATACTTCAATATTACATCGATCTTTTATTTGGTTTTTTGATTTCAGCAGATGTTAAAAACGGATCCTTTTTGCAGATACGCTGCATTGTTTTGTCCATATGACCAGTGGTCTTTCTTGGCGGTGGCTTTCGAATTTTATTGCATGTTGTTTCTTCCATTGTCATATGCTTTATAGGGTGTTGGACCAGCTTCCTGCAGCAGTGGAGCAGCCTGGCGATATTAGATATTGTCTCACCTTTACGTTTCATACCTAAAATGGCTTCTCGCTTTTCTGAGGTGCAGTGTTTTCCACGACCCATTATTTTTTGTCTAAATTTAATTTCCAAATCCAGAATCTAGTCAAAATCGGTTATAACGACGTCGATGGGACTGGTGAATTTGTTCGTTATATCTCCGGTGTTTCGTTATAACCGATTTTGCATTTTTTTTTATTTTAGTACTCTTCTTTATTTATGATTGGGGTACGAAGTAATCTGTGATTTTCTGCTGTCGACAATTTTGTTTTATGAACTCTCCTTCTATCCTCATCTCCATTTTGGTCAAAAATTCTTCACAACCTTGGTAAAAAGTCAAAGGCACAGTCAACAAAACAAACGATTTCAAGGTATTGACAGCCTGAAGTGCATCTTCATTTTTCACTGGAATTATTTCAGTTCCTGTAAGTAAAGTGTTGCAAAATGTTTTCATACTGTCAGAGAAACAAGACTAAAAACTCTTCTTAGCCACTTCATTGTCATCACTCTCCACATTTTCATTTTGAACAGAATCAGTTATTGGCTCATCGGTTAATAACTCTGCAGTCACAATGTTGATGTCCACATTAACTAAATCTTCAAATGAATCAAATACGATATCATATGACTGAATATGTTTAATCCAGTGGCTCAAAGGCCAACTGTCTTCTTTTTCGAACTCAGTTTTGATTGAATTATCAGGGTCTTGTGGGATAAATCCACCATGTTTAAAACAATTTTTTATAGTTGCCATAGACACCCTCTCCCAAGCTCTAGAAATCAGTAGAATGGCATCCAACAAACTCATTACATGTGGTCCATCTTATTTCTCGATGTTACGAATTATGTTTAGTACTTGAAACTTTCTGAAATGCTCTTTTAGTGATCTGATTATACCCTGATCTATTGGTTGTAACACTGAAGTTGTATTAAGTGGCAAAAATACAAGCTTCATAGAAGTAAGACCATCGAACTTTGGATGTGCAGGACAATTGTCCGCTAACAACAGAATTGTTTCCTTTCGTTTTGTCAACTGTCTATCCCAATTTCTTAAATGTTTTTCGAATATGTCTGATGTCATCCAGGCTCGGTTATTGGACTCTATTGGACAATAATGGAAGTTTCTTGACATTTTTAAAGCACCTCGGGCTTTTTGATTTTTCCCATAACCAACAACTTTTGTTTAGCAGTTCCGGTCATATTAGCTCCTGCTAAAACCATAATTCGTTCCTTTTTCACCTTGGAATTTCAAAATTTTATTAGGTGTCATTTGGTAGAACAAACCTGTTTCGTCGAGGTTGAAGATTTGATCATCTGAATAGCCCTCTCGCAGCTTTGGCCAAACACCACGCAACCAATCATTCACAGTCTCTTTAGAAACACTACCACATTCACCGCTTACCATTGCACTAACTAACGATATTATGTCTTTGCAAAAGGGTTGCTCAACAGCTTGGATTCAACAATTTCGGCAAAGTCTTCTACCTTAGTTTGTAGAATTGGTCCGCTTAATGGAGTATTCAAGCTTCCTTGGGCTTTGAACCAGCTGAGCAAAGCAGCATCTATGTCGGGATGTTGACTGCATCGATCTTTCTTTATTTTGAAGTTGGGTTCTTCAAAATTCTTCTTAATTTTATCTCGGTCTTTGAAAATGGTAGAGATTGTTGAATCCGATATAGAAAAGACTGCTGCCTAACTTTTATTGGAATCACGAGCTTCGAGCCTTGAAATTGTTGTAGAGTTTTCTTCGATTGTAAAACCTCTATGTTTTG
Source organism: Volucella zonaria (assembly GCA_963966105.1). Lineage (NCBI taxonomy): Eukaryota > Metazoa > Arthropoda > Insecta > Diptera > Syrphidae > Volucella > Volucella zonaria. The sequence continues at coordinate 233,044,233 of OZ014530.1, read as the reverse complement.
AACTTATTTTCAAAAAAAAACTAACAATTTTAACCTTTCTTGATATAAAAAATTACTATTCCAGTTCGCCCTTAAAACAGAATACGAAACGCGAAAAGAAAACAGCAAAAGGAAAATCCCCAGACTTTATCATTTTAAATGCACGAAATTTGCAATGCCTACTTAATTTTTTTTTTGTTAATATTCGTTATAAGAGAAAGATTTTTAAATTTTCCATTTAAAACTGTTCGTTATAAGCGATAATTCGTTATAGGTAACGATATTCGGCTAGTAAAATTTGTATGAAGCTCGGCCGGGACTTCAAGATTAGTATTAGTTCGCAATAACCGATATTTCGTTATAACCGATGTCATTATAACCGATTTTGACTGTTTAGATATCTTAAAAATTAACTTACTTCGAATTTTACTCCAACAAAGTACTCTATAAATCACTTTAAGAAAACCTGTGCAATTTCTCTGAACAGCTTAACCGCACGTTTGGCGACTAACAATCGACGCGTATTATCACCAAACTTTTAAAAGAGATATTTTCTTGTTTCGTTGTTGTCTTTAAGGATCACACAACGACTTTTTATTGCTAACAGATATCTGACAGCACAGCATGAAAAAATATTACAGTAGCTTCGAAATTCAAAGAGGATGTGCTATTTCTGTGAACACCACTGTACATAAGATAAAGTGGCACGTGTGTTTGACGTGAGAGACTTTTAGGGTTCGTTGCAACTAATAGTAATTTTTTTCTAAGAATTGTTTATCATGCTGTCGACGGCTCAAACTCTCTTTTTTTATGAATTTAAACCGGGAAATAATGCGTCTCTGGCAGTGAAAAACATTAACGACGCATTTAAGGATGTAGTGGTAAACGAACGCAACACTCGACGTTGATATGCTAAGCTCCGTTCGGGAGATTTTAGTCTCGAAAACGAGGTTTCCTCAGGGAAGCCAGAAACGGTAATTGACGACAATGTTTTAAAAACAACGCAGATGCAGATAGACCAAAAACGGTGCAGAATATTCCACACCGGGAACATGGGAGTATCTCTCATGACAATAATAGGGAAAGTAAGAAAGTAAAAAAAACTCGAAAAGTGGGTGCCTAATGAACTGTACGAGGCACAAGAACTAGGCCGCTTAGAAAGCTCTGCATCGCTAAGCACCAACATGAACCGTTTTTACCCCGTATCATCACGTGTGATGGAAATTGGATTTTGTACGACAACCGTAAAAGATCTGGGCAGAAGAAAAATCAAAACACCCTCTAAAACTAGGCCTTCACCCAGAAAAGGTTATTTGTGACAATCTGGTGGACATCGAAAAGACCAATTCACACTTTTCATTTCTTCAACCAGGGGAAACGATAAATGCAGTCAAATATTGTGAGTAAGCGAAACTGGCTGAAAAGCGACCTCTGTCAAATGTGGCAAATAGGCATGGTCCGATCCTATTGGATGACAATGCAAGACCCCATACATCACGCATAAAGGTGCAGAAACTGCTAAAATCGGGATTTGAAATTCTTGCGCATGCACCGTACTCTCCTGATGTTTCTCGAACGGACTATCACCTTTTCCGCAGTCTGGAGTCATTTTGTCGGCAGAAGATATTCCGAAACCGAGCAGAGATCAGATAAGCCTTTGAAAACTTTATAGCGTCCAAAAATCAAGCCTTCTATAAAAAAGGAATAATGGACCTTGAATCACGTTGGAAAAAAGTTATAGATGCTAATAGTTCATATTTTGACTAAATAAAAATTTACGAAAAAAAAATATTGGCTCACAATCGGACATTCGATGTGGTACAATCTAATAATTTAGCTGAGCGTGCTCTGTTACTGGTGTCCTAGCATTCTACCTCTAGATCCGCAAATCAATGTTATTTTGCCACTTACAAAGCCGATGGTTGACGTAAGAATCGATCATACTGGCTTTTGTTTTTCTTTGCTCGCTGCACCTCTTACGTGGGTTTCTTGGATCTCTTGGGCATTTCGAGCACTATTTCCGACATAAGCCGCAAGAAAGATCAACGTCTCATTACCACTTTATCACAGCGATATATCTGAGTCTACGCCAAAAAGTTTGTCATTCTGATTTTGCAAAAAGCAACAGTTCGCACTTGGAATTCTAGCTTATATGAACAAGGATTTGGACCAGGAGAGCTACTCGCAAGTGAGGTAAGTATTTTATCATTAATGCGCATGAAGTCAAGCCTGAGTTTAAACAAAAGAATTTACTTATAAGCCTCTACACTCATTAAAATGAACGAATTCAACAACAAGTGAGCATTAAAATCGTTCATAAACTCGATCAAATAAACAAGTTGAGAATATAGTGTAATTTTCAGATGCTTAATAAAGCTTTTAAATAAGTTTAAAAATATGTCTATTGTGGCGTTTAAAACGTTCAAGTAGATCATGGCAATCTAGGAGACCTTGGCATGTTTAAATCGTATATATCACCTTGATCAACAATTTTTCGGAATTTATTCAGAAAATTTAAATTACAAGTTTATTCATCTAAATCTATTGGGTATACAAGTAAGTTTCCAGCGTTTGTCAGAGATGGCGCCACCAGTGGATCCCGGACAGAAATTTCAGACACCATGTATTTTATTTGTAGGTTTTGTATCTGTCAACAACTTTGCAGCGTTATATTTGAGCAGTTCTATCGGTGTCGTACATTTTATCGAGCAAAATCATGGCAAGTTTACAGCCAAATAAACTTCATTTGCGGGAAGCGCTGCTTTTATTCTTTAATATGAAGAAAAGTGCGGCTGAGGCCTATCGTTTGCTTTCGGAAACTTATGGGGCGGAATGTATTGGTGAATCGACGTGCCGCTGGTGGTTCAAACGGTTCAAAAGTGGTGATTTTGGAGTTGAAGACAAAGATCGCCCCGGAAAGCCGAAAAGTTTTGAAGACGAGGAATTGGACGCTTTACTGGACGAGGATCCGTGTCCGATTCAAGAAGAACTTGCTGCATCATTGGGCGTCACGCAACAAGCCGTTTCTCTGCGCCTAAAAGCACTGGGATTCATTCAAAAGGTTGGAAACTGGGTGCCGTACGAATTGAAGCCAAGAGACGTCGAACGGCGATTTTGCATGTCCGAAATGTTACTGCAGCGGTATAAAAATAAATAATTTTTGCATCGTATTGTCACTGGTGATGAGAAATGGATTTATTATGATAATCCTAAACGCAGAAAATCGTATACAAAGCCCGGCGAGCCCGCCCAATCGACGCCGAAACGAAATATTCACGTGAATAAGGTCATGCTCTGCATATGGTGGGATCAAAAGGGTGTCGTATACTGCGAACTGCTTCCGAGTGGTGAAACCATCAAAGGACGGTTATATTGAACCCAAATAATTCGTTTGAAGCGGGTATTAAAAGAAAAACGGCCAGAATATGAGACCAGGCATGAGTCCGTCATTTTTCATCACGACAACGCTCGGCCACATGTTGCGGTTTCGGTGAAAAACTATTTGGAAAATAGTGGATGGGAAATTCTGCCTCACCCGCCTTACAGTTCAGACTTGGCACCATCTAACTACCACTTGTTTCGTCCGATGCAAAACGCTCTTTCGGGAATACGCTTCAGCTCAGTGGAGGAAATCAAAAATTGGCTCGATACGTTCTTGGGCACGAAAGACGAGAAATTTTTTTGGTCCGGAATTCATAAATTGCCAGAAAGATGGGGGAAAGTTGTAGCTTCCAATGGACGATACTTTGAATAAGCATTGTAACTATGTGTTCATAATAAAATTTCAAATTTTGGAAAAAAAACGCTGGAAACTTACTTGTAGACCCAATATATTATCCCAAAGTAATCCCAATCAACTGCAACACACTTATGCCAGCGTTTGATCCAAACCTGAAACATTTTTTATATTCGGTTTTCGGTATGTCCATCAGTGCTTCCTGCGATTTTTCCATTACTTCCTCTCGGCTGCTGAAACGCGTTCCCCGTTGTGGTTCTTTAACTCGATTGAACAGAAAGAAGTCACAGGGAGCCAGGTGAATTCGGTGGCTGTTGGATGGTATTTGTTGCATTTTTCGTCAAAAAATTACGAATAATGATGGCTCTGTGCGACGGTGCGTTATCATGGTCCGCCCACAATTCTGGTCTCTTTCGGCGAATTGCTTCACGCAAACGTCTCATAACGCCCAAATAATACTCTTTGTTTTCTCTCTGGCCTTCTGACAAAAATTCATGATGCACTACAACGTTGTAATCCATGAAAACCGTGAGCATTGCCTTCTTTTTTGACTGAAAACGACGTGGTTTTTTTGGTCTAGGCTCATTTGGTGAACGCCATTCACTTGCCTGATGTCTGGATTGCGTGTCGTACTCATAAACTCACGTCTCGTCTCCAGTAATGATCCTTTTGATGAATGTCGGATCGGATTCAGCCTCGCAAATCATCTCTTTTGCGACGTCAACACGGTCTCTTTTTTGCATGAAATTGAGGTCTTTTGGCACCAACTTTGCTGCTACACGACGGAAACCCAAATCATTAACCAAAATATCTTGGACGGATCCATAGGCAATGTTCAAGTCCTCCGCTATCTCTCTGATGGGTAATTTGCGGTTATTGACCAACATTTCTTTTACTTCATCAATGCTTTCGTCGGTTTTTGACGCCGATGGTCTGCCACTGCGTTCATCATCTTCGATTGACTCACTACCACTTTTGAACTGCTCGTGCCATTGGTAAAGGATCGTTTTCTTTAGAGAATCATTGCCGAAATACTTTTTCAACATTTCCAGCGTTCGCGCACCATTAAATCAGTTTTTTACGCAAAATTTAATACAAGTTTGTTGTTGCACATTTACTCGTAAATCCATTTCTAAAATTGTAAAAAATTGCCAACACACACAGAGATAGATTTACTCTTGGCTACGTAACTTTTGCAAATGTGAAGCTATGATGCTAAGATTTAGAGGGAATGTCAACAACAGATTTACCAACTTGACAAAAAAAAACAGAACTTAAATCGGAACAATGGGAGCGCCACTCGGTGGTGTGGTGCGGGAACTTTTTAATCAAGAGGGTATCTCAGTGACATTGCTACCTGCACGGACGATCACGTATGCTGCGTACTGGGCCACTGATATATTCCCGGTAATTGCATGGCCGACTACACACCAGAAACGGTTACATTCTTAAAATTCTTTCAAAACGTCCTGGGTATGCAATACAAGAAAGGCCCTGACGTTTTATCTCACAAGATCTGGCATAAAAAGCCAAAATATGTATCATGAGCCATCCTACGATGAAAGTTCTTCCACTTGGCTGTTTACCTTCTTGCTCATCGATCTCTGTTCGATATGTTTCACTGCCTGACCAGTGTTTATTTTATGACCTTCACTGAAGAGTATACAAAGAAGGATGCCTAAGAATTGGATTATCTTATAAAGGCATTAGTTAATCCCTGCTTATTTGCTAGGTGTAGGCTGTTAAGAATTCTAAGAAAACTGCATCACAAAACTAACTTTTAAAACCTCTTCAATAATTGCACTCATGCCCTTATCCGACACACTGATTAAATTTTATCAGAGTCACTCACCTCTTAACCATATTCTCAGACATTACGTGCTTTACCCATTGAAGTCAGATTTACTCGCTATAATATTGCCAAAAAAAAAACTAACTAAAACCCACCCAAAGGAACGTTTTTAAAATGTCAATACCTTGCAAAACACAACTTAAAGCCCACAAATAATTATTTTCACTACATTCGCGTCTTACTTTTTAATTAAACAAATGCAAATACCATAATTGTCATTCAAATGCCAACTCAAATGGGTGGCATTTAGTCGGAGGCCCATTCAATACCAGAAACTACTAAGATATCATCTCATCTTGGGCGACGAACAGAAATGTGAACATACCTCATCATCATTAAAAGAAAATGCAATACAAGATCTTATACATGGCTGGTGGATAATACATTGCAAGAACTTTACTGTTTAACTAAACTTTATGCAGATGTTTCTTTACCCACAGGTATGCTCAAGGTCAGGGTGTTGTGCCATATCGAGCCATGCCATAATTAAGATAAACTAAGAATGCATATTCTATCCAATGGATTATGTAGACCAAATAGAGATTAAACAAACTAGGTCCACCACGACAACTTTGTGGCATGTCAAAAACATCATGCTCTCTCTGTAAGTTATCTGGTGTTTCGGATGAGTTTTATATAAAAACACAGGATTCTCTTCAATCTCACATACTTTTCTTCCAACTGCCCAGATATCTCCATCTGTTATCTAAGAAAACTTTGCCTTGGAATTCAACAACGATTTATCATCCACAAATGTTCGGATGCTGCTCCTGTTTCTGTGTGATTACGTGAGAGATCAGAGTGCTTTGAATATGATTTTCACTTTTCTTGCTTGATGAAGTTTTGAACCAAGATGTTACAATAGCAACAGTTTATTAAGCACGCTGGAGCGGACTGATGATATAAATTTCGTCCGTAGAGTTTCTCTAAATTATGCTTTAGTCTTTATGGAAGCTTACAGTTTGGAGTGGTTCCAACACAACCGGCATATGTCTCCCATGGAAAAGCCTAGCTAGCTACCATTAGTTATGCTGGTCGAATTAGTTGAGGTCCTGTTCCAACTGCTTCTAGAGAAAGGTATAACTTTACTGCGTTGTCGGAGATGAGTTTGATGATTCTTTTAACTAGAGCACTGGCATTCATTGTTTATCTTGGTCATAACCTCGGACCAGTTCCATGGCGCTGTATTACCTGTACAATTCTTCGTTGTAACTTCTTCTTCACATTCGGTCAACGCTCTGTCTGAAGAGTGTGCATCCCCAGGCAATGTACATATAATAGGACAAGCATGATGAGCATCTTGTACAAGTTCTTCTTAATTGCTCGAGATACGGCTTTGGTATTCAATTGCCTTAGCCATATCATAAATACAGCGATTGGCATGCATGTCATTGCTGGAGTTCACTGCAAAACCCGGGTAAGAAAATTCCTTTATCATTTCGAATTTAAAGCTATCCATGGTTATGTCCTGCCTAGGTATGTTATCGGCGTTGGTTGCTCTTTTTTAATGACAGATTTTGTTAAATTTTTTTAATGACACATTTCTGTAGCTTTTGGCTCAATACTCGCAGCTGCTCACTGAAAGCTCGCCGGTTTCTCCCGATTACGTCAAAATAATCTGCATATGCGAGAAGTTTTTCAAACTTTCGACAAATTTTGCCTCTGGTGTTGGCCGAATACTTGCAAGCAACAGTTTCTCCAAGATCTGTCGCACTCTAAACATCATGTCCAAAGTCTCACTGATATGGACCTATCAAGCACTCGCAGTTGATGACCAGTTTTAGAGGTAAACATAATATCGTTGCAGTGTTTATTGTATTGGCCATAAGGTGGCCAGAATTATGACTCCTATTTTCCTAGGCTATATCTTTTGGATAGAATATAAAAAAATTAATGCGTTTACAATTTACATTCGACGCCATTTGTAAAATCTAAGGCACTTTCCCACGTTATATCTTCACTACGTTGTGATCGGTTTGAGGGTAGATTTCCGTAGTTGGATGGAGTGTCCTGTTTGACACCTGTATTTTCATTTTCTTCACCATGTGACGAACTGTCAACAGTTCTTTTAAATTTTTAAGATCAAATGCATCCGTTTTCTGTGATCACCCTTGCGATTTTTAGGTTCGAGTTTTCTTGCCATAAAACGGGCCTTTTACTTTCTTGTAAACTTCTTTTACTTTCGTGAACTTCATTCCTGCAGTAGCAACTTGAGATTCCCCTGACTTCGGCCTTTCTGCTTCTGGTGGTATCTTTCATCAACAGCTCTCAACTGAAGTGCCGTTCTCGCATGCAGCTTCGCATAATGAGCCTCTTACTTGGTTATAAGTACCCACCGGCTTTCATTGTTAAACCATGGATTCATTGCTTGTAGTCGCCTTGTGAAACCTACCACAGCAGAGGCGGCAATTCTCACTGCTTCCTGTCAGTTTCGTCACTTATCGTCTGCACATGATGCTGATAATATTGGGTCTATGCGGTTTGCTAAGAGATGGCGTAACTTGTATTATTCCATTGGAACATGCATTAGAAAGCTACTGTCATTGTACGTCATTTCAGTATATGTCATTCATTTGAAGCGTAAACAACAATAATTTTTTTTCACTCAAATATGTCAAACTATGTGCCTGAAAGTGTTTTTGCGGGGAGTTCTTCTTCATTACTTTAATATGAAGAAAACTGCTGCCGAAAGTCATCGTATTTTGGTGGAAGTTTATGGTGAACATGCGCTAGCTGAGCGAACGTGCCAAAAGTGGTTTGCACGATTTAAAAGTGGTGATTTTGGCTTGGAAGACGATGAACGTCCTGGGCAGCCAAAAAAGTTTGAAGATGAAGAACTGGAAGCATTACTCTATGAAGATTGTTGCCAAACACAAGAAGAGCTCGCAGAATCTTTGGGTGTCACTTAAGCAGCCATTTCAAAACGTTTAAAAGCAGCTGGATACATTCAAAGGCAAGGAAATTGGGTTCCACATGAACTCAAGCCGAGAGACGTCGAAAGGCGGTTTTGCATGTCCGAAATGCTGCTGGAACGCCACAAAAAGAAGTCATTTTTGCATCGAATTGTTACTGGTGATGAAAAATGGATCCATTACGACAACCCCAAGCGTAAAAAATCATATGTGAAATCCGGCCAACCAGCCAAATCAACGGCAAAGCCGAATATCCATGGCGCGGAGGTAATGCTCTGTATTTGGTGGGATCAGATGGGTGTGCTGTATTATGAGCTGCTAAAACTGGGTGAAACCATCAATAGACAACGCTACCGAACACAATTAATCCGTTTGAAGAGAGGAGTGGCCGAAAAACGCCCGGAATATGCGACCAGACACGAGGCAATAATTTTCCATCATGACAACGCTCGGCCCCACGTTGCTATTCCGGTTAAGAACTATTTGGAAAACAGTGGATGGGAAGTTTTACCCCATCCACCTTATAGCCCAGACCTTGCCTCTTCTGACTACCATTTGTTCCGATCGATGCAGAACGCCCTCACTGGAATACGGTTCACATCAGAGCAGAATATCAAAAATTGGCTTGATTCATTGTTGGCTGCCAAGCCGGCGCAGTTCTTTTGGGATGGGACCCACAAATTGCTAGAAAGATGGGAAAAAGTCATAGCCTCAAATGGGCAATACCTTGAATAACACTATTGTACATGATTTTCTTAAATAAACGTTCAAATTCTGAAAAAAAACGCACGAATTAAGTTATGACGTTTTACTACTAATGTCTTGAGTCTGAATCCACTGGACGGCGAACCTTTTCGCCATATTTTTTCGGCGCTGTACTACCGTTTATATCTGAATTCGAGCCTTCTAAGCCAATTTGGTCTCTTGGAGTGTGCAGACCTTAAGGATACAGGATGCTTGATCAATCTGATTCTAAAATTTTAAAACGCAAAGATGTGTACTCCCGTTTTCTAGTATTAGGCGATAAGTCTTCCTCTCATCACAACTTTGGCATGAATGTAGTCTCTTGGTCTGAAATCAACCTTTCAACGGTCTGCTTTTTTCGCATTTTATTTTCCTGTTCACATTAGACATTTATAATCGACGTTATTTGCCTTTGTGAAAGTGGACTCTTCCAGGATAGTTAATAATTGGAAGTCCTTATGAATCCAAAGTGCAGAACTCCTAGTTAATGCCGTGCTATTTAGTACTACAGAGTCAATCAATCGAAAGTAGTTGTCTGATGCTGTATGCTAGACTTTCGTATTGAAGCCACTGAGTACAAGCTTAATATTGTATTCTACGCAGACTCCGCAGACTGCGTCATCGCCAGTACGAGCGTGTAGAACTCAAATTCTAAATTTAAAAATGTGAAGGGTGTGTATACACCCTCGGAAACTGGGTATTTTCAGGGTCGCAGTCCAGTTTGAGTGTGATTAATTTTCGAGGCTGTTGTCGCTTTCATAACGAGATATTTGGGAAGCTACCCCAATGGCGCAGAACCGGTCTCATGTCCAGAAGCTAGTGACTCATTTCAGGAATATAAACGCTTCCTATGCCTTATATAGTTAGAACTCATCAACGTCATGTCAACGTTATCAAGGGAATATTTCCGCCGAACGCCCTCCTTTTGATGAACACTGTCTCTGAACGGCAGAAGCCTCATCTGTTTTCGTTCATATAGACCGAAGTTCACTTGCATATTAAATTGTCAAGGTTTACATACACAGATTCAGATTTTGGGTAAGCTCATTTTTGGTTCATAAGGAAGCCACGCCAATGAAATGTAGGGTTTATTGCATTCTCCAGATCCGCATAATCATTCAGCTCTGCACTATCGTCCCCATTTACTAGTTGTCAAATTATATAGTATTTGCTCCTTCTATGCATATACCCTTTTGGATGGATACAAAGACCTTCGGACAGCCAGAGTGGTGTTCATCCTAGGTCTGATGTCGTGAAATGTGGTGAAACGTGTCATATTCCCGTAACTAAGCATTCTAGAGAAATCATAATCCGGTCCAATATAGTGCTTTTGCAATGGAATATAGAGTTGACCAAAAAAAAAGGTCTTAAAACGGTTTACAGATGGAACCCAGCAATATGAAATCACGATTAAAACTCCATTGATGCAAACGAATTCCGTTGAGGACAAGAGTCAGCGTCTGCATTCCTATAAGGTTTGCTAACCAAAGAGGACATGCAGCAAGGCGCATTTTTTAGGTCGTAAAATGAAAAATTTAGAATTACGAGAAGCAATCGCTACTAAAAGTAAGAAGATAAAAGTTTTTACCCAGACAACCAGGCGAAAGAGTTATCATCTTCTCGAGTGATCGTGAATATGTGTTGAACTCTGCTGAACAAGCAACAATTTACGACGTCATCGAGACATATTAAAAAATATAAGACATCAGACACAGAGACATTTATTATTTTTTGTCCAAAAGACAAAAATTTAATGTGAAATCATCAGTAAAACGATTTTTTTTTCAAAAATCAGAAATTCGAAAGGTAAGCCTTGAAACATATGAGTCCCTCAAAAACAAAGTGAACCAAGCCCAGTTTTTAACTAATTAATCAATTGACTTAAACCAATATGTTGGCTAAACAAATTGATTTCAATTTTGAGGTTTTGACTTGTATTTTCTGCAAAAACAAAACTTCAGTCATATTTTCTTAAAACTCATTCAACTGGACTTGGTTTACTTTATTTCTGAGCCACTCATATGTACTCGTATGTTAGCAAAAATCAATTTCATTTTAATTTATTTTCAAATTTTAGCAACACTTTTCTAAGAATGGATTTGTAGAAGGGCACTTTTATGATGTACTCGTACATGGTGATTAAGAAACAATTCCCAGAAGCAAACCTAGAGGAGGACGATAACACCAAGCGATGGTTTAGCACAGTAACGAAATGGGTAAGTCATTCATAAATTTCTTCATGAAATATCTAGTATGATACATATTTGGTAGACGCTCAGTGAGTCACCTTTAATAAAATAAATACATAAATTGAAATAGATAGGACCATAAGGTGTTTGAGTTCACTCCACATAGTTATAAGCTTAACAAAACCCGTCTGATAAATGTGACCAGTCCAACGTAGCTCACAACTGTAACATTGATTCGGATATGGAATGATAAGGCGATAATTTATGGTGCTATTTTTATTTGGAGAAATTAAGACACACTATTGTCAGGAAGCAACATCAGATCGTGTAAACATACTCGTATCTGCTTAACGTCCAGAACGTATCAAAAATGCATACAATGATAAATTGTCCAAAATAAAACAACATAGAGCAATCTATGTACCCTAGGGGTATGTCGGTATATGTTGGTTATTTGAAACGATAGTTGGGTCTATCATCATCTATGCTTCTGTTGTATAGTGGAGGAAATTTAATCAAAGAACAACAGTCATGAGGCTACAACATATTCAAAGTGTAGTCATCTTCGGAGCCATTTGAACTTGCTCTCCAGCAGCTTTAGAGGTGTAGGTAGAGGTGATTCCCTCCACCCACATTTCTATATAAGTGCGATAACAAATGTTCGCTCAACACGGAGTAACGTGGAACAGAGTCAGATCGCTTGAGAATTCTCTCAAATCTTCCTGAGGCAGAAATGATCAACTCAGTATCCGACTTCCTCTATTTTCCTAGGAAATTTAAGATTAAAATTCAAAACCGTATTGACATGAAAACAGAGGAGCCGCTCTTGACTGAAGTGGTACACTGATTCCGATATAAAGAATCAGGCATTATTCCCCCCTATTTTCAACGTTTTCCGAGGCGACGATCTTACCCGTCCAAAATATGGTTCTCCTTATCGAGGTGTCCTACTGCCTAAAGTTTTTCCCAATCGCTGTTTCTACTTCTTCTAAGCTTGACTACGTTTCAATAAAGATAACACTCTCCTGCAGGTCCCTGTACGTTATGTGTTTTTACATCCTGCCGGCGCAATCTATGGAATGCTATCAACTCGCTATCGATGCAATTGATCAAATAATTATCTCCCGATGATATCATCGTATTCGGCGATTTCAATCTACCTCAACTGCACTGAACTCAATCAGATGATGAATTTTCTTATTGCAAACCCTAACTCTAGTAAAGAATACCTCTTCTTAAATAAGCTTACAGACTTTAGCTTATGCCAAGTTAGTGCGGTCTTCAACTACACCCTGAATGACTCGAACTGCAACCAACTTCAGACTGCTATTTCCAAATTTCCAAACCGTTCATAACAGTGAGCTCAAATTTTGACACATGACAGATAATTTTATTATTTACAAACCCTTTAAACGATTTGCGTCTCAGTTGTGTTGAAAAATTTTTATCCGCGATGGAATTCAAACGTGATAATGTGATTGCTTTATATTTGGCTGGAAAACCACAAGTAGCTATCGTTAGAGCCCTCCAGCACCTCAACGTGAATAAATCTTTTGTGTCTCGAATCATAGCTCGTTACCGTGATACTGGCAGCGTTGCAAAACGCCATGGGGGTGGTCATAAAAAAACAGCAACATCGGCAGAAATGTTTCGGAAAGTGAAGGCTCGAATTGAGCGAAATCCGCGTCGAAGTGGAAGAAAAATGGCTCGTGAGCTCAACACATCGTTGGAACGGGGATGCAACACATACTGAAAAATGAGCTTGGGCTCAAGCCATTAAAGTTCCAAAAAGCACAAGATCTTACACCGCAACAAAAAAAAGTTAGAGTTGAAAGAGCCAAGGAATTGCTACGCTTGCACGAAAGTCGTGAGTTGCCGAATTTGGTTTTTCCGATGAGGCGCCATTTGTTATCGAGCAATATGTCAACAAACAAAATGATCGAGTTTATTTGCCAGACAGTTCCTTCGAAAATTTACAACTTCGGACGGCCACCAGAAAGCAGGCAGCACCGATGGTGTTGGTTTGGGCCGTCATAACCGCCGATGGTCGCTCTCCGGCGTGGACCGTGGCGTCAAAATGAATGCGATCGTAAACCGCGAATCTGTCTTAGAGGCAGTAATTTCGGTCGGAGACCTTGGACATTTCAACAAGACTCGGCACCGTCTCACAAAGCGCGCGTCAACCAAGATTGGTTAAAAGACAATGTTCCAGACTTCATTTCTTCGACACAATGGATTACAAATTCTCCGGATGCAAATCCATTGGATTTCTCTGTCTGGGGTATTTTAAAGGCGAAGGTTGGCACTCAAAAATACCAAAGTTTGGACCACCTCAAACAAGCACTTCGCCGGGAATGGGCCAAAATACCGCAGAGCCACTTGCAGAGTGCGATGCTTTCTTCGGCCGTCTCAAGGCCATTATTCCCGCCAAAGGTGGACATATTGAAAACTACTGATACAATTTGAAAATTGATGTATTTTCCAACATTTTTTGCTTTGGCACAATAAAATTTATCAAAAAATAAAAAAATTATAACATTTTAAAAAGTTACAGTTCGAGTAAGTCACCCTGTATATGGGTAGGCAATTAGACCTCATTTTCACCACTGACCCCGTAAACTCCCCTATCTCGCTCTGTCCCCTTTCACTAGCAACCGTTGATAACTTTCACCCACCACTTCTTCTTTCTCTTTGCCACTACTCTTCTATCCGTCATACCCCATCCGCAGCTGCTTCTTCTTACGACTTTCATAAAGCGAATTTTAGCAAAATTAACGCGTATCTTAGTAAGTGTTCTTTTAATTTCGCCAATATGTCCCTAAATAGTGCTCTCTCTCTCTAATTTCTACAAAGAATTATTGAATTCTATTTTTCTCTATGTCCCCTTTTCGCGCAAGAAAACCCTTTCTACGAGCCCCCCGTGGTACAATCGTAGACTTCGCTCTTTACGTAACAAGAGAAACAAATTATGGGCAATTTTAATTCGATGCAATTCTTTTGGCGACTATTCCAACTATCTCAGCTCAAACCTTCAATTCGCCCAGCTTTACGCGATACCTGGATAGTGCGCAATCAAGGTTTATAAATGATCCCAAGTCTTTCTACCAATTCGTTAACTGACGGTTTTCCTCCATCCCTCTCATACGAAAACATATCACCAACAGATCCGCACACCTAGTCAACTCTTTTGCTACTTTTTTTAAGCAATCTTTTGCCGATAATTCCTTCGTACAGGATCACTCTTATTTCAAATATCTACCTAACTTCCCCATTGGTCCCTCTACTTCTCAAAGATTTGATCATACAGTAAAAGAAAATAAATTACAACAACTTAAAGATGAATACTTGCCCGGCCATGGCATTCCATCCATATTTCTTAAAAAGCGTTCCTCCACACTTTCCCATTTCTTTTAAAATCCCTTCCAGTTATTGCTCTCTCAAGGTAGATTTCCACAGATATGGAAGTCTTCTTTCACAACACCAATAGACAAAAAGGGATTAAAGAGCGAAGTCAATAATTACCGCCCCATAGCTAAACTTTCACATATACCCAAACTACTCGAAAGCATTTTGTACGAAGCCTTACGCTTCCAGTGCAAATCTGTTATTTCCCCTAATCAACAGGGCTTTCTGAAAGATAGATCAACTACCACTAACCTCGTCGAATTCGTGTCCTTTGTGCTCTCAGCCTTAGAAAGTGGTAAAGAAGTTGATGTTATAACAACCGATTTCCGTAAGGCTTTTGACAAGATATCTCATAAACTAATCCTGCTCAAATTATCCGTCCTGGGCTTTGAACCTATTTTGCTTAAATGGATATCTTCTTACCTGGACAATCGTTTTTATAGTATTCGTTTCAGGTCTGTCTTATCGGCCCCTTTCTTGGCCACTTCCGGTGTTCCTCAAGGTAGTCACCTAGGTCCACTTCTCTTCATCCTAACCATTAACGATCTTGAAAGGGTCATTCACCACTCAGCACTTTCTCTCTATGCTGACGATACCAAATTTTTTAAGCCCATTTCCTCACAACACGACTCCAGCCTCCTTCAAATAGATCTAAATAGTTTTTCCACCTGGTGCATCAAGAACTGCTTAGAACTCAATGTCACCCAATCTCAATCGATTCTCACGTAAGTGCAACAAGTCTCCTCCCGAAATTTACCTTCTCCACGGACAACCTACAATATGTATATCCTTTGTTGGGTCTATCCGCGACCTTGGCATATTATGCAAGCTTAATTTCCGCTCGCATATTGATGAGATAATTACTAAAACAAACTCATTACTTGGCTTCGTTAAAAGATGGTCCAAAGAATTCTGCAACCCATACATGACCAGATAACTATACATCACTAACGTTCGCCCCTTCTCGAGACAGCCAAGCGTGCTGTCCTTTTCAACGAGTTCATATATCCCGAATTGAGAGGATCCGGCGTCGTTTTCTTCGATCTGCTCTTCGAGGTCTACCTTGGAACGATCCTCTAACCTTACCTATCTCTATCGAGACCGTCTCAAACTCATTAACCTGAATACCCTTGATGAACGAAGGGACGCAGCTGACAACTCCATTTTCTTTTACACTAACCCTCGAAATCTACGTTGTCCCCGTCTATTTTATCTACCAACCCACCGCACCACATGCTGCGTAAGGTGAACTGCAATCTTTCCGTTTTCGGAACAGCACTCTCTCCCCAAAATTCTATCTCCTTCACCATTCCTAGCTAAGCCCTGGTGATAAGTCCTAGATATTGCTAAACCTAGTTTTTAAGCCAAATAAATGCGAGCGTTAGCCCAAACCAAAATCAAATGCACTGACCAACAAATAGTAGAAAGTCTGCTACCAACACTGGTATATTTAGTCTAAATCACAAAGTCACAAAGGCGCTCAGGATGTTCTAGAGATTATCCAGGTAGGGCTACTTCCCATATATGAACATAGGCGCCAACCC
The DNA here is from genome assembly GCA_963966105.1 of Volucella zonaria. Taxonomy (NCBI): domain Eukaryota; kingdom Metazoa; phylum Arthropoda; class Insecta; order Diptera; family Syrphidae; genus Volucella; species Volucella zonaria. The sequence continues at coordinate 233,027,872 of OZ014530.1, read as the reverse complement.
TCATGACAGGCATAAAAGCTGCCACCATCAATATAATTCACTCATCGAAAGCTACTCAGAAACTGTAGTAGACCGCTTCAATACCCTCCAAAACCTAGCCAAGCATAATAACGTTAGAATTCAATTGACTTCAGATCATAGAGGCACTGGAGGTAACATACCAGCTCTACCAAAAGATTGGGTTTGAATCAAAAGCCTTTATTCATTATGACGAATGGTACCACCAATTTTGAACCACTCTTTCAAGCATTTGGGCCTCTCTCTCACCAATAATGCGGTTTCCATTCTTGGAAGTATTCATATTCAACATATCGGTATTCAAATTTCATCGTTTCATCGAGTCCCCAGTAAATCAATGATCAACATGATCTGCAGGTCCATCCTACTGGAATCATATATAGTATGGTCCGGATCAATAAATAATCACACGAGCTTCGGCGATAGTAATCATGTGAAGTCCACACCATTGAGTTTCATGAGTCTCTTCTGGATTTGCCGAACTCCAGAAACAAGAATTTTACTTGTTCACAAACCCATCGGGTCAAGAGTTAGTCTCTTCACTAAATATAATTTTTCGACAATAATAAAGGTCGACTTCAAGCTACTTAAGATCCGCGAAATTCCGTCGCAAGTCACGGTCTCATGGCTTTACATAGTTCTTACGCAAGCTGTATCTTATACCGGTCTAGGTTGAGATCTTTTCTCAATATTTGAACGGACAAATTTGATTCCCATATCACCATTGGAAATCCTTCGCCACAGTTTCTCTCACAGCGGCTACAATTTCTTCTGAACGCACAATGAATAGTGTAGGGTGAGGGTAGGTAAGAGTGGATGTTGGAAACACCAACCCACTTAGGCATTGTGATGCCACGTGGATCTATGATCCTCTTACTAACGGTAGCAGACTGTTTACGTCTATATTTTTTTAGATCGCTTAAGTCATTGTAGAAGAAGGCTCCTAAGTTAAGTTTTGTTCTCTGGGAGAGAGCTGGACATGTACAGAGAAGGTGGAGGATTGCTTGCCGATGAGGCAGTGTCCAGTGATGACACCTATGATAGCGTTGAGATGCTTCCTATTTAGAAGGATCAAAATCTTAGAGCAATTCGGATCTAGATTTGGGCAGATCTGTTTAGTCGCTAGACAAGCTCTGCTTTTTTATTGGCATCCAGCATTAATATTAATTTGCACGTAGCGATTGGTATACATATGCTATCGTTTTCCGGTGGAATAGGTAGAGTGGTTCCAATTTTACCGAGTTCATCCACAATATAGTTCCCTGGAATGTCTCTGTGGCTCGGCACCCAGCAGTTTTTAGAATTTAATTAGACCGAGTTAAGGGACTTGATAGAGGCCTGACTATCCGAAAAGATGCAGATATTACGTCAGCCAGGACAGTGCTTCTTTAATCGCCAAAATTTCCGCCTGGAACACGCTACGGTGATTTGGAAGACGGAAAGAGAGGCTTAGATTTAGCTTATCTGAGAAAACACCGCCACCAGCCCCGCTATCGGTTTTATATCCATCTGTGTAGAAATGGATTGACTTGTCCTCTCTGAAAGTATCTTCCTCCCAAAAGGATCTAGAGGGGAACCTTACATAGACGTCTTTGTCAAACCAAAGTTCAGGTATGGTGTAATCGATATTCTCTGTGAGAATTCCTAATGTATTAAGGATAACATTCTTGGCCAAATGAATTATTCGGACGAATAACTGCGATCGCACCTACTTGGCTACTGAAATACATGCAATAAAATTGTCAAATCTGTCCGTGGCAGAAGCTTTCAAAGAAGACTCTTTAGAGCTCAATTAGAAGAAAACGAATCCAATCATGGGGATTTGCTGTATTAAAGTTCGATGGTTAAGTCGGCATCTATTTTTACAAAGATTTCAAAACTTATTTGACGAAATAAAAGAGTTTCTACTACCCAGAAATCTTCTTATCTTCTCAGTTAATGAAAGATGATCCAAGAAATTTTAAGAATTTGTCCAAAGAACTGTTGAAAAAACCTGCAATAAAATATAGAAAATGTAGTAGAATAACAAAGTGGTAACACTGCTAAAGATATATTGTAATTATAAGTGTAAGAGAGTCTGCCGGTAGGTAGAGTTTAGTGCTAAGCAAACCATTGTGAGGTACGGACAATAGAAAATAAAGCTAAATACGAAAAGTAAATAAACTTTTTTTTATTATCAGTGCGCGCATAAAGAAATAATAATGAAATAAGAACGCTATTGGCTGATTTTCAGGGACGTTTTCAAGAATTTTACTAGCTCGAACTTATCGCTACGTTCATGGCCTATCCATTTGGAAGTGTTGATGTCGAAGAAGTTGCGAGGAAAATTACAAATTTGTTTGCATTAGATTTAAGTGAAATTAAGAGCGAAATTCTGCTCCTTCAAAGTGATGTGCTCTGCATGGCTCGAAGTTCGGGTCCCGAGGAAAGCTTCTGGAAGTTTATGAGCGAAGAAAAGTATGCGAACTTAAAAAAAGTTACTTATAATTTAACGTTATGCTTCAGTTAAACCTATTTATGCGAATCAGCATTTTCAACAATGAAGGCTATAAAAACAAAACATCCTAACTGCATATCTGATGAAAACTTGGAATCCTGCCTGAGATTAACAATAAGACGGCTTTTACACAGCGCATGTTTAGAGAGATTCAAATAAGAACAAAAGAGAGGGATAAGAGGGAAAATGAAACAAAAAAAAAATTCCCGATACACGGCGGGCAAGATTTGCTTTGCATGTTTTTGACATTTCCTTTTCTCCTTCTTCTTTCTTTTTGGCTGTTGTTACGAGCACAACATTTCAGTATAGCGGATGAATTTAAATGGACTAAAGAATTAACAAACGAGCTCATTTTCAATTATGAAATGTACCTGAGCGAACTGTAGTCGGTATCTATGCAATGAATAATCATTTCCGCAGAATCCATTAAATTGTTTAATTCTGCAAATGCCAATTTTGCTTTTATAATTTATTTTGCTTTCAACATTCAACATTGAGCACCAAAGATGAAATGAAAGAGAGCTGTCAAATAACATGAAAAATTAAAGAATGAGAAAAAGGCTTCGTCTAAAAATGCGCGCATCACAGAATGACAGTTCAAAAGAAAATTACCAAAACATGCGCATCAAATTCATGCGCTGTGTAAAAGCCGTCTAAGCAATTACACGCCTCAGTTTGCAAACATAGTGGACGATATGCAGTGCCATGCTTCAACTTCTAAGAACTGCTGAATTTCTTCATTTTTTCTGGTGTATGTAGCAGAAATGATTTTTTTTTTTAAACATATAATTGTCAAATAAACTTTTTTTTTGTAAATTTTTTGAAATCCGATATAAAAAAGAATAAAGAAAAAAAATAAATAAAAAGGAAAAAGAATTTGAATAAAATATTAAGACCAATATTACAAAAGGGACCCCGACGTTTTGCAAAAGGTTAGTAGTAGTCCGCCACATGAAAAAGTCTGCCCACCCATGCTCTACCTGATATCGTGCTTTCTGTTTACGAATTACAGGTTGTTCATACTGCTACTAGCATGGGATTTATTATCGACTCAAACTTATCAGGATACGACCATATAAACTAGAAGAAGGATTTATGGATGCCTAAGGAAACTGTGGCTAAGTGCAGGTTTTACTCCTATCCTTAATTACGAGGGTTGTCTGAAAAGTTTCCGACCGAACAATGATACAAGACATTTTTTCCGAATTTTTTTTTTTTATTTTTCTATATAGTCTTGTAACTTGTAACTCTACACACTTGCCCCAGCAATGCTCCCATCTCTCTAACCCGTCCAAATAGTACTTGGCGTTTTTCTCTGCAAAATAATTGTTCACGAAGGTGATTGCCTCCTCATTTGACGAAAATCTCTGTCCTCCGAGCGTAGTTTTTAGATGAGGGAACAAAAAGAAGTCGCTTGGGGCTAGATCTAATGAATAAGGCTAACGGTCAAGCAGTTCAAACCGTAATTCATGGATTTTCGCTGAGGTGTGAGACGGCGCGTTGTCTTGATGAAACAGGATTTTCTTTTTCTGCAAATGTGGCCGTTTTTCCGCAATTTCTGCCTTCAGTTTGGCAAATATTGATGCATAGTATGCTCCTGTAATGGTTTTTCCTTTTTGAAGATAATCGATTAAGATAACTCCTTTACTATCCCAAAAAAAAGTCGACATCACTTTCCCAGCCAAAAAAAACAGTTTTTGCTTTTTTTGGAGCCGGCTCGCCCTTTACAGTCCACTGTTTTGACTGAATTTTTGTTTCGGGCGTATAATGGTGTATCCAAGTTTCATCTACAGTAATTAATCGGTGCCAAAACTCGGATTTATTGCGCCTAAATTGCATTTTCAACAGAGCGTTGGAAATGTTCATTCGGACACGTTTTTGGTCTAACGTAAGCAAACGTGGCACCCAACGCGCGGACAGCTTTCTCATGCCTAAATCTTGATTTAATATGTAACAAACAGGTTCTTTGAACATTTTCATAACCTCTACTATCTCTCTCACTTTAATTCGGCGATCGTCTAACACCATTTGGTGAACTTTAGCAATGTTATCGTCAGTGGTTGCAGTTTTTGGACGTACCGAAGGTTCAACATCTCCCAAGCTCTTACGGCCACGTTTAAAATCAACTGCCCAAAAAATCACTGTGGTAAATGATGGTGCAGAGTCCCCAACACAAAATCCAACTCATTTTTGATTTGCGTAGGCGTATTGCCTTTCAAAAACAAGAATTTAATAATACTCGTACCAGTAGCTCGATACTCAATTTTTTTCCATTTTTACAAAAAACACTCACATCGACTCACTCAAACGACTGTCAACTAAAAACTGCGCTAAGTAATTGTCAAAAGATACACAACTAGCATTCATTTTCAGACCACCCTCATACATATACTCAGGTTGTATATTGTAATGTTGATTCCTTATCCCAGCGCAAGTTTCTTCATTTCTCAAACCTGTCCTAATGCCTCCCTTCTAATTTCTCTCCTACCTTCAAATCAATTGAATTGAATTGAATTGAATTAAATTGACTCCGTTACCGAAAACTCCATAATTTGAAGAGCTGAGAAAAATATTAAAACATGCCATTCTGTATAAAAGGGCCATCGAAAAAGATTTGAATGTTATGAATAGAATAATCCTACCGACCGATGCGACACAATAAGTTGTGTGAAACTATTGTACGAGGGCGGGTCAATAAGTCAGGACTTTTGGATTAAAACAGATTTTTTGATAAAAAAATAATTTTATTTTTCAACGTAGTCTTCCTTGAGCTCTATACACTTTGTCCAACGCTTCTCCAATTTTTTTATCCCTTCCAAAAAAAATGATTTGTCGAGGTCCTCAAAATGACGAGATGACTTCATCATTGGAGTCAAATCTTTTTCCACCAAGCCATTTCTTCAGGTTTGGGAACAAGAAGTAGTCGCTCGGAGCCAAATCTGGAGAATAGGGTGGATGAGGGAGCAATTCATAGCCCAATTCATGGATTTTTGCCATGGCAACTGCACATGTGTGCACCCTTGCATTGTCTTGGTGGAAAAGAACTTTTTTCTTGGCCAAATGAGGTCGTTTTTTTTTTCAAATCGTCATTGAATCGGTCCAATAAGTTGGCATAATATTCCCCATTGATTGTTCTTCTTTTAAAGGTAGTCAATGTGGATTATCCCGCGTGCATCCCAAAAAACAGTCGCCATAACTTTATTGGCTGACAAACCCACCTTGGCCTTCTTTGGCGCCGATTCACCCTTAGAAACCCACTGTTTTGACTGTTGTTTGTTCTCTGGTGTGTTGTGATGGATCCATGTTTCGTCCACGGTTACAAAACGGCGCAAAAACTCCTCCATATTGCGATTAAACAACGCCAAACCTTCCTGTGAAGTTGTTACACGATTGCGTTTGTGGTCGACTGTGAGCAAACGCGGCACCCATCTTGCGGAAAGCTTTCTCATGCCCAAGTGATCATTCAAAATTGAAACCACTGAGCCATGCGAGATCCCTACGGCTTCCACAATCTCTCGCACTTTCAATTTTCGGTCGGCCAACACCATATCGTGAATTTTTTCGATTGTTTCGGGTGTAGAGACCTCAACTGGGCGTCCAGGACGTTCGGCATCTTCAGTGCTTGTACAGCCACAACGAAATTCAGTAAACCACTTTTTTACCATTGAAATCGATGGTGCAGAGTCCCCATAGTATTTATCAAGCTTAGCCTTGGCCTCGGTAATGGTTTTTTTTCGCAAGAAATAATGCTTAATAAGCACACGAAATTCACTTTTTTCCATTTTCTCCTCAAATTAGTGAGTAGTCTGATAAAAATAGCTGTCAAACACAAACTAACTGACGCAGCAAGTTTAAATTTTGACAGGAGTCAACTGACATATGCCTGTTGACAGGAGCAGTGTTGCTGTTTCAGTAAAGAGGTCACAAATTCAAAAACTTATTGACTTATTGACCCGCCCTCGTACATAAAACAAAAATTGAACAGATGACATCATCATCATGTGGTATTTGTAGTTCTTGTTCAAATTATCACAGCCTATTTGGATTTACTATGATAAAATTTTAGTCATCATGGCTGAGCTCCAACTTGAGGAAATCACAATATGCCTAACCTAGCCGCAGTGATAAGGGTGCATCGTCCCACCAAACCGTTTAATCTAATCTAATTTAGAGTGTTGTATAGAGAACAAAAGAAAAGCACATGTTGCTTCAGAAACACATGAGGCCAAGATGATGTTTTCTGGCTATTATGCCCGGACAAAGATACTACTGTCGACTATCGTGAAAACTCCAGCAATAGAATTTCAGATTAATCGGTATAACCTTGAATTTAATACGATCAAAAATTAAGGCTAAAAATACTACAGTGCAGTGGTCCAAAAATAGTAAAAGTTTTTGGTTGTACGTTAAAAACATTAGAAACCCGCCTCAGTTTTCATCCTAAAGCTAATTTATAGTGACCTTCCAACTGGCAGCTCTTTGGACAATGTCAGTGTAAGTTTTCTCATCATTCTGACCTTTCCAAGGTCATAGAGATTCTAATAAACCGTCAGCTCTCATGATTTACGAGACCACGAGACCACGAGACACGAAAATTTCTCAATGGCCAATAGTATGGTTTTTGTAGTAACAGGTGGTTTGATGACATATCTCATTAAAAAGGGGAACCAAAATCTACACAAACCTGGCGAAAGCATGAGAAGGCAATTGCACTTGATATTTTAAAAGCATTTGACAGAGTCAGGCTTTCTTGTCGAGAATGCTTGCATTTAACGAATCTCTTTAATGGAATAGCAATTACTTTTCGGAATGTTCAAATCAGATCGTTTTATACGGTTCTCAGCATGATATTGTACATATACACAAAATAAATACTGGCGTATCTCAGGATTCCGTTCTGTCTCCGACATTTTTTAGATTTTCATTAATGGTCTCTTGTCTGCTATTTATAATCCGGCATATTTTGTTTGTGTTCAAGACAGTACCCTCTGCCCTTCATATCTGTCCACGAGCTTTTCAGCTGCAGAACGGGGAGGGCAACATGTGTTAACCACATTAAATTAAATTAAATTCCGATATTAACAGCATTACTTATTGGGGAATTGCCAACAGTGTGGAATTAAATGCAGTCTATTTTCGTTAAAGTAAAATTTCAGCACCCAGCTATTATTCATGAATGTTTCTTGCATCTACGCGACCGAAAAACTTATCAGTATGTGCGTCAATAACTACCTAAGTTTGTATCATCATATGTTCGGTCCCGCTTAAAATGCCCTTAAAATGAGCCCACGCGAATACCAGACGTTGATAGTCATACCGCCAACACCCTGGACTTGTTTTTAACTTCTCACCCTGATAAGTACACCTTTGATGTGCTCTCCCCTCTAGTCTCGTCGGACCATTGTGTCATATCAGATAATTTCTCGTACACCGACCACAAAGTTAGAGAAAAGATTCCTAAAAGAACTGTATGGCAATACGAAAGCGGTCTTAACAGCTTCTTTAGGAATTTCAACTGGTCGTTATGTTTCCTCGATACCGATGTGGATGCCGCTGTTGATATGATCACTGACACTATTCTCCTTGGAATGAGATCCTTTATCCCTCATCGGATTAATAGCATCATACCAAAAGAAAAAGCATGGTACGACTCAAGGTGTAAAGAGGCTGCCAAGGATAGAGAAATTTTTCGGTCCTACCATATAAGACCAACCTGACTGAGGAAAACCGAAAAAAATTTAAACGAGCCAGGAATGATTGCAACGTCGTTCTTAAGGGTGCAAAATTCCAATACGACCAAAAACTGAGGCACGAAATACTACAATGTCGCAAAGGTAGCAAACATTTTTGGTCGTCTGTCAAAAATATTAGAAATTCTGCCTCATCCTCCATCCCAATGCTCATTTACAATGACATTCCAGCTGTCAGCTCTTTGGACAAGGCCAATCTGCTTGCTGCACACTTTGCGGCCAGCTCAACACTCCCAGATTGTGCTTTGTCTCTGCCTACACTTGAGTGCGTCGAATTTTCAATGGGACGAATCCACTTTCGCACTCGAGTAGTAGCAAGAGTTCTTAAAGATCTTAACATTCACAAATCCGCTGGTCCAGATGTTATACGAGGGTTGTCTGAAAAGTTTCCGCAACGTAAAGATAGCGTCACTCGTCAATAAAAGCTAGTGAATGCTAGTTGTGCATCTTTTGACAGTTGCTTACTGAAGTTTCAGTCATTTTCGACGCGCAGTTTTTAGTTGACAGTCATTTGAGTGAGTCGATGTGAGTGTTTTTTGTAAAAACGAAAAAAAATTTAGTATCGAGCTATTATTAAATTCTTGTTTTTGAAAGGCAATACGCCTACGCAAATCAAAAATGAGTTGGACTCTGTGTATGGGGACTCTGCACCATCATTTACCACAGTGAAATTTTGGGCAGCTGAATTTAAAAGCGGCCGTAAGAGCTTGGGAGATGATGAACGTTCGGGACGTCAAAAAACTGCAACCACTGACGATAACATTGCTAAAGTTCACCAAATGGTGTTAGACGACCGCCGAATTAAAGTGAGAAAGATAGTAGTGGTTATGAAAATGTCCAAAGAACGTGCTTGTTATATATTAAATCAAGATTTAGGCATGAGAAAGCTGTCCGCGCGTTGGGTGCCGCGTTTGCTTACGTTAGACCAAAAACGTGTCCGAATGAACATTTCCAACGCTCTGTTGAAAATGCAGTTTAGGCGCAATAAATCCGAGTTTTGGCCCGATTAATTACTGTAGATGAAACTTGGATACACCATTATACGCCCGAAACAAAAATTCAGTCAAAACAGTGGACTGCAAAGGGCGAGCCGGCTCCAAAAAAAGCAAAAACTGTTTTTTTTTTGGCTGGGAGAGTGATGGCGACTTTTTTTTGGGATAGTAAAGGAGTTATCTTAATCGATTACCTTCAAAAAGGAAAAACCATTACAGGAGCATATTACGCATCTTTACTTTCCAAGCTGAAGTCAGAAATTCCGGAAAAACGGCTACTTTTGTAGAAAAAGAAAATCCTGTTTCACCAAGACAACGCGCAGTCTCACACCTCAGCGAAAATCCATGAATTACGGTTTGAACATCTGGACCATCCGCCTTATTCATTAGATCTAGTCCCAAGCGACTTCTTTTTGTTCCCTCATCTAAAAACTACGCTCGGAGGACAGAGATTTTCGTCAAATGAGGAGGCAATCACCTTCGTGAACAATTATTTTGCAGAGAAAAACGCCAAGTACTATTTGGACGGGTTAGAGAGATGGGAGCGTCGCTGGGAGAAGTGTGTAGAATTACAAGGAGACTATGTAGAAAAATAAAAAAATAATTTTGAGAAAAAATGTCTTGTATCACTGTTCGGTCGTACAATGTTAACATCTGGTCAGGTGCTCCTAAGACCTCTTTGCACTTGCTAGATAGGATCCCAAACCGTGCGATAAAACTCATAGGTGATGGCAATCTTACACAGTCATTCGACACCCTCCAACACAGACGTAATGTCTCCTGTCTCACCTTGTTGTATCGCTATTTTCACCACCAGTGCCCCACAGAAATTGCCAGTAGCATTCCACTCCTTCTAACTTTTAACCGTAAGACCCGTCTCGCTATGAATGCTCACCAGTACACCCTCAAGCCTACCTTGGGATGTACTCTGAAATATTGTGATTCTTTCCTAAACCGTACAACTCGCTTATGGAATGCCCTGCCGAGCTTTTTATTTCCTAGTCACTATAACTTGCAAACATTTAAAACCAACGCACATCGGTATCTCTCTTTTTTCCCTCCCTAACTTCCCCTCGCCGTAATTATGTGCAAATATCTTAAGGCTTGGTTGCGAATAACACTTACGGTCTGTTTCTACCTGTGACTGTTGTGGCCAGCAACATTGACTCTCCATCGATCTCAACAACTTAACATTTCAGGCTGCAGCCTGGTGAGAATTTTGCACAAAGATCTCGGATTATTTCCTTACAAATTGAAGGAAAACGACCTTCGTTGTCGCTTCTCAAGCCTTATAGCAAGTGGAATTAGACATCGAATTTGGCTGAAAAAGTCTTTTTTTTTTTTACGAGGCGCATTTTCATCTCGGCGGCTATGTTAACAAACAAAGCCGTACGTGATTGACGAGAAGCCAATGCATCCGCAGAGAGTGACAGTTTAGTGCGGATTTTGGAGTGGTGGCATCATTTGGCCATTTTATTTCGAAAATGCTGCTGGAAATGCTATTTCGGCCTACGGTGAGAACTAAAGAGCAATGATTACCGAATTGTTGTGGGCTGCTATTGAATACATAGACTTGGACGATCTTTGGTTTGAGTACGATGGCGCACCATGCCACACAGTCCATCAAACAATCGATCTTTTGTGCCTGGTAATAGTGTTTTCAGCCGCCTTGGCGATGTCAATTGGCCATCTCGGAGTTACGATTTAGCCCCGTTAGACTTTTTTGTGTGAAGTGCCCTTAAACAATCCAGAAATGATTCAAGCCCTTAAAGCGAATTTCGTTAGATACAGAAACAATCAACAAGTTCTTGGAAAATTGGGTGGACAGGATGCGCTACTGGGAAGCCAGCCGAGGTAGCTACATGAATGAAATCGTATCCCATAACTGATGGGAATGCTTGTTCTTTCTAATAAAGCCATAACATACCGAAAATAATAGATTTTTGTTCATTTTATTTTATTTTTAAAAAGCAACCTGTATTTGGACCACCCTGTAGTCTCTCCGGGTTGGATTTAAAAGCACACAGGGTTGAAGCTTTGGTGTTCAAATGCTCAAAACGTCGATGAATTCTACGTCTCTTGTTTCGCTGCATGTGCCTGCCAGCATTATTTATCAAACCAGAGGTTTTGTCATGTTGGTCGGAGGAAACTAAAAAATGCTAAAAGTGTCTCTACTGGCCGTTCGCGCTTGATGGTGGTAGCACAGTACTTCCGAAAGGTTTTTGGGGGCCTCGATCAGCAGCCTCTTGCAATTGTAGCCGTTCGACGTCAAATCCAGCGCGTCTTCGGTTTTCTAGCGCCTTAGATAATTTCCATTCGCACCTTGACTACAACAAGGCAGGAGTTTACTCGTATATCGATGTTTTTTTCTCAAAACATTCAGACACCCAGAGTGATGATATTCTCCCGTGTCGCGAAGTCGGTTGATTGAGTGCGTTTTCGAAGTTGATTTATTGTAAAGTACGAGTATTTTTTTCGACTGTCTTGCCGAAGATGTTCTTCTTTCCGCTTGGCGTTAAATTCACCCACGATGCTCAAACGTCTGGTCGAGGAGCTCGTATAAGAAATCATTTGCAAAATCGCCGTTTTGCTCTGTTGGTTTGTGAACAGATATCAGGCTTATGTTGGCGAACTAAGCCGTGATAGGGATTATAATCAGGCGTTTGGTTTGATATTTGAAGTTGAAGACTTCCTGCCTTACGCTTCCTCTAATGGCAAATCCGTATCCAAATAGATGCTATTCCTGCTCTTTTTCGTAGATCTCCGCTAATCCTTAGGTATTACATGTGCAAAGCCGAAAGTCGCTGTCCAGTTTTCGTTTACTGGTGTCGTCAACGAAAATACCATCCACATATGGGTCTTGCCTGACAACATATAATGTATTGTGTCGTGGTCGGGCAGTTAACCCGACGAAACAACCCCCACCAGAATTGCCAGATTAGATTAGATTAGATTATTTTATTTAATGGAAAGTGTATTAATAAATTAAAACAAATTGTGAAATAAGACTGATTTACAAGTAAGCATCAATTGAATAAAGAAGCTCTTTGATGGTATGTCTTCTTTTTCTATTTCGCATTACCTAAATTATTTTGAATATTTTTTTTTAAAAAAAAAGTTTAATAGCATATTTTTAAACTTATAAATTGTGCTACGAATTTTATGGCGTGAACAAGAAAAGACGTTGGCTGTTTAAATAATTAAAGTGGAGAATGTTAACATTTTTTGCGCGAATCGATTGCGAGAAGCTAAGTTTTTGGTAGAGGTATAGTAATTTGTCTGCTATGTTTTAATATTATTGAAGAGAATAATACAGTTTCTTATACGAGTATTAATGTGTTGCGTAAGTGAAAATTCAGTTATAGTACTGGAATCTGGAGTCTGTATACACAGCGCACCGCTGAACTAAAAGCTAATTCCAGTTTTTTGAAAGATGAAGCATCCGTAGATGAAGGTGCTTAGTAGGCCAAGCACTATCGAGCTTATAGTTTATAATGGGGAGAAATAGAGCTCTTATTAAGAAGCTGTAGAAGCTGGAACAAATGCAGAGGTTATATATGTACAATTCCGTTTCACTACGTAGTTTATATGCATTTTACAAGAAAGGATGTTGTTTTATCCCTTCTACATATGGAATCGAATTGTCCATGAAACTTTGTGGCGGTAGGGAATTCATTTCAATACATCTATTCGAAATGGATATTCCTGTGGGCTTTGTCGGGTTACGGTGTAGTTTATTTCTATGTGCCCAAGTGGAAATACGTTCTAGATCCTCATTATGTCATGCAATACAGGCTTCTGAGAGTCAAACTGGTCTGGAAAAATGAATTTGTTAGTCATCCTCATACAAGTGTATAAATGCCTAACGAAAAGAAAGAACAGTAGCGGACCCAAAATTGACCCTTATGGCACTCTGGAATGAACTGCCATGAACTCAGATGTTTGGAAATTAGCGTGTACTTGCTGAAATCTGTTAGTTAAATAGCTCATTAGTAAATTTAATGATTTAGGGCTGAAATGATACTCTGTCAAAGGCCTTAGAAAAATCTAGCAAGCACAAGATGGTGGTATTATTTTTATCGTTTTCCTGCCTAATATCATCTAATATTTTCATAACAGCGGTTGTACAATTACGGCTTCCTCTGAAACTAGATTAGCATATTATTCATATGAACAAAATTATTTATTAGATTTCTCACAAAAATTTCTAGGGTTTTTAATAGACAATGCTTTCATCTCCCAGAGGATAGTACCAGAAGCCCAATACGGATTTTTAGGTACTGCTCGTGGTTCCTTTCAAACTCATCCACCATCATCTCTATCACGACAACCAGGTTAGATGCCGAAAAATTTGTATACATACGATTTGAGCACTGACTATGTCCATCTTGGAAGTTTCTCCGATAATAATATGCGTATACACTGCAGTTAAGCCAGTGAATGAAAACCAAATAAGGAAATGGTACAAGTATTTTGCTTCAACCAAATCGGAATAATGTATCTGAAAAGCAATGTCTTGCACTCGAAACTTTTTCAAAAACAAAGATCACTTTCGAAATAACAAGGCATTAGGACTAAATACAATTCCTCCGGAGATTCCTTCTAAAATCGGGTCAGGTAACAACTACAGATGTGCTGCATCCACTAGCAGAAGTGGCCTGAACCTCCTCAACCAAAAAACATTATCGAACAAAAAAGGCTACATCTTGCAATTAGGCTTCCTATCTCGATGCTCCTGGTTTAAGCACGGTAGCACAGAACAGATCAATACTAAGCAGTAGGGGAAGGTTGTGTACCTCGGACCGATTTTCAGAAAATTGATGTTTACTGCTCACCATATTATCTCAACCTAGAGATTAACTCTGAAAACTGTAGCCGATTTACTATTCTTTTTAGAATCTTTATTAAATCCTTCAAAAGGATCGTTAATTTTTCTCAGGACCTAAATAAGTGCACATAGTTTTCAAAGTGTACCTTGGACCATACATATTAAATAGCAAGTTTCATCGATAGCAATAAGTTTAGGTTAAATCTTATTAGTTGAAAAATAAAAGTATTCTAAAACTGACAATTCATTATGAAAACGAAAGAAATTTGACGTTGAATTCTTACAAAAAGTTGGAAAACAGTTTTTCGAGACGTTACAATATTTTATACTCTTAAGTTTTGTTTGCTTTTACAAGGTTCAAAAGTTTGTCAATGCCTACACTTTCATTTGCGCTGAAGTCTTCATTATTATCTGTTTCTGGAAAAGGTGTTTTGAATTTAACGTGCCTGTGCTTTGGCATTTGAGGAACCATTGGAAGTATGATATTTTCAGCATCATCGGAAGATTCATCCAAAACTCAGTTTTTTAGAACTTTTCGTTTTTTTGGAATATACTTTTTGACAGTTGCGGATGTGATGGCATCTTTTTCAGGAGTGGCTGTGAGTATCCTTGTCTTTCCTTTCTTCTTTCCACGACGAATATTCTGCTGACGTGGCGCTGTTTTTGGAAAGGGCTTTATCGCTTCTGGTGTTATAAACATGGAACTTGAAGGAGGGACCCCGCTGTTGAATGGTCCTGGTAAACTGCTTGCTTCCATGTTGTCCGGTTCAGCAAGTTTAGTGACTACATTATTTGATTCATCAGAAAATGTTCGATCTGTAACAAAGCTGTTCAAAAATTCCTCGTCAATAAAGATGTTTTCATTAAGTGGGTGAATACCAGTAACTTGGAATCCCTTAATAATATTCTGCTGACAAAATGCTTGAGGATATGCCTTGCCAACAATTTGAGCAATGTTATTTATAGTCATTGGTTTTCCTCGGTTCGCTAGCATCCATTCATTTGCAGCTTTGTTGAAATATGTCTTATATGGTCAAAAAACAGCTGCGTTTAGTGCGAGGTGTGAGGCGGTAGGGTTAACAGCAGAATTCCAGCTTCTCTTGCAAGGTTAATGGCAGAAAGAGATATATGTGAATCATGATTGTCCATAATTAACAATACCTTTTTCTCCTGAGAAGTTTGATATGTTGAATAAAGTGTTTCAAAAATTGCACAAAAAACTTCTCATTTGACCAGCCTGAGGGATTAGCGCCCGCAATACATCATGGTGGAGCGTCAATTAACATATGTTTCTTGAAATGCACTCTTGGAAAAATGAACATTGGCGGCACATGATTTTCTATAGCATTGATAGACGCAATCATGGTGACATTGATGACACATTCGCCTGAGGTCATACTCTCAATTTGCTTCTTCCTTTTGGGTGCCAAGACTTGGTGGAATATGAACAGTCGAATTCCCAGTTTCATCAAGATTGTATACATTATCAGGTACGAATTTAAAGCGGATTAGACAATCCGTTAAGTTGTCAAAAAAGCGGTGATGTTTGCCCCATTAAAGCTGGTTGATCTTGAGAGCCTAGTTGCTTCAGGCTTCCTTAGCGACAAAACTCGGTGGCATTTTAAAAAGCCGCGCATCGAGTCAACTTCAGCAGTTTCTTCTCCTGTATATGAATCTCATTAGCTGCTGCAAAACGAAATACCAGTTTTCTTGTTGCAGTTTTTGAGAGGCCATAGTGTAATTTAGCTGCTGTGGTTAAATAATCAACTAAAGCAAGTTTCTCTTCGCTAGTAAAAATTTGTCTCACTGCAATTTTTGAGCGGTATTCAAAATTATCATTTCCAGGGTTTCTATGGTATTTGAGATGACGGAGCAATGCTGTCTTTGAAATGTTATGTGTTTTGGAAGCACGATACACAGTATGCCTATTATTAACTACATCCAATACAGCCTCTTCCAGTGAAGTTTTATCGACTGTAAGTCTTACTGCGAGGCATAGTAAGACTGGAATTAAAGGCAGACAAATTCAAATGATTATAAAGCTAAAGTAAGAATCAAGGAAAGTGTTGGACCAAGGTACAACATGCGCACTTTATTTACTTTGACAATAGTAACTATTTTCCATTTTAATAACTCCAATTTACCTGACTAAAATTGAAAAGTTAAATGACTTATTTATCTATAAAAATTATCCGGAGACTCTTTCCGCTTGGAATTTTTTCACAGTACATAAAATTATACTTTTGGGTTCTAAAAATATTCAGAGCAAATTATTTACGAGATCGATGTGTCGAACTTTCAGTTGTAGAGTGAGTAAACTTGTTGCGACATGGTACGTAAATTGTAGCCTGACTTTTCTCGGAAGAATATTATTATTATTATTATCAAGGGAACGATACAAATTAATTTGTAGGGTCCGTGATTTAACGCCGGGGTACTATGCCCATGTGGCGCGTTTTGTCAACAGCACACGGAGTACTGAGTTCCCATGTAGTCATCCACCTACGTACTTACCGCGCCCAACTCTGCTTGATTTCGGTGATCTAGCCGGAACCGATGCAAATCAATTCAATTTAAATGCATTTTTATTTATATACTTAATCTACTCTTACATGCTAAACAAAAAAACGCTTAAAAATTAGCTTAAATAACTTAAAAATAATCTTATACTACTTACTGGCCCCATGCGGGTACTCTAAATTAATCCTAACACTTAAACTATGTCTTTCGACGTTTTGACAGGTTTTGTTCTTATTCTTATATTTATTACAATACAGCTTAAACTAAGAAAACATTTTTAAAAAGCTAAAACTTAGTATATGGACTCTTTTGAGTTTAATACTTAAAACTAAAAACTTACAGACTACCTACAAAATAAATCTTAATCTACAATACTTAACCTACTTACATATAATACATTCATACACATACATATATACAATACACAATACATATACACTTCATATATACATATATGTATATATATATATTTTTATCATTTTTTATTTTTGTTAATTTTTTTTTTTTGTTTTTATATATTTTTTTTTCTTAAAATCTAACTTAAACCTACCTAAAACTATATAAGCCGGCCATGGCTAAAAAACAAAAACAATCATTCTGGCCCACTCTGCTTCACATGAAGCTAACTATCACTGGAGGAGTTCGACGACGAAGCATCCTCGCCCTCATTAAGCCACCAAAATTGCTGGTGCTGCTGTGCAACATCCATAGTTGAGTAACCCGTGCGCAGCTGTTCGAGCGACGTGGAAGATTAGCAGGACCGCCAATCTGTCCTGGATCAGACCTTTACTATCTAGATAAAGGAACGCTTCCGGAGGAATAAAGCCGTCAACGCGAACTCTCTCGTGATACATATAATTGGGGTAGTAAGCCCCAGAAATCAGGTTGTTCGATGAGGTCATTGCTCTTGCAACGTGCCTTCGAGTCAACTTAGTGGCGAAATTGTCTACTCTTATTAGGTTCGCCCTATTGTACAAGACCTCATTAGGATAGGATAGAATTTTATGTACTCAGACTCTGGTGTTCTGTATCAGCGAAGACAAGTTCTAAGACAAGCCCTCTCAAACACCTGAATCTTTTCCAATAAACTTGCTCTCACATTGAACCACACGTGACATCCAAATACAAGCATGGGCCTGATAAGGGCCATGTAACAGATTACCATCACCCTCGCATCGAGTTGGCTGTTATAAAACAGTATCTTTGTAAGGGCAAAAGCATCTTTGGCTCTGGCCAAAGCAACATCTATATGTTTGTTAAAATACAGATATGGGTCTAGCCAGATCCCAAGGTATCTGACTACATTTCGACAAGCAAGTGGCTGCCCGTACTGTCCCACGATCGAAAACTTCCGCCAATTCTTTCTGGTATCCCTACAGGCCCCAGACAAAGGCGTCCTAAGCAAAACGGTTTTCGACTTCTGAAAGTTGATTTTCAACTTCCAGTCATTGCAATATGTTAATGACCTCAATCTTTGGGCCTGATCTGTACGCGATTAAGTCGTCTGCGTACGCTATGGCATGGTGAAGTGAACCTATCAGATCACTTGTGTAAATGTTGAATAGGATCGACGAATTTACCGCACCTTGTTGCAGACCGTTTTTAATGTTAAATGTTCCAGCAAAAGTCACATCGCCATTCTTCACGAAGAACTGTCTACTGGAGAGCATATCAAAAAGAATATACAGCAGTGGTTTACTAATGCCCAACCTGTCCAGCTTGTAAAAGAGTCCTTCTAACCATACGGTATCGAAGGCCTTCTCCAAGTCAATCAGGCAAGCACCAGTGCACTGGTTCTTGCCTTTGTTCCATTGGATATCAGAAACCAGTTTACAGGCAGCATGAATGATATCATGCCCCGCCTTGAAACCGAATTGATTATCCGGAACTACGTATATGTTTGTCCTCAACCCACTTAGTTAGGACTCTATTGATCACCTTCTCGAAAACCTTATTGATGTTTGGAAGAAGACTGATTGAGCGGAGATTCGCCGGATTGGATGTGTCTTTATCTCTTTTCGGGATGAGATGTACGACCGCAGTTTTCCAATGCGCTGGATAATGGGCATTATTCATTGCATTATTAAACAGGGTGATATAAATGTCCACCGCTTCTAGTGGGAATGTCGAAGCACAATGTTCGGTATTTCATTGCTTCCCACTGATTTCTTACGATTCGAAAATCGTTTGGAGCTCTTCCTTCGAAATGAAAGGGGGTAGTACCCTATCGTTGGTGATGACGTTATTTGACATATTCTCGTTACTAAACTGGATAAAGCCCGAGCTCTCGAATCGCCAATTCTCTATTTCATTTCAAAGGTAGAAATTGTGCAGAAGGACTCGATTCTGCAGGTCGTGGTTCGGGCCAATGATAACATTCGCCTTGTAAGCGGGAACCGATGCTTTCAGTGTGGCGAGGCCAGAGAAAACACGCTCGGACCGAGGTACACTAGGTCCAAGATACACAACCTTCCCCTACATTTAATGTCAATAGGTGACTTCCGGCGGAATAAAATGTCACATCCTGCATAGGAAAAGCTTTCAATGGAATTTGAAATGCAAAGTGTGTGACACAGGGGTGTAATCCTGAATACCACTTTTGTTTGTGATTAGAGATGTGCTTTGAAACGCCCTCTCAACCAGAACTGC
This sequence comes from Volucella zonaria, assembly GCA_963966105.1. Taxonomy (NCBI): domain Eukaryota; kingdom Metazoa; phylum Arthropoda; class Insecta; order Diptera; family Syrphidae; genus Volucella; species Volucella zonaria. The sequence goes on along the minus strand of OZ014530.1, from coordinate 233,008,618 downwards.
AGGACTTCAAATTAGTGTAACACTTATAACTTAAAGATTCGATTTAGACTAGCGTCTGTTTGCCATTTCATAAGATAGAAGACATGCACCGAATGCCAATTAATATGTTAGGTACCATCTGTACAAACTGGCTTTGCAGGACAGGCACAGAGGTATAGAGTATTTGCCACAACTTGGAATTATTTATATTCTCAGTCAAATGTGAGACTCACAAGTAATTACCAATAGAAAAGAAAAGGCGAAATGTCCGTTTGAAAGACATGTTGTCCAATATAGAGAAAAGTAATTTTATAAGCTCACAGAACAGTCTACCGATACTTTATATTGTTGAATCCTTGCTGACATTTAAGTCTAGCCCCTGCAAAATCTCCCCTTCCAGTTGATATGGATTGAATCGTTGTCCACGAAATATGAATGAATATGTACTAGTACCAATGTATTGTGTATATAGCTGATTTTACAACTTCATCACCTTTCCAAGGAGAAACTCCACATGGGAACTGGTTTGGATCTTATAGGTATTTTAATTCAAGATGCAGACAGGCATCTTAAAAGACTACACATGCACTTACTACTTGTTGCTCAATGTAAAGCATTCAGCTTCTTTACCTTCAAAAGTTATCTAGAATGCAAGACGAGCTAGTCTACCTAGACAATTTATGTGCTCGTACAATACATATTAGCTTTGTTCAGTTAGGTTGTTCCAAGTAGTTCAGAACAGAGAAGTTCAAGTTTTTGCCTTTAGTGCGAAAAAATTCTGTTCGAAACTGATCTGCTTTGTGTTCAACGAGTGCTGTCCAAGCAGATTGGAACAGGATTTTTTGCACCTACACTTGAGGTAGTACAAATTTGTGAGAAGTGTCAAAAGCAGCTGTAGTTGAATTTGATTTCATTCCAACGATTTGTGATTGTCCTTTTTCTGACTTATGTTCAATTTCTTTTATGTTTAGCTTTAACAAACAATTACAATGTAGTGGTAGTGGTAATTTGGTAAATACAAAATTTAATGGAATTAAACGGGTTCTACGCTAATTTTCATTAGGCTTTGACATGATAATCTTTGTATGAACATTTTCGAGCAATCGTTTGGGGCTGATCTAAATCACAATGAGCATTTTCTACCATTTTGATTTTTAGCCGCTGGAACTGAATAATATGGGATGTTTCAATTTTTGACAGCTAAACATATGGCTGTACATTTCTGTTCTAACTTGATCTGATATTTTTCACAATTTCGTGCTGTTCTGTTCTGTTTTTTTTTTCTCACGGAACAAAGCTATTAACTGCTGAACGCTAATTTGAAATACATACGGTGGATTCAAAAATGTAAAAAAATTATTGCAAATTGCCTGCAGGAAAACTTGAAAGCATTTATGAGAAAAACAGCTGAATTCCTAAACGTCAAAAAAATACGCATTATTAAGGGCCCGGTCCAAAGAATCCGTTGCTTCCGTTGCGTCCGTTGCGATGCCGGATAGGTTGACGTTGACATATTTGACGGAATTGACAGTCCCATAGAATCCGTAGCATACGTTGGCACAATAACAAACGAAACGAAACAAAATAATTGAAATGTCAATTAATCTCAATGTTTTCTTTTCAAGCTACGACAATTTCTCTTCATTCTCTCAACGTATCCACCAATGAATGTGCTTACTCTCAATTTGTTAATACGTGAACCTTAATATGTGACTGTATGGTCCTCAATGCGTGAATGTATGAACTGCCAACGGATTGAAAAGTAGAAAGTAAATCTACTTTATCCGTCCGTTCCGTCATATCCTTTGTTTATGGGCCTGCTTCCACAACAAAGTGTGTATTCTATCCAGCTGTCAGTCGATAACATCGATACAACGGACGCAACGGATTCTATGGGCCTTGGCCGTAACACTGCGTCTCCACAGGCAATATTTCAGGCAATGGCAATGGCAATTTAAAATTTAGGTGGCAATTTCATTTCTGGCAATATCCAAATATTCCAAATGTCTAATGTAATTATGTCATTCAACAACAAGCGTGTGCGTGCTATCCGAGCAATTAAATTATTAAAAGCCTTCTTTTTTCACTTTTCGCCATTTTGAAAACTTTGAAACGTCAAATTCATTGCGTTTGCGATGGAAATCAAGCATTGCCTATTATCCGGCGGTCAATATTGCCATTGCCATTGCTTGAGCGTCTACACTAGGAAATTTTAAAGCAATGGCAATGCCAATGGCAATTTATTGCCTCGAATATTGCCTGTGGAGACGCCAAGTAAGTAAATGATGCTTTTTCTGTGCATTGCAAAAACTACTATACCTTTCCACTGCAATGCATCAATGATGCTCTGAAATTGTGACGTTTTGAAACGTCATTCTCAGCTGTTGTTTTAGTTTAATAAAATCGTGTAGATGAGTCAATACAACGTTACTTACGAGCGTAGCTTCCATTCCGTATAGTTTTCTAGCAAAGATATTACATCAGATCTGTTTGAGATGCAAAGGTTGCTTTTGTTGTTTGGGCAGTACTTACATGCATTTACAATGCGATTTGAAACGTTATGCATTGTATTACTGCAGTTATGTTGCGTTTCGGAACGCTTGACGTTGCGGTACTGCATTAAGGAATTCATTAAACTTCTGCAGCTGCAATATTATTTCCATAAATGTATTACAAACATTTTATTGTAGCCGTTAAAAAATGCCAAAGACCCGAAAATTAAGTTTCAAAAACTACAATGTCTGAAAAGCTTAGTTTGAGAAATTTGTGTAAATATTTAAGCTAGTATAGATAAAGTGTTTTTTTTTTCCTGTCGCTAAAATAATCCACTTCCATCGCTGAACGTAGTTTAATTTCAGCATCTTCCATAAAACTACAAATTATGTTAGTTTTTGTTTTTCTTTTTCTAAATTTCAAAACGGCTACTTACATACACTTGCGGTCATAAAAACCGCACCACCTAATTAGTGCCTAATTACATCAGATCGTAAGGTTTTTTCCCATACTAATGAAGGGTATTCCCCATAGCGGAGTTCGGCCTCGCATTCAGTGCAAAAAAATCAGTTTGAATTGAGTTGTGACGGCGACAAGTAAAAAAAAGTGAAATGTCTGGTAAATATCATCAACTGAGTTCAAATATTGACTTTAGTCGAAGAAGGGCTTGGCTATCGTGAGATTGCGGTTAAAATAGGATGCTGTCATTCAACTATCGTACGACTGATGAAGAAAAAAGAAAATTTGGATCCACTGGAAAGGAAAAAAAGGCTCGGGACGAAAGCGTAAAACAACCCAGAAGACGGACAATGTATTACAACGAATTAGCATGAAAGATAGCTTTAAAAGTGCTGTTCGTATAAGAGCAGAGCTGAGTGAATTTCATCAAGTTGATCTAAGTGCCGAAGCCATACGCCGACGGCTATGGGAGATAGGTTTATATGGAAGACGACCAGCGAAAAAACCTCTCCTAACCACAAAAATGAAAAAAGCTCGCTTGACGTGGGCAAAAAAGTACGAAGATTGGACGCAAGATGATTGGCGATGTGCGATATGGTCCGATGAAAGTAAATTTAATTTGTTGTGTGCCGACAATTTGCCATACGTACGACGGTCAGCAGGTGAAAGGTTCAAGGACGAGTGCATAGTCAAAACAGTGATGTTTCCTCAAAGCCAGATAGTTTGGGGATGTTTTTCTTTTTACGTTTTGGGCCCTTTGCACTTTGTTAATGGAACTATGAACGCTCAAAAGTATGGAGAAGTAGTAGCATCATTCGTATACTGACAAGTGCATTTTTCAAGATGATTTTGCACCTTGCCACCGCGCCAAATCCGCAAATAAAATGTTATAAATCAACTTCTAGATGTCTACTTTATAAATAATAAACAGACAAGTAACTAGAGTCTTTCAATAATTTTCAGCTCAAGACAACGTTTTATGACCTTGGAATTACTAAACTAGACTGACCAGCTAATTCGCCCGATTTAAACCCAATCGAACACTTGTGGCATGTAATGAAACGTAAGGTAGCTGAACATAAACCAGAGAGTAAAAGAAAGCTAAATGAAGTTCTGGAACATGTATGGAATACTGAAATTTCAAGGGATATTACTGAACTTCTAGTAAACTCGATGCCTTCTAGAATAAAAGCGGTTATAACCGCCAAAGGAGGAGCAACTCGGTATTGATAATTTTTTGGTAAAAGTGGCATATCTAAACATCTTATATACACATACATAAAAAATGTATCGTTTGATTTTGTTAACCAATGACTGTATTAAAATATTTTAAAAAAATAAGAAAATTAACTGGTTTTTCTTTCTTTGTTAAAAGCTTTTTTCAAACATTCAATAAACAGATGTAAATTAGACAGAAATACTTATAAACTACTGCGGAGTACTCAACAAAAATTTCATTTCATTATAAAAATTATTATCGTAGTTATTAACAATTTTTCAATCATTTTGATATGGTGCGGTTTTTATGACCGCAAGTGTATTTGTTATTCTCGGGTCACAACTTCGCAGCAAAATAAAAACTGCTGCGAAATTCCGTTTGACGTTTATGAACACAAGTGATGCCAAAATATTTGCAAAAGTAATAGGATAACCAACCAAGTAGTCAGCCTTTTAGTGCAAATCCTTATTGTCACTTGTAAGATCTTCACGACATTTAAAACATTTAATTTTTGCAAAACATTCCTTTGTAACTTTTCTCCTTTTCTTATTTCTTTTCTTTTCTTTTCCTGTTCGTTCTTTTTCTTGCGAGCCTCTTCTTCTTTCTTTTCTTTGGCCTCAATTCGATGTATTTTTCTTTTTAAAATAGCGCTTTTCTTATTTTGTTTTTGTTTTTGTTCTTCCTTTTCCTTTTCAAAATGTCTCCATTCTTCAGAAGATATTGCTCCAATTCTATTTACACATTTAGGCTTTTCCGATTTTTTCATTGGAGATGGAATCTTTAAATGCTTTTTTACAACAGGAGACATGCTTAACGGTTTTATGATTATATATATTATGAGAAGATAAGGGATTTCGAATTGCATATGCCAATACTGTGCCAGTAGTCTTTTCTTCTTTGTTTTCAAAATCTTTCCCGTCTTCCGATAAGGTTCTTTCTTTATCGTTCCCTATATCCTCATTGTTTTCGACAGGGACTAAAACACCTTCTGTCGAAACTACAAAATTTCCACATGGTATATCGAGATATATGCCTTCTCTAACGCCTTTTTTTCCTTTCTCTTTCTGGTTTCCTTTTCCAGGATTATTTTTATCAAAATTATCAGAAATCCTGGTAGAATTTCCAGTCAGCTCAAATAGTTCCAATGTAATCTCATTAACATCATTAACAAAGTAGTTGTTCCATAGTGTTTCATCATCAAGAACTGGCAAACTGACGTTTTTTTGTTCATCTGCTATTACAATAGCTGGAAGGACATTCGTCATATTGACCATAGGTTGATTTTCTGTCAGATTAATTCGATTTTGTGGACTTCCGAAGCTTTTAGTTTGTTTCCGCGTTTGAATAATGTCAAGAACAATTTTGACATCAATCCCAGCATTACTTAGGTCTTCGCTTAAAAGATTTATGACCTTTGTGGCGGCATCGAATTCCTTTTTGCTTACTGATTTTGATGGCGTATTAAAGGAGTTTTCACGTTTTCGGTATTATTGTGCACGCACTTTGTGTAATCGACACCGTCTGGATTGAAAGGATACAACCCACATTTTCGAAAATCATTTGCTATATGTAATTTCGGGCAAATTTTCTTTCCTTAAAATTGTATCTAAAAGGGGACAGAGTGTGGACTTTGTCAGAACACAGTTCATGTTTTCGGGTTGCACTGCCCAGTCACGAAACATATTCTTCCATTCCGACTTGAAAGGTTTGAAAACACTTAGGTCGGTAGGTTGCATTATATGGGTGGTATTCGGTGGAAGAGCATACAAAATAATGTTCCTATCATGACAAAATTGACTTAAATTCATTGTCAAATGACTTCGGTGCCCGTCAACCAAGACAAGAATAGGTTTTTTTACGCTTTGGTCTGTTATCCACTTGTCTAATCCCTTCGTAATATAGTCAAAAAATATATCTGACTTCCAGCCGGTGTCAGATTTTCCTAAAAACCAAGTATTTGGCATGCCATTAATAACGTCTTTTGGAGGTCTTACGTAAGGAAAAACTACACACGGAGGCAACGTTTTGCGACTTGCGGAAAAAAAGAGAAGAACCGTTATAGCCTCTTTTTCTTTTCCCTGTGCGATCTTGTATACATTCTTATACCCACGAGGTGCTATAACCTTTCCACTTTTTGGACAAATACTAAAACTTGACTCATCTCCATTAAAAATCCTATCCGGATCCTCCAGTATGCCACCAGCATCTATGTATAGTGTTTAAGTAGTTTTTTAAATTTTCAAATCAGTTTTTGATGCTTTCTTTTATTATTACGGCTCGACCCTTCGATATGTCTTCAGGAGCGCTGTGACACAGAACTGGATTTCAATTGATCCAATATCCTGCATAGAGCCCGGATATTAACACAATTGAAAATTTGTGGGCAATCTTTAAAAGAAGGTTTGGTGCATATGAAAGTCCACCGAAAACTGTCGATGAACTTTGGGAAAGAGTGCTGATTGATGGAGAGTATGCCTAAATTAATTAAGAGTGTGTTAAGAAATAGAGAACTTTGGACAAAATATTAGTTTTTTTTATAAATGGATCGCGATTAGACAACCATATCTAAAAAAATTGCTAATGTGCAAAAGTGTCCGAATAGAGAATTTTTTGGTTTTTGTTAATTTTTCTTTTAAGAATTGAATTTTTTACTAGTTTTTATAACGGAATTTAGTTAAGTAAATAAACTTAAAATGAATTTCAAATTGGTATTGGCTTACTCATTTTGATAACAAAACCATGAAGATGCATAACATCCGGACAGTTTTGCTCCCCACTGTAGGTATATAAATACATGTGGACTACATAGCTACATATGGAGGAGTATGTATGTTCATGTAAAAAGGAAGATCCTATTTACCTATTGGCTTACCAAACAGTTAGTCTAAAATTATAAGTGATGAACCGATAGACTGCCAATGTCGTCGACACAACAAATCCTTTAATTTATGATCTCTATGTATGTGCCTATCTAGTAATCCTCCAAGTAACCAGAAAAAAGGAATTTCCCATAATCTCCCAAGAATCCCTATTTGTAATCCTAAGGCGCCACCATAAATTCCAATTCCTACGAGCATCTGTCCCAAATCTTATCAAAATCTTTCGTCCAATGTCCATCCCAAATCCGAGAAGTAACCTTTCTCCCAACAAAAGGAATTCACAAAATTCATTATTAAAACAAGAATTCAAAAACAAGGACAACAACAAAGCAACGACTACAATATCCATTTGGCAGTAAATATAAAAACAAAAAACCGAAATCAGAAGAAAAAAAAAAAAAAAAAACAAGAAACAGAAAACATGCGTCGACGGTTGTCGGTCGTCGATTGTCTGTCTAAGTGCAACCGCAGCCGGCGCCAACGACTCACGATTGAGTGGGTTCACTATCCGCGCAAGCAGGAACAAACACACGCACACACTCCATCTAAACTAAATGGCAACAGCAAGAACCACAAAAAGCAGGAAAGTCGGTCGTCCGTAAGGGCAAGGCAACAGTACAAACGAGCAAATGACTATTTGACGTTACCTCCTTACGGCCGGTTTCCAATATCATTATTACTACCATCATCATGACTATCATGGTCGTCTTTTGGTTCTGGTAATCGTTTTCCGTATATCATGCTGTGGCGTTTTCGAGGACAGCAACCGCGATCGACAACAAAGCGACGACAACGGCGAGAGGCGGACGCGTCGTAGTCGACATGATGTACAAAGTCACATCACTACCTGAAGGGTGCGTAATTATGATGCGTTAGCGTTCGTTTGGTTTTCCGCTCCAAGAGCACGACATCGGACTCAGCGCTGTTTCGAATGAATCCATCAACTGGAGTGGGTCTGTTAGGTTTGACCTATCATATCATTAAGTAGGCAGGCGGGTAGGGTGCACTCTTCCGTAGAATTCAGAATGAGTTTCCCAGGTCCACACAAGCACACATCACGTTTGTGACGATGGTATATTGCCGTACCTCAATAATTGGGACAGAGCACAGGGCAAAGAGCTCGTCGGTTTCTGTTGTTTTTGTGTTCCGCTTTGTACTCGCATAGTGAGAATGCGGGGTCTTACTTTTATTATGATTTAATTGGGACGAGTTAAAACATTGTAGGTTGGTAGAGGTATTCCCTAACTTCTTCCCCTTGCTTTTTTTTTTTTTGCAATGGCTTAATTTTCTGGATCCCAGGAACTCGTTCATCTTGGAATCAATGTACATACGAGTACATACTGTATGTGGGTATGGTATGTTCGACTTTATTGAAACCCGAGTAAAACTTTGCTTAAGGGTGGTCCTCATGTCCAATTGACTGTGATTCCCTTGGGGTTCACTTGCATTCAAAGAATGACAGTTGCTTGTTAATCAAATGAGAGAGGAAACGGTCACGAATGGGGTGGTCCCTGTGGTCAAACCGAGCAATAATTTCGCTTTGTGGGCATCCGTCAAAAGTTCCGCTTGGGACAAAAACGAGGTAATTAGCAAGAAAAATCTTCGTGTGTACCTAGAGAGTGTGTATACCTGTTTAGTGCTAATTTGTCGGATCCGAAGAGAGCATCTTGACATGCAACAGGTGGCAGTAATGCTGGCGCTACCATCGGTTAATATTAAAGGCAAAAAAAAAAAAGAAAAGAAAAAAAGCAAATAGCAGGTGCGTCGTCAATGAGACTAAGACACACATATTCTATAGGGACTGGGACCGGGACTGGGACTGGGACTGCAACTGAGACCGGGACTGAAACTTGTGTGACGTGAAAGCAAATGGGGGAAATACGATCTTTTCTTCCCCATTTAAGGAAGTGAACGGCAGGAATAATGGCATTGTAATAAATTGATACGACCGTAAAGGCGCCGCGCCAACAGTCTATCTTAGTGCATTAATCGACGCGACCAAGCGACGTTACCAGATAGAGAGGGTGTCTGCTGGATAGCGCCATGGCTGACGGATGGAAGCAAATATTTAACAAGGCTTTATAGCAACAGTTTAAACATAAGGGCATTCGTGCGTTTAGTTTAGTGCATTAAGTATCTCTTAATAGATGTGTGTACGAAGATGATGGAGAGAGAGAGAGAGAATTTTATGTGATTCGCGTGTATAAGGATAGTACGGATATCCCGCCTAAGTGCCATTATTGATTGACTTGGTTTTTAAAAACAATATTTTAATGGGTAAGGAAAAATGCACCACTTAAAAATGAAACGGTTACAGAGGGTTCGAGGATGCATAAATTGAATTTTGAAGGAAAAACCAATGCTTTGAACGGATTCATATTGTTATTAGTCATGATTTGTTCATTATCTAGTTGTCATTTTTATTTTTGAAGTATCGAGTTATTAGAAATTGTAAAATAAACGCCGCCCCCTGTTGGGCGCCACTACAAATGAGCTATGGGTATATTAAGTCGAATAAGTCTACACTTTGACTTGTAGGTACTCGTATATGAGGGCGCATACGGAGAAGCAACTAAAAACTCAAGGGCGATGTTCAGCTTACCATAGTTGGAGAAGGTACTTACCTAACTCCAATTTTTGGTTGTCTTGAAAGAGAGTAATCATCATCATTATAATTGTCACAATTGCTCTAAAAAGTCAATGTTCTGATAGTGCTTCTTGTTCATCCGGAATCACTTTATCAAATATGCATTCGGACTCTCGGAGGTGAAATTTTAACTCACTAACACATTCCGGAATTATCAGAAAACTGATTGGCCAAAATACAGAGAAATACTGTCAGAAACAATATCCTTTGAACTCTCAAGTCCCCCACCAATGAGTTTGATATGAAAGTCGGGGAATTCACCCTGGTCCTCAATCAGGCTATGGCCACTTCCTGCCCTCTTATTCAACCTAGAGGCAAGAAAAAGCCGCACTGGTGGACATCAGCACTGTTAGTGCTTAGAACTTTTCAACTTAGCAAAATGCGCAAGAAAAGTGACTGACTGGTACTCATACTTGAGGAAGGCAAACCGACAATCTTGGAGGTCATTCTGTGACAAAATCACGGAAATCACGGATGCCTATCTGTTTGAAAAGAAACCGATGGTTATTGAAAAAGCTCAAGTGATGAATCACTCAACTTGGTACTGGACACCAATATTTCCAGGCAGCTCCCAGTCCGCGAGCAATAGCAACGCAATCAGGCCTACTACAACCGGGACCAAAATTCATGGTCTGATCACAAGAGACAAACTGCTCTGGGCACTGCACAGCTGTGTAGAACCGTTTCACATTTCACTGTTATGGAAAGAAGTCAATGTAGTTTTCATTCCTAAAGTCGGAAAATGTTCTCATGTTGTCCCAAAGGACCTCAAACCTATAAGTCTATCATTTTTCCTTTCGAAAACTCAAGAACGACTGATTGATATCCATATACGAGCAAAAATTGATCCAAGACTTCTGTCAACGGCTCAACATGCCAACTGTAAAGGAAAGTCGGTGGAAACGGCTCTGCTTTCACTGACTAGCGACATCGAATGATCCCTGCAATATAGAGAGTACACAATGGTCGCTTTCCTGGACATAGAAAGTGCCTTTAACACATCCGTAATCATGACTGCGCTGTCAACTCTGCAGGTAGACAACTCACTTGGGGAGTTGATCAGCCTTATGCTAAATAGCAGGATAATCAACTCCAAACTATGTGGGGACTGCAGCTATTAGCTTTAAAACGACTACACGACAACACATGACTACTAATTCATCTGGCCACGCTAACATTCTTAATACATTAGGAATTTTAAAAGAGAACAGAGGAAGATGCTGTCATGGAGGACAAGTCAATCCATTTCTACACAGTTGGATCTAAAACCGATAGCGGGGTTGATGGCGGTGTTTCCTCCGATAAGCTAAATCTAAGCCTCTGTTTCCGTCTTCTAAAATACTGTAGCGTGTTCCAGGCGGAAATTTTGGCGATGTCCAAGCCGAAGTAAAACGTGATATCTGCAAAGGATATCTGCATCTCTTCGGATAGCCAGGCAGCTATCAAGTCCCTGGACTCAGTCTTATTAAATTCGAAAACCGCCATTGAATGCCGATCATCTCTTATGGAGAAGAGCAGTTCAACCTTCACCTTTGCTGGGTGTCGTACCATCCTAGATATGGGTTCTACGTATCCATAATTTGTTCGGTGAGTATTGAGTCGAAAGAGTCGTACGGACCTTAGATTACGTGGGTTGGTGTGAAGAGAGATAAGTCGAAGTAAGGAGGACCTGCCGATGTTACCAGCTACAATACAAACATAGTAGCTGATGGATAAAGAATATGTTGGCAAATTCCCTGCGTACAGAAAGGGATTGTAAGTCTGTGTACAGTGGTAAATTTAAGGTATAAGTCCAGGGTAGACCTCGTAAAGCGAATCGGAGGAACCTTCGTTTTGGGTCTTCAACCAGAAGAGTATGAGTGGTGTAAAGGTTAAATAAAACCATGTGCGGAGGTGGCTTTATTTATGATACTGTCAATATGGGGACGAAAGTTGAGCTCTCTATCACAAATAACACCCAGGTCCCGAAATTCAGTTACTAAGGAAATCGGTTTATTAAAAATTAAATACGTCCGAGGAAAAGTTGTCAAGCACTTACGTTATTGGTTGACACTCACTCCCATTGAGCTCAAGAACCTCAAGAGCTTTTTGCACCAAGTAGAAAATCCGTCCAAATCATTCTGTAGTAAAAGACAATCAGAGTAGGTTAAGATATGTTTGAAGATTTTCATGTCACCGGCGTAAACAGCACCACGATCAACATCATTGATTGTTGGACTATATAAATAGCAATGCACCAAGATGGTTACCTTGAGGTACTCCGGAAGAGGCTTTAATGGGGTTAGAAATCGAGCACCTAAATAAAACAAATTTGTAGGTATTTTTGATTTTCTAAGTAGGATTTAATCCACATAAGAAAGCTTAACTGTCAAGAGCCTTTAGTTTGAGGAAAATAATTTTATGAGAGATATTTTCGAAAGCTTTGCTAAAATCAATTGCGATTACGTCAACTTCAACTCCACATTCCACTGCGCACAAGATACTTGAGACGGATTCAGGAAGGTCTGTGGTTGTAAATCGACCTTTTAAAAATCTTGCTGGCTTGGGGAAAAGTGGATAGTTAGAAATTTCATCCTTGCGACCTTTTTTATGAATGGGAAGTATGTAGGAATTCTTCCAGATTATGGGAAACGTTCCCTGGAATATCGAAAGCTGGAAGAGAACAGTGCGAGGTTGAGCTAATGAACAGCACATTTTTTTTTTCAGTAGTACGGCTGGCAACCCATCGGTGCCAGCCCAGTGATCGTTCTTGAGAGCTTCGACTTTGTTGCTTTCTGGTTCAGAACTAATATAGGGTGTCCCACTAAGACCGCCTATTTTGAAAATTGAAAAAAACGCAGAGTTTATTTGAAAAGTTCTGATGATTTTATTTTAATAAAGAGTGTATACATGAAGGTTATGAATGCAACACAATATCCGATAAATGGCCACTTCGTTACTGATGTCACACGTTGGTCCTTTTGACAAAATTTTATTTTTGATGACATTTTGGCATAGTGTCGGTTCAATTTCATCAATGGCGCGTCGGACCTCGTCTTTCTGTTCAGGAATTCTTCTTGGGGTATTTGCATACCCCTTTTCTATCAAAAAAAAAACCACAAAGAAAGAAATCCAATGGCGTCAAATTGCATGATCTTGGTGGCCGATTCACATCGCCGCGGTGCGGTAACTCTTCCCTTAAACTTCGTCTTCAACAATTCTGCTGTTTCGATCGCGGTGTCGCATGTTGCATCGTTCTGCTGAAACAACATGATTATAGATTCATTTCAGCAATTTGAGACCAGAAAAAGGGACGTTTTCCAAAACGTCGTAAGTATTAACAAAGAACTGCATTAATTGCGTTCAATAATGCAGATTTTCTGCAGAACTAACTTAATCAAACTGCCAGTAGATGGTCATACTACATAGTGCAGATTGTGGCCGCCGAAAAAGTTTGAAGATTTCTTTTAAGGCGAAAGATGTAAGAATGATTGAAATACTCGTAATATGTAATAAAAATAAATAACTCTTTTCTTTTGAAAAAAGCAAATCTGTCTGCGCAGTGAATGCCTTCAAAAACATACGAGGAAAGATTTGCGATTCTACTAAGTTAGAAATGTTGACGTTTATGAGCTCACCCAAGTTGTTTATCATCTCACGGTAATGAAAGCCGTTGACGGTGACCGCATTGTCAGCCACATTCTCGAATAAGAACGGTCTAATCACTCCGCCAGCCCAAAATGCGTACAAAATAATGGCTCGTGGTGGGTCCATGGGACGATGATTGATTACTCTTGGATTCTCAGCTCCCCAAATGCGACAATTCTGTTTGTTGACATAGCCATACAGTTCGAAATGCGTCTCATCGGAGAAAGTGATTTTCGAAAAATCGCCGATAACTTGTTGCTGTAAGATCCATTCTGTGAATTTTCGGCGTTGCGCATGGTCTACTGGCTTCAAATGTTGTGCCAACTGAATCTTGTAAGCACGCAAATGCAAGTGCAACTTTTTTTGTCAAAATTCGCTGTAAACTGCTTCGTGAAAGTCTCAGTTGGTGAGAACGATGCCGATTCGAGGTGGAAGAATTCTGATTTACTCTCTAACTAACCCAATCGCTTGAAATTTCTCTATACGACCAAAAAATCCCTGACGTTTTCGAATCGTCACTGGAAAAATCTCACCATTTCGGTAGTGGATTTTCATAATTTCTATGTGTTGTGCGTCCGTGTAATTCAGCTTGAATAAACCTTAATGTTTAGACATGACAGCTGTCAAACAACAGCACTGCACGACCGACACAAAAAAAAATGGCGGAAAACTCAAAATAGGCGACACTAATGGGACACGTTTTATATACTGATTCTAGGTTCACGGATTTGGGTAGTAAAAGCCTGGTTGAAAAAATCGACAAAAATTACTTGGGGATCATTAGAAGATTTGTCCAAAAAATGTAGGCACTATTTATTAAACTTTCGTTTGGTGTTAATGAATTTAAGAAATCGTTTTGGATCGCATTTGGTTCACGTGTTCAAGCTGCGTTCTTAACAGAAAACACAGTAGTTAACATGACTTCCTCTTTGGTTAAGCTCCACATTGGTATCACTGGGGAATGTAGACAAGAAAAACTGCTAAAAATCTTGAAATTGTGTTCGTCTACAAAGATATGTCAAAGAGGGTTGTCGATTCTAAAGACGGGATTTGCATCGTTTTGGCATCATTTCTCTTTAAGCCTATCTTTGCCGCTTCTGTCTTTGAACATGTAAGCCCGCTGGCAACTTGCTGTGTTCCTTCAATTGTGGTTGTCATCAGCGTTCATAGATGGTTGCAGTAACTTCTCGTACAAGAACGTAATTTTGAATGATTCTTGGAAGACTGATGTTAAACTCATTGCCTTGCTTAAACGAAGACATCAATTACTTCTGAAAAGTCGTTCCCTATCTAGAGACACCAGCGTGCATTCTCCATTCTAGACATTCACTTATTCATAGTAATAGACGGCCTTGAAATCGATGATAAGGTAGTGAGTATCGATTTGATGTTCTGTGGTCTGCATGGTCCCTTTTTCTGGCCTAAAATCACGCCTATACCCTAATTATAACATTAAAATTCATTGTTAAACGCTAGAATAGAGAATGACAACATTTTTGGAAAGCATAGCTTACGCTGCAGCATGTCCGTAGACAGACTTAGGCGAAATGGAGGGCTTTCTCAGAGTTAAGGAAACCACACACAAAAACTTAGAAGACCGTGTCAAGCCAACAAGTCCCGAAAAGAGGCCTGTAAAAATCGTTAAGCGACGAGGATAAAACAAATTCCATATTCAGGCAGAACTGCTCACAACTGGTCAAGTATTCACACAAAGCTAGATCAAAAAGCAAATCCAAAGAATCCAGGTCGATACAGATGACCTCTTCATCGATCACAAGCCTGCAAATGATAGCATCTATAGAAACGATGTCAATTTTTGACATTCCTACAAAACTGATTGTTCAGAATGATAACGGAGACCACTGTCTGCTCCGATAAGATCAGAAGAAATTTCAACATGGCCTTTGATGACAAGAAAGGGTTTAAACAAGGTAATACGCCGTCACGCAACTTCTTTAACATCATATTGAGAAAATTGTGCGTAATTCGAAAGCCATGACCACAGGAATAATTTCCCAAAATTCCGTTTAACTACTTTCGTAATCTGATGACATTGGGCCAGCGCACTCTGGATCGATTTTACCCCGGAGTATCTTTTACTTCAACCGCACACGGGATGAATAATGCCGGGCAAAATTGTGTATACATGAACCGTGGTATTTATGATAATTTTTCTTACCCTTTAAAATTGACAACTTACGTGAATTGGTTTCCCCCCAATGTTTTACCGCTTCAACAGTGGTTGAAGATTTTACACCGTTTCTTACTTTACACTTCATCTTGCTCTTCAACAGGTGGCGCCAAATTAATCACTCTATCGGAAGTTGGTATAATTTTTGCAAATGGCGTCGTACGTCAATCATATTTGACATTTGTGAACTAGGCAGCTGCAGTATGCAAACAGACAAGTAATGGAGCGCTATACTCCGCAAGAGCGTGGAATAATTGTGTCGATGTTTTTGACCAATAATTGGTCGGTGGTGTTAGCGCAGCTTGAATTTCGACGTCGATTTCCTAATCGTGTAGCGCAAACTCAGCAAACATTCCGGCGCTTAGCTACTCGACTCGAACAGAGTGGAACCACAAGAGACCATGCAGGGCGTGGCCGCCACCGGACTGGTCGTTCGGCCGAGAATATCGCGGCTGTGCCTGCCGAGTCGTTGAGAACGAATAAACATCAACGAGATGACGGACCACACAATTTCGCATCACCATATGGACTCTACAGCGAATTTTAGTGAAAGACTTACACATGTTCCCGTACAAAATGCAAACAGTGCATCAGGTAATGGCTCCTGACCATCAGTCGCGTGTGAATTACTGTAGAGCCATTCTCAATCTCAACAACGAAGAGGACGATTTTGTGTCGAAACTCATCATGATCGACGAGGCGCGTTTCCACTTAAGCGTTTACGTCGATAAGCAAATTCTTCTTTTCTGGGGCACTGAAAATCCGCGTGTGATGCACTAAGAGCCATTACATCCACTCAAAGCCACTGTGTGGTGCGGCGTTCACGCGGAATGAGTGATTGGATTTTTTTACAGAATAAACGACATCTTACTGTCGGAATTGGAAGAGCGGGGCTTAGTAAACATGTGGTTTCAACAAGACGGTGCAACCGCACACACAGCACGAGCCACAATGGATATTGTGAAGGAAGCGTTTCCTGATCGCGTAATTTCTCATTTTGGCGATTTGCCATGGTCAGCAAGATCGCCCGATTTAGCCATCTCCGACTTGAAGTCGCGGGCTTATGCCAACAAGCCTCAGATAATCACAGCCCTTAAGGACAATATTCGATAGAGATGCGAACAGTTATCAGCAGAAATCTTGCGGAAACTCATGGAAAATGCGATAAAAGGGACACAATTGTAAAGTTCCAAATAAAGATTTCCATCACTCAAAATCACTTTTTTTTATTTAGTAAAAAAATAATTCAAAAACAAAATTGGATGATTAATTTTGCGCCACCTTGTATAAAACCAGTTTTACGCCGAAGTAATTAATCCAGTGTGCGCTCTCCCAACGATAACGTTGTTAGAACCCACCGTACTGTCACTGTTTTTTTCTTTGCAAATTTTGAAACATTAGAAACAACGCACAACATCGACAAATCGGACGGTGTGTCACAATAGCCAGCTATAACTTTGAGGTAGTCAGGGATTTTGTGTACCTCGGCATCGCTATCACGTGCTATGGCACCTTATCAGTAATCAAACGAAGAGTCACACTTGCCAGTCACTGATATTTTAGCCTAATAAGGCAATTTAGTAATATGACCTTGTGAAAAAACACAAAGAAACAGAGACTCACCCAGTCGTGATCTATGGGACAAAAGCCTAGACTTTAGAGAATTGGGATCCAAATCCGAGCAATTTTCAGTTTCGGGAGCGTTGACAGGCTTTTGAGGAGGGGGTTTCTTAGATTATCCAGATGTTTGAAGATTACTTAGTTCCATTTAACAGAAGAGAGCAATTAATGTGTCAATGATTCTTTTGAGAAGACTATTTGTCAACGCGCTTAGAGATGCATCCACTCTTAAATTTCACACTGTCTTTTACATTGTTGAGGGCGCTTGCAATGTCGGAGAAGACTACGTTTATAGTTAATTTTAGAGGAGGTCATGCATCTGACTGGTTCTGGGTATCTGTTGGATATATTTTACATCTTATTACGAACATGGAAAAATTTTGTCCTGGTACGATCGTCAATAAACTCCAGCGGATAAGCTCGGTTAACTGGCTTGCCTCGGAAAACATAAAGTGAATGAATCCAACGTTGAGAACTCGGTTAAATCAAAAAGAAGGGATCGTAGCATACCACACACTGGAGGCTCTAAATATCACCTCAATCACCAAGAAATGTAATGAATTTAACTCAATATAATTGCTATCGGCACCAACAGCAGCGCTTGTTTTGTTCCAGATTCGTTATAAGAGGAAGACATGCAAAAGAAATCTTGAGTTACCGACATGTAAAAGAGTGCATCAGGCAAACCAAGGCTAAATTCGCCAATATTAGCTTAATACATACTAACATGCAGCCAACAATGATTCGAACTGCAACCGATTTCAGATTGCTATAATTTCCAAACCGTTCATGACAGTGAGCTCAAATTTTGCCACATGACAGATAATTTTATTATTTGCAAGCCTTTTAAACGATTTGCGTCTCAGTTGTGTTGAAAAATTTCTATCCGCGGTGGAATTCAAACGTGATAGTGTGATTGCTTTATATTTGGCTGGAAAAGCACAAGTAGCTATCGTTATAGCCCTCCAGCACCTCAACGTGAATAAATCATTTGTGTCTCGAACCGTGATAGTGGCAGCGTTGCAAAACGCCATGGAGGTGGTCATAAAAAAACAGCAACATCGGCAGAAATGGTTCGGAAAGTGAAAGCTCGAATTGAGCGAAATCCGCGTCGAAGTTGGAACGGATGCAACACATACTGAAAAATGAGCTTGTGCTCAAGCCATTGAAATTCCAAAAAGCACACGATCTTACACCGCAACAGAAAAAAGTTAGAGTCGAAAGAGCGAAGCAGTTGCTACGCTTGCACGAAAGTGGTGAGTTGCCGAATTTGGTTTTTTCCGATGATTCGCCATGAGCAATATGTCAACAAGCAAAATGACCGGACGGCCACCAGAAAGCAGGCAACACCGATGGTGATGGTTTGGGCCGCCATAACCGCCGATGGTCGTTCTCCGTTCGTGGTGGTGTCAAAATTAATGCCATCGTATAGCGTCTTAGAGGCAGTATTGAAGCCTTGGGCAAACATGATTTCGGTCGGAGACCGTGGACATTTCAACAAGACTCGGCACCGTCTCACAAAGCGCGCGTCAACCAGGATTGGTTAAAAAACAATGTTCCGCACTTCATTTCTTCGACACAATGGATTGCAAATTCTCCGGATGCAAATCCGTTGGACTTCTCTGTCTGGGGTATTTTGAAGGCGAAGGCTGGCACTAAAAAATAAAAAAGTTTGGACCACCTCAAACAAGCACTTCGCCGGGAATGGGCCAAAATACCGCAGAGCCACTTGCGTTCAGCGTACGATGCTTTCTTCAGCCGTCTCAAGGCCATTATTCGCGCCAAAGGTGGACATATTGATAACTACTGATACAATTTGAAAATTGATGCATTTTCCAACATTTTTTGCTTTGGCACAATAAAATTAATCAAAAAATAAAAAAATTATAGCATTTTAAAAAGTTGGAGTTCGAGTCATTCACCCTGTAGTACTTACGAATATAATAGTAATAATAGAAGTTATTCCTCGCACATTTTTTCTTAGCTCATTCGGCATTCTCAGCATTATATGAGCACATAATTGTTTGCTGAGATTATAATGATATAAAATTGGTAAAAAACGACTCACTTCTTTTCAATTGAGAGATCTCGTCTCCTCTGTTAGACTGGAAATTGTCAACAAAATATATCCTAGCCTTCTGGATCTTTCCATCGTATCTTATCCGACGATGGTGCTCCTATTTGTTCAACTCTCGTATGATGTTATTCCTGATCATCATCTTATCATTTGTACCTAAGACATCCACTTTACTTATTCTGCTGCCCGTTTGTCTTTTTCCTTAATGTCCTTAAAATGCCACAATCTCTGCAGCTTGGGAACAATGCCGAATAAATTCTGATCCGAAGGAAAAAGTAAATACCATATGTAGATGCTTTTCAGGGTATTATTCAACAACTCTACATATCATTCGGGTGTTCCCGTCGAAATTGTTACTATACGTAGTATAGTATGTATTTACTTCAAATGTGACTGATGCTCTTAGAGCTCGATATAAATTTGTCTAGTAAATGGAAGTATACACCAACTAATATGAATTAGCTTACATATAAAATTGCGCGAAATAACGCAATATTCACTGTTCGCAATGCTAAAAAAAATTACTACGGCTCCAACTTAAATACATCGCTATTGTCTAAAAAGTTGTAGAGAAATTTGCGCGAAATCGATGTTTCTGGTAGTAAAAAAGAAAGTTTTTGATCCTGATGAACTCAACGACTTTTTTCTGGATAGTGGGGAAACACGGACGGAAACACTGTACCTACTATGTACACTAGAGGACATCATTGCATGTGTAATTGACATTAAGTAAAATTCTACCAAACTATTGTATATGCCTCTAATAATAGCTCAACTTACTCATGTCATAAATCATTGCTTCATTGGCATTGCTAAAAAGGCTAGCCCAAAAATTCTGCATGATTTCAGACCAATCAGGATATTTCCATGTTTATCAAAGGTCTTTGACCAACTTATTGAAAAGCAGATACTTAAACACCTATTACTGCATCAGCTACGTACCCCACGTCAGTCTGGTTTTCGAGCTAACCACAGTTGCTCCACGGCCATGGTTAACATTCTCTAAGAAATCAGACAAGAATTTAATGAAATACTTTGTTGGACCCTGAGGTTTTCAGTGACAGAGCTATAAGACTGGTTTGCAGTTTCCTCTCTGGAAGGCTGCAACAACTTATATCCAGCGAAAAGCTTTCAGCTCTAAAACCTCTTTGACAAGGGTACCTCAGGGATGGATTTTGGGACCGATCTTATTCTGTCTTTTATAAATGGCCTCCCAAATGTATGCCAAAATTTATCAGGGCATCTCTATGTAGGTGATCTTCAGCTTGGTGGTGGTGGTTCAAGTGATAGTAGTGTATTGGTTTCCCAATCAGACGGTTCGGGGTTCAATGCTAGCTGTGCTCGAAAGACGTTCTTTTTTTCAGGCAACTAAAATGGCTTGAGATGAATTGTTGCCTAAAATACACTACAAGTCAATTTACGCTAATAATTTAATCTCTCCATTAAATGTTTTATGCCACCCTCTCTCCCTCTCTCCTCAAAAAACTTAACA
Source organism: Volucella zonaria (assembly GCA_963966105.1). Lineage (NCBI taxonomy): Eukaryota > Metazoa > Arthropoda > Insecta > Diptera > Syrphidae > Volucella > Volucella zonaria. The sequence continues at coordinate 232,987,935 of OZ014530.1, read as the reverse complement.
CGTGCTCTGGTATTTTAAGAGTAGTAGTACCCTCTTGAGTGCTAAAGCTAAAGTAAAAGCTGCTCCAAATAAGCAGCAATTCATAGCGATTTTTCAAACAAAACATTCGATTTCAACCTTCTTCCTGATGTTTGGCTCTGTGATAGCAAGTTAAGATCTGTTGAGCCTGTAACTGCTAGTCTTTGTTTTAATTGGCGATAGTCTAAAGGCGTCAAATCGCACGATCTAGCTGGCCAATTCACCAATCCAAAACGAGACATAAATTGCTCACCGAACTCATTTCTCAATTCGAGTGTTGTGTGGCATGTAGCGCCATCTTGCTGGAACAAGGTTCAGCTTGTGCATTTTGAGCAAAAAAAAAGGTTCGAAATCTTTGAAGAAGAACGAGCGCCATTGACGGTAACGTTGTTCTTACGGTCATCTTAGAAAAAATGCGACCCAATGATTCCGAGCTACGTCTCTGAAGACAATTTTTCGAGGAAAAAAATTTTTCTAAGGCCCAGTCTCCGAAATTCGACGCTGTGGCATACCGATTTCAGTTCTTGTACGAGCTATATTTTTGTAAGGTTTTAGACCAAGATCCTTGCGTAAAATCTTCCACATAGTCGAGTAACACAATCCCAATTGCTGCGAACAGCGACGAATGGACAAATCAAGGTCTTCATTAACAGGGGCGGATACAGCACCAATATTTTCCTCTTTACCCACTCTAGGCGTACGGATAGGTAGCTTGATGTCCAATAGCTTGAAATTGGTGCGAAATTTAGTCACTATAGCTTGAATTCCTTGCTCAGTAGGTCGATTATGACGACCATAAAATTCGTAGAGGACAAATTTTGATAATGATCAGATCTGGCGATCTAGCCGGCCAGTTCAAATCCCCAAAAGGAGAGATCTCATGGCCTGGAAATTGGTGATTCAAAATCTCCATCGTTGCCGGAACTGTATTGGTGGTTGCTCTCTCCTTCTGGAATCAACAATGCTCGAGACCCAATTCAGCAACTTGCGGCAAACAAAACGTTTGTTGCGGTGGTGCCGTCGGCGTCCTCAAAAAAATATGGGCCAATCATATTTTCACTGTAAATGCCACACCAAAAAATCACTCTCCGTCTTCTTGCACCAGGTTTAACAGAGCATGGGAGTAAGTTAACCTCACTTGACGGTTAGCAGGGAACAATTGGTGAACGGTTTACTCTTTATAAGGGAAAAGCTTCAGGTCTTTCGCCAAAATTCGACGCAATGATTGTTTGCTGATACCAAATTGTGTGCATTGTTGTTTCGTCGATGTTTTTGGACTATCTCGGACGTCGTCGACTACAGCAGTGATATTCTCGGTCGAACGAACAATACGGAGCCGGCCACTTCTTGCGACATCTCTAGTGGATCCAGTTTGCACGAGATGGTCAGCCAATCGCTTAATTGTTCGCGCACATGGTGCAGGACGACGAAGAAATTCACGCTGCGCTAAAACAACAGACAAGAAATTAGTCAAATAAGCAGTATTGTATTCCGCGTTCTTTATGCGTGTATCGCTCCATTGTTTATTGTCAACTAATTCTCTATCTGTCTACAATATAAATGTCAAAGCACAATGACACTTGACGCCATTTGTACAAGCTATGGACACATTCACATTATGGCATTACTTTTGCCCCATCTTGTACAATAAATTGCAGTCTATCAAGCTATGGCCGTATTTACGGCATTCGCAATTTATGGTTGACTGCAAGCTTTACGCTTACAAACACTAATCACCTATGCTGATGTTGCTTATTGCACCCACAATTCATTTTCCCAGCACAAGTTACAAGTGACTTTCTGCGGCAACTGTTCGACCCACGAAAAAGATTACCGGCACCGCTAATTTATCCTGGGACAGCCCTTTTTTATCGAAACAGAGGAACGTCTCTGGGGGAATGAAGCCGTTAACCGCACACTCTCGTGATGGAGATAATTGAGGTAATACGAGGGTAGTCGCAGAAGTACCCGACCTGACGCATAGATGGCAGTTCTTGTTTAAAAGGAATGACAATTGTACAAAGTACCAACCTTATCAAACTTAAATTTCAAGTTTGACGACAATAAAATATTGGGTGGCAGAGTTTAAGCGAGGCTGTACGATTAGCCAAGACGAACATCGCAGTGGTCGACCAAATGAGGTGACTTCACCAGAAAAGTTGAAAAAATCCACAAAATGGTCGATTGAAAGTGCGTGATCTAGCAGATATGGTAGGCATTTCAAAAAGCGCTCTCATCCCATGTTGCCTGAAAAATTGGACATGACAAAACTGTGCGCAAGATGGGTGCCGCGATTACTCACAATGGAACAAAATCACCGTGGTGGGGATGTTTCAATCAAGTGTTTGGCAAAGTTTCACAGCAATAAAGCCACGTTTTTGCGTCGATTCATAACCGTGGATGAAATATGGGTCCGTCTTTTCAAACCCTAGACGAAGGAACAGTCAGAACAACGGACTCAAAAGGGACAATCGGCTCCAGAGAAGGCCAAGAGAGTTCCATCTGCAGGCAAGATCATGGCGTCAGTTTCTTGGGATGCGCATGGGATAATTTTCCTTCTTCAGAAAGGAGAAACAATCAACGGCGTGTATTATGCGAACTTATTGCAGCGTTTGGAAGATGAAATCAAAAAAAAAAACCACCGTATTTGGTGAAGAAAAAATTTTTTGTTCCATCAAGGCATTGCACCAGGGCAATGGCCAGAATCAGTGAGGTATGGTTCGAATTGCTTCTTCATGCATCCTATTCGCCTGATTGCCCTAATGTTCCTCGATTCTTGTTTTCATGTTTAGAACATCTGATTCCTCACTTACATCAACCGGATCAGCAGTCTGGAGTTCTTGTAAGACTGTCTCGGTTTTTGAATCGGTCAGAATCTCGTGCACAACTTAGCCTTCATCCACTTTTGCAATTCCATCTGTTGATATCAACATCGTTCTTATATTCTCAGGTAAGCTTGCGATGGTTTCTGGTATGTATTTGAAGCTCGTCTGAGGGTTCTACGGATGGATTGATATTGACTGGACAACCCACATGATGAAAGCATGTTATTATTCCAAGCAGACTCAACCCATCTTATGGCGTCCAATACATTGACTGACTTAGACAATTCAGATCCTCACCCGCACTTATCAATTGTTGCCAAAGGAGGAAAAGAATCTGTATCTTTTGGACGACACTCTGGCCAAAAGGCTGAATTTCTGATGTGAGATTTGGCCTTAAATACTTAACTACGACATTTGAATGATCCGTTAGAGTAGTGTGGCTTGATGCGTTGGCTACCGAGATGATTATTCGCCTTTTTTTTGCAGCTTCATTTGACATTTAACCGAATAAAACCGATCATTAAAAATTGTGGTTTTCATCCATGAAATGGGGCTGATCCTAAAATTATTTAGATCAATTTTGGCGAACAACTTGGTTTTTCTTCTGGTTCTTCCAAAAAAAAAAAATTGGCCTTTCTTTAGCCATCTTTCCTCCTTTGCAATTTTTACCTTTAGCAACAAGACTTTTTGTTGGAACCAGGCGATAAAATATTAATGTTTCATCTGCCTTGAACTGGTCTTTTGGTGGATAGTCTTTTAAAAGTTAAGGCAGCTTTATTTTCCAAGTACTTGCTTATAAAAATCTCATTAACCAATTTTTTTGGAAATCTAAAAATATAATTCCCTTAATATTAATTTTACAAACTATGCTTCTGTAACGTTTAGCTAAATCTTTAAAATCACTCCTTTTTTACCGATAATACAACAAGAACTTAAAGCCCTGATCCTATTTACGAACTGAAGAAATTAAGTCATCTCTATACGTAACACAGGTTGCAACATGAATGAATCTCTCAGTTTATAAACAAGCACAAGGAGCAAAATACGTTTAACCCCGTTGCGAATAGCAGGCGACTATGCTGGAAAATATTTCGCTTGGCCAACATTCGCAGGTTTAGTTATATGTGAGATGAAATAAAGTGTGTAAATTCAAGACCAAATTTCAAGGTAGGGAGGTGTACAATAGACAAAGATACTTTGAGGAACATTTGTAAGCGATTTTCTTGGTGCATGTAAATATTGGCCAACTTCATGGGTGGCCAACTTCATGGGTGGCCAACTTGGCAGGTTTCACTGTGTTCCAAAAGTCACTGAACCATGAAAATATTGCAATCGCAAGAAACCGCCAGAGACATTTTCGATCACGTGCTACTTAACACTTTAGAATCCTTATACCGGAAATAAGCCAAAGAGACTGCCACCAAAATATCGTCAAGCAAAACCAGAGTTCTATCTACAAAGCAGTAAAGGATAAAAAAAAACAACTCGTCAATTCTAAGAGCAAACGAAAATACCCGGAACTGACAGCATCGCTGCCCAACAATTTAACGCAGCGCAATATGACAGGGTTAGAAATATGACGCAATTCATACCATACAATATGCCGCATAGAAGATCTAATTCGCCAATTTCCAGACAGCACGATCTATCCAGTTGCGCACACCAGGTTTAAGATCCACGAAGCCGTAGTCACTGTGTTGTCCGTTCGGGCAGGAATCAGAGACTCTTCGGCCCGGATGTTTTATTGTATTGGGTATATAACTTAATTCGTTTTTTTTTTTCAAAATTTGACCATTTATTTAAGAAAAACATGTACAATAGTATTATTCAAAGTATTACCCATCTGAAGCTATGACTTTTTCCCATCTTTCTGGCAATTTGTGGAGATCCCATCCCAAAAGAACTGCGCCGGCTTGGCAGCCAAGAATGAATCAAGCCAATTTTTGATATTCTGCTCTGACGTGAACCGTATTTCAGTGAGGGCGTTCTGCATCGACCGGAACAAATGGTAGTCAGATTGGCAAAGTCTGAGCTATAAGGGGGGTGGGGTAAGACTTCCCATCCACTGTTTTCCAAATAGTTCTTAATCGAAATAGCAACGTGGGGCCGAGCGTTGTCGTGATGGAAAATTATTGCCTCGTGTCTGGTCGCATATTCCGACCGTTTTTCGGCCACTGCTCTCTTCAAACGGATTAATTGTGTTCGGTAGCATTGTCCATTGATGGTTTCACCCATTTTTAGCAGCTCATAATACAGCACACCCATGTGATCCCACCAAATACAGAGCATTACCTTCGCGCCATGAATATTCGTCTTTGCCGTTGATTTGGCTGGTTGGCCGGGTTTCACATATGATTTTTTGCGCTTGGGGTTGTCGTAACGGATCCATTTTTCATCACCAGTAACAATCCGATGCAAAAATGACTTCCTTTTGTGGCGTTCCAACAGCATTTCGGACATGCAAAACCGCCTTTCGACGTCTCTCGGCTTGAGTTCATGTGGAACCCAATTTCCTTGCCTTTGAATACATCCAGCTGCTTTTAAACGTTGCGAAATGGCTGCTTGAGTGACACCCAAAGATTCTGCGAGCTCTTCTTGTGTTTGGCAACAATCTTCATAGAGTAATGCTTCCAGTTCTTCATCTTCAAACTTTTTTGGCTGCCCAAGACGTTCATCGTCTTCCAAGCCAAAATCACCACTTTTAAATCGTGCAAACCACGTTCGCTCAGCTTGCGCATGTTCACCATAAACTTCCACCAAAATACGATGACTTTCGGTGGCAGTTTTCTTCATATTAAAGTAATGAAGAAGAACTCCCCGCAAAAACACTTTTTCAGGCACAAAGTTTGACATATTTGAGTGAAAAAAAATTATTGTTGTTTACGCTTCAAATGAATGACATATACTGAAATGACGTACAATGACAGTAGCTTTCCAACGCATGTTCCAATGGAATAATACAAGTCGCGCCATCTCTTAGCAAGCCGCACGAATTAAGTTATAGACCCAATATATTCATTTGCTCTATAACATATAACAGCCATATCTAGCGAAGATCCCTACTTTTCTGGCAAATTCAATATCGCTGTATATCTCATCTAACAGTTCACTGCTACATATCTTCTCTTTCGAAGTCTGTCCATGTAAAGCAATCTTCAGTCTACCAAAGAAAAAAGGTATATTCATCCACGTGCTTATCTGCATCATAGAGCAAGACAAGATAGATAACGAGGATTGACGAGGATTTATTACTCAATTGCCTTATTATGCTAAAAACACAACAATTGGCAAATGTAGCGCTTCATTTGTTTTCTGACCCGGTGCCATTTTCGGAGTAGTAGAAAAAGTCCATAATCACCAAGTTGTCATAGCTTGCTATTGTAAAGTATTGCCCAATTCGTTTGTTTGTTGACTTGTCTGCTACTTCTAGTCCAATACATTGCTTTGCTGGGGACTGTATTCTCTGCTTTTCATATTTGTTCCCGGACTCTTGCCACTGTTCTTCAGCTGTAAAACTGGAGAACGGCAGCGTATGTTAAGCTCATTAAATTCCGATATTAGCAGCATAAATAATTGGAAAATTATCAACAGAGTGGAATTTAATGCTTCCAAAATACAATGCTGTCTGCTGTCGTTCCAGCGAAATTTAAATACCCAGCCACTATCCATGAATGGCACTTGCATCGTCGAAACCGAAAAGCTTTCCATACTCGTTATGTGTGTCAGTGACAACTTACGTTGGAATGACCATATATTCGATGTCGTCAAAAATGCTGCGAAATCCTTAGGTTTCCTCAAGCGACGTAAGAAATACTTCACTCCCTTTGATCTAGCCTCAATACATAAGGCATTCATCCGCCCATCCTACTAGGAAAATACACCGGGCCTTCGACGGGCTAAAAGGGCTATGCAACACTTCCAAAGTATATCCAAATTATCTCTAAACTTAAAAGGGGATGAAATCAGAAGACATGTCACCTGACATAATAAACTTATATAAACTTAGAATTAGTCCGGAAACAGAATGTCACTTTTGTATGGAGGCCGAAATCGTAGAACACATACTTAGTGGATACGCCATAAGGAGACCTTTCTTTCTCAAAGGAAACTGAGGAAATGCAACCTCCACCAAATTTATTGAAAATTGAGACTCTGACTTTGTTGCACAATAGATCTTTTAGGTCGCAGTGCCCATAGAAATTAGCGGGTCAATACCGCTTAGAAAAAAAAATTTGAAAGTCATTATTAACTTTAACTCTAAATATGATGAAATGGGTATCTGCTACTGTTGACGCCATCAGAAATATAAACCTAAGCATCTTCAAAAGCCGAATGGAAACTCAACGATATCCGAGCAAGCAACCATAATTAGCGGTACAGGGTTTTCAAATAACTCTAACCCTTCTGATAGGAAACTTAAGGCTTTTTTTTCTGTCGGAATAGGGCACTTAAAGAACTAGTCCATTTTTTATCCTTTGTAAGTTCCTTTTAATGAAATCTTTCAGTCTTACGAAGAAAGATGAGTAGGCGCTTCAGTGATAAGGTGCCTGCAGTACCAGCACCCACCGCGTCAGCGCCGAGTACCTGCAGCCTGATGCATATCCACAGATATAGTGCTACGCGGTGTCATAATCACTTTCACAGCAAGCATCGCAAGATGTTGTGTCACTTATGCCCAGCACATTTAAGAGCTTAGCAAAAGTGTAATGCCCTGTTACAACGCCAGTAAGCAACCTGCAGTCTTTTTTGCTGAGGGACAGCTCCTACAGACGTCGTTTGGTCTGCCTGCAACCTGGTTATGCATCTGCAGTTATGCTCCTATGAGACCCAACTGTCAATGGAAACCTTAACCGAGGACGCAACCTGACCCAACGTAGGTTCGGGTCAGGAAAAACTCTTCTCTGAACGTTGCCTGGCAAGTTCATTGGCGATTTCATTTCCATTGTGACCTGGGACCGGGCAAGGGCCACTGAATTTAGCCTTCCGACTGCGTTCAGTGATCTTTTGCATTCTGGAACTAGCTTGGAAGTCATAGGAGGATTCAGCAAGGCTCTAAAGTGCAGCTTTTCTCCACAATATTGTTCGCTGCCATTAGGGTTACGTAAACCTCAGCTTGAAAGACAGATGCAAGCTTGCCTAACGTTAAGTAAAATCTAACGTTGTTGTCCTCCAGTAAGACACCAGCGCCACATCCTACATTGGGTTTGGAGCCGTCCGTGATACCTGACTGCATTCCTTTCCTGGCTCAAATTCTGGCCAAAACCAGTCCTGGGCACAGGGAAAGTCGATTTCATATTTTTTCCGCAACAGGACGCATCATTGCGTGTTATACCAAAGACCAGTTCTTTTAAATTGGAAGTTAGCTTTGAGAGTGCAGCCCATGATATGAATATCCAGGAGAGGGGGACTTCTCAATGCGTCTAGAGCGGAGTCAGGAGTGCTAGGGAAAGCCCCCATGCATTCAAGGCAAATCAGTAGTTTCGCGAAAGCTTATTCCACCTTACAACCGACGCATAGGATATAATTGGCCTTATCATAGCCGTGTAGAACCAAAGAACCCACCTCGATGACAGACCCCATGTCTGGCCGATAACTCCTCTGTACTGCCAGAAGGCCGACAGCGTTTTAAAGGCTGTCGACGTAACATGTTTAGTCCAGAGAAGTTTGTTATCGAGGATAACACCCAAATGCTCAGCTTCTTTGGAGAATTGGATGGTGATGCCTTTAAACAATAGATGAGTCAGACAAGACAGGTTTCTCCTTCTCGTAAAGAAAACAACCTCAGTTTTAAGAGGATTGACTGAAAGCCACCGTCGATCACATTTAGGCCTTCCTGCACTTTAGAGCAGACAGTACAGCTATTGTACATCATCCGCGTATGCGTGTGCCTAGACGTCAGTACTATTGACCGTGTTGAGCAGTGAGTCGAGTCGGCCTTGCCGCCAACGTCTGTTTACCCCCGCCACCACACTAGTGATTCGTCTACGCCGTGCTGTCTGGCCGTCAAAAGTCGCGTTGTCAAAAGCACCCTCAACGTGTCGATGGAAATGCCTCAGGCGTATTCCTTCTTGATGAGTGCGCTTTCAATTCTGCCTACCAGATTCTGAAGCATACTCTCGCAGGATCTTTCGCGTTTTTGCGCACGTGGATCTCGGCCATTCTCTCGATGCTTTTCAGCATGAAGGAATTCAGACTTATAGTTCTGGAACTCTTAACGAGCAAGTAGTCCTTATTTCCGATTTTCGGTATAAAGGCCACTCTAAATGTTCGCCATCAGTGACAATTCTCTTCAAAGTTGCCAGCAGCTGGCCTAACATAACTGGGTATATACCATCGGTGCCGTCACAGCAACCAGCTCCGGTGGGTTGTGTTGTTCAGCTGACTAGCAGCTTCGTTGATAGGAGGTTGTTATGAGCTAATTCCGATTAGGTTACCTGGGAAGTGCATGAGACTCAAGCATGAGACGGAGAGTCTTTCGCAAAAAACTTTGTAAGAGGCGCTCTTCGAAATCGAAGGGTCTGTTATGGCTCTTCATCTCTGCAACAGAGGATAATCCTTACACAACCGCAAACTCATTGCACACATACATATATGTATGTATGTATATATATTTTTGAAGGAATTTGTCTCATTTCTAACCTAAGTTGTAAGCGAAAAATTCTTTCCAAAAAACTTACATTCAGGTTGAAAATGGTTTGCACCTTTACCCACTTGTAAATATCATTGAAAATATATGCATTTGTCTGTAGCAAAGGTATCCCATGGATTTCGAAAGAAATTTGCTAATCCTTCGCCCTTGTATGGTAGGCAGGTATTCGCAATAACAACAAGTCAACTCAAGTATTCGTACCTCATACATGTGTAGATAAATATTTTACAATATAGGTATTGAAGTTGTCATTGCAATGACGACTGGCAATGAACCCTCACATCGGTCACCACACCACACACGAAATCCCCGTCACCATATCATGCCAATGACGACAACGACGACGATGGGGACGACAACGACGTCAACAACTACAAACAGCAAAGAAGACAACGCGATACAATTTCAGAGACAGAGTCAGTGCCAGAGCCAGACTAGACATCAAAAGCAGTCATTTTGCATCAAAAAGAGTTGGCGACTGCCTGCCGGCCTTTATTTGAGTCTCCAATATTGCTGCCACTAAGAGTATCATGCCACCAACCTCAGACAACTCTAAATGGGGGTAAGTGTAAGAAGGTGGACTCGTATTACAGTGAACATAGTACTCATACTCGCACTGGTACTGATATAGTGAGTGCAAGCCGCCAACAACAATTACAGTTGAAAAGGCCGGCTCCTTTGTGGCGACTATGTATTCGCATCGTCTAGCGCGGGTGGAGGAGACGACGCGTCACTAAGTAAGATAAGTACTTTAAGACCAAGACCAAGACCAATACCATTTTCCAATCTTCACTACCACTTCTTGTAGTCGTACCTACTTAAGTGCGAAGTGAATTAAAGATGATAAAATGCAGCCGCGTGGCGCCCATATTCAGTTTTATAGGGAGACTCTCTCCCTTTCCAGTTGTTATAGGAGGGGGGGATGCGCGCTTTTTCCTGATGGTTGTCTACCACTCATCATATCATCATCGGTTCCAACGACCGTCTGGTGATACTAGATGATGGTGCATATGTGCTTTAGCCTTTAGGCCATGTCTTAACTCACATGGCACCATATTGGCGACCACATCCAAAGGCATAGGTACATACCATATAGGGAAACATGAGCGACATTGAGATCGTCCTTCAGCCAAAGTTAGATATAGCGGTGCAGTAACGCGCTCTGGTTCGATGCAATGAGTTCGCCAAGAGTACGACTACTTTGTCTTCTTGTTGCTTATGAGAACCCATAGGCTATGCGAAGGTTTCCTCATAAATATTGTCTGACTAATATACGAGTACAATTTGGAGAGACACGATTTTTCAAAGTGCTTACCTAATCAGAACCTTACACATTCGTTCATTTATTTGTACCGAGCAGCGTATGGAAAGGCACACGAGTATCTATGAGCCTTGACTGATTTGAAACGAAAGATCCGCATATTCTGACAGACAATTTTGTGAAACCAAAGTCTCTTCACAAAAAAAATAAATAAGAAATAAAAATTAGGCGCCGGATATTTAATAGACACATCGCACGTGAGCGTCCAATTACGGCGTAGATACTCGTACGTACAATGATGGCTGATTCTCGTTCTTAGAAACACCTTTTCTTTCCGATTCATTTGGAATATAAGAGGAAGTTCATAATAGTCTCATATGCGGTCCGTAGCCACTTCGTGGAATCGATATTTTATCAGAAATCTTGAGAATTTTCAATGCGCTCATTGAACTAATACTCGGATGTGCGTACGAGTATCTCACACTTATGGAAATCGTTACCTATTCGTATAATTAACTGATCGTTGACTCTCTTTCAATTTAATTTCATTAGCAATGCGCCAGTCTTTATTTGTATCTCTCACACTGACTGATACAAAGTGAGTACATGATCTCGATTTCTAAGAACTAATTTTGTTTAGATAGATTAACGAAGTAAAAGTTTGCAAATAAACAATTGAGTTATCACTTGTTCTTCGAAATTATGATAGCAAATTGCAATTGAAGTATCGTTTCCTGGTTGGTACCAAAGTTCAAGAAGAAGATACCTACTTACAACAACTTTTGTCACACGATCTGACGTATGATGTTTACGTCATAGGACGTTTTGCTTGGCTTTGTTTGTTTGCATTTATTCCAAAAACTTCTCACTCAATTTCGATTACGTTTTATACCTCTGCATACCTATACACTCCTCGACAGCTGGTTGAGACACCCCTCCGGATTTTGACGTTTCTAGTTAAATAAATTACTGTTAGGTAATCATTGTCAATTTCTAAGAAAATTCTATTCACCACAAATCCTGTTTTCCCCTAATTTGCTTGGAGTTCGCAATTTGTCCCTAATTAATCGCGACAAGTGGTTGAGACAGGGTATAAATACTTTGCAAGTTCAGTTGCAGATTCCATTCGCAGTCTGACTTGTTAGTTAGCTTTAGTCATTTGATTTAAAAGAAAGTATTTACACAGGTCTAGCTAAAAATGGGGTCTGGAAAGATGTTAAATCAAACGGAGATCCAAAAAATTAAAAGAATTCGCCAACAGGGATATTCTGTCAACAAAATTGCAAAACTTTTGAAGTGCAGTCGAACAGTTCTTTTAAACTACATATTTAAAGGATCCAGAAAGCTACCGGAAAGGATTCGTACCTGGACGTAAATATACTCGTAGCTGGACATCAGCAGATCGACGATCCCTACTAAGAGAAGCGTTAAATTCTACAGCAAAAACAAGGGGAATCACGGTATCGGCAGGGATTTGTGTTAGCAGAAGCGGAACATCTTCGAAGAAAGCGTTTGAAAAGAAAACCAGATTTACTACCATACAACGTCATCGAAACGCCAATTTGACCTTTGCCAGAAATAATTTAAGAAGCAGATGCATTGGTGAACTGTTGCCTTCAACTATAAGAAACGCTTTTGCCTTGTAGGCCTGATCTATTTCGTCATTCTTTTCATGATTTGAGAGAGGACGAATTGCTTTTAAGGCGATAACAATAAGGCGGAGTTTGGATCATGATTTTGACAGGAATATCATACCAAAATATGACTAAAATCCGCTTCGGAAATGGCAGGATGAAAAGTGACGACTACTTTCAGATCTAAGACGAAGAGATCGTCCATCATAGCCAAAAAAAATTCGGCGAAAATCCACACAGCTTAGAAGGTGTGGACTCAGCCTAACAATGTTTGTGTTCTTGACTGGCAAGCATTGTCTCCAGACCTCAATATAATTGGGAATGTATGGGGATATCTCTCCAGAGTTGTCTTCCAAGACGGACGACAATCCAATAATGTGCTAGGCCTTAGAGACGCCATTGAAACTAAATGGGACAAAATCCCACGAAAATTAATTAAAAAACTGTTTAGATCTCTTCCATCAAGAATTTTAGAGGTTGTAGGTACTAGATGGAGTGAAAAGTGACATCCTTGACCGCCAGAATAAGCTGCTACTGCAAAAAAGGTTATGGTGCCTTGAAGTCCGTTCATATTTATGCAGACATGCCAAATTTCAGTGCGATACTGTCTTTAGTTTTGTTTTGATAGCTGATCGTTGTTGACGTGTTTGGCATCATGTTGAGTATGCACAAAAACGATTTTAGTTCTCTCATAGAACATTATTTTCTAAGAGGCAAAACGGCGAAGTTAGATAAATATTATGGGGCTAATGCTCCGTCAGATTACACCGTCAAATATTGATTTCGAGAGTTTCGTGGTGGCCGCAACTCCACTACCGATCAAATCTGCAGCGGCAGGCCCTCCGATGCGCTTACAGAGGACAATGTCAAAAAAATACATGAAATGGTGTTGGCTGACCGGAAAGTGAAGGTGCGCGAACTAGCAGATACCACAAAGATTAGTACGGAGCGAACACGCCATATTTTGGGCAATATTCTGCATATGAAAAAGTTATCCCGTCGCTGGGTGCCGCGCATGCTCACTCCTGACCAAAAACACGAACGCGAGAGCACTTCGAAAGAGTGTTTGGACTTGCTGATGCGGAATCGGGCGGACTTTTGACGTCGATTGGTAACTGGATTTGGATCCCTCGGACTATTATCTCTTCCCAAACCTTAAAAGATGGCTCATCAATAAAAAATTCAGCTCACGCGAGGAAATCATCGACGCCACGGAGGAGTATTTTGCAGACCTTCCGGAAAATTACTTTTCGGACGGGATTAAGAAGTTGGAAAATCGCCGGAATAAGTGTATCAAACTAAAAGAGGACTATATTGAATAATATAAAAAAACATTTAAAAAAAAAACAATTTTTTAATTCCCAAGGAGGTCACTTTTCACTCCATCTAGTAATGAGGGAGGAAGTACTCATACTAAAAACATAAAACCAATCCGATAAAAGTCTAATCCCTCAATTTTCTCTAACACGGGCACACAGTTTTCCATTTTGATAGACCTTAGTCTTCAAATAACTCCGCAGGAGGAAGTCTAAAGGTGTCAAATCGGTTGACCTTGGAGGCCAATCAACTTTTCCTCTAACCGATCTTCAAATTTCGTACGCAATAAATTGATTAATTGATGGCTTGTTTCGGCGGTAGTACCATCCTGTTGAAACCAGAGATCGTCCAGAAGCAATTCATTCAATTTTGGAAAAGAATAGCCGGTCAAAACGTTGCTGTAACGTTCCTGCCTCTCCAGCCTCTATTTCGAAAAAGTACGGGCCAATGATGCCGCCAACCCACAATCCGCACCATACAGTGACTTTTTTGGTATGCAACGGCTTTTCGTGAATCCCATTTTCGTAATAAGATTGAATAACAAAAATGCGTTGTTGCGTGGTAAACGACTCCATGACTAAAATTGCCAAAGACTCTATCACATCTGTCAAAAAGATTAACCACACTGAATTCAGTAAATGACAGTAATTGACAGTCAACATCCACACCATCTGTTGGCTCACCCTTTATAAAGGTACAGGATTAACATCTATGAGTAAGCTCTACGGCGGCCTCCTCGTGCCATCAGCTGACAATTTCTGCAGAATTGCAAACAGAAAAAGACAAATGCCAAGCCTTCTGTGCGGTAAAACTCCAAAAAGGAAAACATCGCCTTGAACACAGTTGGATACTTTGTTGACGAGGTTCAGAGTAACGAAACATACCATTTGGTGAACTTTAGCAATGTTATCGTCAGTGGTTGCAGTTTTTGGACGTTCCGAACGTTCATCATCTCCTAAACTCTTACGCCCACGTTTAAATTCAGCTGCCCAAAATTTCACTGTGGCAAATGATGGTGCAGAGTTCCCATACACAGAGTCCAACTCATTTTTGATTTGCGTAGGCGTATTGCCTTTCAAAAACAAGAATTTAATAACAGCTCGATACTCAATTTTTTCCATTTTCACAAAAAACACTCACATCGACTCACTCGAATGACTTCAGTAAGCAACTGTCAAAAGATGCACAACTAGCATTCACTAGCTTTTATTGACGAGTGCCGCTATCTTTACGTTGCGGTCGGAAACATTTCAGACAACCCTCGTATATCCTGAAAACCTGATATTGACCGGATGCTAATGGCTAGATTCGAGACCTGAATACTATCATGCGGTGCTATCCTTTGATCGAAGACGCAACTGAGAATGATAGGGACAATTTAAATAGCCACTTAGGCGCCGTCAACTACCAAACGCCTAATACAGGGTCATCCGTTTTTTGGTTTCGAAAGTAAATTTAAATAAAACGTATTTATGATTTAGATTTCGATACAATTTTTATTTCAATATATTGTTTGGATCGCGCCATTATGAATGGAATATAACATCATTCAAATGTTCGCCACGGGGGCTCTTGCAGTACTTTACGGATTATGTGCATAAACATGATCTTTCGCATAGCCCTACATAAAGAAAGTCAACAGCGACAAATCACAAGATCTTGGTGGTCAATTCACATCATCAAAACGCGAAATAACTCGTGCAGAAAATTTTTCTTACAATGAAACCAAAAAGGGGCGTGTTGTGTGCGATGTGGCACCGTCTTGTCGAAACCACAGAAATTCGGTTAATATTTGGCTACAGCGATGAGAATTGACGGTGATGGTTACACCTTCCTCATTTTCGAAGAAGTATGGAGCAACGACACAACCATACACATACATTTCACACCATACAGTGACTTTTTGTGGATGCAATGGTCTTTCGACAGTTACGAGGGTAGTCCCAGAAGTACCCGACCCGACGTATAGATGGCGGTTTTTGTTTAAAAACAATGACAATTGTACAGAGTACCAACCTTATAAAGCTTAAATTTGGGTGGCAAAGTTTAAGCTAGGCCGTACGAGTTGCCAAGATGAACTTCGCAGTGGTCGACCAAATGAGATGAGTTCACCAGGAAAGTTGAAAAAAAATCCACAAAATGGTATTAGATGACCGTCGATTGAAAGTACGTGAACCAGAAGATATGGTAGACATTTCAAAAAGCTCTGTACCTCGCATATTGACTGAAAAATTGGACATGAGAAAGCTGTGCGCAAGATGGGTGTCGCGATTACTCACAATGGAACAAACACAGCGTCGTGAGGATGTTTCAATCGAGTGTTTGGCGGAGTTTCACAGCAATAAAGCTGAGTTCTTGCGTTAATTCATAACCATGGATGAAACATGGGTCCATCACTTCATACCCGAGATGAAGGAACAGTCAAAACCATCAACTCAAAGGGGAGAATCGGCTCCAAAGAAAGCGAAGACAGTTCCATCTGCAGGCAAGGTCATAGCGTCAGTTTTTTGGGATGCGCGTGGGATAATTTTCATAGATTATCAGCAGAGTTTATTATGCGGACTTATTGCAGCATTTGAAAGTAAAAATCAAAAAAAAAAAAAACGGCCGCATTTGGCGAAGGAAAATGTTTTGTTTTTCAAGACAATGCACTAGTTCAATCATCCGTCTTCGCGATGTCCAAAATCAGTGAGGTAAAGTTGCTTCCTCATGCACCCTATTCGCCAGATTTAGCCCCCTCGGATTATTTTCTATTTCCGCAATTGAAAAAAATGGCTCGGTGGTAAAAGATTTGCCAACATTAAAGCGGTGGAGTCTGTAGTTGATATCTGTTTTAAGGAGCTCGACGATTCTCACTATAAACAGGGTATCGAAGCTATTGAACATCGTTGGGAAAAGTATATTGAATTAAAAGGACACTACGTAGAGAAATAAACATATTTTTTCTCAAATTTTTTGTGTTTTCTTTGTTAGGTCGGCTACTTCTGGGACTACCCTCGTACATGTGGATTTTCACTTTCCCATATGCAACAATTTTGTTTGTTAACTTATGGACGGAGCAAAAAATGAGCCTCTTCGCTGAAGAATATGTTGTGTGAAAATTGGTCATCCAAACACTGATGTTTAAGCACTCAATCAGCGAAGATTCTACGCATTCCCTGGAATTGGTTGGTTGAACTTTATAAGGGTGTAGATGCAAATCCAAATGCAGACTACGCCATAATGTGCCGAAGACAAGCCCAAATGCTGTGCTCGCCGTGAAATCGATAGTTTTGGATCTTCTTCTGTAGAGCGCGCATTTATAATAGATGGTGGATAGGTCTTAAAACATTAGTAACAGAGCCAGTTTGTTAGATTTTTTTTTTACAATTTTGATTATGGTACGTTCAGATGGACGATTATGTTGACCATGATCTGTTCATAATGCGGGAAATGTACTTACAGAAGAATCACTATTTTTTTTAAGTAAGTTTTCACAATTTTAACACGTTCAGTGATTACTAAATGATCCATATTATAAAATGACAAACCTTAAACTAAACATATACAGTCTCGGATGACAGTTCGGTTTGATGTATGTGATTGAACCAGGGATGTAAAATCCGGACCATGAATTGGATGACTTTATATTTAGAGACAAAATTGTTACGATGTTTGACTTTAACAGCAAAGCAGGAAGCGACAACACTATGCTTAAATACGTAATGATAGATCAGGATCTTGGAGACCGGTATGACAAGGGTGATGGGTTTGTGGGATTCCTCATCATTTGATCGAAGGTACGCTGTTTTACCATAACACCAGCTGAATGTTTGCTAATGCAATCGATCCATCGATCGATCCGTCAATCACTGCTCAACTTTACCAGATGCAATACAGACAGGCTCAGAGATTTCCAGATGCGTCAAGAATTCAGAGTCCATCTTGCTTTAGAAGCAGAAACAATCAGCAACACAAATCCACTAAAACATGCACCCTGTTATTGCCTTCAGTCAGCAAATTTTACCGTTTACTTACAATATGCATCAAAGATTACTGTTTTTCTTTTCAAAAACATTCTAAACAATGGAAAAAAAATTATTTGTGTGTGATCGGCGGCGTTTTAAATCGGAAGCTTAAATTATGTTTAATTGTGACAAAAAGGTGATAAAATGGCCCGTAATACGAGGGCCACAGATTTTTTGATAAAAAAATAATTTTATTTTTCAACGTAGTCTCCCTTGGGCTCTATACACTTTGTCCAACGCTTCTCCAATTTTTTTATCCCTTCGCTCGGAGCCAAATCTGGAGAATAGGGTGGATGAGGGAGCAATTCATAGCCCAATTCATGGATTTTTGCCATGGCAACTGCACATGTGTGCACCCTTGCATTCTCTTGGTGGAAAAGAACTTTTTTCTTGGCCAGATGAGGTCGTTTTTTTTTCAAATCGTCATTGAATCGGTCCAATAAGTTGGCATAATATTCCCCATTGATTGTTCTTCCCTTTTGAAGGTAGTCAATGTGGATTATCCCGCGTGCATCCCAAAAAACAGTCGCCATAACTTTATTGGCTGACAAACTCACCTTGGCCTTCTTTGGCGCCGATTCACCCTTAGAAACCCACTGTTTGGACTGTTGTTTGTTCTCTGGTGTGTTGTGATGGATCCATGTTTCGTTCACGGTTACAAAACGGCGCAAAAACTCCTCCATATTGCGATTAAACAACGCCAAACCTTCCTGTGAAGTTGTTACACGATTGCGTTTGTGGTCGACTGTGAGCAAACGCGGCACCCATCTTGCGGAAAGCTTTCTCATGCCCAAGTGATCATTCAAAATTGAAACCACTGAGCCATGCGAGATCCCTACGGCTTCCACAATCTCTCGCACTTTCAATCTTCGGTCGGCCAACACCATATCGTGAATTTTTTCGATTGTTTCGGGTGTAGAGACCTCAACTGGGCGTCCAGGACGTTCGGCATCTTCAGTGCTTGTACGGCCACAACGAAATTCAGTAAACCACTTTTTTACCATTGAAATCGATGGTGCAGAGTCCCCATAGTATTTATCAAGCTTAGCCTTGGTCTCGCAAGAAATAATGCTTAATAAGCACACGAAATTCACTTTTTTCCATTTTCTCCTCAAATTAGTGAGTAGTCTGATAAAAATAGCTGTCAAACACAAACTAACTGACGCAGCAAGTTTAAATTTTGACAGGAGTCAACTGACAGATGCCTGTTGACAGGAGCAGTGTTGCTGTTTCAGTAAAGTGGTCAGAAATTCAAAAAGGCACGTACTTATTGACCCGCCCTCGTAAGTACTTTCTGATTTTGAAAGCGATAAATCAGTAACATTTATTGCAAAAAAAATTTGGTATAAGCCATTCGGTGATTTCGCGAGTAATAGCTCGATTTCGTGCTCGGGGAAATGTCCAAACGATGCACAGTGGCGGTAGGCCTCGAAAAACGACCAGTCACGAGGAGAAAAGAATTATAAGACCTATTAAAAAGGACCCCTTTATATCCTCAAAATGTGTACAAAAAGAACTGGGCCTTGAGATCTCAAGTAGGACAATCCGACGAAGAGCGCTTGATAGTGGCTTAAAATCATATCGTCCTATAAAAAAGCCATTTATTTTTCTAAAAATCGACGCGCGAGAATTGAGTTTGCAAAGGCACACCTTAACTGGACCGTAGCAAAATTTAAAATTGTACTTTTTTCTGACGAATCCAAATTCAATGATGGTTTTCATTCGGTACGGAGGCCGAAAGGCGAAGGCCTAAATCCACGATTCAACAAGGGTACAGTGAAACACGGTGGTGGCAGTATTATTGTGTAGGGATGTTTTTCCGGTCATGGAGTCGGGCCAATTCATAGGATTAGTGGTATAATGGACCGTTTCGTGTACCGGGATATCTTTCAAAACGTCGTGCTTCCTTATGCTGAGGAGAATATGCCGTTGCAATGGATTTTCCAACATGACAACGATCCTAAACACATCGCTAAACTTGTGAAGGATTGGCTTAACGAAAGCGAAATAACTGTAATGAAGTGGCCAGCGCAATCCCCTGATCTCAGCCTCATAGAGAATCTATGGGGAATTGTAGATCAAAGGATTGATCGCACGAAATTGCAATAATTTGGACGCACTGCCACGACAAGCTCAAATTGCCTGGAATAACATCCCAATGCATACTATTGACAATCTAATTGCCTCAATGTCTCGTCGATGTGCTGCGGTAGTCAAAAATAATGGATATGCCACTAAATATTACTTTCAAAAACTTTTTTTTGTGTTATTTGTTTATAAATTCGAAAATGTCCTTTAGTTTTGTCCACTTATTTTTCAATGGATTTTTAATTATTTAATTTTATTAAAAATTAGATAAGATTTAACGTAAAATGAATAATTGTAAATCAAAGAGTAATACTTTGTGAAAACGAAAATATAAAAGTTTTTAAACTCTCATAAGCTTTTTTAATATTCTTTACTTTTTTCCTATATGACCATTTTTTGTGCTATAATTTTGGCCAGCACTGTATGTCAATTAGAGGCATAAAAGACACCCCATATGACTGTCGGCAGACATCTAGACACGAATCGATAAGCATACAGCGATCATGGCTCTCATTGCATTAGCGTCAGCGTTAAAGAGAATCGAAATAAAGTCCAATATCGCGTAAAAATGAAGTAAGTGCAGCGTTGTATGAAACGTGGCGGGAATCAGTTCGTAATCTCACTTGCGTCAAGGCCCGAAAACGGAGAAAACAGGCACGAAAGAGAACTGTCTATAACATCACTAAGGAGCTTTTTTGTGTTCAAAAATTGAAATAACATCCATGTGAATGATTTCACCAGAGTACCCGTACTTTGTCACCACTTGGTCTCGAATTCTTATGAGTCTTCCGAAATAGTCAAATCCCGAATTTACACCGGAACTGTTTCAAGTTTTTCTTTTTTTTTTGGTGGGTAGGTGTGAAAAATCTTCATAGACACTATGAACCCGTTGCTCATAGTAGTGTAAGATTCTTACTCACTAAAAACACGCCTCCCTTCTTATCGACTACAACTAAGCTACCTTATCAAGTAGTTTCCGTTTCAAATAATGTTCGAGTAGGGCAGGTAGCTTTCTAGGAAAAGCACCTGCTAGTACCGCTATTATATGCGGATAGTCCTTATCGCGCCAGATCGAATGGTCTCATTCTTTGTAATCGACGCACTAAGTTTATCTCGTCCAGAATTTGGAGTATTTTATTATTACAATGACCATGAAGACGAATACGGAGTTTGCGAGCAAAGTTCATTATTTCGTCCTCGAGGAAGTCTCTGTGGATATCACTGTTTCTGATACACCATGGGGCGTTCACGATTTGTCTTAGAGCTTTGTTTTGATAGCTTTGGAGGATATTTCGGTTACTTGGTTTAGTACAGTCCCAAAGTTGTATACCGTACGTCCAAACAGGTTTAAGCACTTGCTTATAGATGAGCTGTTTGTTATGTATGCTTAACTTGGAATGTTTTCCTAGTAGCCAGTACATTTGTCTGAATTTATTTTCAAGTTCATCACGTTTCTTCTTAACATGCGGCTTCCATTTCAGTTTTACATCTAGTGTCTAGATACTTTGCTTCATTTGCATATGGTATTTGTACCGAGTTAATGAAAATAGGAAGGTTGTTTACTTTCCGGTAAGTAAAATTAACATGAGTAGATTTGATCTCATTGAGAACAATTCGCCATATCTTTGTCCATTCGTAGATTTTATCCAAAGCCGTTTATGGCTTTCCAGTAGCTAACTCGACTGAAGTATCTGTAGCTAGTATCGCCGTGTCGTCCGCGAACGTGGCTAATATGGTACCTGATTCTTCCGGTATGTCTCGAGTATAGAGTAAAAACAATACCGGTCCAAGTACACTTCATTGCGGAACTCCAGCAGCTATCTCTTTAAATTCCGAGTATTCGGTGCCATGTTTAACACGAAAAATTCTGTTTTCCAGCTACGATTTCAGAATCGTATGCAGCTCTCTCGGAAGAACCTGGCTTAGCTTAAAATTTAAGCCTTCGTGCCATACCTTATCGAAGGCTTGAGACATGTCAAGAAACACGCTAGAACATATCTTCTTCCCCCCTAAGACTTTCTCAATATCATTCGTAATTCTAAAAACCTGGTCAGTTGTGAAGTGCTTAGTTCTAAAACCGAATTGATGTTCAGGAATTAGACTTCTCTCTTCAATGATCGGTTGCAAGCGCTTCAATAGGAGTTTTTCAAATATTTTAGATATTATCGGCAGAAGCGATATGGGTCTGTAGGACTTTTTTTCATTTAGAGATTTGCCTGGTTTCGGGACCATTATAACTTCGGCAACTTTCCATTGGCTTGGAATGTTTAATAGTCTTAGCGCGGCATTTATAAGTTGGAGCAGTTTGATCAGGGCTTTCTTTGGCAGCTCCTTGAGAATTTGAGCAGTTATTAAATCATAACCAGGGGCTTTGTTATTTTTCAATTTTTTAATTGCTTGGTTAAGTCCTCTTAGTGACACTGTTTTTATTCTAAAATTGTCGGTGCCGTAATTATATAATTAGAACCTCCTGCTAACGCCTGTCCATCAAACCGCTTAAACGCTTCTTCTAGGTGCTCGGCAAATAGATCCGCCTTCTCTTTATCTCCTTTTGCCCATTCGACATTATTTTTTCTTATGGGAGGAAATTGCATTTGAGGCTTTTTGATTCCCTTCATGGCTTTCCAGAGGGAGTAATTTGAACTTCTTTCGGCAGTCAGACCGTCGGGATATGTAGAGTTATTCCAATTTTTGTAATCTCGTATTGCTTTTTTCAATTTGTTGCATAAGTGGTTTAAATATATTTTGTGCTGGGGAGCACGGGATTGTTGCCATCTTTTTCGCGCTCTCCTCTTTTCTCTTACCAGTTCTATTATTTCCGGCGGATATTTTATTTCACTACTTGCTTTCTGTTTTCTTGTTGGAGTTAGAGTGTTGTTCCAGGCAGCGTTCTGCAGGACTTTGATGAATCTGTCGACTTCGACTTCGTCTTCTATTTCGTTTTGTGTTTTTAGCGACACGTTTAGAACAATATGTTCATTGCAGTAGTTTCTAAAACCGTCCCAGTTAGTCTTGTTATTAGTTAGTCTAGAGTAGAGTATGCTTAGTGTTAAAATGACTGGTGAGTGATCTGAGGAGAGATCATAACTTTCCTCGATGTTTATAGAAATTTTGGCTGCTCCCTTTGTGACAAAGAAGTCTACAAGATCGAGGGTCTTTGTTATATCCGAAGGCCAATATGTTGGTTTTCCTTTCGAGAAAAAATCAACTTTACATTGCATACCGGCTTCATAAAGTTGTCTGCCTTTCGTTGTATTACATCTTGAGCCCCAGAAGGTATGTGTCAAGTAACACTAAGTATTGTACATCGGCAGAACTGCTATACACGCTCGTACGAATAGCGTACAACAATAAGCAATATATTATGGAAACTGAAGAGCGAACATATGTATATACATTCTAGCTATTATTCGGATAACAGCTAGATTCATGTTAAAAGTGTTTAAGGAACATTTAAATTCAACTCTCCATAACGAACTGGCAGGCATTTCCGGTGGATCCACTTGCATCAACCAGACAAACATCTTACGGACCATAATAGAAAAATGTGTCAAGTATAGGTTGCCGCAACTTCTAATGTTGAGAAGAATTTCGACACCTTGAATGATAGTTGATCAGTCTTGCTTACGAAAGGTATCCCAAGTAATAAGTCTTACAGAAGGAATGCTTTCTGTCAACGCTGTTGTTTCTAGTAGTCATCTATAGTGTGCTCTGTGCAACGTTGACGGAAGATGACAATAGAATTCGATTGACTATGACATCTTGCCTCAAAAATTTGGACTACATATTCCTGATTGGCTATTGGGTGCAGTATTCGAAAGGTAGACACCATGCAAGTTGCAGACCTTCACTTATAGATTTTTTGACCCAATCCTATCCCCAACAAACAACGTTATCTCAGAGGACGGGCCAAGAACCTGTGGATACTACTATACCGGAGTGTTGTTTAAATGCGTCTGTATTGGTAAAAAATGTAATACAACGAAGAACTTGCGCTCCCAACTTATGTAAAACCAGGTGGCTAGCTTAGATGTTGCTCCTGGCGATCTCTTTCTTTTCTATTTCCGAAGGTTTTTTTCTTTTTATACTTCACTTCTTGTCATGTCAGCGGATGCCCTAACCGAAGACCCAGACAGTCCTAATGCGGATTTAGGGCATGAGAAGCCTTTCTATGAGCTTTGTCTACCAAATTCGCCGGTAATCTCATTTCATGCAATACCATTGTTATTTGTGCCCCAGATAAGACTTTGTGAATTCAACCTTCCGACTGTATTCAGAAAAGCCTCGAAGTCTTGACTGTGCTTCGAAGTGATGGGCTCAGAAAGGCAAACTTTTCCGACATCAAATGCCTCATTGTGATTGCTTCCAGCCCTTACCTAACAGCGAGTATTCTCCATTGTCATTCTGTAAAACCTGATGGTTCCGTATAGCTCATCTCTGTAGATAATGTTATATGCAGCCTTGAAATCGATACAGAGGTGATCAGTCTCGATATGGTCTTCTTCAGTTTTCTCCTAGAGAATATTTGGTCAATTGTGGATTTATCAGGTCTGAAGTTGTAGCTGAAAGGCCTAGTCAGGTCGTAGAGAAATGGTTTCAGGTGTTCACATAATACAACAGATCTATGCGATGTAAATGATGCTGATATCTTTACATGTAGCTGGTGGAGCTCAAGTATCAATTTCTTGTGAGGCTGAGAATCCATTCATCACCCCACACATTTTCGAAAGGAGTTGGGGTATACTCTCCTCTCTACTAAGTCATCTCTTGAAGGCGGCAGCCCAGATTTAAAACTGAGTGGTTCATGCTGCCAGACAGTGGAATTGAATGTGTGCCTTCGGCGCCGTTTAATAATTTCCATATCTTCAGCTCCGACCGCCACTAAATTTCTTTGTTTATCTTGACAGGATAGTTTTAGGTTCTTATTGGAACGTTTTTTTCTGGAAAGGGACTATCCTTCCTCGATCACGCCGATATGCCTACCTCCTCTCTGCTCGTAGAACGTATGAGCCACCCTCCTTACTCCATGTAGCGCCGCTGTGTAGGCTAGTTAGATTCTTACATTCGCTTGCCTGCATTCTTCATCAAACCAGGGGTTTCAAGGTCATGGTCAGGTCAAACTCAATATAATAGTTACAACACCAATGTCATTATCCTTTAGCATTCAATGCAGGTTGTAAAGGCGTTGCCAAGAAGTTAGGAGTTAAAAGTTGCAACGGCTTTTTGCGGTTGCAGCTGTTCAATGTTTAATCTCTTCACGGTATTTCTCTGTTCCTGAGTCATCTTAGATACATGGAGCCCTATCTGGTAAGGTCCAAGTTTATAATAATAAATTTATAAAGATAAATAATAATAAGATAACCATCATGTTCGTTTGTGAATATTGAGGTTACTACTAGGATCACCAAACTCCATGACAAAATCTTTAGGCTCTTTTAAGTACATTATGTCTCTGTCGTTATTTCTGAGGGGGTCTACATATACCCGTGGAGGGTGACCTCCTTATATATTCTTTTTACTTGCATTTTAAGCAACTACGTCTCGGATACCACCCCCAGTTTGGAGGGCCAGCTTTAAAGATGTACGAGTCTTAAACGGCTCATCCGCCACTGTTTCTTTGTACAGATGCTGGACTTGCCTTGGTTGGAAATTTGTGATTTCCTGTGAACGCCATTTGAGTCTGCCTCGCCATCGGCAAAAGGTGGTACTTGGCAGTCCTATCACCAATCTTACTATTGTATATAGTGTTAATTGTTTTCCAACGAATGATCCTTTATAAATATAGCACTCTGCGCGACATAGTGCTCTATTATCACTAATTAACAAGCATGGTAAACCGCAAACTCTTTCAGATTAAAAGTTTTTACATAATATGAAATGTGGAAATAAGATAGATGAGAACCCTCCATGGCAATGAAACTAAAAGAGTGTTCACAACGTCTGTGAAAACAGATTCTATATGGAAGCGAACTACGAAGCCCGCTCCAGTGATACTACAATATTTTAAAAGCGCTAATCTTACAGGTATTTAACATAATTGAAAAGCAACTTAATACTGCCATTGAGCGAGTTTTTCTCAAAATCTTTTAGACAAAAAATAAAAATAAAAATACCAATTAACTTAACGGCCCATTAAAAATCTAACATCAAACTCGTTCGAAATTGTTTACTTCATTGTGCTTCGCCCTTCATTACCACGTCGTAAAACATGCGAATGCGTTAGCTACTACAAACGGTTTCCTAATCGATTAACGCATAATCAATAAACTGCTGTAGATCCATCTCGTTATAGATACTCGTACTCGATCAGGAGCAACAACAGAGGCAACATCACCATCAACAGCAGTCGTCCGATTCTTGGAACGTACGCAAAAACAAATAAAATTTTGTGTAACAGCCTTCTTCGAAAAAGAAAAGAACCGGGATCGATCCCCGCTCATCATCCGCATCTTCAAATGCATCTGCATCCGCCCAGTAAACTACTTAATATGTGTATGCACACAGAAAGCATTCAAAGTTATTACTTGGAAACAAATTATCTCGATCGATTAAGAAAATTTACTCTGTGCCAGAGCAGAGATAAATCCACACTGCAGCATCAGTGTAACCATAAAAGTATGTACGAGTACCACCACAGTTCAGAGGAGCAAGATACTTTTGTATTCAACTCTGGTTGCTGCTCCACTCTAGATGGATACCAATTCGTCGTCGTTGTCGTCGTCGTCTTCGCCATATCCATTCCATACTCGTATGTATGTAGTTGATCGCTTGATTCGATGCCTCCTTCAACTGCATAGAAGAGGCCAGGCAAGTAATGATATGTTCCGGCAACTCGTTGGCGTACTGGCAAAAATGGTTCACGAAATCTGCAGAACCTGCTTTGAGTAATAGGTCGATGGTGCCGGGACCGCGAATCGAACACTGAGCAAAAATTTAATCTGCCTGTAATCAGGGTGCGCTCCTTGTTCCTCTTTTTTTCTCTTTTTCCCCGATCTTCTTTTTATTTATTGTTGTTTATGTTGTTTTCATCAAAAAATCATTTCTTGGTTGTGTCCATGCCTTTAAGATGGACCAGTGTTCGTCCCGAATCCATTGAAAAGCGAAGCGGCCTGTCATTACGATAATCGGAGCCTATTTGCCCTTATACTTGGTAGACTCCAGAGTGGATGGGTATATACTCGCACTCAAATTACGTGCACAATGGAGTGCGGAGTAAGAGATACGCTGTTGTCCGTACTCCGTATTCGTAGCCATACAATAACGAGAGACTTTCAGCTGTGCCCTTGAAGTAGATGAGGAAAAGAAATTGGTATCATCTGAGTCTTTAAATTGAGAGCCATGTCGTGTGTACCTGCAAGGTAAACACTCAGCCTGCTCCTTCATTTAAATCAGCAGAAAATATAATGCGCGAGTTTCGATATGACGGGTTATTGATCAAAAACTGCTAATTGCGTAAAAAAAAAAAAAAGGATCGGTACCAGCTTAATAACGACATCGTAGACAGTTGTATCGTATGCAAGCTCAGTGATACAAATTGTGGGTATTAGCTGCCTGTGCTTTAAACACAAATTAAGGACTTGTTTTCGAAAACGGCAAAAAAGATAATTTGGTTGGTCATCACCCGAAACAGTTGCAAGATCCTACCAAACGACTTAGAATCGCGAAATGGAACATCTTATTCCTCCAAAGAAATCTGTGCACTGAGAAGCAAAGCGCTTGAGGACACCTTCGTAACTCTTACAGAACTATTCTACTTGAGTTCCTTGTGCCAAGATCATAAAAACCCTTATAAACGCAGGTTTATGAAATATTTCAAGATACTTCTCCAGAAATACCGGCCGTGCGATCTTCTGTTTCTTCGAAACAGGTCCACTGTTGATTTGATATCGTTTCCCAGCGAAAGATGGAACCATAGTCTACATCAATCTGGTGAAAGCAAGATAGTTGAACTTAATATTTCAAAAGCATTTGATAGAGTTTGACATCAGGCTCTTTTGTCCTAAATGCTTGCATTTGGGTCGACGAAACTCGTCTTCAATGGATTAGCAATTACATTCGGATTGTTCGATTCAAATTTTTTGGGATGGTTCTAAGTCTGATACTCACAAAATAAATGGTTGTGTGCCTCAGGGTTCCGTTCTGCCTCCGACACTCTTTTTAATTTTCATTAATGATCTCTTATCTGCTACTTCTAAGCCAATATAAATTCCGATATGCACATCATAACTTATTGGAGAAGCACGAACAGAGTGGAATTTTATGCTTCCAAAATACAATGCTGTCTGCTGTAATTAAAACGAATCGTCGAAAAACTTTCCGATCTCGGTATGTGGGTGGGATTGACCACATATTCGATGTTGACAAAAATGTGTGCGAAATGTATAGGAATACTTATCTCCCTCTGAACTGGCCTTAATGTATAAAGTATTATCCTACCAAAATTGGAATACAATGCTAATATCTGGTCACGAGTTTCTATGATCTCCCTGCACTTGCTAGATACGATTCAAACCCGTGCAATGAAAATCTAAGGTGATGCTAATATTACATAGTCACAACGACGCAATGTCTCCCAGATTACCTTGTTCTATCGCTATTTTCACCAACAGTGCTCCATCGAAAATGCCTTTAGTATTTCGCCCCTTCAAACCGTCTACTATAACACCCGCCGTGCTATTAATGTTCATCTTTGCATTTTCTATATTTCCCAGTCATTATAACGTGCAAACATTCAAAACCAACGCTCATAATTTTTCTTCGCTCGCACTGCGCACAAACATATTTAGACTATACTAAATTCAGCGCTCGTCAAATAAAAATTTGACGAAATTTCAACGTCCTCTACGTATTAAGAACGGCCCTTATCAGATGGAAATACGAGATTACCCCTAAAGACTCAGTCTTACTCCCTTCTGTGGAGCATTATACTTACATACGAGCTGTGTTCAGAAAATAATGGAAATTTTTAAATTTCTCGCGGGTTTGGATATTTTTTTCATTATGTTGGTATACATGCCCCTGAAGTATGATTAAATCTTCAGCTGTATTCATTACTGTGGCAGCCGCTAAGGTTAAACCTGTTTTTATGAGCTCGGCGATTTTCGTTTGTTAAAAGAAATGGTTCAAAGAATTTGTATCAAATTTTGCGGAGAAAACGAAATAAAGTGTAACAAGAGGTGTGAAATGTTAACAAAGGCCTATGTCACCATCTGCTATGAGTAAAACAAGAGTTTACGGGTGGTATAAGCGTTTTCGAGATGGCCGTGAAGGCGTTGAAGATGACGAACCACCCGGACGCAGCAGCGCATCTCCACCCGACGTGGAAAAAGTGAAAGAAATGGTTATGAACGATCGCCGAATCGCAATCATAGAAATCGGTCATGATGTTAGCATATCGATTGGTCCATGCCATGAAATGTTTTGGGTATGAAACGTTGCAGCAAAATTTGTTCCAAAATTCTCGAACATTGAACAAAAACAGCGACGAATGGAAGTTGCTCAGGATGGCCAAAAACAATACTGTAACGATGCCCCAGCCTCCATATTCGCCAGACATGGCTCCGTATGACTTTTCCCTATTTCGAAAAATAAAGAGAACCTTAAAGGGCCGTCGTTTTACAAGCATAGATGGCATTAAGAGCGTATCGCTTAAAGAGCTAAAGGCTATCCGAAAGATCGAGTTTGAGAAGTGTTTTGAGGATTGGAAGAAGCGCTGGCACAAGCGCATAATATCCAATTGGGACTATTTTGAAGGCGACAACATTAATGTAGACGAATAAATATTTTTTTCAAAAAAACTAAAATTCCCGTTATTTTCTGAACACGCCTCGTATATATATCCCGAAATTCTACGCCTATCGATTCCAATTCAAGCACTGATTATCGGCTTCACATCGTCATGGTGGTTGTTGCAAAAAGACTAGAAGAAGCTCAACCCTACAGTAACGAATGTTTCAGCTGTACGTCGTTGGTTAAGCCCTGGCTTAACTTACAGAGTCGCGAAAGCATAGGTTTTAGAGTTGGAGGGCATGAGAATAATTATCGAAAACTGTGCGTTTTCTAACCTAGTAATGTCGAAGGCATAAAGTAGAAAGAAAAGGTTTCTTGCTGAAGTAGCGAGCTCTATACTCATGCGCGCAGCGGAGATATGGTCAAGCGCTGCGATGGTTGAGTCTTATATGCGGAGAATCAAATCTAAATCCGTCCACTGCCTTAACGCACTAAGGGTGCGTTATCATTATCGACTGTTCGGTAATGATATAGGAAGGCTTAAAATCGACCGAGTCCGATATGGCCGTGTTAATAACGAAAATGCAAAAGAATCACAGTATCACAACCTGTCAATAGCAATGTAAATTAAACCCAGCCATGAAGAAATGACTAGCTCAGATTGAAGCAACATGACTGTTTCACAGAATATCTCTTTAAACGCAAACATGAAACCATTCTAAACTGTTCACATTTATGTTTTTTTCAATGCACACAATACGACACAGAGAGGATCGCCCTACGGGATCTAATTAAAGGGTCGCCCATGTAATATTGTGAAGTTCGTTCTTCAAAATGACGAAAAGTTGGCGAACGTAGTAACATTATGGTGCAGATACGACCTACATCTTTAGAACGCCAACTAAAACGAATATGCTAAATAATCGAATCGAATAGAGTAAGCTATGTATACCTCCAAACCGACCCCGCAAAGCATGATAAGTACGGCGGAGGACACAAATTGATCTGTTCGAATAAAGGTGGTTTTAGCCGATAAAAATCTTATTAGAGAGTATCTATGGCTGTTTGTCCAACTCATACTTACTTACTTAAGGTGGCCCTACAGTCCGGGGTGGACCTGGATCTCAACCAACAAGTGTTCCCAGCTAGCTGCCTCCTGTTTCACACGATAAGTTGATTGAGGCCCCCTTCCACTTTCGTGCGCTACCTGAGTCACGGTTTTCCTCTACTGCGCTGCTACTCGGGGACGGATTCGTAAACTTTTCGGACCGGACCATTGGTGTCCATCCGCTCTACATGATCCAGCCCAGTCACCTCAGTCGTTGGACCTTCAATCTTCTGGCTAAGTCAATGTCGCTCTACAGCCCGTACAGTTCGTCGTTGTATCTGCTTCTCCACTCATCGTCTATGCCATTTTTGATAAAGTCCATGCCTCTGTACAATAGAGCAGGACTTGGGTTATTAAGGCCTTATATAGGGTCACTTTTGCTGAACGACAAAGGGCTTTGTCGTTGGCAAGAGCTATTCATCGTTTGAACTCAGCACTGGTGACGTTGTCTGAATTGATAGTGGAGCCAGTGACAAAGTCCTGAACTACCTCAAAGTTATATCTGTCGAGAGCGACGTTCGTCCGAGACGTCGGTGGTGCGTGTCCTTTCTTATTGACAGCATATGCTGGGTCTTGCCCTCCTTGACCGTTAAGCCCGTCAAACGTTAAACGTAGCGAAAGCGCCACGGACATTACACTGATTTCTTCCAATTTGATCGCTCGTACTAAAATACATATGGTTGCGCAGTGAATGCGTTCAAAAACACACGAGAGAAGATCTACAATTGTATTGTACTAAAATAGAAATTCTGAGGTTTATGAACTCACCCTATGTCGATATCATCGACGTTTGCGAATAATTGGTCGGACAGGAAATCGCATGACAGCTTATGGCCATGTCTAAATCCCTTTTTGACATCAAAGGTGTGACCTCTTTACGGACCTTGATGGAGCACCGTGCATTCTCGTCATCCAAACGGACGAGTTTGGCAAAAATGCCAAAACTAGACATTGTTCTGTATAGCCGTCATGCGCGGCATTAAAATCGATGAATAGTTGGTGCTTATCGATTTGGAGCTCATGGGTTTTTTTCCAAGATCTGCCGTAGTGTGAATATTTAATGGATGGTGGACTTTTCTGGCGTAAAGTCACCCTGATATGGACCAATCAGTTTGTTGACGCACGGCTTCACACAATACTCCAGCTAGGATCTTGTAGGCGATCTTAAGAAGACTGATGTATCTGTAGTTGCCGTAGTTCAGAGGGTCTCCTTTCTTGAGGATGGGACAAACAATACTGAGGTTCTATTCAACGGGCATACTTTCGTAAGACCATATTATACAGATGAGTTGGTGTATGCTCCTTACCAAGTCATCGCCTGCCGCTTTGAGAAGCTCGGCAGTCAGGCCGCTCGCTTCAACAACTTTGTTGAACTTAAGCTTTGATATGCTATCTGCACTTCATCCAGGTCGGATGTACGTTGGCCTGCATCGTCAAGGTTGAAAGGTTCATTCTGCTTGTTTTTGGTTCGTCATCACCGTTATGCTCTTTCCAAACCCTCAGCATCGACTGCGACTTTACTACTACGAGTATGTTCTCTCGTTGTCCGTGATTTACCATTGATGAAATGGTGTTTTGGATATGACTTGCCGCAGCTTCGAGTATTCGGGTCTGCATTACTTTTCGTTTGTAGACCTGTAAGATGTCCGTGTATGTTCCACAGTTCCATTCTAACTTAGATAATTAATCAGAGTTGACATACGTTCAACTTCGGTTACGAAATCCCTGAACGTCTTTGGTATCCATTTGCGGGAGTTAACATTTTTTGGCCCAACAATGTCCCATAGCTAAAAAAGGGAAATGAGTTTAGTGTTAAGTTCTGGAATGCGATTTTCGCATTCAGCTAGTTAGACATGAATCACCCTGTGTTTCTCCCAGCCCGTCCTCTAACGATTTCAACAGACGGCAGTGAGAGCCAAATCGACAGTTCGATACATTAAACTGTATGTATTGGTCATCAAAGTAGTACAATACAGTTCATCTGACACTTTCCAGCGAAACACCATTATTTGATCCTGATTTCGAGTGATCTCATCAGGTTTGTGGTCCACTTTGAGAAGATTCCAAGATGCGAAACATGTTTGTTTCATAATTTCAGAAGCCATCAGTGCTTCTGTAAAGTCATTTGTGTTATGTTGAGGGAAGAAAGATTAAGTTCGGAGCTGGCAACAAAACAAACACTGTGTATGACTTTCTTTCGGTGCAAGTTGTCTGGAGATATTGTTCCGGATACTGTTCCTGGGTGAAAGTGTTGTGCTCGCCGCTCTCCATGCGGCGGATAATGTGATCTAAAGCAGTAAGTTTAGACTTTTGGGGGTACAATCTTCACCTAGTCAAGTCTTCTTTTTCGTTTTTCTTTTTTTTTACAGGTTTCACTTAAATTCCGTCTGGTTTTATGGGTATTGTAACATTTAGAAAAATATTTGGTTGGCAAGTTGAATTCAATCAAAAGAACGTCTTGAGCTCAACATCAAGATAGATCTCTACAGGATATAACAGACTGTATTGCACTTGCTTTCCACTTCTAAGACCGACTCTCTTACACTGTGTAGGTTAAGGAAAAAATTCCAAAAAAAATGTCTGCCTTAGCAATTAGGGTGCACTGACCAGTTTTCTAAAAGCGCACTAACATGAGAGACTCCAAATTATGCAGGAACCAAGCTACTGCCAACGTCAATATGTTTAATGTGCATCGAGATCATCACAGCATTCCAACGAAGGTTTTCAACTCGTGATGCCAACTAGATCAGAGCGGACGTCACGCAATGTCTTCTACAACGGCCCGTTTGTCAATATTAATGGATGCGCTTGAAAGACGCCGGTTGTAGGATGACCTTGTTAATATAGTCTGGCATCACTCTTTAACAATGCTGGCATGTGGTAGGTACATCGATTTAATTTGAAAATCGATCGTTGATTGATGCAACTTGCAGATCCCTTGGTCTTTGAAAATCTAGGATGACGTTGGTCCGGACGTATTAATTCCAAAACAAATATTGGAGCATTTGATGCGGTGTGGACAGTTGCACGGACCTTCTATATGTGTAGACAATTGGGTTTGCCTAGCCACAAGCGAACTGCTCCTTTTACTGAAGGAGGCTCCATGTGGAATCGTTCTGCAGATATCTTGCCTTAAGCACTTTCAACATCAACTCAAATAGCTAACAAATATCTTACAACCCAGCAACAAAAACAGCTACAACAACAAGTCTGAAAGTAGCAACATAATGAGTAATGATACCAATTTCAATGAGAAGCGATTCACTTTCCGCTACGCACACAAAATTGTCGCATCAGTGTGACATGGCGCAAAGGCGGACGCCACTATCAAAATTTAATTCACTCACGCACACAGACTTCCTTTCCCGCGGCATTAACCGAATGCTCTAAATAAACTGAATACACTCTAAACACACCTATTTACTTCCTACTCACACATATACGAAATATTGCTTATTGCAAATGTGTGACTCTAATCGTATGCAGTCGCAAATGCACGTCTATGCATGGAGCCACCAGATAGAAGACGGTCATCATCGTTTCGCCCAACAGGTACTCTATTTTTATTGTTGCTCTTCTGCTTTCCCTCCCATCGTCTGTTGATTTTTTTTTTATGTGAAACGCCAGCCCGCAGTATCTATGTGTTCATAGATACTCTCCTCACACACACACGCAACAAACATATAGCGATGAGCTAAGAATTAAACACTATTAAACGTTAACTCTGAACAGAGCCACCCCACAGCGCCCGCACAAAAAGTCAAAAACATGCTGTGTGTGACGAGCACCAGAGCCAGATCAGAGTTCCGTCCCGAGTCGGCATACAAATGAATGTAAGCGCCTAATAGTTCCAATTAGAATAATAGAGACAAAATGTGAAAGAAGCAAAAACAAAAGGAAAACAAAATACTCGTACTGAAGAACGAAGGTAGATATGAAGAATGAAAACGAAATGGGTGGTATGAGTATTTTATAGGAGAAGTAATGTAAGTGCGAATGTGATGGCAAGGTCGAGACAAGTATGCGATCCAACATTTGACAATTTGAAAAATACTGACTTCAAAGTGGCTTGGAAACCTTAAGTTGGCGTACCGGAAAGTACTCGTATGAAGTTCATATCTCATTCACCGCGATCCCTGGTAACAAAACGAGACTCAGTGAATCCAGCCTTCCGAAAAGTTCAGAAAAGCGTTGTATTCTCGAGCCAGCTTGGCTGTCCACAGATGCAAATATTTCGCTCTCTCTATCGATTAAAATCAAAAGACAGATGTAAGTTATTCTACCGAGATGCGAAATCTAACCATGTCGTGTTCCATAAAGCGCCACCGGCTTTTAAGCCATCTGTGAACATTCACCTGCATTCATTTTCTGACTCAGATTCTGGCCGAAACTATTTCTAGGCATAGCGAAGACCGGGTTCGCGCTTTGGCAGCAACATAAGTTCTGGCGTCTTTGCATCATATATAAATCAAAAAGTCGACGCACATTGTAATACAAGTTCCAGCGCGTGTTACTATATATCAAGGACCGCTTCTTTCAAAATCGAAGATTACTTTGAGATTGCAGTACATAATATGAACACCAAAGGAAGAGAGAATAATTAGTGCATCTAGAACAAGGCCCGACGTGCTAGCCAAAGCCCCTCATGCAACCAAGACAGGTCCTTCTTTCACTGTTCAAAAGTGGTTCGTAAATTATGCCAGTGCCAAGCCATCAGTAAAGAATCTCTTCAAAGTTGCCAGTAGCTGGTCTATGCGTTTTGTGGCATAACTCTCTGTACACCATAGGAGCCAGGCAACTTGAAGCCATCAAAGGAACCAACAGCGTGGTAGATAGCCTCATTCGTCATCACAACTGGTGGTAGAAATTCTGGCACAGTTTTTTTAAGTACATAGGAATATACATAATTCTATCGAATAAGATAAGCAAAATACCAATAAAGACTTCTTGTGAACTATTGGCGATAAGTTTACGAAGGTAGCACTTATTTGGTGCTGAGGAAATGT
This sequence comes from Volucella zonaria, assembly GCA_963966105.1. Taxonomy (NCBI): domain Eukaryota; kingdom Metazoa; phylum Arthropoda; class Insecta; order Diptera; family Syrphidae; genus Volucella; species Volucella zonaria. The sequence goes on along the minus strand of OZ014530.1, from coordinate 232,952,293 downwards.
TACTCTGAAGCAGACTTTAATCAGCGTATTTGAGTCTACCAAGATACGGTAAAGTCTGTAAAAAGCCTTTAGCCTTTGAGCCTACTATCCCTCAGATCTTCGTAGTGGTAAAAAGTTGTCGCGGAAGGCGAGTCAGGAGCGTGCTGCTTAATCCTCCTTAACCTTCCAATAAATTAAATGTCGATCAAACTATAATAACCAATATTCCAATCTTCACCCCGTCAACTGGCAAACGGAAAATATTAACACAAACACTGTATTCAGTATAATGCTCGGATTTTAACCTAAGCCTCTTTTGAAATTAGAAGCCGTCAAACGATTTCAAATTCTAGCTTTAATTTAGGAAGTCTTTCAATAATAACTCAATTTCTGCTCTTCAGATCGTAAGGCTAAATCTAACTCATAACTAGGAGAAGTAAAGTAATAACCAATCGACCTCCTCCACGTTGCTTTTTACTATCGATCATATTCTTCTGTACCGAAATCGCGGTGTTTAGACGAAAAATCATTAACGATCTGTGCGTCACATACGTATCGCCTTCGCCAACTTACTTGCATATAAGTGAATGGGAATACGTAATCGGTAGAATAATGGCAAATCTAACCATATTCCAATGGTACCTTTTTTGGACTCGAAGATCACGCAATATTCACAATTCATCACCCTTCTGAAATGTCTTTTTACTACCTTAGTTGGAAAATTATTTACCCGGTATAATCGAGTCGCATCGTATACTTTGAAGTTGCCTTGAGATAATATGCTGTATAGCAAGACTAGTGCTCTCTACGGTTCCTTTCAAACACCAAACATTATACGTAATACGGCGCTATATTGAACCGCATTAGATAACCATATACAACAATTACCTGATAAGGATAACGTAGCAATATATATCTGACAAGTAGTCAGGCTAAAGCGCTGACAAGCCTAACATCTTTTGATCTCGAAAAACCACCATCTAAATTGTTGTCCAATAAGGAGTTTTTGATTTGTCAGGAAAACCTTATTTTTCATGAAATGAGATTTTTATTTTAATCGATAGCAGAAGAGTTCCCATTAATTATGAAAAACCATATCAACCAATTATCCTCTACTACTTCTTACTACTTCTGTTATATTGTACATCCAGGCTTTTCTGATAAAATTATTCAAAGCATTTGTGCACTTTTGTGGCTCTATTTCTTCGATAACACCACGGTTGGAGGACTTAGAGCCTTCAATTGACTGGCCAGCATTAGCATTAACCCTATCTGTCATATGACCCTAAAGAATCATGTTAAATCGCATGAGCTATACGACCAATTTAGTTCATGATTTCGAGGATTGACTCAGCCATTAAAGTTTCTTCGTAAAAGAGCAATGGTTTCGCCAGTTGCTTAGCATGTCTTGTTGGAACGAAACATCACCCAAATCCATACCTACAAGTTCAGGTTATAAAAATTTATTGATCATGGTTCGATAGCGCAATCCATTTGCGGCCACTCCTACGTTCATTTACGATGAAATGAGGTCCAACGATGCCTTATGCCCAAACAGTAATAAGTTATACATAGATAAATAAACGACACGACAATCATTTGTGATTGTAGATGTAATTGTGTCTTTAATCAACTTTATACTAATTTAGTTCTTGATCAACTCGCGACAATTGAAACTCAAGCCCATAAGACTCTAGTTTTGATGTTTAGTTCGGTGAAGTGTTGTTCCACGTCCACGTGGTATAGACAAATCCAGCAAAATAGAAATGCTATATGGAGAGATTTCGGGAAATTTTCTATGAATACTACATACACTTAATTGGGTCCATTGGGAGAAGATTCCTTAAAAAGTGAATTACACAAAAGATGATTAAACTAAAAGGTCACAGGAAAATTAGCTAAAAGAAAGACTTTGTTCTGACTATATATTGGTTGAAGTATACCTAGTCCTGCCATGAGTTCTATTACAAATATAAAACGCCATAAAAAAAAAACCGTAGCCATATTGTGTTCAAAATTGTTTCATTTATTAGACCACAATATTGATTGTTAAAAAAAATTGGATTCACTCGAAATGACTGCCTTTTGCTTTAACACTAGCTTCCAAACGGTGTGGCCACTAGGCTATAGCGGCACGTACGGTTTCTATGGAGATCAGCTCTGACTAATGCTGTGTTAAGGCTTTCCAAATTTCTGTGGGGAGTCTTTCAGGCCATGTTCTCCAATTCTGACCGCAATCCATAATCCAGTGGACTCAGATCTGAACCCCCCGACGGCCAATCTTCTGCTGCAATAAAGCCAGGAATATTGATTCTGAGCCACTCCTGCATGGTTTTGGCTTTGTAAGCTGGAGCAGAATCCTGTTGGAAGATCCATCTGTATCCATTGAAAGGGGTATTGGTCAAACCCTTCACAACACCCTCTAGCACATCTTTTTGGTTTTTACGCCTTTTTCACAGAAATGGAGGGATGTGACACCATGGTGAGAGACCCCCCATCAAACCATTACGGAAGCGGGATGGTACCTGCGTTGAACCCTTGGAACAAGTTTTTTCGCTTCCTTAGAAGAACTTCTTAAACTGTAAAAATTTTCTCATCCGTAAATAGAATGTTTTCATAGCCATTGCCCGAGTGCCATTGCAAAAGTCGTTTGCATCTTTCCAACCTAATTTTGTTTAGTTGAGGAGTTAGAAGATGACCCGTGGACCGACGATAGCCTTTCATATGTAGATCATCCTGAGTCAGCCTAGACACGGATCTAGTTGATATATCCAATTCCTTGGACATGGCCTTCTGCTTCCTAAGTCGATTTCTCCGAATTCGTTCACGTACTGCGCTTTACTACCGCATTCGTGCGGACGACCACTTCTTCTTTACTCCAGACAATTCGCCGAAGCGAACAATAGCCCGATAAGCGAATATTCTCGATATTCCGAGTGGTGTTAGCAACTAGAAAATTTGGCCAGCACTCTTTCCGCACTTATGCAACGCTATCACCATAGTTTGCAAACTGAAAGCAAATTGACTAATATTCTTCACTGATCAGTGCATGTGTTTTGAAAAAAAAATTAACGGCTCTATTCGATAAGAGCTGGAAATTGTGTAACAGAACTTATGGCAGGACTAGGTATATGCAATATATTAAACTTTTTCATTATTTAGTCCAAGGTTACCATCAGATTTCTATGCAAAGTAAAGTCGCGTTAACACCTTTGGCTTTCAGTTTTCCTCTTCTGTGAAATTTTGAACTTAAGTTCTCTTAACTTAACAGAGCTTAACAGACTCAAGTCTATGCCAAGTCAGTGGAGTATGCAACTATATGGGCAGGAAATTGGACCTTATTTTCACAACAGATTCAATTAACTCCTCAGTCTCACTTTGTCCCCTATCTCTCTCTACAATCGACAACCCCCCCCCCCCCCTTCTACTTTCATTTTTTCATAACTCTTCTTTCCAGTCCACTCCTCCCACAACTCTACGACTTTCATAAAGCAAACTTTCACAAAATCAGTGACTATCGTAGCAGATCCCCCTTTAACTTTCATAACCTAAGTGTAAATGATGCCTTATCCATTTTTTATAATTTATATTTAATTTATATTATATTTAATTCTTTTAGCCTCTACGTTCCGTTTTCCCGCCTTAAAACATCATCTAGTCCTCCCTGGTATAATCGCAAGCTTCGTTCCTTACGAAAAAAGAGAAACAAGTTATGGGCTGTTTTCCTGCGTACCAGATCCTTTTCCGACTATTCAAACTATCTTGGTGCTTATCTTCATTTCACCGAACTTTACGATTCCCTTTACCAGCGTTACCGTAATACATGACCCTAAGTCCTTTTATCAATTTGTTAACTACAAAAGAAAGTCCGATGATTACCCTCCTTCCCTCTTTTTCAACAACAAATCATCAACCGATCCACTCACCATTACCAACCTATTTGCTAGCTTCTTTAAACAATCCTTCACCAACGACTCCTTTGTACCAGATCCATCCTATTTTCCTTACCTACTGAACTTCTCCAATGGCCAACTTCTCTCTCACATCTTGGACCCCTTTTATATCGAATATAAATTACACCAACTCAATGACGAATTTACACTCGGTCCAAATGGCCTCCCTGCCATATTTCTTAAAAAATGTACTTCTTTCCCTTGCCCTTTCTGATCTCTTTTGTCTATCCCTTCCACAAGGAGAATTTCCTCAGGTTTGGAAAACCTCCTTCATAACCCCGATCTACAAAAAAGGATCAAAGAACGAAATAACAAACTAGCGTCCAATCGCTAAACTCTCCCATATATCCAAACTCCACGAAAGTATTTTGTATGAAGCTCTAAGCCTGCAATGCAAATCACTTATTTCCCCTAGACAACATGCTTCCTAAAGGGTAGGTCAACCACCACAAATCTCGTTGAATTCGTATCCTTTGCCATCTCTGCCCTAGCGAACGGCAACGAAGTCGATGTAGTTGCAACCGATTTTAGCAAAGCCTTCGATAAAATCTCTCATCGATTAATACTCTTCAAATTGTCTGCCCTCGGCTTTATCAAATTTTTCAAAACCATTTCCTCTTCCCATGACTCCTTCCTTCTTCAAAAAGACCTTGATGGTTTTTCGATCTGGTGCCTCAAAAATTGTTTGCAACTTAATGCAACATCCACCAAATGCCATTCCATCACCTTTTCACATAAGCGGCACAAACCTCCTCCCCGACTCTACTTTCTCCACAACCAACCTCTCTCCTCCGTTGAATCTCTTCGCGACCTCAGCATTTTGTGTGATAGGGAGCTCAACTTCCGTTTGCATATGGATGGGATAATCCTTAAAGCCAACTCTGCACTAGGTTTTGTAAAACGATGGCCCAAAGAATTCACCAACCCATACGTGACCAGGCCCCTCTATATTACCTTTGTTCGTCCCCTGCTAGAGTACGCGAGTCAAGTATGGTCCCCATATCATCGCGTTCATATCTCGAGAATCGAAAGCATCCGGCGCCGTTTTCTTCGATTTGCTCCGGGATGATCCTTTTACTCTGCCCCCCTATCAAAACCGTCTCAACCTTATTAACCTAAACACCCTTGAGGAACGCAGAGATGCAGCCGATTTTCTCTTCATTCATCGGCTTCTTTCAGGTCAGGTTGAGTGCGCGTCCCTTCACAACTCTATTTTCCTCAACACTAACCCTCGTAATCTACGTACCCCTCGTCTCTTCTATCTCCCAACAAACCACACCTCCTATGGCGCGAACGAACCAATCTCCCGTATGCTACGAAAAATTAATTCAAACCCTAGCGTCTTTGACTTCCACGGCACCACTTCCTACCTCAAATCCGTTCTCCTTCACCACTCTAACCAACCTTAGTTTTAAGTTTTAGTCTAAGTTTAATTTTAAGTTATAGCTTGTATTAAGCCGAATAAATGGGGGCTTTCGCTCCCACCAAAATTAAATTAAATCTCCTGAGAACCAAGTTAATTCATTGTTTTCACACATAATCCAACCTAGAAACTGCGATCGCAAAAATATTTAGGTTCCATGTTTGTGTTGATATCGTTACAATCACATTTTGACCAAATTGACCAGTTAAAAAACCATCTTGTAATATTTCAATAAACGTGCCAATTATGATTTCAGAAAAATCTTAATTTGCTCTAACGCTCCACAACGGTATAGATGACAGCTGTACGTGTGGCACAACAAAAAAGTCGGGAAGTATAAAATCTCACCTACATTTTCAGAACCGTATTCATGGCCAATTGGATGAATACGAAATTTAAAGAGAGTCGTTGAAGATAGTTTTTAAATAAGATCATTTTTCCGGCCCACATTCGGGTAAGTTTTAAAGCCCTGCATAGGCATGGCGCCATGTGGTTTTGTTTGTATTGACCAGTTTTCTTTTCTTCTTCACCTCTCTCTTTAAATTGATGTTTCCACTACAAATGGCTCTTGTTCTGGTATTGAACTTTTCTGGCAGTTTTTTCTTATTTTTATTGAAGCATGCCACAAGCAAAAGCAATACAAATGAACTTTTAATAATTCGACACGAACACAAACGAAATTAAATTAATAAAAAGAACGTGATAAGGTGATGCCGTATTGTTTGGAATAGTTACCGTTGTGAAGTTGATTTTGTTGAGATACATTTTTTTTATACACCCTTCAAAATTTGTTGTCATTTTGGGCAGATATTTCAAACACCAAATTTGTTTGGCCCAATGGTGTATTTTATATAAAGTGCGAAAATAGTAGCACTTTCACTACTTTGCCGTCTAAACGGGCTTCACAACTGTGTATGGTTATTCAATTTTCAAATCAAACACAATTGTTTTTAATTCAATGCTTCTCTCATTTGGCTTATTCTCTGCTCTGATACAAAATCCACGCATGCATATGGAAATATTAGCGAGTGTAAATAAATTCAGAGTGTATGGGTATGTGAAAAGATATTTTAGTGTTGCCGCTTAGATATTTTGTAGAGTAAACATGTACGGTTCTTGGTCGGAAAAAGTGTGTTAGTACCTAAGTGTGGTAAGCAAGGGTTTTGGAATTCTCGGTATGGCAAATAGTAGCAGCGATGATCAGAACTTTACAAGCTTGTAGTACCTACATGCAATATTTATGGTGCTTCAAAGACACCCTGACCCGAAGATAGCTTCCCTGCACAGTTACAAAATGATTTTTAGGATGTCAGAGACATGCATTTTAAAAGCCCATTTAACTCACGGTACAATACCCAATGGTTGTATCCTAGTTTTTATAGCAGGCAAAATATCGTACATCCTCCCCAATGATCTCACATCCATCACTTTGTCATCTTCAAGAGAACCCTCGATCTAATCAGGAAGAACAGCCTTAACCACTGAAAACTGTTAAATTGCCGCCATGCTTACCAAAAAAGAAAATCGGTTTAGACCTTACGACTATACTCCCTCTTACGAATCAATAAAAAAAATTACTCTTTCAAGAAGTATACATACAATGATAGCGTTTCTTGATGTCGATAGTGCTTTCAACACCGTTGACAATAATCAATGAATTCTCTGATCTTTTAATTAATGTGAAATCAAAAAACTTAATTTTTTATAAACAATTTAGATAGTATGTTACCGCCGAATTCTTCGTTCAACGCACCGTACCAAGGAAGAGTGCCTGACCACCACGAAGAGTGGTCGTGGGTTAAGGTGTTAAAAAATGGCGACTAAATGGGGGATTCGCATTTTCTTTTTCCCCGTGCCGACGAACCGATTTCAACCAAGAAGAATAAATTATAAACGAATATTTGTTACAACGTTATTCTTTTTGTCTTTAATTCAAACCAAATTAACAAACTTAAACACTAACTTACAAATAGGTTTATATTAAATAAAATCTTAAAGAAGGAAAAAAAAATACAAAACCCGTATTTGATCCGTTTTCCGCGCCAAGCGTTGCTTTTAACAAAACGAATTAAACCGCCCGCTAATCAATGACCCTTCAATTTAATTCCAAAATTAACAGTGTCTACGTAAGCGAAATACTATAGGTATAGCTAGGTGGATATATTTATATATTACTTGTAGTTACATACAGGCTTAACATATATATCTTGGTCTCGTTCAGTACGTCTACAGCTGCTTCCTTGTCCCTGCTTGGCACACACTTCTACAGCGCCACTAGTTGCCTTGTATCTTTTAGGTCACAGTTCATTTTGTGAATTCGTTTAGGCTCTCGACAAATATAAAAGTTCGATTTATTTATTTTGACACTACCGATAGAATCTTTTGGATCTTCACTTATCCTCTGTGCTACCGAACTAGTTTGTCACTTTTGTCTTTTAGGTTGTTACCTTGCACTATTAAATTCGCGGTTCCTTTTTTTTTGTTTTACGTATGGTGTTTTTGTTTTTTTTTTGTTTTAAACACTTGTTTTTTTTAACTTGAGAGACTTCCTATCACTCGCACTGCCAAACTCCTCCCTGAGTTGGTTTTTTTTCTATTCCTTTTTTTCTTTTTTTTTAAAGGTCTTTTCCAACCATAAATTGCAATTTTAATTTCAATAAATTTCAAATTGACCTCCGAACTACTTCACGATCTATTCCATGCTCCGAACTGCTTGCGTCACCCCTTCCCACTGACTCCCACTATGAATCGCAGCCTACCAGTCGCCTGTTTTCCCCAAACTCATATCACCTACCAGATCCATTTTTTTTCTTGTTCAACTGGTTCGTCAGATCAGACCACATCTCCTGATTTTCCACATCCGCTAATCCTAACCGAAGGAATATCATACCATATGATAACCATGAGGTCGGATCGCGCAATGTGGAAACTAGAACAATTAAAAAAAGATGTTCCTACACGGAGATTTGATCCTGGGCACCGCAAATTATTTGCCGGGTTGGCTACCCGCTGACCCAAGTTACTGCTGCCGTCGATGGTGCCAAGATACTAGCAGGTAGAGATAGTGCTAAGGATGGCTTGAAGATTATTTTTAATTATTAGCGAACGAAAACCTCCTCACTATAACCCATAATAAGCAGTGAAACTGTTTCAACAGATATAGCCTTATTACGAGTAGTTTCTCATGGCCTTAAGTCCTTTATTAATGAACCTGCTAGGATTGTGTCAGGTGGATGTATAGATCACATTAATGGGCGATTCAAAAGTGTCTGTCTCTGAATAAATGTGTTCTCGATTTAATGATCACTGACCACTGCATGACTAGACTCCTTGTAGAAACTTCTCACAGGAAGAATGTCAGTTATTCCAAATCACTGAACAATATTATGAAAATTAACTGTACCAGACTGAAAAACAAGTTTGCTTTCTGAGTTTTGGGCTGACGTTTACTCGTGTAGAGATGCGTCCACTGCCTTACTAAGCACATTTCTGATTGTTTCTCTTTCTTGCCTTAATTAAGACTTAAGCCTTGGATTTCTAGAGACTTATTGAATAAAGTCAGTGAAAAAAATAAACTTAGAATTAAATGCTATCGGCATCCTAATAATTTGAGATTAAAAAATAAATAAAATAAGGGATATTCCAATTTGCCGTGATACCCATTGCCGTAATCGTTTAAATTCTGCCAGTAGTAACCTTAGAAACGAATGGAAAATAGTAAACAATGTCACTGACAAATTCCAAATCGCTTAAGTATGTTTTTGATTATTTCACAAATATAGACGGCAGTCTACAACCTTGCTCAGTATATTCACTTTGTGTTCATTTCAAAGAAACAGTTTTGTTTATAAACCCACAACTTATGTTGAAATGTTAAAGGCGATTTACAGTCTAAAACACACTACAATAGTTCTAGTGGCGCATATAGTGTGATTTAAAAAAAAAAATTGCATGGTTCGTAGCGGATGTTTTAGCGGATATCCTCAACGGTTGCTTTTTGCGCATGGGTCTTTCCTGAAGCATTCAAATGTCCTGATGTTATACCATTATTCAAAAAAAGTTCTGCTGTAGAATTGTGCATCTACAGGCCTTTTTCTCCTCCCTTCGAAAACCTATGAAAGAGAGAATAGTACATTTTTTAAACTTTAATAATTACTTTAGTCCTAAACAGTTTGGCTTTTGGAAAGGGAAATTTATTGAAAATGCTCTACCACAGTTCTGTGCCTAAACAATGTCTAATTTTGATGATTCATTGATACTACTAAAGCCTTTGACATGGTCAACCATAATATTTTGGTGATGAATCCAGAAAAAGCTGGATTTCGTGGTTTTATGATTAATCGGCTCAAGGCTTGCCTTAAAAATAGGGTCACAAAGAGTGAAGATAGATGAAATAAGTAGCGAAAATAACCTGGGTGTACCCTTAGCCTCTGTATTGGATGCAATTTTATTTCTTATCTATATTAATTCACTCTTTGCACTTAAGCCTTTAAAGCTTACCAAATGCCTTCGCGGATGACATAGGTTTTTCGTATGGTCAGAATAGTCCTTTAGATCTGGTTGCTGATATAAATTGGGATTTGAATTTATGGAGAAACTTGTTTGCGAAGCACAAGTTGGTAATTAGCTACAAAACAAAAATAATGTTTTTCGGATCGTCATCGGTACATAGCTTTGAAGCGAAAGTTCATTTTCATGCACCTGAGTGTCAAAATACAAATTATCCATTTGCAATTGTACCCACCTACTTCTCGCACTTTTTGTAGTACTCTTAACTGTAGTGATAACTGTTTCCTAATGGAGAAAGTTGCTGAATTTAAATATCTAGATTCTAGACCTTATCATCGACTGTAATATGAGCTTTTGGAAGTACTTCCGTTCCACTCTTAGACACGCAAAGCGTCTGCTCCACAATGCTTCTAAAGAAAATTTATTATGGCATCTTTCGCTCTAAGTTGCTATATGAAATTACTATCTGAAGAGGTACTTATTTTAGCGGAATACAACATCCATTAGTTTTACAAAAGCACGTATTAAGAAATTTATGTTGTAAGCATGCAAGTTATCCTAGTTTTCCTTTGTTCTCTAACCTGAAAATCCTTCCTGTTCGTCGTTTGTATTGTTTTAAAGTATTGAAATCATTCTTTATGAAATCTGGTAATCGAGATTTTCGATTAATTTCAAGTTAAAATTTACATGGAAGCTTTTCGTACATCGTATCTATTTCTTTTGCTCGTACTACTGCATACCGTTATTTTCATTCTGTTTGGTCATTTGGCCTGTTCTTTCCGCTATCGATCAGGGCTATATATTTTTAATAAAATTGGCTTTCCAACTTTAGTTACGTTAGTTTAGAATCAATTATTTTCGACATTCTGATTTAACTCTCGTTGATGATTCCTTTGATTTTTATTTGTGAATCTATTTGACATGTCCCTCGTCTTGGTTGTAATAATAATTTTTTTAATTTATTTTTCTTTGTTTATCTCATCATCATCATCTTTCAATTCAATAATTCATTGAAGTGGCATTCAAAAGTATTTTATTACTTTTATAAGTAAAATACAGAATGTCTCAACTTTTTCATATAATTTACATACTCGTATGTACCTTGAACTTAAAACTACGAGTATTGTCGAATTTGATTTGAATAATAACTTCTAGTACTAAATGAAAAAATAAATATTTATCTATCTATCTACGTCTGCAGACTGGCCCATAAGGCATGCCCCGATCGGAAAGTGCCATAGATTTTACAAATAGCGTCGAATGTCAATTAGGTTTTGACATTTGTGAAGCAAACAAAATTAGAATTTTTGTGAATAATCAATGGAATGCTATACTCCTGAAGAATGCAGAATAAGTGATTTTGGCCCATAGACGAGGCCCATTTGCACCTTTGTGGGTACGTGAACAAACAAAATTTGCTGTTCTGGGGCACTGAAAATCCGCGAGTAATGCACGAAGAGCCATCACATTCACTTGAAGTCACTGCATGGTGTGTTGTTTCCGATTGAGGAGTTTTGTTTTTTTTATTTAGAACGGCGCGGGCCAATCGGTCACTGTGGATGGTGAGCGCTACAGAGTAATGATCTGTGATTTTTTTCATTCCTCAATTGGATGAATTGGGACTGGAAGACATATGGTTGCAGCAGGACAGAACGAAGGCGCATACTGCACGAGCTACAACCGACATTCTAAAACAAAGAAGCCTTCATTATGGGCCACCCTGCACCTCATCATCAACTCTCTCCACGAATTGAATATAAATGACTCTACACAAAAGAAAACACATAGGGGCCGTACTCATTATTTTACTTTGAAACCTAGTCTTCAAATTAGAACGCACCAGATTGTTGCTTACGCAAACGACGTCATTCTTTATGTGTAGAGCAAACATCCACATATACAAACATATTATTTAACATTTTAACATTCTCCAGTACGCCAAAAAGAATACTCCTCTTTTGGACACGTAGCTGTGGCCTTAAAATAAAAATAATAAAAAGAAATAAAAAGGTACCTAGTCCTCATCCTTAACAGGAAGCTGAGATGGAAAGAAAATGTTGCAGAGCGAAATTTAAAAGCTTAGTTACTCTACTTATGCAGTAGGCTCAAGCTGTGATCGTCAACCAAAGGCATACACTGGGCCTACAGCACGGTCGCGACGGTGTGAGACCAATTCTCGTTTATGGTATAACCGTTTGATCATACTGGAAAGACGGACTAACATCAACGTGGTAGATGTTGCCTGCATAAGTATCACTGGCGCATTTAAAACCTCTTCACTTGCGGCTTTCTAAGCTTTGCATCAATTGCCACTTATAGACTTGTTCGGCATATTGATGTTGGAATATTGTTTTTTCACGCCATCACAGAAATAGTAGCTCTCCAAGCAACTGCCTTTCATTGCAATGAGGCTTCCTTTTTTATCTCTGCGAGTTTCTGAGCCGATTTTGTAAAGCTCTTGGTACATTATTCTTGAAGTACGAGTAGCAACCCCCATTATATTTGATTGTTTCTTGCATTATTTCTTCTATGCTCGTTTTTTTTCTGTTTTGTTGCTCATTGAGCTCCTAAATGGTCCTCGTCAGTCGTAATTCTTAATCAAACCATGGATTTTGCGATGCTGTTGGTGGACGGCTGCAACCCAGTACTTTAGATGCGGTATTTACTATAAGTTCTGAGCATGCTGACACTTGATCTTTTGCGTTTGCTCGGCAGCGGTAAAATTTCTTAGCCAATGGCACTTTTACCGTTATGTTTGCATATGAATGAAGATTATTGATCTTCTGTGCTCTAGCATTCAGGATGTATGATGGCCATTTTTAAAAAAGCGGATCTTCCTCCAGCTTTTCTAAGGCCCACTCATCGAAAATCCGACGCTGTGGCAGGTCGTCCGGCTTCAATTCTTGCACGTTCTGTATTTTTGTAAGGTCTAGCAAAGATGCTTCCGTAAAATCTTCCACGTAGTCGAGTACACAATCTCAATTGCTGCAGACGGCGACGAATGAACAAATCACAGTTTTCATTGACACGGGCGGATACAACAGCATGTACACATAGTATGCATACGGGTAGATGGCTTGATCCTCTATAATTGGCGCAGTTGAGAGGGTCTCCTTTTTTGCGGATCGAGCAAACCTTGTTAAAATTCCATTCATCAGGCGTACACTCTTCTAACCAAATTTAACAATGAGTTGGTGTTTACTCTACACGAAGTTACTTCCAGGAGCTTCGAATACCTCGGCCGGTTATCTTCGATATTGCTATCCTTACTCAGTTCGACGGAAGTTTTGGCAATCAACATCTAAGTTCAATGGTCTGTTGGGCTACGTCTCTGTTAAACAACATACAGAAGGAGTTTTTTCCCATATTATGAGTATGGATTCTGACATACTACAAAGTTTCCTTCTTCATCTCTACAGGTTTGTGTACGGGTCTTGATGCCTTGACACGTTCTTTTCATCAGTTGGTAAAATTTCCGTATGTTGTTCCCGGAGTACAAACTCTCAATATCTTCGATCGCGCGCTTCTCGTGTACGGTTTTATTATTTTGGAGTCTCTATAGATTCTTGTTTCACTTCATTGCTTGCCGGCATTTCTTCATCACACCAGGGATTTTTTAGTGGTGGTCGGATGATACCCAGGATATAAGTTGGCAATGATGAAACTGGTCCCCTACTTGATTCTGGCGGCATTGTACAATAGTTGTTGAGAGATTTACGGCTACGCGTTCGGCAAAGATTCTAGTGGTCTCTACCGATTTCAATTTTTCTAATGTACATATATCTTCTCACTACAGTTCTTTTTTATTGTGGTGTTTGGGAATCCTCATTCGTATCTTGACTGCAACGAGATATTTTGACCCGAATTTTTCCATCCCAATCGATGTTGTTGATTGCGGAAGAATCTCAGCTTCAAACAAGTTGTGAAACTGCGCACCTGGAAGAGTAGTAAAGTCGGCTTTGACATAAGTTTCGTCATCCAAAACCAAGCACGCTTTCTTGTTGCCGATCAACTCGTATAGTTTTCGGGCTCGTGTTTTTATGACTTTTTCTTGCTTTTCAGTAACTTTTGGCATTTTTTGTTTTTTTCGTGTTTTTAGACCATTACGTTTTTTATATCTTTGTACCATTGTTTGGTTGGTATTACATTTCCGAGCAACATCTCTGGATGACATAGTCCGGTTTTTTACGACGGTACGCACTATTTTCCTGTCCAAATTTGTATCATGTGTTCCACTTTTAGCTCCACTTTTCTGTTTTCGCTTAACTGTTAATGCCTCCAAATATCGTTTAATATCAGAATCCACTGTACTGCGTGCTATGTTTAAAGTTTTTGCGATGAAATGATTTGGACGCAAAGTATTTTCGAGCCATTTGTCAATGATCTTTTTACGGCGTTCCTCTTGACTCATATTTTATAAATATTTTAAGCCGCACTGAACTAAAATCAATAACAAACTGAAATTAGAGAATATACAGGCTATTTTGGGTACAAAATGGGATTGCAAGTTCTACGCATTGGAAGTATATCCCGTATTAAAATTTACAGATTTTATTCGTTTCAGTCCTTAATTCAGAGGCCGACATGTTCTCTTGTGTACGTATATTCAATTTAATTCAAATTTTTAAATTTGTTTATTTAGCAATGTTTAGATATTCTATTACAAAAAAATAATTAAATAGAAAAAAAAATTAAATAATTTACATTTATCTAATCATACTTCATTTTTACATATGTGATAATATTTTGCTTAAATCTTATTAGCTAGCTCTCTAGCTTTAATTCATCAGGTAGTTCATTAAATATTTTAAAACCGTTATTGAGCTGAGGAAAGCGGATGCTTGCTATAGTGAGATTTTATCTCGCCGTATATCCTATCATACTTAGAACAGTGATCAGAAACATTCTTTGTCGAAGTCGTCCTTGTCTTCCGTGGGAGCATGAGCGCATATTAGGCTTGTGTTGGCAAACTTAACCTTGATAAGAATTGTCATAAGGCGCTTGCTCACCTGCCGGAAGCTCAAAACTTCTTACCTAAGTCTGCCGCGTAAGATAAATCCGCAAACAAATAAGCGGTGTTTTTGTTCTGTATAGCAAGATACATCCATGCGGAGTTTGTTTGTTTCCGTGTGTTCGGTTCGGAATATACAAGCGGACTCAGCTAAGTTAATTAAGCTGCCTATCAGTAAGGTTTTACGGGATTGAATTTGATAAAAATGAAATCAATGAATGCAACGTTTCTGCGGATGCGTATTTTTAAATAGAGTTGTTCGAAAACGTTTCATGTCTATTCGAATTACATATTTGCTCTGATTGACGTAGCGCACGGTAAGATTCGCTAACTGAACCACGTACATAAGTCGTCCATTCATGACGAACAGAACTAAGTAAAATCAGCTGTTAGCTGTCAAATTGCCTGTCAGTGGAAAAGTATTGCCAATTCAAAAAACTAATCTAACTAAACGTATAGCATTCAAATATGTACTAACTTAGTAACTTCTCGTACAAAGTATCTACAACTGCAACACTTTGTATCTAGTGCTCTCTGTGTCTCTATGTATTTGGGTTGATGAAAAATAAAACCATGGTGAAACACAATTCTTTACTGGCGGTCTCTTCGTATGGTGGCTGCCTTCTCTCATATGGATTCACCGTATCCGTACATAAACGTCAAGAATAAGAAACACAAAAAAAAAAAAAAAAAAACCTAAAAGAAGAGAACTACCATACCACCGTCTCTCGCGACTCGCATAGTTCAATTTTTCGCTAACCAGAAAAATTGTATTTTAGTCAATTGCTGCAACTAGTCGGTTGCACGTCGCCGTGTTCGTGTATTCTTTTTGAATAATTTTTTTTATTTTTCATTTTCTCACATATTCAAACTCTTCTATGGGAATGTTGTTAATTTCTTCGTACTAGATAAAATCAATTTTCCAACACAAAAAATTAAAAAAAAAAATCTGAAATGAAAGAGATTTGTAAATTATTTCTATCGAAAAATCCTCCATCTCTACTACATCCGAGTATAAATGTATTTTCGTTTGACGACAGCGAATAATAAAAATAAAAAGTATCTCATTGTCTTGTTGATTATTGATTATATTATCTGCTAATTATTATTTTTTATTTGTTGTTGAATCCATCTCTCACATGAGAAGAAAGAAGAAAAAAAAAATATCAAAAAAGTGTTCACAAATATACAAAAAAAAAGAAGAAAAGCAATTTTCTTTTAAGAAAAAAATATAAAAGTGAAAAGTAGAAAATAAATCCACACATATCGTGAAAAAAACGGAAATTTTTCGGATACATATCATAACACAAAATTCAAGCAGAAAAGAAAAATCGAAATTAAAAAAGAATATATAGAGTATCGTATCGCGTAATCGCGGAACGTACAAAAAAAAAAAAAAAAAAAAAAAAATACAAAGCTTAAAAAAGAAAAATTAAATTCGAGTGAAAAAGAAAAGTTGTAAAATTTTCCTTAAATAAAAAAAAAATAAAAAAGGAAAAAATATTTTTTCGTTCTATTCATAAAAATTATCAGGAATACGAATATAATTCAGTGGGCAAGAAAGGAATTGGAGTTTCGTGTCGTATCCCATTAGAGGAGTCCTCGTCGTTGTCGTTGTCGTCGTCTTTGAGTTCGTCATCATCGTCAACATTTTCGACAAACCGTGGAAAAAGCAAAAAATTTTAAGTGAGTTTTCGACTACTGAAAGTTGTATTATATTGTATCTATCGCCAGAAGGAACTGCTCCTTCTTATGTGTTCAATTTCTCGGGCATGTCAATTATTAATAGGAAATATAAAAAATAAATCAGAAATAAATAATAGAGAATATGTTGAGGGTAAATTATTATTGCGAATAAAATAGACAGAAAGAGGAGCCCAGAAACATGCCAATAACGTGTAATTAGTGTGTGCCTCTCAATCTATCTATCAGATATAGTTCTGTTTTTTTTTTTTTTTTTTTTTTTTTTTTTCTTGTTTCTGTTGTATATAGAGTGTTGTCTATTTCGACGTTTGTTGTATGATCGATCTATTGAAGTGAAAATTTTTCATTCGAAGCCAAAGTCGAAATTGATTTCGAAGTCAAAGTACGAGTTCAACCTGTCAAAATCGCACACCCCCTTAAGTCGGTCGTTCTTTTTGACGTTTGCCTTGTGAGATACTCCAAATTCGATATTTATAAACTGACATTCTGTTGGATTTATGTTCCAATTGAAAAGATATGTGTATTTTTTTTTTTCTATTCGTTTTTCGCTTTGTGAAAAGGAAAAGTCCAATTGATAAGTTGTGGTCGAATGTATGTAATTGTGCGACATATAGTAGAGCAGCAGAGGCTAGTGTCTCTATAGAGTCCACTATAGTCATCAGAATTACCAGAATAAAAAAAAAAAAAAAAAGATTCATAGATACACATACTAGATAGCTGACAGAATAAGAGAAGAGAAACGAAAAGACAAAAAAAAAATAAAGAATTTATAATAAAAATATCGAAAAAGTAGATTTTGTCGGCCACCGGCAAGGAACCGACTTATCTTGAGATAGTGTGTGGTGTGGTTTTTGTTTCCATGTGCAGTGTTTTGGTATTGGTGTGTCTGTCTGTCTGGCGCCAGTGCGACGACGTACTCCATTTTTTTTTTATATTTTTTATTACGTCAGTGGCGCCCACTGGCGCCGAACATACACATGTTTGGTTTTGTATATGTATATGCAGAATCTGGTTGAAGATTTTTTTTTTCTTATTTACATACCCGCTACACACACATGAATGCATGCATGTACGGTACCTGGGTTCGTAAATGCATGCAATGTGTTTCCATACAGATTGAGTGTTTTTTTTTTTGTTTTGTTTTTACCTATTTGGTGTACCTGTAAAAAAATGCAGTAAATGTTGAATTTCTTTTTTATCTCTAAATTTTATCAGACTACTTTTTTTTTCTTTTTCCTAACGATTGGATCTTTGTAGATATTTTTTAATCTGTTTCATTTGTTTCTGTTTTTTTTTTTTGACAAATTTAAGTTCGTTTCGTACCACACCCTGGTCAAATGATTGGTTTGCATGTCATAGGTGCCAGAAATGTCAAAAGTGTCAGATGTACATATGTTCATGTGTATGTATGTACGTAGGTACATATTTCTGTTTCGGTTTTTTTTTTTAATTTAAATAAATGCCAGAATGGTTGATTTCATAATCTCATTTAAGCCGGAAATACATACATATATAGTTCTTTTGAGTTTTGGGATTTCAGCTTTTCAAAACGTCTTAGATACTAACCCAAGGCCCACTGTATCGCTGACAATTAAAAAACTTGCACGATAAACGTCATTCAATGGGATTTTTATTTTTTTTTTTTAAATATTTTTCGAAAAATTCTTGGTTGTTCTGTTTGTCATGCAGAAGTTTGAAGTTAGTCAAAGCAAACATCCCTTCAAATATGGTATGTATGCGTATAACGTCCATTCGAGTACTGTGAAAATCTACGAAAAATAGTCAAAGGTGTCAGAAATACTTTTTTTTATTTTAGTTTTTTGCAGATTTTCGTATGTGTAAGCGAACAGACCCATAGCAAAAGAAATGAATGACAAGTTCAAGATTGTCAAAAATGTACTTTCCTTTAAGTTCGTTGTTGTTGTTCAACCATTCAATTTTCATGTAAAAGATTTTTGTTTTATTTAAACTTGACATGCGATAAGTTCGGCTGTCAAATTGGAAGTACCTTAATAGAATTGTCCATTGGACGACGGAAGTCATTTGACATATAATCAATACATGTAATAATTTTGACAGCAACATCAGACGAATTTTTTTTTTAGTGTTTCATTGGAATCCGGACGGTTTAATTCCGGAGAGAAATCAACTTTATGATCAACATTGTCCGGTAAATTAGTAACGTTTGAATAACTTTGGTAAATTATCTTATCGTGTTGTTTTATGGCTCATAAAAACCGGTTGAATAAGATACTCATTCAACAATGAATAGATTTTAACATTATATTCTCTAACATAATTATGGACGTCAAAGGAATGTGAATATTGCCGGTGTTAGCGATGTTTTTAAAACCAACAACTAACAACCTATCTTACTTACATATACTTGTATTAACAATGGTTTCCTAAAATTGAATTCTTCGGAATAATTAAACCATCGATTTGGCATCACTCTCTTAAAACGAAAAATAATATTCAAATTTTTAGACGTCAAACGTTAAAATTTGATGTTCATTAAAATAGCGGTCAAGAAGGGGTTAATTTTTAAATTTGGTGGTATGATAATAGCTGGGTTTTTTTGCACGCATGTTAGCGATTGTCACAAAAAAAAAAACGACCCAGCTCCGCTTAAGAGTTCATCATGAAAGCTTGGTCGCACAGATTTGTACAGTGGCGAGCAAAACCGGTCGAATAATTGTAAAAATGTTCAGAACCTTATTTATTTATATTTATGACGTCGGTTGATGAAAAATTGTTGGTGGAATGTGTCAGTGTTGGAGGGATGTGTCAAATGTTTGACATTTCTGAAAATTCTTCGCAAACGAAGCAAATAGTAGGTGTAGGCACTGAAAGAGGACGCTCATTTCACACTATAAGGGTTTGACCGCACGGGAACAATCATAAGGTGACACTTTTTTAGTGGAATGTAGAGGGTAATAGCCCCTTTTACATTATACTCGTACGGTGGGGGTTTATTACCGGACGACTACCATATGGCAGCCGTACTTTGTCACTAGAACTTACGGCAACAGGAAGGCGACTAATAACCCAGTAGTCTACGTGAGAAAACACGCTTTTTCACATTTTCACGGTTTTTAATCGTATGCTTTTAGTTTTTCTCGATGTTTTTGTGCTATGTCATAAATTATTAATTATATAACAAAATATGAACCATATTGATGTAGAGGTTTTCTTTAATAACACTTTTGGAAGCTAAACCTGTGTTGTGAAACGAGTTTCATACACATAGGTACTTGATTGAAACTAAGCCGGATTTTTAGGAGCGAATTATGATGAGCGACGAAGCTCATTTCAAAATTTCTAGGGAGTAAACAACAGAAATTTTCGCTAAGCGTCACATAATTCATGACCCCCCCCCCCCATTACACTTGGGCGATTTTTCTTTAAATTTGGAGAGACGGTGGATGGGTATCGGTGAATGTTGGCGCGTTTTGTGTGTCCGCAAATGCGTGAAAAAGGTCTACAAGACTTCTGGTTCCAACAAGACAGCGCGCCATTGCAACACTGTGTGCCAAACCATGAACTTTTTGAAGCAACCATTTTTACAAAACTTTGAAATTTCATTTACCGATACCTCGTATGTATGTACATAATTTGGTTCCTTCAGATAAAGAGGTTCTACGGAAATGACCTAGTGCTCGTGATTCGTTCTCAAAACACATGAAAAAAACCAAAGCCAACACGACAGTGGCTCAAAAGAAATATTTATATTTTGATCTATTGCATTTTCTAAGTAAACTAAACGGTGAAATAGAGACTGTGGCTGGTATGGATCAGATTTTGGAACTAGAAAGTGAAGAGAAAGGAAGACAATACCCGCAGGCTCGAGCTTCGGCTTTTGCTTCGGTTCTTTCTACTCCACCGGTTACAAAGTTAAGAAGTATACTAAAAGCTGTACTCAAAAAAGTACACCGTCTTTTATGTCTAGATATTTTCTTTCGTAACTGCCCCACGGCTGCTATAGCTATAGAAGCAATATTAGCACTAACGCCCTTACACTTATGTGTAAAGGGTGTTATTTTTTAGAAGTTTGGTTTTTAAACTGGCAGCACTCTTTCTACAGATTGTCAATTTGACAGTTGAAAGTTGATTTGTGGTCAGCACGTTTTGCCATTTTGCGATGAATAGATTAATGCTAGAACAACCCGTGCAAATTGTGCAAACTTATTTTGAAAACCATGGTTCGGTTCGCCAAACTTGTCCATTTTACGGTCGAAATAATCGTCCATCTGAGCAAGTTATTCGGAACACGATGAATCATTTTCGCACTAAGTACACTCTAGTGGATAATACGCATCCCAAAAGACGACAAACAGTGCGAACAGAAGAAGTTATTGAGGTTGTGGAGCGCAGTGTTGAGGCGAATCCGAATGAGTCGATTCGCCATGGTGCACAGCAATTGGAACTATGTCCATCCACTTTGTGGAAGATTTTACGAAAAGATCCTGACTTAAAAGCTTATAAGATCCAGCTTGTGCAAGAGTTAAAACCGCGTGACCACTATACGTGTCGTAGGTTCGGTGAGTGGGCCGAAAACAAGATTCAGCTTGATCTTTATTTTCCCCATTTTTGGTTAAATGGATATGTAAACAAGCAAGCTTGCCAAATTCCGAGTGGAGAAAACCCCGAAGCCTTTGTCGAGACGCACTTACAACCATTAAAACTCACTATTTGGTGTACTTTATGGACTGGTGGATTCATCGGCCCATATTTCTTTAAGGACGGTGGCGGCCAGAATGTTACCGTTAATGGAGAGCGCTATTGAAACATGATTTCTGACTTCTTCGTTCCTCGGTTGAATGGCATTGACGTGACAGAGCTTTGGTTTCAACAAGATGGCGCTACATACCACAATTTATTGCAGAAAAATTTGCTGAGCGCATAATTTCGCGTAATGGACCTGTGAACTGGCCTCTACGATCCTGTAATCTCACACTTTTAGATTACTTTCTTTGGGGGTTGGACGATTTGCAAGTCAACATTCGCCGTATTATTCCCGATATACGGCCCCAGTTGCTCGATAAAGTTGTCGAAAATTGGACTTCACGATTGCGCTTCATTAGAGCTAGCCGTAGCGCGCATATGCCCGATATCATACTTAAACTCTAATGGCATAAAATTATCTACTAAATAAGGCTAACATCATAGACATTAGCATTAGCTTTAACATTAGGTTTAAAAAAAACCACGCCTAATTCTTAGCGATCTCCCGAACCTAAGGACCCTGCTCTCTGAAATACCAAAACTTGATATGATCTACGCGGTAACAGGCCGCCCTCAAAAAATATTATGTTTCAATAAAGGATTCCCCCCCTAGATTCCCAACAACGAAGCACGGGTTAGCAATAACCCACTAAATAGCCAAAATGGCATAAAGTGGTATACGGATGGTTCTGGTATACACGAAGTGGGAGCTGGTATACACTGATCAAACAAAAACATCACCTTAACAATGGGAAGGAGCATCAGTGTATTTCAGGATGAACTCCATGCCATTCAAGAATGTGCCAACCATATCTAGAACTCTGATATCATAGCCGCAAACATCCATGTATTCACGTAGAATCTAGCAACTATAAATGGCCTTAGCTCGCGTATCATAGGCTCCAAATCAGTCATGTACTGCTTCAAAACTCTCCACAAACTTAGCTCTAGGAACACTACCAAACTATGGTGGGCTTTTGGTCATGAATGGCCGGAAAGGGCTCAGAAACTCCCGTTAACGGACCTGAACCCTTCTCCTACATCCCTAAATCAGCAGTTAATTTAACTATTAATAGCTGGGAGCACTCGAGATGCATCTCATATTGGGAGAATAGCCCAGGTTCAAGACAGGTCAGATGAGCCATTCTACCCTTCAATGAAAATGCCCATATAGGTATGTCTAAATCTAAGTCGGCATGATATCAAAAACTTTGTTGGTTACCTCACAGGACATCAATTGAAAATTTTTGTACTGCTACTAAACAAGCTGAAAAGGGCTCAAGACCTCAAAACTATGGATCAATGCCATGCCGATGCAATAATAAAGGATACTTCACGAAATATTGATGAAATTTGTATCACATATTCAAATTGTTAAAAATAATTAATTACTGCTTGGTATACTGCAGTTCGAGTGTTGTTTAACCTTCGTCAGCCTCCGGAGGTCTTCAGTCATCTATAACAAAGCGAATGTCATCATCTATAAAAAGAAATCAAAAAAATGATTTCCATTGTCATTCTGCTGTCCAAGGTCTTGTTTCTGAGCTCTGGCTTCTTGTAGAGATTTATCATTTTTGTTCCTAGTCAGAAGATGTCAGACGTAACACAGTGTAAGCGTGACGTTCCTCACTCTGCGTTGGAATCTGGCTAAGAGCAGTTTTTCATCATGATGCTGAGAACACAATGAACTCCCGTCTAGTGGAGACATGTTGACATTATAATGTCGTCCATATTTTCGAAAAAATGATAACTGATCATTCCCCGGTAGCGTTAGCAGTTGATTATATCTCGAGCTCCGGCCTTAATTGTTAATCAATATTAATAGAAAAAATAAGGCCCGATTATGATGCCGACATTTTGAGTGACTTGTTGTTGGCTCTGCGTAATGTAGTGTATGAAGCACGAAATTTATCCACAAAACGACGAAGCGCGAACTCAATTGCTCTATAATGGGGGCCAATAACATCACGAAATCTTCTATATTTCAAAATAATTTAGATTTAGATAATGACGCGGAAGCGCTCTTCTGATATAGATCTATTTACGATCAATAGTCCAACAATACGGAACATGCATACAAGGTGGCGCAAAACTTGTCACCCGATGTTCTTTGGCTTTTTTTTTTATGAATGAACGACTTTTGTTCTGCTCCTGATAGCTCCTCGGATTCTTGACGGATCTTCTATTTGAGGGGTTCAAGAGTCTTGTTGATATAGACTCATGACTTCAAAAAAAAAAACCCCACAAAAAGAAATCTCGAATGGTTAAATCAAGCGATTTTGCCGGCCAGTGCAAGTCGCAAAAATGAGAGATTAGGCCAGCCAGACATGCAGCCTTCAGAATTTCGGTTGTGGCTCGTGCAGTACGAGCCGTTGCTCCATCCTCCTGGAACATGTTCCCCAGTCCCAATTTATCCAATTGAGGAAGAAAGAAGTCGTTGAGCATGGCCATGTAGTGCCCGCCGTCCACAGTAGTCGTTTGGTATGCGGCGTTTTTGAAAAAATAAGGCACGATGACGCCGCCAGCGTAAACAGCACAGCCTGCAGTAAATTTGCGCGGGTGCAATAGCTCTTCGTGAGTTATACGCGAATTTTCGGTGTCCCAGAAGCGATCATTTTGCTTATTGGGTATTGGCCACATAGATGAAAATGGGCCTCTTCGCTCATGATGATTTTCGATGAAAACTTGTCTCCCTCGTGGTCGAGATTCTAGATATCTTGAGCGTAGGTTACACGCGGTTGGCGGTCAACAGCTAACAGCTGATGAACTGTGTGCACTTTGTATGAGACCATCATGCAATCTGTCACCAAAATTCTCTGTAAAAACCACCGATTGATGCCCAATTGCGTGGCACGTCGTCCGGGGTTCTCTGCGACATCTTCAACCATAGCTGCAGTTTTCTCAGCTGAACTACTGCTCGTGTTCTAGGCGAGCGGCTAAATGTCTTAGTGTTTGACCAGTTCATTTGGGACGACCGGGAAATCTGTCCCGAAATTCACGCTTCGTCGATACCACCGACGAATTGTTCCGCAAAAAAATTGTAACAAATATTCCGCGTTCTTTAGGAGCATAGTGGTTCATGTCTTGTTGACGTGTAGTTTGTATCTGTTTACTTCGCAAATGTCAAAGTGGGATTGACATTTGCCGCCATTTGCAAAAATTATAGCATCTTCTGATAGGGTAATGACTTTCGCGCCACCTGTGACATTCTTCATACATACAAAACATAATTGCCAAAAATGACTACACGGATTGGAAATTTAATCTGCTTATACGGTTTGCATGTATGATTTGCGGAGATTAAAAGAGATAAAGGTAAATAGGTGCTGCATAATCAACAGCTACTGCTCATTTAGTCTACCGGTTAGGTTCAGTTTAGCTATTTTAGGTTTTCCCCGGAACCTGTAAGGAGATTGTTGAGTTAGAACCAAGCAGATTAAGACACAAATTATACGAGGGATGGTACATAACTTCAAGGTCGACTCTCATGTAAGTGCTAACTACACTCAACGTTGCTTTAACACAAATATACGATTTTATACAAATTCAATATGAAATAAAATACTTGAAACATGTTTACGTTGTTAGCTTTTTTTAATAGACAATTTTATGCCATTAGTGTTTAAATATGATATCGGGCATATGCGCGCCACGGCTAGCTCGAATGAAGCGCAATCGTGAAGTCCCAATTATCGACAACTGGGGCCTATATCAGGAATGATACGGCGAATGTTGACTTCCAAAACGTTCAACGTGTCTGGTTTATCGGCATAGACCAGTGATTTCACATACCCCCAAAGAAAGTAATCTAAAGGTGTAAGATCACAGGATCGTGGAGGCCGGTTCACAGGTCCATTACGCGAAATTATGCGCTCAGCAAATATTTCTTCAATAAATTGTGGTATGTTGCGCCATCTTGTTAAAACCAAAACTCTGTCACGTCAATGCCATTCAACCGAGGAACGAAGAAGTTAGAAATCATGTTTCAATAGCGCTCTCCATTAACGGTAACATTCTGGCCGCCACCGTCCTTAAAGAAATATGGGCCGATGAATCCACCAGTCCATAAAGTACACCAAACAGTGAGTTTTAATGGTTGTAAGGGCGTCTCGACAAAGGCTTCTGGGTTTTCTCCACTCGAAATTTGGCAATTTCGCTTGTTTACATATCCATTTAACCAAAAATGAGGAAAATAAAGATCAAGCTGAATCATGTTTTCGGCCCACTCACCGAACCTACGACGCGTATAGTGGTCACGCGGTTTTAACTCTTGCACAAGCTGGATCTTATAAGCTTTTAAGTCAGGATCTTTTCGTCAAATCTTCCAAAAAGTGGATGAACATATCTCCAATTGCTGTGCACGATGGCGAACCGACTCATTCGGATTCTCCTTAGCACTGCGCTCCATAACGGCAATAACTTCTTCTGTTCGCACTGTTTGTCATCTTTGAGGGATGCGTACGAGGGCGGGTC
This sequence comes from Volucella zonaria, assembly GCA_963966105.1. Lineage (NCBI taxonomy): Eukaryota > Metazoa > Arthropoda > Insecta > Diptera > Syrphidae > Volucella > Volucella zonaria. The sequence goes on along the minus strand of OZ014530.1, from coordinate 232,926,516 downwards.
AATAATTCCGTGACTTTTTGAATTTCTGACCTCTTTACTGAAACAGCAACACTGCTCCTGTCAACAGGCATTTGTCAGTTGACTCCTGTCAAAATTTAAACTTGCTGCGTCAGTTAGTTTGTGTTTGACAGCTATTTTTATCAGACTACTCACTAATTTGAGGAGAAAATGGAAAAAAGTGAATTTCGTGTGCTTATTAAGCATTATTTCTTGCGAAAAAAAACCATTACCGAGACCAAGGCTAAGCTTGATAAATACTATGGGGACTCTGCACCATCGATTTCAATGGTAAAAATGTGGTTTACTGAATTTCGTTGTGGCCGTACAAGCACTGAAGATGCCGAACGTCCTGGATGCCTAGTTGAGGTCTCTACACCCGAAACAATCGAAAAAATTCACGATATGGTGTTGGCCGACCGAAGATTGAAAGTGCGAGAGATTGTGGAAGCCGTAGGGATCTCGCATGGCTCAGTGGTTTCAATTTTGAATGATCACTTGGGCATGAGAAAGCTTTCCGCAAGATGGGTGCCGCGTTTGCTCACAGTCGACCACAAACGCAATCGTGTAACAACTTCACAGGAAGGTTTGGCGTTGTTTAATCGCAATATGGAGGAGTTTTTGCGCCGTTTTGTAACCGTGGACGAAACATGGATCCATCACAACACACCAGAGAACAAACAACAGTCAAAACAGTGGGTTTCTAAGGGTGAATCGGCGCCAAAGAAGGCCAAGGTGGGTTTGTCAGCCAATAAAGTTATGGCGACTGTTTTTTGGGATGCACGCGGGATAATCCACATTGACTACCTTCAAAAGGGAAGAACAATCAATGGGGAATATTATGCCAACTTATTGGACTGATTCAATGACGATTTGAAAAAAAAACGACCTCATTTGGCCAAGAAAAAAGTTCTTTTCCACCAAGACAATGCAAGGGTGCACACATGTGCAGTTGCCATGGCAAAAATCCATGAATTGGGCTATGAATTGCTCCCTCATCCACCCTATTCTCCAGATTTGGCTCCGAGCGACTACTTCTTGTTCCCAAACCTGAAGAAATGGCTTGGTGGAAAAAGATTTGACTCCAATGATGAAGTCATCTCGTCATTTTGAGGACCTCGACAAATCATTTTTTTTGGAAGGGATAAAAAAATTGGAGAAGCGTTGGACAAAGTGTATAGAGCTCAACTGAGACTACGTTGAAAAAGGAAATTATTTTTTTATCAAAAAATCTGTTTTAATCCAAAAGTCACGGACTTATTGACTCACCCTCGTATTATCCACTAGAGTGTACACGATTCATCGTGTTCCGAATAACTTGTTCAGATGGACGATTCTGTCGACCGTAAAATGGACGTAGCGCACGATAAGTTTGGCGAACCGAACCATGGTTTTCCAAATAATTTTGCACAATTCGCACGCGTTGTTCTGGCGTTAATCTATTTATCGTGAAATGGCAAAACGTGCTAACCATAACTTTCAGCTGTCATATTGGCAATCTGTAGAAACAGTGTTGCCAGATTAAAAACCAAGCCTCTAAAAAAACACCCTTTACAATTGCCCCAGTTCAAGTTTTAAATAGTTATTATCTTCTCGGGGGTATTTCGTGAGGATTTCACGTCCGTCCACTAAGTGAGAAACGTTGTCCAACGACCACTTTATATGTATGTACAATATGTAAGCAGAATTTGCAGGAATTATATGTCTTTCGATATAGCTATCCTAGCCATTCCCTCTAGTCCGTTTAATATGATGGTGTTGTATGAATGCTACAACAATACTACCTTACATATACGAACATTTGAATATGTACATATATAAAACAAATCCTTGGTTGCAGGCGAAAATTCTGCAACTATGTAGGTTAAAAGCCTGTGTTAAAAGTTTTACTTGGAAATCATATTGTTTCGCTTTTCAATTTGACGGTATTCTGTCAGCGGCTGCTCTTTTGCATTAGGGCATTCTGACAGTCCTTATATGACTTAACTCACGTCTGTCGTCATTCTTTCTGTTCCTATTATAACAAGCTTAGGTTCTTCTTAGTACGTAAAGAATTTTTCCTAGTAATTCGTTATCATTAAAAGCTGTTTAACACTTTCGCTGATTGTAGGTCCAGTGATTTGCGAGTACCATAACACTTCATGTGTTATGTGGTATTGTAGATTTGGTGTTTCTATCCCAATCTTCGCACTATAATTCCTTGACCATTTAAATAGATCTTTGGTTCTAGAACACACTTGATCTGATCTCATGCTCGATCGTCTCTAGACTATTGCACGTCATTAAAAACAAGAAAGAAGTTCTGGCAAATTCTCATTTAAAAATAGTTCCAAAACCAATATATGTATTTACTCGTAGATAAAAATAATACATATAAGATTCTATGTGTATCCAGTTTATACTCACTCTTTGTATAAGCACAATGTAAAAAATAAAATAATAATAACAAACATAACGATTCTTATTATTTCACCAAAAACAAACAAATTCTTCATACAAATATCCTAATTCTAAAAATAAAAAAAAAGGAATATATAATTCAGTGTCAACAGGAGCAAAGGTCGTCTTTCTGTATAGAATTTAAGCAGCTATTATCTAATCTAGAAGCCAGAAGAAACCAGATTAAAAAAAAACATGAAATAAATAAAATTTCGCAAATGAATTTGTGTTAAACTATTTTAGCTAAAATATCTTGAAGTCATGAAATGACAGCCATTTAAAATGGAAGTAATAAAACGAATTCGTTATGATCAACTCATCAAGGATGCCCTCGTGAAGTGCATCTCATTTAGTTTGTGACAGTCAGTCGTCTGTTTGTGATTCAAAATGAATTTGATTTGAAAACATTAAAGTGGGCTTAATAGAATCGATATTAAGTAATCGCTCGACATACATGTGGAAGATTTGATCTACTTATCAATTCATTGGGAATGTCAATTAGGTCGCCTGGGAATTTTGCACACTTGCCAAATTTTGTGGACAGTTGAAAATTCCAACATGTCACTTCGGTGGCTGTTCCACACGGTTTCATTGGGGTTTATAGGAAGATTTGTGCCACTTTTATTGTGCATCCAAAAACTGAAATGTTAATTATCATCGACTGATCTGGCATCAATATAGGAGCCAAGTGCTCCCAAAACTATTCTTTACTTGCCAGAAAGAATTCAAAACCGTGCGATAAAACTCATTGGGGACGTTAATATTGCTTATTCAATAGACAACCTCCTGTGTCGACGTAATGTTGCATGTCTCGTTATTTATTTCCAGAATAATTTCGCTCCTTCAAACGTAAAACTCGTCCCGGTATGAATACTCAGGAGTTTACCCTCAAGCCCACACGTCCTCTGAAATATAGTAACTGCTTCCTGAGCCGTAAATACCCTGTTGAGTTCTTTATTTCCTAGTCATTATAACCTGCAAACATTCAAAACCAACGCACGTACATGTCTTTTCCGTATTTTTTTCCCAAATTTCCCTTCGCTGTCTTAAAGCTGTTTATCACATCTTGGGCGCACAATTCTGTGGCATCATTGTAGAATGAATCGATGTTTTTGCTTTCATTAAGTTTTTCAGTTTCCTTAATTTGTACAGCGAATAAGTAAAATCCCATATTTAGTTTGTGTAAGTGAAGAAAAAGGTTGACAAAAGCTGTCTTACTGTGGTGAAGACAGCTGAAAATACAATTGTAAGGAAAGTTATACTTGGTCGGTGTTTACATCCTTTTAACGAATTTTTAAAATTGATCAATGTTACTGGAGAGCTTGTGTTTCGATAAGGCTTTGTACTTGCATTTTTGAAATATGTACAAATGTAGATCAGAGTATTTAATCGAGAATTCTGTACATTTGGCATAATCTATCTTATATGTCCGAAACGCTGTTGATTAGCGGTACTTAAATTGTTTACCTCTTCAACGGTCTGTTCGCAATAGTAATAAAGACGGTTTCCACAAAAAGTGCACCTACCAAGCCACTTAACATAACACCTTAGTGTTGGATTAGCTTCCTAGGTCTTCCTTCTTGGGTTCAGTTTGCTATTCACCCAAACCTCAACTAGAATTGCACCTTCAGCAATTTAACCAGAGATCTCAAAGCACGCATCCTGATGATTTAGATGCTAACTGTGCATTACTTAATAAAAAGAAGAAATTGCTAAAATTGTTGTACTGAATGTACCAACACCTTCAGTCTCACGTAACAAACTCAATTCCCGGTTATCGATAGTACTGATGGATAATTATAGCATCAAATAGCTTAGATATAACCTCCAAGAACGCATAGACGAGTTGCTGCCAACTGTCAGGAAGATCTCTGTTGCCAGCTTGACACTGGCGTATACTCGTATACCGAGAACCAAACCTTGGAGAACAGCGAACACTTCTTACTTGTAAAGGGCTTTCGTTTCTTCAGATCATGAGGAGCTGACGGTCGATGGACGATCTTCACGTAAGCAAAACTGTTTTACAAATGCGTTCCCTGCCTAAGATGCAGCATCCATACGAGGAAACTCATGTAAGACTGCACTTTAACATTTCGTTTTCAAATTCGAGACTTGAATTGCGTTGGACATATTTTGATTTTAAGGGTGCATGTCCAATGCGACACAGATTAGCCACTACCTTTGATTGCGCAGCCAGACGTAGTGGACAATTAGTACCGCAAATCTTTTTAAAACTATGCTTGCTATCTTCACTAGGAAGGAGGAAGCTACGACTCCAGTGAAAATATGAATAAATATGTTAAAATTCCTGTACTCGGCACTGGCTTTGTGATGAATTTGCGACTATAAAGAAATACTATATAGTCGAGTCTTTACAGATTGCTCAAAAACTTATTAAGGATTTGACGTCTTAGATTTCAGCCCTTGTTCGGTAAACATGCTTCTTCTTTCCAAGTGATCCAATCAACAATTGCCCTGAAGTGTATTGTGAACAACAGGTGAAAAGAAGCAAAGTATCTACCAAGTTTCGACAACCCATATATCATTTCCAAACCATTTTGAGATTGCAATCCTGTTTTTTGAATTCAGCTGACAATTGGGCCGGACATAAGAAAGCCGATAACTTAAGATGTTATAAAGGCTCAGAGTAGAACTTTTCATAGCTTTAACCTACGCTAGGATTACCTGTGCCTTGTATCAGGGCTTTTGTTGATAGTTGAAGTAGAATGTAGGTATCATATTCGTATATGCAATGATTGTTTCCTGGGGTCTTTAAAAAGTAAGCGGAGAGGCGGCAGATTGCTGATGTTTCAATTCAACGCATACTGTGAGGGTGGCAATTACACCGTAAGTGCTTGCTGTACGTTGCATCAGGCTGCTGGAACTAGGTGTTGATGTGGTATGTGCCAATACTGTAGGTTTTCATACTGGACCCTATGAAAGCTTGATAGACCACATTTAAGGGAACAAATGCAGGGCTTTCCAGTAAGGTGCTTCATTTTGAATAGTCCGCGAATTGTGCTGTCATTTTGCGACAAATGACAACTAAAAATTAGTCCATTAATAAAAATCGATTAACAATTGAAATTAAATTGTAAAATTGATTTAGAAATTTGATATATTGGGACAAGTAAGTAACTCGAAGTGCTCAGCCAAACCCAGATTTATCGATTCCACGTCGGTTTCAAGAACAAACAACACCACCGGATTTTTCCATAAAGGCTTGAGTCACTAAGTCTATAGGTTTCAATCGAAGTAAGAAATTAATTTTGGCGACCTTGCCAATTAGGTGTCAGAAGTGCATGATCAAAAATTCAGCCGAAAAAATATGTATTTTGAGCGAAAAAAAAAGCCGAACTGACGCATTCGAGGCTTAGAAAATCCAATAAGCCTCTGACAACAATGTGTTACAGTTTGGTGTAATTTTTTTGGAAAGAAGGTTTCATTGGATCTTCGAAAATGTGTCGGATGTAGCTGTAACCATGAATCTGTAGCATAGCATCTTGATCAATAAAATTTTAGTGCCTTCTTCCTAGTAAAGGTATGGATATGGGTGATTTTTAGTCGCAACAAGACGGTGTTACGTAAGTGGTCAAATCATTGTTCTTTTGAGAGAAAAGTTTCAAGTCATTTCTAGAAATGGGGATCAAAATTGGCCGGCAAGGTCATGCGATTTAACACAGTAAAAATAGTGCAAGTTTCTTTTTCTTTGGGAAAATGTTAAAAGGAAGGCTTCTTATACAAACGCTCTTGAATAAATTAAAGCATTCATAATCAATATGCATGCAGCTATCGATGAAATAAAATTGCAAATCGGTGAAAATGTGACGAACAATTTTGTCAAAAGAACCTGGCTGTGCAACAATCTTCCATCGACTAAAATAAAAACACAATCTTATTGTAATCGTAACAAGTACGTGTTGTCTTCGTAAATCAAAATGAAACTTTTTATTGAAAAACATTTAAGACTTCTTCGTCTGGTCAAGTCTAATCTAATTTCTTCAAGCTGACAAGATAATAGTTTACCGATTCGGTGGTTCGACAAGAAATGTTGGATTTTTGTGCGCTCTAATACCCCAACCGCGCCTTGATCGAATTTCTATAATGATCTGACTTCTTCTTCAAATCATCAAATTCGGCAAGCGGATAGCCTTTTATAGTCATTAAAGCCAAAATGCTTTAGGGCCCGAATCTCGGCTTAAATAGAAATATTATTTTTGAGTGCCGAATCGAATTCCAGTTCCGCGGTTCTACTCGGAACCTCTACCCGAAGAAAACGCACAGGTCTGATTGCGTGGAATAATGAAGGCACATATTGAATCAGAGTGAATCTACTCTACTGAATTTTATTAATTATTTTTGGTAAAAAATCAAAAAGCTCTTCTACCATCGTAGCCTTCATATCAAATTGTGGTTTCAGTTTCCAGCTTTTTCGTGATTTTCCATTGAAAAATTGCAGTTCTCAGAATTTTATTTATAATTTTATCGATTTAGAGGCACACACTAGTTTCAAAATAAATAATTTTCAAAAACAAATTCAAACTACAATAAAATTTTCATTAACCGAAAAATCTCTATGTCAATTTCAGCTGCGGATTCTTTTCCGAATCAAAAAAAAAAAAAACAAAAAAAACTCAACTTTACCCGCAAAACCAACAAACACTTATTCCTGAATTATAATTATTTTTATATATATATATTACGAATGTAAATCGTACATATCAACTAAAAGATATAAAAATAAAAAGCTAAACAAAAAATAAAAGAAAATTAAAATTAAATGTCTGCTTCAACCAAAAAGTGCTTTATATAAAATTTAATTAAAATAATAAAAATAAATTAATGAATGTGCAATTATTGTTAGAATACAATTTTAATAATAATAACGGTTTAATAGTTGCCTTATAAAAAAAAAGAAATATATATATACATCCAAATAAAAAGAAATTAAAAAAAAAGAAGATTTTTACGAATATATTATATAAATAAATTTATATAACGCGCTCGTGCCATTGCCACTAAGTCTGTGTGTACAACTAAAAGGTATAAGTTTATAAAAAATAAAGTGCTCCGTTATGTTAGAAAAAAAATCGCTCTTTTAAAATAATAATAATAAGAAAATTATATAGAAATCTATAATTAAAAAAGTGATCCGCCTTTATTTATGTTATTGATTTTATTGTTTTAAATTATAATTATAAATGTGATAACGCTTTGGATACGTCTATATAACCTATAAAAATTAATGAAAATAATTTATATAATAAATAAAAAATATAAAAAGTGATTTGAATAACAAAAAGCAATTTTCAAATTTTATTATCGTTAACAATTTTCGGTTTCGATCAAATTAAATACGGTTTAGATTAGAATACACTCGCGAACGCACATTAAAGAAGAAGAAGAAGGAAGAAGAAGAAGAAAAAAAAAAAAAACTACTAACGCCCTCTATCGATAGTGTGATACAATTTGAATTTAATTGCATCAGTTGTGATCGATAATGCAAATACGATAGATCGATGTTACCAATGCATTTTATGTCCCTCCATGTTCAGCAAATTCAAGAAAAAGAAAGACAAAGTATGGTCATCAATGTTTCGGAAAAGGAACAAAAAACAAGACAAACTATGGACTGCACACGAAACCCTACGAAAGGAGTACAGTCGGGATGCCGATGCAACGACAAATGTGCAACAACGGCAGCATCACCATCAACATCTACCCCACCGTCAGATGCAGCAGACTTTTATAATATCGAATGTCAGGGATTCGAGATGTTATGCCGAATGTTTTCACCATCAGTTTATGCTACAACAACAGCAACAACAATTGAACACAATCCCGTATGCGTGCTTGAATTCGAACAAATGTTTCGCCGGAGTCGTCGACAACGGTATCTCTTCAATGGAAATGGAATCTGGTCCGGAGGAAATGAGCCTCGAACAGGACTTCGAAATCATGACCGATGGCTCCTATTGCGAAAGTTGTGGCGACAATCCTACCGACTGCAACGAAGGCGAAGATTACGATCGTCAATATGCCCGTTGTTTGAGCAGGCAAATGAGCTATCACCAACAAACAGCGTGCAACTACAACAACAATTACACCACCACCACCAACAACAACAACAACAACAACAACAGCAGCAGCAGCAACAACAACAACAACAACAACAACATCAAGAGCAACTGCAACGGGAGGTCGAATGCGACAATGGCGGCAGATGTTTTACGGAAATGCTGTTGTACCGGTGGGGGAATGATTTCAACCGAGTCAAGTATTGGCAATCCGAATCTGAAAAACACCAACAACAACAACAGCAGCAGCAGCAGCACTGTGTTGGTAACAACAGAACAACCAACGACGTCAGCATCAGCAATAACAGCGATAGCAACGAATGCTTTTCGGCATTGCCTATCGACCGAATCGAGTGTAGGGAGTCAAATCTGTTGCCACAACAAAGGGAATTACACTCTCTACAACAACAACAACAACAACAACAACAACAACAACATCCCCATCAACCCGTACAGAGAAATGTTCGAAAACCTGATGAAGAAACTGAACGATACTCAGCGTGGAGCCCTGTGTCAAGTAGTCGGCTGCTACGCCAAAGCCGAAAGCTTCTCGAACAACGACAACAACAGCAACAGCAACAGCACCAGCAACAATTGGTCGACCGATTGTATTCTGGTGGCTCACGAAGGAAACGTCGACGTACAACCAAATGTGATTGCCTGTCAATTATGGTTATGGCCGGATTTGCAAGATTTTACCGAATTAAAACGAACACCAGCGTGCCAGAGTGCCAAGGACGAGGTTTACGTTTGCTGCAATCTAAGACATTGGAATCGGATACTAACACCAGGTGAGATTGATTTTATTTTCTCTCTTTTGCACTTTTAAATATTTTTTTTTTAAAGTTCTAAACCACTGACTGGACACATTTGTAGTGGCAGCAGTGTATTCGTATTAAATTTCAAAAGAATATCAGCCTTTTGTCGGCTTGATAAGTTATTTATTCGATCGCGGTTGAGTCTCTGATTGCAGATTATGGGGTTTGTTTTGTTTTTTTCTTTCTTTTTTTTTTTTTTTTCAAATACACATCGGTTTCGGTGGTTTGAATTTGAAGTAATGATCTCAATTTAAATTGTTTTTCTAACGTTTTTTTCTTGGCTTTTTGTTTTTTTCTTTTCTAGAGATATTAAAGGCAAGTGATCATGTCAGTGCTGTAGTCTGAGCAGGCCTGAAATCATCTTTGAATTGTGCTCTCTTAGTTATAACTTTAGTCGCACAAAATTTTAAATCCAAAATTTAATAGAGGACTACATATTTTGTTCTTCTTCGGATTTCAATTGGCCTTTAATGTTCCAGATAAAGACCTTAGGCTTATTAGCTATGTTGGGACAAATCCTATAATCCCAGTCAAAGGTATCTTTCTTGCTGATCTTGCTGATTTTATAGACTTTAAGGAGGGTCTCGTATGCATTGTTCGCGCTTAAAAATTCATGAGGGACCGCGGCCTGGTGGGATAGATCGATTTTGTCATAATTTGTTGCACAGATCAGTGAGACGTACCTATCATTAAAAGGCAGATCTTATGACTTTCTTAACTTTGGCATTTTATTGCTACTAATGATTGGAGTAAGAAAGTGATAGTTGTGTACGTCGTACTATTCTAATGTTATTTTCATGAACTTTTCTGAACAAGGAGGCTTTCTATTGTAGCCAATTCGGCTGCTAATATTATAAGCGTCAGTCTAAGCCGGATCAGTGTTTTTAACTTGATTTTCTATTCTATACGTAACGTGCAACACGTTAAAAAAAAACCGAGTTTCCTAATAAATTAAGAAAATCTCGACTGGTTGTTGGGTCTTCGTGGCCACGGCAAAGAAAAGGCAAATGACAACAAAACGTTTTCTACCATTCCTAATAAACTTGCACTTGAAGAAGATCCGATAGTATGCACAAAACTGCCCGAGATGGGATGCGTTCAGTACATTCATGCACCAACCTATCCAAGACCTGTCATTTGATTGTCAAATCAACTCAACCAATCAGAAATCATCAAGCAAAATCAACTCAGACCAACTCTTAATTTATGTAATTTATATTGGTCATACCTTTCATTCGTCTTTAAGATTAATTTGCAAATGGTCTCATAAATATTGTCATCACCTTTGTCTTATTTATAAAGTCACTTGCTAATTCTGCATTCTTTCAACACAAACCCCAAACAAATGGCAAATAAATCAAGTGACTTTTCATTAAATTGAAGAACTGAAGAAAGTAGAAAATGCAACATATCTTTCCAACAAAGACAGCTATAAAATATAAGGAATAGCTTAACGAAAACAAAAATCAAGATTCAAGTAATCAAGATTCTGCACCGTAATTTATATCTCAAGTGGACGTATTCAACGACTTTTCATACAATAATAAATTATTTCGCCAAATATTTTATTGTTGTTATTATGTTTTTTTTTTTATATATATAGACAAATAATGCACAATTTTAATGGCATTACATCAAGATACGCTTACCTATGTACATACGTACGATAATCGATGCAAAAATTAAAGAGAAATCGGTTCTATTCTATTTTACAATGTGTGGTGCACTCAAAAATCATTTATATTCTTGCAGAGAAGAATATACACTCAGCGAAATTCAATTAAGGGCAACTTATTTTCCTTTGAAATATTAAAAACAAAGTTGATTTAAGTATAATACTATTTACAAACTTATTGAATACAAACAAATGATTTATTTAAGGAAAGAAAAATTGACTAAAACAAATACAATTTACACTGCGAAATTCGATTCAAGGCAGTCAAGGTAAAGTAAAAACAGAAGAAATTTCAGAACAAATAACGTAAAAGTCTAAATTAATAGTGAGTTCAATCGCCAGACTTGGTTATAAGATGGAAAATCCGACTTGTCATCGAATTAACCACGTTTTTGAACTCCTGAGCTGGAATTTAAAGCCAATTCCGTTGTAACGGCCTTGTGCGAATCCTCCACCGAAGCAAGTTTTCGCCTACCAGCATAAACCCGACGACACAGATTTCCCCACACGTTTTCGATCGGGTTTAGGTCCGGTGAACGTGCTGGCCACTCTAAAACTTGAATTTCTTTGTCTGAAAACCACTCACGGCTGGCCCGCGATACATGAATTGCAGCATTATCTTGGTGGAAAATTGTATTTAAATCCGGCTGATGGTCCAAAAAGTCTACCAAAACATCTTCCAACAGACTAATATAATTTTCTGATTTCATTCGGCCAGAAATTTCGCATATGATAGCTACGAGGGCGGATCAAAAGGTCCGTGACTTTTGGATTAAAACACAGATTTTTTGATAAAAGAATAATTTTATTTTTCAACGTAGTCTCCCTTGAGCTCTATACACTTTGTCCAACGCTTCTCCAATTTTTTTATCCCTTCCAAAAAAAATGATTTGTCGAGGTCCTCAAAATAGGCCTTTGTTTGCGAGATGACTTCATCATTGGAGTCAAATCTTTTTCCACCAAGCCATTTCTTCAGGTTTGGGAACAAGAAGTAGTCGCTCGGAGCCAAATCTCGAGAATAGGGTGGATGAGGGAGCAATTCATAGCCCAATTCATGGAATTTTGCCATGGCAACTGCACATGTGTGCACCCTTGCATTGTCTTGGTGGAAAAGAACTTTTTTCTTGGCCAAATGAGGTCGTTTTTTTTTCAAATCGTCATTGAATCGGTCCAATAAGTTGGCATAATATTCCCCATTGATTGTTCTTCCCTTTTGAAGGTAGTCAATGTGGATTATCCCGCGTGCATCCCAAAAAACAGTCGCCATAACTTTATTGGCTGACAAACCCACCTTGGCCTTCTTTGGCGCCGATTCACCCTTAGAAACCCACTGTTTTGACTGTTGTTTGTTCTCTGGTGTGTTGTGATGGATCCATGTTTCGTCCACGGTTACAAAACGGCGCAAAAACTCCTCCATATTGCGATTAAACAACGCCAAACCTTCCTGTGAAGTTGTTACACGATTGCGTTTGTGGTCGACTGTGAGCAAACGCGGCACCTATCTTGCGGAAAGCTTTCTCATGCCCAAGTGATCATTCAAAATTGAAATCACTGAGCCATGCGAGATCCCTACGGCTTCCACAATCTCTCGCACTTTCAATCTTCGGTCGGCCAACACCATATCGTGAATTTTTTCGATTGTTTCGGGTGTAGAGACCTCAACTGGGCGTCCAGGACGTTCGGCATCTTCAGTGCTTGTACGGCCACAACGAAATTCAGTAAACCACTTTTTTACCATTGAAATCGATGGTGCAGAGTACCCATAGTATTTATCAAGCTTAGCCTTGGTCTCGGTAATGGTTTTTTTTCGCAAGAAATAATGCTTAATAAGCACACGAAATTCACTTTTTTCCATTTTCTCCTCAAATTAGTGAGTAGTCTGATAAAAATAGCTGTCAAACACAAACTAACTGACGCAGCAAGTTTAAATTTTGACAGGAGTCAACTGACAGATGCCTGTTGACAGGAGCAGTGTTGCTGTTTCAGCAAAGAGGTCAGAAATTCATCGGACTTATTGACCCGCCCTCGTAGCTAAAAGCAGCCCAGACCATCAAAGACCCACCACCAAACTTTAGCTTAGTGGTGAAGCTCTCAGGACTTTTTATATCATGCCAATAATAATTAAAACCGTCTGGCCCGTCAAGGTTAAACTTTTTTCCGTCCGAAAAGATCACGCTTTTTAACTTTTTAGACCATGTCATGTGTTCCTTGGCAACGTGTAGTCGGGCAACTTTGTGTGCTTCTGTAAGAGCTGCTTTTGACTTCATTGTTTTCCAAACCAGTCGATTGCTGCAAGCTAAAATTTGTTGTACACGTTATTTAGATATCGGCAACTTTAAATCTGAAATAATTTTAGAAGCAGTAGCATTTTTTTTGCAACCCGGCTTGGAAAATGACCGATTTCTGACTTGATGAAATTTTTTGATTGTTTTTGTTTCTCCGGTTCGCGTTGTAATTACTTCCCAATTTAATAACAGTATCGATTGCTTAAGCCGATCGATCTAATTTAATGGAAATTTGGCGATTGCACATACCGGTATCCTTATACGCATGGATTTTGGCGATTTCCTCATCCTTGTCCCATTCTGACTTGCGGCCAACAATCATCGAAATCCAAAAATTCTACATAAATGTAAAAAAAAATATTTTCAATTGTAATACCTATCAGCAAAACAAAACCGTGATTTCGTTTCCAGCTCACTGCTTTTAATTTGAATTTCGCACAATCATCAGTGACAAAACAACAGATGTTGAAATTTTCTGAGCGGGAGTAAGGGTCCTTTCAAAACATCAACTTACAGTGAGCGACAAAAGTCCACGTACGACCACCATTCTTGCAACCTAACGAGTTCAAAAGCATTGTGAAAAAATCTAATGATGCAGTTTTGTTTCAAATCCCTTTTTATTAATAATAAACTATAAAATAAATGAAATTGACAAAAACCTAACAAGTGCCTCACAAAAAACTAAAAATAATTAACGACAAAAGTCTACATACGGCATATTACATTAACTAACATAAACATCTCTAATCTATTAGGTAAAACTATTGTAAATGATAAATTTAATATTTTGTAGGTCCACCATGTGCATCTAGAACGGCCTGCAAGCGTCTGGACATTGAAGCAACTAAATTATTTAATTCATTAGCTGTTATGGCTTGCCACTCTTCTTGGAGCTTCTGTTTTAGCATTAGGGCACTACTTACTTATGACATATCTTCTTATCTTGCGTTCCAGAATCTCCAACACATGTTCTATGACCTTCAAGTCGGGGCCTTGGGGTGGTGTGTGTAGTTGTCTTGGAGCATAGTAATTTAGCCAATCTTTGCTAATTTGAGCGGTGTGCTTGTGGTTGTTCTGTCTGTTGGAAGGTCCAACTCATGCCAAGATTAAGCTGTCGACGGATGTCTTCAGGTTTAGTTCTAAAATAGACTTGTATTGATAGCAATCCATATTACCTTCAAACCATCACGCTGCCACCACCATGCTTTACCGTAGAAACCAAATTTTCTGGATTCATTGCTGTGTTATTTTTTCTCCAAACTCTAGCTCTCCCGTCGCTTCCGAATATATTATATTTTGATTCGTCAGTAAATAAAACTCGTTTCCAGAAATCCATTCCTTTTTCAATGTGTTTTTGGGCAAATTCTAAGCGCAGTTTTCGGTTTTTTTCACTTACGTATTAGGGGGTGGAATTCTGCTGTGGAAACCGTTATTATTGAGAGCCCTTTGAACGGTGCGTGGATGCACAATTGTATTTGATCTTTCTGCCAACCCTTTAGACAGCATTGTGGCATTCACTCTTGCATTATTGCCTACTTCTCTCATGATAAAGCTGACATCTCGGCGATTCAGCTTCTTTGGGCGGCCACAACGCGGTTTGTTTTCGACGGTGCCGGTGTTTTCGAAGTTATTGTATATTGTTTGGACGGTTGACTTGCTTAAGTCCAGTAAATTTGCAATTTCACCAAACGATTTATTTTCTTTTTTATATTTTATTACTAAATTTCGCACTTCAACAGCAATTTCTCTTCGCGGGGCCATTGTCACAGGTAAAACTTATTGAAGCTGACCAAACTCGGATTCTCACAAATGGAAAAATTCAAATACGGTACCTTTCCGTCATCCTCCATCAGCGTATAAAAAAAAAAAAAAACTGGAATGCCGGGCGTATGTAGACTTTTGACTTTATTTATTTTTCGTTTTTTACGAATCACTTCTTAAGTTTTTGTTAAATTCATTTATTTTATAGTGTATTATAGAAACTGCATCATTAGATTTTTTTCATAATGCCTCTGAACTCGTTAGGTTGCAAGAATGCTGGTCGTACGTAGACTTTTGTCGCTCACTGTATGTTGGAAAAAAAATTGGACATAAATGTTCGTTGACACTATGAACACATTTTCTGGACAAAAGTGAATCTGCCTTTAATTAAATTTCCCTGAGTGTATGTAGTTGCTAAAAGAAAATCATAAACCTTTTTTGTTTTTTTGTTTTTTGGGGAATAAACTACGGTTGATGTAATCTTTGACGTTCGCCCGGCTCTCCTTAGTTGAAAGCAATTTTCATTTCTTCGCCATCGTTTCAGTTTTTCAACTTAAAATACAATTACGAAGACGAGTACTCGTATATGTACGTTGTACGTTGCTATTGCTGGCTAATTCAAGTTGATGCGGGTCGCCTACCTCTTCTTCTTTTTACACCCCAAACACTGGCATTCTCATAAGCCATACCATACCCTTTAGTATGTATATGTACGCCATACCATTTCGATGTGTTGCATTCTAAAAATATGAAATTTACTTTTTAAAAAGACATAAAATTAGAAAAATCACTGAATACAGTCAGCTGATGAGAAGGGGAACAAGATGAAAAAGAACAAGAAACGAAAAAATAAAAAGGAAAGCGAGAGGTATTAGCGATGACTTTGTGTGTAGTGTACGAAGAACCAAAAATACGTTAGGCGCCATACATAACATTATACCGCTAAACTCGTACCAATGTAGCATTGGCAGCATTCAGCCTAGCAAAAGAGTATTTTCTTCTTTTTGTCACTTGTGTGCCAGTAAAATCGTAAACAAGACGCAAGAGATTTTCTTTTATTTTATTTTATTTTATTTTTCTTTTCAAAATTTACATCGGTTAATGGGAAATAGATTGAATTATTTTTTGTTTTTGTTATTTTCAAAATTTATTTATATGGTTGGTTGTGTTTTCGAAGTAAGTCCCGCCATCTAAAAATATCTCATTAACTAATTTGAATTATTTAAAACACGCATCGACATTAAAATTGTGTGTGGTTGCCGCCGCTGTTCTGGCCGTTCGGACAGTGGTACATAAAATACCATTGGCAGGATCCTACTACGGACTGAGCAGCAGCCCCAAAGGGGGCGGTGTGTAATAAAAAAGAGGAAAATAAATATCGAAACAACGGTGTTTAGGTAAATGTTTTTTTTTTTTTTTTTTTGTTAAAAAAAAAAGAAAAGATCGGCTCGTTCGCACAACAATAAACGTAGGTAAAAACGACACAAATGACGACAGGAGGACAGGACGGCCCGGACAATACATTTTCGATGTTTCTGCAGCAGCGGTAATTTTTTGTGAAGAACATTTAATTTAAAGTTTTCAAATTCTTTCACAACACTCGAATGTTTCGATTTGTTAGTGCTATTGCGTTGATTTCATTGAGTTGAAATGAATGTGCGTCCAATGTGCGGCAGTGACAACGATTTTGATAGCGGTATTGGCGGCAACTATGAAAACGACAACGACGGCGGCGGCGGCGGCCGCCGAGATTGTTTCCTGGCGCCAAGTTCCTTAATCTACGCAAAAATAATTTCTTTAAATCCCATTGGAGAAATAAATTCGAAAAAAAAAACTGCTAACTCACTCACGGAATATAAATATATTGATTGTTTTTTGCGATTAAGTATTTTTGTGTTTGTTTTGTAATTTTTTTTTTCGCACGATTAGAGATGGTAGCCGTCACAGTCGCGACCATTATATATGTATATTTGGCCTACACAAAAAAAAAAAATAAATAAATAAATAGATCGCGCATTTTATTTGAATTTTCATGATTTTTTTTTTTCTATTTTATTTTATATTCTTAGCCAAGCGGCGCTATATATAATTTATTTTTTATTTTTTATATTTTTGCTATTTTTAATAGTTTTGTTAGGTGTAGAAAAGGCTATCCATTTTGGATGGCAGGCGACAGCGACACAATAACAAACTGAAAAACGAAGAGCAGACCACTTTAGCGACGCATTAAGTTAGATTAGAAAGTCCTATTACAATTTGGCGGCAGACATTTATTTTAGTTAAAAGCGCACAAATCGCTTACGAATGAGTCCGATGTCGGATGAATTCGCCTAAATTCCTTGCACTGGCGCCTATGAGTCATAATCAATTAGGCGAAATGGCTGAGAGATAATCAGAGTGTGAAAAATATTTATTATTAAGTTTTTGTCTATTTTTTCTCAATTTTCTTATTCCTTTGAGACATTTGTTTTTTTTTTTTACTTAATAAGTTTATTGTAACATAAATGTTATTAGCGGTTGAGTGACAGGTGTCTGTTTGACACTTTTGATTACCTTCATGTGCTTTAAATAGATTAAAAAACACGCTAAGATAAGATTAGATATGTATGGTAAAAAAAAAAAAAACTAATCTGCATGCGTTTAGAGCATGTTTTTTTTTTTTATAAATAGTAATGCATTTGATTGACACGCAAATTTAACTGGCATGACAATACATAGTAATAAATGTCAAAGGTCAGGTCAGCTGATTAATGAATGTCAGTTGAAAAGAAGATATTTCAACGTTAGGTATTTCTTTTGTCAATTATCGGCAATTAAAATGGCACCTATTTTTGGAAATACTTCATCTCTATGGTACGAGTACTTATTGATTGTAGAAAATAATCGTTTTTTTTTTTATTTTTTTTTTAAATGCTTATCAATTAGTTTTACGATCTGCGTGATGTATGTTTGTCAACGTCATACCTGAGATTTGAGTCCCTGAAGTGATTTTTTTAAAATTAAATAACATTGCATAATTATTATAACGTGGGATAGGGCAAGCAGCTGTGAAACTATTGTAGAATTTCTGATACGGTAAAAGGTCATAAGCACGGAAGTTTTTCGACACAGAAAACCAAAGTGCATATTCACTGTACACATCTTGTCATTTTTGTCCGAGCATAGATAGAGGGACATAAAGTCGAAAGACATAGATATAAGAATTTAGAGTAGCTTAGAGTGCCTGTGTGGGGCCAGTAAGTTAGTATAAGATTGTTAAGTAATTTTAAGCTAGCATTTAAGCATTTTTTGTTAGTATGTAAGAATTAATGATTTAAAAAATAAAATGCATTTAAAACTAAAACTAATAGATAGAGGGACCTACGGTTGAAGTTTCGATTTTCGAAGAATTGCCATTGTCTGTCAAACAGGTACTTTATTGTTTTTCGGTGCATTACACCATTACTCTGCCACGCCCCCGACAGTTATTGATTATGTTTTAAGAAATAATAAAATATTTTAACAAATCTTAAACTGTGACAGATGAGGGCTGAAATGTCAAACCACTGTCGGAAAAAGTTTGTGAGCTTTGAGAGTGGGAGCTTAAATTTGAATTTGTGCTCATACACGTGGTTTTTCTTACGCTGATTGAAAAGTTATTCGGATTTGAAAATGGACAGAAGTAATGAGAGATTTCGCTTCATTTTGTAATACGACATCCTGACGGACTCGAACTGCAACCAACTTCAGACTGCTATAATTTCCAAACCGTTGATGATAGTGAGCTCAAATTTTGACACATGACAGATAATTTTATTATTTACAAGCCTTTTAAAGGATTTGCGTCTCAGTTGTGTTGAAAAATTTTTATCCGCGATGGAATTCAAACGTGATAGTGTGATTGCTTTATATTTGGCTGGAAAACCACAAGTAGCTATCGTTAGAGCCCTCCAGCACCTCAACGTGAATAAATCATTTGTGTCTCGAACCATAGCTCGTTACCGTGATACTGACATCATTGCAAAACGCCATGGAGGTGGTCATAAAAAAACAGCAACATCGGCAGAAATGGTTCGGAAAGTGAAGGCTCGAATTGAGCGAAATCCGCCTCGAAAGAACGAAGGAGTTGCTACGCTTGCACGAAAGTGGTGAGTTGCCGAATTTGGTTTTTTCCGATGAGTCGCCATTTGTAATCGACCGAGTTTACTTGCCAGAGAGGTCATTCGAAAATTTAGACCTTCGGACAGCCACCAGAAAGCGGGCAGCACCGATGGTGATGGTTTGGGCCGCCATAACCGCCGATGGTCGCTCTCCGCTCGTATTTTTAGACCGTGGCGTCAAAATTAATGCGATCGTATATCGTGAAATTGTTTTAGAGGCAGTATTGAATCCTTGGGCAAACAATCATTTCGGTCGGAGACCGTGGACATTTCAACAAGACTCGGCACCGTCTCACAAAGCGCGTGTCAACCAAGATTGGTTAAAAAACAATGTTTCACACTTCATTTCTTCGACACAATGGATTGCAAATTCTCCGGATGCAAATAGGTTGGATTTCTCTGTCTGGGGTATTTTGAAGGCGAAGGCTGGCACTAAAAAATAAAAAAGTTTGGACCACCTCAAACAAACACTTCGCCGGGAATGGACCAAAATACCGCAGAGCCAATTGCGTGCAGCGTGCGATGTTTTCTTCGGCCGTCTCAAGGCCATTATTCGCGCCAAAGGTGGACATATTGAAAACTACTGATACAATTTGAAAATTGATGTATTTTCCAAGATTTTTTGCTTTGCCACAATAAAATTTATCAAAAAATAAAAAAATTATAGCATTTTAAAAAGTTATAGTTCGAGTAAGTCACCCTGTACAAGAGGAAGAACGCTGCGCAGGATTGCAAATAATACTTGTACTATTTGTGGGGAAGAAACTCTCAGAAACCGCAACGCGGAAATAGTTCGCTCGCTTTCCTTTTGACAATTTTGATGTTGAAGGTAGGCCACACTCTATCTGTCCAATTACCCAAAATGCTGATGAAATTCTTGAAAAGTTCCAGCAAGACAGGCATATTAGCACTGTCGATATTGGTATGGAGTTAGACATTGACTACAAAACTGTCCTCAACCATTTACAGGAAGCTGAATACAAGAAAAAGCTCGATGCATGGGTTGGGCTCCCCATGAATTAAGCGCGAGAAACGTGATGGACAGAGTTAGAATCGAATGAAGTCGAGCCATTTCTGAAACCTGTCATAACTGCTGAGGATGATTGACAACGCAGAAGGGGATGCTATGTGTATGATGGCACCGGAAGCGAATAGTCCACCTTGAGGTACTGTGAATTATTCGAGAGACTACGCCATACAAGTTAAAAAAAGAAAAGAAAAGGTCCAGAATTGATAGGAAAAGTTTTATCTTCCATTGCGACAACCCCTGACTACACACATCTTTGATGGTCAGTCAGAAATTGAACTATGTAGGTTGAAAAATGTTGATGTACCCACCATGTAGTCCAGACGTAGCACCTTCTGCCTAGTACTTATTCTGGTCTCTGGAAGTTAGTTGCGCCCACTCTGTTGGGTTAAACTTCTGGGATGTAATCAACAACTGCGGGCCGCAATGTATAAACTAGGTTGTCGTTAGATCTCCTTCTCAAGAACATGTCAAAGTAGGCAAGAACAAACGCCTTGTGAAGAATTTTCCTTACGAACCGAGTGCAGAAATTTTCATCCGCTTTTGATAAAGTCCATGTTTCAGCTCTGTAAAGCAGGCCTGGGATGATGAAGGTTTTCCCTATAGCTCTATAGGATAAGACCTTACTACACATATACATATTTATTGTCTATTTCAAAGCTAGAAATATTTTTGTCCATTATAATTTAAAGCAGGAGATGCTTTTAAAAGCAAAAGCGGAGTCGATGTAGATAAAGACCCTCATTATTTCAAAGTTGAAAACATTGATTGTGACGCTGGCAAGAATCTGGAGAAGTAAATATCCGTATCTCATTCCAATTCGAAAAAGTCAGGATAAAGTATCAAGAAACGTCAATAGGACAAATAAAAGAGTTGGTATACAGATCACTTAAAACCGTCTGTCTTTGAGAGACAGCTGAAACGTTTGACAAGCATATTAGGTGGACCCTGAAACACATTATGAGTATAACTCAAAGAATGAAGAATTGATAAGAGCCTTATATTGACGTAATAGTATGTCTGAATACATCACCAAGCTGAAGGTCCTGAGCTCAAAATTCATAACAGAGAACATCACATTGTTGATGGTACAATTTCTCCTATTAAAGGGTCAACTGCATGCAGCAAAAGTGATCTTTAAAACCTGAAGGATTTTCGATACAAGCCAATGGAAAGGTTTAGAGCAGCTAAGTCTAAAGACATGGCATTGCATCAGGTAACATAGACTGCAAAATAGGTGTTAAATGTCAGGCTAAACTAAAGCAGTAGGTTGACTCAGAACTACAAAGGACTAATTTAGAATAAAACAGAATAAACCGGACAGTCAACCTGTCGAAATTTTTTAAGGCAGCTGGATGTACCTAACTTGGTAGAGAAAATACACCAATTCATTTGTAAGATGAACCTCAACATTCTTGGTGAATTCTGCAAGAAATAAGACCGTCTGAGCATCGTCTGTCCTATCTATAAGAAAGGAGATCCACTTATCCACAACCTGCCCGGGTAGTGAACTTAGACCATACAGAGTCACGTCTATTTTTTTTCCGACACTTTTGGTAGAATCAGATTTTCTAGGACGATGACTCTGCTCCGTAAAGTTTGGAAGAAATTTTACCGAAACATTTGATGTCAAGAAGGCGAACCTACTTTCATACCCTGATGATGCTGGACCCAAGTATATTTTGTCAAATAGCGGGGACGAATTTGACAGAGCTTCAAAATACACAGCTATAACTAATTAAGGATTTTGCCTCGGACTCACTATAATTGCAATCATCTCGATCCTGCTAAAATGCAAAAAAAAAAGAACGTTACCAAAGGCGGATGGAGATGTTTTTAGTCGTTTTTTGGTCCAGTTTTCATTAACGGACTCTAGGGGAAGGCATATGGCAGTGAACTTTACGGGCAATACAAAGACATCGAAGTGGATAGGATATGTAAAGCAAATGGATATTAACGCTCTTGTCCGACGAGTCTCCGGTTCCTAACCGAGGAAGACCTCGCCGTAGGTGGCGCGCATATTTACAAAAGTACTTCAACCATCAGCGAGCAAAAAAAGGCCGTGCTTACTGAAGAGGTTTATTAGTTAAGGCTTAGGTCCACCTCAGACTGTAGCACCATCAAAGTAAGTATGACATATTTTTGTCTAATGCCGAAAGTTCGTTGGCTTTTAACCACTTATCTCATTCAATCCCAAAATGTTAAGTCTATACACAGAAACACACGTTATAATTGACTGTATCAGGAATTATAACGATAACTGCTATCTCGGCGGAAAAGCATTTATACATTTTAGAGACCATTTTGTTATTTAAATAGTCATTGTTTAATCAGTTTATATCGGAGTGGTTGCGTTGGTTTTATTGTACGACACAAAGCGGTTACAAAGAATATACTTACTCTAACTACTACACAGAAAACTTAAGGCACTCGACCTAGTACTCGTAATACAATACATCAGTGTACAAGACCAAGGTTATGGTTTTGTTAAAGATCAGGGGTTTGGTGACTTGGTATTAGACCAATATTTGTCCATCAACCTCTAGAAATACTTCAATACTAGAATAGTAGTCTATATGAGGACAGAATACATCTAATTAGATTAGATATGTATATTTATCTGGAGGTGATCGATCTTTGGTCATAGATGAGTTCGATTCCATCATGAAAGAAATTGTTTTCAAAAAAAATAAAATAAAATAAAAGATAAAATTATCAGAACCGCCAAGTCTGACAATGTGATCTTTTTTGAGCAATATGCAAATTCATCCTACCTAAGAACTGTAGACGATATGTATACATATGTCCAAATTCGTGATTCTGCTAAAACTGATCCAATTGTGCCGCATAATACTAAAAACCCGGACCATTCTCATAAGAGTTTCATCATTAAAATTAACATACATACGAGTACTTCAAAATACCGAATATGTTTTCAAGTGGACTCCCGTTCTAATTTGTTATGCAAACCATCGAATTCTTGTGGTGGCTTTGAATCTTAATTCTAAACAAATGGATTAGATACTCTCATTAAGATTCTACACTGAATACCACAAAGATTACTTCATAGCAAAAACATAATTAACCCCTAATGGGAGTCTACTTGTGACACATTAACAAAAAATCGTCGTTTCTCTTTGAATTTAGGAATATTCCAAACAAGAAAAGATGAAGTAGTAGACTTCAATAAAAGAAGGACTAAGACGAGGCACAAAAGCAAAAAAAAAAAAAAAAAAAAAAAAAACACCGAACGACAAAAAAAATAAAACTTGAATCTCAAGTGTGACTACCTGTTTCTACACTGCGATGTTTTAAAGGCGCTACAAGCGGAAATTTCTAAGAAAGCGAGAGAGGCAATCCATTTAATGAAAAGAGCAGAGCCTGATATTCTTTGAAAAATAAAATATAAAAAGGAAACATGTCATGTTCAAACAAAAATCTCCACTGAGCAACCCGCATAACCAAATCAATTAATGGAACACTTCAGGTACAAGAAGGAACGTCTTCGTTTCGAGAACCAGAAGAACACCGAAAAAGGGGTTCAAACTACCAGTCCAATTCACGCGAAAAAATAAGAAACAGGGCAATCTTCTTAAACAAGACCAGCCATCCAACTATCGGTTGGTATTTGTTTCATTCGCTGGCAAGCTCGAGAAGGAAGGAACGATCGAATAATCCGATACATCCTAATGCATCTCATTACATAGTCACTGATTGCACTTCTCTTAATCTGTCATTGCTTCTGTTTTTTTTTTTTTTTTATTTATTTCTTTTATCTAAGAGATATTGAATGCATTATGCACTTAATGGTGACATGTACTCGTACATCCGGGGACTGAAGAAGTGCCAATCGGAAACGAACCAATTGGCGTTTTAAAAGCATGAAACCGACACCCACCAAAAGATACTCTTCTACCTGAAGGTGGTCCCGCTGTTCTTTTTAATTTTTTTGTTAGTGCAGTAATTAGTCTCTGATTGCAATGTCTGTGTCTGTGGTTGCGCACCACAAATTTTTGATATGTCATCCAAAACCCGACTAAAAAAAGATACAAAGAATGCCAATAAAACCAAAAGCAAAAACACAAAAACCAATCCAAAAAAGAACTGCAGAAAAGAACAGCTCTTTTCTTTCAGCTACTGTGCGCGCACCCAGCGGCTACATCGAACACAGCGCAATCATTATGCGAATCTCTTATTCTACGAAACATGTTAACAACTTAAAAAGGAAAATAAAATAAAAAGAAACAGAAAAACGAATTGGAAACCCAACATTATGAGCAAATACACATAAAAACGAGAATGGACCTACCTGTGGTCTTCTTTACTTTATCACAGGTCTTCAGGCTGAAGAAGAATCACCACCAGCAACAGCAGCACCAACAACAGATTGAGGTAATTTAAGCTCACCACAAGGTAACGTGTTTGGACTCTGACTATGGTCAGAGAAGAATTCCTTTCATGTCGCACATCCTTCTTATGTACGGGAGTACCTTTGGTTATGCTGTGTTGTGATCTGTCCTTTGCTGCCCTGGACTCGGTTGTGCTGTCTTGTTTTATATTTCTCATCCCCATGGCGCTGAAATTCTTAAATACAAGTTAGCATACAGCATTCCTACCTGATATCTTGGACTTGGTCTTGGTCTTGGCTATGTCTTCTCTTCTCCTCCTTTCGTCAGTTGTATTGTACACCCATAATTACAAACGATGTCCAAGAGGAATGGGATTTTTTTTTTCTGTCCCCCACTGTGGTTGAAGAGTGGTCGTTTGGTTTTTTTTTTGAATTGATGCTCAAACTCTCAAATTAAAGTCGATAATGTCCGTCAGTTAAGTGGCTAACATGATCGAGGCGGCCTACAGGTAAAAGTAGAGATTCGTAGGTAATATGCCAAAAATGGTTAGGAGCACTTTGAACTACAGTATTACCTGAAAGAAGTGATGCGCTTGTTTAGATGTTTAAGTGGAATTGGACTTTGAAGCGAGGTTTGCCCTTGCATTGCGGTCCCTCTCACGTAAATTTGAAAACTTTGTGCTGGAGTGTTGTGTTTATTCGCTCTATATATTCCAGTCATCTAAACCGATTAATTCAGGCCCTTTCGCCATAAGAGCCATAGAAATCGGTGTTATATTTTCTAAATAAAATTCTGTTTATGCCAACAAGACCGAGAACTGTAACCTCGAAGCAAACCAAATCAAACAGCTTTTGATGAAGCTGATTGTTCCGTGCGATTGGGACAATAAAGTTCTTCTAGAGTTGTTCTAGAAAAGTGCGTTTTACTAGTTGCCTTTTAAGTTATTGTACAAAAATCTGGAGAGGCTCTTCGTCTGATTTCTACGATCGTATTCTTACTTGTATACAACGTTGTTGAGATGTTATTTCATGTTGTCAATATCATCAACGTATGCGAGCAGACGAGCAGCCCCAATCATTATATTGAAAACATCAAATGACAACACGTCACTTTGTCCCATTAGTTTTTTGACATCAATAATTTCGGGGCTTGTTTTACCGAGCGTTCTGCATTATCATCCTGCACAGGCGCACGAGTTTGGTAAGGATCCCCGAACTAGATCTCTCGATGGTTCTAAATATTTTGTTTCTGACATGTAAATTGTACATACTCGTATGCGGTCTTAAAATCGATGAAAAATTTGTGAGTGAGTGTACCTACGTTTGAAGTTTCATTGATGTTAAAAATACTGTTGTTGGCACAGAAGGTGTATTTTCTAGAGGATTGAGGCAAAGGATGCTAAGACTCCATTGAGTTGAAGTGTGTTACTGATCAAATCAAAATTCGTCGCTATCCGCGCTATACAGACCTATACTTTGTCTGGTGAACGGAAATGCTATTTGTCGCCGTCCATGTTGAATGAATCTTTCTGCCTGACAACCGAATGTTGGTCATCAGCGCCGTTAAGTAGTTTGCAGAGTAGTCGTTTCAGATCTCTGGCGTATAAATAACTCGTATCCTGCATCTGCACGCTACCGTTCGGGAATCGTGTTAGCATACTCTTTTTACCTTCTCGTAAAATTTCCGAACATCATTTCTACAGAGGAACCTTTCCATAGCTGCGGTCGAGTGTCGCTTCTCCAGCTTTTTCTTCAGATCTCTGTAGTGTCGTCTTGTAAAGATCCCTTACCGTCGATTTGCTGATTCGTCGTTTTTAAATGACAGTTACTAAAGATAGAATAACCAACGGATGTGTGAACTTCGGCGGACAAAGTAGGATTACTTTCTACTTTTTCAATCCGCTGATCCGTTGGTAGTTCACACATTCACGCATGCACAGATTAAGAGCAAGCACATTCATTGGTGGAAGCATTCAGAGAATATAGAGAAACATTCATCGCTTGAAGAGAAAACACTCTCAGTAATAACAAAATGTCATCGGCTGTCTGTTGTCAACGACGGATTTTATGGGATGGTTCTTTCCGGCAACACGTCAATACCGTCAACGGAACAATGGATAAACGGATTCTATATGTGTCGGGGCCTTAAACTTCGAGTTAGTGTTCCGAGTCGATGCTGGCCACATGAAATTTTCAGACACCCATTCTGGATACTGGAGCTATGAGGTGCATCAATCGGAATGTAATCAATCTGGTTGACGGTTTGTTGCTCATGGGTCTGCTTTATATTGAGGTATAGTATCTGGTTTTTTAACGTAAACCACCTGTCATGTAGACTTATGTTTACGGGATGCCCATACATCCATGGGAGCAAGGATACGCCTTGGTATCGCTCTCCGTCAATCCTTTGATACCAAATTCGGAACTAAAACCTCTTACTGATCTTAGGGTCACAGCACCCAGTACTTATATGCAACTCTACAATGGGTCAAACCAACAGGAAGACCCTTCCCGCGATTTGGATTTAAACCACAGCCACCATGACGCTCCCACAATAGGGCCTACTTCAACAAGTCAGGCCCGGACCGAAATCCGGGGGCCCCTGACTCCCATGGTACCGTGATTTAACTCCTGGTAGGGACTACCGGTGGTCTTGCCGCCAACAGTAATATGCTCTGCCCCCGCTTTTTATTAGACCTATTTCGCACCGCTCCAAACTCAATAAGCCTGAGCCAGTTTTCTGAGGAGAACTATGCAGCCGAAGAGCCTTCTTTGCCTAACTACGCTAGGGCAATACAAATGTCGTATTTGTGACTGTTCGTTTAATAGCGAAAGTTATTAGAGCCCTTTGTGTGGGCGTGAGAGTATTCGAGTTTTATGCATTCATAATTTAAGCGAATTGTATCTAATACTTCGCTTACATGCGTGATGTTCAAGACTTTTTGATACATTCGCACCTATATCGGCGCTGGTTGTTCTTTCTTCAACAATGGTTTGGTGGCAAAGTTTTTAATATTTTTTTTAGTTTGGCCAATTGTCAAGAGTAAACCGAATCATATCTCAAGCTGCACAACCCGAAGTTTGGAAGATCAGGTGCATACTTAAACTAATAATACCATAAGCCCTCTATGGGGTTATGAACGCTGCTGTTGGTTTGTTGGAAAATCATCCATAATCATCTTTTGGGATTGGAAACGATGAAAAAAGATAGGTCTTCAAATGGAGTCCACTTCAGATGAGGCAAATTAAAATCGCCGAAGATAATGATATCATCAGGCGAGAATCATGACGTTTAAGTTATATATATTCTTTTTTAGGCGAAATAATCCGAATGTGCGTTCCGTCTTTACAGCCTGTCACCCCAGGAAAACCAGTTATTGCATAAAATGAAACTTCTGATGCATTTTTCTCAGCCTCAGTCATTTTTGCTTTTATTCACTTTGCGCACACGCATTGGCAAAGATGTCGAGCATTTCCTTAAATACAACGGACATTGTTGGTTGCGCCAGTCCAATGTTGAAATTGTTACCGCTGTATTTCTGATAGATTCCTTCGGCAAAAAACCTTAGAACCGCATACAATTTCAATATTGATGGTATAGCCATACCACGTACAGGTGTCCTCAAATCATTCTTAATTTCATTAAGCAAATAGCAAACGGCTTCTTTGTTCAACCGAAAATAGCTAACAAATTTGTACAAAAAATGTGAATTTTATAAATACAATATGTTATTCTCCTACTTTGTGCATGGTAGTTCCAAAGGATTGGATGTATCTCGGATTTTCAGCCTTATACGCAGCAAATTAACGTTGCTGTGATCATTGTCCTCAATAAAGAAATCGAAACTAATATTCATTTTTTCTTATATATTCTTTACACACTTTGATCACTTTTAATAAATTGTAAAAAGCTGTCTTTTGCTGTTAAAATGTTTAATTTTTAACCTGGCAACATTACTGAAGAGACAACTAGGAAAAGTTGCCACTTGTAATACCAGAAAAAAAAAATGGTGGCCTCTAAGTGGAGTTGCCTCTAAGCCAACTCCACTGAGTTTGGTTGCCAACCGTAATAGGGGTGATAATGATCCAACAATTATTTTTCAAATAAAATTCATTGAGTCCTCTCTAAAGTGATGTAGTTTTTCACAATAAACCATCTACCAAATACCTGCGTTTTTAAATCAATCAGTGATTTATGCGCCACCATGTATAAGTCAAATCCTGGTCTGAACATTGCCTTAAACTAATTTTAGATTTCATTTTAATAAATTTTCAAAACTGCAGCTGTTTATTTCTTTCGTATTTTTGTATCACACACGTAATGATAGTTGACAGCAAATGTGGACAAATCTTACCTTAGAATGAATTTTTTTTTTTTTTTTCAGAAAACGTCATTTTAGCTCATTGGAAGCAGACGTAATGGAAAATTATTATAAACGTTAACAAATGCCTTAAAGTCACCGTTTTTGTCGCACCGACTGTGCACTGAATATCGGCAATATTGCTTTGCTTGTGGTGGGTCTAAATCGTAAAAAAAAGAGCGCATTTGGCGGATGTGCTTTAAATACACTGCTGACATAGTTCTTCACTGTTGTTGCTATTGCTGTTGCTGCATAATCCATCTGTTGTTCAGTTTTTACATTTAAAACCGTCTTAGGACCATAAACGTTCATACTTTCATACGTACATTCGTATACTTAGCTACTTCTTAAGTTTGTTTTTTTACGTTTTTATAAGAACGGATAAAAAAACAACCCACACAAGACGACGAAGGAGACTAAAATGATGGTAAAAAGGGGAATCTTTTGCTTAGCGAAAAATATAAAAGACCTTAAGGGCTACCATCGTGCTGGGTGCTCATTATTCCCTTTTTATAGATATATATATTTTTTTTGTATCCTTCGGGTGCATTATTCGTCTTTCTTTTTTTCTTTTTGAATTCCTCAATCCGAAACTCGGTTGTTTTTCGTTCAGAAATGTATCTTTGGAGCGAAGCAATACTCGTCGTATAATACGTATGGTGCTCAGTGAGTTTCGAAAAAATTGCGATCTTTGTTTTTTTGTCATTTTTTTTTATTTTTTTTTTTGTGAAGAAGTAAGTTTCCTGGCGAAACAGCGATAAAGAATTTTTATTAAAAAGAGGAAAGAAAAAGTAGGCTGAACGGATGATACCAGAGATATCTATCAGAATCTACCGACAATAGGTCTTCATCGTCCCATCTTCGATCTTTTCGGTTTCCTTTAACCCGGAGTACGTTTTGATTCATGTGAAAGATATTTTTTCGTCGATCAATCAATTTAATTTTGATGTTGAGTTTCTTTTTCGGTTTCGAAGTTGTTTTTCCGTATCTGTGGGTATTTAAAATTCCGAATAAAGTAGGTAGTTATGGAAAGGAAGGAAAGGATATAAATGGGATATATTGGATTATTAATCATTTTAAAGATTTTGGGACAGGAAATACATACGTGTTGTGAAATTTGAAATAAATTAGGAAACAATAAAAAAAACAGAAAGTGTGAAGTGAAATTCTTAGTGATAGTTATGGATTTGTCTTTCTTTTTTTTCAAATTTTAAATAAATAAACCATTCATACACCTCGATCATTATCCATGATAAATAAACAGATGGAAGGCGTAACAGTCTACTGTTGATCAAAGCCAGGTCCCTCTAATCTTTCTTTTGTGCTCATGGATTCCTTTTGAAGTTAGAAATAGTTTTTTGCTTGGTTTTCGGTGTATGACGAGGGAATTGAACCCTGGACATTTGGCGTATTATGCGACGAATTTAGCCATTGTGCCACAACAATAGCTATTTGAGGTATAATGGCTCTGAAGAAATCAAGGCACTAGTCATAGATGGAACTCCTCCAAGCCGCGCCAAATACTTCGACAGAAATCCTAATGGTACTAAAAAGAAAAGCATCTGAAATCGAATCCTCCGGGGATTAGAAGGGATTAGAAGAGGGGAAAGCCCAAGAAAGGAAAGATGATGACTGTGGCTAAACTAGTAGCTAGAACAGTTTTGGTTTGAAGAATGCGTCAAACACACAATAGATTTCCACTAAATTTGAAATTCATCAAACACGTTAAGGCCTTCGACAGCTTGAATTGAGACTCTATATAATCAGCTTTGGACAGAGAGGATACCAGTCACTATTATAAAGGCTACCTATGAAGGCCCGTAATGTCATATTTTACAAAACGTTAAAGCATCCGAAGAGTTTGAAGTTGCAGTGGAGTTCGACCAGGTTGCAATCTTTCGCCGTTGCTTTTCCTTTTAGTAATCAGTGATATGAGCTGACTGGCTTGCCACACAGCAAGTCTTGAAAATAATCAGTATACTGGGAAGCATGATCTTAGGCAAACATGCTCTTTTGGAACTCTGGTTAACAGTTTTCTCCAAATCGATTTACATAATGTTCAGATCTTTCATGGCGTCTTTAATGCCACTCTGCTACTGATCAGAACTTTAATGATATTGCGTTGCGTTATCTACTGTCTAGAAGTCGGTCATAAAAATTCATTATATGCGACGTAGCTTCACCAATTGGTAGTTGTTGCCTTTATACAGCAAAAAAAAAATGTTCTAATTTGTAAATTAATAAAAAATCTATTTATCAGTAAAAAAAAGTAAGATTTTCCTCCATTTGTTAAGGGTCCGTTCTCTAATCATTTCCGGGTGACTACTAAATATACATATTGTCTAATCCAACGCAATTCGTATTCAAATTCAAAAGGACTTGTATTTAGTTTTCCATTAAATTGCCCTTCAAATTAAGTATATTGATTTAATCCCGGGTCGACCGGAACTATTAAAAATCTGATGAACAATAAATATGGTATATCATCAACTTAAACTTTTGCTTAAGTTGGTCATGATAGGGTAAAGTGGAAAACCTGTCTAGGTCATTTTGTAGGGAAAGATATTAAGATACAGATACAAACGAATTAACGATGATATGCTTCACATCGTAATTGTTAGGATGAATAGCAGAGCTCCGATATGGCTACCTTATGGTATACTGAAGGAGGCGGTGATGCGTTTTGGGTAGGGTTGACCTTAAAAAGGTGAATCTTTCTTTAAGTAGGAATTAACTCGCAATAAAATCAGACTCAGGCTTGGATCATAAAACCTATAAAGTGACACAAGTTTTTAAGCCTTAATTTTTAATTAGTAGCCTCGTAATTTTGGCAATTGGGTTTTGGAAATGCATATAGTTGAGCAAGAGTTTAACCGAAATGTCATTTGGAGATTTTAAGGCACAGTTACATCTTCAAGGCTTTGCCAAAGATGCCTCTAAATGCCTTTCTACCCACAACGACTGCTTGGTGCAGCCGCCTAAAAGCATGATCTTATTACTTCGAAAATTAAGTGAATGGGACTGTTTTCGTTAACGGATTGCATAATTGAACTATCGATCAATGAATTATATGGAACTTGAAGGTTGGGATTTGCGTGATGTTTATTTCTAGCAAGACGGCGCTCAGTACCAAACAAGCAGCGAAATCAAAGCTTTTTTGCGAGAAAAGTTTCCTGGTCGAGTTATTTCTCAAAACGGTTATCAAAATTAGTCGCCGAAATCATGCTATTCAACACCGTGATTTTTCTTCGTTACAATGTGAAAGAGAAGGTTTATGCCCGGCTCCCCACTGACCCCAAACAAGGGAGAGGGAGAAAACTCTCTCTATCCAATTTTTCAAAAAACTTAACACGTGCTCCAGCATTTTAAGAGTAGTAATACCCTCTTGAGTGTTAAGTTCTTTAAAAAGAAAAAAAAAATTTAAGTACACAAAGTCAAATTGCGTGGTGTTATCGATGAAATAGAGTCCCGAATGTGCGAAAATGTCAGAAATAATATTAACAAAAGATCGTAGATGTGCAACAGAAGTCATGCAATTATGACTAATGGCAATCGTTCTGCTATTGATTGAAATAAAGATGAAATCGTATTCCTTAAAAAAAATACGTGTTTTCATGATAGAGCAAAATGAAACATTATTTGAAAACTATTTAGAAGGCTTGGCTACGGAATGAGCTGCAAATCACCTACTAGATGGAGTGAAAAGTGACCTCCTTGGGAATTAAAACATTTTTTCCCCCCCTTTTAGTTTGATACACTTATTCCAGCGATTTTCCAACTTCTTGATCCCGTCCGAAAAGTATTTTTCCGGAAGATCTGTGAAATACTCCTCCGTGGCGTCGATGATTTCCTCGCGTGAGCTGAGTTTTTTATTGATGAGCCATCTTTTGTGGTTTGGGAAGAGATAGTGGTCCGAGGGATCCAAATCCAGTTACCAATCGACGCCAAAAGTGCGCCCGATTCCGCATCAGCAAGTCCAAACACTCTTTCGAAGTGCTCTCGCCTTCGTGTTTTTGGTCATTCGCGGCACCCAGCGACAGGATAACTTTTTCATATGCAGAATTTTGCCCAAAATATGGCGTGTGCGCTCAGTACTAATCTTTGTGGTATCTGCTAGCTCGCGCAACTTCACTTTCCGACCAGTCAACACCATTTCATGTATTTTTCTGACATTGTCCTCTGTAACCGCATCGGAGGGCCTGCCGCTGTGAACTTGATCGGTAGTGGAGTTGCGGCCACCACGTAACTCTCGAAACCAATATTTGACGATGTAATCTGATGGACCATTAGCCCCATAATATTTATCCAACTTCGCCGTTTTGCCTCTCAGAAAATAATGTTTTATGAGAGAACGAAAATCGTTGTTGTCCATACTCAACCTGATGCCAAACACGTCAACAACAACCAGCTGTCAAAACAAAACTAAAGACAGTATCACACTGAAATTTGGCATATCTGCCTAAATATGAACGGACTTCAAGGCACCATAAGCTTTTTTGTAGTAGCAGCGCCTTCTGGCGGTCAAGGAGGTCACTTTTCACTCCATCTAGTATAAGGAGTTAGTATTTACTTTATAAAATAAGAACCACCTACAAAATTGTTTTTGATACAATGTTGCAACCGAACAACATAATAATCAATTAAACAAGACAAGTGTACTTAAATGCTATATAACATATGCACGTTTGTACATTCCACAACAATTTCCATTTTTAATTGCCATGTGCATATTATATAGCAATGCAACTTTGTAAATCCATACTTAAAGCGACTGTCTCTATTAAAGATTCCGATCACTTTCAGCTAACAATGGAATAAAAAAAAAATTAAACAAATCAATCTCCAACAAATGAGACTTTAATCACTAATAAAAGTCTAAAAAAAAAAACAATGACATTTCTCGGAATGCAATATAAATCCAATAGCCGCGGCGCCTAATAAAACCTCGAAATTTCTACGAATCTGGGTTTTTCAATTTTCGGAGAGAAAATTCCACATAAATCTAAATGACACTTACCAGTTACCACCCTTTCAACTCATCAGAAAATTGTGTTTTCAATTCCTACGTCAGCAATCACCGGTGATTTTTGAAATAAAACACAGCTCCATACATAATTCATGGTGCGGTCGAATTTAATACTTTTTTTCCGCCAAGTTTCTATTATTCGTATCTTTTAAGAAAAGGCGTCATAATTCCACTAATTACAAGCGTTGAATGATACAAACTAATAAATTGTCTTAATTATAGATCTTCATAATCAATTCGACTGACTAACAACGGCCAATTAATTAACCAACATAATTGTGTACAATTTGAAAAGATTGGTTTCACGGAGCTGCCGAATAGCAACAGGGCTGCGATAAGTCTTCTGCCAAGTCAAGTCTGTATTAAGCTCCATAAATGTATTTTAATTTTCCTTAAAATCAAAGAAATTCAAAATGCAAATCACTGAATTTTTATTTATTTTTTTTCTTAAAAAAAGAAAGCCTCTCCACTCCGTCAGACTTTGGTTATTATGCAAAATCACAATCATCTCGTTTAATCGCGTAGCAGCATTATTTTATTCGTAAATGTAAAATTTAAATTAAATGATTATTCATTTATTTTTAGTTTTTTTCTTGGAGTTTTTTTTTTTTTTTTTGTTAATAAAAAACATCTGGGGGTTTAGAACCAAGCCGAGCTCGAGCTGAAGCTGAATGCGAAGGAAGCTCGAGCGGCGCAAGACACATCAAAGCACGAATGTTAGGAAGTACCTGCTGGTTTCTGAAGCTGAAGTTTGGTAGTACTCGCGTTCGACATTTTTTTGTTTCTATCTCATTCGTAAATTGTTTAATTTTTGTTTTATCATTTTTAGATTTATTTTAGAGATGAGATCATAGATACTACTGCGATCGGCGATTACAGGAAAGCCTAGATCTCGTACTCGTACTGCATACACATCTACTCATCTACTCCGGCTTCTTCCTACAGTGGCTCTGGTTCTCCGATCGCTACGAAGTGATGAAGATAAACAAGAAAAACTGGAAATTCTTTTCGTATCTTTTGGTCCCCAAATTAATGGAAGTCAGAAGAACAAAAAAAAATATTTAAATAAAAAAAAAAAAAAAAATCGCAAACAAAATTAAAACGCTTTGCCACAAGGAGAATAAATAAAAAGCTCTTCTCAATAAAATAAATTAATTTTTAAGTTTTGTGGAGTGTGTTGTGTTTTGAGAATAACAATTCGAAAACATTCCTTCACCGGCCAGTCGTCCATATATGGGTGAAGGAAGCCTTCACCATAACCAAAAAAACTAAAAAATTCAAGACACTACAACCGCCAGGTGTAAATTAAGAGATTCGTAAGCCAGTAAATTGAGAATAATAGGTTATAATTAACGTTTAGTTGGTAATAAACAAAAGTTTAACAACTATGTCAAAGGCAAATGGTTGATAGTGTATCCATTGACATTGACACATTAAAGCGACTCGAAGAAACCTAAATCAATGAAGAGATACTATAAAATTGAATTGCCATTAAAATTCAGAGTGAAAAGGTTTTTTTTTTTTAAAAAAAAAAAGATTTTCTAAAACACCTGCAATAATGGAAGAGTTTTCAGAAATGATCTTATGTGATGAGTGTCACATTACAGGCAGACAGCTGTGTGACATACATTTTGAAAGGTGTGACACCTGGTAACATTGTGGCTACTCGTAAATAAAATGAATTGTAAAGTCAAAAGTCAAAATAACGTATACACGATGGTTGAAGATGTAAAACGATATGGACTTATGATGTTCCACAAGGTTCAGTCAAGTTGGGTCCCCTATTACTTCAGGTCACATAAACGAGTCTCAGAAGATGGTTGTGTAGGCAAGATAAGCCTGAATGTCAAATCTAAAATCGAACAATCACATGCTTGCCTAAAGCGACACACGATCCAGCTAGTAGTTTGGGTATGTGGAATCTGTTGCATTCTATGTATGTTTTGCCATTGAGGTATCTTCGAGTCGTAATTTCTTTTACTAACGGTGGTATCTATTCCTCCGTGTTCGTTCCTATTATGGATGGCTTTACGCCGCATCAACGTTGCTGACTCACTCGAACTGCAACCGAATTCAGACTGCTATAATTTCCAAACCGTTCATGACAGTGAGCTCAAATTTTGACACATGACAGATAATTTTATTATTTACAAGCCTTTTAAACGATTTGCGTCTCAGTTGTGTTGAAAAATTTCTATCCGCGGTGGAATTCAAACGTGATAGTGTGATTGCTTTATATTTGGCTGGGAAACCACAAGTAGCTATCGTTATAGCCCTCCAGCACCTCAACGTGAATAAATCATTTGTGTCTCGAACCATAGCTCGTTACCATGATACTGGCAGCGTTGCAAAACGCCATGGACGTGGTCATAAAAAAACAGCAACATCGGCAGAAATGGTTCGGAAAGTGAAGGCTCGAATTGAGCGAAATCCTCGTCGAAGTGGAAGAAAAATGGCTCGTGAGCTCAACATATCGTTAGAACGGATGCAACACATACTGAAAAATGAGCTTGGGCTCAAGCCATTGAAGTTTCAAAAAGCCCACGATCTTACACCGCAACAGATAAAAGTTAGAGTCGAAATAGGGAAGGAGTTGCTACGCTTGCACGAAAGTGGTGAGTTGCCGAATTTAGTTTTTTCCGATGAGTCGCCATTTGTTATCGAGCAATATGTCAACAAACAAAATGACCGAGTTTACACCGTCGGACGGCCACCAGAAAGCAGGCAGCACCGATGGTGATGGTTTGGGCCGCCATAACCGCCGATGGTCGCTCTCCGCTCGTATTTTTGGACCGTGGCCGTGGCGTCAAAATGAATGTGATCGTATACCGCGAAACTGTCTTAGAGGCAGTAATTTCGGTCGGAGACCGTGGACATTTCAACAAGACTCGGCACCGTCTCACAAAGCGCGCGTCAACCAAGATTGGTCAAAAAACAATATTCCACACTTCATTTCTTCGACACAATGGATTGCAAATTTTCCGGATGCAAATCCGTTGGATTTCTCTGTCTGGGGTATTTTGAAGGCGAAGGTTGGCACTAAAAAATACCAAAGTTTGGACCACCTCAAACAAGCACTTCGCCGGGAATGGGCCAAAATACCGCAGAGCCACTTGCGTACAGCGTGCGATGCTTTCTTCGGCCGCCTCAAGGCCATTATTTGCGCCAGTGGTGGACATATTGAAAACTATTGATACAATTTGAAAATTGATGTATTTTCCAACATTTTTCGCTTTGGCACAATAAAATTTACCAAAAAATAAAAAAATTATAGCATTTTAAAAAGTTATAGTTCGAGTTAGTCACCCTGTATTGTCGTACTATTAAATCGGCTCAAAATCAATTGCAAGATGATGATGTGTTCTGAGATGAGGTTTTGGCTCAGCGCATACGTCAATAAGTACAATTGCTGTATTTGGAGTGAGAACAATCCTGAAGTGGCTCTTTTACATATAATTACGTACTCATAAATGGCAGGAGCTTGCATTGCAGTCTATGTTGACTGATACTGAAAGATGGCCAGCAGGATGAAGCTGCGTGTTATTGAAATCAAAGTTTGGTGAGAAAGCGATTTCAAGATTGTTTACTTAGTTGGCGCTACAGTTCGGGGTGAACCTGGGCTTTTCCAGTTAAACCGATTCTTAGCTAACTACCTCCAGTTGCGCACTTCAAGTCGGTTGTGGTCTATTGCGTTGTCCCTCCAAGTAAGATTCGAAGACGCGGGCCGGAGCATTGGTGTCCATTCGCTCTGCATGTCTTAGCCATCTCAAGCGACTGATATGCAGTTTTCTGTGACTAGATAGATATCGCCGTGTTTCTCGTATAGTTCTTCGCTGAATCTTCTCTTCTAAAGCCCGCCAATATAAACTAGACCGAATATCTTACGAAGTATTTTTCTCTCGAAACGACGAAGGATATACTTTTCCACTTTCGATAGAGCCTATGCTTCAGCGCTATAAATTAGGACTAGTATGATCAAGGTTTAGTGGGCCTTTCTACTCAATTTCTTAGCCCATACGAGTACATATCTAAGCAGTGATTGGCAAGAGTGATTCTTCGTTTTTTTTTCTGCTGAGGTGTTCTTCGCCGAATTTATAGCAGAGCCAGAGTAGATAGTCTCTTACTACCTCAAAGCTATAGCTGTCGACTGTGATGTTCTGTTCAATTCTTCGATGTTGTGTGTTTGGTTTTAGTCCTCACTTACCGCTAAACCAATTTCGGCATCCCGTTCAAGATTGGGACCTGGAAATTGGCCAACAAGATATTGCGATTTAACGCCGTGTAATTATTTTCTTCGACGGTACATGCGAAAGGTTGATTTACGTGGATAAACCAGCAACGATTGAAACTATTGAAGGCAATACACGATGAGTCAAACTGTCAAACAATCTACGGTGTATTACAGGCGTTGTAGGGGCGTTGTCATTGTTCATTGTATACCTCAGCTTTAATCTGCCATTGGCAATAGTGAAAGTATGAGACTCTGCGGTACTCTACTTTGAATTTCAAATTACTCTGACAACCTATAGTAGGTGTGTAAGACGTGACACTTAGTAAGTTCTGTTAATAATGAATTGATTGCCTCTGGATTCGTTTCTCGTCAATTTAAACTCAAACCACCCTCCCAGTTCCATAAGAACATATTTTTGAAGTTTCATAGTCACCCTTTTGTTGAAAAGCATTCAGTTAAGTAATATATGTCGCTGCTTACATGAATTCTGCAAAGATGCTATGGTCCTAGCTGCCTTGTTTCTTCTAAGCGTTCTGGTGGCCGATTTTATCTCTAATTAAATTGTTCAGGATGGCAACAATACGTTGTTTCCAGTCTCTCTGAGTTGATTTTCATTATTGAGCAGCACAGTACGGTCAAGACTTTTCGCAGGATGCTTGGTGTCTTCAACTTTTGGGACCTCAAGTTCCTTTGTAATATTGTTCGCGATCTTACAAACCTGCTCTCGTTGTCTATGGTGGTTGTCTAAGTTCCCTTAGTCCAATATTTTCGTAAGTCATACTCTCGCAACGAGATATTCCTTCACGCATGTGACAAAGTGAAATGCATCTGCGTTCAACTGCTACACCTTCATGGTATATATAAATTCGTTCTCTTTCTCGCTTTTGCCGAGGGAATCTTCATGTTCGAGAAAGCTATGGCTGTCTAATCGAAACTTTTCGTATTTTATGGCCCTGAGCTTGAAAAACGGAGGTCTTTCACCGTTATATCTTAACACACAAGTGGGTATGAATACACTTACAATGCCTCAGATGTTTGGGCCCATGGGTGGCATCCAACATTTAATGTGGAGACTAAATTCTTAATGGAAGTTGGCTTGTTGTTGATTTCTAGTCAACTACTTATCTTATTTAATTTTTGTTAACTGATAAAATGAGACTTGAGCCATGGCCACCCACGAACATTGGGACACACTGCTCCTATGAAACCATCCGAACCATTGTTTTTGTGAAAAACGATGTCCCGAGGCTTTCTCCAAAATATCTGACTTTGATATTAATTGAGAGTGAGTCCCACATGAAGCTAGTTTACTTGTTGAGTTTAAATTTAGATTAACTTGTCAGTCTATTATGCTTCGTAACGATCAAAGTTCTTCAGGTAGACTTACTAAACATGCGACCTCCGATATAAGATTTATGAGAAAAGATTTCGTCATTCAGTTGATTCTGGATGAACATTCGCAGAAAATAAGAGTCTTCTGCCTGGGACATCCAAATGATATTTTTTGATAAAAAACAGAGTTGCGACAGCACTGATCGTCACTGATCGTGACTACATCACGTTACAGATCTACAAATGTTTACAAGGCAATCGGATGAGCGGCGATCTTTTCAAATTATCCCTCAGGTTTATAGATATTGTGAAGGAAAGTACATGCAAAAACTAAACTGCTCTATCGTGATCTTATTCCTGCAATCTTGGTCTGAAACATATTAGCCTCAAAATACAATAGTATGCCAGGTTCAATTAAATTTATTGTTGAGGATCATAATTGGTACTTGTCTCTTGAATCAGCAGTGAAAGGTTATCAAAATGAGAATCTAAATATAAGCGGATACACGACAAGAATGGTTCCAAACCAAAGCTTTTCATGTCAAGTAACGTCTCATATCTAAAAAAAAAACACTAAACGCGTACTTTTTACAAGGATAAATCTTACTTCAACTTCATCATCAGGCAAACGGAAATGGTGGCACACTTTTAATTAAATAAAAAAACTCTCAATAAAAATGCAGTCACTTCCACAAAAAAAAAAACGTATCCCACATCTTATTCGTGTATCGATTTCATGAATGAAACGATGAATAAAAAATATTCATGAATGGAGAAAATGGAATTTAAAGTACAAAACCAACAGAGACGAAAAGAAAAGAAAAACAAAAACTTAGAAACCTCCATCACTCCAGGGTCCAATGGAAATCTTCACATCTGTGTTGTAAATCGTCGTTGTATCTGTATCTATTTATTGGTTATAGCAACTGGACTTGACCATAGAAAGCAAAAAGCACTTCTTATAATGATCATACCTTAAAAAGGTGACATTAGGTTCATTACTTTTTTTCCCCTCCGGCTTTATGGAAATACGAATCTACCAACACAGAGAAGTACAGAAATATAATATCATAGAAGACTAGAAAAAATAAACCGGGACTTGAATATACAGCGTGCCCCTAATTCGTCAAGAACATTTTGGGAAATGATTTTTGGGTATATTCTAAGAAAAAAATCATTTTGCAGTAAGGATCTATCTCCAATGTTGACATCATTTATCGAGGATTTAAGGAGGGCTTACTTTGGTGTATCCTGACTCATGTTGCTCTGTTAATACTGATGGTACAAACTTTCATTTCGGACTTTAGTTTTAGAAGAAATACTAGCCTTTGTAACTGCGTTTAAATAAAGTTGCTATCTTGTTTGAGTCATCAGATATCCAATTTCTAAGCTTGTTCCATTTTTTTGGTCCATGCTAATTTTTTGATTTTGAGGTCATTTTTCTCCAGAAAGTGCGTAATACACATAACGTTTTACTACATATTTATTTATGATGAACGCCACAATATCACAAAAAAAATCATCAACAAGTTTTTGAGAAAACCTCCAACAGGTAAAAAAAGGAATTTATAATTTTTTACCTACGTTTCTAACAACAGTTGACAATAAGAGTAGTTTTTCAAGAATTAATAATTTTCCAATAATTTTTTTAAAATTGCATAGCTGCGAGTATTAAATGTTTTTAAAGCGTGGTCGTTTATTCGACTACCTGTCAAAACACTCATCTCCTTACCCTGTTCTTTAAAGTTTTTCAGAAAGAGTTAGGTTTGGGATATGAAGGCCTATTTGGAAAATTTACCAAACAAAAATGGTACGAAAGATTAGAAAAAAAAAAATAATTCATCAGTTTAATTTTTTACGCCACGGTAAGGTTACAGTTGCTTAGAAATGCTATTTTAAATGTCTGCATTTAAAAACCAAGAATACGCAGGCGTTATTTACGTTTATTGGCTGTGCAATGGAAGATCAACTTGACCGCGACAAAGATACCGCGAACTTTATCCTCTTCGTGAAGGAGTATTTGGAAATATGTATCGAAGGCTTCGAGAAATGGGGTCAGTTTCAAATACACGACCCACCACGGCAGCTCCACAATTAACAAGAATTTCGGCTGATGAAAGAATATTGGAATCTGTTACAACTGATCTATCAATCAGCATGAGATGCTTAGCTTTGCAATTCGGAAACGTTGAATCGACATAAAATTTCCTATGTGCTGCGTGAAGGAAATCTTTATCAATACCACCATACACCTGCTCAAGAAGTGCTTTCCGATGATTTGGATGAAACCGAGTTTATTAGCAGAATTCTTTGAACGGACAAATCTCAATTTACAAGAGATGGGATCACAAATTTTCATAATTTTCATGGGGTGCGGGCAATCAATATACAAGGAGACAAATAATTTCAACACAAATTCAGAGCAGGCAAGTTTTTTTTTGTAAGGTGTAATTGGAAACAAGTTAATCAGCCCGTTTAAGTACTAGATGGAGTGAAAAGTGACCTCCTAGGGAATTAAAAAATTTTTTTTGTTAAATGTTTTTTTATATTATTCAATATAGTCCCCTTTTAGTTTGATACACTTATTCCAGCGATTTTCCAACTTCTTTATCCCGTCCGAAAAGTAATTTTTCGGAAGGTCTGCAAAATACTCCTCCGTGGCGGCGATGATTTCCTCGGGTGAGCTGAATTTTTTATTGATGAGCCATCTTTTGAGGTTTGGGAAGAGACAATAGTCCGAGGGATCCAAATTCAGTTACCAATCGACGCCAAAAGTCCGCCCGATTCCGCATCAGCAAGTCCAAACACTCTTTCGAAGTGCTCTCGCGTTCGTGTTTTTGGTCATGATCGGCAACCAGCGGCAGGACAACTTTTTCATATGCAGAATATTGCCCAAAATATGGCGTGTGCGCTCAGTACTAATCTTTGTGGTATCTGCTAGCTCGAGCACCTTCACTTTCCGGTCAGCCAACACCATTTCATGTATTTTTTTTGACATTGTCCTCTGTAACCGCATCGGAGGGCCTGCCGCTGCGGACTTGATCGGTAATGGAGTTGCGGCCACCACGAAACTCTCGAAACCAATATTTGACGGTGTAATCTGACGGAGCATTAGTCCCATAATATTTATCCAACTTTTCTTTTGTTTCCTTCGCCGTTTTGCCTCTCAAAAAATAATGTTTTATGAGAGAACGAAAATCGTTTTTGTCCATACTCAACATGATGCCAAACACGTCGACAACAATCAGCTGTCAAAATAAAACTAAAGACAGTATCGCACTGAAATTTGGCATGTCTGCATAAATATGAACGGACTTCAAGGCACCATAACCTTTTTTGCAGTAGCAGCGCATTCTGGCGATCAAGGATGTCACTTTTCACTCCATCTAGTAATTGGAAACAAGTTAATCAGCTCCTTTAAACTACTCGTACTACCCCGGCTGAATTCTACAAACTATCTGAAGCTTTTATAAACTATTGGAGGACATTCCACTGATTCAACTAGCTCTATTACATTTCCAACAGGATGGTGCTCCAGCCCACTATAGTCGTGAGGTTAAGAATTGGCTAGATGAAAGGTACAGTAACCGTTGGATAGGAAGAATTGGACCAGTTCACTGGCCTGCAGGATCTCCTGACCTTACGGTATTGGATTTTTTTTTGTATGGAGAAGAATGAAAGAACTTGTGTATTCAACCGAAATAGCAACTTTAATTGAATTGGAAGAGCCCAATCTCGAAGCGTCATCAAAAGTGAGGTAGCACTTAGCATCAGTAACCATTCGCAGTGAAATACAAAAACGGGTTCTGGCACTCACACAAAATTAAGGAGGACACTTTGAGCACCTGTTATAACTGTCTTAATACACAAATAAAATAAAAATTATCTAAAACCACACAAAATCACTTTTTATTCATAGTCTTTGAAGATTAAAGCAAAAAAAAAAAAAAACATTTTTTTTTTTTAAGTTTTATCTGCTTCAGGTTTTCCCAAGTATCATAAAATCGATGGGTTTTTCTGCAAACTTGTTGATGATTTTTTTTTAACTCTTGTTACGTTCGTTTTCGGGAGAAAAGTGAAAAAATCAACATGGAACAGGCTTAGAAATTGGATATCTGATGACCCAAACAAGATATCAACTTTATTTAAACGCAGTTACAAGGCTTTTATTTTATCTAAAAATAAAGTCCTAGACGAAGTTTCTACCATTAGTGTTAACAGAGCAATTTCTGTTAACATGGGTCAGAATACCCGAAAGTAAGCCTTTTCCTCGATAAATGATTGGAGATAGACACTACTGCAGAACGAGTTTTTCTTAGATTAGAATATACCCAAAAATCATTTCCCAAATTATCCTGAGACCCTATATACTAGATGGTTATCTACACTGGCAACAGAGATACACATTCATCTATGTACATATGTATCTTCCCCTAATGTGGTGTATCTACAATATTAAGTTTGGTTAACAAAAAAAAAAAAGTTCAATAAATAACTCGTAATCAAAAGTAGGTAATGCTTGCGGCGGTAGGTGGTATAATCTATGTAGTCATCAATAAATGAATTTGTTATCTTTAAACCTGCGAATCTTTGAGCTATTCGTTGTAAAGTTAACAAAAAACTACAAAAGCAAGTGGTTTCGCAATGTGTCGTAGTCTAAAACCTTCCCATTTCGAGCGGGGCAGGTACCACCAGCATGCGGCATACGAATACCAACCCTATCTGAGAATGCATTTTTGTAGGAAAGTACTTAAGAACATAATATGTCCTCACGAAATCCTTATCACTCATCAGTTTCTAGGGTCTAAAATCTTCGTCGATCATCTTACCGACCTGTATTAAGTCTGAGCTTAAAATCAGAATTCGTACTGCCATAACGACGGAGCATAACGCACTAGGCAGTCCCATTTGCATTTGTTCCAAAAAAAAAAAACAAAAATCTCTCTGTTCCCAAAATGTCCATCCTTTTCCTATGTTCACTCAATTAGCTGTGCTTAGTGTCTTTCCTCCAATTGATAGCCAAGAAATTAAATCGATTAGAGCTCAGCACGGATTACTTTGATTTGGTGGTTCAAAAATTTATTCAGAAATGTCATTTCACCAGTAGAAGTAGCTCGGAAATCATCGCCTATTGCCAGGATCTTGTGAATGAGGTCAAAGCCACTGTGAATGATTATAATATTAAATAAGCGCGTGTATCAAGTGGTACATATTGACTTGGACAGTTACGTAGCGGTAGCCAAGGTTCGAATACAGATAATAAGGGCCAGCACGGCTTCGGAAGCATCAAGCCTAGAATACCAGTAGAGGAGCTAGAAATGCCACCTCTGAAGCAACTGGATTTCATAAGGCGGTCACAAACAAAAAACCCATAGTGCGACGATGACTGCCGCCAGGGACTTGCATCCAAGCAAGAGGCACATTGT
Source organism: Volucella zonaria (assembly GCA_963966105.1). NCBI lineage: Eukaryota > Metazoa > Arthropoda > Insecta > Diptera > Syrphidae > Volucella > Volucella zonaria. The sequence goes on along the minus strand of OZ014530.1, from coordinate 232,881,574 downwards.
ATAATGCTGCATGCGGCGATGAGGGCAGATGTATGTTCTGCTGTTGATACATACTAGGAGCGATCGAAATATGCTCGGTAACATTTTAGTAGACCGCTAATTAGTGCTGAGAATCTAGGAGGGCCTCTTCTGAAAGATTTGCAAAGACAAAATAAAATGAAAAGGCCAAGATAACAGTTCAAACGATGAATGAAAATCTAAAACGATGTGGGCCTGTGTTTCGCAATGCTCAGTCCTGGATCCCCTATTATTTTAAGCCGCGCAAATAGATTTCGGAAGATTTGCTGAGTTATTGCTGTTGAAGCCAAGATTAAATCAAAAATTAAACATTCATATGTTCGTTGTGGTAAGGGTACATAATCTCACCTCCTCCATCAATCTAATCTAATCACATTCAACCTAGAACAAGACCGAAAGATCTACCCGTAAGTATTGAAATATCCAAACTCGAAGAGTTGCATGCGTAACGAATGGAATCTCAACATATACAGAGACATAAGTTACGTTATGCAGATAAGTTCTAGACCACCAATTATATGTCCGCCCAAAACCAATTGTCAACAACTTGAATGGTGTACATGAGTGGAGTTTTGAGCCCGGTTTGTCCACCATTGACCAAATATTCAGTTCAGTTTTCGGGTGATCTTGAAGAGGACCCAAGAATACACTCCACATCATCTTCATCAATTTCGAGATTGCTTATGACAGCGTCTATAGTGGTGAGCTATGTGTCTTAGACAGAACAACTCATAAGCCAACACCAGAGCCATAATACTTCGAAAATCTGTACTACTTTTCGGGTATGCAGGTGGCATTGGTTGTTGCACATGCAAGTCTTGATGTCAATGAAAGTAAGATAAAATACATAACATATATGCTGTCATCAAAAAGTTGGTCCAATCACGGACAGCTATAATTTTGAAAGGCTAAACGAATCTATATACCAAAGCTCTGCAGTGAATTCCAGTGATGACATCAGAGTGGTTCAACTAAGAATAACTCTTACCAATCGCTGTTTCTATGGGCTAAGAAGAGAAATCCCTATCTCGAGCAACGATCAAGATCCTATACCAGACCCTATTTATCCTTGTCTTATTATACGGCGCAAAGCCCTGGCTACTCTCCACAGTGGATGGACATTTTCTGGGTTGCTTTAAGCAATAGGTTCTCCGTTCGATCTTCGGTTTCGTCTGAGTTCACGGAGTATGGAAGAGGAATCACAACGAAGAACTGGACCGACTGTACACGAGATATAGACCTGGTTAGAAGGTTACGTTTATAGGGACGAAAATAGATACGTCATTGGCATTGATGCCAGTGCTAGATCTAGAAGGATCTTCAAATCCATGTTAGTTAGAGAACAACGTAGTAAAGGAAGATGTTACCTTATGGCGTGCACACACTGGGAAGGTAACCTTGAAAAATTCGACGGTTGTACGAGTAGTTGCAATAGATATACGAGTAGATGGATCACGCTAGCTGGAGAGACGGCTTGATTGGGGTTCAAAACTTCCCGATCTGTAAGCTGCTATCCAAGGTAAAGAAATTAAAGTAAGTGCACTTGGTCGGTCTTTTGTAGAAGAATGTAAAGTCACTTAGCAGTGTGATTGTTAATAAGGCTAATTCATCTGTTAATCGATTTCTTGAGTGCTTCACGAACAAGTTGAAAGGAAAATTACCTACCTTCTCAAAAGGTGGTTAATCATAGCCCAAGCCCAACAAACTCCAACACTAATTATCATTTTCTTTTCTATGTGTCAACCGGTCTGCCATGCCTTGGGATAAAGCTATCTTCGTCTATCGTTCAGTATAGTAAATTTCGTTTAACTATTTGTTAAGGAGTGGCTCTTCAATTTGTTACATTGATGCGAATCTCTCAACCAGCACGGGGACGGTACTTGTATCTGCGGTTTCAAATAGACGATAACGACGACGGCCGCCTTCAATGTCGTTTTGTGTTGTCATTCTGCTGTTTTTGTGTTGTCCAATGCCAACACAGTGAATCTTTAAAATTGCAACATCGACCAAAGAGACTTTGCCAAGTCTCATCGGACAAAAAATCAAATTAAAATGTAGACAGACTCGTACTCGTACTCGTTAACTAAATGGAAAGCTGGTCAAATGTCAAAAACTCATTGAGTATGCCATGGTGGGGCATACTGATATTGGTGTTTTTAACTATCCCTTGATTCTTGCAGAGTAGTTATTTTCCAAAACCAAATCTCATCATTAGCATAAACAACGGAAGTGATAACATGTAACGTCGTATTTCTGTCATGGCAGAGCACTCAATTGACTAACTGCCCGCAATGGCAATGGCTGCATTAGCAAATATTTTGTTCCGGGTAAACGAGTGGAAAATCCAATGGAATGGAATGTCTGTTATCCCCCCCGGAAAGTCCGTTGATATTTGGTTTAGTGCTGGCATTAAGTAAACTGGTCATTGTATGTCGTACGAAGGAATATATGAATGTACGAGTACATGTGTTCACGCTCCGGACGGTGTATTGTGTTTTTTGTCTAATTGCAAGCAATTTCTTTTCCTTCTCTTTTTTTTTTTTATGTTGTTAGTCTGGAATTGCTAATCAACTTGGGGTAGGGCTTATGTCAATACTTGGTCAATGGATATGTACATATATTCCTTGCTAATTTAAGTACAAACGTAAGTAAGTACGATAGTAGTTCAAATTTGAGATCTGCTCAAAGAGATAACTTGACGTTTTCCAGTTTGCTGCTAAATGACATTTAAGGTGACACTTGTCTGTATAGATCAGAAACTTGTTTACAATCTAGGTAGGTACTAATGGATCTCTCTTCAAGTCTGACAACATTTTTAAGTTTCCGGCCTTCCAAGTTTACATTAGCCGAACCTGATTTCTATTTGACAGTTCTTAGTGAATAGATTAATTTTCTTGCTTTCCTGTCAAAGTCATACATCGATAGTAGTGTTTGATAAGGGTCATTGAAGTTACCTCCTGCTCTAATACCATCCAATTCCAGTTGCCAAACTGACAGCGAAATGTCAGTGTCACCTGTTTTTTTTTTAAAGCACTTAACCACAATTGTAATCAATTATCTTAAAAAAAAAGTTACGGCGTTACTAAAAATTAAATATGAATGAGTTTTAATTATGTAAATGTTTGAATCAAATAGTAAAGTTGCTGTCTGCAGTCAATTAATTATCTGTTCGACATTTGAATTATGACAAATGACAAAACGATGACACATTAATTACTATTTTATTTTTCTCTCGTTTTTCTTTTACTCAATTATGGTTATTCAATTCTTTAATTAACGTTGATTTTTTCCCCTCTCGTTTCTAATTACAGGATTTGCACCACCGCCTTATCGAGAGCCAGAAATGAACAGACTGAAACCCGAAGGTATGATTTGTTATAAAAAAAATATCGTTGACCATTTATAATGTAATTAATATTTAACACAGAACATTGTCTGTCTGAAGAAAAAAAAATATGGCTAATTTAAAATATTAATTTTTGGAACTTAAGCCGAGTATTTTAACGAGCTTCCCTCTACACCGAGGATAAATGCTTACAAAATTTTTAAAATATGGGTGGGTGGGTGGAAAAAAAACTTGTTCTTGACAGATGTCAGTAAATACGAGTATCAGTGAAATTTAATTAGACCCAAAGAAAAACTTTCAATTTGGAAGCAAGCAATTTATTTTTCGAAAATAATTAGAAATCAGTAAACGAAACATTGCAGAGCATATTATGTATAATAAATGCAGCGGTTTAAATCATTGCTAAGGTAGCAAATAAAACAGGAAACCTTCGTTCTTTTCATGTCAACAGACGTAAGATTTTATGATACCTTAAAATATTTACTATTTACGAACGAGACAATAATTTACTATATGTAGTTCCTCTATTTGTTTGTTTAAGGAGAACTTCCATATGGACCCGAAAATTTTCCGAAATCTCTTTACTACTGTGGAGCCGCCCTTACTTTTTCCAAGAGAAATTCAAGCCCAACTGAAAGTAAAGAATTTTTTTTTTTGGAGATTTGGTTTTTAGACTGGCAACACTGTTTCTACAGATTGTCAATTTGACAGATGAAAGTTGGTTTGTGGTTAGTACGTTTTGTCATTTTTTGATGAATAGTTTAACGACAGAACAACGCGTGCGAATTGTGCAAAATTATTTGGAAAACCATGGTTCGGTTCGCCAAACTTATCGTGCGCTGCGCCCATTTTATGATGGACATAATCATTCATCTGAGCAAGTTATTTGGAACACGTACCTACACTCCCCCAAAGATGACAAACAGTGCGAACAGAAGAAGTTATTGCCGTGTTGAGGAGAATCCGAATGAGTCGATTCGCCATCGTGCACAGCAATTGGAGCTATGCCCATCCACTTTGTGGAAGATTTTACGGAAAGATCTTGGCTTAAAAGCTTATAGGATCCAGCCTGTGCAAGAGTAGAAACCGCGTGACCATTATACGCGTCATAGGTCCGGTGAATGGGCGGAAAACATGATTCAGCTTGATCCTCATTTTCCTCATTTTTGGTTAAATGGATATGTAAACAAGCGAAATTGCCGAATTTCGAGTTGAGAAAACCCAAAAGCCTTTGTCGAGACGCCCTTACAACCATTAAAACTCACTGTTTGGTGTGCTTTATGGGCTGGTGGGATCATCGGCCCATATTTCTTTAAAGACGGTACAGTGTTCATCGGTACCTGTCTTTTCTTCCTCCCTAAATTTCCTTCGCCCGCGCTGTGTACGAACATTTTAAGGGTACAAAAACCCCTTGAGCGCGCGCCGATAAAAAAAAAAAAAAAGACGGTGGCGGCCATGTATTACTGTCAATGGAGAGCGCTATTGAAACATGATTTCTGACTTTTTCGTTCCTCAGTTGAATGGCATTGACGTGACAGAGCTTTGGTTTCAACAAGATGGCACAGCATGCCACACGGTGCGCGACACCATTAACTTATTGCGGGAAATATTTGCTGAGCGCATAACTTGCGTAATGGACCTGTGAACTGGATTCTGTGATTTCACACCTTTAGATTACTTTCTTTAAGGGTATGTGAATTCACTAGTCTATGCCGACAAACCAGAGACGTTGTACGATTTGGAAGGCAACATTCGCCGTACTTTTGCTGATATACGACCCCAGTTGCTCGATAAAGTTGTCGAAAATAGGATTACACGATTGCGCTCCATTTCAGCTAGCCGTGGCGCGAATATACCCGATATCATATTTAAACACTAATGGCATAAAATTATCTATTGAATAAAGCTAATATCATATGTAGACATTAACATTAGCTTCAAGTGTTTTAATTCATATGTTTGTAGCAAGTGGTACAATTCAAAAATATTTGGCGTCTGTCTACAGAATAAGCAAACAGTATTTTGGAAAAATAATTGATGACCGGGTTTCCTCTGCATGGAATAACGAAATCCCAGCGTTGAACGAAAGCGAGTTTGTCACAAAGTTCGATGCCATGTAGAATTTTCCAAATTGTGTAGGTGCTATCGATGAAAAACACGCTTCCATAAATTGTCCAAAGAATGTATAACTTATACTATTCTGCAAGACGGGAAATGTGACGCAAGGTCGTAAACAGTTTACATCGTAAACGTGAGTTAATTAGTTTAACCGTGTGACTATACCCCTGGGAACTCAGTGCTCCGCGTGCTGTTGACAAAACGCGCCACATGGGCATAGTACCCCGGCGTTAAATCCCGGACCCTACAATTTAATTTGTATCGTTCCCTCGAAATAAAAAAAAAAAAAAAAAATTCACTGCTGAAGATTCTACCCTGAAAGGAACTTTATCAGAATCCACAGCGCGGAAATCTTTTGCTCGCTCTCGTTCTGGCAATTTTTATGTCAAAAATAAGCCACGCTCTGGTCGCCCAGTCTTCCAAAAAACTGATCAAATTCTTGAAAAAATCGAGTAAGACAGGCACATCAGCGCTTTCGATATTGGTATGGAGAAAAAACTGGATACAAAAGAGGCTCTGATGTACGTATTCCTCAAAACTTGAGCACGAAAAAACTGATAGGCGGAATTAACATCTGCGTTACGTTGTTGAAACGCAGTGAACTTGAAACCTTTCTGAAACGAGTCATAATCGTTGATGGAAAATGGGTCATTTACGATAATCAGAAGCGTCAAAGGTGAGACGTTACAAGCATTTACGAAGGCAGGGTTGACAGCGCAGAAGGTGATGCTGTGTATGTGGTGGGAATTGAAGGCTATTCAATTCCCAATGAGGTACTCCCAAATGGTCAAACAGGCGATTGAAAGAAAACGGCTCGAATTGACCAATAGGAAAGGAGTTGTCTTCCATCACGACAAAGCCCGACCACACACTTCTTTGATCCGTCAGAAATTGCGGGAGCTTTGATGGATCCACCGTATAGTCCCCCAGGATGACTATCAATTGTTCTGGTCTTTGCGAGGGCTAAACTGTTTTCAAGACTTGCCTGTAAAAACCATGATGACTACCCGAAAATATAGCGTTTTTTTTAGGGGTATAAAACTTAAAAATGAAATAAAACACAGAAATCTTAGTAATGAGCATAGTCTTGGCGTTTTTAGAAAATAATTGTATGGCATTTGGTCTTAAATATAATTTCGTGTATATGAGGACTCCGTCTGGCTCGAATAAAGCGCAATCTTGAATTTCAATTTTCGATCACTTTTTCGAGCTTTCAACGGCCGTACATCGAATAGTAACGCGACACAATATTGCCTTCTCTGTTTTATCGCTGTGGACTACCGACTTCATCACATATCCGCAAAGAAAATAATCTAAAGCTGTTAGATCACACGATCTTGGAAGGCCAATTCAAAAGGATCATACGCGAAATTTTGCTCTCATCGAATGCTTCCTTCAATAAAATAATTGTAGCGCACGCAGTTTGTTTGAACTACAACTCTTCGACATTAATGTTATTCTCTTGGGAAGCGAAAAATCAGTAATCAGTAGTCATGGATCTATAGCGCTCTCCTGGCTGATATAATTTTTGAAGAAATAAAATCACACCAAACCCTGATTTTCTTCACTCCAAGTGCGACAATTTAGCTTGACGTAACCATTCAACCGAAAATGATCAAGAGCAATCTCGTTTTCGACCCATTCACCGGCCATACTATGAACATCAGTGTACACGAGCTGCACCCTGTAAGCTCGTTAACCAAGGTTTTTCCGCAAAACCTTCCACAAAGCGGATGAACTATTTTCGAAATAAATTTATAAAAATTGCAAACTGAGAACAAAACAGCTCTCACTGTTTCAAAAAAGCACCCATTATACGAGTATGACAGTGTGGTGGGAACGATCCGGTGATGTCGATGGCAATCGATGGCAATCGATTGCACTTAGCACTATCCATTCTAATTCATACATATAAGTATTGTAAAAAGGAATTATAAAAGGCAGAGTTCAATCCCTTTGCCGAAACCTGACACATGTTTGTAAAAGTTCTACAGAGGTGCTCCCAAATTGCATCAGTTTTTCGAGACACTTAGCTGGAGCTTCTATAGAAGAGCGAATTCGTCTTGCAGAGTTCGAGGTTACGTGTATGGTTTTTTTTTTTTTTTTTTATAATTTGTGCGCGATCAAGGGATTTAAGTACCCTTAAAATGTTTGCACACAGTGCGGGCGTGGGAAAATCAGGGAGGATGGACAGAGAGGTACCGGAGAACGTTGGTTTTATACGTTTGAAGGTTGTAATGGCTGAGAAATAAAGAGCTAGGCAGGGCATTCCATAAGCGAGTTGTACGGCGATATTTTAGAGTACCCACGCCCGAAAGTGGGCTTGAAGGTGGACTGATAAGCGAGACGGGCGTTACGACGATGCAAGTGCCATTCATGATTAACGGCTGGGTGTTTAAATTTTGCTTTAATGACAGCAGACAGCATTGTGTTTTGCAAGCATTAAATTCTACTCTGTTAGTGGTTCCCGAATTAGTTATGCTGTAAATATCAGAATTTAATGAGCTTAACATACGCTGACGTTCCCATTCTACAGCCGAAGAGTAGTGACGTAAGTCCGGGAACGAATATGAAAAGCAGAGAGTACTGTCGTCAGCAAAGGAGTAGATTGGATTAGAGGTAGCAGACAAGAGATCGTTGATGAAAATTAAGAACGAGTGTCGGAGACAGAACGGAGCCCTGGGGCGCACCAACATTTATTTTGTGAATATCAGACTTGAAACCGTCCAAGGCAACTTGAATTTAACTTTTCGAAAGGCAATTTCTAATCCATTGAAGAAGAGAGTCATCGATTCCAAAAGCACGCATTTTCGACAGAAGAGCCTGATGCCGCAAACTGTGCAGCCAGCAGATTGGCCTTGTCCAAGGAGCTGACAGCTGGAATGTCATTGTAAATGAGTGTTAGGATGGAGGATGAGGCAAAATTTCTAATATTTTTGACTAACGACCAAAAATGTTTACTACCTTTAGGACATTGTAGTATTTTTTGCCTTAGTTTTTGGTGGTATTGGAATTTTACACGTTTAAGAAAGACGTTGCAGTCATTCCTGGCTGGTGCAAACTTTTTTCGGTTTTCCTCTTTTGGGTTAGTCTTGAAGGACCGAAAAAACATTTCTCTAACTCTGACCGCCTCTTTACAGCTCGAGTCGTACCACGCCTTTTCTTTTGATTTGAAACTCTTTATCCGATGAGGGATAAAGTTTCTCATTCCAAAGAAAATGGTGTCTATGATCATATCAGCAGCGGCATTCACGTCGTTATCAAGGAAAAATAACGACCACTTAAAATTCCTAAAGAAGCTGTTAAGACCGCTCTAGTTGGCTTTCTCGTATTGCCGTACGAGCAACTCTGAAGTAGCAGTCATTGGTCTTCTTCAAAGTTTCTTTAGGTCGGAAGATGAGACGTATTCTCAATCGTGCGGAGGCGAAATCCGTATTATGATGCTGGGCCTATATCTTAATGGTTCTAATATGACATAGAATATTTGCTTGATAGGTAGATAGGCCACATTTGAAGCACTCGGGAGCCAAACCATCAAAGACAACTGTCTTGCTGCTCTTCAGTTTTAAATTGGTGTAGTCAATCTTTTCGGCACAAGTAGAAAGAATCTGGATCGCTCTCTGTAACTATCAGCCAAGAAGTTTAGAAGTTGGTTAGGTTTACTTTCATATTAAGAAGCATCTGCGTTGAGAGAGTTATAAACCTTAGGGTGCTTGGTCTTTTCGTAAAATATTTACATAGATATTGCTTCGGTAAGTTATATTTTGTTGGCCTCTTCCACTTACGAAGGGCTCCTTAATTTGTGCTGCATTGCTTGCATCTGCTCATGGTTTGTCATGTGGTATCAATTTGATAATGGGTAATATCATATTACGGCTTCTATTTGAGAGGTAACTATGAACTAGTTATTTCGCCAACTTCTTTGCGTTCTTAGAGACTTGATGCACAGAGAAGAGAATCGCCGTAGTTTCTAACTGCTCCTCTAAAACGCGTTCAAAGTAGAGCTCTCCTGTCATCAGCTGGAATATTTCGCAGAGTACTCCCGAAGCTTATAAGGCACAGGTCAAATGCGAGCTATCTGGTCATCAGCTTCAATATTTCGCTGAAAAATCACGCTACTTACAAGTCACTTATAAAATGTGGCCACTATTTATTTTGATATGTCAATATTTCTGAAATCACATCAAAGGTTATTGCAAGTACAAACTTCTTCTACAACACAATAGATGACTTTCCATTGCACCTAGAAACGCAATGATTTTTATTTTGACAGCTCTCAGGCGACTGTACGCCATATCTGTAACCTAATGTCAACTGTCAGCTGTCAAGAAAATGTTCCATTCCTTAGAGTTTTATAGCGTTCTCGTTTTGGAACACTACCGTAGACATTCGTTCGAAAACTTTCTTCATTTTCATCAGTGGGGCCTTTGTATAGTACGAGCATACATTACTTCACCCTCTGTGGTTGGGCTAATGTTTGACTTTTCCCCGAGTGCATTGCCGTTCTCGTCAAACTAGAAAATAGTTTTATTTTTCGAAACACGAAATGTACAAAGCTACATGCATATCCAACGTACGGGCACACTCATCTGTACATTGAGTACTGACATGCCTTAGTTTTTCGACTTCGTGTGCTCGGTTCTTTTCACTATTTCACTGTTGTTATCGCATCATCAGAGATATTTGTGCTTCGGTATGCAAGCACACTCGCACGAGTAGTCGTATATGTATATAAAACAATTCACCAACACTAGTTGAAAGCATTTTAAGCACAAAATAAATAAACAACACTTCTAGCCGCGATATACCCGCTGCCGCACCTTCACATCGGATCTTGGTCCCCCACCGCCTTCACACGCCACATAGTCCAATGCACACCACAGTCCCAACCTCAGCCCCAGCACCGGCACCACCGGCAGCAGCAGAAGCAGAAAAAGAGCACCAACCAGCAAAAGCCGTCCGCGACGACGGCGTTGAATTAAAAAAAAAAAAAAAAAAAAAAAAACAAAAAAAAAACCCCACATCCACTTAGTTAATTTGCGAAGAATTCTGGCGCCGACTTAAGCAGCTGCCGCCACGATGTTTTTATTGATTTGTGGAATGTTCTGTGTTGATTTGGTTATACACACTCATACATACAGCCGCACCTACACACACACACATACACAAATATCTATCGAAAGAACTAGTCGTCTCGGTTTAGGTTAATTTTTGCAAAACTCGAAAATCGAAAATCGAAAATGTTCAAAAATTTGTTTTTGGGCCATGCTCGTACATCGTCCACCCGCCTTCCTCAATTTAACCACAATAAGTGGCGCTGTTTATAACAGACACACTCAAGGGAAAACAAAATTGGTTCCTTAATAATAAATTGGCCATAATTGATTTGATTTTAGTTGTTTCTTTAAGAAAGGAATTCCAAGAGATACAGATACCCGTTCTCATATCAATTCGAAGTTGTACTCTTACGCATAACGCGACTCATGTCGCGTCTGAGGTCCCAATGTCAGTGCGAATTTCGACAACTTGAGGGCATTGCGTTCCTAATGTGTCAGTTTATCAACCTACAAAAGACGAGAAGTGAACATGACAAATCATTGCTGTCATCGGAACGAAGGAGTAATGAAGAGAAATTACGACGGATTGTGTCAGTTGGGTCGTTTATTGTTGTTGTTGTTTCTTCTTTTTTTTTGTATACTTGGTATTTTATTTTATTCGGTTGAAGGGGGGTCTATTTTAAGAAGTATGGGAAAATTGTAATTGACGGGTAAAAAAAAAATTTTTGAAATATCTGGCGCCAATATACATATTAACAAATTAACAAATTTCTAATTATAAGTGCATTATCAATTTTGGGTTTGTTTTTGAGTATCCCATCTATCTCATTAATTGTCAAAAGATTGTCTGTCAGCTATGCTCTGACGTCTGTATCGTGCGACTATGTGACAAATGAGGCGCATGTTGGGTGTTTCTTTGTTTTTTTTTTTTTTTTTTTTTTTTCATTTTATTTGGTTTTATGGGAAATAGTGGCGCAGCCGACTACATAGTGGGCAAGAAGGCCTTTGCAGCAAAAGTCTAAACTCCGCAGATTAATTTTGAAGTTTTTTTTTTTTCTGTTTGCTTCGTTGTCAAATATGATCAGGTGATTATGTTTGAATTTGATAGGAATAGGTACGATGGGAATTTGTTATTTTAGATTAGAAAAGTGACATTTGGTTAGTGTCGGCCATTTTTGTTTATGAACTATTCCAATTTCACTGCGTTTCTAGGTTAAGTGTCTTTTTTTTTTATTGTATTGGTAGTTAAATTTTTTTCGGCAATATGATGAGTATTTTGGGCGATGTTTGCACCTGTCAAAATTCTCCGGAGAGAGGACCTTTTCTGAATGAAAGATTTAATTATGTACATTTAAGGCGTTACTTAACCCCGAACTGTAGTTTACATATTAAGACGCTACTGACTTCAGACACTTGCAATAAAACAGATCAGCATCATAAGGCGTGACGTTCTTTCAGTTTGTTCTTTCTTCTGGATAAATTCGAAGTTTCTGCGCCCACCATGTCCTTGATATCAAAACTAATAATTTCCAGACTCTTGACTAGATCTTTTTCAAAGCTTTTTTTGAATATTAAAGCTAATTAATTTTAGATGTGGTACTAGACCTTAAAATGTTTTAAGTAACCAGAGTTATGGTTTTTGAGTTAGTTGAACAAATGTTTAGTTAGAACAAAGCATTTGCATAGGGCGCATGGCGGTTCATAAAACCGTCAATGATTATCTCAGCAACAAATTGAAAGAAGCAATACGAGATTACAAAAATCGGAATATCTCTACATATCTCGAAGTTCAAATTACTCCCTCTGGAAAGCCATGAAGGGAATCAAAAAGCCTCAAATGCAATTTCATCCCATAAGAAAAAATAATGTCGAATGGGCAAAAGGAGATAAAGAGAAGGCGGATCTATTTGCCGAGCACCTAGAAGAAACGTTTAAGCCTTTTGATGGACAGGCGTTAACAGGAGGTTCTAATTATATAATTACGACACCGGACAATTTTAGAATAAAAACAGTGTCGCTACGAGAACTTAACCAAGCAATTAAAAAATTGAAAAATAACAAAGCCGCTGGTTATGATTTAATAACTGCTCAAATTCTCAAGGAGCTGCCAAAGAAAGCCCTAATCAAACTGCTCCAACTTATAAATGCCGCGCTAAGACTATTAAACGTTCCAAGCCAATGGAAAGTTGCCGAAGTTATAATGGTCCCGAAACCATGCAAATCTCGAAATGAAAAAAAGTCCTACAGACCCATATCGCTTCTGCCGATAATATCTAAAATATTTGAAAAACTTATATTGCAGCGCTTGCAACCGATCATTGAAGAGAGAAGTCTAATTCCTGAACATCAATTCGGTTTTAGAACTAAGCACTCCAGCAGGTTTTTAGAATTACGAATGAAATTGAGAAAGCCTTAGAGGGGAAAAAGATATGTTCTAGCGTGTTTCTTGACGTGTCTCAAGCTTTCGATAAGGTATGGCACTAAGGCTTAAATTTTAAGCTAAGCGCGGTTCTTCCGAGAGAGCTGCATACGATTCTGAAATCGTAGCTGGAAAACAGAATTTTTCGTGTTAAACATGGCACCGAATACTCAGAATTTAAAGAGGTAGCTGCTGGAGTTCCGCAAGGAAGTGTACTTGGACCAGTATTGTTTTTACTCTATACTCGAGACGTTCGCGGACGACAGGGCGATACTAGCTACAGATACTTCAGTCGAGTTAGCTACTGGAAAGCTACAAACGGCTTTGGATAAAATCTACGAATGGACAAAGATATGGCGAATTGTTCTCAATGAGATCAAATCTACTCATGTTAATTTTACTTACCGGAAAGTAAACAACCTTCCCATTTTCATTAACTCGGTACAAATACCATATGCACATGAAGCAAAGTATCTAGGAATGACACTAGATGTAAAACTGAAATGGAAACCGCATGTTAAGAAGAAACGTGATGAACTTGAAAATAAATTCAGACAAATGTACTGGCTACTAGGAAAACATTCCAAGTTAAGCATACATACAACAGCTCATCTATAAGCAAGTGCTTAAACCTGTTTGGACGTACGGTATACAACTTTGGGGCTGTACTAAACCAAGTAACCGAAATATCCTCCAAAGCTATCAAAACAAAGCTCTAAGACAAATCGTGAACGCCCCATGGTATATCAGAAACAGTGATATCCACAGAGACTTAGGAATAGTTACCGTCGAGGACGAAATAATGAACTTTGCTCGCAAACTCCGTATTCGTCTTCATGGTCATTGTAATAATAAAATACTCCAAATTCTGAACGAGACAAACTTAGTGCGTCGATTACAAAGAATGAGACCATTAGATCTGGCGCGATAAGGACTATCTGCATATAATAGCGGTACTAGCAGGTGCTTTTGCTGGAAAGCTACCTGCCCCACGCGAACGTTATTTGAAACGGAAACTACTTGATAAGGTAAGTTAGTTGTAGTCGATAAGAAGGGAGGCGTGTTTTTAGTGAGTAAGAATCTCACACTACTATGAACAACGGGTTCATAGTGATTTTCACACCTACCCACCAAAAAAAAAAAAAAAAGATTATCTCAGATGCCTACGAAATGCCTGATTTAATGAATAGTGAGGCAAAAGGAACTCGCTTACGAGTCACGAAGACAGGCAGATGGAACCATTTAACCTGGGCGTTGAAAATATACATTTCCATCTAAACCAAGTGCCGGAAGGGACAGCCTTACTAACATAACAGCAGATGAGTTGGTAGAGAGCATATACGAGTACCAACCCATTTCAAAGATTTCTCAGAGGAAAATATGTATCATGAATGGAATTTACCCATCTTTTCTCCGATTCACAAGGGTCTCTCTCTCAGTTTCCTTAAAGTGTACAAGATCTTTTCTGCCGTACTTTATGAGCACATGAAATTGTCTTATGATCGGCACTAATTAGCACGATTTTAGACCTGGTCAGTTCACAATCGTCCAAATATTCAAACTACAGCGGATCTTAGAGAAAAGCCAAAAAGTTCAGATTATGTAGTCCCTACCATCTCTTTATCATTTTAAATATCGCATATGACAGCATCTATATACTATACATAGATGAACTGTACACAGTTAGGTCTAGTTTAGAGCTCCCTGTTAAACTCGTCGGATTGTTGTGCTGAATAAAAATGGAGAACAAGTGCTGCACTGCAAAGCAATTTCATCGAGACCTTTGATGTGAAAAACTATTTATGTGAATTCTTTATCATAATGCTTGACAAAATCGTTTGAAGCACGAAAGCTATCACCGAAGGCAAAAAATTTTCAAACTTTGTCCAATGGCCTGCAGTATGGAGACTCTACATAATACGAGTACTCTCAGCGGACGAATGTCCTTGGTTGTTTTGAATGAACGCAAGATTTCTTCATTGATTGCTGATCCTGTTTGCATGAAAGGCTTTGATAAAAGAGATATAACAACGAAGGCAACGAGTTTTACAGCGACATCGAAAATTCATAAAAGGGCCTATTAGTCACCTGATATGCTTAAAAAGCCTTAGTTTCTACCTCGGTCGAGTACGCAATAAAGGAAAATTTCATCTTAGATGGTCCGCACAAGTGAAAGACCACTTCAACGGTTTTGGATGAGCAATTGGTAGCAGGTGGTCAAAGACCGCGCTAACTGAAGAGATTTATTGGATGAGACCCTGGTCAACCAGGACAACCAATGGCTTTGGATAATATGCATATGAACGTATGCAAAAATGATATGTGTTTAATTGACTCGGTCGCCGACTCGATATATAATTCTTCGCAGTTCACTGGCTACAAAATTCTCTAAAAGTCACGCGTCTTATGGTTAACTCGACAGACGATTTGGGTTGGGTTGACAATGCCACACTCTGTCGGGAGTTTTTTTTTATTGTTGGACTTTAAATTGTATGAATTTTTTTGAAGGGTCAAGTTAAGTCGGCCGCCGAGTCATCTGCTGAATAAATACTTTCATATCGTGAGAACGTTTCGCTTGGTTCCTTGGCTGTTCTTAATGCTCTCTTGAATGTCTGTGTTCACGCGCATTTGCTTGATTCATCTGGACAAGGATTGCCATTGAGCCGAAGACAAGCGAGGAGGAAAGCCAACATTAGTCTCAGAGAAAGTTTCTACACAATCTTTGATTTGTTTGTCCATTGCTGTATTTTGTGGCTGATATTGCCTCGGAGCGGAAAATTATATCGACAAGTTAGTGTGTCCTGAAATGGATCAATAATCTTTTCTAGGTTTTCATTGTTGTATATAAGAGTCAGCTTCGTATGTTATAGTCATGTCGTATGTACAAACTTACTGGGCTAATTCATGAGTACTTTTACAGACATAATCAGAGGTCAGCTGCATATTAAGAATATTATCTGTTTGTCTAGTTTTTTGACTTATGGAGTTGTAAATCTAGAGTCGACTCATGACTTCTTAAATCTCTTTCGGTAATGCCATTCAGATGACTTATCATCATTCTTATGAGCAAGGACTTCGACATATAATTGGAGAACCACACAAAGTCCAGTTCTTCATGGCTTACCTAAACGTAACTAGCTATTTCAGAGAGCATTTTATTTGATTTGATTTGAACCAACTCAATTGTTTCATAAGTTTGGAGTTGTATTTATGAAGTAACCATTGAATGATGATTCAGTGTTCAAGAGCAATCGTACTTCAATCCTGAAGTTATTCTTAAAAATCTGCAGTGTACATAGGACAACCTCAAGGGAGTTATTTTGGTCCTATTCTGTTGATCTTATTTGAAAACGATTGCTCCGTTTACGTTTACTAAATGTTTTCTAGTTTCATAGCTGGTATACATATCTGTCCAAATATTATTCTGCCAGCTATTTAAACGTCAAATTTAAATCACTTTGGGGCGCTCTTTGGAAGTGGGTATTACAAGCGAATTACATGTTTATATTGATTTCCAAAAGATATTAATATTCAAATTTTTTTATGACTTTTATCACTAGCCAAAGACTGCTGGGAAAACGATTTTTTTTAAATGCGTGCATATGTACATATGTAAAAATTTGAAAAATTTTAAATTCAAATTCAGACAATGAATTTCGAATTCAGACAGGAAGTAATTTAAATTGTCCAGTTATTTTGTTGTTTTTAGGGGTTTTATGACATTGACCTCATTTGTATTTCAGACCGCTCAAATGTGGTTGTCTAATTTGTATTAAATTGTAAAGTGTGCTTCTGCTTTGACTCATTGTTTTCGACTTCGAATGTCATTTGAACTATTTGAATACAGAGAGTGTTGTTGTGCTATAGAACTCAAAATAGAAAGGGACCAGTAGGCAGAACTTTCAATGGCAATATTGGTGAGGCAGCGGCAGTGCAAACTTTTCGATTAGCTTGTACACTTTTGCAGTAATCTTGACTTATAGGCACAACAATAGGATCATATAAAATGCTAATCCTTAATATTTTAAAGTCAGAATATTCTTAAGTCAGACACTTTCATCCAACAGTGAATATTATATTATCTTAATCATTCCGACATTTCCAACTTGTATTTCAGTGATCCTTTAAAAGTTCCTATAGACTACCGAACCATATGTCGATATACCGCGTTCGGTGGAGGAATTATTAATTTTTTTGCGAGGGACCCTTTTATAATTTCTAAGGTATTCGAAACCTATGCTCGTCACATCTTCGTTCTTTTATTTGTAGTGTTATTCTCGGTCGTTTCTTCTTGCTTGATTTCGCTACGAAGGATGTCTAGGCTTTTCTGTTCGTTCACAAGCGTCTCCTGCATCAAGTTCTTTTTAGTAGCGATCAAGATTTTGGGTGGTCTTGGTCCTATTTTCTTTTTCGAAAACGCAGAATTAGTCCGAACTACGCTTTATATGACAGTAGAAGAAAAGTGACTTTTCAAAGAGCTTCTGATTTTTCTATTGGGTCTACAAGTAAGTTTCCAGCGTTTGTCAGAGATGGCGCCACCAGTGGATACCGGGCAGAAACGTCAGACCCCATGTGTTTTATTTGTAGGTTTTGTATCTGTCAACAACTTTGCAGCGTTATATTTGAGCAGTTCTATCTGTGTCGTACATTTTATCGAGCAAAATCATGGCAAGTTTCCAGCTAAATAAACGTCATTTGCGGGAAGCGCTGCTTTTATTCTTTAATATGAAGAAAAGTGCGGCTGAGGCCTATCGTTTGCTTTCGGAAACTTATGGGGCGGAATGTATTGGTGAATCGACGTGCCGCGAGTGGTACAAACGGTTCAAAAATGGTGATTTTGGAGTTGAAGACAAAGATCGCCCCGGAAAGCCGAAAAGTTTTGAAGACGAGGAATTGGACGCTTTACTGGATGAGGATCCGAAGAAAGAAATTGCTGCATCATTGGGCGTCACGCAACAAGCCGTTTCCCTGCGCCTAAAGCACTGGGATTCATTCAAAAGGTTGGAAACTGGTTGCCGTACGAATTGAAGCCAAGAGACGTCGAACGGCGATTTTGCATGTCCGAAATGTTACTGCAGCGGTATAAAAATAAATCATTTTTGCATCGTATTGTCACTGGTGATGAGAAATGGATTTATTATGATAATCCTAGACGCAGAAAATCGTATACAAAGCCCGGCGAGCCCGCCCAATCGACGCCGAAACGAAATATTCACGTGAATAAGGTCATGCTCTGCATATGGTGGGATCAAAAGGGTGTCGTATACTACGAACTGATTCCGAGTGGTGAAAGCATCAAAGGACCATTATATCGAACCCAACTAATTCGTTTGAAGCGGGCATTAAAAGAAAAACGGCCAGAATATGAGACCAGGCATGAGTCCGTCATTTTTCATCACGACAACGCTCGGCCACATGTTGCAGTTTCGGTGAAAAACTATTTGGAGAATAGTGGATGGGAAATTCTGCCTCACCCGCCTTACAGTCCAGACTTGGCACCATCTGACTACCACTTGTTTCGTTCGATGCAGAACGCTCTTACGGGAATACGCTTCAGCTCAGTAGAGGAAAACAAAAATTGGCTCGATACGTTTTTGGGCTCGAAAGACGAGAAATTTTTTTGGTCCGGAATTCATAGATGGGGGAAAGTTGTAGCTTCCGATGGACGATACTTTGAATAAAGCATTGTAACTATGTTTTCATAATAAAACTTAAAATTTTGGGAAAAAAACGCTGGAAACTTACCTGTAGACCCAATACTTGTTCATCTCTGCGAATGTAAGACTAGATATTTAAAATTACCCGAGTCTGTCTTACATATTTACGCTGTCACGCTTGTGCAAGGAATAAGACGCGAAAGCATTCAGATATGTATTTCATCGTCTACCGGGAGAAGTAACGTCATCAGCATACCTTCCTTGGATATCGAGGGTAAGGAATTACTAGATAGATCAACAACAATATCAGGACTAGCCCCTTATACACATTTCTACTTCGAATTTATTGGTATGATGAATTCGGGAACGAACTATTGTAACTTCCGAAGGACACTAAGTTTTCAAGCGCTATTACCAAATTGCTCCCAAATACCTCTAAACCATGAACTAAACTAAGGTTTCTATAGAGAGCGGCCTTGTTGCATGCTTCAGGCTAATATGGTGAGATAAAATGAATTAAGCTGCCGTCGAGCCAACTTATTTATGGAGATGGTTATCCAATAGCATGGAGTCCTTCGTTAGTTAAAAAAAAAACCCTCTGGCTTTTAAGAACTGCGATTTTGGCTTTTGATTTATACATTATGATTGGGGCATCAGAAATGGTCTTTCAGTCAGTTCTGCAACAACTCAAGGAGTTTTCTTCACGGGAAGGATGAAACTAACTGGTCTGACTCATCCAGTTAGCTTAAAGGCATCACCATCACCATCACCATTCCCTTGTTTGGGTTAAAAATCTCGAAGGCGCTGTCAGTTCTTTCGCAGTGTAATGGAGCTCTTAGCAAGATATGAGGCATGCCAGTTAGAAGAATCTATTGGTTGTCTGGGACAAAAAACTTTGTCGAAAACCGTCTGTGTTGGCTGCATGGGACTTTTCATAGCACGCCTGCCTAGAACACTAGACGCACTGATGCATCTACCTTTGATATTCCTATCATAAGCTGCACCTGGACTCTGGTCTTATGGACTTGTCATCTGATGTAATAACACCAGAACTCTTGTTGATGTTGGAATGATTTCGACCATAAGCAATGTAGGCGAACCTTCACGGATGACTCTAAAACCAATTTAGGACGAAACATTAGATGTCACTCCTCGTTAGGAAAACTTGCGTTCGTCTACCAAGCTGAGATATACTTAATCCTGACGGCAATGAACTATATCGTGAAGAATTGGTGATGATAGCGAAGTATCTACGTCTGTAGCGAGACAGACAAGCTGCGCTTTATGCTTAACTGAACCCTCTCATCACTTCCAAGATGGCTCGAGAATGTAAGACGAGTCAAGACAAAGGTAGGAACTAGGTAGGTAGGTAAGAGTGGCTGTTGGAAATACCAACCCACTTAGGCATATTGCCCATTGTGATGGCACGTGGATCTATAGTATGTATGGTCCTCTTACTAATGGAACCGGTTTGAGCTTATGATGAAGCGTGTTTACGTCTATATTTTTTTTTTAGATCGTTTAGGTCGTTGTAGAACAAAGCTTCTAAGTGAAGTTTTCTTCTCTGGGAAAGAGCTGGACATGTACAGAGTAGGTGGAGGTTTGTCTCCTCCTCTTCCTCGTCCATGCAGCTTCTACAGAAATCGTTTGTAAAGGCGCCAAGCCTTCTTGCGTGCTTGCCTAGCAGGCAGTGTCCAGTGATGACACCTATAATGGCGCTGAGATGTTTCTTATTTAGAGAGTTCAGACACTTTGAGCGATTCAGATTCTGTTTTGGCCAGATCTGTTTGGTAGCTAGACATGTTGGTCCAACAGTCCACTTAAGGTCTTGGCATCCAGCTTTAGTGTTAGTTTGCACGTAGCGATTGGTATACCTATGCTACCCTTTTCTGGTGGAATATGTAGAGTGCTTCCACTTTTGGCGAGTTCTTCCGCTCTACGGTTCCCTGGAATGTCTCTGTGGTCCGGCACCCAACAAAGGTGAAGGTTAAGGTACTCTGCCATCTCCATAAGAGATGATCGGCATTCAAGGGCGGTTTTAGAATTTAATGAGACCGAGTCCAGGGACTTGACAGCTACCTGACTATCCGAAAAGATGCGGATATCCTTTGCAGATATCATGTTTTTCTTCAGCCAGGATAGAGTTTCTTCAATCGCAAAAATTTCCACCTGGAACACGCTACAGTGATTTGAGAGACGGAAAGAGAGGCTTAGATTTAGTTTATCTAAGAAAACAGCGCCACCAACTCCACTCTCCGTTTTAGATCCATCTGAGTAGAGATGGATTGACTTGTCCTCCATGAAAGCATCTTCCTCCCAGAAGGAAAGGAGGTTTTTTTCAAACCAAAGTTCAGGTATGGTGTAATCGATGTTCTCTGTAAGGATTCATAATGTATTAAGAATGCTAGCGTGGGTAAATGAATTATTTGTCCACTGTTTAGTCGCTTTAAGGCGAATACCTATAGTCGCAGTTACTTGCCTGCTGAAAATATCGAGGGGTGTCAAAGCAAGACAAAACGCTGAGGAGAGTTTCTTAGAATCCGAATTTACGTTAGGATTGTCTTCGTGCTCGGTTAGGGCTTCCAGGTTTTGGGTGAGCAAAACTGCAAGAAGTCGGCAGAACAATCGAATGTTCCCTAAGGTGTTTCTAAAAGGTCAGCGACTTGCCTACTGTCTCTCAATAGAAAAACTATTTACTGGCGCTGTAAACGGGCACTACGCTTCTGCTAGGCATTAGCGGCAACGTTCTTTGACACTTGCTGTGACGGTGATAATACCGCGAATCAGTTTCTCTGTGAGTGTACGGCCTACGATCGCAGGCAATCGGCACTGACTGATGTGGTGGGTATTAGAACGAAATATTTACTCATCTTTTTGTAAGACTGATAAATTCCAGTAAAAAGAACATACATGGAGTACCGTGAACTAGTTCTTTGTTTGAGAGCTCTGTTTTGACTGAGTAAAAATAAAAGGGTCATCTGTGAGGATGAAAGTTATCCAAATCAGTTAGCAAAATCGTAAGAAAATTTGTTTTTTTTTTTGAATTTTTTGAAAATATGTGAAACTTTTATTTAATTTACTAATTAATATTTGTTTTTATTTTTTTTTTTCTAGACCGTGCTCCAAGCGAAAATTCAGAAGACGGAGGTGTTTCCACAGTCAGCGGCTCCACCACCGGTCTTCGAGTTCTTATTCCAGAATCATTCACCACTAACGGCGAAGGTAAGTGCCAGTTAAACTATTTTTTTTTTTTGTTTATATACATATTTTTTTTAAATCAAAACCAATAATTTACTATAAATTAAATTGTATAATGGCGCGACACTTCTTCGCTAAATGGCCTAGAAAAATAAACAAAACCCCAAATACTAAAGCAACAGCTCATCAATGAGTCTTATTGCGAATGGTCGTCTAATAGACATCGTCGTGGTTAGGTGTTTTTTGTTTATTAAATGCATACTCGTACGTACATGTGTACGTGCAGATGTACATATATTGTGATGTATCTTATATTTGCTTTAACCTAGGTGGCATAATTAAATATGACGCGACAATAAGGTTATCGTGAAAAGTTGAAGGGCTTTTTACGAGTATACTCGTATCTTTTTATTATTTTGAACTGCTTTCCCTGTGTCTGGTGGTAGTATTCTGTGTGCATATACCCTATCTGTTTATTTGTATCTATGTTTAGATGTGTACCTGTTTCAATCCAACCGCGTATTCGTTTTGAAGGCCGTTCGTTAGTTTGGATTTCAAGTAGAATTTAACGTCGATCGCCACCGCTATTAGCACCACCCTTTTCTTTGCTGCTTGGTACTTGGTAGGTATCGGCCGCAAATAGCAATTCTGTTTTATTTGCTTAAAGAGTGTGTTACGATTATTACTAGATACTGTATCTTTCCCACCGATAATACTCTACCTATTGTACCTATCTACTCGTACACTCCACACTCAGTAGTTTATTTGAAGTGACGAGATATGCACATATGTATGTAGCAGCACATTTATCCCCATATCTATACTATGGTCGGCATATATGTATGTTCAGATATAGATACAAGTATTTTCTTTGGCGCCGGAATGCCGCCGTCGAGCAACAAACACACAAAGTTTTTATTTCTACACCTTCTCTGTATCTATGGTTAGGTGAGGTGTCTGGCTATGACTATACGACTATATGGCTACGCCTAGGTTATAGATCTACGACGCGCCACTATTAAATACTCGTACTTTACTATCGCACAGCTTATAGGAGGGTTTTTCTATTACAAAAAAAAAAAAAAAAAAAAAGCCCCTGTGTCTTAACTCCGAATACGACCAGACCTGTCGTTTAAATCCAACAAGGGGCCAGCAATTTCATTTTATAGGTTAAAATACTCATCGATTTGGCTTTAATCTAATATTGAGTACTCGTAATGGTATGTTAAGAGTACGCATTTTTCAGTCTGCTTAACAAGTATCTGACGAATGTAAGTATTCCATGGATTCACTAATTGTTGTGGGACGGCGCATATTTTTCTAAAAACTACGTCACTAGTACCTAAACGTGGGAATGCTCACGGAATGGAATTTTCGAATTTTTGGAAACAAAAAAACAACGAGCATGGGCGTCTGAATTTATTTTGTTGACTATCAAAAGGTGTTGTGTTGGTTTTGGTACAGAATACAGAATACAGAATACAGATACTCGGATCGACAGATACTTGTACCGAACCGATTCATTTTTTTTTTTTTTTTCTTACTAAGCGCCACTCGACTTCATTCCTTTGCCTATGATTCTGACTATACCTACAATGATGTATGGCATATTGTATCTTTCTACTCTAGTATGCCACTAAACAAGTATCTTTCATATCTACAGGCTAGTCTGAAAGGTAAACATCTGGTTAAAAAAGACGAAAAAAGAAGAAAAATAATAATAAAAATTATGATCAAAAATTCTGACCGTATTGGGAACATTCATCGAATAATTCACGTAGGAGGGCAAGAAGAGAGTACGAGTATCTAAGAATGTTGGAGAACACGTGTTGTTGCCGAGGCGAGAGATACGAGTAAACATTTTTTTATCGTCGGCGTTTCGTCTTTTTTTTTTTCTTTTTTTGATTTTTCGATTTTCTAATATTTTGTGTTTTGAGGGAGAAAAAAAAAAAAAACAAAAACTAAATTTGAATATTGAATTTATTAAGACGCATTTGAATGAATGAATGATTTTTTTTTTTTTTTGAAAACGATGTCCCCAATTTTTTTCTTTGTATTTTTTTCTATGTTTTTGTTATTACTAGTTTTCATTTAGAAATTGTTATTTTTGTTAGTTTTGTGTGGGGGCCCACACACATGTAGCATATTAGTTACGATGTTTTTAGTAATTTAATCTAGATTTGATCGATTTTTAAATGGCTAAAGATAGATAACCTGTTGAATATGGTAAAATGTATCAAAATTTGGTGTTATAGATACCATCCTACATTTTTGTGTCTTTGGTAATTTTCTTTTTATTGACTGGCATAAAGAGGCGTTTCAATTTGTTGGTATTCCAGTAGGCGTAACACTTTAATGGATTTTTTGTTTTTATACGTTCTCAGATAGTTACTGAAGATTTTTCTGAAGAAATCTGTAAAATTGCTATACATACGTACTAATTTTTTAGGTATTCTTAAGGACTACCTAGAAAAACTTAAAAAAAATTGCTGCACACCTTGAGCTTAATCACATTCCGAAACCGTTTTGTCGCTTTTACGAAATACGGCCAGCAAGGTTAAGCACCACCACGATAAAATTCAGGATACTTAGATAAATGTATCACTCCTATGAGTTGTGACAGAGCAGGTTTCATGGCTAAGTAATGTCTTTTAGGTTAAGCCATTTGGACGATTTCGCTAATATTTTTTATTTTTTTTTTGTTTCTGTCGGTGCAAAGAACTTGTCCGTTGCATTCCTGTCATGTTACTCTTCTTGAAATTTCGCTGTCTTTCGTAGAAAGGTATGTTAAGGCTTCAGAGATAAAGTGGCTACAGCAGTAGCGCCCACCACATCAGCGCCAAATACATCTACAGAGGAAGTATCATAATTTATGTTCATTAGCCAGACAGCAACTGTCGCAGGATGTTGTGTCTCTTATGCCTAACACACTTAGGTGTAGCAAAATCCGCTCACCTGTGGAAACGTCGGTCTACTGGAGAATAAATACTTCTGCTCACGCGAAAACCAAGCATCAGTCGAAGCCCTATGGGTGTATGGATTTAGAGACACTATCCTCTGAACCTTTCTGCGATCTCATTGTGACCCAGAAACTAATAAAAACTATTAACCCCCAACTACGTTCAGAAGACTTAAATTTTTGAAAATAACTTGGAAGTGGTGAGAGGTTTAGCTCCGCTTGGCTACGGCTACAGATGCAAATAATTTGTCCCCTCCACTGATTTTTTAGAATATAGTTCAGTGCGGTCTAGATTGCGTATATCTCCGCTTGGAAGACATTGCTGAAATTTAACATTGTCGTTCTCCAGAAAGGCACCAATGCCGCATTCTAAATCGGTTTTTGGATTCATCCGTGAAAACCTGGCTCAGTTTCTAGCAACAACCATTTCTGAGCATAGGGAAAATCGATTTCGTAATGTCATTAAAGCTGCAGTGCGTTTTGAAGACCACTTCGCTAGCGAAAAATGGCTTTTTAGAGCGCAGCCCATGATATAAATATCAAAGAGTTCGTCTAGAGCATAACCAGGCACGTTGGAAAAACCCCCCCATCACTGCAGTATTTCCGTTCAAGTTTATTCCATCGTGTATATCCATTGGACCTACCGAAATAAGTTATCTTGCCAAAAGCTACTTCACATTGACAGAAAGCCGACGTGTCTTGTTTAGTCCAAAGAAATTTGTTATCCAAGATGACACCCAAATACTTAGATTCGTTGGAAAAATGCATGGCGATGTCTTTAAACACCGGATGAGTCAGACCAACCAAGTACCTTCTTGTCATAAAGAGAATAACCTCAATTTTGAGAGGAGCGGCTGTACTTTAAAGCAGAAAATTTCTAAGCATGATCCGATAGAACGTACCAGCAACATCATCTGCCGGAGCGTGGGCGTTATACGTAGACATATACCGTAGTGGTTAGGACAGAATGCCACTCTGCGGGAAACTAATATTTATCCCTGTCAGTATTGCACTCATCCTCAAACTACAATAGTAATTCATCTTCTCCGTGTGGTCTGGCCGAGTTACACATGATTGTGTTCGCCTTAAAGCGACTACACAGTGGACAAATAATTCATTGGGCCACGCTAACATTCTTAATACATTAGGAATCCTTACATAGGACATCGATTGTATGGTGAACTTTGGTTTGACAAAGACTTTCATGTAAGCTTCCCCTCTAGATTTTTCTGGGAGGAAGATGCTTTCATGGATGACAAGTCCATCCATTTTTACACAGATGGATCTAAAACCAATAGCGGGGTTGCTTAGATAAGCTAAATCTAAGCCTCTCTTTCCGTCTTTCAAATCACTGTAGCATGTTCCAGGCGGAAATTTTGGCGATTGAAGAAGCTCTGTCCTATCTGAACAGGATATCTGCAAAGGATATCTGCATCTTTTCGGATAGTCAGGCCGCTATCAAGTCCCTGGGTTCAGTCTCATTAAATTCTAAAACCGCCCTTGAATGCCGATCATCTCTTTTGGAGATGGCAGAGCAGTTCAACCTTCATCTTTGCTGGGTGCCGGGCTACAGAGACATTCTAGGGAACCGTAGGTACGATGAACTCGCCAAAATTGGAACCACTCTACCTATTCTACCGGAAAAGGGTATAGGTATACCAATCGCTACGTCCAAACTAACATTAAAGCTGGATGCCAATAAAACAACAGACCTTAAGTGGACTGTTGAACCAACATGTCTAGCGACCAAACAGATCTGGCCAAAACTGGATCTGAATCGCTCAAAGTGTCTGATCTCTCTAAATAAGAAACATCTCAGCGCCATTATAGGTGTCATCACTGGACACTGCCTCCTAGGCAAGCACGCAAGAAGGCTTGGCGCTTTTACAAACGATTTCTGCAGAAGCTGCATGGACAAGGAGAAAGAGGAGACAAATAGAGACCTACTCTGAACATGTCCAGCTCTCTCCCAGAGAAGAAAACTTCACTTAGGAGCTTTCTTCCACAGTGACCTAAACGATCTAAAATACAGGGTGAATGACTCGAACTCCAACTTTTTAAAATGCTATAATTTTCTTATTTTTTGATCAATTTTATTGTGCCAAAGCAAAAACTGTTGGAAAATACATCAATTTTGAAATAGTATCAATAGTTTTCAATATGTCCACCTTTGGCGCGAATAATGGCCTAGAGACGGCCGAAAAAAGCACCGCATGCTGTATGCAAGTGGCTTTGCGGTATTTTGGCGCATTCCCGGCGAAGTGCTTGTTTGAGGTGGTCCAAACTTTGGTATTTTTTAGTGCCAACCTTCGCCTTCGAAATACCCCAGACAGAGAAATCCAACGGATTTGCATCCGGAGAACTTGCAATCCATTATGTCGAAGAAATGAAGTGTGGAACATTGTTTTTTAACCAATCTTGGTTGACGCGCGCTTTGTGAGACGGTGCCGAGTCTTGTTGAAATGTCCACGGTCTCCGACCGAAATGATTGTTTGCCTCTAAGACAGTTTCACGGTATACGATCGCATTAATTTTGAGGCCACGGTTCAAAAATACGAACGGAGAGCAACCATCGGCGGTTATGGCGGCCCCAAAGCATCACCATCGGCACTGCCTGCTTTCTGTTAGCCGTCCGAAGGTGTAAATTTTCAAAGGACCTCTCTGCCAAGTAAACTCGGTCATTTTGTTTGTTGACATATTGCTCGATAACAAATGGCGACTCATCGGAAAAAACCAAATTCGGCAACTCACCACTTTCGTGCAAGCGTAGCAACTCCTTCGCTCTTTCGACTCTAATTTTTTTCTGTTGCGGTGTAAGATCGTGTGCTTTTTGGAACTTCAATGGCTCATTTTTCAGTATGTGTTGCATCCGTTCCAACGATATGTTGAGCTCACCAGCCATTTTTCTTCCACTTCGACGCGGATTTCGCTCAACTCGAGCCTTCATTTTCTGAACCATTTCTGCCGATGTTGCTGTTTTTTTTATGACCACCTCCATGGCGTTTTGCAACGCTGCCAGTATCACGGTAACGAGCTATAGTTCGAGACACAAAAGATTTATTCACGTTGAGGTGCTGGAGGGCTCTAACGATAGCTACTTGTGGTTTTCCACCCAAATATAAAGCAATCACACTATCACGTTTGAATTCCATCGCGGATAAAAATTTTTCAACACAACTGAGACGCAAATCGTTTAAAAGGCTTGTAAATTATAAAATTATCTGTCATGTGTCAAAATTTGGGCTCACTGTCATGAACGGTTTGGAAATTATAGCAGTCTGAAATTGGTTGCAGTTCGAGTCATTCGGGTGTATATAGACGTAAACAGTCTCCTAAGCTCAAACTGGTTCCATTAGTAAGAGGTTCATAGATCCACGTATCATCACAATGGGCCAATAGGCCTAAGTGGGTTGGTGTTTCCAACAGCCACTCTTACCTACCTACCTACCTACACATGATTGTCGAAAACACCCTCAATACCGATGAAAATGCCCTCTTTGTGAGTGAGTGCCTCTTCCATTCCGCCCAGCTTTCCGAGTTGGCAGGCATATTGTATCTTGGACAGGGGATCCAAGTAGTTTTGCATACATGAAGCTCAACAAGTGGTACGATTGAAGCAAATCATATCCTTGAGGAATAGTTTGTTTAAGTGATAGTCGAAGTGAGGTTGAATATCGATGACTTTCCGTAACGTTCTAGATATTGCTTCAAGAAATTCCTGATTTCGTCGGTGGGGATTAGATTACCTAGATTAGTAGCAAGGAGAGGTAAGCTGCAGTAAGAAAGTGATATTTATGTTATCACCCAAAAAAAAAAAATAGTTACCCTTATAGCCCGAGCAAATAAGGATGCGCAAATTTTATTCTTCGTTTGAATTTTAAGGAGATCTCGTTTTGAGAAGTGGTACCGGAGCCGTGGAACATAAAACCTTTAACTTCCTCAAAGGTTAAGGTTACAAATGTGATGATGCTGGATGTATAGTACGTTTTTATTGTTTCTGCAATTATTGAACCGATTCTACTATTTTACTTGAGACATTGTTATGGTGAAGCTTTTACGGGTACAAATATTAATGAAACAGTGAAAATTCTTCAATATCATCCAATAAGGACGAGTGAAATTGGATCTGATACGAAAACTACACATGGCTCGGTGATGACTCTAAATCGCAACAGTACAGAACTCATTCTTCTTGTGTATGTTCGTTCTGTGGTTTTTGCTCATTAAGCTCCTAAGCAATTCTTGGTCGTTTTTGTAATACCGCTTTACACGTGCTACAGCGTTTCTCATTTAGCTGGTGGTTTTGTTATGATGATTGAGTGAAATACACGACGTCAGTTGCCGCGCACAGATCTTTTATGATGGCCTAGCTGCAGTAGAACTCTTCGAATAGATTTTAGAGTCGACGAAGTTTCTGGCGGTTTCTTGCAATTGCAGTATTTTATTGTTGTACTTTCATGGTGTTTTTTTTTTGTTAAAATGTTGAGAATCCATCCAAAATACTGGAATCATGCCTTCCGCTGATCCCGATATATGTTGTCAATTTGGTTGATTGTTTGATGAATCGGCGAATGTCATGATTGCCAAGAAGCCCGATGTATACACTATGATCCACGTTTATCATCTTTCAAATACAGGTTTCATATAATCGTCTTTTTCTTAAATGCTGTGCAATAATATTATGATAGCTGTCTGTAACATGTTGAAGTGGATAACTGAAGTGGGCTTCCTTCAAACAGTTAAGATTCTATTTCTAATATAATTAATTTAAACATAACTTTGATACATAAGATTCAAACAGGTACACATCTTAGAAAAATGTCTAACATCATCATTACGCAATGTAGATACACCGACAAACAGACACAATTACCTCTGTGCAAACTTAACTAGTAATTTGTTCGCCGAAATCAGTTGTGTGGTTTTTCCGAAGCAAACATGTCGTAAAGAGCCCTACTTCAGACACAATGCAATACAATAAATAAAAAAGCAGAACAATTGAATTCAAATGACTCAAAGTGGAGATGATGTCAAGTGGATAGTGCCGCCAACACTTCAAATAAAACCACACGAAAAATAAATAGGAAAAAAAAAAAAAAACTTCTTACGAAATGATTTCCTCCAGGCATTTTAAGGGTTTACCGTAAATTGTTGTATCCGTATCCAACAGATAAACAACAAGATACTTGTAAATCACAGTAAATCTATTAATTACATTCATCTACGACTAGACGCCATGTACTGAAGCAATTATTTCACACATTTTACAACGACCCCGTCGAACAAAACTCACGATCGAAACCATTAAAACAACCAGCCATTGAAGCAATACCGGAATAATGTTAACTACTTCATCGTCATCAACATTGACTTGAAATTGAAGAAGGCGCCTTCCTGTGTTTTAGTTCCTCCTCGTGGTGTCATGTATTTTGAAAGTACATACATGTACAAAAGAACTTAAATTATAAATTGTAAAATGCGAAAAACAAAAAAAAACATTAAAATCATACTTAGATACTTGTATATCCATTGTACATGTTGGGGCGCTATTTTAATCCGCTCTGCAATTTGTTTGCTCTTCAAATTCTCACATAAATTGTTACATGAGTATTTAGCAAACAAGACTACGTCAGTTCCAGTTATTTGAAATTCATTAGATACGAGTATTAGATATGTAGATACAAAGAAACTTACTAAAACGGATAAGATCGTAAGAGATCGGAAGATCTCGAGCAAATTGTTTATGTGAGAGAAGAGATACGAGTATCTATTCAACAACAACAGAAATTAGTTAATGGAACATAATAGCGCATATGAGAGGAGCTAACGCTAAAGCTACGCCAAACGCAACATTCAAGCGTTTCACTCGTACGAGTACAACCAACACGCTGAGAACAACAATTCGAACCGAAGAAAAAAAATAATAAACTCGGGTCATCATGTACTCGTATTTGTGCTCTGTCGTATACAAGTATCGCACAATTTTATTATTGAACAATAGTACAAGTATAATTGACCTGGCGCCAGTGTAGACGCTAATGGAAGTACTTAGAGATACTTTGTATGGAGGCGTTGGTGTTATGGTTGTTTTTTATGATTTTTTTTCATCGTTACTCTAGCACATCGTCGTATTCGTATAACTTCTTCGCCTCCGCTAATTTGATCGCTCTGCAAGAGAAGTACGAACTATTTGAGGCTGAAAATAGATTTTTTTTTTTTGTTTCGAGATGAAACCATAAACTATTCCAAATTAACAGCTTCGAAATGCAATGGGTTCAAAATGGATAGTTGATTAGCTGGGGAATTCAAATCTCTGCGTGAATTTTACGGATTTGGAGCAGCTTTTTTTTAAAAAAAAAAGAACAGGAGACACACATTTTTGAAATAGTATAAAATAAGAAACTCGATGTTTTGATAAAGGGCTTAGATAAAGGCAATCTTTTGGAACAGTCGTTACGATTAATGTTAAAAACATGGACACGCCTAATAAGATAACCAGTCGGAAGTGAAAATTTCGCCTTTTGTCGAAATAAAGGGATTTTTTTTTTTGTTATTTTAAAGAGAACGTGAATTTATATTTAAGTAGTCGTAAACCTCTGAAACCGTCCCTCTTTATGTTATCTAATCGGTTGGCAGTAGCAATGATGACTACTACGATAATCCGTAGTAGCTACACGATAGCGATTTATATAAAAGCCAACCCCGGTGTTAATTTTAGAGTTAGTAATTTTTTTTAAAAGTTCTTTATCACTATTGATAAAAATATAAAACACGTCATTTTGAAGTGATCGGCGTCTATCACTATGTTAGGCAAGGGCCGATTATAGTGATTTTTATCACTTTATCACTGCTCTAGTGGAGGAGTTTGTCATAGATCGGTAAGTCGGTGTCTAAGGTAAATAAGATGCACTTGAAGTTTATATTCAAGCCATACGAGCACAAAAACTTAGTTTTTTTTTTTTCGTCTTGTGCGACCTTGATCGATAAATAATTTCAACTGATTATTGTGGACTTGTTGTCAGACCATTGATTGAATAAATTATCATAAAAATGGTCAAATTTCAGACTGTTTATCTGTCGATTTGTATGACGTGACACACAGATTACGCAACTGAGTTTTTATCTTTCCAAACGTTTCTAACCCAAATTCCTATTATGTACCTCATTTCTGGAAATAAATTATTCTAAGCCCTCTTACAGAAAGTATCTATGTAGACCCCTACGAAGTCGTATTTGAATCAACAATACAAGGTGATGATAAAGTCCGGTATGGTCTTCTTCTGGAAGCTCTATTCAAAATTCGATGCGTAAGCTGGGAATATTAACAGTCTTTCTAGTGACCGTTGCTAGCAGCATTTTCTTTGAATTTTCTGTGGAAAGACAATTTGCTCTTGACGCAAGTAGTTGACACATACTTATGGAAGCACTTGAAAAGTTTTCA
This sequence comes from Volucella zonaria, assembly GCA_963966105.1. Lineage (NCBI taxonomy): Eukaryota > Metazoa > Arthropoda > Insecta > Diptera > Syrphidae > Volucella > Volucella zonaria. The sequence continues at coordinate 232,849,361 of OZ014530.1, read as the reverse complement.
ATAAATCTGATTGTATCACTTGATTGTTACCATGCTGATGGTGATGAGATAGTTCCCTAGCCTACCAGTTGCTTTTTCTTCAGCCAGGCGGTTTAGGTTTATTATTATTTGCAAGCCGGCAAACCAACGCTGTTATCGCACTCAAAACAATTGAGTTAAGAGGTTGCAGTTGGTAGAACGAAAATTTTTCGACAGCTTTCATCAATATTGAATGCAGCAATTCGGGACCTCTCCGATCGCATAAATAAAGGCTTTCCTTTTTGTACGGCACAAACCAAGTTGAAGGAACCTTCTATTAGCTCTGCGGAAGGCCTCTTTCAAATCAATTAACAGCAGGTTAAGTGACGATTGATATTATTCAACGCACAATGATAATTTGTATGTTACATGGAACATGTAAGTTGCTATCGTTTTGGCAACTGAGGATACCATTCCAATTCATCTCCAGTGTTCACACTTTACACTTTATAAGACTTTCGTTATTGGGCAGCTTGAAGATTATTCCCCTTTTCTTTATCTTCTTACTTATTTCTTAGATGGTGCTGCAGTCTAGGATGGATCTGAGCCTCTTAAACGAGGTTTTCCTCTACTGTGCTTTTCCTTTAGATTAGAGTCGAAGACTCTGCCGGTCGGTGCCTTGCTATGCGCATTTTTCTGACCATATCGCTGCTGCAACTCATAGAGCTCCTTTTAATTTTCCTCCTCTAAAATCACTCATTGCAAATGGTAACTGCTGGGTTGTACCACATGAAATGTCCGATTTCCGCTCAGTCGGAAATGAGAAGTTCTCGAGTGAATAGCTGTGACAGAACGTTAAATTTTTTTTTTTATAAAATAAAGTGGTACGTGTGAGGATTTTAGGGTTCGTTACAAGTACCGTTATTTTTTTTTTTCTAGGAATTATTTACCATGCTGTCGGCAGTTCAAATTCGAACCCTCTTCCTTTACGAATTTAAAATGGGGCATTGGCAATGAAAAACATTAATGACGCATTTGAGGATGCATTTGAGAATGCAGCGGTAAACGAGTCCACTATACGACGTTGGTTTGAAAAGCTCCGCTCGGGAGATTTCAGCCTCGAAAATGAACCACGTAGGAAGACGGAAACGTTAGTTGACGACGTTGTTTTAAGAGCGCCGGTGGATGCGGATCCAACCAAATCGATGCGGGAAATGTCACAAAGCATGGGAGTATCCCCAATGACAACTAGTCGACACCTTTCTCTCATAGTAAAGTTAAAGAAACTCGATAAGTGGTACCCCATGAACTGAATGAATCCCAAGAAACCAAACTGAACCGTTTTTGCACCGGATAGTCACCTGTGATGTGATACTGTATGATAATCGTAAAAGATTTGGGCAGTGGTTGGATGCAGATGAAAAACCAAAACCCACCCCCAAAGCCCGATCTTCACCCAAAAAAGGTTATGGTGACAATTTGGTGGCCATCGAAAGGACCAATCCACTTTTCATTTCTTCAACCAGGAGAAACGATAAACGCTATCAAATATTGTGAGGAAATCGACATATTGCATGCCAAATTGGCACAATCCGATCCTTTTGCATGCCAATGCTACACCCCAACCCCCACAAGTAACAGTGCAAAAACTGTTGCAGTTGGGATTTGAAATTCTTCCGCATCCACCGTACTCTCCTGATAATTGCCCAACGGATTACCATCTTTTCCGCAATCTGGATTCATTTTGCCGGCTGCAGATAGTCTTCCGGAACCGAGCAGAGGTCATAAAAGCCTTTGAAAATTTCAAAAGGAAGAAAAGGAATATTTGACCTTGTATCACGTTGGAAGAATGTCATGAATTAAAATTTACGAAAAAATAATATTGACTTTTAAATTTTTACTATAAAATCGGTACAACCCAATAAAAACGTTGACCTACATACGTAATCTCCTTTCTTGCAGATAAGGGACACGTTGCTGGGGTTTTATTCAGCAGGGATATTTTCCTTCGACTAAATCTTGCAAATGCTCTCTATCAAGTCATCTCCCCCTTCCTTAAACAATAGCTCGGCAGATAGACTGTCCGAACTGGAAGGCTTGTTATACTTGCGTTTACACATTGCTACATATCTTTACTTTAGTTTTGGTCGGGTGGAGAGAAGTCCAGACTTTATTGTCCAAATTGAATGGTTCGTTCCTCCTGACTTTTATCATTCCGCAGAAGTTCTGTTTTCATATCCAACATTCACCACAGCATTGTTATACCTTAACTTCTGAGACATTGAGAAGACTGAGTTGAGTCTGTTTTGGGTGTACGAGTATATTAGTCCAGTTCTTAAACGGGAATGCGTCGCCAGTCGTAATGGTTTTCTACTTGCAAATCAGATGATATCGTCTTATGGCGGTTCTTGTATATAGTATCGAATATTGTCTCTCCTCTGACAATTTGGTTTGGTTTGGATAGGATATCTTTCGTCAGTGTGCCATTTTGCAATATTTCTTGATCTTCTTCGGTTTCAGGCTGAATGCCCTGTATCGGCTTGATCATGTAATTATCTGAGGTGAAAACGCTTCCCTCTTTGGCGGGTAGCCAAAGCGATTGTAAGTTTCGCCTCTAAGCTAGTCGAAGAACTTTTACCATCTGTATAGCTTAAATGGCCCTCTTTTTGTTCGCTATCGGTGAATTTGAAGCACCAATTTATTTGGCTCGTTAGCACAAGGTTATATTTGTGATTTAGTACTGACACTCGTAACACGACAGACTTTGAAGACATTCCTACCACATTGCCTTCGATTACTGCTGCCCCTTTTGCTTATACTAGAAAAGTAACCTCCTTGGGAATGAAAAAATTTTTTTTTTAAATGTTTTTTCTTTTATTTCATTCAATATAGTCCTATTTTAGTTTGATACACTCATTCCAGCGATTTTCCAACTTCTTTATCCCGTCCGAAAAGTAATTTTCCGGAACGTCTGCAAAATACTCCTGCGTGGCGTCGATGATTTCCTCGCGTGAGCTGAATTTTTTTATTGATGAGCCATCTTTTGAGGTTTGGGAAGAGATAATAGTCCGAGGGATCCAAATCCAGTTACCAATCGACGCCAAAAGTCCGCCCGATTCTGCATCAGCAAGTCCAAACACTCTTTCGCAGTCCTCTCTCGGGTTCGTGTTTTTGGTCATGGGCGGCACCCAGCGGCAGGATAACTTTTTCATATGCAGAATATTGCCCAAAATATGGCGTGTGCGCTCAGTACTAATCTTTGTGGTATCTGCTAGCTGGCGCACCTTCACTTTCCGGTCAGCCAACACCATTTCATGTATTTTTTTGACATTGTCCTCTGTAACCGCATCAGAGGGCCTGCCGCTGCGGACTTGATCGGTAGTGGAGTTGCGGCCACCACGAAACTCTCGAAACCAATATTTGACGGTGTAATCTGACGGAGCCCCATAGCCCCATAATATTTATCCAACTTTTCTTTTGTTTCCTTCGCCGTTTTGCCTCTCAAAAAAGAATGTTTTATGAGAGAACGAAAATCGTTTTTGTCCATACTCAACATGATGCCAAACACGTCAACAACAATCAGCTGTCAAAACAAAACTAAAGACAGTATCGCACTGAAACTTGGCATGTCTGGCTAAATATGAACGGATTTCAAGGCACCATAACCTTTTTTGCAGTAGCAGCGCATTCTGGCGGTCAATGAGGTTACTTTTCACTCCACCCAGTATTCGAGTCACGTCTAATACGCTTATATATCCACATCAGCATAACTCTTCACAATCAACGATTTCTCCTCGATCCTCAACTAGGTTCGCGTGTCTATTCCTTTAGCGAGAATATTTTTTTAATATTTTTACTGCTTCTATTTCTAGGTCTACTTTTTATTCATCGAAAATCACTTTTAAACTTTGTCTGGAATCAATTCCTTAACGTCTTTTTCTACGAGTCAATCTAGTTGACTTCTAGTGCTTCTATTGCCGTGACTGCAATTACGAGCGCGAGGAACACTCCTGCTTTTCTTCGATCCACTTAGCTCGTTGTTACTACGTCTGGATCCAACACTTGCACGCGGTTGTTTCAAGACATCCCAACCACTTTGTGCTCTTGAACTCGATCATATCGCTTGTCAAACTTTTAGCATTCGAGTGAGTTCTCCTTGTGATATTCACTGCTAGATATCTAGATCGCCTTAAATTTAATCAGGCAGTGGAGAGAGAGAGAGAGCACTATGACGGATTGAAGCATCTCGTGTGTACTCTTTTTTTGTTTTTCTAACTTCCAATAGGTAAGAAACGTCGTTACATATGTGAGAATTTTGTTGTCAAAGCATACGAGTACCTGGACAATTAGATCTCCCATCATGATGACGATACCTTTGCTGTGACTTTTTTGACAGTGCTCTGTTGGTTTTAACAGCTCTCTCAGTATCAAGGGTTTTTTATTTTTTAGTATCAAACCCACTTCGGAACTGTTGCTCGTGGCTGTTTATTTGAAGTAGAGCAGGTCAGTTTTACTCCTTGGGAGCGCAAATAAGTTGTTGTCTTCCAACCGCTACATCTCAAGTTCAAGTTTCATTGACTAGGGGCGTGATGATGTGATGATGGTATTCCCGAGATCTGCCATTGCTCAGGTACAAAAGCGAAAAACCGTCATCTTTAAGGTAGTACGGGTATCAATCTCGGTTTCAGCAACTCAAAGTTCTAATGTAAGCTTATCCTGCTCGGCTGTCTGTACCTACAAGTGTTTTTCACTGTCAAAATGGCAAGCCAAAAAAAAAAAAAAAAAAAAATCATCAAAACTAACCGCAATAGCTGTGAAAATATGTTTGTTCCAGGTCTTATTTTGTCAGTATCAGTCCATGCACCCTGTCCATTTTCGTTTGCCGACTGAGTATTACTCCAAAGATTAGTATCATAGAAACAACACTTCAGAGTGCACCTTGTTCAGAACATGTACTTCACCATGCAACAAACAAATTCCTCTATATACTTTCCTTTTCTTTATCATATCTTATAGCCATCCACCATCCAAGAGTTTAGCAAAGTTAGGTTCGGTTCCGCGTCAATAACTCAACATGTTGTTTAAAGCTAATTAAAACAGTAATCAAACGGCGCCATCCGTACGAACACCTTGAAATTAATAAGCCATATCAAATGTTATACAGATACGACTGTGACTTTGATTGTAGTCTTCGCATCCAATCCAACACATCATTTGGAATCCATTCATGTGTACGAGTATCGCTGCACGTGTGGTGGGGGTACCATAAAAGTACGTACGAATACTACTTACATACAGTGGGTGATGAAAATAACCGAACTGAACGCACACTGTGGAGCGTTTCCAGTGCTACTTCCGAGGTGTGCTTATTTTATAGAAAATTAGGCCGTATCCCAGTGTTCGGAGGTAAGTAGGACACAACCAACTTGGATTGCAAAAATTTAGCTAAGAGCAGCTTGCAACGGTCTCTAATCAAAAGATTAAAGAAATAACATTATTGTGGGGTAATTAAATTGGTGATTCTTTTGTTCGATGTTTTTTTGTTTTTATTCCATTTATGTATATAATGTATATATATTGGTATTCCTAGAAAGAGTTCCTACTCGAACACGCCACCTTTAGATGTCTTGACTAGCTAGCTGGTCGTCACTACTACTAGTTGCTAGCACTACTACTTCTACTGCTAGTACGAGTACTACTACTGAGGGGGCTAGTAGCCTGTTCTAATTTTAGAAAATGCTGTAATAACCTTTTTGTGTGGTTCTCGTCTTTTTTTGTTCTTTGGATTTCCAATTTATTTGATTATTTCTTTGACACTGCCTCCTTTTCTTTGGATGATGGGCGAGAAGAAAGGATCGTGAGAGGTGGACACAAAATGGGGCTGGGGGTGAGAGATAAGATAATACACACTAATATGGCTAACACTAAGGCAAATTAGCTTAAATGAAAATAATAATAAACAACACACACATGAAGGCGGACGGCAATGTGCCGTCTTATTCTTCAACGTCGTCTTTATCCGTCTGTCGTCTTTCGTCCGTCCGAAAGTGAGGGTAGTCGTCGCCTTAATGGCGCTAGATAACGCGAAGATTAATATTCATTCTAAAAATTTAATTTATAATGGGTTAGTGCCTCTCGCTCATGCTTTGCACAGTCTTAGCCATCTATTGTATCTGTATCTCTACGTTTTTTTCTATTTTTTTTTTTTTCTGTTCGTTTTCAGCTTTTGCAGATATGATTTGTGTGATAATGTGAGTGTGCATGATGAAATCATGAATTTATGCATGAGAAGAGTGAAATTGATTTCGATTTGATTTGTTGTATGATTTGCATTTGCGCCTCGTTTATTTATTTACTCTTTTTGCTTATTGTTTCCCTCCCTCTGTTATGACTATTTTTATCTATGGGATGCGATTTTGTTGTATGGAAAATTGTTAAGGCGATAATTATCGTATTAAATGCTTTTAACTTTTTTTTTTTTTATCATTAATTGATTAAATGGTTTATTGGTTGGAAATTAGCTTGTAATCGGTGGATAGTTTTTCATCTGAATTTTAATTGTTATTGTTGTTAACGATAAAGATTAATTTTGAATAAACCGCTATTTTGCCACTTGTCAAAATGACAGCACTTTTTTTGGCAGATGACAAGGAATGAAAAACGCATCAATAACAACAACGCATTGTAATTGTTAAAATTCTCTACAAAAACGTTGGAAACGTTGAAACAATCCGAAAGGTTTCTTGATCGACAGCAATTGGTTCAGAAATGTTGGATATCGAGGGCAGTTAGAGACGTGAAAAACCAACGGGGTTTTTCGATTTCGCGTCTATCGCGACACTCTACCAAATTTCGCATAAGGACGTGGGTCATTAAGCCTTCAAGGTTAAATTGAAGCAAGAACTTAATCCTGCCGACCATCTACAATCTACAGCGTCGTAACTTTGCCCATTGAGTACTGAAAGGCGTTTGTGCCACATTTCCTTGTTCAAAGATTTGTCAAGGAGTAGAATTGGCGCATTTGGGGTCTTATAAATCCAAGAATGATGATCGAGAAGCTTTTCTATCTACATCGTGTTAATGCTTGGTGTGGTTTTTGAGCAGGAGGCATCATTGGGCTTATTTTTTTGAAAATAAAGCTGGTGTCGATGGTACCGGAACTAAACTGCTCGCACATAATATGATCAATGAGTTTTTATGGCCGCAATTCAAAGATATGGATTGGGCGGTGTTTATTTTCAAGAAAACAGCACTACATATCACTTACATATTTAGCGAAGTAATTTCTCTATATCGTGATCAAAATCCACCGCCGTTAATGGGCGATTTAATACCATTTAAAATCTTTCTGTGTAAAAGAGAATGTTTATGCCAAAACTTCACAGTTAATTAAAGCACTCAACATCTATTCTGTTATCAAAGTAAAGGGTCTTTCATTAAGCGCTTCCTATTTTTAAATTTAAATAAAACAAAGTGTGTGTGAGTTAACATCGAAATTTTTTTATTCGTTTGAAAGGCTTATCGATGCCATTACGTATGGAATATAACATCGTTCAAATGTTCGCCGCGACTTCTCTGGATGGTACGCATTCGAAATGTTAAATTTTTCATGACTCTGGCACAAAAATCAGGCTGAATTTGACCGATGACCTGGGTTATGTTGACTTTAAGGGCCGCTATGGTTTATGGCTTATTCGCATAGAGCTGCGACTACAGGAAACCGCACAAGAAAAAGTCTCACGGGGTTAAATCTCACGATATCGGTAGCCAGTTCATATCACCTCCACGTGAGATGACCATGCCCTCGAATCGCTCGTGCAGAATTTTCAATATGGTGTGAGCGTTGTGTGGCACGTAGCGCACACGATGTCGATATCATCCAATTCAGGCCAAAAGAAGTTGGTAATCATCAACCTATAGCGCTCGCCGTTGACGGTGATGGCCTGGCCAACGTCATTCTCAAAGAAATATGGATCGATGACGCCGCCAGCCCAAAATCCACACCAAACAGTGACTTTTTCGGGATGCATTGGACGCTCTTGGATCTCATGTAGATTGGTATCATCCCAAATTCGACAATTTTTCATCCCGAAATGGGCCTCATCGCTGGAGATGATTTTTCGATGAAAACTAGGGTCAGTTTGCAACTGCTCCAGAGCCCATTCAGTGAACACACGTCGTTGTCTATGGTCGTTTACCTTTAGCTCATGTGTCAGCTGAATTTTGTACGGGTGCAGGTCCAAGTCACGGCGCAAAATTCGCCAAGTTATGGTCTGCGAAAGGCCGAGTTCTTGTGAGCGACGCGAAATCAACTGCCAGGGATTCTCCTGCACACTCTCAGAGACAGCGGCGATGGTTTTGGCAGATCTTGCGTTTTGTCGACGTACGGGTTTTGGTTTAACGTTTACTGACCCAGAGGACTCAAATTTATCCACCACACTGCGAATAGTCCTCTTGGTAGGACGATTATGGCGACCGTAAAATGGGCGAAGCTCGCGGAACGTTGCCCGAACGGAATACCCAATTTGATAAAACAATTTTATCATTTTCACGTGTTCTTGAACGTCCGTCTTATGTCCGTCCATGATGATTTGGCAAAACAGTCTGAATAAATGACAGTCAATTTGACAGATGTAGCTTTAACAATATGGCCGCTATCAAGAGTTCGGAAGTCCCTATTGGAAGACCCTGTATAACCGCAAATGGGTTTTCTAAATCAAACCGAAACCGCTCATTAGAAAACCCATTATTTTTTAGAAAGGATCATTTTATTCGGAGCAAGTGTTTTAGGACGGAATTGCAGGAGCAGCTCACTCATTACGCTTTTCAGAGGAAGAAAAGGCTGAGTAGAAACGTTGCCTGTTTATATAAATTCGTATACATAACCCTTAACCATATGAAACTGTTATGGGTATTCGTAGAAATCGGCTTACTAGCAGAATTGCTTCAATGTTTTTGTTTATCTAATTGAATACAATATGGTTTGCCACAGGAATCCCAATTAGTCCCGATACTTTTCATCTTATACAATAGCCTGTTTTAAGACTTTAAAACTTATTCTATCGAAGATTTTTGCATATGAGAACAATTTTGTAAATCCAACGACGACTGCAAACATTGCCAATGCAAAGCCACACAATGTGATTAAATGTGTTTGTTGAGTTTGTTGACTTTCTGGGACAAGAACGTTGACTTTATACGCTTGAATAAGACGAAGGTCTTGTTTGTATACATCCACCTACCACGCATGCTTCAAGAAGTGTATTAACTTTATGCCTTACTTATATCAAGTATTGAGTTGGGATACATTCTACAAACCTTGAGATGTAAAAATCTTTATGATTTTATTTTATTTTCAAACCTCAGCATATGTAAGAGGGAGAAATAATCGTATTTTGTGGCAGACAATTTAGAAAACCAGGATTGAAGGATAGCAGATAAATCGTCCCTGTCAGATGTAGTTTCCTTAGAAATTCTAGAAATACAGATTGTGTTAGGTGGCAGCACAGCAAATTAGCATCTACACATCCAACTAATTCTCGGTGATGCTACTCAAGATCTAGACAGACTTTGGCCAACGTTTTAAGGGAACATTTTCCGGCAAATAAAACCCCAAAAATATGCTAACAGCTTTCAGGGAAGTAAAGATAGATTTCATATCTAAAACTGGCAAGCAAAAAAGACGTCAGGTCAACAGTCTGTCATTCTTTATGCTCAAAACCCCTGAACGAATCATGGAGGCTCATATCACAGCAGAAGGCGCGGATTCTAGTATTTGTGGTACAGATCATGACCTGAAATTGAAGGTAATTACATTATGAGCATTCACTGGAAAGAGGTACTCGTACTTAATTTTCGCACTGTTTACCTTTATAAATATTAAAGGTGTTTTTAAAAATACACATTGGTTGATAGTATTGTAACTCCACTTAGTCCATATCACTTAGAGGTATTGACAATCTTACAATCGGAGAAAGCCATGGTCTTGTGGGTTTAGTTCTTGCACCAGCTGTTTTAGGCCAAGATGTTTTTCCACGTTATGAACAGATAAAGGGCAACAGTTCTCGGAGCTTTTGGAACACTTTCACTCCCATTGGCTTTGCGTCATGTAGAGTATATGCGGTATGCAATTTATATACAACACGACAAATATCCTACTCAGTTGGTTGATTATGAATACTGAAAAAATATCGTGTTCCATACATTTGGCGAATTAAAGACTGATTTTCGAAATAAATTTGAATGAAAATGTACAGGGTGAATGACTCGAACTTCAATTTTTTAAAATGCTATAATTTTTTTATTTTTTGATCAATTTTATTGTGCCAAAGCAAAAACTGTTGGAAAATACATCAATTTTCAAATTGTATAAGTAGTTTTCAATATGTCCACCTTTGGCGCGAATAATGGCCTTGAGACGGCCGAAGAAAGCATCGCACGCTGCACACAAGTGGCTCTGCGGTATTTTGGCCCATTCCCGGCGAAGTGCTTGATTGATTGATTGATATTTTTTAGTGCCAACCTTCGCCTTCAAAATACCCCAGACAGAGAAATCCAACGGATTTGCATCCGGAGTATTTGCAATCCATTGTGTAGAAGAAATGAAGTGTGGAACATTATTTCAATCGCGCGCTTTGTGAGACGGTGCCGAGTCTTGTTAAAATGTCCACGGTCTCCGACCGAAATGATTGTTTGCCCAAGACTTCAATACTGCCTCTAAGACAGTTTCACGGTATACGATCGCATTAATTTTGAGGCCACGGTTCAAAAATACGAACGGAGAGCGACCATCGGCGGTTATGGCGGTCCAAACCATCACCATCGGTGCTGCCTGCTTTCTGGTGGCCGTCCGAAGGTGTAAATTTTCGAAGGACCTCTCTGGCAAGTAAACTCGGTCATTTTGTTTATTGACATATTGCTCGATAACAAATGGCGCGGTCATCGGAAAAAACCAAATTCGACAACTCACCACTTTCGTGCAAGCGTAGCAACTCCTTCGCTCTTTCGACTCTAACTTTTTTCTGTTGCGGTGTAAGATCGTGTGCTTTTTGGAACTTGAATGGCTTGAGCCCAAGCTCATTTTTCAGTGTGTGTTGCATCCGTTCCAACGATATGTTGAGCTCACAAGCCATTTTTCTTCCACTTCAACCCCGATTTCGCTCAATTCGAGCCTTCATTTTCTGAACCATTTCTGCCGATGTTGCTGTTTTTTATGACCACCTCCATGGCGTTTTGCAACGCTGCCAGTATCACGGTAACGAGCTATGGTTCGAGACACAAATGATTTATTCACGTTGAGGTGCTGGAGGGCTCTAACGAGAGCTACTTGTGGTTTTCCAGCCAAATATAAAGCAATCACACTATCACGTTTGAATTCCATCGCGGGTAAAAATTGTTCAACACAACTGAGACGCAAATCGTTTAAAAGGCTTGTAAATAATACAATTAACTATCATGTGTCATGTGGCAAAATTTGAGCTCACTGTCATGAACGGTTGGGAAATTATAACAGTCTGAAGTTGGTTGGAGTTCGAGTTATTCAGGGTGTATATATGGAAGCCTTCTTCAAAATCTATTTATTCTGATTTAAAAAAAAAAAAACTGTAAACAATTCAAGCACGGTTTGAAAATGTAACCCACTTGCCCTCATTGTAAAATAATCCTCTAGAGCGAGAGCATAGTTTTTGACAGCCACCGATACATTTTAGATCACATGTATGACTCCACCTGAGCAGACAGCGAACACGTCTATTGTCATTATTTTTTGGTAACGTCAAAAGTCACTTAATTATCCCTATATAGAAAATCCAGACACTTATGTCTAACGAGTTCCATTTTAACAATGAAACTTCAAAACTGAGACTTCTCAACAATTCTGTCATCAACGTCACCAATTAATCCTTGAAAGTTGCCTTAGCAACAATTAAAATCTTACCAAAAACAGAATACTCTGTACTTTTTTTTTGCGTACTGTCATCAAAAATAAAATAAATTAAAAAAAAAAGGAACAAAACTATGATCGGTAAAAGATCAAAGCCAGTCGACAAACAACAATTTCTTTGAAATTCACCGCCATGCCGCATTCTCTTAATTAATTTTCTAAAAATATAATTTTTTTTTTTTCTTCTCAAATGTGACTTAAATGTTCGCTAGAGATTATTGGGGATTGAATGACGATCCAATAAAAATAAATAAATAATAATAATACATACATATTTGTAGGTTTGTATAAATATAAAAAAAAAAAATAAATTGTTTAACCTCAGAAAAAATCTAGCAACCCAATCTGATCTCTAACCTCTCTGCAGCTCCCAAAAAAATAAAGAAATATTTATTTATAAAAAAAAAAAAAACATTAAATCATTGTCAGCTGAACACAGCCACCAGTGAGGAAAAAAAGCTGCAGTCTAACACGTCCCCCTTGTCTGTACTCCATCGATTTTATGATTTACGCATACGATTATTTTTGTATGTAAGTATGTATATTTTTTTTGAAATTAAAATGGCCTCACAGTATAATAATCATCATAAAAAAAAAAACACACTAATAACAATAAACAGGCGCCACCTAAATAACTCTCTCGACATTGTCTCCTTTCCGCGCGAACGCGCGCGCCATCACTCGACGTGTAACGTTATAAATAATTACATTTAGTGCGACAATATGTCGACACCCGCCACCGCGTCGCCGACGCGCTGTTGTCTTACTGCAACAAATATGCGCGCAACAAATTGACACATACGAGTGCACATGACGTTTTGTTTGTATCATTCAGTTCAACACATTCATAATAATAAAATTATTGTGATGGTCGGCTTGATCGATCGATTGCTTGGTCGGTCATCGGGGTAATCAAACAAAAACACAATAAACATTCTCTTTTTGTTTTTTGTTTTTGTAATAATTAAAATAATAAAATGACAGTGCTATGAAGAGAAAAAGCACAATAAGCTACGATGTGAGACCCGGGCTTTGGCTTTGCTTTGCCTCTGCCGGCGCGGCAACCAATGATTTTTTTGTTTTATTATATTATTTTACAGCGATTTTTATCTCCATGCGACTGTATATTTTCCTTCCATTGCGTTGTCGCCGATGTCATTATGGGAGGGGACGTTGAATATACCCATGACTTTTTCACGATCATTAAACTCCTCAACTGACATTTGGTCTGTTGATTAAAACACAAAAAAAAAAAAACGAAACGACATTGCGTTTCCGACCAAATTCCCCATGCGTAAAACCTTGTTGTTTTTGTTTTCGTTCTTTTTTGTCTTAATTCCGTTGACAGACACACGGAGCCAGGCAATTAAGGAATGCCTGAGGTTTCCGCGTGCTAAGTGCCATTTGACGCCACCGCCGTTAATGTTGTCAACGTCTGGCCTTACAGGGTGAGAGTGAGTGTGTATCACCGCTGTTTTCGGAGATCAAGTGCTTTGTTGTAATCAGTGATAAGCAAATTGTGTACGAGTAGATGTATTCACTTGAAAGCATGTCGCGCCAATGTAAGTAAAAAAAAACTAAAAAAAAAAAAAATAAATTGGTATTGGCAAACGTGATTATGATCACACTGACAGATCCAGAAAAGAGGCGTCAATGACAATGACAACGACAACAATGACATCGATGACGACCGCGACGTCGTCGATCCTATCGTACGATAGAGTCCAGTGGCGGAAAAAATTTTGCCTGACTAAGCACAAGTGAAGGAATTAGACACCCACTTTGCGTGACACACGATAGTTTTTTTTTTTTTCCTCCTTTATTCCAGTCGGCATAGGCAGCTTAACTGACATTTTATGTAATCGTGACGTTCGACTAGCAATATGAGCACTACGAGTACATCGATTTTAAGTGAAAGTGCAGTTACCTATGAATCTATCCGTACAAGGGAAGTTTCTTTTTTTTTATTCGATAAAACTGGAACGCTTAGTCATGAGTTAGTGACAGTTAATAAATTTTCGAAAATGAATTTGACATTTGTTCGGTTTTCTATCAAGATGAAGAAAGTTCAAAATACACTTGATTTTGCTAGAATTGTGAGTGTCCGACCGATATGTGTGGTGTTGTCATAATAAATGCTTCCATCGTAAATGTACGATTTTGATGGCATTCGAAACTCAAACGTTTGCTTTTTTTTCGAATTCGAAATTTCAGAGAACTTTATGCAATCTTTCGAAATAAGTACATACATATGTATGTTATGGGCATGCCGTCTATTTTATTGCAAAGAGGGACTTAGTAAGCATTCCTTTAATCTGACACATTGACAAATGTCAAAGCTGTCAAAATTCGGATATATCGAAAAATTGAATGGAATTAGCCGTTCTGATTCTTAGTTTAACTCATATCTTTATCTGACAATGGAACTGAAGGATTTTAAGTTCACAGTCTGGTTGACAGTTCTAGTCGAAAGCATTTCTGATCCTCTTATCTTTATGGAAATCCATGTGTGCCCTTTACATTTGTACAGTTGTACAGTTTCATAGGTCTGATAGAATGACAGAAACTAAGGGGCTGTAATGTCAAGTTCATTTATGCATTTTGACACGTACATCTAGAGTTTGTCTTCTTATTTGCGCAACCCTTCTACTGATGTGTCGATAATAGGCGCTTGGCAAAGATCTTATCATGCCATAAAAAGGAAAGGGGGGAATATTTGAGGAACACTGTGATGTGCTATGCAGTACATTACAATGTTGTGCTGTGTTTTGTTCTCTATGAGAATGCGGCTAGGGTGGGCTAGCTCTGTATTATATAGCCGCGTGGTATTACTTTGTAATAGAATGAATTTTCTGTTGGGTGGCAGTGGTTTTAGTGGTTCATTGAAGTCACGGACGAATGCGGCGGCACCGTAAAGTCACTGTGTAACTGATAGGTACGACGACAAGAACGACAACGACGCGCCAGCCAGCACCATCACCGCCACCGCAAATAAAATTAATATTTCATTCCTTCACTGGGCAATGAAACAAAAATTAACAGTGCACAGCACATTGGATTGTGGCATTAATTTATTAATTGCTATACCTATATATTTTTTATTTTTTTATTTTAATTTTTCTCCCTTTCATTAATACCGCAGCGATTTTGTGTGCCATAGTTGTACAGTATCCGTAACCGCAATACCATAATTGTGTATGGAGGTTTTAAATAAATACGATTATCGAGGCTATACATGCATTTAAAATGGCGGTTAAGTAGATGTTTTTACGCATCTTTATGTGGAAATTTCTCGCATATGGGCTTCTACCCAATGCCTTGTACTACATTTTTATTAATTTTATGTGTCACCAATGCGTTTATTTTGTGAAAAGCGAATATATTGGCGCGTATTTACATTTGTTCGTCCTTAAGTATACCATCATCTGCAAGAATGGAAAACGAACGGTGTTCTACTCGAAAAACCATGTATCGCTGAGAAGTTTTGGTGTCTCAGGCCGGGATATGCATGCTTCTATTTAGAAAATTTGTTGTTCATACTACACATGTTGACAAACAACACTTTTTGATCCAACTTTACGCCTTGCACACTCATCCGTATTTGAAGGGGTCAGTTACTCCGTTCTATGATTGTGTCTTGTGTATTCTAATATGCTTTATGGTTTATGTCTTGCGGATGGTGGTTTTGGCCCAATCCGAAGTCAGGCTCGGCCTGTGAGAGCCCTTTCCATAATCCGATTTCGAAGACGATGTCGATACCGATGGGACACATCATTTTGTCCAATGTGTATCAACCAATACCAATGCGCGTAGGGTCCGGCCTCTAAGTCTGCCCTTCTAAGCTTGAAATCTCAAATCTTAATGATGTCGACCCTGTAAGATGAGTCATCTATGTTTTTATTATTGTAGTATAGCGATGTGTTTGCAAGAATTAAAATGTATTGGGACGATATGATTGAATACCGAAATTGGAAAAATTTCACGTTGTTTATTCGGGTGACAAGTTAGACAAACTTCTGAAAACAGATGGAATCTTCCTATACGGCTCTTCGACCATCTTCTAACCACACAGATTCCAGTTTCTTAGGCCAAGTTTTTTGACAACCGAACTGGCTAAATTCTTGAACCAGAAATTCGATTTCCCTTTATGGCTCAAAGCAGGGATTCAAAGACCCCTGTAAGCTTCTCTTCCATTTGCTCGAGGTGACCAGGAAATGTTCACTTTTATTTTTAACTTTTAAACTATGAAGACCTCTGCATACACTAACCCTTGTGTCCACCCTCATATTATTTTTCAAGCTGAGGACTCGATTATTCATCAGGCCGCTGCTTAGCTCAGATTGAATCCAATTCCTGCTTTGGATATTACAGTATAAGTAGACCAACGATTAGATTCCAAATTCAAGTGTAGTCAAAGACTGCAATGCATTTCTAAAGGAGATGGCTAAGCAGCACAAGATCAAACTGCAATGGATTCTGTGACAGTTACCAGGGAATTGCGTCGCTGATGACCTTGTCAAACACCTTAGAAAGAAATAGTAAACAGCTTGGCAACGCAAACCAATGCAGTCTTAGACTTATCGGGATAACTGTAAGACATCGAGATAGCTGATCCACCTGGGAAGAAGAGATATCTCCAAACTCAAAAATATAATCACGGGATACTGTGCCTCCATTTCTGCAAAAAAAAAAAAAAAAAAATGAAAGGACCAATGTTAAGAAGAATCTGTGTTGCGTTTCTTTTGCAACTCATCACATTGCAATCTTTAGGCAGTTATCATTTTCGAAATTTATATAATTTTTGCTCTATGAATCACTATGGTTTCAGAAGTACTTGTAGCTAAGGCCAACAAAATCTCAACGTGCAAAAGCCTCATATCTTGGTAAAGGCCAAAATGTTTGTGGTTCCGTATTCGCTTTCGTCATGTACGGGACCTAGTATTGAAGTAATATATGTTATTTATTTTTGTTTCAGAGGTTCTCTACATGTTCACGTTCCGTCTTTCTGTTTGTCGTCCTACACGCCGTAGAATAGAAGCATTATAACAAGATCTTTCATCTTTCGAGTTAAGAATTTTTACTCAATTGTTTCGGGGAAAAGTAGTAAAAACATGCAGATGCCAGCTACAAATGTTTCTAATTGAAAACTCTGTGTAATGTACGTATTTTCTGTTTTCGATTTACTTTTCTCCTCTTTTTCTGGCTCGCTAGTGTTTTCTCGCTGCTCAATTTTTTTAAAACAGGTAACCTTTTTTGGGCCACTTCTGCTTTTCATTTCGTGCCTTTAATGATGATTGCGTGCGAAAAGTCGGAAACTGCTGACTATAAAGGAAGTATTGCAACTTATGGACTTTATTACCGTTAATTTCTATTACGCCTTGGTATAATATTTTCCCTGCTCTTTTTCTAGAGTGTATTCTTATCATGATAATAGTCGTATTGTTGCTGTTCGCTGTGTTCCACTACGCGGAAAGGTTAAGGATTATGAATTCTTCTCGCCTAAAGGGAATAGAGCAACTTCCAACTATGCCAACCTTAAGAGGCCTACGAAACATCGAACCAGAATTTAAGCACCACAACATTTGTGCGTTTTCAGATATACGTAGAAGGCACTTTTAATAAGGCTATTACAACGGTTTATCATTCAAGGGGTCGATTACACTTCAGTTGATTATACCATCTTTAGGGCTTGAAAGATAACTACCACTGCTTCCTCCTTGAGTTGCAAGGTCAAAGCTAGTTGAAATTAATCACCATGCATGCCCTCTTCCTTTAGACTTTTTTTCGGATGCATTCTGTCTGTTTAACTCATTTTCCGTTCCTGTGTGAGGTCGCCCAGCCTCCGTTCAGTCCTGTCCAGACTTGGGCATTTAACCTTCAATCATAGACTTTTTTTAATTTTGCAATACTTACGGGTTGAGCAGCTACAGTTTGCCGCCAGTGGTGTAGTGGTATTAGCAATCGCTTCTCACTCGGAGGGTCAAGGTTCGAATCCTAGCCACGGCAAGTTTTCATTTGTGTAATTGGAACTCAGTCAGAAAAATCTGCGTGTGAAGGCATAACACTGACATGTTGATTTGGCTGTTGTAGAGTTTTCAAGCACAAAACAACCGTTAAAATTCACAACCTAAATCATTCCGAGTGAAGAAAATCTCTCCGTCCTCCCTCCTTCGAACTCCCACCCCTGGAGAGCCAATATCGAAACCAAACACACCTGAGTTTCAAACCACTACATCAGAACAATGCTTTCCTTTCTCCTCCTTCTATCTTTCGGCCCGCGCCCTGGCAACAGTAAAAGGATATCATAAATCCTTAGGCTCGCGTAAATTATATATATATATATAAAAAAAAAAAGCGTATCCACTGTAGGAGACTGCAAAATTCAGCACTAGACTTATCACGAGCTTACTTATTTAAACGAACGCTTCAAGATCAATAAATTTAGGATCTCGTTGTGTGATTTTTATCCAAGACTAAAGGTGTCTTACATATGTAGCGGCCTTACACCGATGTTACATATTACCCGGAGAACATCTCCTTATCTCGCTATTGATACTACTTCTAGATTATAATGTTTATCAAAATCAGTTGATCACAATTGACCCTTCTAGGTTCATGTTTTGACTGAACTCGGTTGTCAACATCACTTTGTTTAACAGTGCTCGGTCTAGCTGATCTTTTCAGATCATTGGCCATTTTGAACGTATTCTAGAGGGATGAAGGAAGTTTGTCTTAAAAATTTTGGAGGACGGTACAGTAGTTGTTAACTTGAAGCAACACTTCGCGGAATTCTTATCATAGTCAAGAGATTTTTTCACTTGAAATAGTGCAATTGCTCTTCCAAATGAAGTAGTACTAATTCCTCTACAATCAAATCAAATAAAACAAGAATTAGTAGAGGTCTAAGTTGCTTACCTTGCGGTACATCTTTGGTAAATAATTTTTTTTTATCTCCCTTTGGAAACCTCAACCTAGCTATGTTTTCAAATAATAATTTATATATTCGTGTGTGTTTTATTAATATTTACGTCTAACACCAACTGTGTATTATACATATTTATTTTTAGCACTTCCATCATACTCCTTAATTCGTTTCAATCTGCATTTAATATCTACTTACGAGTACAGTAGAGAGTATAAGGATTTCGCAAATAACGAGATTAGAATCAGAATGAATTCCTAGCTCACTATCGAAATTGGAAAAAAAAAAAAAAAAAAATGTAACAACTCACACGCTCTTAACTGTCATTTGTATTGTGTTGGAATACGGTTGCCTTTGCCCAACAGAAACAGCTACTGTCAACCGCTAGCTTGATATCTATCAGATGTCGCATTTCTTAAGGCGAACAACTATTTAAAATGCTGTTTTGTATCTCTCTGTGACAATCGTGAAGATTGTTATTTAATTTATTTATGATTCCTTCTATCTGCGCTTCTTTGTTCTTCTCAAAGATTTTTATTTTCTTATTTTGCAAATTAAATTTCTTCTTTTCGCCTCGCCTTACCGTTGTTACGCTCTGTCCCTTCTCTTTCGACTAGTTTGCCGCAAAAATTGTCTTACTCTGTAGTGGTAGCATACATTCGCTAATGGCATAAATAAACAAAACGTTTTCAATGTGCAAAAAAGAAACAACAAAATTAATATACGTACATATGTACAATATGTATGTACTCGTATGTACCTATAGCCACTATATGTATAAAAAATAAAGTGGCAACAACTAACAAATTTGTTTGTATATGGCGGTGGTTGGCGCGCCTCATGTGGAGGTCTCACCACTTACGTAATATAGTGGCGCCAAAATTATTGTCATTAAATGCTATTTAGGTGTTTTCGTTTTGTATTTCTTTCATTTTGGTCTTCTCCTCCTCCTTTTGAATTTTTGTATAATTTTTATTGCAACAGCTCGACGAAAAATGCAGGTCAGGTGTTGGACAAAAATACTTAAAGCAATAATCATTTGTTAAGAGCGGCCATTTTAGCGCCATTCACTATAACATAGTAGCAGTTGTATTGACAGTAGCCACCATAGTGACGTCTTATTTTATTTGTCAGATGTTGACAAAAATAACATCCAATAATAAATGGCAGCACTTTTGAGAATCGTATACCTAGTACATTGTCTGTTGTAATCCATTAATTACCAAAACAAACCATTTTCGCACAAAATAACCCTGGCGACGACGACACGGGTGGAACAATTTACAGTGAAAATGTCTGCCTGCCGTCGTTCCAATGGAATGTCATCTGTCACGACACAATATAAATTTTTTTGAACTTGAAGATGGCGGCCAAAGACACAGGGAAAGAAAAGTTTTCAAATGAAACATTGTGACGCGACACGGACGTCAAGAAATGAAATAGAAACTACATACTAAATGGGGGGATGTTGACGGTGCAGATGAGGCAAATGAAAAACAAAATCACACATCAACAGAAGGAAGACGTGAAGACGTGAAGACGTAAAGAAAAAAGGAAAACCACAAGATTTTTTCTAATAAAAATATTAAAGAATAAAAATAAAACAATGGTAATAATAACATTTATGCCGCCAACGTATTTGCAAATTAGACTTTAAATACGTGATCTCCATGGCTAAATATAAAGATGATGTTAAAAAAAAAATAATATGAGACCGGCTACATGATTTTGTTACATTCTTTGGATGAGTAAGAAAGAGAGGGATTTCAAGGAAAATAACAAAGGAATTGAAAAGGTGGTAAACGTCAGTGGCAAGTGCATGTCTGTCTGTCAGTGTCACATGTCACATACAAATATGAGTACGGGTACGAGCTTGTGCAATAGAAGTTGGGGAAAATCTTCACTGGAAATTCCAGTTGAATTGTGTCAGTTTTTCTCCCGAAAGAACATGCAAACTCAAACTGTCACTTTGACGTGATAGAAACTGCTTTGGAGGTTATAAGAAAAATAATAATTTTAAAATCAACTAAAAATAAAAGTAGGGCAAGGCATTTGATGATGAGGTGATTAAAGATGAACAGCTGACTGTGCCTTGAATATTTTCCTTTGTGGAAAGATTTTCTAACAGAGTCGTGAACATTTGGTTAAAATAATGAAAATTAGCGTCAAATATTTGACAACGAGTGTAATATTGAACGAAGAGCCCTATTCAAAGTTGATTAACTGTTATTATATAAATATTTTGGACCTGCCAGAACTTATTGTTTATTAAAATATCACCTCATTCAAAAAGCTTCCGAAATAGCAAACGTGTCGCGTTCTCGTTTGGCCAATTTAAATTCGTTTCTTTGTTATGTTGGTAGAACTGTCCTTGACATTTCTATAAAATTTTGGTGTCATACGAGTAGCATGGATACAAAAACTGAGCTGCACTGAATTTCTATTCAGTTTTTTGTTGTAAATGAAATTAACAATGGATATGTTTTGGCAACGATGATCGAAAGAAAACAGTAGTTTACGATTGGCATGCATGTTTCAGAAGTAGTTGTGAAGCCGCCGACCAGGGCAACCATAGACATCAACAACTAAGGAATACGTCGATGAAATGAAAAACTTCGGAAACTGAAAGTTGACCCCCATAGAGCTAGCAGAGATGACAAACATTTCGATTCACGACATTTCAAGCAATCATTTGGGCTTCGCTGCAAAGCTGGTGCCGAAGAATTTGAATTTGCTGCAAAAAGAAAGCAGGGCTTTTCGAGGCTGATTCGGACCAAGTATCATCAAACGTATCATCGCTGGTAACGAGATGTGGGTTTATGAGTGCGGCAAGCAAACCAGATAGCAAGTGAGTTAAATGGAGCACTTCGAATGAGCTGAGACCAGAAACCACTGTTTTCGCGGACTAGAATGGTATTGTGTATCAAAAAACAACACAACTACCATCGAACACCCACAAAAATCACCTGACCTGGACTTTTGCGACTTTTTCGGGGAGCGCGTTCTAAAAGCCGAGAAAAGATAATGGAAAAATCGTTGAGCGCACTGCAGACCACCATCGAGTACCAGAGATTTTTCGAAGGCTGGACCAAACACTAGCACAACTGCAGTGCAGTCAAAGGGGGTTACTTTGACGACAATATAATTACCTGACCATACGGTTAAAGTATACAAGTAATTAAGGGCAGAAGTTAATTTAAGCTTGCTCATAAACTTTTTCGATCAGTACTGGGCAAAACAACAGTTTCTAATGAGCAGAAACTCGGGTCATAACTGATTTATCTGATCCTGCAAATATACGAGTAACTGGACATTTGGACGAGTACAAGGATGATCCAGACAAAGTACAATATGGACATTGAGATACAGAAATTTCTCAGATGGAATTGACGCGAGCTCGGGAACAGATCCATTCATAATTCAATTTGACGTATTTTGACACTCGTGTATCATCCGCCAAAATGTCAAGAGATAGTGATGAAGCAATTTCCAACGAAGCTGGTAGGCTACTAGCACTATCCTGCTACACATCGAGTTAACAGCCCGACCATGTAAAACATTACTCGTATGTACTACTTTGAAGGATTTTCGTATTACGAGGCTAACTGTGCCACAGGAATTAAACCCATCAGAAGACACAACATCGTATTTTATGACTTCATCCATCACCACAACCTTAGTCAGTATGAGGTAGGAATAGTTCTCGCCTTAGTCCTTTGCCTATAGATTGACAATAACTTCTTTTCAAGTTGAGTAGTCTTCTTACCTCCATTTTAAGTAGTTCTTAACCCATGTTATGGCTTCTGTACTAAAGTGGAATTATTAGTTTGACAGTTAATTGACATCAATATATCTGAGCTTCGAAAAAGCTCTGAATATGATCATTTAGCTTAAATCATGCTGCGTTCATTCGACATCTGACATTTGACAGCTGTTTGTGACAGTTGGTTTTTATCTTCTTAAGAAATGCTTTTGGTTCTTAATAAAAACGAAATTCCAACTGAAAATGAATAACCTAACAACGTTATTTTAAGCTACGGCTTTAAATATGTTCTCCTGTCAAAAAAAATATCAGGCGTGTGCGCTTACTACGTTGCTGTTTGTTGTCTCAACTTCTGCTGCTTATAAATATTTAAATCTTCGACCGTTTAGATGATGACTGTCAGAAAAAACAAAAACGTCGAAAACTTCATTTTGTGATTTTACGAGTATGTTTCGATAATTATTCTGTTCCTGTTGTTTCCTTTCGTGTTCAAACGTGTATTTATTTTCTGTCAAATTCTAAATATCTGACATTTTTTCCCAAAGATACATATATACAATAACCCGTTTCAGCGACACGCCTGCGAAATCAATGATAAACATCGCTGCACATGGCTCATAGATGACAGCGATTATCTCCAGTCAACTGTCAATAAAATCATAATCGCATTTCGTTTATGTACGAGGTATTGGTGGGCTGAATGACAAGATTTCCTTTGAATTTTAGTATAAAGTCGTTAAAAAGAAAAAAAACCTCCAGATCGTGTTTAGGTTTTTTAGTTTGTATTTTCTCCTTTTTTTTTTTTGTTTTTTTTTTGGTCACTTTGATGAATGGCGGCAACTTGAATGAAGAATCAAAAAATTTATTTAAAAAAAAAAAAAAAAAGTGAGGAAAAAAACTAGTTTCCGTTGCCGTGACGACCTGAATGAAACGCAATACGACACCTGTGTAGCGTGTGTAGGCCCCGCCACTATAGAGGACAGACACATTTAGGCTAACAGCACGACCAAAAGAAGGGTATGCTGACAGTTAAAGATTTTCCTTATGATTTATCATAATTTTTCTTTTATTTATGCGTCGTACGAGTATATGTTTTTTTTGCTTTGTTTTTAATTTTGCAAATCAAAAGCCTTATCCAACTGGTTGTATCGGATCGATGTAGCTAAAACCGGCTCTCTGGTGTGTGTGGCCTTTTTCAACAAGCCCAAGTTGTAGTAAATGTGATTTTTTAATTGGTTTCCATGGGGGTATAGGTATGAACTGAATTTCATTGAACGTCAAATTGTAATTAAAATGTAATTCATAATTTTAATTATAATCAGGTTTGTAGGATTTGAGTATGACAAATCTTTAATGATTTTGTAATTGAACAGACTTTTGCGTCTTTGTAGCTGTCAAATTCATTTGACATAACCAGTGCTGTCAAAGATTGTCAAATGTCTTTAAATGAGGTAGCAATGTTCGGCTTCAGTTCCGTCAAATTTGACAAATTGACAGTTTGGAGACGAGATTTACACCTGGGCTATAAAACTGGTCATGCTTAATAGTGTTAATGCTCTAGATACGACTGGAGACGTCATGTTCTTCGAAATCCAAAATGATTCTCAATTTATACAAACATTGAAATCAATGTCTTAGGATTTATTTCCAATATTTATTTACACAATAAATTCAAACCTTTCATTTTACAATTTCAAAGAAGGAGAACGAAAAGGAAAAAAAAAAAACAAAAAAAAAAAAATATGCCATGTATAAAATGAATACACAGTGCCATAAAAGTTTATTGTTTACGGTCGTGCTTACACTGTTGATTGCTGATATTAACCAAATTATCTCATCCGCTTGGCGCCACCTGATGTGGCTTTTTATTTTTATTTTTATTTGTCCCCGCCCCCACTGCTGGTAACCTCACCTAGGAAGAAATTATCAAATGTAGATATGGGGAAAAGGAAAAATAGAAAATGTTAATAATTTGCATGCAACAAGGTGTTGAAAATGCAAACTGAGGAAAATTATAGCGCTTTCAGTTTAATTAAAATTTTATTTCAAACTTTAACTTCAGCGAAAGCTGGTTAACTAGTTCAGTCATAGATTCAGGCACAAGGAAAATGATTGGGTCTATAACTTCGTGCGGTTGGCTAAGAGATGGCGTAACTTGTATTATTCCATTGTTATTATTCTATTGGAACATGCATTGGAGAGCTACTGTCATTGTACGTCATTTCAGTAAATGTCATTCATTTGAAGCGAAAACAACAATAATTTTTTTTCACTCAAATATGTCGAACTTTGTGCCTGAAAAAGTGTTTTTGCGGGGAGTTCTTCTTCATGAAGAAAACTGCTGCCGAAAGTCATCGTATTTTGGTGGAAGTTTATGGTGAACATGCGCTAGCTGAGCAAACGTGCCAAAAGTGGTTTGCATGATTTAAAAGTGGTGATTTTGGCTTGGAAGACGATGAACGTCCTGGGCAGCCAAAAAAGTTTGAAGATCAAGAACTGGAAGCATTACTCTATGAATATTGTTACCAAACACAAGAAGAGCTCGCAGATTCTTTGGGTGTCACTCAAGCAGCCATTTCAAAACGTTTAAAAGCAGCTGGATATATTCAAAAGCAAGGAAATTGGGTTCCACATGAACTCAAGCCGAGAGAGTACGAAAGGCGGTTTTGCATATCCGAAATGCTGCTGGAACGTCATTTTTGCATCGGATTGTTACTGGTGATGAAAAATGGATCCATTACGACAACCCCAAGCGCAAAAAATCATATGTGAAACCCGGCCAACCAGCCAAATCAACGGCAAAGCCGAATATCCATGGCGCGAAGGTAATGCGCCATGAGCTGCTAAAACTAGGTGAAACCATCAATGGACAACGCTACCGAACACAATTAAGCCGTTTGAAGAGAGCAGTGACGGTAAAACGCCCGGAGTATGCGACCAGACACGAGGCAATAATTTTCCATCATGACAACGCTCGGCTCCACGTTGCTATTCCGGTTAAGAACTATTTGGAAAACAGTGGATGGGAAGTTTTACCCCACCCGCCTTATAGCCCAAACCTTGCCTCTTCTGGCTACCATTTGTTCCGGTCGATGCAGAACGCCCTCACTGAAATACGGTTCACATCAGAGCAGAATATCAAAAATTGGCTTGATTCATTCTTGGCTGCCAAGCCGGCGCAGTTCTTTTGGGATGGGATCCATAAATTGCCAGAAAGATGGAAAAAAGTCATAACTTCAAATGGGCACTACTTTGAATAATACTATTGTACATGTTTTTCTTAAATAAACGTTCAAATTTTGAAAAAAGCCGCACGAATATATTCATATACCCAATACCATATTTGCCAAATGAGAACCAGAGATGTTTTTCAATATTATTTTTATTTTACTTATCGGGTCACTCAATAGCTACAAGACGTATGACATTATCCGAAATCAACGCCATATTCCTTCAGCACGACCTGAGACACTCTGCCCAATCAGCAATTACAGCATGTTCCACAAGTATTGGAAAAGAATTCGCTTTAAGGACTCAATATTTCGACCTCTGAAACATACCATAGCTTGTAATACAACTGGTTTAAGGTCTGGACTGTCAG
The DNA here is from genome assembly GCA_963966105.1 of Volucella zonaria. NCBI lineage: Eukaryota > Metazoa > Arthropoda > Insecta > Diptera > Syrphidae > Volucella > Volucella zonaria. The sequence continues at coordinate 232,823,176 of OZ014530.1, read as the reverse complement.
CCATCTAACCATCCGATGATATGAAGGCCGGAACTTAGTTTTTGCGCTGTTGAATGGTTTTCGCTCTGTGAACTGAAACAGAATCTTGTCGGCGTATCCACGGGACCATTGCTTGGTTTAACTCGTTTCTCGCAAAAATTAAGATCGGTCATGCATTCCTCCTCACTATAATATTCCTTTTGCGGGATTATGGGCAAGTTTACGAGTTCTAACGCTGCTCGTGATGACCGAGCATGCACTCAATTGTTAGGTTTATTAAAATATTCTCCAACAGTGACAATTTTGGCGTTCGTAATCTCAGATCTTTCGATTTTTGCTCTATGCGACCGGCGGTGAGCAAGCGTCCAGTGTGGTGCCTTTGCCTTTTTTCTAATGACCGATAACACGAGTTTGTTCGATCGGCGAGTGGATTTGAAATTGAAATTTGTATGCTCTACGGAGTGGTTGTTCAATTGCTAATAAATGAATTCGTACGGTCGATATTGGTCAGAAAGAATTTCAGTAAAAGATACGGATACGAGTAAGTGCGCGATGGTGGATATTCACACTTTGGTTCGATAACATTTAAAAAAGTTTCCTCTAGAAGCAAAGGCTGCTTTCATATAACCACCAGCACACATTTGACATTGGATCAGATCAGCCTTTGTTGGTAGTATTCAATGGGATGATGTTAGTTCTCCCTCTATGTCATTGTGTTATAGAGTTCCATTAGCCCAAGTCATACTACTCGTAGATGGAGTGAAAAGTGACCTCCTTGGGAATTAAATTTTTTTTTTTTTTAAATGTTTTTTTTTATATTATTCAATATAATAGTCCTCTTTTAGTTTGATACATTTATTCCAGCGATTTTTCAACTTCTTGATTCCGTCCGAAAAGTAATTTTCCGGAAGGTCTGCAAAATACTCCTCCGTGGCGTCGATGATTTCCTCGCGTGAGCTGAATTTTTTATTGATGAGCCATCTTTTGAGGTTTGGGAAGAGATAAAAGTTCGAGGGAGCCAAATCGGACGAATACGATGAATGCGACAGCAATTGGAGCCGTAAGTCATTGATTTTAGCCATGGTTGCGATGCTCTTGTGCGCCGGCGCATTGTCTTGCAAAAACAAATTTTTTTTTCGCTTCATGTGAGGCCGTTTTGCAGCGATTTCGGCCTTCAATCGCTCCAATAATGCACAGTAATACTCGCTGTTGATGGTTTTTCCTTTTTCGAGGTAGTCCACGAAGAGTATGCCATGATAATGACATGACGCCATAACCTTTCCGACCCATCGAGCATCCCTCGGCCGCTTCGGAGCACTCGTGCCGGCTTCAGTCCATCTGTTTGACAGCTTTTTCAAAACCAATGAAGGTGAAATTGCATTGTTTAATGTTCGATGATGCTCTGCAGAATGTTGATTTGATCAACGAAGGAGGTTTCCTCGGAATCGCAAAGCAAGCATAGATAGAGAATCTCCGCAATCCATAAGACTTCTTCTCTTAGGGAACTTGCCTATTACAATAGTTGTTCCTTCCGTTTTTAATAGCTCAGATTCCCAGCCATTCTCTTCATACAGAAGCGGGAAGTATTAGAAGCTCTAACAAATATTGTTGGTGCAGCTTCTAATAGCTTTGCAGAAAGATGGAAGGTACTGATACGGGCAATTATTCCTTTTGGTCAACTGATTGAAACAAAATACTCCTTCTATCGTCATCCGAAATGAGCAGCCGTTCAATCATATATCCGGTGTTGTTTCGAGCTGTGGACCCTGTTATGTCCTCAGTGATGTTGTAGATGACTTTTTTGCCCCATCTGCTTGTTGCGTTTTCTGCATCCGTGTCCAAATTGTTAATCCAGTTATATCTGATATCGGACTATGGATAATGAAACCAATGCTGGGGTTTGGTGTAATGTGAGCTGACAGAGCTTTTCGATTCCTGCTCAATTTGCAGGAGTTTTCAGTGAGCCACATGCTCTGTTTTTTTTTAACATCTTTCGACAATTTCTTCTGCTCCGGGGTGGAATCATTTCTTACAACATTCCGATAGATTTTGGAGCTTCTGATTTTTTTCCAATTTCTATTGATTTTTAAGGGGCGTCTCGATTGGTATCTTATTGGTTTTGCTGAGTTTTTGAATTGATGTACGGATATTGGTCTTGCCCAACCACCTGTCTCCTTCGCTGTCTCTTCGGACGTATATTAGGCAGCTTCTAGACCGGTGGCTTTCCCAAATTACCGATTTGACTTGCCATTTATACGTCTGGTGAAACTCAGCTCAATTTGGAGCAAACCTTTTGCTCAAACTTAGTATCTTCTACGGTAAGGCGATTACGAACGATCGCCATTGTCACTTCGGATCAGCTATTTTGTCCAGTCTTACTTGATTCTCTTCGTTGGTGTCGTTTGTCAATATCAGTACATCCGAGTCGAATTCCTAATTGTGTCAAATTCTGATAAAGATCAGTCGTGTTGTGGCGATCTTAATTGCAAAAATTCTCATCATCTAACACTTGGAAACACGTTGGCTGTCGTCTAATCTTTGTTGGTAGCTCATATCTGTTTTCCTCTTCATTATCAATGATTGATTTATGTATGGGTCTGTTTTTCCCCTGCACTTGCATTGAATGGCTTAAAAGCGATTGACTGAAATCTTGAAAGGAAGAAAGGTCTGCATTGTTTTTACATTGACCTCTTCTTACGGCCACTGGAGTCTACTAAAGGAAGAACGAAATCGATTGTTTCTTGAGCCACTTCGTCAACTTAAATCCAATACTCCGACTTGTTCTTAAACCGATTTGTGACTACTGGGCTTGGTTCTCCTTTTCTTCGATCCACTGTGACTTGAACTACTTCAGGGACTGCAAAAAAAAAAAAAACAAGTTCTAATGCCACAACTCGATCCACTTATCCTTCTAAAGCCACTGTGGCTGCGATTTCGACGACTGCGATTACGACAATTATAAAGGTTCTTTCATTAAGCGCTTCCTATCTTTAAATTTAAATAAAACAAAGCGTGTGTGAGATATCAGCAAAATTGTTTATTCCTTTGAAAGGCCCATCGATATAACATCGTTCAAATGTCCGCCGCGGCTTCTCTGGGTGGCGCGCATCCCAAATGCCCAATTTTCCATAACTCTGGTGCATAAATCAGGCTGAATTTGACCGATGGCATGGGTTATTTTGGCTTTGAGAGCCGCTGTGGTTTGTTGTTTATTCGCATAGACCTGCGACTTCAGAAAACCCAACAAGAAAAAGTCTAACGGGGTCAGACCGATCTCGGTGGCCAGTTGACATTACCTCCACATGAGATGACCATGCCCTCGAATCGCTCGTGCATGTAGCGCCGTCCTGTTGAAATCACTTGTCATTGGTGTCCATATCATCCAATTCAGGACAAAAGAAGTTGGTAATCACCGACATATAGTGCTCGCCGTTGACGGAGATGGCCTGGCCAACGTCGTTCTTAAAGAAATATGGACCGATGACGCCGCCAGCCCAAACAGTGATTTTTTCGGGATGCATTGGACGCTCTTGGATTTAATGTGGATTGGTATCGTCCAAAATTCGACAATTTTGTTTGCTGACATACCCATTCGTCCAGAAATGGGCCTCATCGCTGAAGACGATTTTTCGATGAAAATTGGGGTCAGTTTCCAACTGCTCCAGAGCCCATTCAGCGAACACACGTCGTTGTCTATGGTCGTTTACCTTCAGCTCCTGGGTCAGTTGAATTTTGTACGGATGCAGGCCCACGTCACGACGCAAAATTCGCCAAGTTGTGGTCTGCGAAAGGCCGAGTTCTTCTGAGTAACGCCAAATCGACTGCCTCAGATTCTCCTGCACACTTTCACGGACAGCGGCGATGTTTTCGGCAGATCTAGCATTTCGTCGACGTACGGGTTTTGGTTTATCGTTTACTGAACACACTGCGAATAGTCCTCTTAGTAGGACGATTATGGCGAGCGTAAAATGGGCGAAGCGCGCTGAACGTTGCCCGAACAGAACACCCATTTTGATAAAACAATTTTATCATTTGCGTGTGTTGTTGAACGCCATGGTGATTTGGCGCAACAGACTGAACAAATGGCAGCCAATTTTACAGATGTAGCTTCAACAATATGGTCGCTATTAATTGTCGCAGCGCCATTTTTTCAGCATTGTTTTTGTACAACGGATTCGAAGAGAACTATTTTATACAAATGCGAAACAATACAAACCTCAAAGTTTTATTATTAACGCGAAAACCAGCGTGTACTACGAAACGCTGTCTGTCAAGGGTTGCGGTATTCACTATGCCATGGTATTAATATCGGTAGTCTGTACCCCACATTCATGGATACTTCCAAGTTATCATACTTCTCGAAGTATAGTAAGACAGCGTTGTTACCTAGTTAGAGACGTGACATTTAACTGTTTTATTTTATTCATTTCCCGACAGACAAATTTTTATCGAATAAATTGTTGGTCCATGCGGCTGTATCTGCAATCAATTATCACAGTACTAATTGAAAGAAGATTCGTATCAAGACTCATATGGTTGAAATGAATCCCTGTACGGTCACAGAGTACAATCGTTTAAGTAGTCCTGATCCGAACTGGTATGCCAGCCTTGTAAGTATACCATCTTGATCAAAAAGTTCCGGCACCACACCACCGTGCGGCGCTCCCATTGTTCCGATTTGAGTTCTGTTTTTTTGTTAAGTTGGTAAATCTGTTGTTGACATTCCCTCTAAATCTTAGCGTCATAGCGTGACATTTGCAAAAGTTACGTAGCCAAGAGTACATCTATCTCTGTGTGTGTTGGTGATTTTTTACAATTTTAGAAATGGATTTCAATTTGCAACAACGAACTTGTATTAAATTTTGCGTAAAAGACGGATTTAAGTGTTTCGACAACGATTCTCTAAAGAAAACGGTCGTTTACCAGTGGCACGAGCGGTTCAAAAGTGGTCGTGAGTCAATCGAAGATGATGAATGCAGTGGCAGACCATCGACGTCGAAAACCGACGAAAACATTGATGAAATAAAAGAAATGTTAACCGCAAATTAACCATCAGAGAGATAGCGGAGGACTTGAACATTACCTATGGATCCGTCCAAGACATTTTGGTTAATGATTTGGGTTTCCGTCGTGTAGCAGCAAAGTTGGTGCCAAAAGACCTCAATTCCGTCGCAAAAGAGATGATTTGCGAGGCTGAATCCGATCCCATATTAATCAAAAGGATCATTGCTGGAGACGAGACGTGGGTTTAAGAGTACGACACGCAATCCAGAGATCAGGCAAGTGAATGGCGTTCACCAAATGAGCCGAGACCAAAAAAACCACGTTGTTTTCATGGATTACAACGGTGTAGTGCATAATGAATTTTTGCCAGAAGCCCAGACAGTAAACAAAGAGTACGAGTATTATTTGGGCTTTATGAGACGTTTGCGTGAAGTAATTCGCCGAAAGAGACCAGAATTGTGGGCAGAAAACTCGTGGATTTTGCACCATGATAACGCATCGTCGCACAGTGCCAGCATTATTCGTAATTTTTTGTCGAAAAATGCAACAAATACCATCCAACAGCCACCGAATTCACCTGATTTGGCTCCCTGTGACTTCTTTCTGTTCAATCGAGTTAAAAAACCACTACGGGGAACGCGTTTCAGCAGCCGCGCCGAGAGAAAGTAATGGAAAAATCGCAGGAAGCACTGATGGCCATACCGAAAACCGAATATAAAAAATGTTTCGAGGATTGGATCAACTGCTGGCATAAGTGTATTGCGGTTGATGGGGATTACTTTGAAGGGGACAATATAGATTTAGATGAATAAACTTGTATTTTTAATTTTCTGAATAAATTGCGGAAAATTTTGGATCAAGGTGGTATACATACTCGTACATATGTATAATACTTTTATTCTGATTATGCACCTTAACTACATTAGTGACCGCTAGATCATTGGCAGGCAAGAACTTTCTTTCTATATTTTAACAACCGAACTAGATGTCGTTGAGTAGTGCCAACAAATTTGGAAAAGAAAAAATCGCAAATCGCAATTGCTCCTTTATGTTGAAAAAGGCAGTTTTTTCTTTCTTCTTTTAGTATATTTATTTAATTCATTTATTATATTTAACACTCTTGGTTTTTAATTTTTAAATTTTACGTCTGGCTTCTATGGCGTGTCCACAGAAAGAGAGCGTTTTTACCATCCTTCCTTTGACATTTCATTTATGACAGTATACTTGTAGTTCGGCCAAATATTTTGATACAGTTCTTAAAGAAATTATTTACATAGGATTGTAAACTTTTTTTTTTTAAAAAAAAAGCAAAAAAAAAAAACAGAAATTCCAGAAAAGTTGAGATGGACTTGCCAAGTGGAGCTGTAAAAGCTTGATTGACCTAGCAGATTCGTTTTTAATTTTCTTATCTTGTGTTTTGGAGCACCCTGTGCATTTCATCCATTACAATCTCTGGTATGTGGATTGCTTCCAATATTTTTCGTGTAAACATTGACTTTGGCACTGAGTGGAGTGTTGTGTTTACAAAGAAAAAAAAATCGCAATCGCGCTACCAGACCTAGAGAAAAATCCACTAAACAAGGTTCCCGCCCGCCACCACCCATAACTGGGGTTCAATAAATTTTATACAAAAAAAACAACAACAGCAACAGACAAGAACAACCCGCAGAAACAATCGAAATATTTTGCAAAAAACAGAAAAAAATGAACCACGAAAAATGTTAAATAAATATACAGCACACGAAATGAATAAAAAAGCCATTTATATTTAAGTTTTTTTTTCGCAAATTTTTTTTATAAATTTTTCGGTTTTTTTGTTTTTTTTTTCGTTCAAGTTCTCAAGCAGTTTATTTTATAGCGCCTCGCCGACGGCCCACTGACTAGACGACGGCGGGCACGAAAATTGCATGGCGCCTACCATACAAGCTCAATTTGTTTTGTTGGTGTAGATTTAGGTATGTGTGTGTGGGTGCGTGATTATACGCGTGGTTTTTCGAGATTTCGCGGGGGTTTCAGGGGGATTTTTGGAGCTTTTTTTTTTCAGCACGGCGGGAGTACGTGTAATCATTTGGTATTTTCGTACAAAAGGAAAGAGGTGGTTTATGTATTGTATGTTATAAGCGATGATCAGGGGGTAAGAAGTTTGAACCTCTTGATTCTCGCATACCACGAAGCTTGCCGACATGCTATCGGCCCATTAAGACTTGAGCGCATAAGGCAGCTGACTTGGTTCGCCTTCGTTCTTGTGTGCTCTTGTGATGAGTTATTGTATCTTATTAAAATGTGAATGGGTTTTTGTGGATTTTTGTTGTTGTTGTTTTTGGAAGTGTGCGGGATTTAGGTGTTACCCACTCTAGGAGTTACATGAGGCTTTGGCACCAAGCCTAAGGCGTGCAGTGAACTCTTGTTTGAGGTGTGCTACTACGTGAAAATCTTTTTTTTTTTTTTTTTTTTTTTATGAAAAGAGGGTTATTGATTTCCTGTGCGAATGAGGCAGCTAATGATGATGGGTTTGTTGGTGGTTGAGGCAGGGGAGGAACTACTGGATTACTTCACCTTTACGGTCTGATTTATGATGTTTGAAATTGATTCATTCATAGATTAGATTAGATTGAAGAGTGAGGTTGGTGCCTATGTACGTGATTTAGTCAAGTTAAAGCTCAGCTATGATGCGGCTATATCTTTGAGTGAGCTGGCAGTGATATCTTCTGCCTCAAGATATGGCTTTTCTAGAAGACGTAGATTTGGCAGTTACAGCGGCAAAGGATATACTCTGCTGTTTCTTCGTCCTCGTTGCACATGCGACAGGTGTTGTCTTGTGCGCATTTTCATAGTCATGATGTTTTCTTTGACTCTGCAGGGACCCATTTGGGGAGAATCCGGTTACTGCATACACCATATCTGACCCCTAGAAAGCTGTAAATGTTGTTTTGTTCTTTTGAGTAAAGGAGTTGGTAAAGAGTTTTAGGCTTGCCTGTTACCTGGTTTTTAGCCAGTTGTTTGTGTGCAATAACTTTTTATGGAGCTAATTGGTAACCCTCAGAATGGTCGTGGCAACATGGATGTTGAGACCGAACCCTTTCTGGCCAATTTGTATGCTCTTTCAATACCATCATAACCGCTGTGACCTGGCACCCGGCCCTAATTAAATGGACTCTTTTAGTGCTGTATAGTGTTCTGAGAATTGTAATACAGACAATTTTTGAGGTTATCTCAAAAACATTGATAGCAGCAAGTAGGGCCACTTTGCTGTCAGAGAGAATTTATAGGTAGATAAGTGTTCTTATTGGTGGCAGATCTGTTTAAGTTCTCTCTAATACAGAGCTCTATTGCGTGTATCTCAGCTTGAAATATAGTGAACTATTGGTATTGTAGTTCCTTCTTATATGCTTGCTCCAACTCCTTCGTCTGTTTTAGATCCGTCGGTATACCACATCTGATTCATTCATAAGATAATTATCTGAAATTGATCTTTTAAACGAGTGTGTGACGTCTCAGTCTTTGAACTGGTTACATCTATATTTTAAAGTACTCGTATTGTTAAATTAGCCTGAAATTAGGTCGTATACGTAACATTTTTGTTTGAAAACTTTGAATGTGATTATCACGCTTATTAAAATGCCACGCTTCAAACTTCCATGGGCATATTGAACCACTTCTCATATTTTTCAGACTGCCTACTTCAGTCCTAAATGTCATTTTAAATCCGGAATTCAATTGAAAGTTGAATAATATATTGTAGTACGCGTTCTAGATACCCAGACAGGGCCTAAACCTTCTAAATGATTTTGATATTGAAAGCATGCTAGATTTGTCAATGATATCAAGTCTCGAGATTAAGATTCGAAAACCTAAGGTGGAGCGTTGCCATTGTAATCTTCGTTTCTTGACTTTGTGGTCAACCGAAACATCATTGCACAGCTCAGGAGTTCCCGTTTGGGTTTTTTCCTCTACTCACCCCCGTTTTACAAAGAATATGTAGCGAAGAATTTTCTTTTCTAAGACTCCTATATCAGGTCCATTTATCTACTAATCATCCAATACACAGTGTCGAAAAGTACAACTGATACGATCACGGTTTTCTAGACTTGAATATCAAGGTTTTTAGAGTTGGAAAGCACAACGTTCGTTGAATCCCCTTAAGATATGCCATTTGGCTAACATTTTGCATCATAAATGTACAAAGGTAAGGTAGGTCAACACCTCAAATTCAAGTACTTCGAAATTCTAGTTGTTAATAGTGGCGTTTTGGCCTAAATGATGAGCAGTTAATTCAATGTCTAATTCAATGAACTGAATCAGTTTTGCGGGACTATGTACTCACCTCTCGCATTTCTTGAGTTATCATAGCCCTAAAGTCGATGCCAAATGGTGTGTATTAGTTAAAGATTCATTAATATATTCCTTGTTTTGTCTAACTGTGCAGATTCGATCTATAATCGATTTCTCGAGTTGGAGGATACACTGGTATTTGGTAGGCGGAGATCGGGGGTCCTTTTGTCTCCGGTCTATTACGTAAGTACTCTAACTGTTGTTTGATTGCATTTGTCATTCTCTGTATTCCCAATTGAATTACAAGAAATATGTTTCAGCTAATTACTGAACTACTTTCATATAAAGACGCTAAAGATTGTTTCTATTAACTCTTCGATTTTCTTCAGCTGAAGGCTCTTTTGTATGTTTTCTGTTATCCCTTCTTTTTTTTCGTTAGCTGGTTGTAAGATTTTTAAAATAAAAGAAGGATTTGAAAAACTTTCAGAACTGGGTTCACTGGTCGTTGACACTTGTGAAAGGTGGTGCTCTTTCGTTGACTCCAGATAGCGCTAGTTGTTTTTTCGTTTTCCACCGAAATAGAGTTCATTTTAATAATTATGACTCTAGTACTGAAGTGTCCAACTTTGTGCCTTCCACCTTGGACAGATTTAAACAGCGTACTACTCAGGTACATAGTCTCTGGTTTTTAACGCAAACCCTCTGGTTTTTAACGTAAGCACATGTCTGGAAGACTTAACTTTACGGGATGCCCATACATCCATGGGAGCAAGGATACATCTCGCTGTAGCCGTCGCTCTCCGTCAATCCTTTGATATTAATTCGGAACTGTGTTGGAGGCACAAGTTCCATCCTTGGTATGAATCAAGGCCGCCCTAAAACCTCTTACTGTTCTTAGGGCCAGAGCACCCAGAGTGTATTGCAACTCTACATTGGGTGAGACCCTTCCCCCGATTTTGGGTTTAAACCATAACCACCAAGACGCTCCCACATGGAGACCTACCTCAACGAGTCAGGCCCGAACCGAGATCCGGTGGCTCCTGACTCCCATGGTACCGTAATTTAAGTCCTGGTAGGGATTACCGGTGGTCCTGCCACCAACAAGACCTATGGCCGGCAACTTGTAACTGATCAAATCGTAGCAACCTTCTGTGGCGTCATCTGAAGATGTTTATGATAGGACCAGTAAATATGCTCTGCCCCTGCTTTTTTATTACACAACGTCATTGATGGGCGAAACCTTGATAATTGGGCGGAGGCCCACTACTCCTTACAGTCTCGATTAAAGGAATCGTATAAGTTGTTCTTTATTCAGGCTTGAACTTCGAATTCCTTTTAAATTGAGTGACCTTCGAAAGTGGATTACGACGAATCCGCAATTTTTTTGGTTTCTGCAGTAAATATGACATTTTTTGCCCCTTAGGCTTCTGGATCGATGATACTACAAATATTGTTGTAGTTATTTTTATCATCACAGTACAATATGTAGTCGTGAGTGCAAGTACTCGTATATAACAAAACTCATTCATCTAGAAAATCGGCTTGGAAGGGCTCAAAGGTTGGCATTTCTGCAATGGCAAGACTTAGCCAGACAAACTAGATGTTGTTTATCGAAACACTGTTACAGATCTGCTGTTCGGGTTTCTACCTGGCCCAATCGGCCATACAACCCTGCCATGGGGAACGGTAATACGGCAGTTTGTCTTTTTAGCTGTTTTAGAACTGATAGCATATGTATATAATAGTAGTTCGCGTCCAAACTTATAGTCAGACTTTGGTCTAAGTTATACGACTCCATCAACCCAGGTGAATCAAAGAGATACGTGTTTGTCAGCACAGCAGCCAGTTATTGATCCGCTTCATTGTGTTGAAAATATTATACCTGCAACATTGTTGAAGACATTGTTGAGTTTTCTGAATCTATTTTGATCTAGTTGGCAAAAAATTTCAAATCCATATAATTAAATTGGCAAGGAGAGGGTTTTTGCCAGAATCAATTTACTTTTGACCGGTAGAAAATGTTGAGGAACCTATAGAGTACATAGTTCACATACCAACCAAGGTGCAACCATTTTTGCCGAATGACCAAGCTTGTGTGTAGTCTCGAATTGTGATGGTGAAACATGATCACTTACAATTGATTACCTCGGGACGTTTCTGTGCCATGGCATCACTTAATTTCTCTAGCTGCTCACACTAGACATCGGAATTAATCGTTTTGTTCTTTGAAAGCAACTCATAGAAGACTAGTCCCCCTAAATTCCACTAGATGACCGCATCATCTTCTTTTAGTGGGTGTCCACCTTTGCTTGTCTGTCCGATGTTTCATCTCGCCTATTTCAACTTCTTTTTTCTGCTAACATTGTTATAGACAATCCATTTTTTGTTGAGTTGATCGCAGACGTTTATGCGTTTCGTCAGATATGAACTTCTTTCAACTCATGCGGTACGCAAATATCGAGCAGCTTATATACGAACCAAAGCGATGTCAAATGGCCATGAACGCTTAGAATGTACACTTTCAGAGCGGTATCAAGCTCCCGTCGATTCTGGCACTGACGTTTTTCGATGATATTTCTGCCGTAAACTTTATGCACCTTTTCCCTTACCACAGCTGCTTTCTTCTCTTTTTTTTTTGAAGTAATAAAGCAAATATGGCGAATATGCACTTTCTTTAAAATTCTTCATGTTAGAACCACAATTAGCACAAAACTCGTCCGAATCGCGACAACTTTTTTTCTGTTTTTAGGTTAAGTAACAACAACATTTAACATACCATATATGTATGTCACGCTCAGATACAAATAAACGTGGGCAAAGCCATCTATGGTGAAAAAACCCAATGACTTTTTTACCAACCCAATTCTTTTGACTTGTCGGTGTTAAGACGAAGGTTGTATTCTATTGGCTACTTGTTAATCATCTAGGAGTTCTATTGCACTATTCATTTTACTCAGTGGGCGACTTTGTATAAATTGTACATCATTTGCTTTCGCATGCATTTTTGAGTGCTTTACAATGTTTGGCAAGTGGTTTGCGTTCAGGGAGAAAAGACTAGATCCGAGAATTGATACCTGTGGTACTCCACTTTGTTTCGTTCCATTAAGATACGGCTTAAAAAGTGTTATGATGAAATGATCGAGGGATGTACTCTGTCAAATGCTTTTGACAAAGTACGGAAGCAGCAGTTTTACAAACTTTGGGCTTAGGTCATCGAGACCGGTAGCATTGAGCTTAAATGACAGATGAACTTCTGCAACATACCCTTCGTTTACTTTGTTCAAGAAAAAAGAGCAGAGTCAAGCTCAATAATATTTTTCTTTATTTTCCATCGTGTTGGTTGTTAATATATCCAATTTTATGTTTAAACAAACTATGCTGCCATTTCATTGATATCTGTATATGATACGTATAACATATAATAGTTTGAGCTTATCATCATCAGTAAACTGCGACCGATGTTTTGTATCTGAATATGTCAAGTAAGCCGCCTTCATAAATTTGTTATGCATATTGAAATTGTAATTGACTTTTACATATCAATAAAGTTTGCATATAAAGTGTTAGCCAAAACTAAAGCAACTAAAACCGCAAGTCCGTGTTTTGCGATACATTTCATATAAACTTAGTCCAAAGTTCAAAAAAATGTTGCCAATAGCTTGGAGTATTGTTGATTAATTTATAAAATCAATGAGCAGCAATTTTATGGCATTAAAAAAAATACAGACATGACCAAACTACTCATATTTTAATTGTCAATATTAAAAAAAAAGATTACTGATTCATTCGCGTGTATTAGTCTGCTGCAGCAGACTAAAGATCTAAAGATCTTGTTCCCTAAATTTTATCCAAAGTGGCCAGAAATAAATACTCCAATGAGATTAAAGGAAAAAATTATTAGCGAATATATAGTGTGTTTGACAAAGAAAACAACGGCTTGACTTAGGCCTTAGGGAAACAAAATTATTTATTTTAATGTACTTAATATGGTGTCCAGTCTGCTCTATTCTCAATTATCGCCTCGCACCTTTGTTGACAACTTGGAGCCAATTTTTTTGCGTAGTTCTGCGGTAATTCTCACCAAATTCTTTTTAAAAGCAGTTTAAACTGTTTTATTGTACTTACAGTTTTTCCTTTAGTCCTTTGCTTCATAAGTCTCCAGACGTTTTCATTCAGATTGGCATCTGGAGACTCAGATGGCCAATCCAACACATTGACTTCATTTCTCTCTTTGAAGCCCTGACAGATACGACTACGATCGTTGTCCTCTTGTAGGGGCCTATGCACGTTCGAATAGCATTTCGGCGGATCCCAGAAATGCTTTCTTGCGCAGTTGGATCATTTATTGAGCATTGAGATTCCCGGTAATGGTCACCGATTTTCCGAAACCCGCCGCACAGAAACAGCCATAAACATGCACTTTTGCCGCATGTTTCACTGTTATTTAGAAGATAGTTTAACTGTGAGCAGTCCACACACGTCTCAAGGGATTATTGAAAATAAAAGAAGCTTCGTCAGTGAAAATAATTTTGGTCCAGTCCATATCTTTGTAACGGCGAGCCCACTCAAATCTTTTTCGGTTAACAAAGGCTTGGCCTCAACGGCTTTGAAATTAAAATCGTTTTCTCTGATAATTTTGCGAATACTGAAAATGGAAACCGTGTGACCTTTTCATTATGTTTATAAAATTGTAAGCACTTTGTTTTTAACGGCTTTTGAAGTGGTTTCTGTTTTTCCCCGTTCTGGCAAATCGTCAACATTTCTATGTTCGTTAAATCGTTCCTCACAAAACTCTCTGACTTTCTGAGATACTTTGCTACAGCTGTAACGGATAATTTTGGTCCCCGTTGGTTAGTAACAAGCATTCATTGCGGAATACAAGACGTAACTTTCAAAAACGAGATGCAACTAAAGTAAAATTTGACTGCGGATTAGAGGAGGAATAATTCTAACGGAAACCAAACATTTTTATCGTCTGCGATTAACGGGTTAATTTTTACGAGCCACACGTTTTTGTCAAACACACTGTAAAAGCGATATTTCACAATGTGAATTATCCAAAAAGTATTCAATCCCAACATCGGTGATAAGCCGAGGTGGTAGGCTAAGAGTTACCTCATACCGGGAAGTCAAAATGATCATTAGAACGATAAAGAGTAATCCCTTTATGTTATCAAAGGAAGTACAAAAGTTAGCGCCAAGACACTTCGTCGGAGAGCTGTTGATGGTGGTCTTTCATTGTGATGCATGGAGGAGATAACATTATGGCTTCAAGATGTTTCTCTGGACATGAAATTGATCGGAAACATAAAATAGATGGAATTATGGACCGAGTTATTTACAAAAGTATACTTGAAAACAATATACTGCCACACGCTGAGGAGGAATTGCCACTGAAATGGTTATTTCAGCAGGATAATGATCTATTGTAATGCTTCAAAAATAGTTCAAGAGTGGTTTGGGGATCAGAAAATCAATATTATGGAATGGCCAGCGATTCCAATGCTCCGATCTCAACCCGATAGAAGATCTGCGGGAGATGGTAAATCGGCGAATAGTCCGGGAGAACTGCAGGAATAGGAACGAGCTTTATATTTAACTCCAGGCTTGAAAAAGATATCCCAAGCTCTATAATTACCAATCTGAACGAGAGTATGCCAAGAAGGTGTAGTGCTGCAGTAATCAAAAACAAAGGTTTCGTCGCGATGATTATTATTAAATGTGAAAATTTACTACGTAGTTGCTTTTGTTTTGGCCAGCTTAAAATCGACATGGTTACAGTATTTTTATTTTTCTTTTTTTCCGGGCTATGAACAATTATTTTTGTTTCTTTCATTTTGTTTTCGAATATATTTACTTGTTTTGTAACGAAAAACATAATAAAATATATTGGAATTTAATCAGTTTCACCGCAGAATCTTGTGCGTATGTAAAAGTTGGTTTAGTTTTGGCCAACACTGTATATTTTTTATGCAACAGTCTATAAGGACTTTAATAACATAATAAGCACCTTACCCTGTCTTTATTTGCGCCACTCATCCTGCAATAAGGCAAACTATGGTGAGATTTACGATTCCCGTCTTTAGGTTGTCGTAGAAATATTGTCAACCAGATGGCCAATACACGCTTAAAGTTTAACTTAAATTAAATAATGAGTTTATACTTAGTACCTCGATCAAATTTATTTATTTAAATCGCTTTTTTTTTTTTTTTTTACAGATTGTTCTTCATTAACATGGTGTGAAGTTTTCTATTGGCAATTTAGAGATCGTGTTGGTAAAAAGTATGTGGCAACAAATTCAACAGTTAACATCTATTCGAAGGGCAGCGGTGGAATGTGTTTAAATGAATTGTACCTGGAAAGTCGCACAAACAACAATTCGAAGGGCAGCAGTGGAATGGGTTTTAATGAATTGGGCCGAGAAAGTCGCACACCAACACAAGAAAATGTGCAAAAAACAAGGGAACGCATTGGTTTAGGTAAAATTCTACTTTAAATATTTTTAAAACGAATTTTTATTTTTTAATTAATATTTTAGGTATTACTCTTAGTCAGGAAGATGATGTCATTTGGTTGTACAATCGTTCGACAGCACCTGTATTTGTACTTTCTCCTACATTAACTGAGGATTGGTCGAGTGCTTGTAAAGTCCCACCAGGTTATTGTTTAATTGTCTTTGATAAAAATAGGTAAGTTCAATTTGAGTCTTTATCTTTCAAAGCATCAACAAACCTTCCTCTAGCCAAAATAGTCAGCGCAAAGAGGTGAACTATCGTATACATATCAGTGTAGATATTTAGGTATATTGGGAAAGATGGTAGTTGCGGTCTCTGTGAGCTAAATTTGCATAGCATTATCTCAGCGGGCTGATTTTCTTCCATCCGAGATCGTTCGACAACTAATACATTTAATGTGCAGAGTCTAGACTGACGGTAATTTCCTTCTTGTTTCCTTCGACCGCTATTGATCGTATTCAAAAATCTCCATCGATTGTACTTTAAACTGTAGTATATTGAAAATCATTACTTCCAGCTATTTTATAGATTCTTTCAATTTGATAGTCAAACTTGCAAACGTTATATGTATACATATTCGTATTATACACTTTTCTGTCTGTCTCGTTATCAAAACAGCCTCTTTTCTGTAGTCAACTAATCCCGGGTCGGCATATACTGGCCAGTCATTTGATTTTAATAACTGCTTTGCTCGTTGCTTTTTCTTTTTTACGTGTTTTGCGCGGAAACATTGGCGATGTCATCAGCGAAACCAAATATTTGTAATCCTTGTGGCAACATTTGTCGCAATTTGTTGGCATTTAATGTTTAAAGTCTTATCGAACTCATCATGTTAGTTCAGTCTTTGACTTTGTTTTTGAATAGATCCTCCTAAACATCGCAAATAATAGTCACAATGTTATCCTAAATCAATGCCTTCATGTTATGGAAACAGATCAGATAGGTCAGTTTGCGTTTGCGTTTGCGTTTGCCTTTTGTTTGCCCTTTGTTTGCCCTCAAACGCCAACTATCTATGCCGCTGGTGTGTGGACTACTGACTTTCTGGTGGTGCTGCTTCTATGCTTTTGGTAAAAGTCTTCCTTCTATCTGCTTTTATATGATTATTATGAACAAATATGGTCTCTGTGGAAACTCCGTTTTCATACGGAGGTTACATAGTTCAATCGATGTAACCACTTTTTTGAAGTTTGAATGTTCTGGACTTTGAACTCTGAGCTGGAATTGCAAGGA
This sequence comes from Volucella zonaria, assembly GCA_963966105.1. NCBI lineage: Eukaryota > Metazoa > Arthropoda > Insecta > Diptera > Syrphidae > Volucella > Volucella zonaria. Next base: position 232,806,175 of record OZ014530.1, on the reverse strand, counting down.
GCCTTCTCTGATTGCTTCCGTATTTTCGTTACACAAACAGCAGGATGTAGCTCTTCTGCGATGTAGTCTTCTAGTCAATGATGCGTCGCACTCTGTGGCGATAGTGCAGGTTAGTTTAAAACGTGCCAGTTTATAGTGAGCATGACTTTGTTGAAGAGTTTGTCTTTCCATTTTCTTTTCTTAATACTCGATACAAAAAAGACTTACTCATGAAAATAATGTCGATGAGTTATAATCATCTTGTTTCCATTACCTTGCCTGCAGTACTTATTTGCAATCCCAATTTGCAATGCCCACTCGTATGTTGTTTTCAGTATTTTTAAATGTGAATCTGCTACCCACTGTTTTGTGTTCATACGTCTAAATTGATGCCATGTCTCATATTCCTACCATACATTCATAACGCGGTCTATTTTGTTTTACCAACAGATTCAGATGTTTTTTTTTCGAAAGTATTGAATGGTTTGCTTGATCAAGACGATGTCCACGCCTTCACACTTAGCTTCTTGTGTTAAAATAAGTTAAGATACTCCGCAGTGATTAAGGTTTATCCGTCTTTCAGCCAGGATTTGTTCTTTTTCTTCTATATTAGTCACAACGCTTCGACTTCGACTCGATTTGTACTCACTGCCCGAATTTCTAAGACTTGGATCCTCGGAGTGATTTTCAACGTTTTCGCGTTTTAGGAACTTAAGGAACTTCAATTCTCCTTGCCTGTAGCAGATATTTTGTCTTTTATGGAGAAAATTCTATCATTCACGTTGCAGCTGAAACTTGTGGTCCAAATTTAGCTTAAAATACCTTGTAATTACCTCCTTTTATGGTAATCTCATAAAAACATTTACAACTGCTCGCTATAATCGATGCTTTCGCTGATGCTTTAGTACAACAGAAGGTACCATACCATGCAAAATTTCACAATGAGTACTCACTTCGTCTGAATTGCAGCTCTTAGCACATTCGCATTAAAAAATGTTTAATTACAAGGGGTATCTACAACTATAAAGCACTTTTGTAGTAACCAAGGTGGACCTATATGTATACCAAAAGGTTTTTTTTTTGTTTTCGAAACATACACACAAATTGCATTTAAGTCATGACCATATTTTTAAAATTTTTGTTAAAAAGTATTTTTTGGTTTATTTATTTATTTTTTTCTATTTTATTTGCAGGGCTGCAACACAAAAACCTTGGGCGCCACATCAACAAACTGGTCCAGTCGATCCATACAGCATGTTTATAAGTTTCGCCAAAGGTTGGGGTTCTACTTATACACGAACAAATATATTCGCATGCCCTTGTTGGGTGGAAGTTAAATTTCTGCGACGGTGACATTTTTTAAACGGTTTCCATATGCCAAGATCACCATCGCTTAACTGTAGAGGTACAACAATTGTTAGTTTTTCTACAACAGCTGATGTTGCAGCAGCAATCGTTGACATACCATTAACGAGTATGTCTGTTAATAAAACTAAAAATCAAATCAACAACACTATCAACATCACCGGAAACAATTGTCGTCGCAACAGCAGCAACAACAGTAGCGGTATAAGTATTACAAACTGCATCTGTAAATGCACTCCACATCGAATTTCATGCACCAAAGCAGCCACAAATACACGCTATAGGCCATTGTTGTCGTCGTTATCTATGTCGAAAAAGCGAAGTTTACGCAAAATTCACACAAAATTCGCAACAATTTTTAAGCTTTGCTGGAAAAGGTTTGTGTAATGTTGTGTTCGAAGTAAATTTTTATTTTTATTTTCTTCAAAAAAAAAAAAAAAAAAAAAAAAAACAGGACTGCAAAGTTAGTACATTTTTTTTTCTATTTTTATTGGCTATTCCATAGAGTATATTTAAGTATATCTCAGAAAGGTTTTGATAAAAGAAAAAATATAGAAAACACCACACACACATACGCTAAAGAAAGAGAGAGAGAAAAAATAAAGTTAAATGTATAATTTTTCTAAAAACAAAATTAATATATATTTATATAAAATAATTGAATATAAACAAAATCCATAAAAAAAAAAATGTGCCCTCTTTAATTTAAAAACACAAAAAAGTAAATAATTATAATTTTACAAAGACTATGAATAGAAAGGAAAATCAAACTAAATTATAAAAAGGAAAAAAAAAAACATAGTTTGTATTTATATGTATATTGTACATAAACTCAATAACAAACAAAATCGACAAAAAAAAAAAAAAAACTAATTTGACACGTTCGAATTTTAAGTCTTTCGTCAGAACTTATTTATTTTCCATCCCATCCTCTAATTGACAATTCATTTTGGCATATCGAATTTTTTAGCTTTTATGTTAACGTTCTCGTTAAAAAATATTTATCGTTACATAACGAAAAGCGGTTATAAAAGACCGCTATTATAACATACCATCGATCTACGATATTTTTTCTCTTCTTGTTGGCAGGTTTTAAGTTGAAAATATGCATCAGCCGTGACAGTTAATTACACTGTTGGTCTACCTTCAACTGCTTTCAATCCATCACATCGGTCAATTGTATTGTTTCAGATCATTTGATATATTAGAAGCTACCGCCTTTGGGCTTAAGATCCGTTTTTGTTTTATAGGGGTACCAAATCGCCAATAGCGGTGGGCACTGCAACCTAAAAGATTTTTTGTGCTACAGTCAGTTGAATATGCCACATGAGCTTCAACTTTCTTAATTAACTTCAACTTGAATACCATTCTGTCTGTTGGCTGTTCCTTAGTTATTACGATTTCTCTGTCAAATTTATGTCTTCTTGTGACGCATTCGCAAGCGACCTTCACTTTCCTGACAACTTATAAATTTGTGTAAATAATGTTGAAGCTGGCAGTGTCCCTATTAGAAAGCCGATCAGTCTTCTGATATCATCTCACTTTTAGCCTGTCGAAGACCCGGTATATTCTTCTAATAGGATAAGCATACCTTGTCCGCCCAACTTTTGATCGTTGAATACAGGATGTCTCATAAAGGCCCTGCCCCATACAGCAGCCCAGATAAACTTTTCTAGCCACTTCATAGCCAACCAGACCTTGAATTTTCTACTTTGTAGCATCGATTTGGAGTCAAACAAGTTTGAATTTAACATTTTCAGTGCTTCTTCACTGTTTGAGAGTACATATATCCATGGGCGCGCCTATCTTTCCTGTTTTATGAATGGTACTGGCACATTCTTGGATGGCATCATGCTGAACTGATTTGACGCTGAATTTAAAGAGCCTTTATTTTGTGTGTAAGCTAATTTAATTAGAGTATTATTCCTAAGGTCGTTAGAGTCCCTTTTTTATTATGATCCTCTATTTCTCCATCAGGCGATTTTTGTATAAACTAAATGGTTAAATATTAATAAATGTTTTACTGAATGTTGAAAAACACATACGGAAGTCAATGTCAACTTTATGTCTTGTCCGCCTCCGCCAACTTGCCAAATGTGGGCTTTTTTTTATAAAATTTTTCTTCCAGTTTTCACACAGGAGTATTTCATTAATTTTGACATGAATGTTTTTTTTGAAGTTGCTCAAGTTTTTCTATTTTTTTGGCATAAACCTTCCTCTTTAGATATGACCACAAAAAGAAGTTCGGAGCTGTTAAAACCAGCAACCCTTGATATAATAATTGTTAGTTGGTTCATCGAATATTAAGATAATGTCGTCCATTATCCCATTCAAGGTAACCTAAGGCATTTAAGCTGGGCTATCCAAGATTTTCTGACGAGGTCGGCATTGCTGTAGAGTCCCTATAGTTCGCTATTGAATTGTCTCCTCCATTGATGCAAACGAGACTGAAAATTGCCCGAAGAACTTTTCAAGATTGATTGCTTCTCAAGATTTCCTTGTGTGCTCTATTTTGGTGTTATTGACTTTTTTTTTTTTTTGCTAGCTAAGCCTTTTCATCCACTTGTAACTTAGCTTATGAAACCTTCCTCATTGGATACATATATACGTTACCCGCCCATCATCTATTTATCTATCGTGTCAAAAAAGTTTGGGTAACAAATTACAACCTTGTCTTATTCCATTTCACATCTTGAAGCAATTGAAAATCCCGCTTACGATAAGATAGTATGCCTGTATAAGAGCAAAAATTTGAAGATGAATTTCTTCCTGTCTTAAGTTTTCCAGATGCAATCTTGGTGAACTAAATCGCCTGCATTCTCGGAGTTTGTGACCATGAAGTGGAGCAGTGACGTAAATTTGACTGATTTGTTGCTAATAATGTGGAAGGTGCCAATAACACTGTCTTCTACAAAAACTCGTTGGAGCCATTTTCGGTTCATAGGCATTCCTTAATGATAATTACCAAAGCGACCTAGATGGAGAAACTAATGTACATATATACTACTGACTTGTAGAATGCTGAACTGAGTTACTATGCAAATAAGATCGCTGACTTGTCAAAGTTTGGGACCATCCGTACGTGTCATGGCTTCTGTTCTGTCTTGTTATTTGAATTGTCAAAATAAGGACTACATTTTTGAATTTATTGTTACCACAGACAACTGTCAACTGTTAAGTAGACAGCTGTCTAGAATTAAACTTGAAACTCGAATGTGTCTTATTAATTCTGTACAGATACACCCAGTGTGAAACAGCCTTAATTATAACAAATATAAAAAAAAAAACAAAAAACAAAACAAATTATTTACTAAATGTAAAAATCAAACAAAATATTTTTAATTCTATTTAATTTAAATTATTTATTCATAAACACAAAAAAAAAAAACAAAAAAAGAAATGTCTTGTCTAAAATGAAGCCACTATTACACTCACGTTACATTTTTGCATAAGCATCACTTGTGCCGAACACATTTGAACAAATCAGCAAAATCATTTTGTATGTTAGTGTCGAAAGTGTTATATTTTGTTTTAAATGTTTTTTTTTTTTTTTTTTTTTTAACAAAAAAAAAACTATATCATATGTAACATTTTTAAAATTTATGTCGATATGATATTTAAAGTTGTTCTTTTTTTTTATGATATTTAATATTAGTTTTCTAATTTTGTTTTTTTTTTTTAATGGGTGATTTTTTAAGCGTTTGATTTTTAATTTTCAGAAAAAAAAACGCAGGATAATTGCGAAAGTGTATAAAATTTTTATTTGAGTTGATAAATCGTTGATAGTCATGGTCAACGTTTACATGGAATTGTATACATTTTACAGTTTTCCTCTGTTTTTTTTTTTTTTGACAATTAAAAACCAAACGCTTAAAAAATCACCCATTATTATTATTATTATTATTTTATTATTTTTATAAATCTAGTCATTCGCCGCCCTTTATCCAATTTAGTGCGTGTATTTTGTTTTGTCTTCGTCGTAAAAAAAACTCGCTTGTGTTTCTAATTAAAGGAAATGCATGAACGAGATGTCCAGGAACAAAAAAAAAAGAAAGAAATCGAAAAATGAAAAGAAATTAAAACAAAAATAACTTATGAATGTGTGTTCGGATTGGAAAAAATAATTGGCTTGTGTGTAATTTGAATTTATTTGTTGTGTTTTTGTCTTAAAGGTGAAACGAAATTGTTGATGTTTACGTTGATTTTCATAGAAACTCAATTGGATATAGGGGTATGCAGTGTTTTCTGCCCTGTAGTCCCCCTGTGGAGGATACGAACTTTAATAAATGTTTCCCAACGCCTTCTCTGCATTGTCAATCATGTTTTACATGATTTTTTCTAATCTGCTTCCATTTGCATAATTGTTGTCACTTCCTGTAGATTTCATCTTGACCTGACTAATATATTCCTTCATGCTGTAGTGATTTCAGTGATTTTTTTTTTCTATTTGTCATCATTGAACTTGGTCATAGGAAAACTATACCCACCGCGTGTTAGAATCGCATTCCGTTTGGCACGACTTTATATTGTACTTGCCGTTGAGGTCATTCTTCATAATAGTGATGGGACATTGACTTTCACTGTTTAAGGTTACGGGTCTATTTCGAAAGCGTACATACCTGCCTCGTGAATTGACCGCTTTTCAAATAAATCAGCATTTGGGTTACTATAGACTCTAGGGGGTACACTGAAAAAGGTATACATAGTTGATTTCGAAAAAAATCAGCAAATATTTTGAATCTCAGAAGGTTTTCCAAGTAGTGGATAAACAGATTCCATGTCTTTCTATATTTTCTTGTAGCGTTGTGAGGTGTACTCTTCACTTGTCCAGTATTAATAATTTTGGAGACAACCAAGTCACTTGCCATTATGACTCTACTTTGAAAATAATGTTATCTTGCTTCATTGAAGATCGATATTGGGATCGATGTAGCCATCTCACGCGCGCATCTACTTAAAACCAGTGTGTATCACTTTCAGATAGAACATCTCACAACTTTTAAGACTGATATGTAATATGCAGCGATGTCTGTGTATCTTTATTTGTGTTGAATTTAGAGGATGAGTATAAAATAATTAAACTTCCAAAGATATGTCGCTAATTTTGACGGTAAACTATGACTGACAGGTGCTGCAAGGGTTTTACAGCTAAAGCTCCTGTACGCAATTATATGGGACGATGATTGTCAAAAGCCTCTGTCCTTTGACTGTATGTCCGCTTTCTTTCGTGTGGAATTCTTTCTATTGTAACATATTTTTCTAGCTTACCTTTTTGATTCTATTCTTATCGTTTGATTTTTCGATTATCTTGCGATGTGCGACTCCTGTGTCCTGTTTTTGGTATTGTTCGTAAATGGCTAAAGTGTACAGTGTGTGTATTAAATCGTCCAACGATGCGTTTTTTTTTTTTGTTCTGATCGAATCGCAACTTATCGTTGCACAGCCCAGCTCTGAGAGAAAATGGTCGGAGCCGATGTTTGTACAGTACACATTCAGAATATTAGATATTTGGCTTGCAACTGTTAACACGGGGTTAATTTGAGTGGCGGCTCGACCATTTGAAGAATGCCATGTTGCTGTGTGGATTCGTTATTATGTTGTAAAGTAAATTAATATACTCGTATATCAGTCATGAATGACTTTTTTTTTGCAACTTTGGAGATACCAGGCTGCTATAATACCATGAACAGTTGGTTATAAAAGTGAGTCTATGTCAGTACAAATACATATATTTTAAATGAAGGACAGGTTGAGATATTTTTCTTATTTGGGTCCTTGAAATTTTCGATAAAGAAATAAATTTGCGGCAAATCTCCCTATCATCTTTCAATTGGTATGTTTTTGGTTCCCTGCACGTAGATAGTCTAACGCAAAGTGATGAAGGAAGAATGAGACTCATGGCGGCCCTTAATCATTCATGAATCCGGATTGTGTAAACAAATTCAACCATCTTTACCAACCAGCCCCATCCGCCGGCATTCATGAATGCTGTCATGTTAGGAGTGTCAGTTATGAGTGATGATGGGTACCCAATTTTAAAGAGCTAACTGTTTACAGTATCATCTTTCAAGGTCTAATAACGATTTTGTGGTTACCGAGTTACCGGCTTTATATTCGGCAGGGAGCCTCATTTTGATTTTCGTTGGTCTTTTACAAGATATGAAAGAATGTGTGCATACCTGATCGGTAAGTCTGAAGCTGAGGCGAAAGGATTGGTTTGGTTTTATAAGTAATATTATGATCCTGTCCATATATTAGTTGACACAGGTTATAGGGTTTCCTTTCTTGTACAGAAGCGCTAACTAAATTACAATATATATAACAATATTTGAATCGCTTGATAGCTGCGTGGCTTGGTTTCTTTGCTTTATAATTAATCTGTAGCTGATTCTATTTTCTACTATTACATGTGAGCCTCAAAACTTGTTGTTTCTCATGATTCTTGGGAAAAGTGCAGGCAATTGAGTTTATCTATTTGCAGTTAGTTTCTCATGAAGATTACAACGTAACCATCAACAATTTCCTTTATTTTATCAACAACCCATTATATATTCTCAACATCCACTTACTCATTTCCTACTCCAACCGTCATCCGTCATCAATTCATTTCTACAATATTATCTCATTCTCAGTGAAAAAAAAAACAAAAAAAAAAAAAAAAAACAAGAACCATAAAGTGGCTTCAAAAAGAAAGACATTCCGAAAACGTAACATTGGTACCTATATGTTGTTATATTTTATTTTATTTTATTTTATTTTATTTCTTTGTAAAAGAACAATTTGTAAATACTTTTAAACAATCGATCACATAATTAAGAAATAATAATAACAAAAAAAACAAAGCCTCTGTATTCCATTCATATTGTTATATAAACAAATATTTGTACAATATACGAGTTTATATGAATTTTTTCTCTTCTCACAATCTATACTTGCAATACAAAGAGGAAAAACTCAAACAAAAACGAATTATTTAAAAATAAAAAGAAAAACAAATAAAGATTAGGAATTTAAAAAAATGAAAATGAAAAATTTAACTGATATACCAAACAGTGATCCATACGACTGTATACTATTATATTATGTACACATTGTAATAATTATTTTGTAAAAAATAGAAAAAGAGAAATTTTAAGTGAAATTTGTAAATTTAACTGTATATGCGAGGGAATAACTAGAATTTTGTTTATTACAAAAAAAAAAAACAAAAAACAAAAAACAAAAAACTATGATTTTAATAATAATTATGTATGGTTTAAACAATAAATCATGTTCTGAAGATTAATTAAAGATACAAAACAAAATAAAAAAAAAGTCTTAACCATTATCTAGTGTATAAAAAAAATATAAAAAAAAAACAAAAAAAAAGAAAACTGCAACTACAAACTGAATGAAAATATGAATATGAAGGAGAAAGAGAGAAACCGAACAATTGTTTATATTTTGTTTATAAAAAAGAGAAATTTTAAAAATCTAAAAATTGATTATACTTAAAAAAAAAACAAAACAAAAAAGCCTTGAATTAAAAAAAAATATATATATATAAATACATATAAAAATGAAAACAGTTGTGTTTCAATTTCTATTCACTAAGCTTTTCAGGAAGCAATAAAGCACCGCCCCATTCGCTTCCTTCTCCGCGAATCTTACTCGTAAAAAGCGTATGAATATTGGTTGGCTCTTCATTTTAAAATTCGAACTCTAAGTACTCCTTTACATTTGTTAGCAACTTTACGTCCAACGTTCGCTACCAGGTCATCTAAAGTGTCTGGGTTGTTGGCATAGAATATACTAGATTTTTTTTTTTTTAAATGCTTTTTTTATATTATTCAATATAGTCCCCTTTTAGTTTGATACACTTATTCCAGCGATTTTCCTACTTGTTGATCCCGTCCGAAAAGTAATTTTCCGGAAGGTCTGCAAATACTCCTCCGTGGCGTCGATGATTTCCTCGCGTGAGCTGAATGTTTTATTGATGAGCCATCTTTTGAGGTTTGGGAAGAGATAATAGTCCGAGGGATCCAAATCCAGTTACCAATCGACGCCAAAAGTCCGTCCGAATCCGCATCAGCAAGTCCAAACACTTTTTCGAAGTGCTCTCGCGTTCGAATAACTTTTTCATATGCAGAATATTGCCCAAAATATGGCGTATGCCCTCAGTACTAATCTTTGTGGTATCTGCTAGCTCGCGCACCTTCACTTTCCGGTCAGCCAACACCATTTCATGTATTTTTTTGACATTGTCCTCTGTAACCGCATCGGAGGGCCTGCCGCTGCGGACTTGACCGGTAGTGGAGTTGCGGCCACCACGAAACTCTCGAAACCAATATTTGACGATGTAATCTGACGGACCATTAGCCCCATAATATTTATCCACCTTCGCTGTTTTGCCTCTCAAAAAATAATGTTCTATGAGAGAACGAAAATCGTTTTTGTCCATACTCAACCTGATGCCAAACACGTTAACAACAATCAGCTGTGAAAACAAAACTAAAGACAGCATCGCACTGAAATTTGGCATGTCTGCCTAAATATGAACGGAGTTCAAGGCACCATAACCTTTTTTGCAGTAGCAGCGCATTCTGGCAGTCAAAGAGGTCACTTTTCACTCCATCTAGTACAGGGTGAATGACTCGAACTCCAACTTTTTAAAATGCTATAATTTTTTTATTTTTTGATAAATTTTATTATGCCGAAGCAAAAAATGTTGGAAAATACATCAATTTTCAATTTGTATCAGTAGTTTTCAATATGTCCACCTTTGGCGGGAATAATGGCCTTGAGACGGCCGAAGAAAGCATCGCACGCTGCACGCAAGAGGCTCTGCGGTATTTTGGCCCATTCCCGGCGAAGTGCTTGATTGATTGATTGATATTTTTTAGTGGCAACCTTCGCCTTCAAAATACCCCAGACAGAGAAATCCAACGGATTTGCATCCGGAGTATTTGCAATCCATTGTGTCGAAGAAATGAAGTGTGGAACATTATTTGAATCGCGCGCTTTGTGAGACGGTGCCGAGTCTTGTTGAAATGTCCACGGTCTCCGACCGAAATGATTCCTTGCCCAAGACTTCAATACTGCCTCTAAGACAGTTTCACGGTATACGATCGCATTAATTTTAAGGCCACGGTTCAAAAATACGAACGGAGAGCGACCATCGGCGGTTATGGCGGTCCAAACCATCACCATCGGTGCTGCCTGCTTTCTGGTGGCCGTCCGAAGGTGTAAATTTTCGAAGGACCTCTCTGGCAAGTAAACTCGGTCATTTTGTTTGTTGATATATTGCTCGATAACAAATGGCGACTCATCGGAAAAAACCAAATTCAGCAACTAACCACTGCAAGCGTAGCAACTCCTTCACTCTTTCGACTCTAACTTTTTTCTGTTGCGGTGTAAGATCGTGTGCTTTTTGGGACTTCAATGGCTTGAGTATGTGTGTGTATGAGTATGTGTTGCATCCGTTCCAACGATATGTTGAGCTCACGAGCCATTTTTCTTCCACTTCGACGCCGATTTCGCTCAATTCGAGCCTTCATTTTCTGAACCATTTCTGCCGATGTTGCTGTTTTTTATGACCACCTCCATGGCGTTTTGCAACGCTGCCAGTATCACGGTAACGAGCTATGGTTCGAGACACAAATGATTTATTCACGTTGAGGTGCTGGAGGTCTCTAACGATAGCTACTTGTGGTTTTCCAGCCAAATATAAAGCAATCACACTATCACGTTTGAATTCAATCGCGGATAAAAATTTTTCAACACAACTGAGACGCAAATCGTTTAAAATACTTGTAAATAATACAATTATCTGTCACGTATCATATGTCAAAATTTGAGCTCACTGTCATGAACGGTTTGGAAATTATAGCAGTCTGAAGTTGGTTGCAGTTCGAGTCACTCAGGGTGTAGACTTCATGTAGTCTCAAAGAAAAGAGTCTGAAACCGCTAAGTAGCACGAGCGGCGCCTGCCCTCTCTGACGATAAGACGATCACCGTCTCGAATATGTCGATTGTGTCACGCGTTGTGGCCAATGTCAATGTCATGAAACCACATATTCTCTAAGCTTTCCAGTTTCAAATGAATCCAAAAAATTTGATCAACATGGAGCTACGAGGGTTGACTGTTAAGTTTCCGAAGGAACAATGATACAAGACATTTTTTCTCAAAATTTTTTTTCATTTTTCTACATAGTCTCCTTGTAACTCTACACACTTCTCCCAGCGATGTTCTTATCTCTGTAACCCGTCCAAATAGTACTTAGAGTTTTTCTCTTCAAAATAATTGTTCACGAAGGTGATTGCCTCCTCATTTGACGAAAATCTCTGTCCTCCGGGCGTAGTTTTTAGATGAGGGAACAAAAAATAGTCGCTTGTGGCTAGATCTGGTGAATAAGACGGATGGTCAAGCAGTTCAAACCGTAATTCATGGATTTTCGCCATGGCAACCGCTGAGGTGTGAGACGGCGCGTTGTCTTGGTGAAAAAGGATTTTCTTTTTCTGCAAATGTGGCCGTTTTTCCGCAATTTCTGCCTTCAGCTTGGCAAGTAATTATGCGTATTATGCTCCTGTAATGGTTTTTCCTTTTTGAAGATAATCGATGAAGATAACTCCTTTACTATCCCAAAAAACAGTCGCCATCACTTTCTCAGCCGAAAAGACAGTTTTTGCTGTTTTTGGAGCCGGCTCGCTCTTTGCAGTCCACTGTTTTGACTAAATATTTGTTTCGGGCGTACAATGGTGTATCCAAGTTTCATCTACAGTAATTAATCGGCGCCAAAACTCGGATTTAGCCGAGCGCTGTAAATGTTCATTCGAACACGTTTGTGGTCTAACGTAAGCAAACGTGGCACCCAACGTGTGGACAGCTTTCTCATGCCTAAATCTTGATTCAATATGTAACAAACACGTTCTTTGGACATTTTCATAACCTCTACTATCTCTCTCACTTTGATTCGGCGGTCGTCTTACACCATTTGGTGAACTTTAGCAATGTTATCGTCAGTGGTTGTAGTTTTTGGACGTCCCGAACGTTCATCATCTCCCAAGCTCTTACGGCCACGTTTAAATTCAGCTGCCCAAAATTTCACTGTGGTAAATGATAGTGCAGAGTCCCCATACACAGAGTCCAACTCATTTTTGATTTGCGTAGGCGTATTGTCTTTCAAAAACAAGAATTTAATAACAGCTCGATACTCAATTTTTCCCATTTTCACAAAAAACACTCACATCGGCTCACTCAAACGACTGTCAACTAAAAACTGTGCGTCCGAAATGACTGAAACTTCGGTAAGTAACTGCCTAAAGATGCACAACTAGCATTCACTAGCTTTTATTGACGAGTGCCGCTATCTTTACGTTGCGGTCGGACGACTCTCGTATAATGGTCTCCATTTACTGTAACCGACTCGCCGCCGTCTTCTCTGAAGAAGTACGGCACAATGACACTCCGGCATGTACGAGTACCTTTGATGTCAATAGCGCCCAATTAGCGGAAGTTAGACCTGCTTTTAGTCACTGGCCACTGGAACTGCTTGACTTTAGCTCTTAGGTCATTATGATCCTATATGGACTCAGTCAACTAAAATTGACTCCTCAGTAGTCAAATTCTTCTGTTTTTTTTCTCCTGCCCGTCATATAAGGCACTTGATGTCAAGGGTGGTGTGAGCGCGTGAATTAAGCCGTGCACAGGAATGAAAGACGGGTTGAAACCAGTCACGTACAAGCACGGTCTGTAACCTTTTCTTTAGGATGAACCCACTTTCCGTCTTACTCGTGAGAACAAACAAGTTACAAGTTAACTTTATTGAGATAAATTTAATCAATACATTATAACACAATCTTATTTTAAATATGGCCGACTTAATGATTTGTCTCACTTAAACAAAAGTGAAAAGAATATAGATAAATATTAATTAGGAAATAATTAAAAACGAATTGTGCTGGGCTTAAATTTGCGTACGCTTGCTCCCGGCATACCTTCACTGCTTTGCTCTTTTTGACAGTCTTAACCTAGTATGTATAACTTAAAACTAAAATTAAAACCTAAGCTAATCAAACCTATCTTATTAGATAAATATGTACTGAATAGTGCGAAGGATCCTTAATCGTACGTTGGCTGCAAAAGCTTTGACAATCCTCAATTGTTCGTATACAACATATACAATATTAAGGAAATTCCAAACTTTTGCGTTAAAAACAAAGGCCTATGTTAGAACGAATATTCCAAAGTCATTCCCTATAGTTAAAAGGAGATGCTTTTTCGTAGAAGGGTGCTATCTTGTGTCGATTTTTATCTGGTCTTATCAGGGATACTGAGTCCTCATTTAAAAGATTAAAGGGTGACAGATAATAGTTGTCATTCAAACTGTCCATGACACTAGAGTCCATAAGAGATCTCATGAGTGGTGTAAAATGAGTTGCTTCATATACATATAGTTTTGTTAGAGAACCAACTACATTCCGCAGCAAAACCTCAGTATTTTTCTCTCAAAGACCTCCAGTTCTTTGGCAACAGTGGGTGAAATGGTAATGTATGTCAGAATTGGTCTTATAAGAGTTTTGGAAATCATAATCTTAGTTTTCCATATCATGTGTTTAGAATTAAGTAATGGTTTAAGTATTCCTGTGACCATTTTTGCTTTATTAACTACAGCCCTTCCATGCTTGTTAAAGAGAAATTGTTGTGGAAATATATTCCCAGATAATTTCTTTCAGAACGTAATGGAATTGGGAAATCATTTATTCCTAATGACAAATCCTTGCTTTCTTTAACCGCACGATAATGTCCCTTTCCGCTGGCATTTCTAAAACACGGGAGGTCACATTTACCAGTATTTACTTTTAATCTCCATCTTTTAAAGTAATTTTCTAGAAGTGGAAGTTTTGCTTTAATTTTGTCAAGAGCTAAGCTCGGTCGTAAGTCACTGGCTAATATAGTACTTAGTATCATCAGCGGAGTGAAGTGATCCAGAATTTTCCGTAATTGAGTCCGAAAGAGGGAAATCCTGAAGATAAATATTAAATAATGATGGCCCGAGTGTGGATCCTTGAGGTACGCCTGATTTCACCGGGAGAGATTCTGTGTGCTCGAATCCAATGTACCTATATTGAGGTTGTTCTATTTGATAAAAAACTGTGTATCATTCTTATAAGCCAATTCGGGAAGCTTAGTCTTAGTAGCTTGAATAAGAGTCCCTGATGCCAGAGCGAATCGCAAGCCTTTTCAAGGTCAATATCTAAGCTCACGCTACACATTTTATTTCTCAGATTTTGAACAGCTTTGTCCTGAAGTATGAGTAAGGCGTGCTCCGTGGAGTTTCTTTTCTTGAATCCGAATTGGTTGTTTGGGATAATGTCCTTCTTTTCACAGAAATTATTTAAGTGTTCGGCTAATACCCGCTCGAATAATTTTCCAATATTGGAGAGAATCATAATGAAAAGCGTTGCGAAAAGAACAATCGATGTAAACTTCCAAATTGCAAAGGTTTTTCTCGTATAGAATGCACAGAATGTAAGGTGGCTCTATGCTATACGAAAGACAGAAATTGTTTCGGCAAATTTCATGGTTTCTATCTATAATTTTTTTTATCAAAACATTCTTATCACATTATTAAAAGCATTGTTGTTGAAAAACCTCAAACGAGCATTTGGCAACATAGCATTTTTTCTCCAAAATATTGGGTCTACAAGTAAGTTTCCAGCGTTTTTTTCCAAAATTTGAAGTTTTATTGTGAAAACATAGTTACAATGCTTTATTCAAAGTATCGTCCATCGGAAGCTACAACTTTCCCCCATCTTTCTGGCGATTTATGAATTCCGGACCAAAAAAATTTCTCGTCTTTCGAGCCCAAGAACGTATCGAGCCAATTTTTGATTTCCTCTACTGAGCTGAAGCGTATTCCCGTAAGAGCGTTCTGCATCGAACGAAACAAGTGGTATTCAGATGGTGCCAGGTCTGGACTGTAAAGCGGGTGAGACAGAATTTCCCATCCACTATTTTGCAAATAGTTTTTCACCGAAACCGCAACATGTGGCCGAGCGTTGTCGTGATGAAAAATGACGGACTCATGCCTGGTCTCATATTCTGGCCGTTTTTCTTTTAATGCCCGCTTCAAACGAATTAGTTGGGTTCGATATAATGGTCCTTTGATGGTTTCACCACTCGGAAGCAGTTCGTAGTATACGACACCCTTTTGATCCCACCATATGCAGAGCATGACCTTATTCACGTGAATATTTCGTTTCGGCGTCGATTGGGCGGGCTCGCCGGGCTTTGTATACGATTTTCTGCGTCTAGGATTATCATAATAAATCCATTTCTCATCACCAGTGACAATACGATGCAAAAATGATTTATTTTTATACCGCTGCAGTAACATTTCGGACATGCAAAATCGCCGTTCGACGTCTCTTGGCTTCAATTCGTACGGCACCCAGTTTCCAACCTTTCGAATGAATCCCAGTGCTTTTAGGCTCAGGGAAACGGCTTGTTGCGTGACGCCAAATGATGCAGCAAGTTCTTCTTGAATCTGAAACGGATCCTCATCCAGTAAAGCGTCCAATTCCTCGTCTTCAAAACTTTTCGGCTTTCCGGGGCGATCTTTGTCTTCAACTCCAAAATCACCACTTTTGAACCGTTTGAACCACCCGCGGCACATCGATTCACTCACAATACACTCCGCCCCATAAGTTTCCGAAAGCAAACGATAGGCCTCAGCCGCACTTTTCTTCATATTAAAGAATAAAAGCAGCGCTTCCCGCAAATGCCGTTTATTTGGCTGGAAACTTGCCATGATTTTGCTCGATAAAATGTACGACACCGATAGAACCACTCAAATATAACGCTGCAAAGTTGTTGACAGATACAAAACCTACAAATAAAACACATGAGGTCTGACATTTCTGCCCGGGATACACTGGTGGCGCCATCTCTGACAAACGCTGGAAACTTACTTGTAGACCCAATAAATGTTATACTAATTTAAATGTTTTTTTTTATTATTTTTCCTTTAATATGTAACTTTTATTCTGTACGTATGAGTTTTTGAAGACAAAAAAAAAAATTGTGCGCATTAAAGGGTTAAAGACGAATTTCTACCTTTCTACCCCTTTCCTACCTTGTCGTCTGTCCCTTACACAGGGAGACGTTCCCCAGATTTGGTTGACCTCTTTTGTAATCCCGATACACAAAAAGGGATCTAAGCATAAAGTTACCAAGTATCGTCCAATTGCTAAACTCTCTCATATACCCAAACTTTTTGTAAGCACTTTATACGAAGCCTTAAGCTTCAAATGCAAGCCTTTTATTTCGCCCCAGTAGCATGGTTTTCTAAAAAGCAGATCAACTGCCACCAATCTAGTTGAAGTCGTGTCTTGTGCACTCGCAGCCTTAGAAAATGCCAAAGAAATCGATGTTATCGCAACTGATTTCACTAAAGCGTTTGACAAGATATCTCATCAATTGATCCTCTTCAAATTGTCTGCTATCGGCTTTGAGCCTCTTTTATTAAAATGGATTTCTTCTTACCTGATAAACCGTTGTTATAGTGTTCGGTTTAGATCCGGCCTTTCTGTTCCATTCCTGGCCTCATCTGGAGTTCCACAAGGCAGTCGTCTTGGTCCTCTTCTCTTGATTCTTACTATTAACGATGTTGAGGGGGTCATTAATCACTCCTCACTCTTCCTTTTTTTAAAACTATTTCTCCTCCCCATTTGATCGGTTTTCAATGTGGTGCTTCAAAAACTACCTAGAATTTAATATAGCCAAATGCCAATTTATAACCTTCTCACGTAAATGCAACCCGTCACCTCACCGACTCTATTTTTTCTATGATCGACCCATTACCCTGGTTCAGTCTTTTCAAGACCTTGGCATATTATTCCACTGCGTATCGATAAGATGATTCTTAAAGCCAACTTATCACTTGGCCTTATTAAATGGTGGTTCTAGGAATTTTAAACAATGTACGTAACCAGATCTCTCTATGATACCTTTGTACGACCTCTGCTTGAGTATGCCAGTCAAGCTTGGTCCCCCTTTCACTTAGTTCAGGATTCTCGAATCGAGGGTATTCAACGTCGATTCCTCCGATTTGCTCTCGTCTCTTCTATATACCAGTCCACCGCAATTCTTATGGCTCCAACGAACTAATCACCCGTATGCTCCGAAATGTCAACTGAAACCTCTCCATTTTTGATTTCAACCTGAGCACTTCTCGGCTCAAACAAGATCCCCTCTATCATTCCTTTGGTTCCTAGCTCTTAAGTCATTCTATTAGTTCTTACGAGTAAGTTAGATTGAGCTTGTATTCAGCCAAATAATTGGGGACTTTAGCCCCCACCAAAACTAAATTAAATTAAAGTCTTCAATATGCTCGTATATTGGTACATAAGGAAACTCTTTCAAATGCCTTAGAAATATCAAGTGCAACTATCTTGCTTTCGCCAGATTGATGTACTCTTTGGTTCCATGGACCTGTTCCTACTAAATCCGTACTGACGGTCATTGAAAAAGTTTTCGTGTTTCGAGATATTTCATGAGCTGAGGGTTTATCAGCCTTCCATGACTTTGGAAAGAAGGGATGTAAGTGCAATGGGTCTGTAGGGGGAGAGAGAAGAAGATTTGTCTTTTCTAAGGACGGGTTGGACAAATGCTCTTTTCCATCTGCTCGGAAAGAGTCCTGAAAAGTGGGATCGATAGAAAAGCTTATGCAGTGGTTTTCCCAGCGTACAAGATCACATCTTCAGAAGAATGGGAGATACATATCACCTGGACCAGCGGACTTATGATAAGATCTTTAAGCACTCTTGCTACTATACGAGTTTGAAAGTGGATTCCTCCCACTGAAGACTCGTCGCTCTGGGTGTCCTATCCATCTCAGGAGACTGATGCGCAGTTTTCTGATTAGGTCGATCTTATCGTACAGCTCGTATAGTTCGTCGTTGAATCTTCTCCAGAGGCCGTCAACGCAAATGGAACGGAATATTTTTTAAAGGATTTTTCTTTCGAAACGACTGAGGATATCTTCATCTGCAATCGATAGGGTCCATGCTTCTGCGCCATAAAGTTGGACTGGGATGATCAAGGCCTTGCATATCGTCTCCCTGGTTGTTCGAGATAAAGTCTTACTACTCAGGTGTCTTCTTAGCCCAACGAATAGCCACAGTGATTTTCGTTTTATTTCTACTGAGTTGGCAAAATTGATAGCGGGCCCAAGGTAGACAAAGGCCCTTACTACTTCGAAGTTATAGCTGTCGACGGTGCTGTTCCGTCCAATTCGTCGATGTTGTCAGCATATATGTACTCGGTTTTGCCGTCATCCGCCGCTGGCCGCTTCTGCATCGGTCACAGCCCGCGAGTTCTACCAATTATGTCAATGTCATCGGCCTACGCTAGTATAGGGTTACCAGTGTTTCAAGCGGTCGGTCAAATTTTTGATGACTCGGTCCAATATGGGCGGTGTTACTCCGGCAATAACGTGTCGAATATTGGCCTCGAGCTCGTTTAAAGGGGCTGGCTTGTTAACGTAAACTAAGGACTTGACTTAGCTCCAGAGAAAATAATCCAGTGGTGTCAAATTGCATCGTCGCATTGTCGCCAAATTTCTCCTTCACAACTTTGGCCATTGCGTCACTTGTATAGCATGTAGCGCCGTTTTGTTGGAACCAGAGCTCGTATATATCGATGTTGTCGAGCTCTGACCACAGAAAGACGGTTAACATCGCTCTATACCTGAGACCATTGACGGTAACGGTGTTTCCCCCCTCATTTCGAAAGGAATAAGGTCCGATGATGCCGCCATGCCATAAACTGCACCAAACAGTCAATTGTTGTGCGTGCATTGATGCTTGGCCGAATACTTAAGCATTGTGTTCGCTTTAATAATGGCAATTTTGTTTGTTGCTGTCGCTGAGCTAAAAATGGGCCCCGTCCGAAAAGATGACTTTTTGGCCAAAAATCCGAATTTCCGGCCAACATTTCCAGCGCCCAATTAGCAAACTCACGGCGTTGTCTATGGTCATCCGGCATCAATTCTTGCGTCAGCATAATCTTATACGGATGCAGGCTCAAATAAGCCGGGTTGACTCTTTGGTGATGCCCAATTCTCCGGATCGGCTCCGAGTCGGCATTTCTGGGTCTTCTTCGATACTGGCCGCTACAGCGGCTATGTTTTCTTCATTTCGCACCAATCTCTGTCTGGTTGGTGGCTGAAGATTCAAAAGAGTGTATTCACGCTCAAACTTTTCCACGGTGCGACCGACCTGCACCGACCTTCACGTTGCGTATTTACAACTGAGCCGGAATTTCGATAATATTTTTTAATAGTATCCGAACAGCTGCTGAAACATAACAATTGGAAAAACTATCATTGCTATCTGTGAAAGATCGTACCTCCGGTGTTCGCTTGCAAGTTCCGCACAAGTCTCTCAAGTATGATGTCAAAGAAGTCACATGACAATGGGTCGGATTGCCTAAGACCTTTTTTGTCAACAAAGGTCTCGGTTAAGTTGTTACCGACCTTGACGGAGCAGCGAGCCTTCTCAATCGTCATTCCGCATAGATGGACGAGCTGGGCTACAAAGACCAGACATGGCTCTATATATCTGTAAATGCAGTCATATTCGGCCTTAAAATCGATGAAAAGGTGGTGGGTATCGATTTGGACTTCTTGCGTTTTTTCCACGATCTGCCTAAAACCGAACTGATATGGTCCAATTAGGTTGTTGACGAAGGGTTTCAGAAGTTCACACAATATTGCAAATAGGATCTTGTACGCAGTGTTGTGGAGGCTTATACCTGTATGGTTGGCGCAGTTGAGGTGGTCGCCTTTCTCATGCTCTCCAAAAGGTCACTTCCAGCAGTTTTGAATACATCGACCGGTAAGCCGTCAAGTCCAGCTGCTTTGTTGGATTTTAGCTTAAATATTGCTATCTTTACTTCATTTTGGCCAGGTGGACGGAAGTTTTGGCTATCATCGTCTAAGTTGAATGGTCTTCTGCCTGAGCGCGGAATTTTGGGCTTCTTTGTCGGTATACAGTCTGAGGAAAAAGCTTTTCCATATTCTCAGCACCGACTGTGACTCTGTTACAAGGTTTCCTTCTTCATATCTACAGGTGTATGTACGGGTCTTGTTGCCTTGACACGTTCCTTTTGCGTAAAACTTCCGTACGTTGTTGCTATGTATAGTACAAATTTTCGATATCTTCGATCGGGCCCTACTCGTGCTGTTCTTCTGGAGTATTCGATGTTCATCCCATCTCTTTTGCTAGTAGAGCTGACGAGCGGTTCTTGTTCTTCCTTGCCTCGCCGCTTTGTACGCTTCTGTTTAGCTTCATGTTACTGCTATCATTGGTCATCAAAATAGGGATTTCTTCGTAGTAGTCGGGTGAAACCTGGTACATCAGCTGCGGCGTCTCCGGCGGCATGTTGGTAGCGTTACCACTGGCCTTCGGTATTTGATGCTGCGGGCATATAAGTTGTTGAGGGATTTCGGAATACACATTCGTCAAATATTCTGGCGGTCTCTTGCGATTGCAGATTATTTACGTTATATCTGCTCACAGTAGTTCTTCTTTACTGTGGTGTTTGGAATGTCCGCATTCTTGCCTTTTCTGAAACAAGTTAGTAATCCGACACAATGTTGGATCCCTGCGAGGTTCGGAGATCCAGAATACTGGAAGAATGCCTTACGTCGATCGGAAGATCATCAATTTGACTTAGCGTTTCATAATCCGGAGACCACAATGTCTCCTTGTTTATATTAAGTAAACCGTTTGCTTTCTATAATGATATTTTCCACCGCAAAGTTAATAAGCTTTAGTTCGTTGCCAGACGTGGAGTCATGGAGCTTACGCTTATAAACTGTCCTACCAAAGATGTCCCCCTTTTCCATTTTGGAGCAAGAATCACCTAGTACGATTTTAACGTCATACTTAGGACAGAGCTCTTGTCGAGGAGCTCGTGGAAACATGCGTTGGTGGCGTCGCCCTTGTCCTCCGTGGGGGTATATATTGGGCTCATTAGGCTTATCTTCAAAATTTAGCCTTGATGTGGATTGTCTTAATCCACTCGCTCACGTGTCAGAAGCTTAAGATTTCTTGCCTATCTTTTCTGCGTGACAAAAATCCGCAGCTGAATAAGGACTGTTTCTGTCCCCTATAGCAATCACCATAGTAGATATCATCCTTCTTGTATGGCGGTGATATCTGCCTAATAGCAGTCAAGTGCCTCTGCTGATTGTTCGGCTGCACGTGGCACGTTGTCTTTTAATCGTTTTGCTGGGCCGTCAACAGTTATTATCCGAGGCTATTAATTGTTTCGTCACATTTTGTTTTATCACTTCCTATGAGGGAAGTATTATGGTATTTACTAGTCGAACAAAAATGTCTGAGGTCAAACATTGTCAGTAAGTCCAGACTTTAAGGAAAATAATTTCAATAGTTAAAAGTAAATGTGTATATTTACGAAAATCTAAATTATAAAAAACTCTTTTAGTAAATGCAATATTTAAGAACTGGTTTCTTCTTCTGGCAAGCGATGCAGACTTCTTCAACATCGCCCCAACATTCTTGGCAATAAATAAAGTTACAATTTTGATTCGGGCATTCTACGAACTGGATTGAAAAAGGGTCGTTGCCTAGTAAATGTATGAAAATGTATTTAGATGATTATAAGTGTTTAAGATTATACTATTTCTTGGTTCTGGTTCTCTGCATATTAAGCAATTCCTTCGAGCCACTTGGAACCATCGAAGCCACTTGAAGTACTTTGGCATCCTTAACCGTAGCCACTAGAAAGAAAGTAACAATGACATCAAGCAAAGATAGTTTTGACTTAGTATTAACTAAAAATAAATTGAGTCTAAATTTCATGCGATGTGCCTCCAAGTCGTCCTTGACTTTGCTGTACATCATTTCGAACGTGCTCTTTCGTTGTTTTAGCATTTTGTTGTACAAGTAAAGAATCCTATGCTTTTCTCGCTTAGGATAGAAAAAACTGCAAATGCACCTTCTGCAGCGCATAGCTACTGAACTACAGTATATAAGCAACAATGTGGCAATGTATATTCCAAGTAGCGTCAAGTAATACCTAAAGAGTTCATAGTCCTTAAACATTTTAAACATAGAATTTTTACATTTCAAACATACCGCCTTGTCAGAAGTGTAGGCCTTGGCAAGCAGGGCTCGTTAGTGAGAATCGTTGAAATACGTTCGTGCATGTTTAAGTTTCTTAAAGTTTTTCGCATTAGTCGGGCCAAAAGTCCAGTTCCGTTTATCTATTTTTTTTTTTAATAACTCAATCTTTAACTGTTAAGAATATGAAAGCTACTTTACTGACGTGGACGTTTGTTATGTGTTCACCTTCTTGATAGTAAGTTATCTCTGCTTTCGATGCGATGATTTTAAGTAACACGACTACCATATGATCTAGGAACAGAAATAAGGCGGATATGGTGATTTCAAATAGAAATTGCAAAAGAAAGAAGGTGGTTGCTTGTGCCTCTTCCTTGGTGTGATGTGAGGGTTCCTCGGGATCAACCAGAAACTGTCGTTCAAACTGAAAATAAAATTTTTTTGATTTTTTAGCTTATTTCATTGCAATAGTCAGAACGATGGACACCTTTTCCTACTGGATGTTCCGGATAATGTGTCGAGTAGGGAAGGGAATATCCAATTCGTTACCATACACGCATAAATTTGAAAAATGTTATTTTCAATAGGATTCAAAACAGGGCAGTGTATGGCTTTGCTTAAAACCTCTGTATCTCGGAGCGGATGCATTTCCGAACCCCCGCCCACTCCCATACGATTTTTTTCTCAAAATATGTCAAGGAATCTCCCCTTTAGTCTTCGACCCACTATCCGGAACACCCTGTATATGATTCACTCTGCCTGAAGAAAGAGATTCAACAATAAACTTAACAAGCTCTGGTGCGACCTCGTGAAAAAAGCAACGATCCAGATTTTATCCGGTTCGGCCAAAAGATAGGACGAAACACCGTCAAATGATGGCGGCAACACCCAAGATTTTGCTAGATA
The DNA here is from genome assembly GCA_963966105.1 of Volucella zonaria. Taxonomy (NCBI): domain Eukaryota; kingdom Metazoa; phylum Arthropoda; class Insecta; order Diptera; family Syrphidae; genus Volucella; species Volucella zonaria. Next base: position 232,782,793 of record OZ014530.1, on the reverse strand, counting down.
AGGCGGAGGATGAGAAAAGCCGTGGACAGGGGTAACGAAACCTGGTCAAAAGCTGCAATAAAGGGTGAAAAAAGACAAACAACAAGGAACAAACTGCGAAATGAGAACAGGAGAATGAAGAAAAATGCTATGACAATAAGACCCGAACGAAACACAAAAGTCCAGATGCCATCGCACAGTGTGACAATTCGCACATTTAGCGGGACTTAATTCTAAAATCGACTTGCACAAATGTAAACAAAAAACGGTTTCTCTTAAAGCTTAAACCTCCCACTGAATGATTGCAAAAAAAAATTTATGTTAAAAGCATCTGCAACAACAAAAAATTACATCAAAAATCAAGTTATGTACAATTGTTTATAAGAAGGTCAGCTTTAAGAGCAAGCGGTAAAGTTTTTTTTTTCAAGTGGTTCGCGTGGCTTTAAGTAAAAGTTTAATTTTTTTTTAATAAATATAATATTGTTGAATATTAAGGTAAGTTGTTTTGGGATAAAAAGTGTTTTCATAAAAATTAGGGGTGCTTGACTCAAATTAGTGATAAATTATGTGTTTTATGTGTTCATTAGACCAAAAGTGTAATTGTTCAGTGTTTTTCAAGGTTGAGACCATTTTTGTTTTAAAGCCTTATATATGTGGAATCAAAAAGTGTTTTGACTTTTTGCGCACAGGTGCGACACCCATACTAAATTTTTCGTATTTGAGGATGGCAACCGAAATTACTGGAAAGAGAAATACTGCTATTGCAGTTAAGCAATTATCAAAATCCAAAAAGAGGTTAGTTTTTTGCATAAGTAAATTTTTTTGTTTCTTATAAATTTTATCATTTATACCTAAGGTTCAATTGTAAAGAAAACACTGGAAACGCATACATCTGACTTTTTGCCAATATCTGCAGATGATGCATTAGCAATGATAACAGACGCACAGCTATCCACTCATCAGTACGATATAATACGTCAAAAAATTAATATAAATGTTCCAAATCTACTACCTTCGTACCACGAAATTAAAGAGGCTAAGGCAAAATGCTATCCCGATAGCAGAACTATGTGTGAGTCTGCTGCTGAATGCGGCTTACAAAGCTTGGTAAATCATAGCGTTGAACGTTTATGATTAGCTCAAAAAGATGTTTTAGATTCTGTTTCAGATTTTAAAACTGGGCTTAAAGAATTGTTCCTGCTCATAAAATGGAGTTGCGATGGTGCTCAACAAAAACAATGCAAACAAAAATTTTCATCAAGTCATCACTTCGATTAAAACCTTTTTAGTATTTCCATGGTGCCAATTCAGCTATATTTCTTACAGGAAGAAAATAAAAAAGTGGTTGGCAAAATTCAGCTCCATCATCCACAAGACACTGCCGGCCTATTAAATTGAACTTTGCAAAAGAAACGACAGAATTGATGAAGTTGGAAGTAGATTCAATACAAGAACAAATTAAAATGTTACAGCAAGTTGAGATAAATAATGACAGCTTTCATATCCAAATAAAACCAATTTTCTTATTTACCATGATCGACGGCAAAATATGTACTGCTTTATCACCTATAACTTCTTCGTCACAAACCTGTTATATTTGCGCAGCAAAACCAACTGAAATGAACAATTCAACCAAACTTTCAGAAAAGCAAGTGGACCAACAAGCAATGTCCTATGGACTAAGTCCCCTTCACTCTTGGATCCAATTTATGGAATGTATCCTACATATCGCTTATAGACTGGATGTTAAAGTTTGGCAGGTTAGAGACCAAGAGAGTAAAGAAAAGGTTAAAGCAAGAAAAAAGGTGATTCAGGATAGATTTAGAGCGGAAACTGGGTTATTGGTTGATATGCCAACTCAACAGTCAGGAAATACGAATGATGGAAACACAGCCAGAAGATTTTTCAGAGATGAGGAAAAAACTGCTGAAATAGCAGGGATAGATAAGGAAATTATCAAAAAATTTCACATAATTTTAGAAGCGATTGGGTCTGGGTTTCCAATTGACATAGATGCCTTCGAAACATTTGCAAGAGAAACGAGAGAGCTATATATCAGAAAGTATGGCTGGTTTTGTATGCCAGTAAGTGTACATAAGGTATTATTTCATGGGAAACAAATAATTTCTACTTGTATACTTCCAATTGGACAAATTTCCGAGGAAGCTCAAGAAGCTAGGAATAAGGAAAATCGAATATTTAGGGAGCTGCTTACCAGGAAAACCTCGCGAGTGGATACGAATACTGACCTTCTTAATCGGTTGCTAGTATTCTCAGATCCATTTTTGGTAAGTCTTCGGTGCATTCCAAAAACAAAAAAAAAACATTAATTGAACACGAAGTTCTACAATTGTTATATATACTCGTACCAACTGAATAACAAAATGCAAATTATTGGCTGTTGTATGTTTTTTTTTTCATCACAACTGTTATAGATATTTTACAAAATTTATTACATTTTATTCTATAAACAATTCTCATAAAAGTAAGTAAAAAACATTTCAAAAAACCTTTAAATCTAAGCGCTATTAATTTAATCCCGCTAAATGAGCGAATTGTCACACTGTGCATCGTGATCGCAAAAATTTGAGAGACCTCATATGCAGGTATTCTAAAAAAGGTGAAGGAAAGGCAGTCAAATACAAGAAAGATATGTTCTAAATTATCCAAGAGGAAGCGAGAGTGAAGGCTGTGTGTGACAACTGAAGTAGAAAAATAGTTGAGGTAGATACGTGCGCGGCCATTTATTGAGCAACTCCGAATAGCAGCGAGTAAAGGGTGAGTCAACAGCAAGTGTGGAAGTTTTCATTAAATTAAATACACATATACGAAAGTTGTCTGAAAAGTTTCCGACCAAACAATGATACAAGACATTTTTTCTCAAAATTTATTTTTTTTTTCTACATAGTCTCCTTGTAACTCTACACACTTCTCCCAGCGATGCTCCCATCTCTCTAACCCGTCCAAATAGTACTAGGCGTTTTTCTCTGCAAAATAATTGTTCACGAAGGTGATTGCCTCCTCATTTGACGAAAATCTCAGTCCTCCCAGCGCAGTTTTTAGATGAGGGAACAAAAAGAAGTCGCTTGGGGTTAGATCTGGTGAATAAGACGAATGGTCAAGCAGTTCAAACCGTAATTCATGGATTTTCGCCATGGCAACCGCTGAGGTGTGAGACGGCGCGTTGTCTTGGTGAAACAGGATTTTCTTTTTCTGCAAATGTGGCTGTTTTTCCGCAATTTCTGCCTTCAGCTTGGCAAGTAATGATGCGTAGTATGCTCCTGTAATGGTTTTTCTTTTTTGAATATAATCGGTTAAGATAACTCCTTTACTATCCCAAAAAACAGTCGCCATCACTTTCCCAGCCGAAAAAACAGTTTTTGCCTTTTTTGGAGCCGACTCTCCCTTTGCAGTCCACTGTTTTGACTGAATTTTTGTTTCAGGCGTATAATGGTGTATCCAAGTTTCATCTACAGTAATTAATCGGCGCCAAAACTCGGATTTATTGCGCCTAAACTGCGCCAACAGAGCGTTGGAAATGTTCAATCGTTTGGCCTAACGTAAGAAAACGCGGCACCCAACGCGCGGACAGCTTTCTCATGCCTAAATCTTGATTCAATATGTAACAAACACGTTCTTTGGACATTTTCATAACCTCTACTATCTCTCTCACTTTAATTCGGCGGTCGTCTAACACCATCTAACACCTTTTGGTGAACTTTTGCAATGTTATCGTCAGTGTTTGCAGTTTTTGGACGTCCCGAACGTTCATCATCTCCCAAGCTCTTGCGGCCACGTTTAAATTCAGCTGCCCAAAATTTCACTGTGGTAAATGATGGTGCAGAGTCCCCACATACAGAGTCCAACTCATTTTCGACTTGCGTAGGCGTATTGCCTTTCAAAAACAAGAATTTAATAACAGCTCGATACTCAATTTTTCCCATTTTCACAAAAAACACTCACATCGGCTCACTCAAACGACTGTCAACTAAAAACTGTGCGTCCGAAATGACTGAAACTTCGGTAAGTAACTGTCAAAAGATGCATAACTAGCATTCACTAGCTTTTATTGACGAGTGCCGCTATCTTTACGTTGCGGTCGGAAACTTTTCAGTCAACCCTCGTATTGTGAAATTGATGTAGAATTTTATTGATGAATAAAGTTCGGTCTATGGCAATTATGAATGTGACACAACATTGTTCATGTTATCACCACGGCTTCCGTTGCAAGCAACCATCCGAAGGTCAAAATTATCAATGACTTTTTGAGTTTTTATGTTATGTTTGAGATCTTGAATTGTCACTGGGCTATTGGCATAGACCTTACTCTTTAAATATCCCTACAGGAAGAAGTCTAAAGGTGTCAAATCGCATGGCCTTGAAGGCCAATCAACTTCTGCTCTAATGAAGAAATGCGATCTTCAAATTTCGTACGCAATAAATTGATTGACTGGTTACTTGTGTAGGCGGTAGCGCCATCCTGTTACAAAAAGCGATCGTCCAGACCCAATTCATTCAATTTTGGTAAAAAACTAGCTGCAAAGTGCCATAAGTGAGGCCAAATTATTGACTTCGGCGACGAATTGAGGTGCCTGGCTGATTTTCAACACTTTCGCTTATAGTGGTGATGTTTTGGCGTGTACGTGCTGGCCGAGCATGCTGATATATAGTTTGACCCGATATTGAACCAGTTTCTTCAAAACGCTTCACCATTGCATGAATTCCAGACTCACTAGGGCGATAATGTTGACCGAAAAATTCACGAATTTTACGCAATGTAACTTTTACAGATTGCCTACCTTCGTAATAATATTGAATAACAAAAATGCGTGATTTCGTGGTAAATGACTCTATGACTAAAATTGTCGAAGATCGTATGACATCTGTCAAAAAGATCAATCACACTGAATTTAGTTAATGACAGTAAATGACAGCCAACATCCACATCATCTGTTGGCTCACCCTTTATCACGAAAGATGGCATCAAGTACATGAGAGCAAAAATAGATTGAACACGAACAACCTGATCAGTAAACTACTCGTTGCAGCTTCTATGAAGATAAGGTGGCTTAAATGCAAAATACGTGAGTACATCACATCTAAACATAAGACGTTTCAAGTGTCTTGAATATGTCCACATCGTCAGGAACAAGGGGCGCATATGGTATAGCTAAAAATTGCACCGCGGAACGAAAGTAAAGGGAGAAATAACCAGGGGGCCGAAAGCTACAGATCTGCCGCATTTAAGAGCCTGGCTTTCGAGAGGCCTTTGAAAATCTGTGTTAGCCTTGACCTCGTATTACTTAAAGGAGACTTTCAAAATGGCACCATCATCGACCTAGCCTTCGCCAGCGAGCTATGTTGAGAAAGACAAAATGGTAACTCCTCTAGCCTTCGTTTACAAGATGAGCAGATTGATAATATCTGAACATGCGAACGGTCTATGATACTGAAAAGAAGTGGAAAGGAAAATGAACTGGTATACTAGTGCAACGGCAGCATTGCTAAGCGGAGATCGGTGAAAGCTTCGAAGAAATACAGGATCTCTGAAAAGTCGCGCCTAGATGTCAGTAGTGAATAATTTTTTATGTAATCTTTGACGAGTACTACACATGCATTAAAGTTATTCAAACTTATTATAAAAATGGTCGATCTTTTTTCTTTCTTTTCTTTCACGCAAAATCATCATTAGTGATTGGATGGATTTGTCAACAAGCAACATTGTTATATCCGGGGAGAAGAAAATCCTCGAATATTTTCAGAAAAGTCGTTACATTCACAAAAATGTACTTCTTCGAAGATGGGAATGAAAGAGCTATTACTTTTAATGGAGAGCGCTATAGACGAATGATTGAAGGTTTGTTGTGGGCTCAAATTGAAGAAATAGGCAAGCGCCTATGGTGACATAGGTAAACTGGGCACTTAGATCATGCGATGTAACACCATTAGATTACTTTCTTTGGTTTTTTTTTTTGAAAAGTAAAGTCTATGTGGATAGATCAACAACAGTTTTACGGCTGAAAAACAACATTCGGACGGAATTTAATGAACTTAATGCGGTGTTATGTGAGCGAGTTCTTGAAAATGTTGATGTTCGTATTAGAACCTGTAGACGTACTCGTGGTGGACATTTAAATTGTTCATTTTTTCAATTATTTTTCACAAAAAATTGTTAAGAACCATATTTATATAAAAATAAAAACACCAGAAAACATTTAAGTATTTACATTTTAAAAGAAACATCTAGGCGCGACTTTCAAAGACCCTTTACAATCAGAATTCCTGAAACAAAGAGGAGAGCTTTGGAAGGCTACAAGGAAAAGTAAAGCTAGGCCTTTCAAACATTAAAAGAATACCTATAACATGGGGGAATAATGCCACGAGGGTAGAAGTCCTGGCAGTGAAGGCTATAAAAAAACAGCAAGGCTCCCTTGAGTGCTAAAAAAAATAATCCTAATAAAAACGGTGGCGATCCGTGTATTATCAAAACGTAAGAGGATTACGAACTAAGATTTCTGCTATATATCTTAATTCGCAGATTCTGCCCTACAGAAACCAACTTCACCCCTAATATTAACAATATAATGCCTTATATTTTGATTCGGGTCAATAACTCAGTATAGATTAATATTCACGTGAAAATAACGAATATGAAGTCCGTTTTTCATTTTGGTGAAGTTAACACCTTCTACAGGTAAAAGTCTGCATACCGCCTTGAGGCGGACTTGGGTTGTCAAAGCAAAAGAAAAATATACAGTTGCGATATACGAGTACTAAAATGATATTTATTCAATGAAAATAATGGAAAGAATTAAAAAAAAACATTTAACAAAGTGGGTTTTTAATATTGTGTATATTTATGTATATTCTTTAATGTGAATAGTATCATACGGGTATTCATAACCCTTATAAAAAAAAAAAATTATTGTTTATGGAATGTAAGGAAACATGACTTGCAAAGATTTACTTTGCATTTGGTGCAATAAGCCTGTATTTCAGACTTACGAGGGGCGTTCAATATATTCTCGGTATCGATATGAAGGAAAATGCGAATTTAATTTAAATTGTTTTTATTTTTCAATATAATCTCCCCTAACATCAATGCATTTATTACATCTTGAGATAAGCTTTCTTAAACCCTCAAAAAAATTAATTTCCTCGTATACCATTTATTGCCGACTTGAGTTCTTCATCATCCGAAAATCTTTTTCCACGAAGACATTTTTTCAAATCCGGAAACAGGAAATAATCACTAGGGGCAAGGTCTGGACTATAGGGTGGGTGTTGGATTTCTTCGAAACCACAATCTCGCGCAGCAGCCTTGGAAACTCGCGCCGTGTGAACAGGAGCGTTGTCATGAAGAAGCAACACACCCGCTGCGAGTTTACCCCGTCTTTTCTTTTTAATTTCCTCCCACAAATTATGCAAAGTGGAAGCGTAGGATGTGGCGTTGATGGTTTCACCCTTTTTTTTGTACTCAATGAGCAAGATTCCCTTTGAGTCCCAAAAAACTGTGGCCATGAGCTTCCCGGCAGACGGAGTGACTTTGAACTTCTTCTGGGGGTCTGTTCCTTTTTTATGCCACTGCATGGACTCTTGTTTGCTTTCAGGGTCATAGTGGTGGACCCATGTTTCGTTCCCAGTAACAATTCGATCCATAACACCGTCCGCGTTCTCACTACACATCTCCAAAAGCTCTCTACAGCATGCGATTCTCACTTTTTTCTGAGGCGCTGTGAGCATTCGTGGCACCCACCTTGCACTGACCTTTGAAAGGTTAAGATGGTCATGAAGAATGGTGTAAATGGTACCAATTGAAAGCTTGGTGATCTCTGCCATCATTTTCACCTTTATTCGGGCATCCTCAAGAACAAGTTTTTCGACTTCTTTGATGCTTTCTCCCGTACAAGCAGTAGCCGGGGCGCCGGAGTGGGGGTCGTCTTCAATGCTCTCTCTGCCTCTCTTGAACTCACTTGACCACTTTTGCACAGTTGATAATGAAGGTGCGGAACCCTGGTAAACAGCCACCATCTCTTCATGAATAGTTTTTTGACTTTTTCCTTGCTTAGTGAGAAATTTAATTACAGCGCGATGCTCAATTTTCACCATCATCGTCTCAGTTGCCATTATGATTCTGTTTAACTAGAGATAAAACGCCAATTAATAATCACATTTATATGAAATTTTACATGAATGCACTAAAATAATAGTATTACTTGATAAATAAGTCAATTTATATATGCAACCACAGCTTCATCCCGATATCGAGAATATATTGAACGCCCCTCGTACATCCCGGCACTTAGCAAGTCTTTTTGCCGGTGCGATCCTGCAATGCGCACCAGTGGCTCATGTTATCATAACAAACATCTAGTTTTGGAATATAAGCATACTTTGGTTTCGGAGGCGGTGGAGTCGGCGATGCCGTTGGACGGACTTTAGCCTTTTTAGTTTGGTTTGAAACCATGCCCAATGATTCCGCAATTTCCGATCGAAAAATCGGCAGTTCGGTGTTGACTCCGATGATAAAGAATATAAGCATTTACCATTGCCACATCCAGTAGGTGGAAAAAGATGGGATTTGTCCATTTTCGTGTTTTCGTACGAATATGATAGCGACCAAGAAGACCATCCATGAGATCGACACCGCCCATGTGTCGATTATATTCTTTGATAATAAACGGGCAGTCTACTTCAATCTTCTGTTTGTTTTTTCGATCCCATCGCTTGGATTTCGAATATGGCAGTTCAAGCTCGCAAGAAATTAATGATTTCACATCAACATAGGTCGAAAGCTGTCTAACACTTTTGTTGTCTAGCCACAAAACTATATCGATTGGCGACGTATTCTTCGGTGTACCCTCGCTCAACTTTTTGTTGTGTCAGTTCAGCATCGCTCTACAATTTGATGTTTGGCACACGATTCGCGCGTACTGTTCCCAAGCTATACATATATTCCACAGCTTCTGAGATATGTGAGCAAACCCAACGAAGTGTAGAAGATGTCGAAATACAGTATATGGTTTATGTTGTCTGGAATTTTGGCTGACAAACGAACGACATTCGACAAAGCTCCAAGATCCGGTGCATTTACAGAAATCACATTATCGCCGGCACCAGAATATACGAGCTTCAAAAGAATACGAGTAGCCCGCTTGATCGCACAGCACAAAGAGTTTGGTTCCCCATTTATTTGGTTTGGCCAGCATGTATTGGCGAGTTGGATTGCCACCCATTTTCGTAGCGCACATCTGCTCATCTACGCAAAGACGATGGAGCATCGGAACGGACCCAAAGCGTTCATTGAAATGAGACAATAGTGGCCGCACTCTATGCAGCTTGTCGTGTCCAGGAAGGCCGCTCGGAATCGCAGTCGAATTATCACTGAAATGCAAGAATTCGCGTATTTGTTCGAATCTCATGCGCGGCATTGTCATTCTCATTGGTTCGAATGAATGTCTTTCCGAGTAAGAATGAACGCTTGGGTAGCGATACACGGACATGAATAATAAAATACTAATAAATTTGCGAACCTCTTGGAAATCAGTGACAAATCTAGTATCAATTTTCTGCTGCCAAGCATACAAATTCATTTGGATTGCCAGATACTGCATGAATTTAATGAAAGCAATCGAATGGTATTTTCAGTCCCTTTAGTACATTTGGTAGCTCTCTCACGCCAAGGAAAACCACTTCGTTTATATGGAGCTGCAGACTTTTCTTCCTCCACAACATCGATTTGAATTCACCTCCATCATTTTTCATTTTATTTATCGAGCCGATGAATTGGCCAATGCGCGAACTGTTTGGGCCACCTTCCTTTTCTTGCAATTCGTTGGTGTCATTTGAATCGCGTTTACGTTTTTGAAATCGAGAAGGAACATTTGCAGTGACTTTCGATTCGGAATCAACAGTAAAACAAACGGACGTGGATAGTAATGGTGACGAAGGTGCATTCGGTTCGTCTAAGTTGCTAAAATTTGGATTTGCATTAATTGCATCAATGACAATTTTACTTGAATTTATCAAGCAATTGTCAATTAGCAAGTCATCCTCTGAGCAAATGAATTCTGGATCTTCGTGATCATCGTCGAAATCATCTCCACCGTCGGTGTCTTCCGCGCTCAAAATTGAGTCCATAAAATTAGCAATTTCGTCATCTGTCATCGCCGATAAGTTGTTAATAATCTTACGGTGCAACCTCCCTGATAAATGAGAAAAAAAATCGAAATTCGGTTGAAAACACCTGAAAAAAGCACTGAAACAGTAACGACACATTTAAAAAAAAATTGCTGCCAACTGCCTTTGCCCGCCTCTAGACGGGCGTAAGCGAACTCAATTATTTTATAACAGTATCGTTCAAAATCTAAAATCTATTTACTATTCAATAAAAAAACGCTTTTATCTATTTACCGATTTTTTTTTAACACGATATAACCAAAATTACTACACTTTTTTTAAAATACGAAACTCATGTTTGCAGAGAAATATTAATTTACGTGTTAACGCGGTCTATTTTGGCTTTGACCAAACGTTACTTGCAAATGGAATGAACTACAGCGACGGGACAAATACCAATATATAGAACAATCAATCGACTACAAAAGGGCTGAATAGTTATTATTTAAAATTAAACCGATACCTGTGATCAGTCGTAGGGTGTAACCCGCCTACAGGTGGTGCGAAGCATTAGAGAGTTAGGAATAATGAATTATTTCCCCAAGACATGGATTTACACCGTGACGATGGTCTAGACTAAATAAAGAGGAGAATTTATATGGCCGTTCTGTACTTCTAGCCATACACTCTCGTCTCGAGTCTAAACCCCATAAAAAATCGTCCACTGTATTCTTTGAGTTCGTTTGCGCTAGAATTTCTATTTGCAAGCGCAACCTATATATTTGTTGCTGCTATGTTCGCTACTCTCAACCAATTCGAGGTTACCAGCTAGCTGTTGATGCAATCGACTGCATAACGACGTTATTTTTTTAGGTGATTTTAATCTACCCAATCTTCTGTTGGCTCAGACTGGCCAGTCCTACTTTACTGCAATAAATCCTACCTCTGATAAAGAAAATCTTTTCATCGATTTCCTAGCTGACTCTGAATAAATTAAGTGGTGTCACCAATAACATTGGCAGACAACTCGACCTAGTCTTCGCCACTGATACAGATAACTGCGTCGTTTCAGAAAGTAGACATCTTCTTTCTAAGTTGGATAGTTACCACCCTCCCATTTCTCTTACTTTGGAGTATGACAATGGTCTTAATCGCGTTTCCTATGAGTATTCTTACAGTTTTAATTTCCATAGGGCCAAACTGAACAAGCTCCTCAGTATGGCCAATTTTGACTTTTTGTACGATAATCCAAACCTCACGGTTAACGATTCTCTCACATCCTTTATACCGAAATTTTCAAATGTCTCTCCCAATCTGTACTTTTTTTACCCAAAAAGAATCCCTCATCGTCATCACCCTGGTATAATAAAGAGCTGCGATCCCTTCGTAATAAGAGAAATAAGCTCTGGTATACTTACTTAAAATCGCGTTCCTACACCGATTTCTTTTATTACCGGGCTTCCCAAATAAATTTCTCTGTACTTTGCCAAACCCTATATGACAACTATTTAAGCCAAATGGAGCACACACTCATTTCCGACCCCAAACGATTCTTGCTATTTATCAAAACTAAAAGTAAATCATCATCTTTGAATTTTCTTGATAAGTCCTTGAGCGATCCCCAAATTATTGCAAATCTCTTCGCAATTTTTTTAGCCAAGCGTTCGCCACCCATTCTCAAGAGCCAGACCACTACAACTTTGGAATATGTGTCTATAACTTTAGACCAGGTTATAGATAAAATAATATACCTCAAAGATTATTATTCTGCTGGTCCTGATGATCTTCCCCCCATATTTTTAAAGAACTGTGAAATGCACCTAGCCCAACCTCTTACAGCTCCCTTTCAGCTTTCTCTCAGCCAGGGCTTATTTCCCTCGACCTGGAAAAGGTGTTTTATTATTCCCCTACATAAAAAAGGCCGAAAAGACGATATTTCCAACTATCGACCAATTGCTAAGCTGTTCTGCATACCTAAGTTTTCGAGAGCATTATCTATGACGTAATACTTTTCTATTGTATATCTATTGTTTCCCAAAATCAGCACGGATTTCTCAAAGGAGAACTACAACCACCAATGTAACGGAATTCGTATCAAGCACTTTATCAGCAGTCTTTGATAGAATTTCTTCTTCTAAAATTAAAGGCTCTTGGTTTCCAAATAAACTTTATAACATGAATGTCATTACTATGTTCTATTTAGGTCCATGGTTTCTGACCCAATTAAAGCCTCTTCTGGTGTCCCTCAATTCAGCCACATTGGTCCCTTATTATTTATTCTGACCACTAATGATGTTAATTCACACATATCTGTTTGCGCAGATGATATGAAAATCTTTAGATATACCATACATCATCGTTCTCAGACAGCATATCACTGCAGGAAGATTTAGACAGATTTAGTACTTGGTGTCAGAAAAATTTTCTTGATCTTAACGTCAATAAGTGTCAGGCTATAACGTACGAGTATACCCGTAATCTTTAATCTGCCTGTTCCATTAGTGAATGAGTTGCGTGATTTAGGTGTTATCTGTGATAAGGAACACAATTTCCGTTCTTACATTGATAATTTAATAAAAAAAAGCCAATTCTGCCCTTGGCTTCATCAAGCACTGGTCTGAGCTTTCCAATCCTTATGTTACCAAATCTCTTTACATAATCTTTGTTAGGCCTCTTCTTGAATGTGCAAGCAAAGTTTGGCCAACCTACTACAGAACTCACATCCTCCGGATAGAAGCTGTTCAACGCAGGTTTTTACTATTTGCTTTACGTGATCTGATAGCGTGGTATGATAGCCAAAGCTTAACACCTTACACTGACCGACTGAAACTTATAATTTTGCAACCCCTTTCTATACGCCGAAATGTTGCCGACATTCTCTTTATTCATCAAATTTTAATTTGTAATATCGGTTGTCCTTCTTTGCTTCAACCTATTTCTTTTAATCCCAATCTTAGGTCTGTGCCACTTTTCCGGCTCAATGTTCACAGCAGAACGAATTACGGACACTAGGAGCCAATGTCTAAAATGCTTCGAGATGTAAACGATACTCGTATTCTGCCTCTCTTCCACTACCATCTCAGCAAACTCTCTCTCAAGAACATTCTTATTTCCAATATGCCCCACGTCCTAACTTTCTTTAGCCTCTCCCACCCTTTAGTTGTTATCTTTAGTTTTAAGTGAAATTCTATTCTTGCAATAAGCCTTAATAAATCTGTCCGTGATTGACCCAGCCCGCAAATCAAATTAAGAAGACAACGGCCTATCCGACCAACAGTATGGCTTCAAATAGAAACCGAAATACTACCCGTGCCATACAAGATGTTTGTGATTTCAAGCGCGAAGCAACATTTGAAACCAGATGGGAAAGCGTCAATAAATAGTACTGCGTGGTCGTGAAAAAATGGTTATATCCGCCCAGTTGAAATAACATCATAAGACCATTACGAAATATGCAAGAACCGAACAACTTATTGCGAATAATAAGACAAAGACGAAGGGCTAAAAATATACAAAATAGCTCTAGGATTTCTACAATACAAGGGTCAGTTCTAGTCACATTCTTGGGAATAAAATGTACGATGGAATACTGCGATTATGCAGATCAAAAGAGCGAACATTATTGGATATGCTGATAAGATCACAGACCTCAGCCATAATACATACTATCAAAAATCTGAAGACGTCACTTCACATATCAGATCCGGAACAGTCACACCACAAAACAGCAGACAAAGGACTGAAACGAATAAAATCTGTAAATTTTAATACGGGCTAAACTTCCAAAGCGTAAAAAGATCATCGACAAATGGCTCGAAAATACTTCGCGTCCAAACCATTTCATCGCAAAAAATTTAAACATAGCACGCAGTACAGTGGATTCTATTATTAAACGATATTTGGAGACGGTAGAGTCCTGACTAAGTGGGTTGAGGACAAAAATATAGTTCCGGATAATCAATTCGGTTTTAAGTCGGGGCATGATGTCATACATGCCGCGTCTAAACTGGTTTCTGATATCCAGTGGAACAAAGGCAAGAAACAGTGCACTGGAGCCTGTCTGGTTGACCTGGAAAAGGCCTTCGACACCGTATGGTTAGAGGGACTTTTCTATAAGCTGACCAGACTGGGCATCAGTAAGCCACTTTTGTATATTCTTCATAATATGCTTAACCACAGACAGTTCATCGTGAAAAATGGCGATGCAACTTCTGCTGGAACATTTCAAATTAAAAACGGTCTGCAACAAGGTGCGGTTAACTCGCCGATCTTATTCAACATTTACACAAGTGATCTGATAGGTTCACTTCCCCATAGCATAGCGTACGCAGACGATCTGATAGCGTACAGATCAGGTCCAAAAGTCGAAGTCATTAATATGCTTTTGCAACGTGACTTCGAACAAATAAGGCGGTTTTGCGATGACTGGAAGTTGAAAATCAACTTTCAGAAGTCGGAAACCATTCTGTTTAGGACGCCGTTGTCTGGTGCCTCTAGGGACACCAGAAAAAATTGGCGAAAATTCTCGATCATTGGACAACACGGCCAGCCACTTGCTTGTCGAAATGTAGTTAGATACCTTGGGATCTGGCTAGACCACTATCTATATTTTAACAAGAATGTAGATGCTGCTCTGGCCAGAGCCAAAGGTGCTTTTGCCCTTACAAAGAGACTGTTTTATAGCAGCCAACTCGATGCGAGGGTGAAAGTTATCTGCTACATGGCCCTCATCCGGCCCATGCTGGTATATGGGTGTCCTGTGTGGTTTAATGTGAGAGCAAGCTTAATGGAAAAGATTAGGGTGTTTGAGAGGGCTTGCCTTAGGGTCTGCCTTCGCCTTTACAGAACGCCAGAATCGGAGTACATAAAATTCTATCCCAATGAGGTCCTTTACAACAGGGCGAATCTGAATAGAGTGGACAACTTCGCTATTAAGTTGACTCGAAGGCATATTGCAAGAGCAATGACCTCGTCCAATAACCTGATATCTGGGGCCTACTACCCCAACTACTTATATCATGAGAGTGTGCGCTTGAAGGGCTTCATCCCCCCTGAAGCGTTTCTCTATCTTGACATGAAAGGGCTTATACAGGATAACTTTGCGGTGCCGCTAATCTTCCACGTAGCTCGTGCAGTGGGTGAGGGGCGACTCAACTACAACAAAGACGTCGCACACGGCAGTATCGAACGTCTCAGGTTTAGTAGGGCGGTTTCAAGCCGCGACATAAAAGATGTTTTTTTGCAGCACCAAAATATTTGGTGGTTGAGTGAAGAAGATCTGATTCCTGCGTCGTTTCCTTCAAGTCCGAGCTAGCCTAGTCAAAAGGCAAGTGGGCCATTTTGTTTTTATTTTTATTTTTATTTATTTTTTCTTTATTTTTCCTTTTGGAATGGCCGACTTACATAGGTTAGGGTAGTTTTAAGTGTTTAAAGTTAGCAACCTTGGGTTAGCTAATGATCAGATTAGCAACTTTAAGTTTGCTAACAATTAGGCTAGGTTAGATTGTATAGTTAGGCTAAGTAGTTTAAGGTTAAAATTTAAGTTTTATATAAATACAAAAAAATTGTTCGTTCACTAAGTTTTTTCTAAATACTTATTTTCTTAGTTTAAATAGATGTATAAGAATAATAATTATTATTTGTAATGACGTCGAAAGACACAAAACAATAATATAGTTTAGCTTAGAGTGCCCGTTTGGAGGGCCATTAAGTTAGTATAAGTTCGTTAAGTTATTCTAAGCTAATATTTAAGCATTTTTTCTGTTAGCATGTAAGTATAGTAAATGTAAGAAGTATAAAATAAAATGCATTAAAAAAAAAAAAAAAAAAAAAAAATATTTGGAGACGGAGAGCGAAAACAGAAAAGTGGAACTAGAAGTGGAGCACATGATACAAATTTGGACAGGAAAGTAGTGGGTACCATTGTAAAAACCTGGACTATGCCAACCAGAGATGTTACTCAGAAATGTAATACTACTTAAAATGTACAAGCGAGTAGGCCAACAAGCATTGGAGAACGCAGGTAGGCTATAAGAATAATTCTGATATCTGCGGCTCTTATATGAGCGTTAGTTCAATAAGTTTAGATACGTAGATGAAAAGGCTAAACTCTGCGCAAAGAATAGCATCATTCAGAGTAAGGTTGAGTTCATAAACGTCAGCATTTCTAACTTAGCACAATCGCAGACCTTTCCTAGAGAATTCTTAATTTTGTATAAAGGTCAAATCGGCTGTATTTGGTCAATTTATTATCCTGAGTGTTCAAATTGACTAGCAAGCAAATATATTTAAAAACTACATGTAACAATTTTGACATCAAAGTCCGAAGAAGTTTTTAATGTTCCATTGGAACTTCGGGAGAGATACCATTCGAGAACGCCATAAGCTGCACAAGTATGATGATATGTTGACGTTTATGAAAAGAAGGGTAATACAGTTTGCCTAAGTTAGTTTTGCAGAAAATCTGTATTATTGGACGCAACTAATGCAGTTCTTTGTTAGTATGACGTTTTTCAAAAGACCCAATATACCGCGCATACCGAACGGTATCGGAGAATGCAACCAGCAGGTTGTATCGATATTTAACGACGTAAACCCAGAAGAGTGACTATCAGAGAAACTTCACCGACAGAGTGGCAATGCCAATTGGATCCCTCTGCAAAAGGACGTTAGACGTACAACTACTGTCAAACATCTAAAAATGCATGAAATGTGGTATGATTGTTCCTGGAGTAAATTTTAGAATTACAGGGTTTTTCCATGAAGAACTATAAATTTTTTGAATGCTTTTTTGTGAACTGTCATTACTACGAGTATTTTACTTGTCAATGTCTACCATTTAGTCATGATTCATGATACTCGAACGAGCAACATTTACAATTTATTACAATTTATTACCAAAAATGGAAAATCCGATACAAGAATGTTATGTACACGACGCACGCTGCCAGCAACATAAAGGTTAATTTTATTGATTGCTAGAAGCCCCATCACTTTTACGCTCCCAGCAACGACTGGAAGAAGTGAAGATCCCGGTAACCCTGGCAGCTAATATTTAACAAAAACTCACAAGCTCCACACGGTAATACATTTCGTGGGGAGAGTGGTAGAAATTCGAAGCGATATGAATGTCACCATAAAGTTAAAGACCAATTCCGAGTGGGGCACTGGACTGTTCCATCCAAGTAAGCAATTAAATGTTATGTTATACAGAAGTGCATAATGCAGAATATCTTGAAATCCAGAAAGAATGAGTAGGAAAAGATTGTATGTATCTTGACACCTAGACTAGGCCCTATCCACAAGAAAATGGAATCATTTTTGGTTCCGTTTGCATTGAGGCAGTTAGTCGGACACCGCGCCAGTACAGGCATCTAAGTAAATAAGTAAGTAAGTAAGACAGTTTTCGGAACCATGCAATGATAAGGGTGATAAGGGGGCGCAGGTCTTCTCGGAAAATATAACGCAGATCTATTACTGTAAAAGCTTTATGCTATTGAACTTACTAAATTTGTATTGCACAACATTTATAAGGCGAAATAAAGAGACGTACCTTTTTAATTGGCAGTATGGAGTGTTTTTGTGTTTCTTTTCGCCGTACGTCAATCTTTTTAAAGTACGGTGTAATGTAGAAGTTGTCATGATCAATTTTAGTCAAATAGTTTTTGTGATATACAATTGAAGCTGAAAATATAGACTTATGTAGTTTCGATGATTTTTAAAAGGATCTATTTTACAATGGATAACTCGAAGGAATATAAATGAAAGAATATTCTGCATCACATGCAAAACATGGTCAAAGGTTTTCTTCTTTCTATTAAACTCTTCTATGACTATTTTAGCAGTTTCTTCTGCTCCCCTAGAAAGAATATGGAATTATACATATTCGTAATCACTTTTCTACGTACCTAAGCTGCGGAGGTTGTTCCAATCTGACGATCTCATATGAGATTTTCACATCAGTCTCATTTCGAAAGAGGTCGCTTTCGGTTTCTTCTAAGTCTAACATATTTTCACCCAGTTTAGGGTCGATTGCACTACTTGGATCGCATATACCTCCGGTTTCCGAGTAACCCAGAAGTTTCATATTGCAGACGTAGTCGATTTTAAGTGGCCAACATAGTAGAACATTTACAATCGTTGGCAACTCTTCCATGCACTTTTCATTTGCATTAGAAAATGCATCCTTGCAACGATCTTCGCCTTTCTGAAGTTGCTCCTTGCATCTTAACTGCATTTTAGCAGAATACCTTCGCTGGATATTTTCGGCTTTAGCCTTTTTATTAGTTTCATTTGTAGGATCCGCAAATGACAACTCAGATAGGAGATCATTGCGAATGAATCTTTCAAGGGTAGAACTAGATGTATTACTCTCAAAATTGTCACCCTCGATTTCGTTCTTGATTGGCAATATAACGTCTTCAATATGTTCGAAATGTTGCCGAATCTCTGTCACGTCATCCTTCATAGATGCAAGGGTATTTTGAAATGGTTTCGTCATGAGATCAAACCGTGTCTTGGTTAAGTTGTATGTGAGTATAGAAGTACAAGCAAATACACGAACTATTTCTTGGCCATTTTGTGCCAAATTAGATATGGGTCCTGTGAACCAGGAAATTATCATATTTATGCCAAAAAAAAAAGTGTAACGCTTACCAGATACGATATAGGTAACACATAAGGCTCGCAAGAATCCTCTGCCAGATTTCCCCAACAGTCCAACAGCAGTCAAAAACGCTATGCACTTGGTGGCAGTTGTGAATACGAATCCAAGACCAAGAATAATGATTAAGACAGTCAGGGAGCCATAGGTTAGGTCCACCGAAAATTGTAGATTCCGAATAAAAACTTCCCAAAAGAGGAATGCAAGACCGATGCCGAGAACGTAGCTTGAGATGTAACGGGTAAAGATCCACTTTTGTCTTCGACTAACCAGCGCACAGTATAACGAAGGTAGTCCATATTTGAAGGGCTTGACAAGTCTTTTAAAAATACGAAATAAAATGTGAAACATTTAAATAAACAATCAGTCAAATGGTTATTTTCGTTTTCAATTTAAAAATTAAGTCAATATAAAGTGTTCTTACGGCGATATATATAGTGTTTCTCATAAATTGGTCGGAGTCCTTTTCCTATTATTCATACATTGCCTAACAGATTTGTGGACCTAATAGTCGTATTAAAGTGCATCTTCAGCTACTTTTGCGCCTGGGGTATTGCTTGCAACTCCCTTTAATGACAGCTGTCATTGAGCGAACCTTTGTTTCGAAAGTAAGACAGAAAGTAATCAGGTCACCTTGAGTCCAGTCACCAGAGTCCAGCTCTGCAAAGTTTCGACTCATCTTATGTGACGCATGAAAGTGGAAGGGCATCTGATTCAACTAAGGGTGCTCAACTGGAGGCAAACGACCGCTCTGACTTGTTAACTGAGGTTCTGGTCCACCACGTATTGTAGAGCTATCTAAAAAAAATGGCCGATTGATTGGTGGACTTTTATTGGACAAGAATTTATTTCCTCTAATTGTTGTTTAACAGTTAAAAGGATTTTCGATAGTTTTTCATACAACTGCTCCTGTACATTTATTTGCCTTTCAAGGTGTTGTAGTGGCTTTGGTGTTCGCTCTTTTCTTGATGGATTTTCTGTTTTACTGTGTAATAGACGGAAATCATTTTCTCAATTAAGTGCTTTATCATTTTAGTTTGAAAATCTGTTGACATCTCCATATCATGGAAGATATTGGAGGTAGAAGCAATAGTTTTTAACCATGGGTTGGAATACAATCTCTTCTAGAGCTTCATTGTGTTTGTTATCTACTGTAGATTTCTGCCCACGTTTTTTTGGGTTAATTTCTTCCTTAGGGATAACTTTTGGCCAAACGGTTCAATGACAACGACCTTCGGATCTGCACGTGGAATGTTTGGAGCATGTTTATTGTAATATTTTATAATTTATAATTGCTCGATTATTCTACATATATAGTACATTATTGAATTTAAGCATACAGTTTAATTTAAAAACGTTTCATCATTTATCTGTTCGCGGTATTTAGAGCAATCCTCCCGTCTTGGCTAATGAGGATTGATTTAATCAACTGGCAAGCATATGCAGCTAAACAAGAAGCGTACAAAGCGGTGGCGCTGCAAAGCAGGAGAATCTTTCATGAGCTCTATGAGTAAAAGTTTGTAAGTTTTACAACAAGACCCATATAGAAACTAAGATATAGAAGGAGACTTTGTAAACAGTCTTTCATTAAGCGCTTCCTATCTTTAAATTTAAATAAAATAAAGTGTGTGTGAGATATCTTCGAAATGTCCATGGCTCTGGCGCATAAATAAGGCTGAATTTGACCGATGGGATGGGTTATGTTGGCTTTGAGGGCCTCTGTGGTTTGTGGCTTATGCGCATAGACCTGCGACTTCAGAAAACCCAACAAGAAAAAGTCTAACGGGGTCAAATCGGACGATCTCGGTTGCCAGTTCACATCACCTCCACATAAGATGACCATGCCCCCAGATCGCATGTGCAGAATTTTCAATGTGGCGTGAGCTGTGTGGGACGTAGTGCCGTACTGTTGAAACCACATGTCGTTGGTGTCCATATCATCCAATTTAGGCTAAAAGAAGTTGGTATCCATCGATCTATAGCGCTAGCTGTTGACGGGGATGGCCTGGCCAACGTTGTTCTCAAAGAAATATGGACCGAAGACACCGCAAGCCTAAAATCCATACCAACATTATCGCTGAAGACGGTTTTTTGATGAAAATTAGGGTCAGTTTCCAACTACTCCAGGGCCCATTCAGCGGACACACGTCCTTGTCTATGATCGTTTACCTTCAGCTCCTGGTTCAATTGAATTTTGTGCGGGTGCAGGCCCACGTTACGACGCAAAATTCGCCAAGTTGTGATCTGCGAAAGGCCGAGTTCTTGTGAGCGACGCGAAATCGACATCCTCGGATTCTTCTGCACACTCTCACGAACAGCGCCGATGTTTTCGGCAGATCTTGCGTTTATCGTCGATGTACGGGTGTTGGTTTGTCGTTTACTGAACCAGTGGACTCAAATTTATTCACCACACTGCGAATAGTCCTCTCGGTAGGACGATAATGGCGACCGTAAAATGGGCGAAGCGCGCGGAACGTTTCCAGAACAGAACACCCATTTTGGTAAAACAATTTTATCATTTGCACATGTTGTTGAACGCTATGTTCGTCCATGGTGATTTGGCTAAACACACTGAATAAATGACAGGCTATTTGACAGATGTAGCTTCAACAATATGGCCGCTATTAACTGTCAAAATCCGGAAGTCCTTATTGGAAGATCCTGTGGTAGAGTCACAGTTGGTGCTTAGAATATAGAAAAACTTCCTCTGCCAACTGTATAACAGCAACGAAGTAGTCCTGTCGGGTCCTTCCACCTGACCAAAAAAAAGGTAAGAATTGCAATACCTTATGCTTATATCCAGCAAAGGTTTTGAATCTGAGGGCTTAGTGGCCGAGGTATTCCAAACTACTGGAAGTGACTTAGTGGAGAGCATAAACCATTTGGTCAGAAAAGTTTCTGCCTGATGAATGGAATCCCATCATCGTTTACTTGATCCACAAGAAACCTGTCAGGTGCACGAATTATAGCGGTAAGATTTTGTTAGTTTTTAGTTTTAAATGCATTTTATTATCTTAATCATTAACCCTTACATACTAACAAAAAATGCTTAAATGCTAGCTTAAAATTACTTAACAATCTTCTGCCATATGGTGTGAACGTCTGAAACTCTTCGTCAAGATCCTGATTGGGTTCTATCAGTGTGGCTTCAAGCCAGAAAAGTCCACAATCGACCAAATTTTCACAATACGGGAGGTCGCGTAAAAAACCCAAGAAGTCCAAATTGATACCCATTACCTTTTCATCGTTTTAAGGCCGCATATTTATAGAGGTGATCTATACAGGCGAACCATGTTTGGTTTTGGCATCCATGCGCCGAATGACTATGGAGAATCCTCGCTTCTGCGTCAAGATCGGTACTACTTAATCGACACCTTTGATAGCATAAAAGATTTTAGGCAAAATGACGCACTGTCTTGTAACTTATTTAAAATCATACTCGAAAGAATTGTGTCGAACTCACAAGCGAAAACCTTAGACATAATCTCTTAAAAGTCTGTGTAACTACTAGCCCACGCCGATGATATTGACATAATTGGCAGAATTCAGCGGGCTGTCATCGGTGCGTTCGCTGATATTGGAACTAAAGTCGCCAAAATAGGTTTAGCTGTAAATGGGAGCAAAACCAAGTATGTGCTGTCAACAAGAAGGGACACATAATACATGACGAATTAGACAGCTATAACTTTGGGGTAGTAGGGGACTTTCTCTACCTTGGGTCTGCTATCAATTCTGCCAAAAATACCTCAGTAGAAATAAAACGAAGAAACATCCTTGCCAATCGCTATTTCTTTGGGCTAAGAAGGCAATTGACTAGTAAGACCCTATCTCGTACAATTCAGGAGATTGTATATAAGATCATCGCAGTCCTAATTTATAGCGTAGAAGCACGGACTCTATTGAAAGGGGATGAAGATGGATGTTTTCAAAAACATCATACTAAGAAACTGCGTTGAAGAACGCACATTTTCTGTAGCATTCATAAAACTTAGCCAAACTGTATTACCCTTCTGTTCAGTTCATAAACGTCAACATATCGTCAGGCATTTCAATTGTGACTGCAGAAAAAGTTAGAAGATTTTAGTGCGGAATAGTTGTGTTTTTTGAAGACCAAAGATGTAAGAACTATTGAAACATTACGAGTATGTAATAAAAGTAAATGACCTTTTTCTGTACTGACATGACGTCTTTGAACGCAAAACAAATGACGATCGTCCTAAGGTATGTCGGCGTAATGAATGCATTCAAAAATATATGAGGAAAGATCTGCGATGGCACTAGGTTAGAAATGTTGACGTTTACGAACTCACTCAACATTATCGGCCGTTTCGAGAGAAAAATTCTTCGTAAGATATTCGGTCTGGTTTGCGTTGATGGGCCTTGGAGCAGAAGAGTCAACGACGAACAGCGATGAAACTGTTCTGACTAGTGACAACAATCTAGTCAGAAAACTTAGCAACAGTCGCCTGAAATGGCTAGGATATGTAGAGCGAATCGACATCAATACTCCGCCCCACAGAATCGTCGATTCTAACCCGGAGGTTTCAACGCAATGGAAGAAGACCGAGCCTCTTGCACCGATTGCAAATAGAAGGGGATTCAAACCGCCTTGGAGTGCGCAACTGAAGGGAGTCAGTTAAGGATGGGGTTAACTGGAGAGGCTTGTTAGTTGAGACCCAGGTTCAACCCGCACTGTAGCGCCATTTAAGTAAGATGACTTGTAGTCCAAACAAACCTAATTATAGGTAGGTATATTTTTACGACTATCAACTCGAAACTGTTTAACCCTTAAGTGCATGATTTTTCAATAATTGGAATAAAAATTATCCTGGCTAAG
The DNA here is from genome assembly GCA_963966105.1 of Volucella zonaria. Taxonomy (NCBI): domain Eukaryota; kingdom Metazoa; phylum Arthropoda; class Insecta; order Diptera; family Syrphidae; genus Volucella; species Volucella zonaria. The sequence goes on along the minus strand of OZ014530.1, from coordinate 232,759,196 downwards.
TATTGACCCGTAAAAGATCTTCTCATCAATAATTCTTAATTTTGTCAAAGTGTGTAATAATAATTAGCTAAAATACTAGATGGAGTGAAAAGTGACCTCCTTGGAAATTAAAAATTTTTTTTTTTTTAAATGTTATTTTTTTATATATTCAATATAGTCCCCTTTTAGTTTGATACACTTATTCCAGCGATTTTCCAACTTCTTGATCCCGTCCGAAAAGTAATTTTCTGGAAGGTCTGCAAAATACTCCTCCGTGGCGTCGATGATTACCTCGCGTGAGCTGAATTTTTTATTGATGAGCCATCTTTTAAGGTTTGGGAAGAGATAATAGTCCGAGGGATCCAAATCCAGTTACCAATCGACGCCAAAAGTCAACCCGATTCCGCATCAGCAAGTCCAAACACTTTTTCGAAGTGCTCTTTCGTGTTTTTGGTCGTTCTTAGCGGCACCCAGCAGGAGGATAACTTTTTCATATGCAGAATATTGCCCAAAATATGGCGTGTACGCTCAGTACTAATCTTTGTGGTATCTGCTAGCTCGCGCACCTTCACTTTCCGGTCAGCCAACACCATTTCATGTATTTTTTTGACATTGTCCTTTGTAACCGCACCGGAGGGCCTGCCCCTCCTGCGGACTTGATCGGTAGTGGAGTTGCGGCCACGACGAAACTCTCGAAACCAATATTTGACGGTGTAATCTGACGGAGTATTAGCCCCATAATATTTATCCACCTTCGCTGTTTTGCCTCTCAAAAAATAATGTTCTATGAGAGAACGAAAATCGTTTTTGTGCATACTCAACATGATGGCAAACACGTCAACAACAATCAGCTGTGAAAACAAAACTAAAGACAGCATCGCACTGAAATTTGGCATTTTTGCCTAAATATGAACGGACTTCAAGACACCATAACCTTTTTTGCAGTAGCAGCGCATTCTGGCGGTCAAGGAGGTCACTTTTCACTCCATCTAGTAAGTTACATAAATATTCTTACCCACTTCAAAGTTTTTTTAGAAGAAGGCCCTAAGTTTCCCAAAACTTTTGCATTACTTTGCGTTGAAAAACTACTGGCAATTGTTACTTGTTACTGCCTTCTAAGTCTAAACAAGCAGTGATTTGCGTGATTTGCGTGATGATATCAAAAAAAAAAACATTAAATAGAACAACAAAATCAAGTTTTTTTTTTTGTGTTACCATATTATACAGAACTGTATAATATATACGAGTATTTGCGTTTCTGTAAGTTTGCTTAGGCAAGTAACATTTGCATATATTGGCTTATAACTTAATTCGTGCTAAGAGATGGCGTAACTTGTATTATTTCATTGTTATTATTCTATTGGAACATGCATTGGAAAGCTACTGTCATTGTACGTCATTTCAGTATATGTCATTCATTTGAAGCGTAAACAACAATATTTTTTTTTCACTCAAATATGTCGAACTTTGTGCCTGAAAAAGTGTTTTTGCGGGGAGTTCTTCTTCATTACTTTAATATGAAGAAAACTGCTGCCGAAAGTCATCTATTTTGGTGGCAGTTTATGTTGAACATGCGCTAGCTGAGCGAACGTGCCAAAAGTGGTTTGTACGATTTAAAAGTGGTGATTTTGGCTTGGAAGACGATGAACGTCCTGGACAGCCAAAAAAGGTTGAAGATGAAGAACTGGAAGCATTACTCTATGAAGATTGTTGCCATACACAAGAAGAGCTCGCAGAATCTTTGGGTGTCACTCAAGCAGCCATTTCAAACCGTTTAAAAGCAGCTGGATATATTCAAAAGCAAGGAAATTGGGTTCCACATGAACTCAAGCCGAGGCCGAGAGACGTCGAAAGGCGGTTTTGCATGTCCGAAATGCTGCTGGAACGCCACAAAAGGAAGTCATTTTTGCATCGGATTGTTACAGGTGATGAAAAATTGATCCATTATGACAACCCCAAGCGCAAAAAATCATATGTGAAACCCGGCCAACCAGCCAAATCAACGGCAAAGCCGAATATCCATGGCGCGAAGGTAATGCTCTGTATTTGGTGGGATCAGATGGGTGTGCTGTATTATGAGCTGCTAAAACCGGGTGAAACCATCAATGGACAACGCTACCGAACACAATTAATCCGTTTGAAGAGAGCAGTGGCCGAATAAGAACTATTTGGAAAACAGTGGATGGGAAGTCTTACCCCACCCGCCTTATAGCCCAGACCTTGCCCCTTCTGACTACCATTTGTTCCGGTGGATGCAGAACGCCCTCACTGAAATACGGTTCACATCAGAGCAAAATATCAAAAATTGGCTTGATTCATTCTTGGCTGCCAAGCCGGCGCAGTTCTTTTGGGATAGGATCTCCACAAATTGCCAGAAAGATGGAAAAAGTCATAGCTTCAGATGGGCAATACTTTGAATAATACTATTGTACATGTTTTTCTTAAATAAACGTTCAAATTTTGAAAAAAAAAACGCACGACTTAAGTTATTGGGTCTACAAGTAAGTTTCCAGCGTTTGTCTGAGATGGCGCCACCAGTGGATCCCGGGCAGAAATGTCAGACCCCATGTGTTTTATTTGTAGGTTTTGTATCTGTCAACAACTTTGCAGCGTTATATTTGAGCAGTTCTATCGGTGTCGTACATTTTATCGAGCAAAATCATGGCAAGTTTCCAGCCAAATAAACGTCATTTGCGGGAAGCGCTGCTTTTATTCTTTAATATGAAGAAAAGTGCGGCTGAGGCCTATCGTTTGCTTTCGGAAACTTATGGGGCGGAATGTATTGGTGAATCGAAGTGCCGCGAGTGGTTCAAACGGTTCAAAAGTGCTGATTTTGGAGTTGAAGACAAAGATCGCCCCGGAAAGCCGATAAGTTTTGAAGACGAGGAATTGGACGCTTTACTGGATGAGGATCCGTGTCAGATTAAAGAAGAACTTGCTGCATCGTTGGGCGTCACGCAACAAGCCGTTTCTCTGCGCCTAAAAGCACTGGGATTCATTCAAAAGGTTGGAAACTGGGTGCCGTACGAATTGAAGCCAAGAGACGTCGAACGGCGATTTTGCATGTCCGAAATGTTACTGTAGCGGTATAAAAATAAATCATTTTTGCATCGTATTATCACTGGTGATGAGAAATAGATTTATTATGATAATCCTAAATGCAGAAAATCGTATACAAAGCCCGGCGAGCCCGCCCAATCGACGCCGAAACGAAATATTCACGTGAATAAGGTCATGCTCTGCATATGGTGGGATCAAAAGGGTGTCGTATACTACGAACTGCTTCTAAGTAGTGAAACCATCAAAGGACCATTATATCGAACCCAACTAATTCGTTTGAAGCGGGCATTAAGAGAAAAACGGCCAGAATATGAGACCAGGCATGAGTCCGTCATTTTTCATCACGACAACGCTCGGCCACATGTTGCGGTTTCGGTGAAAAACTATTTGGAGAATAGTGGATGGGAAATTCTACCTCACCCGCCTTACAGTCCAGACTTGGCACCGTCTGACTACTACTTGTTTCGTTCGATGCAGAACGCTCTTACGGGAATACGCTTCAGCTCAGTAGAGGAAATCAAAAATTGGCTCGATACGTTCTTGGGCTCGAAAGAGCGAAATTTTTTTGGTCCGGAATTCATAAATTGCCAGAAAGATGGGGGAAAGTTGTAGCTTCCGATGGACGATACTTTGAATAAAGCATTGTAACTATGTTTTCATAATAAGACTTCAAATTTTGGAAAAAAACGCTGGAAACTTACTTGTAGACCCAATATATACCCAATACAATACTGTGCAAAATATAAGCAACCGTTTCATTCTGATTTTTCATTTCTTTTTTCACACATTCATCCATAAAAGAAAAAGGAAATACTTGAGAAGTTTTGCCTTAGAGTAAGATCTTTTAATTCACAGTATTTTAGAAATATTTGTTCAATAAAAATGTTTGTAAATATAAAAAATAAAAAGAATAAGTTAAAAAGCCTGTGCAAAATATAAGCAACTTCTTTAGTATTTTGTATAGTATTCATTATTTTTAATTACAGCAGCACCCATCTTCGGCATAGACGAAAATAAATTGGTTAAAATAGTATTAGGCATGCTTGTCCAACTTCTTGCTAAGGAATTTTTCAGGTCCGTTTTATTCAGAAAGCGCTGGCCAGCTACCCTACGCTTGAGTATCCCAAAAAAATTTTCGATGGGGTTCAAGTCTGGAGATTGTGCTTGCCAATCAAGAACTTGAATTCCTTCATCGTGGAGCCACTCTTTTACCAGATTCGAACTGTATTTCCGGTCGTGGTTGTGTTGAAACACCCATCAAAGTGGCATTTTCCATTCCGCGTAGGGTAGCTTTGAAGAATGTCTCTGTACTTAGAGCGGTTGATTATACTTTCGATTTCAATGAAAAACAAAAAAACAAGCCGTTCTCCTTTGCTGCGTCAAACAGTAACATACAAAAACCATCTGAATGGAAAATATTAAATTTGGATTCATCGCTGAACAGTACTGTTTTCTACTTTTCAGCGGTCCAACTAAGGGGCTGTATCAAAGAAACTAATGAAAAGCGTTTGCTGTGTCTCATGTACTTTATTTAGGATGCGATCCTTCCGTTAGTTAGGATTTTAGTTAGTTTTTTTTTGTTTTTTGAGTGAACGAAGAAGTTGCTTATATTTTGCGCAGATGTGCAATGATTTTCTCAATGATGTTATATTTGTGACATTTGGAAAAAAATAAAAAATAAAAAAGCTCCTACTCAAAGCGAAAAATCAATGAGCGTTTTGTTTTTCATTTAAGAAGTACGTACATATATAAAAGAGCAACATTGAGACATGTACGTGAAGGGACGTGTTAACTGTGAGTGCTGTGGGGTGCACACTTTTTGTTTTAAAAAGTCTTGTTTCATTTAAAATCAGTTTCTTAAAATGCACTTTTCATATTGCGCGGACTGTAGCGTGTATTTTCATTGTTCGTGCGTTAATATTAACCCAGCCGACCTTGAGTACATGCACACACACGAAGTCAATTATCGATGCGACAAGTGCAGCGTTCTCCGTCGGAAATCTCTCCACTTACAAAGTGCAATAATAACACGGACAATTACAACATCAAAATCTCCAACCGAACTACATTCTCCAATAAAGAGAAAAGCGGGAGCAGCACTAAACATCGGCCAAAGTGCAATCAGCAAACAATACCCACGCTACGGAAAGATAATGAACCAGCAGAAGTTCAGCAAGCGGTACTGGCCACAAGTACAGCTGATCGCCAACAACAGTCCAGTAGTTCAATAACCCTGCAAATGCTTCTGATTTCTTCAACACAGTCCAACAGCTGAGAGAAGCAAACGTAGTACTGCAACTCAAGGTTACTTCTCTTGGGTGCAAACTAAACTGGAGGGAGCAGAAACAAATGGAGAACGTAACAGAGATCGTTGGCGTACCTGGTGTCAACAATGTGAATGCAGAAGAGTGTTTGCAGAACGCATTGACGCATTGGGTGTCCCTATTCTAGCCTCTGACGTTCAACAATGCTACGTCAAAAGCATCTCTAAAAGGAACTCTAGCAACAATGTACTCGTACCTAACAACCAACAACCCATCGAAGTTTTATGCGTTCATCTCTCTGCACAAGATGTGAAAAAAAAGGTAATGAAGAGTAAGAAAAATGCAATTAAGAAATTAAACCCGTCGTTATTTGTTGCGGGTAGCAAGAGTAGAAATGTTATTAATGATTGTTTCACTAGTCACACAAGAAGTGTCATGGAAGCAAACAAATGTAAAAATAAAAAAAAGTACAAATACCTTTGGTTTCAAAACTTCCAAATTTTAATGAGAAAGGTAGATAGGGGTGGGGTTGCGGTTATAAAATCGTTTGACGATCTGCAGGCATTGGAAGACTAATTTGTCTTTCGTTTAATTGTAATCCTTGTAATGTTTGATTTAAGCGGCCGCCCCGATCTTATCACCAACAACTCAACAACTACTACCATACGGAGCATTAATGATAGTATTTTTAATTCAATTAATTTTTTTGCTGTACATCAAAATATACGTAGTCTACGGCAAAACTTTGATTTGTTAGTGTGTAATCTTGAGACGTTTTTGTACCCACCGGATTTGATTTTTGTCACTGAATTATGGATTTTTTTCGTGTGAAGTTGACGATTATCATATACCACCTTGATCAAAAAGTTCCCGTTTATTCAGAAAATTAAAAATACAAGTTTATTCATCTAAATCTCTATTGTCCCCTTCAAAGTAAACCCCATCGACTGCAACACACTTATGCCAGCGCTTGATCCAATCCTCGAAACATTTTTTATATTCGGTTTACGGTATGTCCATCAGTGCTTCCTGCGATTTTTCCATTACTTCCTCTCGACGCGGCTGCTGAAACGCGTTCCCCGTAGTGGTTTTTTAACTCGATTGAACAGAAAGAAGTCACAGGGAGCCAAATCAGGTGAATTCGGTGGCTGTTGGATGGTATTCGTTGCATTTTTCGTCAAAAAATTACGAGTAACGATGGCACTGTGCGACGGTGCGTTATCATGGTGCAAAATCCACGAGTTTTCTGCCCACAATTCTGGTCTCTTTCGACGAATTACTTCACGCAAACGTCTCATAACTCCCAAATAATACTCGTACTCTTTGTTTACTGTCTGGCCTTCTGGCAAAAATTCATGATGCACTACACCGTTGTAATTCATCAAAACGACGTGTTTTTTTTGGTCTCGGCTCATTTGCTGAACGCCATTCACTTGCCTGATGTATGGATTGCGTGTCGTACTCATAAACTCTCGTCTCGTCTCCAGTAATGATCCTTTTGATGAATGTGGGATCGGATTCAGCCTCGCAAATCATCTCTTTTGCGACGTCAACACGGTCTCTTTTTTGCATGAAATTGAGGTCTTTTGGCACCAATTTTGCTGCTACACGACGGAATCCCAAATCATTAACCAAAATGTCTTGGATGGATCCATAGGCAATGTTCAAGTCCTCCGCTATCGCTCTGATGGTTAATTTGCGGTTATTGACCAACATTTCTTTTACGAGTACTTCATCAATGCTTTCGCCGGTTTTCGATGTCGATGGTCTGCCACTGCGTTCTTCATCTTCGATTGACTCACGACCACTTTTGAACCGCTTGTGCCACTGGTAAACGACCGTTTTCTTTAGAGAATCGTTGCCGAAACACTTTTCCAATATTTCCAACGTTCGCGCACCATTAAATCCATTTTTTACGCAAAATTTAATACAAGTTCGTTGTTCCAAATTTAAATCCATTTCCAAAATTGTAAAAAATCGCTGACACACACAGAGATAGATGTACTCTTGGCTACGTAACTTTTGCAAATGTCAAGCTATGACGCTAAGATTTAGAGGGAATGTCAACAAAAGATTTACCAACTTAACAAAAAAACAGAACTCAAATCGGTAGGTGTGGCCGGGAACTTTTTGATCAAGGTGGTATGTACCTGGTTAGAATTTCTACCCAACTACTAATGAATCGTATGCTGCAAGTGGAGTCGGAGTCTTTGTGCGAGATCCGTATGAGTATGAAGCTATGTTTTATAGGTGGGCGAGGGCGGATGTATTAAAGATCTCCTTCAGCATTAATAACACGCGTCTTAGCTTTGTTTTTGTCTATAGACTTCACTCAATCATTTTTGTACAAATTTTCTATTTTTCTTAATAAGGAGAAAACAGCAAATCTCGTCATTCTAGACGACTTCAATTTAGATTTGTTAACGTCTAGCGCAGCTACAGATTCCTACATATCTGTTACAGCAGAACACGGGTTAACATCTTTTATTAATGATTCTACTAGGCCAATATCCAATACATGCCTCGATCATGTTTTTGGTCGTTTTATGGAAATTTCATTAAATCAATGCTCGGGGGTTAACTTTGATCTCCGCATCACTGATCACTGCATGACGGGTATTGTGCTTGGTAGAATTGAAGTACGTTAGGCATTGTTTTGCGTCAATTGTGACTAATAGAATTGGGATGAAGTCCAAAACAAACTCCGTAGAAAGTGTTACAAACAGCCACTCATGTCGTTTTAAAAAAATGAGGCAGAAAGTCAACAGAAAAATTCGAATGTTCCGCGATGGTTATTTTCACTCTAAAATGACTAGTTCACTAGGTAATCCTAGAAAAGAATGGAAAGTGATAAATGACTTTATTAGTTGCAACTTTACAAATAGGCTTAGTTCAATCGTTTTGAGAAATGAAGGCGTTGAAATTACTGATCCATCTTCAATAGCCAATACATTCAATGACTTTTTTTCAACAATTGGGCAAAAGTCGTTTGATAGTGATTTTCCTTCATATTGAAAACATTGTGTTGGAATAGGTGAAAGAGCGTCCTGTAGGAATAGTTTCTTTTTTGAATAAATTACTGGGCTCGAATTATTAAGTATGATAAAATCTCTTAATAACACGAAATCTTATGGTAATGATGGCATTTCTAACATAACTCTTAAGGATATCGCCTATAATGTTGCTGACATTTTAGCTCACCTTTTTAATTTAAGTGTTAATACCGACAAATTAAAATGTGTTTATGTGGTACCACTTTTCAAAAAAGGTAACAAAATGGATAAATATAATTATAGACCGGTGTCCTTGAATAGTTTAACCTTTTTTTTCCAGTACAATTTGGGTTTGGAGAAGGCCTTTCCACTGTAGATGCTCTTCTGGCTTTTTGCTCCTTTATAAACAAAGGTCTTGATGACAAAAAATATTGCGCAGGTCTTTTCGTGGATATTACTAAGGCGTTCGACAAGGTTAATCACAACAATCTTTTGGACAAGATTTATGGTGCTGGCTTTCGGGGTTTTATGTATAATTGGTTTGTTTTTTATCTTAAAGACAGGACACAAAAAGTAAGAGTGGATGACTATCTTAGCGACCCAAGAGTAATTTTATTGGGTGTACCGCAAGGGTCTGTCCTTGTTCCCATTTTGTTTTTGATCTACATCAACTCTTTGTTTGATCAACCATTTGTAGAAAAAGTCACTGCTGTTGCAGATGATCTTGACATTGCCTATGCATCAAATAATAATCCTTTGAATCTGACTGCTGACATAAACCATGATATAGATTTGCTACGAATCTGGTTTGCGAGGCACAGATTAATTGTTAGTAACAAAACCAAAATTATATATTTCAGCCTTAGAATGCAAGAGTCTCCTGATTCTGAAATATACTTCCATGCACTTGGCTGCCTGTTGTCGGCAAAACATGATAAATTGTACTTGTACTTCGGAAGCCTGTAAAATCATGTATAATGACAGCGTAACGTGCAATATGAACTGTTTTAAAGTTGAAGTCGTAAAACAGTTTAGGTACCTAGGTGTTGTTATATGGTAGATGAAAATCTGAGTTGGGATGAACACATCGCGGTCTTAAAAAGTAGTCTTTATCGACTCAGAAAATGTTGTATGAATCATACTTTGAAAACAGTCTACTACGCAATTTTTCATTCGAAGTTACAATACGGTATAAACTGTTGGGGGTGGTACATACATCAGCAATCTCCAAACACTTGTTGTGTTGCAAAAGTATGCCGTCCGAAGAATGTGTAATGCTCACCGCTTACCCCATTCTATGGTGCTGTTTAGGTCCTTAAAAATCTGGCATTTATACTATTTTAAAGTTTCAAAGATCTTTTTTATAAGGGGTGGATATATGCAATCTCTGACACTTATAATTTAAGAAGTATTCCCCGTTCTGTTGTCGAAATACCTTCTTTTCGTACCACCCATTTTAGAAACTTTTTTTGTGTAGTATTTCGCAAATTGTTTAATAGACTCCATGTAGAAATACGACGCGTTAGAACATTAAACGCGTTTTTAAAAAAAATTTAAGATATGGCTCTTTGATATTGAAGTTTTGTATTGTTTGATTTTTAGTTTTTTGTACAAGTTCTGAAGCTTGTCTATATTCTTTTTTAAGAATTTAATTGAATTATTGTTCACCCCACAATAAATAATTTAGTTTTGAAGTGGCATTTATATTGTTTAATATTTAATGTCACTAACTATTCTATTGCATAAAGCAATTCTGTAATATAAAGAATAATCAAACAAATCAATCAAAAATCTCAGCATAAGGACTGAAACGAATAAAATTTGGAAACTTCAAAGTAAAAAAAAAATACTTTCATAATTCATGTTTTTATTAAATTCATTCACAATTACAAAAAATAAAAAAAAATTATTGCGGTTCCCATTCTTTTCTCAACTTCTTTCGAATGTCCTTCATAAAGTTGGTGACAGTTACATCCGTGATCTTTTTGGACGCTCTTTTCCATTTAGCACTAAAATCGTTTACGTCCTTTGCACACTGCTCACTTTTCCTCAATTTAGCTTTGACCAAAGCCCATGGGACGGCACTGTGGAACATTGGATAGATTCATGTCTTTTGGGACAAAGTCGACATTTTTAGCAACAAGAAATGTGAACCGTATTTCAGTGAGGGCGTTCTGCATCGACCGGAACAATTGGTAGTCAGAAGGGACAAGGTCTGGGCTATAAGGCGGGTGGGGTAAGACTTCCCATCCACTGTTTTCCAAATAGTTCTTAACCGGAATAGCAACGTGGGGCCGAGCGTTATCATGATGGAAAATTATTGCCTCGAGTCTGGTCGCATATTCCGGGCGTTTTTCGGTCACTGCTCTCTTCAAACGTATTAATTGTGTTCGGTAGCGTTGTCCATTGATGGTTTCACCCGGTTTTAGCAGCTCATAATACAGCACACCCATCTGATCCCACCAAATACAGAGCATTACCTTCGCGCCATGGATATTAGGCTTTACCGTTGATTTGGCTGGTTGGCCGGGTTTCACGGCAATGATTTTTTGCGCTTGGGGTTGTCGTAATGGATCCATTTTTCATCACCAGTAACAATCCGATGCAAAAATGACTTCCTTTTGTGGCGTTCCAGCAGCATTTCGGACATGCAAAACCGCCTTTCGACGTCTCTCGGCTTGAGTTCATGTGGAACCCAATTTCCTTGCTTTTGAATATATCCAGCTGCTTTTAAACGTTGCGAAATGGCTGCTTGAGTGACACGGAAAGATTCTGCGAGCTCTTCTTGTGTTTGGCAACAATCTTCATAGAGTAATGCTTCCAGTTCTTCATCTTCAAACTTTTTTGGCTGCCCAGGACCTTCATCGTCTTCCAAGCCAAAATCACCACTTTTAAATCGTGCAAATCACTTTTGTCATGTTTGCTCAGCTGGCGCATGTTCACCATAAACTTCCACCTAAATACGATGACTTTCGGCAGCAGTTTTCTTCATTTTAAAGTAATGAAGAAGAACTCCCCGCAAAAACACTTTTTCAGGCACAAAGTTCGACATATTTGAGTGAAAAAAAATTATTGTTGTTTACGCTTCAAATGAATGACATATACTGAAATGACGTACAATGACAGTAGCTCTCCAACGCATGTTCCAATGGAATAATAACAATGGAATAATAACAATGGAATAATAACAATGGAATAATACAAATTGCGCCATCTCTTAGCAAACCGCACTAATTAAGTTATAGACCCAATAATAAACGATGATCTTCTGTATCCACATTGGCAAATGGCCTGCCAAACGAGATATTTTGACCCGAATTTTTCCATCCCAATCGATGTTGTTGATTGCGGAGGAGTCTCAGCTTCAAACGAGTTGTAAAACTGCGCACCTGGAAGAGTAGTAAAGTCGGCTTTGACATAAGTTTCGTCATCCAAAACCAAGCACGCTTTCTTGTTGCCAATCAATTCGTATCGCTTTCGGGCTCGTGTTTTTATGACTTGTTTTTGCTTTTCAGTAACTTTTGGTATTTTTTGTTTTTTTCCTGTTTTTAGACCGTTACGTTTTTTAGATCTTTGTACCATTCTTTGGTTGGTATTACATTTCCGAGCAACATCTCTGGTTGGCATAGTCCAGTTTTTTACAATGGTACCCACTATTTTCCTGTCCAAATTTGTATCATGTGCTCCACTTTTAGCTCCACTTTTCTGTTTTCGCTTAACTGTCAACGTCTCCAAATATCGTTTAATAACAGAATCCATTGTACTGCGTGCTATGTTTAAATCGTTTGCGATGAAATGGTTTGGACGCGAAGCATTTTCGAGCCATTTGTCGATGATCTTTTTACGGCGTTCGTCTTGACTCATATTTTATAAATATTTTAAACCGCACCGAACTAAAATCAATAACAAACTGAAACTAGAGAATATACAGGCTAATTTGGGTACAAAATGGGATTGCAATTTTTACGCATTGGAAGTATAGCCCGTATTAAAATTTACAGATTTGATTCGTTTCAGTCCTTATCATGACAAAGTGGAAGGCCTTTTGAAAATAAACAATTTTGGGTGTAGCCCGCCAAAGGTCGGACAATTCTGCTGGTAGGTTAAGTAGAGATTATAAAGAAAAACAATTAAATATGCTGTTCTTCGTTTGTATATATTTTCAATATCTGTCTATGTAAAAAAAGAAAATTATTATATATAATATATCCTTCTGATCTTCTGGTTTTTGTTTTTTTTTTTTTGTTATATTTTTTTTCTCATTTTTTGCTTATTTTTTTTGCTTTTTTATGTATTGTATATTGACAAATTATTTTATGCACTTTTGTTTTGTTTTTGTGATCATTTATGTTTTTCTTTTCTCTGTGTATTACTATAGTTTTAGTTTTAACTAAATTTATTTATTTTAAGTATTTGATTTAAAATGTTCTCTCTTTTAAATAACTGTTTTTGTTTTAATTTATATGTTCAGTGTTTTGTTTTATTATTTTGTTTGTGTTTGTGGGGCAATGATTTCAATTTTCTAGATGTAAAAAGTGTTTTTCTTTTGTAATTCAATTTCATTGCAGGTATGTTTTTTTTTTTTATTTTTTTTTTCAAATAACCAATAAAATTACTAGTTGAAATAGGAAAGCATCAAAATTGTTTTTGTTTTTTAAATATCGTTCTTTTTCTTCAAAATATATTTTAGGCGACATTTCGGCATTGAACTAGTTTAAGTTGTTTTTTTTTTTTTTCATATTTGTTTTTAATAATTTATGCAAGGTACCTAAGAAGGTGCTTACTTGTTTTCTTTGTTTTTAAATTTAAAAGATTTCTTTAAAATTATTTTATTAAGAATATTTACTCAATTATTTTTAGGTTTTTCTCCGTTTTTTTTTTTTTGTTTCCATAAAACATAAACACAACTAATTTTGACAATATAAATTACGAACGTTTTTCTTTTAAATTTCAAACTTATTTGGGGGGCAGTCCTCAATGATTTTTTTTCTTTGTTTCTTTCTTTTTGTGTGTTTTAACTAATTTTTTTTATTTATTTATTAAATTACTAGTGCACAATGACATAGAAAATAAAATATTTAAAATATTTTATTTTTTATTTTTTTTTTTAATAAATACATATAAAGTCATAAACAAATGTGTTTTCATTTTGTGAGTAATTGTAAGAATTTTATTTATTTGTAATAAGGTTATATGTCCCGCAACGACTAAGGATTTTTAAAACAAATATTCATCCTTTTAGCACGTTTATTTGTTAAACATTACAAATGAAAGTTTCAGTTTTTTTGTTTTTATTTTGTTTACTCTTTCTCTACTAAAATACTAAAAATAAATTTGATTATAATTATTATTAATAAGGATGTACTACAAAAAGTGAAAATAAAAACGAAAATAATAATAAAATAGAAATAATAAAAATACCAATGAATATTCTAAGTTATACATATATTTATATTGTTTATATGACGACTTATATTTATTTATTTATTTATTTGTTGTTAATAAATTTAATTTACAAACAAATACGATAATTATTTATTAAGTTATTAATTGTATAAGTAGACAAAAGAAATATTTATTTTATATAAGATTTAAATAATAAAAAAAAAGAAGAACGTATTAACTACACCTTGCGTTTAATATTATTTTAATTTGTTTCATTTTCTTTTTTTTTAATGTTTTTTTTTTTGGTATCAAGGACTGCCTTTTTTTTTTTTTTAATGAACAAACAAAAAAAATAGTTTCGATGTTATTCCAAGAATTATGCAGGATTTTTTCATATTGAAATAAAGATGTTTTCTATTTAGAAATAAAAGTTAAAGAAACCAATTCAAAGTCTGCTTGAATTGTACACTCGAATTTGTGTCTGACAGAAATAAATATACCAACCGAACCAAAGAGTGTTGACTTTGAATGGGCCTCTTGAGAAGTCTAGACATTTTTAATGTCTACAATTTGATTTAATTCTTATTATTTGTTTGTCATCATTAATATGATTTTCTTTTATTTACTATTTATTATTTGTTTTTTTTTTTTTTTATGAAAGCTTATAATTGAAACAAAGCTACGATTAATTCGCAAACTACTTGCACCGATATCGAGTATTTTATATAAACCCATCGGCTAAAAAAAATTAAAGAAAATATTGTTTATGCAAAAAACTAATTAGAGAACAGATTTAGCATTTTTTTTTTCTTTTTACTTTTCGAATCGAAGTATCACATATAAAAAAATAAGAAAAACAAAAAAACGGATAAACTATAGAATTAACATTTAATATTATCAATTTTACGGTGATCTCTAGAATTATATACTTTTATATTAAAAAAAAAAATAATAATAATAATAAAATATATATATATGCCCAGATACAGAATGAAAATACAATTCAGAGTTCACCGAGCTAGAAAAGACAGATCCCGGTTTATGTTTGTTTTCTATTACTCCCTCTCAAATTTCATTGAAAGCGTCACTAAGTTGATTTTAATTTTTTTTTTTTTTTTTAGAAAAGTTTCTTTTATGAAATTTGTACCTCTAACCGCTCTGATGACCTCCTCTAGCTCTGTGATTAACTAAACGTTTCTTCTTCTTACCCCTCTCACTTGCCTTTCAAATGTGTTTCCCTCTTTTTTTTATGTAATTTCAATGAGAAAAATTCTTTTCTTTTTTTTTTCTCCTAGTTGTAAACCGATCATCTATTTGTAGTTTAAATATATATTTTTGTTTCATTTCTTATGTTTTGTTTTATCTATAACTAAAATTGTTTGCTTGTACAAATATTTACAGTAACACCAACAGAAAAATTGTATTATATGTTATATATATGAAAAAGGAAAATTGTTAAAACTAAAATAGATGTACAAGGTTAAACGAAAAAAAAAAAAACAAGATAATATAAATTATATAAAAAAAAGTATTATTTTGTGTAATGTGTATTATAACTATTTCTTTGTTAGAAATTTGTTAGAATTTTGCTTTGCAATTAGATTAAATGTAAGCTTTTCAAATGGGCTTTAACAATTTCTATTTGAATTTAGTTTTTTTTTTATTAATCAATCTGGCTTTTAGCTTGTGATATTAGGGCTAATAAAGAATCTAATTTAAGATCTTTGAATCGGGCAAAATGATTCATCATCGGTTGTATTGAATCCGATTCAATGGCAGCGCAGATAGTTTGATTTTGAATTGTTCGATTTAGTGATGTTGCAACCGTGTCTAAAAATTGCCTCCAGGCTTCACAATTTTCAGCGCTAAGTGTAGCATCTGTATTCGTAAGGTAAATTTGTTCAGCTTGTAGAATAAGGCAAACCAGCGATGAAATGCCGAACTGAAAAGACAGAGAAAGATTAGGTTAAGATAAATTAAGAAACGTTAAAATATGATTTGCAAATGCTGTTTAAATACAAACACAATGTTGATTTGAAAATTATATTGTAGATGTACGAGTATAAATAATAATGGGTGATTTTTTAAGCTTGCCATTTGCTTTTTAAAGATTATTTCATGTTAATTTTGACCATGACTACATTGTAAGTGGTTCATAAGAGTCCAATTTTGATAGACTTTTTCGAGAAAATTGGCTGGTATCTCGATAATAATTGTCTCGATAATAATAATTAGCTGCAATTAACGCTGGTTAATAGGCATAGACGAGTGATGTGGCATATCACCATAAAAAATAGTCTAAAGGCGTCAAATCGCACGATCTAACCGGCCAATTCACTAGTCCAAAAAGAGAGATAAATTGCTCACCGAACACATTTCTCAATTGGTCCATCGATTCGCGTGCTGTGTGGCATGTAGCTGTGGCTGGAACCATACGAGTAGGAACTCATAACTTGGAAATTACTTTGCTTAAAAATGAATATTAGCTTGGGGAAAAATTATCCGCCCGTTTTCTGTTTACTTGACATTGTAGTACCCGTGTCATAACTTTAAAACAGTTGTTAATTTTTTTTTTTTGAACTTTGACAGATCAGCTAATCGTTGACGATCAATTTGATCGAGATTAGTGCGTTGTATAAAATTTAATTACAAAGCAAAAATGAGTTGAATTTCTAAGAAAATTTGGTATATTTTACAATTTTACTATGACAAAGTGGAGAATATGGCCCGGGTAAAGGTACTCTATCGAGAACTACTGTTAAGAAATGCTTCGCTGCTTTTGTTCTGAAAATTTTTATGTGAAAGATGCACCTGGGCCTATCACTGAAAAAGTCAATGAAGTCATGGAAAAAGTTGATCAAGGCCGGCACATAACCAGTCATCAATCGTAGCAAGCGAAGGAAGGTAATTGGAAGGGTATGATCCATCATGAGCTACCATCGGTTAGTCAAACGATTGATTCGAATGTCTACTGCGAGCAACTAATACGGTTGAACTAAGCAATTGATCAACAGGAAAGGTGTTGTGTTTAATAACGGCAACTCCACAGCACAAACATGTTTGATGACCCGGCAGGACTGTAATGACCTTGGCTGGAAAGTTTCGATGCATCTTCCGTATATTCCTGACATTGCGCCGTCAGATTATCATTTGTTCCGATCTCTGCAACACTCTTGCCAGCCTCAAATTGGCTTTAAAAAAGGCATGTGAAAATCTTGTAACTCAGAATTTCAACAAGAAACACCAAAAATTCTGCAATGATGGTTCTAGCCGAAATATGGCAGAAGGTAGTCGAACAAAATGGACACTATTTGGTTCAATAAAATTAAATTTGAATCTGAAAAAAAAAAAAAAAATTATCTGAATTTTTACTATAAAAAGCCTGATAATTTGTCTTACAATGTTTTATATTTATAATGTAACTTATGACAATACTATGTAAAGAGTGATTTGTTTGCTGTTTGGTTTTCCAGTGTACTATTTTTGACAGCTAATGCGTGATTCGTGCCATGTGTCAAAGTCAAACATGCTCATCGTGGAAAGAATTACACCCCAACAACGCTTACAAATTATTGAATTTTATTATCAACATTCGTGCTCTGTGAAAAATGTTTACGATCGTCATAATCGTAACGTTATAATAAGCAATTCAAGCCATAGTGATCAAATTTCACGCCAATTTAACGCTTTGTACATCAAGCCACCTACCCGTATTCGTAGAGTGCGTACAGAGGAAAATAATGCTGTTGTATGCGCCAGTGTTAATGAAGACCGTGATTTGTCCATTCTTCGCCGTTCGCAGCAATTGGGATTGTGTTACTCGACTACGTAGAAGATTTTACGCAAGGATCTTGGTCTAAAACCTTACAAAATACAGCTAGTGCAGGGACTGAAGCCGAACGACCTGCCACAGCGTCGAATTTTCAGTGAGTGGGCCTTAGAAAAGATGGAGGAAGATCCACTTCGAAAGTCGATCCGATTGAAAAATTGTCTTCAGCGACGAAGCTCATTTTTGGTTGAATGGGTATGTTAGTAAACAAAACTGCCGTATTTGGTCCCGGAAAATGCATTGGCCCGTATTTTTTCAAAAATGACCGAAAGAGCAACGTTATACAACGGCATACTAGTACTACTTTAAGCATTAAAAAAAATCATCTTGTTTTGAGGTATTCACTGTTTTGGTTTGAAAGCTCTACTCAGAAAAGTTATGCTGTATGTGCTTAAACAAGTGGGAATCAGAAAGGGCATTGTCAGGTGAATAGGGCGTGTGGGGTAACACATCACAACTCAATGATGCTAGTATTTTCTTAACAGTATTTGCAACTTTCAGGTGGGCGATATCATGTTGCAAAACCACTTTATCATGCCTTCTTGCATATTCCGGTCGTTTATCGTTTGAAACATCTGCTAAACTGATAATTTGGCGTTG
The DNA here is from genome assembly GCA_963966105.1 of Volucella zonaria. Taxonomy (NCBI): domain Eukaryota; kingdom Metazoa; phylum Arthropoda; class Insecta; order Diptera; family Syrphidae; genus Volucella; species Volucella zonaria. The sequence goes on along the minus strand of OZ014530.1, from coordinate 232,741,086 downwards.
GTAACAATCAGCATTAATTGGATATTACAGTATGTTAAATCCTTTTAGTTCCATCAACTGCACAGAATTATATTTTTCCAATGAATGCTTTGGAGTTGAGGTTGAAGGTTTGTTTAGCTTAATCCTTAATTTTTTATTTTAATATTATCATACTATACGCATTTTTCAACACCGGTAACTATCTGATGGAGAAATGATTTTCTTTTATACCTAGCGAGCAAGTATTGCTAGTAATCAAACGGTTTTGAATGTTTCTCTCTCGTATTCCGCAATCAGTTTTCTAGTTTTTCAACTATCCCAATCTTCTTCTATCAGTTGAATTATCAACATTTAAAGCTCTTGCTTGATCCATGACTGTTTGAGACGACTCTTTTTCCAATAATCTTTCCAACTATTCATTTAATATTTTTGGCTGGCCAGGACGTTCCTTGCCTTTAATGTCAAAACCATTGCCTTTAAACTTCATAAACCAGTCTCTATAAATAGTTTCAAATAAAACATCTTCGCCATAAGCTTTTTTAAGAAATCTATGAGTTTCTGCTGCAGTTTCACTCGTAGCTTTTAAACGTTGTGGCCATCGTATAATAGCGATACACATGATTTTCATGAACATAGTTAATGCTGTTTTAAGGCTTTCCAAATTTCTGCGGAATTTTTGCTTTGTGCAGAGCCGTGTTAGATCGGATACACTGCTTTGCTCAGAGAGCTTGAGGCAGTCGGAGGTGGCTTGGTACAGAGCATACACCAACCCATTTGCACGCCTGACGAATTGAACCTCAGCATAGTTTGTCCGATACACAAGAAAAAGAGGCTTCCTCAACTTCGCTAACTATAGGCTCAACAGCCTCGTTAACTCCGTATGCAAGCTCTTGTTTGACGTATGGTGTGAAAGCTTGAAATCATTTGTCCACAATTTGTCAGATATTCACTCTATGGCGGATGCTAGAGCAAGAAGTCCAGATGGATACATACCACCCTTTATAGATTCCAAGGCCGCATATGATAGCTCCTATAGAAACGAGCTATACAGAGCCATGTCTGGTTTTTCCAAGCTCATGAAACTTTCCGGAATGACGATGGGGAACCGTCGATGCTTCATAAAGAAGGCCGGTACTTCCAGAGACATTCGATGGCAAAAACAAGAGATGAAGCGTTGCCAAGCAACTTCTTGAACACCATGCTTGAAGAAATTGTGCAAAACCCAAGAACCAAACCTAGGGGCACAATTTTCTAAAAGTCTGTGCAACTAGCCAAAGACCGCACTAATTGGAACAGTTTATTGGTCGAGGCTCAAAAACCCTTCAGGGCTGTTGCGCCATCTAAATTACACCCTGACTGACGCGAACTGCAACCAACTTCAGACCGCTATAATTTCCAAACCATTCGTGACAGTGAGCTAAAATTTTGACACATGACAGATAATTTTATTATTTACAAGCCTTTTAAACGATTTGCGTCTCAGTTGTGTTGAAAATTTTTTATCCGCGATGGAATTCAAACGTGATAGTGTGAATAAATCATTTGTGTCTCGAACCATAGCTCGTTACCGTGATACTGGCAGCGTTGCAAAACGCCATGGAGGTGGTCATACAAAAACAGCAACATCGGCAGAAATGGTTCGGAAGGTTAAGGCTCGAATTGAGCGAAATCCGCGTGGAAGTGGAAGAAGAATGGCTCGTGAGCTCAACATATCGTTGGAACGGATGCAACACATACTAAAAAATGAGCTTGGGCTCAAAAGCATTGAAGTTACAAAAAGCACACGATCTTACACCGCAACAGAAAAAAATTAGAGTCGAAAGAGCGAAGGATTTGCTACGCTTGCACGAAAGTGGTCAATTGCCGAATTTGGTTTTTTCCGATGAGTCGCCATTTGTTATCGAGCAATATGTCAACAAACAAAATGACCGAGTTTACACCTTCGGATGGCCACCAGAAAGCAGGCAGCACCGATGGTGATGGTTTGGGCCGCCATAACCGCCGATGGTCGCTCTCCGTTCGTATTTTTGGACCGTGGCGTCAAAATTAATGCGATCGTATACCGTGAAACTGTCTTAGAGGCAGTATTGAAGCCTTGGGCAAACAATCATTTCGGTCGGAGACCGTGGACATTTCAACAAGACTCTTCACCGTCTCACAAAGCACGCGTCAACCAAGATTGGTTAGAAAACAATGTTCCACACTTCATCTCTTCGACACAATGGATTGCAAATTCTCCGGATGCAAATCCGTTGGATTTCTCTGTCTGGGGTATTTTGAAAGCGAAGGTTGGCACTCAAAAATACCAAAGTTTGGACCACCTCAAACAAGCACTTCGCCGGGAATGGGCCAAAATACCGCAGAGCCACTTGCGTACAGCGTGCGATGCTTTCTTCGGCCGCTTCAAGGCCATTATTCGCGCCAAATGTGTACATATTGAAAATTACTGATACAATTTGAAAATTGATGTATTTTCCAATATTTTTTGCTTTGGCACAATAAAATTTATCAACAAATAACAAAATTATAGTATTTTAAAAAGTAATAGTTCGAGTAAGTCACCCTGTATAATAACACATGGGCTGAAAAGTCCGTGCCGTTTGATAGTAAAACACAAAATTTTTGCAAAGTTCAACTTTATTTATCAATATAGTTGCCTTCGAGGGCGATAAACTGATTGAAACGATTTTTCAATCTTTCGATACCAGTTTTGTAGTACGATTTCGGTTTAGCCTCAAAATAGGCCTCTGTTTCGGCTTCTCGGTCTTAAATCTCTTTCCCGCGAGCATTCTTTTGAGGTCTGCGAACAGGAAATAGTCGCTGGGGGCCAAATCTGGAGAATACGGCCGAATTCATTCAATTTTGCCATCGTTTTCATCGACTTGTGACACGGTGTATTGTCTTGATGAAACAGCACTTTCTTTTTCTTCAAATGCGGCCGTTTTTCTGCGGTTTCGTCCTTCAAACGCTCCAACAATGCAATGTAATAGTCGCTGTTGATAATCTGCCCCTTTTGGAGATAGTCGATGAAAATTATTCCATGTGCATTCCAAAATACGGATGCCATAACCTTGCCAGCCGATTGTTGAATTTTTGGTCGTTTTGGACGAGGTTCGCCGCCTGCTCGCCACTCAGCTGACTGCCGACTTGACTCTGGTGTGAAGTGATGGAGCCAAATTTCATCCATTGTCACATACCGACGCAAAAATTCGGCTTTATTGCGGTTGAACAGCTTTAAACACTCCTCTGAATCATCAACACGTTGTTGTTTTTGATCGACTGTAAGCAAACGCGGCACCCACTTTGAACAGAGCTTTCGCATGTCCAAATATTCGTGTATGATATATCCAAGACGCTCTTTTGATATCTTCAGAGCCTCAGCTATCTCGATCAACTTCACTTTACGGTCATTCGTAATCATTTTGTGGACTTTTTTGATGTTTTCATCTGAAACAGCCTCTTTTGGACGTCCACTGCGTGCATCATCTTCGGTGCTTGTATGACCACTTTTAAATTTTTCAATCCACTTGCGAATGGTTCGTTCGCAAGGTGCAGAGTCCGGGTAACACTTATCAAGCCATTTCTTTGCATCGGCTGCATTTTTTCCCATCAAAAAGCAAAGATAAATCAGCACACGAAATTGCTTTGAATCCATTTTTTTTCACAATAACAAAAGTTGCTTCACTCACAACGATATATCTCGAGAACTAATCATCCGACAGCTGTCAAATTTATACACGTATCTTTTGAAGGTGGTACTAACTGAAAATGGTATGGGTTTAATTCAAGTGGTGCCCTCTCTTAGAAACGGCACGGACTTTTCAGCCCATGTGTTAGATGTTCAAACATAGGCATTACCTAGTTGCAACCAAGTTCAGAAATCTCATGGAGTATTGCTGTGAGGAAATTTGGCGTCGAACGGCTGCAATCGCAAAAGACTGTAAGATAGTTTTCTGATTTAATCTCTGAAAACCTATCGTTACCAACATCAAGTGAAATAGTGGTAACAGCAAGTCATCGAAAACGTCGCATCTGATATGCTAGGTTTAACCAGACCAAGAAATGCAACTAATATCATGAAGAGTACCGACCAGCGCTAAAGTGAAACACCAGGCATTTCACAGAAGAACGAAAACTGCGATTCACGCGTTTCACAGAAATGAATGTTCGGAATTCAGAAGCATGTACGAATAAGGATGGCAACGTAGTTGTAGAGTCACAGTTGGGGCCCAAAATCTGGAAAAATTAATTCCACAGAATGTTCAACGGCAATGATGACCACTATCAGGCAGAGCCAACTATAAAACTACAACAATTTTATCCATGTGACTAAAAAGATAGCGGAAGTAAAAAGAAGCATGCTCTACTTATCCGCAAAATATGGTCAAATGAGAGTAACAGATACGTACTATCAATCCTCAGACTAGACAGTCTGAACTTCGCGAACTATGTATAGGTCTTCATCAGTATTCTCCAAAAACTCCAAATCGATACTCACCACCTGTTCATCAATTTCATCGCCTATGATAGTATTTATAGGGATGAGCTACATAGAGCCATGTATAGTTTTGGTATCGCAATTTATGCAGGATGTTGGGGGCAAACTACATACAGGTCGACATAAGCTCTTTGAAGCTGTCTCTTGTCAATCGCTGTTTCTTAAGACTAATAATACAACTGACAAATAATTCCTCTTCAGAAAGCTTGCAATTAAAATGCCTCAAGAGCGGGAAATATTTGGTCCAGTTTGCATAAATGGAATTTGACAAGATACAATAATAAACCGTACGAGCATTACAGTCTCCAAATACCTGTCGGAAAAACAACGCTCACTTTAGGTGGAGCGATTTGCTGGATAATGCTATGAATATGATACATTAACTTAATGTGTATACCCGGAGGCGGCTAGCGTATGACTCCAATCAATGCCAATCGTTATTCCTTCAAGCTCTTTGCCAGCCTGAGCTGTAGTGCCATCTTAAGTTGGTAAGTTTGAAAAGTCTTAGGGGATGTCGCATCACCACTCACGACTACGGCATCTCGACGAGGATGTGTCGTCATCGGTGAAGAGATAATAAGCTAGGCAAAACCAGTTATTTATCTAACATAATTACTTGTTTATTGATGCCGTAAAATAAAAAAGATAATAAGGGGCCTGCATCCGTTTAGGCCCTGTAGTACATCTTGCGTTTTATTCTTACTATCAAGTTTAGAAAGGAAAGCAAAAGTAGACATAGCTCTTCTCTATGTATTGTATGCTATCAAAAGTAGCTTTGCAATTTAATTTCAAATGGTTTGTAACGGATCTTTGAACAAGAGGTGTAGGATATATATTGGTTATTTTTTAGCTGATGCATGGGGGTTGACATATTGCGACAGATGTCATCTATAAATTCAAGAAGTTTGCCATGGAACACTACACAGTGAAAGAAAAAATCCAAGTCATTGAATTTTCTTACGAAAATTCTTGTCCAATCGCATCAACGATGCGAAAAATTTGTGCCAATTTTGCACGTAATCATGTGCCTTACGCCGAAACGTGTTCGCCACGGATGTTCAATGTAAAATATCGCCGCAGTAAAGGAAAGTGTCGAAAACGACCCAAATACCTTCATTGTCAGCGTTCTAACGAACTTTACCTCTCCACAGCCACACTGCACCGAATTTTGATAAAACGATTTGGCTATCCATGCGCATAAGACCCATGACCACACTGGCGGTAACTTTGCCGCATCCGGCACCGAAAATTCATGAGGGATTCAGGAGATGCCAATGCATACAGAACGAGTTTACGGACCGGAGACCGCACTTCTTCAAAAAAGCCATTACAGCTATTTGCTGTAATGATAAACAATATTTTATGGCCGGAGATCGAGGATATGGATACGGACGAACTCAACTTTCAACAAGATGGTACGACATGTAGGTACTGGCCATACAAGTCGCGAAATCGGGTTATTATGCACGAAGTTCTAGAGACACCCAATGGCCAATAAGATGATGCGACTTAACACCGTATGACTTCTTTCTTTCGGGCTATGTTCAAAGCAAGGTCTACGCCAACAATCCGCAAACAATTCCAACTCTGAAAGCGAACACTGAAGCAGCCCGCCACGGCGAGCCCCAATTATCTGAGAGATGAGGGTCTACAAGCAGAGCCAAGGGGGTCATTAGAAGATATCGCGTTCCGGAAATAATCCCCTCTGTCTACTTTATAAAGCAATAAAGGTTTCAGAGATATCTCTGAATAGTTTTTCGTTTTATTCATACAACAAATCCTACACTGCTGTTGAAACACCCTTTACATTATGATTACAATCGTTACAATAGTCACATATTTCGTTCAGTCGGAAATAAGAAGTTCTCGAGTGAACATCTGTGCCAGAACGTTAAATTTTCTTTGATTTGTTCATTTCAGAAGTGTTGATTTCGCCATCGACAACAATGACAATGGAAGACAAGGATAAAAAATTTTAAGATACAAAATTGCTAGCACTATTAGATGAAAACTGGACTCAAATACAAGAATAGCTCACAGAGGCATTGAAAGTTAATCGTACAACTGTTCCAAAGCCCTGGGAAAGATAAAAAAAAGTAAATAGATTCCATATCAATTGAAAGAAAGAGACATCGAAGGGTGAAAAATCATTTCAGAAATTTTGCTTTATCGGCACAAAAGAAATGGTTTTTTGCATCAAATTGTTACTGGCGATGAGGAGTGGATCTATTGTATTTCGACAATCCCAAGCGCAAAAAGTCAAGGGTAGACCCAGGTTAACCATCAACCGTACAGGTTATGCTGTGTATTTGGTGGGACTAGAAGAAAATGGTGTATTATGAACTGATAAAACCAGGTGAAAGGATTATTGGGGATCGCTACCGTTAACAACTGATGAAATTGAATCGAGAATTGAAGCAAAAATGAAGAGAATATGCCCAAAGACACGGATCAGTTATTTTTCATCACGATAATACTCGTCTACATGTTGCAAACCAAGTAAAAAAACTATTTGGCAAATATTAATTCTGAAGTTCCACCCCACTCACCATATTCACCAGATTTGTTGGCCTCTTCTGATTACTACGAGGGGCGTTCAACATATTCTCGATATCGGGGTAAAGCTGTGGTTGTATATATAAATTGACTTATTTATCAAGTAATAATATTATTTTAGTGCATTCATGTAAAATTTCATATAAATGTGATTATTAATTCGCGTTTTATCTCTAGTTACGAGGGCGGGTCAATAACTCCGTGACTTTTGGATTAAAACACAGATTTTTTGATAAAAAAATAATTTTATTTTTCAACGTAGTCTCCCTTGAGCTCTATACACTTTGTCCAACGCTTCTCCAATTTTTTTATCCCTTCCAAAAAAAATTATTTGTCGAGGTCCTCAAAATAGGCCTTTGTTTGCGAGATGACTTCATCATTGGAGTCAAATCTTTTTCCACCAAGCCATTTCTTCAGGTTTGGGAACAAGAAGTAGTCGCTCGGAGTCAAATCTGGAGAATAGGGTGGATGAGGGAGCAATTCATAGCCCAATTCATGGATTTTTACCATGGCAACTGCACATGTGTGCACCCTTGCATTGTCTTGGTGGAAAAGAACTTTTTTCTTGGCCAAATGAGGTCGTTTTTTTTTCAAATCGTCATTGAATCGGTCCAATAAGTTGGCATAATATTCCCCATTGATTGTTCTTCCCTTTTGAAGGTAGTCAATGTGGATTATCCCGCGTGCATCCCAAAAAACAGTCGCCATAACTTTATTGGCTGACAAACCCACCTTGGCCTTCTTTGACTGTTGTTTGTTCTCTGGTGTGTTGTGATGGATCCATGTTTCGTCCACGGTTACAAAACGGCGCAAAAACTCTTCCATATTGCGATTAAACAACGCCAAACCTTCCTGTGAAGTTGTTACACGATTGGACTGTGAGCAAACGCGGCACCCATCTTGCGGAAAGCTTTCTCATGCCCAAGTGATCATTCAAAATTGAAACCACTGAGCCATGCTCAGGGATCTCGGCTTCCACAATCTCTCGCACTTTCAATCTTCGGTCGGCCAACACCATATCGTGAATTTTTTCGATTGTTTCGGGTGTAGAGACCTCAACTGGGCGTCCAGGACGTTCGGCATCTTCAGTGCTTGTACGGCCACAACGAAATTCAGTAAACCACTTTTTTACCATTGAAATCGATGGTGCAGAGTCCCCATAGTATTTATCAAGCTTAGCCTTGGTCTCGGTAATGGTTTTTTTTCACAAGAAATAATGCTTAATAAGCACACGAAATTCACTTTTTTCCATTTTCTCCTCAAATTAGTGAGTAGTCTGATAAAAATAGCTGTCAAACACAAACTAACTGACGCAGCAAGGAGTCAACTGACAGATGCCTGTTGACAGGAGCAGTGTTGCTGTGTCAGTAAAGAGGTCAAAAAATTCACGGACTTATTGACCCGCCCTCGTGGAAAGACTGTCATTAGGGTTAGCGTGAAACTCATAGCACGGAATATTATAATCAGATTTTTCGCAAGAGTAAATGCAGATCTCACCCACAAATATCATTTCCGATAAATTCTTTAAGCCTTGAATATTACAATACATACTAGGGGTACTCACGTTTCAGTGTATCTGGTCTTGTATCGTTGTAAAAGTGTATCATTTTTTTACAAGTTACACTTAAGTAACACTCCAACCCCATTGTTACGAAGTGTACGAGGGCTGTTTGATGAGTACCCGGATTGGAAGATAGATGGCGCTACTGAGTCAAAATGAGTGTACCATCATTTAGTATAACCTCTTTTAACCCGCCTGTCAAAATTTGGTGTTAACCCACTTGGCGCCAAACAACAATAGCGTAAAATTTTTAGTAAGTTTCTTTTGTAGACGCTTTCCCTTTATTCAGATTAAGGAAAAAGTTGTGACTCAAAAAGAAAATATCAACATGGGGAGGAGGGGGATACGATATTAAAAATTCGAAAATTCACAATACCAAATGTTTCGATTCAGGATAATAAAAACACATTTTTTTGTGTCCACATTGGCAAATGGCCTGCCAAACGAGATATTTTGGCCCGAATTTTTCCATCCCAATCGATGTTGTTGATTGCGGAAGAATCTCAGCTTCAAACGAGTTGTAAAACTGCGCACCTGGAAGAGTAGTAAAGTCGGCTTTGACATAAGTTTCGTCATCCAAAACCAATCACGCTTTCTTGTTGGCGATCAATTCGTATAGCTTTCGGGCTCGTGTTTTTATGACTTTTTTTTGCTTTTCAGTAATTTTTGGTACTTTTTTTTCGTGTTTTTAGACCGTCACGTTTTTTTTTAGATCTTTGTACCATTGTTTGGTTGGTATTACATTTCCGAACAACATCTCTGGATGACATAGTCCGGTTTTTTCCGATGGTACCCACTATTTTCCTGTCCAAATTTGTATCATGCTCCACTTTTCTGTTTTCGCTTAACTGTCAACGTCTCCAAATATTGTTTAATAACAGAATCAACTGTACTGCGTGCTATGTTTAAATTTCTTGCGATGAAATGGTTTGGCCGCGAAGTATTTTCGAGCCACTTGTCGATGATCTGTCGATGATGCAGCTCATCCAGCATCGTGTAACATAGGATTTAAATTCGAGCTGTGGTATTTTTTCTTTGTTCGCGATTTTGGCTGTAATAATGTTTCTTCTTTTTTTTAATTTTCCGTTGTGCCGCTTAGCATTTTTTACTGGTTCGACGCAATAATTATTACTAGCCACCGTTACAATCGAATTATCGTTCCACCTAACAATGGAAATTTAATTTTTTTGGTCAAAGGCAGCATCAAAAGAACCTCTTGCCTTTTTCCCAATTACTTTAACATTTTCAAGAGGGCATTTTTCGGTTCTGTTCTCTTTTATTGTGTCAGTGGCAAAACATTCGTTGGCTCTTAGTTCCTTCAAAAGTGAATGCGATGTAAAAAAAATTGTCAAAATATATAGCTATGATGTTTTTTTTGGATCTGGTATACAACTTAAAAAAATTAAGAATAACTTGTGCTCCGAGACCAAAGGAATAGATTTTTTTTTCAGATTTTAAACCATAAGGTTCAAACTGATATACATAGATTGCCATCAGAGGAGCTTATTGAGAATTTCAATGACCGGTCTAAGTTTGGAAAATTTGTCACTTTTTTTTAGCTGCGAATTATCTAATAAATGGATGTATCGTTTGATTATACAGAAGGTTTTGCGAAGCAAAGCGTTTTTTACCAATTTGATTCCTTTAACCTCATCTCTTGACCAATACATATCACATTGGGGCAAAGTAGTAAGATCCCAATAAACAGCTCTTGCTTCTGCCGTATTCTTTAGAAAAATTAATGATGATATCAAGTACGAGGGTTGTCTGAAAAGTTTCCGCAACGTAAAGATAGCGGCACTCGTCAATAAAAGCTAGTGAATGCTAGTTGTTAATTGTGCATCTTTAGGCAGTTACTTACCGAAGTTTCAGTCATTTTGGATGCGCAGTTTTTAGTTGACAGTCGATGTGAGTGTTTTTTGTGAAAATGGGAAAAATTGAGTATCGAGCTGTTATTAAATTCTTGTTTTTGAAAGGCAATACGCCTACGCAAATCAAAAATGAGTTGGACTCTGTGTATGGGGACTCTGCACCATCATTTACCACAGTGAAATTTTGGGCAGCTGAATTTAAACGTGGCCGCAAGAGCTTGGGATGTGATGAACGTTCGGGACGTCCAAAAACTGAAAACACTGACGATAACATTGCAAAAGTTACACCATGTGGTGAACTGAAACGAATAAAATCAGTAAATTTTAATATGAACTAAACTTCCAATGCGTAAAAATTGCAATCCCATTTTGTACCCCAATTAGCCTGTATGTTCTCTAGTTTCAGTTTGTTATTGATTTTAGTTCGGTGCGGTTTAAAATATTTATAAAATATGAGTCAAGAGGAACGCAGTTTTACAACTCGTTTGAAGCTGAGATTCTTCCGCAATCAACAACATCGATTGGGATGGAAAAAATCGGGTCAAAATATCTCGTTTGGCAGGCCATTTGCCAAAGTGGACACAGAAGCTCATCGTTTATTACAACGGGAACAATTAACGAAGAAGTGTACATTAACGAGTGCCTAAAAAAACGGTTGATTCAACATTATTTTGGCCAGATTTAGCTTCAGCTCACTATGCTCATGCGACGTTGAGCTTTCTTGTTGCTAAAAATGCCGACTTTGCCCCAAAAGACATGAATCCACGCAATGTTCCACAGTGCCGTCCCATTGAAAGATATTGGCCTTTGGTCAAAGCTAAATTGAGGAAAAGTGAGCAGTGTGCAAAGCACGTAAACGATTTTAGTGCTAAATGGAAAAGAGCGTCCAAAAAGATCACGGATGTAACTGTCACCAACCTTATGAAGGACATTCGAAAGAAGTTGAGGAAAGAATGGGAACCTAAATAATTTTTTTTGTTTTTTGTAATTGTGAATGAATTTAATAAAAACAGAGTTTTAAAGCGAATAAAAAAAAATTTACATGAATTATGAAAATATTTTTTTTTTACTTTGAAGTTTCCAAATTTTATTCGTTTCAGTCCTTAGATGGTGTTAGACGACCGCCGAATTAAAGTGAGAGAGATAGTAGAGGTTATGAAAATGTCCAAAGAACGTGTTTGTTACATATTGAATCAATATTTAGGCATGAGAAAGCTGTCCGCGCATTGGGTGCCGTGTTTTCTTATGTTAGACCAAAAACGTTTTCGAGTGAACATTTCCAACGCTCTGTTGGCGCAGTTTAGGCGCAATAAATCCTAGTTTTGGCGCCGATTAATTACTGTAGATGAAACTTGGATACACCATTATACGAGTACGCCCGAAACAAAAATTCAATCAAAACAGTGGACTGCAAAGGGCGAGCCGGCTTCAAAAAAAAAAGCAAAAACTGTTTTTTCGGCTGGGAAAGTGATGACGACTGTTTTTTGGTGGGGTCCATGGGTGGCATCCATGGGTGGCATCCATGGGTGGCATCCAACATTTAATGGGGAGACTAAATTCTTAGTGGAAGTTGGCTTGATGTTGATTTCTGGTCAACTACTCGTTTTATTTGATTTTCGTTAACTGAAAAAGTTATCTTAATCGATTATCTTCAAAAAGGAAAAACCATTACAGGAGCATACTACGCATCATTACTTGCCAAGCTGAAGGCAGAAATTGGGGAAAAACGGCCACATTTGCAGAAAAAGAAAATCCTGTTTCACCAAGACAACGCGCCGTCTCACACCTCAGCGGTTGCCATGGCGAAAATCCATGAATTACGGTTTGAACTGCTTGACCATTCGTCTTATTCACCAGATCTAACCCCAAACGACTTCTTTTTGTTCCCTCATCTAAAAACTGCGCCCGGAGGACAGAGATTTTCGTCAAATGAAGAGGCAATCACCTTCGTGAACAATTATTTTGCAGAGAAAAACGCCAAGTACTATTTGGACGGGTTAGAGAGATGGGAGCATCGCTGGAAGAAGTGTGTAGAGTTACAAGGAGAAAAACTGTCTTGTATCATTGTTCGGTCGGAAACTTTTCAGACAACCGTCGTAAATACCGATCAAAAAATAATTCAAAAACTCCGGTTGGTGATTTTCCTCCATGCAACAGCAATATATTTACAATGGTGTAAATGAACTTAAAATAACAAAATTGTAATTACAGTACGTATTTATTCACTGAAATCTCAACTTGAAATGAAACGAAGCGCAGATGCACATAAAGCAGAGAGGCCATAGACAAGTTGAACACGTTCGTACCAACGGCTGAAAAATTCATGCCAACGGCCAATGTTGCGTTTACGCATCTTTATTTTTAAGTCATTGTTTGGAATACTTTTTTTATACATATCTTCATTATTTTTCACCAAAATTGTTTACGGCTTGTAGTTACTATTTGACTTAAAAAATATTACAAAAATTAGGTCAGAATAACTTTTTTTTAGTTTTCATCAATGCTTTTTCGGACTCAAAAACGCACATATTTGTTACATTAATAAGATCACCAAAACGCAACGTTGGCCCCAAATGGTTTAATCCCACGCTTAGTTATCTGCTAGATGTCGAAAAAGAGCATCACTAAAACTCGTATGATAAAGCCGTCTTATGGTATGTTAAGAGGGAGTGAATTCCAGAGGGCAGAGACCAATAGCATGAACAAAAAATTGCCGATCCGTAACTTGATATGCAGCACGCGGTACAATTAAACTAAACGAACAATTAGATTGCGAGAAACTTAGCTTGTCGTATAGATATTAGGCTGTTTACTGGTTATTTTCTTTATTAAGTATTTAATTGTGCAGTAGTCCAAATAAATGTCAAGTGTACATCCAAAGATATTTTTGATGTACGCCGACACATGAGCGTAGCGTTTCAGGCCATATACGTAGCGTGCAATATTATTAAAAACAACATTAAGCCTGTGTTGAATAAGAGCACCAATACAACAAAAAATATCACAGCCGTACGCTATCAAGGGAATTATTAAGGTCTTTACCAACAGTATCTTCGTTTTAACTGGTGTGACGATTTGAGATTCTAAGGCAGCCGTATAGTTTTCTGATGACTGAACAGATATGGTCGTCCCAATTTAATGATGAGCCGAGATTTTTAGCTTTGCTTACAAATTCAATTGGTAGATTTCCAAACTGGACAAGAGGGAGACTAGTTGGGATTATACCATTTCGATTTATATGTTAAATAAGCATTTCGTTTTTGTCGGATTGGGTTGCAAGTAGTTTTCCTCTGCCCAGCATTGAATTCATAGTGGCATGATCAATGGGGTCATTTTTAAAGCTTAAATAAAGCTGAACATAGCCCTCAAAAATGTGGAAATTGCAGCTCTTAATAACATTAGGGAGATCGTTTATGAAAATTGCAAAAAGCAACAGTCCCAGTATTGATCCCTGTGGAACACCTCCTGAAATTTCAACAAACTCTGCCCTAAGATTGTTCGCGAAAAAACCTTGCACATGAGATTACCAGCTGATGAGGAAGTATAAGTAACTCGTGATCAACGGTGTCAAAAGCCTTAGAAAAATCTAGTAGAGCAAGGAGTGTTACTAATTTTTTGTCAATTGCAACTCGAATGTCGTCCGATACGAGCATCATTCAATTTCTTCAGCAGAGACAGAGACATTTAAGGCGGTGTTAAATATTTTATGTGCCCACTCCACCGGATTGTTAGAATTTACGTCGGCTACACCAACTATTCCTATCACTATTCTTTTGCTCATTCCAGTTCAACTTGTTCTCCAAACCATTTACTCTTGTTCTTCTCTCACATCATATTTAAAAATTCCGCGTTTATTGTTTTTAAACTGAGAATTTCCTCATACAGCACTCGAAAGGTTATTGAACTTTCATCGTTGTACAGTTTTTTCTTTTACAATCTACAACATTTTTGGCCTTTTTTGTTTGCTTTACTTGCGAAGGTACTGATGATGGATTGGCCTTTGTTATGGTTTTGTGCATTTATCGCAGTGAAACTTGTCCTTGGTAAAGGGAGTCTATTTTTAAGGGATCAATTCGATCAATTAGGCCCGTTTTCTTGATAGAACATTAAATTCAACTAATCATCGATTATCCTAACTAGTCAATAAATATCATGGCAGGTTTTAACAGCCCAATTAAATTTTGGTTTTCTTCACAACTTTCTGTTCATTTAATGGGTCCATTAAACGTAATGTCGACTTCCAATATTTCCATACAAACGTCAAAATTATTCCAATATTTCCATTCAAACGCACAATCTAACGGCTGTCACACTTGTCATTTGTGTTAGCGGCAAATAACCTGTAAAAACTATTTGAATAAACAAACGTAAGTAAACATTTTTTATAATTTTTGTGGACAAATCAACATTTTCCGTTCGATGTGATTTATTTTACAAGCTATTTTCTAAATTTGTGTATTTTAGTAAAATCATTATTGAAAAAATGGAAGACGAAAAGAAAAATCGTTGTTTATGGATGCACGCACGACCAATGAAAAAACTGCCGCTTGGTCCAAAATTGCAATGGAATTCAATGCAGAATGCGTAAATTGTGTGAGTAAAAATCTCTCATGTAGACATAGCTTTTAAATTTCATTTGTACGACTGATATTTTTCATCTCTTTTTCAGCAACCGCGCTCTGTCAAAGTACTCCGTGACAAATACGAGTATACCAACATAAAAGCTAATTTGAGAAAGAAGCACGCTGCACATAGAATCAGCATAGTCGCAACAGGTGGTAGTCAATCAGATCCAGAATGGAAGCCAAATTGTGAAGAAATTATAGAGCTATCCGAAGCCATTTCTAAAACTGTTCACGGTGATCCGGCAGATGCCGACGATGATGTGGACGACAACGGTCACGAAGAATATGTGATTTTAAATGAAGGTGGTATCAATGGTGATGATGATCTCATTGACCAACAAATTTTCAAAGAAAAAGATGATGCTCCAAACAATTGGTCACATTACTCTCCGTGCATGCTCAACAAACCAAAGTCCAATAAGCATTCCAAAGAAACAAAACGGGAATCGCAATGCCAATTACGATCTCAAAAGAAAATTTTTCAACCAGAAATCGAATTGAATGATTTACGAAAGGAACAGTTGAAGACAACCAACGAAATACTCGCAATGATTAAGAAGGAACATGAATTGTATGTCCAACGCAACGCTTAGAAAAAATATGAACTGTGCCTGATCGAATTTAAAAACTTCTATGAACACACCAAATGCTGTGTCAAAATAAATAATACATATTTATATTATCATATATTTATTACAACAAAATATTTTTTTTCGTTAGCATCTTATTGATTTTCAGCATTTTGTTGGGCAAGTAGTCTGTTAAAATATGGAAGGAGAATATTTCGATGCACATTGTTCTGTGTGTGTATTGCGATGTTATTGTTTTGGGGACCGATCATTCCGGCTTCTAAAGTAGCCTCCAACCCATTTATGTTGTTTAATGGCAAAACGTCCTTGGAATCGATAGCAATGTTATGTAGCACAGCGCATGTTACGATTATTTGTCGTGCAGTAGGCAATTGTACGCGCATTCCCATCGAAAGTACAGGGAATTGACGCTTCCAAACACCAAATGTACGCTCAATTGCGTTACGCGTACGTATTTGGCTTTCATTGTACAATTGTTCGGCATCATTCACACAATTTAACAACGGTGTGGCTATGTAATCGGTGTTCCCATATCCAGAATCACAGACGAGGGTATATGTAATTGTGGAAATCCATGGAATTTCAAAATGAAATTCGAATTGTTGAAAATCGTCTGGTTATGTGATCCACCGGGTCATCGTGTCACGATATTAATAATTTTCATATCGGCACCACAAACCACTTGCACATTATATGAGAACCATCCTTTTCTATTGCGATAATTTTCGGCATCACTTCCACCAGGTGACTAAATTCTAACGTCCGTACAATCGAGAGCGCCAATTATAAGTGGAAATCGAGCAAATTGATAAAATTTAGCGGAAGCTTGTCTAATTTCATTTCTTGTATAAGGCATTTTAATTAAATGTGGGCGCTGTTGTGCTATGACAGGTGAAACTTTCTTCAAAATTCGACACAGAGACGTATTTAAAACGCCCGAAAAATCACCAATCGCAACTGCGTATGAGTCAAGAGCGTAAAAACGCAAAACAATAAGCAATTGGGTGATTGGACGAATATATCGAGATCTGAAAATATTATTGATGCTCAATAAATTTATTTATCATCCATTTTACCTTTCTCGGGTATGTTCTAAATGCGGATTTATCATCTGCAATATAAGAGCGACGGATTGTTTTGATAATCGGAAACGATATACGAAATCTTCATCATCCAATTTACTCATATCGATTCTTTCCATCATTTTATATTGACGTCTTTCAACTATGAATTCATCTTTAGAATCTTCGGAATCGGACCGATTATCCCAAATATGATTCATTTTTTTATTTTTCTATTATTTTTTTGTGTAAGACGAGGTATTTTCTATTGAAAATGCAATTGTACGCGCATTCCCATCGAAAGTACAGGGAATTGACGCTTCCAAACACCAAATGTACGCTCAATTGCGTTACGCGTACGTATTTGGCTTTCATTGTACAATTGTTCGGCATCATTCACACAATTTAACAACGGTGTGGCTATGTAATCGGTGTTCCCATATCCAGAATCACAGACGAGGGTATATGTAATTGTGGAAATCCATGGAATTTCAAAATGAAATTCGAATTGTTGAAAATCGTCTGGTTATGTGATCCACCGGGTCATCGTGTCACGATATTAATAATTTTCATATCGGCACCACAAACCACTTGCACATTATATGAGAACCATCCTTTTCTATTGCGATAATTTTCGGCATCACTTCCACCAGGTGACTAAATTCTAACGTCCGTACAATCGAGAGCGCCAATTATAAGTGGAAATCGAGCAAATTGATAAAATTTAGCGGAAGCTTGTCTAATTTCATTTCTTGTATAAGGCATTTTAATTAAATGTGGGCGCTGTTGTGCTATGACAGGTGAAACTTTCTTCAAAATTCGACACAGAGACGTATTTAAAACGCCCGAAAAATCACCAATCGCAACTGCGTATGAGTCAAGAGCGTAAAAACGCAAAACAATAAGCAATTGGGTGATTGGACGAATATATCGAGATCTGAAAATATTATTGATGCTCAATAAATTTATTTATCATCCATTTTACCTTTCTCGGGTATGTTCTAAATGCGGATTTATCATCTGCAATATAAGAGCGACGGATTGTTTTGATAATCGGAAACGATATACGAAATCTTCATCATCCAATTTACTCATATCGATTCTTTCCATCATTTTATATTGACGTCTTTCAACTATGAATTCATCTTTAGAATCTTCGGAATCGGACCGATTATCCCAAATATGATTCATTTTTTTATTTTTCTATTATTTTTTTGTGTAAGACGAGGTATTTTCTATTGAAAATGCAAATAAGTACAAACGACAGAAAAACGCTTATGTACTGTCAAGAAAACAAATGTTGCATTAATCGAGGCTTTAGCAGCGTTAATGGAACCTTTTGGTTCCACTCCATTATGGATAGCAAATTTATGTACTATGTACGGTATATTTTGCTATACTCGAGAAATTTGATAAAGAACAGAAGTGTGCACCCCACAACACTCACGACGACTTTGACTTAAC
Source organism: Volucella zonaria (assembly GCA_963966105.1). Classification (NCBI taxonomy): domain Eukaryota; kingdom Metazoa; phylum Arthropoda; class Insecta; order Diptera; family Syrphidae; genus Volucella; species Volucella zonaria. Next base: position 232,722,881 of record OZ014530.1, on the reverse strand, counting down.
TAATACTCTGTTTGCTGTATCGGTGGGGTATTTTAGCGGCAATTAGTAAATTACCATGCACAATTAATACGCAACTGCTATTTCCGTAGTACGCAATGTTCGAATAAATATTCATAAATGGTAGGTCGCAAACAATCATCTGACATCTAATGCGTCCAACAACATTGAAGTTTGAAAATTCAAAATTTGAGATGGATAACCCGTCGTCTTTTGGGAATGTTTATGCTGTGCGTTATTTTTGCGAGCAGTTCCTGAGGTTTTTTTAAAACTCCGCTTTCTTTATATGCATGTTGTTTAGGTGCACTAGTAGGCCGGCACTCTCCATCTAATTTCGCAAAACGGCGTTTGATATCTGCTTGTTACCTTTGTCACTGGACTTCCAGCCTTGCATTGGCTGGAGTAGAACTCGTTGAGATACTTTCGATGTGGAATAGACATTTTGTTAGATAGTTTTCAATAGGACGTTGCCTTTCATCATTTCATTATAGTATGCTCTTGAGTCAACACTGTTAATCTATCCTGACGTGCTAGGAAAAATCAACGGCATAGCAAATTTCCATAAACTTTTTATGTTCTACATGCCCTATTTACGTTAGTCGATGTACCCAAAATCGATAGATAACGTTTATGGCATTCTAAAGAATATATAAATAGATAAGAAAGGTTTGCCCGAATAGACCTAAAGTATCATCAGCTAAATAGAACCTTAATCCAGAGTTTCCGCCAATATTCGTTCACATTAGACGAGATATTAGATAAGAAGAGCTAGAAAAATAAAACAAAAAAAATATGTGCACTTACCTTGCTCGAAAATAAGTTATTCGATTTTTTGTCGGTAAGCGGTATGGCGCCTGACAACTTAAGTAGCGTTTCAAAGTCAGCCGACCTAACGTGCGTCTTAAATTCTGGATAGAGTGCGAAGAGAATACCTTCACTGTCATCGCGATCTTTTTTCAGGACATTTTGCAATGAGGCAAATACGCTTAACCAGACGTTCCAACGGATTGGGTTATCCTCAATGTGCTTCATCAGACGGCGAATAAGAGCCTGATAGTGATATTAAAAGAAAAACAATAACAAAGGTAAGACAATTCAATGCTGTACAGATTTTTTACCTTCCCCTTACGAACATACATCATGGCAACAACTTTGTCATGTCCTAGGCCACCAATCAGTCGAGCTAATAGGATTTCTCTTGGCTCCAGTTCGTACGCGAATTTATTCTTGAGAGCCGGGTTTATTGCTGATTGAGTGGTGTCGGCTGATTTTTCATCGCCAGTTGACGTCTTATTCGCATTCTCAATCTGTTCCAATAGCTGGAGGCGCTCTGTTTCTTTCTTTTTCTATAAAATGAAAACAAAATTGCTACTAGTACCGGAACATGGAACACAAACAAATATACGCTATACCTTCATTACGATAGTTGCAATAGCTACAGGGTTGTCCAAATCCTCTAGCTTTAAAACAAACTTGTACAATGTCTCGATGTGTAGCAAAATGTGACGTGATTTCCTCTGCGCTGACAATTCTATATTCGTACTCAGCTGTGGGCTGCCTTCGGGCCCCATTATGTCCATGTCAATGATTTTCCTCGGTGCTGTGACACTGCCATACTGCAATTTACCGAGCGAGTTCTCGAACTTTAATGGCGTAAACACATACTTTCGCTGTTGCTCTTGGTCGTTCTTTGACTCAGAGTTTCTACGTTCGCGGTTGTTTTGCCCGTTGCGGTTGTTCGTTCCATTCTTATTGCCCAACGAAACGAGTATCAACTGTGCATGACCTTTCGGCTGAGTGAGTGGGTGATTCAGTTGATTATCTTTATGGGTCTTGCTTTGACCTGAGTCACCGTTCAGTTCGGCTTTACGCTCTTTAAAGATCGTGTAATAGTAATCATCTATGTATGGCGTATCTGTATTCAACTGTGATAGCTGAATACTTATCAACCAGTGCTTGTCACGTGTACTCATTAGATTGGCGTACTCGTCGTACTCATCTGGTAGGTTGCCATTTGAACGCAATCCATTGCCACCTGAGTGACTGTGCCCGGAGTTTTGATGATGACCGCTGATGCTGTTATTGCTGTGCATACCGCTACTGTTGGCGCTGTGCTTACGCTCTTGACGGTTGTGCTGCTGTTGCTGTTGTTGGTGCGGATTACTACTCATGCTGCTGTTTGGTGAATTGTAACTGTGGCGGGAATTCGAGAGCATTGGATGATTCTGTTGAATTTCTTGCACTAAGCGCTGATTAAACATGTTATACGAGGATCCCGCACCCGGATTCTGGTTCATCAAGTTTGCATGTGGAGGCATTCGAGGTGGCACCATTGGCGGACCTACTGGACGCATTGCATTGAAGTTTGGATGCATCGCAAAATTATTCAAAGCGATTGGTAGATTAGGCATCGGACGCGCTGGGTAATTGGGATGCTGATGTGGACCTGTTATGCCAGGGGGGAAAAGTGGAACGCCTGGGAAACCTGGCGGTAAATGTCGATTATGGAGATTTGGAGGACCACCCTGATGCAAGATGTTGTTTAGAGGATGTTGTTGTGGGAGGTTGTTGAAATTTGGTCGAGGACCATTGAAGCCTGGCGGAGGACCAGTAGTGTTGGGAAATGGATATTTTAGAGCTTGTTGCTGCTGCTGCTGTTGGGGATGATGATGATGTTGCGGTTGCGGCGGTTGTTGTTGTTGTTGTTGTTGTTGTTGTTGCTGCTGCTGCTGCTGCTGCTGCGGCTGATGTGGATGAGGATGTTGCTGCGGATGATGGCCTGTCTGCGGCTGAGGCTGTGGTAACATTGATGGTTGTGGATGTTGCTGTGATGACGAAGGATGTTGTGTGTGCGGTATTGTTGGGGTTTTCGGCTTGGGAGTTGAAGCGATCATTTGAGAAGTGTAATCGGTTTGTCGCTGCTGTTGGTGCAATTGGTTTTGTAATTTTTGCTGTTGTTGTTGAGTTATTATGCTTCTTTCAATGTCTTCTAATGTGCAAATTTTAGGAGTATTTGCTAGGTTCGCTTGCATTCCAAAGGGAAGTCGTTGACCCTGTTGATTTGGTTGCGGTTGTTGCTGTAGTTGAGGAGGTTTTATCTGTGCCTGTTGTTGACTACTATTAAATGGTGTCGGAAAGTGCTCACGTAAAAAAGCCTCAGGATTCGAATACAAAAGGCCATGTCGTTTGTCGTTACTATTGCCCATTATATTACTCGGAATACGTGGGGCCGCAACAGGATTTGCCCAAACAAGAGGATCTAAATTAAGGCCGGCATCGCTGTCGTCGAACGCAATGTCCACATCATCTAGTTTCATTCCGGATAGATTGATTTCCAGATCTGAGTCCTCTTCATTTTTGTTGTATCTTGATGTTGTTTTATTAGGCTCATCCTTGTCATCGGTCAAACGAACTAAATTCTCGTGAACTTCCTCCCAGTCACCATTGATGGCTGACCCAAAGGTTTCGTCATTTAAGGCGTCATACTCCTCCTCGGAGGGCTCGGCGATACGCCCTCCTCCATCATCGTCCAACTGGAAGAAAAAACATTTCAATATAGTTTTTCTTTGAATGGGAGAACAAAACTTGGTGCACAAAGGTGCAAGATTAGAGAACCTAGACGTTAAGTTATTTAAAGGCTAGCAAAGATCATAGGCCCTGCGGTGTTGAAGTAGCTGTTACATTCAAAATACAAATGACAGTACGCTAAAAATTTTACAGAAGGTATTTCATTTCGTTGTTATCAAGCGTAATGGATATCAAACGTAAGTGTGTTTGCGCTTCATTTTGTCGGTTCACAGTTCACGTATCGTTCGTGAACTGCAGCATTTTAAAGTGAAGAAAATGTTTGTGTTTCGCATCATATCACTTTTCAATGGTACCGCCAGCGTTACAAAACGTTATGGTAGTGGTCGGAAAAAAAGTGCAACTAAACCCGCAAAGCTGTAGCAGTGAAGGAGTCTGCGACAATGTAAAAGGAGGATGATAAAAAGAGCTATACCACCTTGATCAAAAAGTTCCCGGCCACACCCACTGTGCGGCGCTCCTATTTTTCCGATTTGAGTTCTGTTTTTTTTTGTTAAGTTGTTAAATCTGTTTTTGACATTCCCTCTAAATCTTAGCATCATAGCTTGACATTTGCAAAAGTTACGTAGCCGAGAGTACATCTAACTCTGTGTGTGTCGGCGATTTTTTACAATTTTAGAAATGGATTTAAATTTCCAACAACGAACTTGTATTAAATTTTGCGTAAAAAACGGATTTAATGGTGCGCGAACGTTGGAAATATTGGAAAAGTGTTCCGGCAACGATTCTCTAAAGAAAACGGTCGTTTACCAGTGGCACAAGCGGTTCAAAAGTGGTCGTGAGTCAATCGAAGATGAAGAACGCAGTGGCAGACCATCGACATCGAAAACCGGCGAAAGCATTGATGAAGTACTCGTAAAAGAAATGTTGGTCAATAACCGCAAATTAACCATCAGAGAGATAGCGGAGGACTTGAACATTGCCTATGGACCCGTCCAAGACATTTTGGTTAATGATTTGGGTTTCCGTCGTGTAGCAGCAAAGTTGGTGCCAAAAGACCTCAATTTCATGCAAAAAAGAGACCGTGTTGACGTCGCTAAAGAGATGATTTGCGAGGCTGAATCCGATCTCACACTCATCAAAAGGATCATTACTATAATGGAGACGAGACGTGGGTTTATGAGTACGACACGCAATCCAGACATCAGGCAAGTGAATGGCGTTCACCAAATGAGCCGAGACGAAAAAAACCACGTCGTTTTCAGTCAAAAAAGAAGGCAATGCTCACGGTTTTCATGGATTACAACGGTGTAGTGCATCATGAATTTTTGCCAGAAGGCCAGACAGTAAACAAAGAGTATGAGTATTATTTGGGCGTTATGAGACGTTTGCGTGAAGTAATTCGCCGAAAGAGACCAGAATTGTGGACAGAAAACTCGTGGATTTTGCACCATGATAACGCACCGTCGCACAGCGCCATCATTACTCGTAATTTTTTGACGAAAAATGCAACGAATACCATCCAACAGCCACCGAATTCACCTGATTTGGCTCCCTGTGACTTCTTTCTGTTCAATCGAGTTAAAAAACCACTACGGGGAACGCGTTTCAGCAGCCGAGAGAAAGTAATGGAAAAATCGCAGGAAGCACTGATGGACATACCGAAAACCGAATATAAAAAATGTTTCGAGGATTGGATCAAGCGTTGGCATAAGTGTGTTGCAGTCAATGGGGATTACTCTGAAGGGGACAATATAGATTTAGATGAATAAACTTGTATTTCCAAGGTTCTGAATATATTCCGAGAACTTTTTGATCAAGGTAGTAGAAGCACTAAAGTTTGGACTTTCAATTCTTCATGCACGGATTCACTTTTTTGAATCGCTTCTTCATTTGGCTTATAAAATACCTTTATAAAAGTGGCAGGCGCGATCTGCTGAAGAAAAAGTAATTGTAAAAGCTATTGTACAAAGCAATAAATTCAAAGCGCCTTTACAAAACAAATGGAACTCTTAATAGATACACCCAAAGCGGGATTCGGTAATACTAATGACAGCAACACGCCAGAAGGTTTTTCGATTACCCGGAATGTTCTTCTTATATTACTGGGGTAAATAATTCGCTTTAAAACTATCTTGGAAGCAAACAAGTTTGGTGTTTTCGCTCACAATACCGCTAAATTGTACATAGATCAGTACGGTTGGCATCCCATGTCACCAACTATACAGAAAGTGTTGATACATGTAGCAGAAGTAATAAACCATGCAATTTTGCCTATTGGTCAGCTATCTAAGAAGGCAGCTGAGGCTCGAAATAAGCACTTTTGGCAATATAGACTGAAATTTAATCGAAAATGTTCACGTGTTGCTTGTAACAGAGACGTCAAACACGGATTGTTGCTGAGCTCACAGCTTTAGAGCACGGCAACACAAGATAACCAAACCTTTTTCCCAGGAGGCATGAAATCTTTTGATCGCAAGCGAACTGTCTATGCGTCTAGAAAACAATAAAAAACAGAAGTATAGACGATGTCGAAGAAGAAGAAGAAGATAAAGACGACCTTTCACCTTCCGATTCTGATTAAACACGTTTTCTTTAAAAATCTTTATAACATTTAAGAATAAACAATGAATTTCAAAAATATATTTTGATTAATTTAGAAAAAAAATTCATACAATAATTTTGGGCGGTTTTGTCATACAAATACTCCACAGTGTGACGTGGGAAATCAGTAAAGGTAATTGATGACAATGTTTTAAAAGCAACGGTAGATGTAGACCCAACAGAAATGGTGCCGAACATTACACAGAACATGAGAGTATCTCCCATGACAATAAGTCGACACCTATCTCTAATAGGAAAAGTAAAAAAAACTCGAAAAGTGGGTGCCCCATGAGCTGAACGAGGCACAAAAACTACGCCGCTTATAAATCTGTGCATCGCTGAGCTTAACGCGCCAAAATGAACCGTTTTTGCACCGTATAATGAGGTATAATGAAAAGTGGATTTTGTATGATAGAACCGTTAAAAATCTGGGTACTGGTTGGATGTAGAAGAAAAACCAAAGTACACCCCCAAACTAGGTCTTCAAGCAGAAATGGTTATGGTGACAATCTGGTGGACATCGAAAGGACCAATTCACTTTTCATTTCTTCAAGGGAAATGATGAATGCAGTCAAATATTGAAAGGAAATCGACATAGTACATGCGAAATTAGCTGAAAAGCAAATACAGTGCTGTTCGAAACATTAGCAAGAAAAATTACCTTAACGGTTAAATGCGTAAATTTTCTTCTGTAGGGGTTTTTGGAAAAATTTAATAATATGCATCAAAAGAACATTAAATCTCCTTCACAATGGTATATTTACAAAAACAAAAATAAATCAATTATAAAAAAATAAATTTAACAAAACAAAAAGGAGTACTCAAATACTATAGGTTGTGCAAAACAAAAGCAAGAAAAGTTAACGGTACTCTAGTTCCGTACACTTTCTGCTTAGACAAAGCAAAGCTTATTGTATGTTATGAGCAATCAATTGAGGTGATAACTAAACGGTGAGAAGTTTGTTTTAGTGAAAAACTATGGCGGAAAATAAATACGGCGAAGAGTTTAAGAACCGGGTTGTTTTAGACGTTTTAAATGGAATGTCACAAAGTTACGTTGCGAAAAAATACAGAATTAACCGGTCTATTGTTTGTCGGCTTTTAAAAAAATTTAGACAAACGGGATACACTAAAGTGTGTAGTGGATTAGTAGCTTGATTAAGAAGGAACCGTTTATCACTTCAAGACATATTGTGTATAATCTTGGTTTAAATATTCATCCAAGCACAGTCAGGAAACGTGCTTTGGAAAACAATTTAAAAAGTTATAGGCCAGTAAAAAAAACCAATATTAAAAAAAATTCACTTCCGTCGAAGGTATTTTTGAAAAGCCTATGTTTTGATTGAATATTTAATTAATTATTGGATTTTTCGATTATTAGGTTGGATTTTGCAAAAAAAAAAATATGGAAGTTGGTCTATCGAGAAATGGAAAACCGTCGTTTTCAGTGACGAATCAAAATTCAATTTGGTATAGTCAGATGGACAGCGTCTAAATCCCCGTTACTGCAAACAAACGGTAAAACACGGCGAGGCAGTGGTAATCATATTTGGACATGCTTTTCGGCTCACGGCCCTTTTTATGAAATTAAAGGCACTATGGACCGCTTTGTTTACAAAGATATTTAGGAGACGCATATGATGCCTTAGGCAGAGTGGAATTTGCCGCTTCGATGGGTGTTGCAGCACAACAACGAACCGAAGCACACATCGGAGCTCGTAAAGGACTATTTAAATGACAATGGTGTTCAAGTTCTTGATTGGCCGGCACAATCACCGGACTTAAACCCCATTGAGAACCTTTTCGGGATTCTTAAGCGAAGAGTTGGGCGCAAACAATTCAGGAATAAAAGAGAGTTGTTCAAAACACTAAAAAGTGAATGGAAACAAATTCCTGAAACAATAATAGCTAATTGATTATGTTCAATGCCCCGAAGATGTGCGGAAATAATCACAAATAGAGGCTCATACACAGAATATTGATTTTGTTGCTTTTGTTCCGCACAACCTATTTGAGTACTCCTTTTTGTTTTGTTGATTTTTTTTTTATAACTGATTTATTTTTGTTTTTGTAAATATACCATTGGGAACGAGATTTAATGTTCCTTTGATGCATATAACGTTTCGAATAGCATTGTAGGCATGGTTCGATCCTATTCCAGGACAATGCTAGACCCCATACATCACGCGTAACGGTGCAAAAACTGCTACAGTCGGGATTTAAAATTTTTCCGCATCCACCGTACTCTCCTGATGTTTCTCCAACGACCTATCACATTTTTCGCAGGTCATAAAAAGTCATAAAAGCCCTTGAATACATAGTAGCCCAAAAATCAAGCCTTCTATGAAAAAGGAATCACAGACCTTGAATCACGTTGGAAAAAAGTTATAGATGCTAACGGTTCATATTTTGACTGAACCACTACCACTAATATTTTAGTACCAAGAGTTTTAATTCCTCCTCAGAATTGGCTTAGTAGTTCCAGTGCTTCTGTGACAACTTTTGAAGATTTTAATGCAATTAGAGCGATTGATATTACCCTATCGGTATTGTCTAATGCAATAGATGAAGACGTTATACCCATACGCTTTATAAAACTTATTTTGTACTTTATCGTTTCCCATTTAACTCATATCTTTAATAACTGCATGATTACATCGACATTCCCCGAATATTGGAAAAGACCAAAAGTCTTGCCAATCGCCAAGAAAGCTAATCCTTCAATGATGCAGTGCCTTACCGACATTCTCGAGATTCTCTAGGTGTTTACTTAGTTGTTCTCTTCAACACTACCTCAACGCTAGAAACTGCCAACCAAAACAAATTCGGAAAAGCTATGATCTTACTCTTTCTTAATATAAAATTACTATAATATTATTACTTTTATTTTGTATCTACATTTCTTTCTTCTACCCTCTATTCCCTTTCCTATTCCCGCTCCTATTAGCTATATATGTTGCCATTTTTGCATTAAGTTTAAGCGCTGTAGTATTAAATAAAACATTAAATCTTAATGTGCACTCAATTCATTATACGTAAACAAACTGAAATTGAATTGCACTCTTCCCAACAGAATGTTGATTAAATTTTTGCTGACAAGCCACATAAGTTTTACGGTGTTTATTGGTGTTTGTTAGTTCACAGCTCACTCAATTGCAGTGACTATAAACAAAACCAGATTAAACTAATTTGGCAAAATACAGGAACCCATACAAATGCAAAAATAATATAAGAGGCTAATCCGAATATCGAATAGTTGTTTTTAAAAGAATTTATTAAATGGTTACGCTGTGAAAACCTACAACGGAGTTACCTTTTCTTATGACGTTGTTCTAAGTTGTGTTAAGTCAAGAGGCGCTAAGTATCCCATAGTTGAAAACAAGCGACAGTGGCAAAGTGTCAATGAACCGAATTCGACATTAGAACCTGGGCTTCTTGTCACTTTTAAGTCTTTGCGAAAGAATTTTGGTCTACATAATCCCTCCTTATAAGATTCAGTTGGTGCGCAAGAATGAATCATGCTATTAATCGGACCTTCGCTGAATGGGCTCAAAAGCAATTCCAAGATGATCCGGAATTTTATGACAAGATTCTGTTCAGCGATGAAACTCAACGGATACGACAATTACCATATTTTGAGAGAGAAAAATCTGCAAGCGACTCTCCAGTTACCATTACATTCACAAAAATGTGGTATATGATGTGGCTTGTACGCTGGCGGCATCATCGGGCCTTATTTCTTTAAAAATGAAGTAGAAGCTCATGGTGACCGATACAGAAAGATGATCAACGAGTATTTGTTTCAAAATTTACGTGACATCAATGTAGACGATATGTTATTCCAGACGGATACAGCGACCTAATTGGCCACCACCATCCCTGAAGTCTCCTTTTTATGTGGAAAAACCAACAGGGATTGAAGCCTTAGAAAAGTATATGGCCAAAATTGTTCAAAAAAGTGATCAAAAATTGGACCGACAAGATAGGTTTTGCAATTGCCTATGGCGATGCTCATATGCCTTACATTATCCTTAAATGTTAAATTTAATTTCTTTTAGATCAAAATAAAATTTCGTACTTCATGTTTAAGTTTATTTTCCGAACACTCTTAAAAAAACACTCTTTATGTGGGTACGGAAGGTCAGTTCGTTGTCACAAATAACACCCAAACGGCGCATTTCTGTAATTATGAGAACAGCTATACACTCCGCTTCAACTGAATAGGTACAACATTTTTCAAGGGTATGGGATTTATTATTTCCAAATATTGTACGTGAATTGATCATTTCTTGCTGCTAACTGTTTGTCTATGATGTTGCGAAGAGAAGTGAGAAAGAATAATTAAAAAAGCACCGTTGTTTTTTCTCTGGCTCTCTTCCAAAACATTCCATATGGAAAAAATGTTTTTTTTTTTTGCGTCAACTGAATAGGTACAAATAATGAATTACAAAAAGCTGTTAATAGATGAAACAAATCAAATTTTTCTTAAACAAAACATTTTATTGGTTAATTCCAGTAATGGGTACTACATCCTTTATTCATTATTACTTCACAAATTCGGTCCGGCATGGAATCGTAAAGAGCCTTTAAGTAATCCAGTGAAATTTCCAGGCTAATTGAATGGCTTCAATAAGAGATTCTCTGTCTTCAAATTAAAGGCCAGACTCGTACACTTTTTGGACTAACCATCCCCATACGTTTTCCATAAGATTCAGGTCCGGTGAGTACGGTAGCCACTGAAGCAATTCCACATTTTGTTCTCTTACCCAATTTTTAATTAACCGCGTCGTATGAATGGGTGCGTTGTCCTGCTGGAAAGTCCATTTTATGCGCCCAAAAATATCGCAAAATTTCTTTCCAGTGTTCCCTTGTACGATATTGCAATCATTTTTGCTGTTTGAAAATCAAGCTCAACAGTTCCGTAGCAGCTAACTGCTCCCTATACCATAACCCCACCTTCTTGACTATGATGCCGGGTTAAAAAAAAAACGTTAATCTTTTCTCATGTCATGAAAATAATAGTGAAATTCATTTGGTCCATCAAAATTGAACTTCTTTTCATCTGAGAAAACCACGTAACGCCATTGTTCTTTCCAAGTCATAGGTGCCTCGAAAAGTCCAACGGCATACACTTCGGCTGATGGTTTAGTGGTCTTTTTTTTTTTTTGAAGCTTCAGCCGTTTTAGATGATTAGCACTGTTAATTACGCTTCTAACTGTGGAAACACTAGCAGTAACACCAGTTTTTTGCTTAACTTTCGCAGCTGAGTCGCAGGAATTGGAAGCAGAACGTAATATTGCTCTTCTATCAGCCTCTGTTGCCGTTTTATTACCCCTCTTCATGTTTTTTTCCATACGACTCTTTGTTTCTCAAGTACGAATAGATCACATTAAAGCTTCGTCTAATTTTTATAGCAATAGCACGTCCGGTTAAACCTTGCACTTTAACTAAGTCGATTTCAGCCTTTTCAACATTATTAAGTGATTTTGCTCTGACCATGTTACTCCAAAATTTTAATTTATCCATTAAAATTACTAAAAGACTTTATCAATTGCTTAAACGTATCAATCTTCGCAGTACACACAAAAACAATGAAGATAATAACCATGTACATATTCAGTTGACGCAAACAAAATATGCATTTTTCTTGCTTTTTTAATTATTCTTTCTCACTTCTCTTCGCAACATCATAGACAAACAGTCAGCAGCAAGAAATGATCAATTCACGTACAATATTTGGAAATAATAAATCCCATACCCTTGAAAAATGTTGTACCTATTCAGCTAAAGCGGAATGTATGTATGCTATAGTTTGGCATTGCATGAAGTTAAGCTCAAGAAATTTTTCCGGTATCTGGAGGAAAACATTCACTCAGATATAAAACATTCAACAATGACACAGTTAACATCGTAAATTGTGAGATGAATAACAAAGAACCGAGATGGATTCTTTGAGGTATGTCATTTATGACCTAAAGAAGACACCTTTCCTTTAAATCAGAATTAATGCACATAATGAGATTAAAAGCCAGTGGCATTTAGTTTGACAGAGACAATTTTATGCGGAGTTTTGTTGAAAGCGCACAGAGTACTTGATACGAATTCGGTTAGGTTTGCGGTTGTTAAGAATCAGTGCTGGGTTTTCGAAATGGCGGTATTTTTTTAAGGATGCCGGACAGACCAACAGAACCAGCAGAGTATTCGTTCTTTTCCTTCACTAATGTTAGAGGAATGTTCACTGAAATCAATGCTGTTTGTGTCCATGTAAAAACAAGTAGGACTGATTACGATCCTTGGAGTGGTTAGCGAAAGACTGGCTAAAAAATTGAGCAAACAGCTTCGATTATCAGAGCACCATCAGAGGCTGTATCAGCGAGCTTTAAACCAAAAGGGTAGCTATCGTATATTTGGTTTTATTACTTCAAAAAATGAAAGAAAGCAACTGAGGCAAGGGAAAAGTTGCGTAAAGTTTACGGCAGAAATGTCATTGAAAAACACAAGTGCCAGGATTGTTTCGCTTGATTCCAAGATGTTAATTTTTTAATTGAAGGCGTCTTCCGAGCTTGACGACGATATATTCGAAGCGTTGGTGCAAGCAAATAAGCATTTAACGGTTCGGAAGTTTACTACGCTCTAAAAGCGTCCATTGGAAGCCTTCATGGCCATTTGAAATCGCTTGGCTTTGTAAAGAAGCTTGATACTAGGGCACCGCTGCGAATGCAGCTTTTCGCCTTAAAGCGACTACACAGTGGATAAATAATTCATTTGGCCACGCTAACAATCTTAATACATTAGGAATCCTCCCAGGAACATCGATTACACCATACCTGAACTTTGGTTTGACAAAGACTTCCATGTAAGCTTCCCCTCTAGACCCTTCTGGGAGGAAGAAGCTTTCATGGAGGACAAGTCAATCCATTTCTACACAGATGGATCTAAACCCGATTGCGGTGGCGGTGTTTTCTCAGATAAGCTAAATCTAATACTCTCTTTCCGTCTTCCAAATCACTGTAGCGTGTTCCAGGCGGAAATTTTGGCGATTAAAGAAGCTCTGTACTGGCTGAAGAAAAACGTGATATCTGCAAAGGATACCCGCATCTTTTCGGATAGTCAGGTCGCTATCAAGTCCCTGGAGTCAGTCTCAGTAAATTCGAAAACCGCCGTTGAATGCCGATCATCTCTTATGGAGATGGCAGAGCAGTTCAACCTTCACCTTTGCTGGGTGCCAAGCCACAGAGACATTCCAGGGGACTGTAGGGCCGATGAACTCCCAAAATTGGAACCACCTACCTTTTGCGGTAGAATAGGTATACCAATCGCTACATGCAAATTAATATTAAAGCTGGATGTCAATAAAAAAACAAACCTTAGGTGGACTGTTGGACCAACATATCTAGCGACTTGGCCAAAGCTAGATCTGAATCGCTCTAAGAGTCTGATCCTTCCAAATAGGAAGCATCTCAGCGCCATCATAGGTGTCATCACTGGAAACAGTCTCATAGGCAAGCACGCAAGGTGGCTTGGCGCCTTTACAAATGATTTCCTTAGAAGCTGCATGGACGAGGAGGAAGAGGAGACAATCCTCCAGCTCTCTCCCAGAGAAGAAAACTTCACTTAGCAGCTTTGTTCTACAATGACTTAAGCGATCCAAAAAAAATATAGACGTAAACAGTCTCCTACGCTTCATCGCTCAAACTGGTTCCATTAGTAAGAGGATCATAGATCCACGTGGCATCACCTACCTACCTAGGATACCGCATCACTTGAAAGAAATTCATCTGACGAAGCGCATAAACGTCTGCGATCAACTCACCAAACGCGAACAAAACGATCCATGATCAGGGACAACGAAAAATGGATTGTTTATAACAATGTCAACAGAAAAAAGAAGTTCGAGTAGGCGAGATGAGAGACCAGTCTTCTATGAGTTGCTTTCAAACAACAAACCGATTAATTCCAATGTCTACTGTGAGCAACTACAGAAATTAAGTGATGCCATCACACAATGTTATGTTTCACCACGATAATTTAAGACTACAAACAAATTTGGTCACTCGGCAATTATGGTTACAGCTTGGTAAGTGATTACGTATCCACTTATTTCGCTCCTTGGAAAACTCATTGAAGAACGTTTGCTTCTGAAGACCTCATCAAACAGCACTTTGACACGTTTCTTGCAGTCTGCCAGATTGACGGAGGTGGAAAGTTTTCTTAATGAAAAAACGTAGCAGCTTTTTGACCTCTTCATATGGCCTATAACCACAGACTTGCGCTGCGTATAGCATTACTGCCTCGAGTGCGACTTCAAATACCCTGAATTTACTACTGTGTGCAATATTTAAGTTGTTAAAGGAATTCTTCCAGGCTACATTTATAACGGATTTAGATTTCATGAGCTTCTTATTTAGATGTCTTTTCATGCCAAGGTGGGAGGCCATGGCTCAAGTGGTAGTGGACTGGCTTCCAAATAGAAAGGTTCGGTGTTCGAATCCCAGCCTCGCCCGAAATACATATCCATTTTTCAGTTTACGAAAATCAAGTAAGATGAGTAGTTCACTACAACATCAAGCCGACTTCCACTAAGCATTTAGCCTCCCCATTAAAGGTTGGATGCCACCCATGGAGCGAAGTAACCACTGAGCCCAAACATCTTACTTTCTCTCTCTATCCCATTTTCCAAAAAACTTAACACATGCTGAAGCATTATAAGTGTATTCATACCCACTTGAGTGTTAAGTTATTAAGTTAGTTGACAAAAGAATTCCAAGATACTTATATTCCTTGACTACTTCTATTCCTTCCCCGCTATGGTATCATTTTTCATTCTGAGAAGATCTACCTCCTCCTTTTTTGAATATTATTATCTTGAATTTATCCCAGTTCACTATCATAATCTCTGCAGTACTCATATAATCGATTATTATTATTATTATTATTATTATCAAGGGAACGATACAAATTAATTTGTAGGGTCCGGGATTTAACGCCGGGGTACTATGCCCATGTGGCACGTTTTGTCAACAGCACGCGGAGTAATCATCAATTGCAAGGATATACATATAAATTGACGATTTAAGTTCTAACGTGCATGGTCACGCATATGGAGACAGTGTTGATGCTTTGTGTGCGATCATGTCTATATTGTTTCAGTTAATGGTCTTAAAACTAATCTTCTGATTTTCTCGATAAGCTCAAAAAGGATTCAATATCTATACAAACTACCGTCGTTTTATCCTATGCGTTTATTGTTCCATGGAATTAGCTTTCATGTAAGAACTGTAATGGTGATTTCAACGCTCATAACACTGTGTGGGGTAGCACAGACATAAACATGACAGGTGGGTTTCTCTAAGAATTATTACTAACCAACAATATTACGATTGCAAATAAGAGGTAGAAAACGGCTTTTGCTAATGCTATACATCAGGATGTCTTAAACCTAAAACTTAGAAATAATATCTCCTCTGATTTGGGAGAATTCCCAATGAGAATTCCATGTCTGACCACAAACATATTCTCTTTGTATCAAAGGTCTTAGAGTGTTACACTCTAAACGATGTTTGAGCAAGAGGTGTAGGATTTGAAAACCACGCAGGATTGGTATATGGTGACAGATCTCGTCTATAAGGTTGGGAAAATTACCATGGAACGCAACACAGTGAAAGAAAAAATCCACGTTCAATGGCAGCAGCAATGCGAAAAATTCGTATCAATTTTGCACGCAATCATGTGCCTTCCGAGATGCGTGTGCGCAACATAATCAAAAAATTCCAAGAGTACAAGAGAGGCTCAGTACAAGATGTGAAGACGACGAAACGTGTTCGCCCCGGACGTTCAATGAAAAATACCGCCGCAGCAAAGGAAAGTGTCGAAAACGACCTCTTCACAGCCACACTGCACCGAATTTTAATAAACGATATGGGTATGCGCGTGCACACTTAACAACGTTAAATTTATTTTCGGGGACTATGTTAAAAGCAGCCATCGAGATAGAGCCCCAATTATGTGAAAAGGTAATAGAAAATTCCGAGTAAAATTTCGAAGTGGCCATTTGGAAGATATTGTGTTTCATAAATAATCCCCATGTGTCAACTTTATAAAGCAATAAAGGTTACACAGATGTCTCAACAACTATTCGTTTGCTTCACCTCTTTTTGAAACACCCTTGAAACCAATAACAACTGACTGGTATCGATATGTTCAGATTCTTCCAGAAAAACTGCGCAATTCAACACTACCAGTAAATACAACAGAAGAACTTGATGCGTCAGTCCCGAATCTGACCGACGCGATTGTATCGTCATGCCATGAATGTTTTCCATGGTAGACGAAATCCCATACGAAGAGGGTACCCTTTTGGAACAACAAGGAGGAAAAACTTTGGAAAATGGATAATAAGGAATTCAATAAGGAAAAAAACACCAAATTGGGAGGACTACAGAAAGTCTCTCACATTATTTAATAGGGAATCTTTTGAGGAACTTTTGTGATGACTTTAGTGACATTCCTGCTGTGATACTGTATCACTGCTGTGATACAGAAGTCCATATCGGAATGGTGTACTACACGAATAAGGCTGAAAACACACCGGATCAGAGAAAAGTTTTTTATTTCAACACACACTAAGCGAAACACAATGTAACAAAACAAATCATTTCGTTTTGCCGTTTCGTTTGGTGTGCGTTAAGAAAGGACAAAACTGACTTTGCGACTTATTTATTGTGAAGTTCGTCACACAACGAAATTTTGTTTCAGGAAAAAAAACTTTCCAGATATCGCCAACGAAATATCTTGTTTCGCCTTGTCTTTTTGCATTCGGTTTGTACTGCGCTATAAGCATGTGTGCAGTAATCGACAACGATGATGGTTTGAAACATATTTGTTGCATTTGGTGTGTGTTGGTCGTATGCAAAGCCATGTTTTTTGTTTCACCTGCTCTGGGGTGTGTTGGCTCATAACGATTGTTGTTTTATTAGTGAAAAAACAACGTTTTGATCGATTCGGTGTGTTTTTTGCCTAAGTAGACCGAAAGGTTCAGAAGGGATACAGACACTTTCAGAGAAACATTAGGGCTACTACTGCTGACCCACTTCTTTGGTTGTAGGACTGACGTACCGGACGGGATGGTGTGTTGCAAAATCATCGGAGACAGTTTGGCTTCATAGTAACCAAGGTTATAACCTTTGAAAAGATAGAATGGGAAGTAAACTCATTCAAACCATACAAACCACCGAGACCACACTTCTGGCTAGAGGTACCAGCAAGCTCATTCCAACATTAAAATCTTCGGAGCCAGTTTTACACTGGAATTCATTGCTTTGGCTTCCAGAATTGGCTTTTCTTTTCGTCTTTTATGTCAAAGACAATTGACCTATAGGTCAGGGAGGTCATATTATCCAGAACTCCGCTTCACAAATTAAAATTTGCGTACCAAAAAGGCAAATCTACAAACTCTATACACACTGGTCTACGACATAGAAAGAGCATTAGACTCTAAAAACATAACCCTCTGCACATTCATGGGCATTGAGGACGTTTCTGACAACAGCAGAAACTTGAGATCGATGGAACATGGAAATTCAAAGACGATGAAGTGGATTAGCAACACCCTACAAGATAATAAAGACAAATCTAGGTCATGAGGAATTGAATACCACTACTGTAACGGGCTGTCCCCAGGGTGGAACACTGTCCCTTTCTTTGTAGTCTGTAATAGTAGATGACTTCATGCACATCCAGAATTCCAAAGGATATAAAACTAAAGAATATGCAGATGACATCTCTGTTATCATTAGGGCATCCATGCTCTCAATTAATTCCAGCAAAACTACAACTATTCCGGTCACAAGGAAAAGAGCGATCAACTTTTCCGACCCGTTTATACATGTGGTGCACTTGAGGAAAGAGGTTAAGTACCAAGGTGTAACTCTAGATAAAAAAAAAAAAAAAACTCACTTGGACACCTCATCTCACTGACCAAAAAACAGTTGTTGGGCAAATTATGACAAAATAGAATACAAGGTGGGGCAAAATTAATCACCCTATCGGAAGATGGTATAATTTTTGCAAATGTCGTCGTACGTCAATCATTATTATTATTATTATTATCAAGGGAACGATACAAATTAATATATAGGGTCCGGGATTTAACGCCGGGGTACTATGCCCATGTGGCGCGTTTTTGTCAATAGCTCGCGCAGTACTGAGTTCCCATGTGGTCGCCCACCTACGTACTTAACGCGCCCAACACTGCTTAATTTCGGTGATCTAGCGGGAACCGATGCTTTCAGTGTGGCGAGGCCGTTGACGTACGTCAATCATATTTGACATTTGTGAACTAGACAGCTGCAGTATACAAACAGACAAGAAATGGAGCGCTATACTCTGCAAGAGCGTGGAATAATTGTGTCGATGTTTTTGACCAATAATCACTCGGTGATGTTAGCCCAGCGTGAATTTCGACGTCGATTTCCTAAACGTGTCGCGCCAACTGGGCAAACATTCCGGCGCTTAGTCGACTCGACTCGAACAGAATGGAACCGTTGGAACATGCAGAGCGTGGACGCCACCGGACTGGTCATTCGACCGAGAATATCGCGGCTGTGGCTGCCGATGTCGCTGAGAACGAAGAAACATCAACCAGACGATGGGCCACGCAATTGGGCATTACCAGATGGACCCTAAAGCGAATTTTAATGAAAGTCTTACAAGCGCTTACGTCAATAAGCAAAATCTTCGTTTCTGGGGGACTGAAAATCCGTATGTGAAGCACAAAGAGCCATTACAATTCGATGATTAATTTTGCCCCACCTTGTAGCTCTACAACCAAATTGTGAAACTAATCATACTACAAATACGGTCCGGTAGTGTATTGGGGCAAGACCAAACAAAAATCAACAATAATGAAACTGATCAAGATACGAGGGCTTGCGTATCTGTGTATTACAGGAGCTATGAGAACGATTCCAACTGCAGTCACGAAGGCTTTATTAGACCTAGCTCCGCTAGGTGCTAGAGAACATAAACCAACGCATTTCTCAGATCTGGCCAGAAGAGTGTATGCTTGATAAATAGAATCATCATTTGCCCGATCCACAAAAAAGGAGACCCTCTCAACTGCATAAACTGTAGAGTACAATGTCTTTTCTGCCACTGATCCGTATCAGGTCAGGAAAGCC
Source organism: Volucella zonaria (assembly GCA_963966105.1). Lineage (NCBI taxonomy): Eukaryota > Metazoa > Arthropoda > Insecta > Diptera > Syrphidae > Volucella > Volucella zonaria. Next base: position 232,703,577 of record OZ014530.1, on the reverse strand, counting down.
CACAGTCAATCAAATTTTCACACTCCCGACAGATTCTGGAAAAAAATGAAGTCCAAATCAATACCCACCATCTCTTCGTCGATTTTAATGCCGCATTTGACAGCATTTATAGAGACGAACTAAATGGAGCTATGTCTAGTTTTGGCATCCTTACCAAACTCGTCCGGTTGTGCAAAATGACGATGGAGAACGCTCGCTGCTCCGCCAAAGTCGATAGCGACTTAACCGAACACAAGCGAACACTGGAAGCACAATCCTTCAAATCTGTGCAAGTATTGCCCACATAAGTGGCAGAACGAGCTCTCACTGGTGAATTCGATACTATCAAAACGAAAGCTGCCAGAATGGGTTTTGCTCTAAATGATTTCAAAACCAAGTATACTCGTATACTGTCAACCAGACATACAACATGGACGAATTGCACAGCTATAATTTTAAGGTCTACCTTTTCTCTGTTATCAATTCAGCCAACAACACCTTAGTGGAAATCAAACGAAGAAATACCCTTGCCAATCGCTGTTTCTTTGAGTAAGAAGGCTAGTTGGAGAGGGTTGTTAGTTAAGGCGCAGGTTCATCTCAGACGGAACGAACTGCCTTACTTGAAGCTGTATACATTCTGATAAGTAAACGAAATTAAGGAGTCGAAATAACCATACCCTCGGATAGTCAATCTGTACTCAGAGCACTACATAACTATTCGTACTCATCAAAGAACTTGTGTGTCATAAAGCGCTCAACAATTCGAACAGAGTCTCAGTAGTATGTGGCAGAGGGTCACGATGACAATGAAAAGCACATGTGCATTTCGCTGTGAAACCGGGGAAAGGGGCACAGCGATCAATTTAGTATCAGTGCAGTGCATACCATACCATACCATAGTAGAACGAAATCTAAATATATGCACAACACTCATGAACAACTACTTTCCATTTCGAGAGGACCCGATACGATGAATCATTGCACAAAGAATCACTTGGCCGAGACCAATAAATTCGTCTGCACTTGAACGATTTCTGTTGAAAAACCAATTCGCTGTCATTTCAATAAACACCAATCAAAGATGATCTGTTCACAACCTCGCAAGCCAAAAAGGGAACGGCATTGCTTTCCAACTTGCAGACATAATCCGCATGCCTTCTCCACTTTCGATTGACAAAATAAATGGCACAATAAACATTCCGGTCGCTCTTATCATCATTCTAATTCTCACTACGCAATTACAAATCTACTTTTAACCAAAATAAAGCAAATTTCCTCCGAATCATGAGAATCTATACGTGGAAAAGGGCGGCTGTAACACCAAACTCTAATTTATACTGTGCAGTTGCATCTCAAATGCCATTAATCAATTGCGTCCAATCGGACCACAGGAGGGCGCTTTACTTTCCTTTTTGTTTACATAAGGATGCCGCACGCATAAGGGTAAAACAAAATGTTTCAGAGCTACGTTGAGAGATAAATTTACATTAAGAACGTTGTACGAAAAGTTATGACGACATTCCTACGAATTTTGAGGCCACCATCAGCGCGATTTCAACGATAAAGGGTCGGGAAAGTGTTGGTGGATTTGGTAAGGTAATTTCGTTGACGATTTTCTCAGATTTATTGGGGAGATTTGGGCAAGATTTTTATCTGAATTGATGGATGGTATATTTAACTTACCGGTGCTGAGGTATCAAATCCAAAAAACGAGTCTTCCATCGAAAAAATTTGTTTATTTCACATGAAAATGTCATGACTTGTCACACATTCACATATGTTGAAATCATGGCCGCCGACAACGTTCGAAAGTGATAGAAAAGTGCTTTTGGACAGAGGGAAATACTGGGATATTTTTTGATAGCTGTCATTCTGACAATTTGATTTATGCTAGGGTTACATTTATATATTAACCTTATAGGTAGATGGGATGCGAAGATTTTTGCTTTATCTATTTTTCAATGGCCTGTAGTTTTTAAATACCCAATCTATTCTACATACTCGTAGGTCATCGGAATTGTTAAAAGAAAAACACAACAGATTATTGTATTTTGAAGAGAATTCTCTGCAAGATATTCTATCGAAGCTGCACGTCTGCACCGGTGTGGCAAAGTAAGTTTTTTTTTAATTCATACACATACTCCTGGGCAATATGGATGAAAGAAGAACACTAAGCAGTAGAAGTGGATGTACATATATGAATATATTATCCTGATGGAGATCTTATTTGCACAGCGAAAAAGTAAGATGGGTAGCGAATAAAAATACCAGCATCAAGTAAAAGTTTCAAACAAGAAAAAGTATTATGAAAATTGATATAATACCATATGCATTCAATAAGCAAACCGTAAAGGATTCAAAGCAATCGAAAGGACTCGTACTACTCGTACAAATGACAAAACCCGGGTTTTTTTTAATAATTGGAGGACGCCCAAGGGGTTTTGCGTATCCTTAGAATATCTGAATACAGCGCGAACGAAGGGAAGATAAAAAGGACAAAAAAAGAGATACCGATGAACGTTGGTCTTAAATATTTGCAAGTTATAATAACTAGGAAATAAAGCGATCGACAGGGCATTCAAAATGTGAGTTGCACGGCTTTGGAAACCATCACGGTATTTCAATGTACGTGCCAAAGTAGAAATGAGGGTAAACTGAGCATTTATAGAGAGACGGGGGTTACAGTTGAACGTTTGAAGGGGCGGAATGCTACTGGCGATTTCACTGGAGCAATGGTTGTGAGAATAGCGATAGAACAAGGTGAGACAGGAGACTTTTCGCCGGCGCATCTAAGAATTTTATCGCACCGTTTTGAATCCTATCTAGCTGGTGCAGTGAGATTTTAGGAGCGACTGACGACTGAATTGTACTCCAATTTGGGCTTTATATATTGAGGCGGGTCAGTCCTGCTAATCGATTTCTAGAAAGCCTTTGACCGTATTAGCATACATGTAGTTTTAAAACAATTGATTAAGTGGAAAATTGTGGCCAACATTTTTAATTACATTGAATCCTTTCTAAGTAACAGGTTCTTTCGCATCAAAGCAAATGGCACCTACTCTACAATTCATAAACTGAAAAACGGCGTTCCACAAGGATCGTCGCTATCCGTTGTCCTCTTTATAATTGCATTTAATGAAATCAGCTCAATAATAGACCGGTACAATATTGTTGGCCATTCACTCTATGCTGATGACCTTATAATTCACTCCAGTTTCAATGACTTAACGTCTCTTGCCACTACGTTTACCAATATTCTCCAACATCTTTCAGAATGGGGGCAATATTCAGGATTAAAATTGTCAATGTAAAAATGTGAAATTCTGCACTTATGTAAAAAAATTAATTGCAATAAAAACATCTCAGTACAATTAAATAACACAAATATTGTTAAAGTAAGCTCTGCTAAAATACTTGGCGTTATATTTGACCCCAAATTTTCATTTAAAAATCATTGTATCAATTTAAAAAAGAACCGTAACACTAGAGTTAACCTAATAACAGCAATTGTAACATTAATAGTATCATTAACGTAATAAAATCTTTAATTCTATCTAAGATCGACTATGGTTTAGCAATATATGGTAGATGTTCAAAATCATCAACTCAACTTATCACAACAACTCCAATTCGAAACCTCCTAACTGACGCTGGACTACCACACATTACAGAAAGAATCGAATACCTCACCACGTGTACGATACAAAAATTAAATTCCTCCAGAATATCACCCATTCACAACGACGCCAAAAAAAATCAAAAAAGGAAAAAAACCCAAGGACTTCAATCTACATTATCATCAGCTCTCACATCCGCAAAAGACCTTGAAATTCCGATTGTCATTCACAAATTTAGTACAACATCCAATCTGCCTTGGAATTTACTAAAAGATTCTGTTCACACCGACCTCAGCAAACATTCCACCACATCAACAAGTAACGAAGTGTTTAAAGCCAAGTTTTTGGGCATCGCAAAAAAACAACAAGGAACAAGGATGGAACCTCATGTTTACCGATGCTTCAAAAACGCAATACGCAACATCATTCGGTGTCATTGGAGAGGACCTTTCAACCATCCGTAAAGGCCTTCTCCCGACTTTCGCCTCCATATTCACAGCAGAAGTTTTTGTCATCCTCACTGCAATCGGATGTGTTGCCAAAAACAAAAAGACAATCATTTTCACCGACAGTCTATCTTCTGTAAATGCTATTAAAAACATAGAAAATGACAGCGAAATCATCGAATGCATCCGTGACAAACTCATAACTAGGAGTGGAAAACTGAAGATCTGCTGAATCCCAGGGCACAGTAGAATTAATGGAAACGAAGTCGTAGACGCTGCTGCTAAATCGGCTTTAAAATAATCTCTTATAACATTCTTTGCGCACGACAAAAAAGACATAAAAAAATACCTACTGAAAACCTGGAAATATAAGAGGAAAACCAGCTGGGCAAACTATCCACACATTTACAAACAATTTAACCCTAATGCCGAAAAATCATTCTATCCTTGGGGTATTTCACAGGAAAAGATAAAAATATATATCAGACTGCAAATGGGTCATACCAACATGACCCACAAACACCTAATCACTAACGAAACGGCCCCGCTCTGCCATTTATGCAACGAAAACCAAACACTTACCATAAGTCATCTTATTTCATGTAAACAAATGCACTTAACTTGTAAATCTATAGCTCATAAAAATTTATCCGATCTTTTACCCACAATCACATATGAAAATGTACACAATGTATATAGGCTGATGAAAGCACTTAATTTAGAAAACCTTATTTAAAACTAATTTTAAGTACAACTAGCTGAAGGCCCTAACTGCTCAAGCTGTATATTCTATTATTGTCAATGTTATTGAATTCGTTGTCAATAAACTTATAATAATAATAATAAATATTGAGGCGGGGTCAGAGGAGTGAGATGTTTCTTTTATCGCTTGAGGAAACCTAGACATTTCGCAGCATTTTTGGCGACATCAAATATGTGGTCATTCCAACTTAGGTTGTCATTGACACACATACCGAGAATGGAAAGTTTATTGGTTTCGATGATGCAAGTGCCATTAATGAATAATGGTTGGGTGTTTAGATTTCACTTTAACGACAGCAGATAGTATTGTGTTTTTGAAGCACTATATTCCACCCTCTTAATGGTTTCCCATTTAGTAATGCTGTTTACGAATTTATCGAGCTTACCAAACGCTACAATTCCCATTCTACAGCTGAAGAGAAGGGACGTGAGACCTGGAACGAATATGAAAAGAAGTGAGTACTGTCGTCAGCAAAGGAATATATTGGATTAGAAGTAGCAGACAAGAGATTATTAATGAAGACTGAAAAGATTGTCGGAGACAGAACGGAGCATTTATTTTGTGAATATCAGAGTTGAAATCATCCAAGACAACTTGAATTCAACATTCCAGAAGGTAATTTCTAATCTGTTGAAAAGGAGATTCGTTGATCTCAAATGCACGTATTTTCGATAAAAGAGCCTGATGCCGAATCCTGTTAAATGCCTTAGGAATATTAAGTGCAACTGTCTTGCTTTCGCCAAATTGATGTAAACTTTATTTCCACTTTTCGTTGAGACATTCCACCAAATCACCAATGCTCATTGAGAAGTTTTCATGTTTTGAGATATTTCATGTGCTGACGGCTTATCAGCGTTTCCATGACTTTGGAAAGAAGGAACGTAAGTGCAACGGGTCTGTAGGAGGAGAAGGAAGATTTGACTTTTTAGGGACGGGCTAGACAAATCCTGTTTTCCATTTGTTCGGAGAGAGCCATAAAGAGTAGGATTGATGAAATAGCTTAAGCAGTGGTTGTGCCAGGGAGGAGAACAACTGTTCTGAAGAAGAGGAGATATACCATCCGGACTAGCGGATTGGTGTACGTTAAGATTCTTAAGTACTCTAGCTACTACGTGAGTGCGAAAGCGGATTCGTCCCATTGATGATTTGACGCAAGCAGTATGTAGTATTCAGAGGGCAAACAGCTGGAATGTTATTATAAATGAGTGTTGTGATAGAAGATTAGGCAGAATTTTTAATGTTTCTGACGAACGACCAAAAGTTTTTACGACCTTTAGGAAAGTGTAGTATTTTTTGTCTCACTTTGCGGAAGACAACTTAATTGGTCGGATTCTATCGATGGATGACTCCCAATTCACTAGGATGGAATCCCTAATTTGCCCGATTTACATAACTGGGTGAAAAGATACCCCCACTGCATGAAACCCAGCGCTTCTCATCATAAGTTCAACGTCAATGTGGGGGTAGTCATATTGGGTAACAAGCAGATTGAACCCTATCGGATTCCTCCAAAGCTTAACTCGAATCCACACCTGAAGTTTTTGTGAAACAAATTATCAGAACACTACAATAACTGTCATTATATATAAGCAGGATGGCTCCCCCGTACACTATGGCCATGCAGTTAGAGAGCGGTTTGATAGCGTGTATGAACATTGGTGGACAAGGTCTCCGATTTTGATCCCAACAGACGTTTATTTATGGGGACTGATGAAGGACATTGTTTACTCAATAAAAATAACAACATTGGAAGAGTTGAACCACAGGATTGGCGAAGCAGTTGCGAAAGTCCGAGAGTTGGAAAGAATGGACATTGTTAGAGATTTTCAAAGACGAACTCTGGCGTGCATACAAAGCAATGGTTTGCACTTGAACAATTGATATGATACAAAGTTTGATGAACAAAATTAAAATCAAAATGTGCTATCTGAAATTTTTAAAAATGTTTAATGTAATGTTTTGCTTGTTTCAAGAAGTTCAGTCGTATCTTGAAAACTACTGACTTGAGATGAAATGACCCCCTATCCATATGAATTTTTTCTCAAAATATGTTAAGGAATCTCCCCTTAAAGTATTCGACAGATTATCCGGAACACCCTGTATTGCAAACAGCTCACGATCGTATGTGTTGTATAATACTTGCGATGGGCACCACTGAACTTTCTTGAGAAAAATACCAGTGGTTTGTTTGCGCTGTCGACGTTTTGATGAAGTACTGCATCGCTTGCATCTGCACACAAAATTATATTTGCTTCATGAAGTGGAGGAACGAGCGCTGTAGCATTGATGAGGTCGTCCTTGCACTTGATGATGTTTCCAGCTGATTGGTGTTCAATCATCGTTCCTGTTTTCAGGAAAATTCAGCATAGCTAAAAAACGATTAAGTTCGCATGCTAGCTTCGGAAGCGAGAATGAATTGATGCCTTCGATCATCGGGAGTAATGAGATGTCCTAAAAACTCAATCTGTGACTGTCCAAAAACATTTTGAGTTGATAGTGTCAGAGCCTTCCGAATACCAAGCGGATGTGCAGCTTCGGTGTTGTTGAATTTTCGAGGCGATGCACATGCTCCATGCGCGCGAGTCCACAGAAAAAAAAAGTGAAAAAAAAAAATTTACTGTGTGGCGCAGTGCTTTGAGAGAAAATAAAAATTGAAATCATAGTGCGGGCATCGAACATCTCCTGCCCCTGGTTAAGGTGCTGTTCGTTGCACTCAGTTGCTGTGTAACTCTATCATGCGGCAAAAACAATGACTGAGTGCATGTAACAACCGATGGATAGCGGGTTGTCAATGTGAATTTGGTTGGTGCACAGTTTCTTATTGTTGTAAGGTCATAACATCTACAAGAATATGATTCGGTAAACCAACGTCTGAATTTTCACTATACAGCAAATATACGCGGGCTAAAAAGTAATCACTTTTCTGTGTACGTCTACGTACAGACCAGCTGTTTTGGCACTTAGTAAAATACAGGTAGACACCCGCCAAGATCTTCGGATCACTCTGATCTGTAGCTGCCTGGATACGAACTAGAGTCATTATTCTTTTCTCACCGCGGTCTCGCTATTTACGTGCGTAGTGATGTTGCTTACCAAATTCCATCACAATGTAGTCCCTGTTCCAATCCGGAATTCAATTTCCTTTGGTTAAAATTCTATCTCCATAAGCAAATTATCCACTATTGCTTTATTTACAGAAGCTCCAAACTGGACAGCAATACAACTTTTAACGAGTTCGATGCGTTGTCATACTGAAATCATTATTATGGGCGATTTCAATATACACAATTCTGGGTGGCTTCGACATTCTGAGCAGACAACACCCGAAGGACAGTGTATTGAGACCTTCGCTGCGGTATACAACTTCACACAGCTTGTAAATGAGCCCACGCAAATATTAGACGTTGATAGTCATACCGCCAACACCCTGGACTTGTTTTTAAATTCTCACCCTGATAACTACACTGTTGATGTGCCCTCCTCTATAGACCCGTCTGACCATTGTGCCATATCAGTGGATGCCGCTGCTGATATGATTACTGAGACTAGACACTATCCCTCATCGGATGAAGAGTATCAGACCAAAAGAAAACGCATGGTACGACTCGAGTTGTAAAGAGGCTGTCGGGTTAGAGAAAAATTTTTTCAGTCCTACAAGACCAACCCGACAGAGGAAAACCGAAAAAATTCAAACGCGCCAGGAATGACTCTTAAGAGAATGACTTTCTTAAGAGTGTGAGATTCCAATACGACCAAAAACCGAGACAAAAATTACTACAATGTCCCGAAGGTAAAAAAAATTTCTGGTCATTCGTCAAACGCATTAGAAATTCTGCCTCAGCTCTTTGGACAAGGCCAATGTGCTTGCCGCACACTTTGCGGCCATCTCAATTTTCAAATTTTGTCTCCACCTACACTTGAGTGCATCGAATCTTCAATGGGACGAATTCACTTTCGCACTCGTATAGTAGCAAGAGTACTTAAAGATCTCAACATACATAAATCCTTTGGTCCAGATGGTATATCTCCCCATCTTCTGAAGAGTTGTTCTTCCACGCTGGCAAAACCATTGCGTAAACTTTTTCATCAATCATACTCTTTAGGACTCTTTCCAAGCAGATGGAAAATAGCATTTGTCCAGACCGTCCCTAAAAAATACGAATCTTCTTTTCTCTCTTCCTACAGACCCACTGCATTTTCGACTCTTCTTTCCAAGGTCATGGGAACGCTGATAAACCCCCAGCTCATAAAATATTTCGAAACACGAAAACTTCTCATTGAGATTTGATGGCATCTCTTACTAAAAACTGGAACCAAAGTCTACACCAATCTGCCGAAAACAGGATAGTTGCACTTGATATTTCTAAGGCATTTGGCAAAGTTTGGCATTAAGTTCTTTTGTCGAAAATGCAAGCATTTGAGATTGACGACTCTCTTCTTCAATTCAAGTTGTCTTGGATGGTTTCAAGCTTAATATTCACAAAATAAATGCTGGTGTGCTCCAGGGCTCCGTTCTGTCTCCGACACTCTTTTTAATTTTTATCAATGATTTCTTTTCTGCCGCTTCTAATCCAGTATATTCCTTTGCTGACGCCAGTACTCTCTGCTTCTCATATTCGTTCCCGGACTCACGTCCCTGTTCTTCGGCTGTAGAACAGGAACGACATTATATGTTAAGCTCATTAAATCCCGATATCAGCAGCATAAACAATTGGGGAACTATTAATATAATGCTTCCAAAACACAATGCTGTCTGCTGTCGTTAAAGTAAAATTTAAACATCCAGCCATTATCCGTGAATGGCACGTGCATAGTCGAAACCGAAAAACTTTCTATTCTCGGTATGTGTGTCAATGACAACTTACGTTGGAATGACCACATATTCGACGTCGCCAGAAATGCTGCAAAATGTCTAGGTTTCCTCAAGCTATGTAAGAAATATTTTTCTCCTTCTGATCAGGGCTCAATATACATATAAGGCTTTCATCCGCCCAAAATTGGAATGCTCACATCTAGTCAGGTACGCCTAAAACATTTCTGCATCTGCTAGACCGGATTCAAAACCGTGCGATAAAACTCATAGCTGATACCAATATCACTCAGACAATGGACACCCTCGGACACCGACGAAATGTCTCGTGCCAACTTTGTTTTATCGCTATTTTCACCACCAGTGCTCTATAGAAATTGCCAGTAGCATTCCGCCGCTTCAAACCTTTAACCGTAACACCCGGCCCGTTATAAATGCTCATCAGTTTACCTTCAAGCCCACCTTCGGACGTACTCTGAAATATAGTACAACTCACTTATGGAATACCCTGGCGAGCTCTTTCTTTCCTTGCAAACATTTAGAACCAACGCACATCGGTATCGCTCTTTTTTTTCCTCCCGAACTTCCTTTGCAAACATCGTAAGGGAACATAAAACCCCTTGTGCGCGCGCCAATTATATATAAAAAAAATTTCGTCAATATAGTAAAATACAAAATCAAGGCCTCTAAGCGCTTGGTCCACATACTTTTTTCATATCTACCAAAAGATGATAATGGTGTAGAAAGTCAGCGCCAATGATGTTGTGCGTAGCATCCGCAGCAATGGAAATCCACTCGAAAGGGCGACGAAGTTCGAAATCCAGAGTAAGTCTGACGTGTCCAAACGTGCCGATAGTTGAATTATTCAGTGCGAATAGTTTTGTTGCTGAACTGCCACGTTGAAGATATTGGTTGTCTCTCGCATTAATGATATTTATGCTGTCTGCCTGCGTTGATCAAAAATTTGTGTTTCGAACGACGATCTTGGATGAAGAGACGACTGCTTGGATTTAAGCTGTCAGAGGTGCTATCGAGTTGTTTTGCGGCTGATGTAATTATTATTGTCGGTGTGTATATCCCTGGTGATAAAGTTGCAGTTAAGTCGGCAGCATTTTGTTTCCATGACGCAGGCGTTATTAGTTTTTTTGGTGGCCTATTTTGAAACTACATAGTGGTCACACCTCCTCACCTGAGAACCGTACAACATGTGAAACCAACTTCTTCACGGGTTTAGTTTTGTTGTGAAGTCGTTGATTGTTTCCTTGGAATGCGCGTGCGGGATTTACTTCGAGAGCGGTTGTCTCCAAGTTGTTCCAATTTGGTTTCGACGCGAGCTAGTGTTTTTTTCTAGTTGGATGACACGATCCTGTAGTGAATTTGTTGTTGTAAGCGTTAACTGCATCGACTTATTTGTTGTTGTCTCTCTAAAGCGTCGATGGAATTTATACGAACGACATCGATAATTTCGTATGGGAATAACTGCTCTTGCCGATTAGTTTGCCTGGGATGAGTTTGTTGTCACCCAGATGGATTCCGGATGTGAACTTCCCTTCCGTGGCCATCGGGAAGGTTGAAAATTTGCTGATAATTTTGCTTCATACTGGGAGGATTCGCACTACTTCGACACCTTGTTCATTGTTAATTAAAAAAAAAATTACTGTGTACTCACCTTACATTTTTGTCAAAACTTTATAAGATGTCCTCCCTTCTTTTTCGTTGTTTTCGGCATGCAAACCACATGTTTTCCCTAACTAATAATTGATTTTAATCCATGTAGATTTGTGAAACCTAATAACATTAAAAATTAAATAAAGTCATCAAATTATCATGTTTGGATTATATAAGTAATGTCAACATTCATGAATGCGTTCGTCGATGTACATTACACGATGATGCTGATCGTGTTGTTATTGATTCTTTTTACCAAAGGCATGAACTCGGAAAAATGTCTCCAGTCGCAGATTCAATATTATGTATTCGTATCGTTGCAACTGTGGCACTTGGACGCGGCCGAAAATTTGCTAATACTAGCTGCCGATGAATTTAGTATTTAGGATTGCTCTTCTCGGTGTAGTTGTTGGTCTTCGTTGAGACTTCAATTTTCACTGTGAATGAAAATAGAAAATAAATGTGCGTGATCTACTTATCAATATTAGGGGTCACCAATTGTGGGCTAATTGAAAATATAATCTTTGTGGTCACAGCAACGTTATTCTATGTTTTTGTTTTTAAATCTCAAAAGTCGAAATTTCATCGGGATCATTGCCCCCAGTTAGCACCGATATGTACCGATAGCACGTGATGTTGCCACAACCTGATATCTATGATGCGATTATACGTAACATAGTTTGTGGCGGCTATCGTTTGCTTGAGTCCTATTTAATTAAGCTTTGCATGTCATGTCGACGCCGCTCATGACTTTAGTCCGTTCCTCTTGATTCACCGTTCCCTGATCCTAAATTAAGTCATCCAGTCTATACATGCTGTCATCTCAGACATGAAAATTGACTAGCATCATTGCTGGGCATAAGATATATGTGAGGTTATATTTAATTTCTTGTTCATGTACCGCTTCACTAACTGTAAATACCTCGAAATTTCCCATTCAAAATATCCCAATTGGGAACAAACACATATCCCAATATTATATCTGACAATTTAAAGTTTCTGCTCTGCTTTGGCTGTATCAAATTGTTGACGTTTTTTGACAACCGCATTGGCTGACGGTTCCTAGTTTCTTCAACTCTCCGCCTCTTCAACGCGATCTTGAACAGTGAGTTGTGTTAAGTCCACCACCGTCGTAGGTGTGAAGCGCTGCGCTGTGGTGTATTATTTTGTTGTTAACAAAATACCCAGTCGCTCTAATAAAACAAAAATATTAAACCCATTCCCAACGTTGAGTGATTTCGTATTTAGTCGGTTCTTTAGCAGTTTGTATCAACGAAAAAAAAAAAAACAAAAATGACTCCAAAGACTGAAGACGGCACATACCTTGGCTTCGACCTAAGCACCCAGAAGGTAAGAATTTTTAAGAAATACCCCTGCTTACATACTTTCATGTTCATGTGTACCCATCTTTGCCTCCTCCAGCTTCAACTCATCAATTAGTCATGGGCTATTATTTGAGTAAACTGACTTTCATTACTATCTAAGCGCACACAGGTTTTCTTCCAAATGTTTTGAAATAATTGATACATCATGTATTTAGGTTTTTATGACCTAATTGGTTGATATCAGAGTAAATGAGACAAGAAAAACAAAAACGATGACACGGCTGCACGAGAGACCAGCGTCAGTTGGAGGAGGGCATTGTTTTGGAATTTGCAATTGAAGTTGAACTCGTTTTCATGTAATATTCGTAATTGACAACTTTCTTTTTGCTAAATTTCATAAATTTCATCTCCTCCATTTTATGCAGAAGCTGGCGTGTTAATTATGCACAAGGTGTTGCCTCGCATTCGGTAATACCCTTGGGTATCTGTAGTGCACATACAGGTCATCCTAAAGCTCAGCACTACCTCCTCTATCACCCGACTGTACTGAGCTCCGTCGTCAATAGTTTTAAATTGTTTTGCGTCTTAAATATTTGCTGGCACAAGTATTATAGCTTTAATAGCGCACCGCTGCTTATCACTCACTTTTTAATGAGCGCTCTATCAAGTGTAAAGTCAGTGTCTTTGGAAATTTTGTTTGTACTTCGTAAGCAAATGATAAGACCAGGACAGTTGCTTCTCCATTTCAATGGAAAAATTGGTCGTTTAGCAGTAGGTTTCTCCCCTGCCGTTGAAATCCATTAAAATTGGGGTGCAGCCAAGTTGGTTTGTTTAATCGTTACGAATAAGGTGCGACTTCTCACGTCACATGGCCTCTAGTATCTATGTAGGTGAAAGAAACAGAAAAAAAAGGAACGTTGTCTAGTAGAAGTTCTCTTCCTTTTTTGGGGTGAATTTGCTTTTTAGGTCAATTAATTAATTGGCCACACGTTGCTTACAAATGCTTTGAATGACCATCGACAGGGTTTCGCTTTAGAAATACTCGTATCTAAGTGAATACGTGTTATGGATAGATGTGTACAACTTGAGGAATGTTGGTGCCTGCCTCATTTGGATATGATTGCCACAAATTGGCTTTGTTTTTGATTGTATCAGCGGTAGTGTTGATTTTTTTTTTTTCTGGGGGTGTTTGTTTTCTTTGCGCTCTCAGCATTGTTTAGGTTTTGAGAACGTGCAAGCTGTTATAGAACTAAGTAGGGAAGAGAAAAACTTCATTCCAAGATGTATTATCAATTGCATGAAAACAAATAACGCAACTGCTGGAGTAAGCCATTCATTTCGCGGAATGGAGACCAATTATGTTAAAATCTTTGAATTGGGCAATTTGCTGAGGGTCATTGACTCACAAACCTTTAAACGGATTGTTGTTTGGTTCACTCTTTTTCCTTCAATATGAACGAAACTATTTTTGTTGGTAGGCATTTGTTTGTGTATTATTCAGGTAGGCACCGAGCGTCGTTAACTTATCGATGCCCAGTGCTGTAACTATGACTCCACATCAATTTTGGTTATTTTACTTCCTCGTGGTAGCAACCGAGTACTGGTCTCGTCCAATTGGGCTTGACTTGCCAAACTTATAAGTACGAGTGTCGAGCGAAAATAATGCCCTGCTAAAAATAACAGAACCTCAAAAAGAGGATGTACTGAGGATGAATTCTAGTGACTGAAACTTTGGTGGCAGCAACAGTCAGAAAGGCGAATTCCCTAAGTCATTTATTTCAATATTCAGAGCAAGAAACTGAAATAACTGACGCATGTGCTACATCTAATCAAAAATTGTTCATATTGTAACTGCGGAGAGGCTTGCAGCGGGAGTTGCCCAAATTTCATTTGATTCGATTGTTTTAAATCATTTAAATTTGTTGGTCTTGTTTTATACACTTTCTGTTTGCCGATAAGAAAAACACCGGAAAAGGTAAGCTTGTGGGCCAACGGAATGTGGAGTTCCTTGAAATCGGTTTATTGAGGAATTTTCACTGGACTGGCTACATGAAAAGTTGCATCATCGTCCTGAAAAAAATACAGAGTTGAAAGGTATTTTCTTTCGAGGTAGTTCTGAAAAGAAAAACTTTCTCAGAATTTTTAAGTTACGTTCAACATTGACTGTTACAGTGCGACGGTAAATAATTAAGAACTGCGGCTTGATGAAACTGCAGACACACTGTGACTGCATTGTTTATTAACATTACCGTTTAGGTCAAAATGTGCCTCATCAGACATGAAACTGCAGTTTAACATGTTTTCGTACCCTTCCACAGTTTAAAGGATTTTCTGGTAAAATTCTAAGCTAATCGACCCATTTGAGGAGACAAGTTTCTTTGAAGGATTGACTTGTACAACAGCAGCTACAGCAGTAATCGTTTCCTGCATCCGAACTTTAAAATCTCAATGATAGCCGTTTCTTATAATTGTCTTAATGCTCGGCAAACGTTTTTGCAAAGCCTTATTGTAGTCCTCGTATTTGACGGCACTCCTCCGAGCAGATGTGTCGCCAAATACGCCCATAGTCTATTTTCGAAGGGAAATTACAAAATCCAACTTGTGGCTGCATCATCCCGATTGTTAGTTTTCGTTAAATTTAAAGACCAGTCTGTAAAATAAAAAAAAAATGGAACAGGTTGGTAAGTTCATAGCGCATTTCATCAACCACCCTGTATTTGAAAGTGAGGTCAAGTAATTTTTCTGGGACTGGTTAGGGTACTGAAGTGCTCGGTAATCACCACAGCAACGCCATTTCCCATTAGTCTTTTTCATCATATGCAATGGACTCGCCCAGAGGCTCTGTGACGGTCGGCAGATACTGCTGCCTATTAGTAAATGGAATTCTTCACGTGCTGCTTTCAGTTTTTCTGGCGGTAATCTGCCCAGGCGACCATAATTTGGAGGGCCCGAAGTAACTATATGATGGGCTTACGACTATCCCTGTTGGTTTACTCACTATTGCGAAAGTATCACTGTGTTTAAAAGTATGAGTTACCACTCGACCTGCCCCCGCTGGTTCTAACCGCGTGCTATCGTTCTTGATTCTTCCCTTGCCAACATCGATTAAGAGACCAAAGTGCTTAAGTAAATCGACGCCTATGATGGGAAATTTTACTTGAGCAATAAAGTTCCACGTGAATGATCTACGTAATTCCAGGTCAAGTGTAAGGCGCCGAATGCCAAAGGTTCTCATATCACTTCTATTAGCAACATAGAGTTTCGATGTAACATATGTGGAGATTGACACATGTCTCATTGCTTCTGTGGTATAACGGATACATCGGCACCCGAATGAGAATGAGAATGAGAAACTTTTTGGTGGAGTTCTTATCGTTTATAAATAGACAATAAATAGGTCATCACCGTCCGTGTAGCCAAAGATTATGTAGAAATTCGCCGGTTAAATGAGTACCATCAAGGTAATTGTCTGTTATTCCGATGCATCAAATCTTTCCAGAAACACTTTCTTAGACGATGTCCGTCAGTTGTGTTAAAACTTTAATTTCATTTGTGCGAGACTGAATTAACTCCAGCGTTTGCAAATTGCGCCTCTGCCTGCGTAAACCAGACCTGTGTATTTTCATCCCAGAAAAGCGGTACTTTCACAGGAACTCGGCTTACGTTGAATGTTTCTTCCTCGTTGTGTTCCTGAGTTTTTGTGGTTTTTGCTGGCCTGTGTTATTCGGGTTAGAAGTATCAGTTTCGATTTTCATTTTAGATGAAAAATGGTAATTGGATTAGAAAAAACGATTAAAACTGTAAAAAAAATCGTCGGGAACTTAACGTGACTTGTAAGATCGAAATGGAATGACAGTATTGTTTGACGTTTAGCGTTTTCTATCTGTCAGTGGAGTTTTGACCAGAATTGTCACAGAACTGTTGAGATCTTAGGCTTGAAGTCAACCAATATGTATCATAGCACTATGGATGGCAAGTCTTGATGTCAAAATTTATTGTAGTCAGTAGTCGTTAAGATTTTTTTTCACTATACTTTATTACTTCACAAGGGATTTGCCTATGTCATGTTGCTAATTTATACAATAGTTGCGTTGTCGAAGGCGGTCTCAATGCCGATGAAAATACCCGCTGCGTGCTCTTTTTTGATGAGTTCATATTTAGTTCTGTCTTTGGAAGCACAGCTTTATAAAACTTATACATTGGTATGCATTGGGTGTTAGACAACTCAGTCAGACTAACAGATCTGGAGTTCTTAGCCAGTGAGTAGTCATTTTTACCGATTTTGGGTATAAAAGCTACTCACACTGTTCGCCTGGGGTTCTGTATATATGCCAGCACCTTGCCAGTAGGTCAGATTCTCTACATAGTTAGCAGAAACTTGTCTATACCCCTTTGCAAAATAACATGAAGCCATCAAAGCAGGCAGTAGCGTATTTAATGGTTGATAGATACCAGCTACGACGCGTTGCGATTAAATTACCTGGAAAGCCTCGGCCACGTGACAGGTAGTTTTTGATTTAAACTTGGGCGGGTGCAATCAGAATTTCTGTGTGTTTCCAGCCTGGCTTTTTTTTGATCTTTTTGAAGAATTTGGCCACTTTGCTGGTTTCACCAAATCCTTTCTATTTTTTCGCAAGTCTTTGAAATGCGAATTAGTTTCCTATTGTAAAATGTTTGTGCGGGTTCAAATGATAGAACTTATTTCTTTCAACACAATCGCTTTATTCAATCCAAATTCAGTCCATTTTATCAACCAGTGTTACTTTACTTTATCTTTTACTTAAACTACTTTATCACTACTCTCCATTCACTTTCAAATCCTACTTTTTAACTGAACTGTACCTCTGTACTAACCAGCCGTCCATACTGCTTTGTATTTTGTCAGAACATTCGCTATCAGTTGTCTAAGTACATAGTAAGGAACATAGATGAACTAACCTAGATGGCAAACTTTCCAGATATTGGAAAATCAAAACTGGTTTTCAACTGATCGCCCCTATCCATGTGATCCTGTCTGTGAATACGTGAAAATTGTCATCAATGGCAATTTCCCTCTCCTTTTATACAAACCACGCCCATTTTAATCAAAAAAATTTCGTCTCCATTACACACGTTCGTACAAATCGCTCTCATTCTAGCAATTTTACTTGTAAATTGCTCTCCTTCTAGCAAATTTTGACAAATTTATAGAGATGCAGAAGTGTTGGAATTCACTTACAGTGTGTCTGTGCAAAAGTTAAGGGTCTGCAAAAGCTTAGTAGAGTTTGACATCTAGTTAGTTTATCTATGGTAAGGAAGTAAGAGGAAAACTTCCTTAAAATAAGTCTTAAGTGATCCGTTTAGTAGTTTTCGCGTCTCTTTACGTTGCCGCTGTATATCTTCACCCCACTATGGTACAGGCGATCTGTAGGAGCTTTTCCTGGCTGTGCAAAGGCACGTCCAGGTTATGCAAAGTTTTCTGAACTCTTGTTATAAACTTATGCAAAATATAAATGGGTTTTTCTAAGGTTCTCCTTAAAGCGTGTCCAGTTGAATTTTCTTGGATTCCTCCTCCTCAGCAAGGTCGAGAGTTTTGGTCTGATTTCAAATTGATTTGGTTATTGTCTAACATAGAAACGTCTGCTAGTAATATCATAAAGGTAGTTGTTCGATAGTGTTAACAATTTCTTTGTGTTTTTTCCGTAGCTAATGCAATCACCAAGAGGTGATTGCTGCTCACGTTGCATCTACTGCTGTCCCAAAAATGGTCTGAGTATTAGAATCGCAACAATGAAGCTTCTCTATTTGGTGGCAATACTAGCGAAGTGGAGAAGAAGTAAGCCGATGGAACTATAGATTTATGATATTTTCCATTTTATCGTTACTTATGACAGTAGCAGTCAAAACTTGATAAAACATTGCATTTAAATTTAGATGCTGAGAGCGAGTTCAGTACAACAAGTTCTCGGATCTTCAGATCGCTCATTATATAGTGGCGTGGATACATCCCGCAAACGTCCAAAACTTCAGATGACCTTTTTTCACACTCATGGTTCCTGTATGGATGTTATGTTTTCGGCTTTCTGATTGTCTAGTGGATTTTATTTATTGCCATAACAACGCATCAGTCCATAAAATCGACTTCCGACTACCCATTCAAACATCCATCCTTGTAATGGTTTTTCCAAACTTTAAGCAATAAATCACTTACACACTTTGACTTGTTGCATATTCACAATCCCTCCTCCATTCAATCTCAATAGGGTTACACCCGGCCTGACCTTAATGTAATCTCACCATTGTCTATACAAACAATGAGATTCATTCGAAGTTGAATCTTTCATGGGATTTGATGAATGAGTTACTTAACGACTTGTGACAAACGGACAAAAAAACAAAAACAAGTTATGCAATAGTCAACCACTCTTGGATATTCGGATTTTCAGAGATACCTAATCATTTGGAGTGACAAATCTAAATGGTATCGACATTGCCTGCCCAATTATATGATCAGCTAATTGGAAACTACTATATCGTACAATTGCGCCAGAAAATTTGAGAAAAAATTAATAAATACATATTTTCGTATCATTTTGGATAATTTTCTATTCGGTTGGGTGTCAAAGAATTTGTGTTGCCTTAAAATAGTCCATGCACCCATTTCTCGTCATTAGGTTCGTATTTATTTGAAGTCTCTTATGATTTCTTAGTAAATGGGACCCAACAGAAGTTTGCAAGTTTAAGATTAAATAAAAAAATAATCAGGTGAATTGTAGTGGCGGCAGCAATTCGTATAGTAATTCATGCAATTCGTCTCCGGCGATTCCCGATAAGTGACCTGTCGCATTGTCGTGGTGAAACAGCGCTTTTCTCTTTACGCTTTTGTAAATTTCTTATCAAATCGATCCGATCATTCACTTTGATACTGCCTTGTGATCGTCCTTCCTTTCTTCAAAAAGTTCATGAGAATTATTCTCTCGAATCCCAAAAAATCGTAGGCATGAGCTCTCCAGTCGATGGGACTGTCTTTATCTTCTTCAGAGCAAATTCGCTTGGAGAAAGTACATTGTTTAGATTGTCGCTCGATCTCTGACGTGCAGTTGGTTGGTTTCATCAACGGTGACGACTCGATGAAAAAACTACTGCTGATTTCGCGCAAAGAGCACTAAATACTGCTTCGAAGTTGAAAGCCGTATCTGGTTGTTGTCAACTGTAAGCAATCGCGGCACCCATCGGGCCGATAGCCTTTCCATGCTTAACTTATCATGTATATTTGCCGTTTCGTACGACCGTACGGATGCCGTCATTTATCCGTACATGGGATTCATCCGCCGCGGTCCTGATGAAGTAGAAGTACCCTATTGCGAACAATTCGCCCCGCTCTTGTCTCCAGTCATCAATGACGTCCCGCATGGATTATGTATACTCAGGCTTCATCACGTGGAGGTGAGAGTAGGAGTTGATGGGCGTAAAATATGTTCAGTAAAGCATGTCCGAAGTATGGAATGTAAGCATCGATTGTTCGATTCAGAAGCTAGAAGACCCCATAATCTATAAGATATTTCCTGCCGTATTATATGAGCGTCTGAAACAATTCATGATCAATTTAGTAGGTCCATAATGCTTCCAAAACACAATGGTGCTTGCCATCGTTAAAGTGAAATTTAAATACCCAGCCATTATCCACGAATGGCACTTGCATCGTCGTAACTGAAAAGCTTTCCATTCTCGGTATGTAACATATGTCAATGATAACCTATGTTGGAATGATCACTTACTGAATGGCGCTAAAAATGCTGCGAAATGTCTAGGTTTCTTTAAGCGATGTAAGAAATATTTCATTCCAACTTATCTGGTCTCAATTTATAAGGCATTCATGCGCCCAAAATTGGAATACAATGCCCACATCTGGTTAGATGCTCCTAAAACCTCTCTACACCTGCTAGAGATGATGCTAATATCACTCAGTCAGTTGACACCCTCGACTATCGACGTAATGTCTCTTGTTTCACCTTCTTCTATTGCTGTTTTCACTATCAATACACCATTGAAATTGCTAGTAGCGTTCCGTCCCTTCAAACCTTCAAACGGAACACACCATTCTCTTTGAATGCTCATCAGTTTACCATCAAGCCCACTTTCGGAAGTACTCTGAAATATCGTGATTCTTTCCTAAGTCGTGCAACTCGCTTATGGAATTCCCTGTCGAGCTCTTTATCTCCCAATTATTATATGTAACTTGCATGCATTCAAAATCAACGTACGTCGCGGTCGGTATCTCTCTTTCTTTCCTCCTTAACTTTCCTTCGCCTGTGCCGTGTGCAAACATTTGGAGGGTACGCAAAGACCCTTGAGCTCGCGCCGATTATATAAAAAAAAATCAAGGTTTCGTATCAGAAAGTGGCTGACCGTAAGCGAGGGCAAAACAAAGTTCATGTTGATATTAGAAAAGGACGCACACTAATACGGCTTAGCTCTTATCTCCTCTATAACGCAGACACCTTGTTCGAAAGCGAATAAGGAAGCACTTGGCCGTTTCGCAAGAAACATACTGTGTGTAATTTTCGGTCTCGTTTGTATTAACGGGGAATGGAGAAGGAAATTCAAACACGAATTGTCCGGATTATACAGCATCATCGGTCTAGTTAGGCGTCTACGGATCCAACGTCTGCGATGATTGGGCCATGTTGAGCGAATGAACACTACAATTCCGGCCCAGATTCTTGGATTCTAACTCCGAAGCAGAAGGCGACTGCATCTAAGATAGCGGATGCAAATGTAAGGGGACCTCAATCAATTTGGAGTGCGGCACTGAAGGCAGCTGAGAAGATCTTGTTAGTTTAAGAGCGTTGGTGGTTGAGTTCCAGGTTCACATCGGACTGTTGCGCCACCTAGGTAAGTAAGTAAAAGTTTTTGATGGCGTCTTCTAGGGTTCTTGAGGCACTGTGAATTCACATAGTCATCGACGTAAACATGTGTTTAATCAGTGAACAGTATATTTTCAGGGGTTCTTGCTGTGCGATAACATTGTTTCAGCATTGTTCTTTTGTAGATTTCTCCCGAAAGATATTCACTTTCGTTAAGACCCTGCATCATTTGCAACTTGTATAGCTGGAACTTTAATTTAATTTTTGTAAATAGCGTATACTGTTGATTTTGTAATTCTAATAGCGGCCACAAACTTCCCTATCGAATGACGGGGATTCAATGGAATTTCGTCCCGAACTGGAGTCACATGTTCTAGCGTTACTACTGACGTCGATATCAGAGGAGTTATGTTGGTCATTGGACCTTTTTGTCGGAACCTTTGCATCCACAACCAGATCAGTCGCAGACTCAAACACGAATATTGTTCGACCAGCGACTGCTGAATCCACAAAATATGCGCTTCAAACTATTGACCAGTTACAATTTTAACTTGAAAATCTTCCACTGGTACTTTCTTTCCTTTTATTTAAATAATGCGCATTTGAATTATTATCAAAACTACTTTATGAGGTATAAATATGCTATTTATGA
Organism: Volucella zonaria; assembly: GCA_963966105.1. NCBI lineage: Eukaryota > Metazoa > Arthropoda > Insecta > Diptera > Syrphidae > Volucella > Volucella zonaria. Next base: position 232,681,471 of record OZ014530.1, on the reverse strand, counting down.
AGAGGGGAAGGGTCACAAATATTTGTTTAACGAGCTTAAAAAGTTGATAACGATCTCTATCTGGGGTGCCTATTTGACGCACGAAATAATAAAAACATCAAACATTGATTAAAACATATGAGAATAAATGATCACCCTCTAATGCAATTAAAAACTTGTTTACACATCTTATCATATTCATTTCAATAAAGCCCGATAAGACTTGAAAAGGGCACGCGTATGCCAAGAGATTAATGAATTCATTCGATAGTACTTCTACTACTCGTACCGTTTAAGATGAAAGGATTGACATTTCATTTATATAAATTTAATTGTTATTCATTGATGAATGTATACTTACTCTTACATCATTGGAACCATATTTTTATTACAATAAGTACGATCAGACATTTGATAGGCATTGAGCGGCATTAACCTGGCGGTGGCCAGTGCTATTTCTATGACTACACATCAACTTCTCTAGAAATGCTGTCAAATGCGGTCTTAAATCGATGAAAAGATGGTCGTTATCGATTTGGGCTTTTTTAATTTATTCCAGAATCTGCCTGAAACCATGCTGATATGGTGCAATCAGGTTGTTGACGAAGGGTTTCAGACAGATAAGATATTGTACGCGATAATTGCGAATACTTTTACCTCTATAGATCGCGCAGTTGAGGGGGTCACCTTCTCTTTTCGTTCGGGCAAACGATGCTGAGATTCCGTTCATCAGCCATGCGATCTTCCGACCAGATGTTAGAAATGAGTTGGTATATATTATGTCATTTCCTGCAGTTGGGAGAGAGCTAGGCATGTACAGAGTAGATGGAGTATTGTCTCCTACTCTTCCCCGTCCATGCAGCTTCTACAGAAGTGGTTTGTAAAAACGCCAAGCCTTCATGCATGCTTGCCTATAAGACAGTGCCCAGTGATGACACCTATGATAGCGCTGAAATGTTTCCTATTTTGAAAGGTCGAAATCTTAGAGCGATTCAGATCCGGTTTTGACCAGATTTGTTTGGTCACTAGACATGTTGATCTAACATTTTGTTTGTTCTTCTCTTAGCATCCACCTTTAATATTGGTCTGCACGTAGCGATTGCTATTCCAATGATACCTTTTTCAGGTGGGATAAGTAGAGTGGTTCCAATTTTGGCGAATATCTGCCTTACAATTTGCTGGAATATCTTTGTGGCCCGGCACCCAACACAACATAGGTGAATGTTTGAACTGCTACTGCTCTGCCATCTCCCTGGGAGATGATCGGCAGTCAAGGGCTGTTCCAGAATTTAGTGGGACTGAGTACAGGGACTTGAGATGGGGATATCTCAAGATATGACGCTTTTTTTTACCCAAGACAGAACTTTTTTAATCTCCAAAATTTCCTCCTGAAACACGGTGCAGTGATTTGGAAGACGGAAGGAAAGGCTTAGATTAAACTGATCGGAGAAAACACCGCCACCAACCCCGCTATTAATCTTAGATCCGTCTGTAAAGAAGTCTATTGACTTGTCATCCTCCCAGAAGTATCTAAAGGGGGATGTTTACATGAAAATCTTTGTCAAATGTTGGGGTGTAGTGTGATCGATATTCTCTGGGTGGATTTCTAGTATACCATATTACGAATATTAGCGTGGCCAAATAAATTATTTGTCCACTGTGTGTGTAGTCGGTTTAAGGCGAATAGTTGCGGTCGCAGATACTTGCCTGCTGAAGATAGCGATGGGTGTCGAGTGAAACAGAACATGGAGGGACATAGAGCGTAGGGTTCCGATTAAGCACAGACATGCTGTTCTTTGCCCTCTGCCTAGTTTGCTGCAGTGGACTGCATTGTCTACGGTTGTCCACCAAACAATCAGTCTTACCACCGAGATGTATAACCAGTGGATAATGCTAGGTTGAACGCCCCATTTGTTCCCAATGTTTTTTTTTTGCTAGAGAATACTGTTGCGATCTTGACTCTTTCTTGAATTTTAGGTTTCCAGTTTAGTTTCCTGTCAAAAATGAGACCCCGATATTTTGCTGTATCGAAAAAGGCTAGACTAGTTCCGTTGTTTGAGGAAGGGTTTATGGGTTTTATACAATATTTCCTGGAAAAGAGGACAAGATCAGTTTAATGAGGGTTTATTCCCAATCAAAATCGATTTAAGATTTAGCTGAAGGAGTTCTTTAATGGTATTAAGATACAATACTTACCTGAAACAGGTATAGTAACGTCATCCGCTTAGGCAATCACCCTGGTACCGCCCGCTTCCAGATATATCAGCAGTTCATTAACCATTAAGTTCCAGATAAAGGGTGAAAGGACACCGCCTTGCGGCTTACCTCTATTAACACAGCTTTTAGCAGAAGCCCGACCTAGTTTGGAGTTGATAATCCTGCTATTCAGCATAAGACTGATCAATCTCCAAGTGAGTCATCTACCTTCAGAGTTGAGAGTCCGGTTGAGATTGCGGACGTATTGACGTTATTAGAGGCATCTTCTGTTTCCAGGAATGCGACCATTGTGTACTCTCTATAGTGTAGGGATTATTCGATGTGGCTAGCCACTGAATCTAGAGGTAAGATCGTAGACTTATATGTCTGAGGTCCTTTGAGACAACATGAGAACATTTTTCGGTTTTGGGGATGAAAACTACATTAATTTCTTTCCTCGTGATATTCACTAGCGTTGGCAGGATGTTATCTGAAGACTTTTGCAGCTTGACAGGTATTATACCATCCTTGTACTGTGTTATATCTTCTCACAGTAGTTCTTCTTTGTAGTGTTGTGGCGCTTGGTAAATCCGCATTCGTATTTTGGCTGCGACAAGATAGCGATCCGAGTCAAATTTGGCTGCCCGGAATGCTTGGACGTACAGAACACTTTAGGCGTGCCTTACATTGGTCGCAAAATTATCAATTTGGTTTATCGTTTCATAGTCCGGAAACTGCCGTGCCCACTTATGTATATATGGTATGGTCGTATGCTTGCTATAGTGATATATCGTCCCATTGCAAAATCAATAAGCCTAAGTGAGTTGCCAGACGTGTTGTCGTGTAGGCTATGGGCTTAGCAACTATCCTACCAAGGACCTAAGATGTCTTTCTTTTCTATCATGGCGTTAAAATTGTACTAAGGGATATTTCATACTTAGGACATTGCTTATATGTATGTTTTGCCAGGAACTCGTTGAAACATTCTTTGGTGGCGTTGTTCTAGTCTTACGTTGGACCATGAACGTATATTATGTTAGCAATTTAGTCTTGATGCGTATTGTCATAAGACGCTCGCCCACGTGTCGGAAGCTGAGGACTTCTTGCCTGAGACTGTAGCGTATAAGCGCTGTACTGAATAAGCGCTGTTTCAGTTCTTTGCTCGGCTCATCATATCCCGCTTCTTGGATGGGGTTGATATCTGGATGATAGCAATCAATGGCCTCTACTTAGTTAAGGGTCCGTGCATTCATGTGAAGATCCGAAGGCCTTTGTCCTTTGTTTAGTGTCTGGGGTTGTCAACAGTTAGGTCATCCATATCCGAGGCTTGTTTTTGTATCGGAACTTTTCTTGATTTTTCTGGGGCGCATCCGGCATCCGCCACCATCTTTTTTGCAAGACCTGTGTTAGTTTTAAAAGTTCCTTATTGACTTAAGCTGCGGATATTTCGGAGTGGCTCAAATGAAACCCTCCGCTAGTTAGGTGGTGAACGTCACTGTTGTTTTCATTGATTCTTCCGTTAAACGTCCTCCTTCTGAGGACCTTCACTTCTTCATTAGGCCAGCAAGAAATGCCTCATCTGGCACCTGCGTATTGAAGTTCATCCGGCTGCGTTTAGGCTATTCCGAGTTCTCAGCTTCACATATGCCGTCAGGCTCAGCATACGCGTATCGTTGGTTCACTTTTAGATAGCTATACAGCAGACGCCACTTGGAGATGAAGTGCGGCTTTGCCCACCAATGCCCTAAGTATGTCGTTTAAAGTTGTTTAGGTGGTTTTGACGCCAAAATAGGAAAGAGAAGTACGAAAATCATAGCTTACGTGACAATGTATTTAAAAGTAAACTTTGGCTGCGGTGCAGAGTATCACTGTAGCTAGCACATAGTTTTCTCATCTCAATATTCAAATTCTAAAAACTCATACAAAATAAGGGCATAAGATCCTTTTATATTTTCTCCTGATTCACCCTCTACCCTTAATATGAAATGAATGGAATACGTAAATGTTTAGTTGGTCCTTGTAGAAATAAATTGCTTGAAGGGTTGTGCAGGTCAAGGATCGATTTCTTAAAGCTTTAAAACAAACAAAATACGAACCTATCCTCACTATGTATGGCAAGTATTTAGGTCAATTCTTTTCTGCTACGAGTATATCTTTCCCTTTCTTTTGAAAACCCCAATCCAATGTAGACACACTTCTCATGTTACCCCAGTTTGTTTTCTAACTTATATCCTTCGGCTTTCAATATCTTCAGAATTCCACGTTTTCCTTCGTCCTTTTTATCATTCAATTCCATAGATTTTCCATCCCCCATATGCCACATCTCTTGCCTGCCGAAATATATCGCCTAATTTCGTAGAAGTGCTTGTGGAGTTGGGAGCGTTTCTACCTAGAGTCCTCACTGGTAGCTCCAATTTCATTTGATCACACACAGAGAAGATTCTGAAGAGGAATAGTGGCTGGGGGAGAAAAGAGGACTTCGAATTTGAAATGTTATTTTGTCTTTTGCCAAATGAAGTATACATTATAGATGTAGTGTGTATATTCAAGTATCCCTTTGGAAACTCTATACTTTCCAGAGTTACGCATTTAATTTATGCAAACGACATACGTACATACAATCCAACTTATCTGCTGACATTTATATCCTAGTTATCATAACAAGTATGACAAGGAAAAAATTATTCAAATGTAATTTGAATAATGCGAAATACCTTTTATTATTATGAAATGAATTGATTTAATTTAATTCAGACAATGGTCGTGCACAAATCATTTAGCATCATTCTAGACCGTAGTAAGATTTTGGAGCTACTTTCCGGAATGTAATCACACTAGATTACATAATATTCAATTCAGCAACGCCTTCCAAATCTCTATCTTTGAAGTACACTGCACAGCAAGTTTGGATGTCTTTTCCACTGAACTGAGAATCTCTGAATCGTAGTGCAAAATCAGTTAGGACTTTATTACAAACAGCAATTCTAGGTGAATGCAACTTGATAACTGCGGTATCATCAGGAAGATTTGCCACAACATCATTTCCATACCGAACTTCCAGAGGAACCAGAGCTGCTCTTAAGCTCCTCGAAAGAGGGACGGGATAAACATCGGCCTCTCTAGCGAAAATATAGAGGCTTCTCGCAACAATCCGATTGCTGCATATTAGCAGATCATGAGTATCGTCATAGCTCTAAGCCTCGGAGATTATTCGAATCCTCGTCGGGGCAACGCATGGTGGAGGAAGACCTCAACGCAGTATGCTCGAAAACGGGAAGGGATCTCAAATGGGAAACCGTAGATGGAGAGTTTTATTAGTTGAGGCACAACTCCAACCCAGACTGTAGTCATAAACTTCTAAATTGTTTAACATAAGATGGATCTGAGTTCAACAATCACACGTAAATCGCTGAGTTTACTTAACTCGTTTTTCAACTACACACTTAAGGCGAGGTTTTGCCTCTTCGTGTTATTTCGAGATGCTTCGCTGGTGATTATAAGTTTCGCGGTTCCTAACCATTTGCACGTTGAATGCGGATCTTGCCCATATCAATATCCATGTACAACTTGTTCATTATTGATGTTGAACTTTTCGTTTTCTGTGAATGCAAAAGAAGTAGGGCTTTGCCAAACTGAATTCTCTTTTGCCATAAACGAAGTCAGTGCATGCTACAAAGGTTTCCAGCAGGCTTGAAATGGTCAAGATTTTCAAGTCTCCTTGGTAGAGCAAGGCTCATTGAGCCGCATTTGTTTTGTCCACTCTACTTAAAGAATCTAATGAAAATGCTCTAGGTGATAGTTGAGAATTTAACTCCACTTAGAGAGTTTGCTTACCTTTTCGACTTTTTTCTGAACTCGTACTACGTACTCTGCTTTTTCTTGTTTTTTGCCTTTTGATCTCAATGAAGAGTATATATCTCATCAGTGCTCCTACGTAGACTTCATTAGGAGCAACAATCTTCGCCAAACGGTGGAACTGAGCAATTTTTTCAAAGGCAAAAGGGCTCTCAGCTAGCGTTGTCAACTGTAAGAGGGATTACAGCATATGGGTGCGACCTCTAAGCCCCAGTTGGTTGATTCTGTCAGCACTTTTTTCATTTTTTCTATAGCCCCAGTATGCATTCAACAAAGGTCACTATAAGTTCACTAAATGGTATGATTAGACCTTGTACTTCAACTCTTTCCTTCCTCACACTACTTCCACCATATTTCACTTCTCTTGAGCAAATCTGAATTTTTATTTTTTTTTTTTCGAAAATTTCAGTTGAAAGCAGTGCAGCTGGCGGATAATTTGGAAATTATAGCAATTGCTGAAGTGAAATTCGACTCGGATCTACCTGAATTTCGGACAACTGGTGGAGCTAATTCTGCCCCAAATTCAAACGAGTAAGTTGTCTCATAACAGCCGTTGGTACATCGGCTTATTCGTACGTTTTGTAGATTTTTCGTTCAACCCGCTATGTGGGTGAAGGCTATTGACATCGTCATGGATCGTCTGGTAGTACAAGGTGCAGATTTTAGCACAGTTTCAGCCATTGGAGGCTCAGCGCAGGTACTCTAACTACACATTTTTCAGTTTTGTAAATTTTTTATCTATCTACGAATATACTTCACAGCAACACGGATCACTATATTGGTCCCGCAGAGGATTACAATCTCTTAAGAATCTAGATCCTGACAAGTTCCTACACGTACAAATCGATGACTCTGCTTTTGCTTTAACCCGCACACCAATCTGGATGGATGGATCCACAGAAAACCAATGCATAGAAATGGAAGTGGCAATAGGCGGTCGAAATGAAATGGTCACCATCACTGGATCCAAGTGTTATCCCCGTTTTACAGGTCCACAAATTCGAAAAGTTTATCAAACTCGAATGCATGCTTATGAAGAAACTAAACGAATATCGCTAGTTAGTAGCTTTTTGGCTTCAATATTTCTGGGAGATGTGGCGCCAATTGATTATGCCGATGCATCTGGAATGAACTTATTCGATATCAACGAAAAGAAATGGTCACCTGTTTGTACGAATGCTTGTGCCCCTGACTTAGAGGAGCGTCTGGGTCAGCCAGTTAAAACGTGTTCAATATTAGGGAGTGTAGCTGAGTTTTTTGTTCAACGTTTTGGGTTCCCACCTGAATGCAAAGTAGCTGCATTCACCGGGGACAATCCGTCTGCTTTGAGTGGTATGTTGGTGGAAAAGGATTGGTTGGTTATGTCATTGGGAACAAGTGATACTGTGATGATGGGATTGGATGAACCGACTAAACTAGAGGAAGGTCATGTTTTATGTCATCCTACACTAACGGATGAGTTCATGGGGTTGCTGTGGTGAGTTAAATTGTATTTGATCTTCCTTCAACAAAGCTTATTAAGAAGGACGGTTTTATAGCTTCCGAAATGGGTCATTAGTTCGAGATGTAGTAAAACGTGTAGAGGCAAATGATAATTGGGAAACATTTACTGAACTTCTTGACTCAACCCCACGTGGTAATTTTGGAAATATGGCGTTGCATTTTCATTCCCTTGAGATAATCCCACAAGCAAAGGGTATTCTTCGGTGGAACAAGGCATACACTGCAGATTGTGTAGATGCTGCGCAGGGGGTTATCAAGTAGGAAATTTAAAATAACATCAAAGAATGAATGATTGTATCAAGATGTATTCCAGATTCACATCACCTCAGACTGAAATCCGTGCCTTAATTGAAGGCCAAATGCTGCATCGAAGAGCAATCGCTTCTGATATGGGCTTCCACTTTGGTAAGTCAAAATCAAAGGTTTACGTTAATCGCTTAGTAACGGCCTTGTTTTTCTTTTCTAGGAGAAAATACGAAAATAATAGCAACAGGTGGAGCCTCGGTGAATAAATCAATCTTACAGGTCATCTCGGATGTGTTTAATGCTCCCGTTTACATTCAGGTAGGTCAACCAATGCAACTTCTTAACTAACTGACTTAGCGTATCTTTTACATAACAGAAAGAAAGTGAAGCCGCTGTTTTAGGAGCTGCATACAGAGCCAAATATTCGCTCTACTTATATCAATTTAAGAGTGACGAATCGTCTGAGCAAAACGAACCGGAACACTTTCGGGATTATATTGTGAAATTTTTACCAAATCTTCTACAGAAAATCTGTGATCCGAGTAAAGACAGCGATGGTGTGTACACGCCAATGTTGGCCCGATATCGTGAGATGGCTAGAATTCTAGAGAATAAAGGAAATAAATAAAGAAATGAAGAGACATATCGTTATCCTATTGAGACATTCCTGCATCGAAATTGGTTATGATTAAGACATAAAGATTAACTCCCGCTTAGGTTAAGTTCAAATGTTAACGACTCGCAATCTTTTGATATTCGGTAATTTTTAGCTTCTTATAAGAGAATCCTTAAGTGCAATTTTTATTAAAAGAAAAAAAAACTGTGATTAAACAAAATAGTACTATAATATTGTCTCCATAAAAGAATTAAAGGAATGCAAAACAAAAACAAGTGCACAATGCATTGAATTTCTACTTCTGCTGGCAGCACTAACTAAAGTTTCTTCCTTTTCATTTTCTTCGTTTTATTTAAGCAGATTTTGCATTTAGTATTTATTTTTTATTTGTTATGTAACAATTGTTATATTTGGATGAATATATGTATGTATATGCACAGAATTCATAAATTGAAATGAATACAAATTTTGTGTTTTACTTTTGTTTATAATGCGAATAATACTTATAATGTTTATAATGAATGTTGGTGAAGGTATCCAAGGATGAGAAATATTTGTTAAGCTGCGGAAACAAAAATGGTTTGTTTTCTGAATTTGTGGATGAACAAACTGTTGCTCGCCATCAGCTTCTTTATAAATTTTCAGCTTAATGAACAGCAACCAAATTATTGTTCCTACCCAAAGAATTGGCATCTTAAAGGATATTGTATGGGAGAGTGAACAAGATCTTTTTTTATCCTCAGTCTTTAGATGGGGAACAGTGGCAATGGGAATTTCATGAATGTGAGTAGAGCGAAGTGGTCAAAATTGGAAAAATAGTTGGGAGCTTTCCAAATGAAGAAACCTCCCCAGCTGTAGCAATCGACGTATTAGTCAAAGCTTTCATCAGTGCTTTTAAAAAATAATTTTAAAGATATTGTCCATTGAGTAGTAGCAGCACTGAGGAGTCTGTCTTTTCACAGCTCACGTCTGAGCTGTAACCTCACAAAGGATGGTGTTATTGAATAGCTAACCTACAAAAATGGTGTCAATATTCTAAAAAAAGCACATATTTGCGGGAAGAAACTCAGGGACGAACTTTTGCGCGAATCTAGTATCAAATTATCCAATGAGTCGTCACTTCTTAGGAAAGTCTTAACTAAAGCGACAATGTCAATGCCCTCTACTAAGAGATTCCATAGAACATTATCTGACTCGTATGAAGAGATGCTAACAAACGTACAGTTTCCTGAGTCCACAGTCCGGCCGAACTGCAGTGAATCTATGATCACACAAGATTTGTTGGACACCATTAAAATAGTTAAGGTCTTAAAGAAGTTTTTTTTCTGTCGGAACAGGGCGAGAGCGCACTCACCCAAAGAACTACTCCATTGCATTGCTTATAAGTTCCTTTTAATAGAATTTCTCAGTCTTTCTAAGAAAGACAAGTGAGCGCTTCAGTTTTAAAATGCCTACAACACCAGCACCCACCACCTCAACGCCGAGCACCTGATGCGAGCGTAAGCCCGACATTCACAGAGGTAGTGCTCCGCGGTGTCGTCATCACTTTCACCGCAAGCGTCGTAGGGTGTTGTATCATTTATCCCCAGCACATTTCAGTGCTTAGCCAAAGTGTATTGTCCCGGCCCGACATAAGTACGCAGTCTGCAGTCTTTCCTACTGAGGGGCAGCAGAAAGGCTCTATGCGGAAGACATAAAAAAACGTGACGAATCAGTTAATTATGCTGGGATAATAAACATTCACTTTGGACTTCTTTGGCTCACGAGTAAAGGACAACAAACTTCGAAACTGCACGTAGAATGTATGGACACGCCAGGATGAAAAACTGTGATATCTACTATGGGAATGCGCAACTACAATACAAACAGCTTATTGGGGTGCAGATTTGTCACACGCGGCCCACTTAGGCAAAAAGTCTTGAGCTTCCGACACGTGAGCAAGCGTCTTATGAAAATTCGCATCAAGGTCAAATTCGCTAACATAAGCCTAATATGTGCATATGTCACATACGACAGGATTACATCTTTTGCAGGACAGTTGGTAAGCATAGCCCGCACGACACCTCGTCTGGCAACTTAGGCTTACTGACTTTGCGACGGAACGAAATATCGCTATAGCAAGCACACGGTTTCCTCATCTCAATATACACAAGGACTCCGTATAATGAAACGATAAACCAAATTGATTATTTTGCGATCCACCTAAAGTAAAGGTCCGGTATTCTGGATGTCCGAATCTGCCGGGCAGCGAACATTGACAGGGATCACTACCTGCAACCAAGCTACGAATGCGGATTTCCTAAGAGTCGGCTTCCCCCGAAAGAGAAAAATGAGCACGAGAAGCGCGTGATCGAAAATATTGAGAGTTCGTACTCCAGGAAAAAGGTACGAAAGTTTTACCAAAACCTAAACGAAGGCAACAAGACCCGTACAGAAACCTGTAGAAATGCAGAAGGAAACCATACAGTAGTCACAGTCAGTGCTGAAAATATGGAAAATTTTCTTATGTAGACTGTATGTATAAAAGCGACGAAGCCCTAAAACGAAGGAACGGTAATAATATCTAACTTTAAATCCAATAAAGCAGCTGGACCTGACGGCTTACCGACCGAGGTATTCAAAGCTCCTGGAAGTGACTTTGTAAAGAGTATACACCAACCCATTTCTCAGATCTGGTCAGAAGAGTGTATGCCTGATGAATGGCAGCATTGTTTGCCCGATCAACAAAGAAGGAGATCCACTCAACTGCGCCAACTATGTGAGGATAAGTTTAATGAACATCCCATACCTGCCATATTATATGAACGTCTGAAACCGTTTGTCAACAACCTGATTGGCCCCTATCACTGTCGTTTTAGGCCAGAAAAGTTCACAATCTACCAAATGTTCACACTCTAGTGGTTTAGGTGGGTAAGGATTTTAAGGTGACATATGGTATGTATTGTGGTTATATTGAGCCATGTCCAGTTTTGGTATCCTGCCAAGCTCTATCGTCTGTGGAGGATGCCGATTAAAGCTCGCTGCTCCGTCAAAGTCGGTAACGACCTAGCCGAGACTTTTGATGTCAATAAAGCTTTTAGACAAGGTGTCGCGCGGTCATGTGACTGCTTTAACATCATACTTGAAAGAATTGTACCGAAGCCACACGTGAACACTGTAGGCAGCATCTTTCAAAAGTCTATGCGACTACGCCGATTATATCAACATAATTGGAAAAACACAGTCGGCTGTCACCGGTGCGTTCGCTAGTATGAACTTGCCCAAATCGGTTTAGCCGTAAATTAGGGCAAAACCAAGTATAGGGTGTCGAGAAGAGGGGACCCACAACATCGACGAATTGGACAGAATGCCACAGTCGACAGCTATAATTTCGATGTAGTAAGGGACTTTGTCTGCCTTGACTCTGCTATAAATGATGCCAATAAAACTTCTGCAGAAATAAAATGAAGAATCACTCATGCCAATCACTGTTTCTTTGGGCTAAGGTCGCAATTGAGTATTAAGGACCTATCCCGAACAACTAAGGAGACTCTATATAAGAACTTAATCATGGCAGTCCTAATTTATGGCGCTGAAGCACGGACTCTATCAGAAGCGGATGAAGAAATCCTCGCCTGTTTCAAGAGAAAAATTCTTCGCAAGGGTATTCAGTCGGTGCCTAAAGGCATCACCATCCAATTCTCCAAATAAGGCGCTGTCGGCCTTATGGCAGTGCATAGGAGTGCAAGTTTTCTGTTGGAACAAGTTTTCAGGAAAATACGGCATTTATCTGTATCGGCCGCTTGTGGGCCTTCAGCAGCACGCTTGACTTTGTTCTAGATGAACTGATGAAATCAACTCTCTTTGCGCCCAAGACTGGCTTCGGCCAGAATCGGACCCAGGAAAGGAAGGTAGTCGGGTCTTCACGGATGGCTCGGGTAGAGGACGATGTTAGATTTCACTCCTTCTTAGGAAAGCTTGCCTCTATTTTCCAAGCGGAAATATACGCAATCCTGATGGCAAAGAGCTGTATTGTAAAGAGTCAGCTGAAAGGGCGAAGTATACGCGTCTGCAGCGACAGTAAAGCTATACTTAGAGCCTTGCTGAATCCTCTTACGACTTCCAGGCTAGATGGACAATGTAAGACTTCAATGAACGGAATCGTAAGACACTGAGTCTTGTCTGGGTTGCAGGTCACAATGGGATCACGGGAAATGAAGTCGCTGATGAACTTGCTAGGCAAGACTCAGGTGAGTGTTTTTCACGACTGAACCTACGTTAAGTCTGCCAACGACCTCGGTTAGGGCTTCCAGTTGGGCTTCATATGAGCATAACTCTCCTGGTTTCCAGCAGACTAGACGAAATCTTCCCGACGCCTCTAAGAGGCTAGCTTCCTTCAGTATGAAAGACTGCAAGCGGCTTACGTGCGACGTGACGGGACACTACACTTTTGCTAAGTAAATGTGCTGGGCATAAGTGGTACAACACATGCAACACTTGCAGTGAAAGTGGTGACGACGACGGAGCACCAGCTTTGTGAATGTTCGGCTTACGCTCGCACCAGGCTGCAGGTATTCGGTGTTGACTTAGTAAGTGCTGGCACTGTAGGCATTTTATCATTGAAGCGCTTTTTCTTCGAAAGACTGAGAAATTCCATTAAAAAGAATTTACAAGGAGCACAATGGACCAGCTTTTTGTCTGAGTGCTCTGCACCGACAGAAAAAAAGAAGATATTCGCTCCCGTTTGCGTTGACGGGCTTTGGAGGAGAAGATTCAACATCATGACTAACGACATCGATCTAGTCAGAAAACTGCGAATCAGTTGTCTCAGATGGCTAAGACATGTAGAGCCAATCGACACTAATGCTCCAGACCGTAGTCTTCGAATCTAACGCAAAGTAGAGGATAACCTCGCGTTAGGTCACACGCACAAGTGGAAGTCCATCGTTGCTGATTTATCCTTCTAACCAATACGTTTGGTCATGTGCTTAGCGTGTTATTTTCATTGAGTCTTGAGAATTGGATGTCATAATCTTTCACCGGTCATGTGCTTGTAATAATATTTTCGATGGCAGTCGTGCTTCCGTCTAGTGTCACAGACGATAGTTTGGCGGTTACCATGTAAGAGGTATGGTTTCAAATTTAGGCGCTACTGCTGCTTTTGTTTGTTTTTAACTGCATCGACTCACATCATAACACCAACTATCATTTAGCACAATAAACAAGGAAGAAAAAGGTTATATTGTTACGGATACTATATTTCTGCACATATATTGCAATCTACAGACTAAAGACATAAAATTATTTGCTGTCTCTCCCATTTTTTACTTCTTACGCCCACCACGTTCCTTAATTTGCAGGTAGACAGTTGTGCCATTCAGCAAATTATAGAAAGCCATCGTATTGCTATCCTTGAAGAACATGCCCTGGAAAAACAACAGAAACAGTTAACATTCTCCATTCGTTCTTGTATTTTTTTTTAAGCTTACCTCATATGAAATCTTCTGTTTAGCGGGCGGCATACCAGTTTCATCCTGTATCTTCGACTTCAAGCTCGATACGGTGTCTGTCAAACCAATAGAAACTGCAATAGTTTGTCCATTCAGTTTCCATTCTGATTTGTCCGTCATATTTGGTATTTGAATTTGAATTGTAATTGGACTCTGCAACGAAAATTTTTGCAAAGTGGAAAGCAGAAAAAGTTATTTGCAACTCCCTTACCTTATGCATGCTAATGAATTGCGCCTCAGGAATGAGATGATCTTCTGAGCGAAGTTTCTTGTTTGGTGGCTCCTCTTCGACAGGTATAGGCATTTGCATCATCATGTTGCTTTGATCCATGACTGGTGGAGCTGGGGAGATTTGTGGTGCTCCAGGCTGCATTGAAGGCATGTAGCCAACTTGAAATGGTGGTGCTAAAAGTAAAGACATGCTTTTAACTTAACTGCAATTAAAAGAGAGTTAAACTTACGCATCATTGGCGGCGGACGCATTTGCATCATCATAACCGGCACGGGAGGAGGAATTGCTTGCATACTTGATTGTGCTGTAACTGGTGGACCAGAAATTGGTTTTTGTTGTGAAGCGATAGGAATCGGATTGTGTGTTGGTGGTTGTGGAGGTGCTGACAGAATCGATTTATTAGCTGCCGGCTTGGGCCCGATTTTCTCCTTTTCCTCATCGGGCAAAAGTCCCTTGACCTAACAGGATTGCCAAAATGTTTACACGTTACATTTATACATTTGAATACCTACCTTATGGATTTGGTGAATTTGATCTTCCAAAGTGATGTTAGCTCGAGCGGCTCTAGTAGCCGCCTCAACACTGGACGTATGACCGTCCCAAGTAACACGATCATCTTTCTTCGTCTCTTCTTCGCCCAATTTCTTACCAATCACGGTTTCCTCATCTCCAACACCGAAAATATCGGTACGTCTTTCAGCTAATTGTTTCAAGCTCGCCTCAATTGCTGTACCAGCCGCAAAGACAGTGTCCTGATTGATTTTGTCCACTGTGTGCTTATCACGTTGTTCCACCCAGCGTGGATCGAGCAAACCAATGCGCATATGTTCAGCCACTTTGGATGCGGGAATTCTCTCGCCAGTGATTGGAGAAATGAGAAACTCATCTGTTGGTGCTGGCTTAGTAGGCTTCTGGCTTTGTTTTGGATCGTATTTCTTGACGACAACTTTGTCGTGGGTTGGAGGAAGTAGTGGAGCAACGGGTGGTTGCATTTTACTAACAGCTGATGGGGTATCCTCATCACTAGATGCTTCATCCATATCTTGAACTTGGGTATTGTCTTTCTTCGACTGTAAGAATACAGAAGTAGTTGTCTTGTGATGTATTCCTATGCGGTTCTCCATTTGAGAAAGTTTGACTGTGGGAGCCTCATGACCATCGTCATCATCTGATTCGATTTGCATTTCTATATCACCGTCATCCTCCATTAAGCGTTCTTCCATTAGCACACGTGCACCAACTTCTTCGGGGGTTGTTGGCGGTGGGAAGTTGCCAGTTTCGAAGGGTTGATAGTCGACTGTTTCGACGACAACAAAGTCATGCCAATCAATTTGAGCATAGGCCACTAGAAAATAAGAAAAAAAAAAGTCCTCAAACAAAACTCACGAACAAACATGCAATAGAGCTAGGAAAAACGAAAGGCTCAAGTCATGCGTCGAATTTGAAATATTAGTTTCGGTTGCAATAACAGATTTCCTATTATGAACTCAAGAGAACTCGGGAGAACTTGTGGAACTGCGCTTTAAAATCGTGTGATCAAAAGTGAATGTGCACTCGACTCGACAAGATGCGTTTAAGATTGAGAGCGGCTACGACAACCCATTTTTCGACAGCATGTGCCGATGACACTGTGTAGGGGTTTCACTAGCGCATTAAAGTATTGTTATTGAACAGAATTACGGTTGCAGATGCTGACCGCTTGCCTAGCTACTACTGGTGCAGGGCCACGCAACCCTAAGCAACGATAATCGATTGGTACGCTAAAGATGGGCTTTCAGTCAATCATCTAAAAATTTAAATTGTTTTCTAATAGGATAGTGCGATAAAGGAAGAATTGGTCTTTAATCGCGCAGTCAAGTGGAAAGTGACTTAAGCTACAGAAAAGAACCTGGAGCCCCGTCGATAACAGTTATTAGTTTCACCACACATTCACTCATAGCGAGTACAGTTTCTTCTGCGAAATTGAAAGGACAAATGGCGAGTCTCTTACGACACAAAACAGGACAAGTGCCGTTTGATCTGTGGTTTAGCGAGCAAAAAAAGTTTCTAGCTCCAAAACGGAAACAAACGCTTCGGATACGGACGAACTCTTTGTTGACAACCTTTGACTGTCGATTACGGACAACGATCGGATTCTGGAACCTGAAGACCCTAACCGACTCTAGAGATCTCCCAGAACGCCAGATTACTCCAACTGGAGAGGGTTTACGCGGTACAAGATTGAAGTCTTGTGAAATAAGATGGTGAGACGCAGGGAACACTATACCAATTTACTTTGTACAACGGGAGTCCGATGTAGGGTTTATGTTAACATCAGCAGCACGGAAGAGCCTCTTATCGTGGAGGGCTTATAATGCCCAGATATTAACGGCCAAATTCCAGAGTACTGTAAGGAAGATAACCATTATCCAGTGCCACGCACCAACGGATGACGAAAGAGACAGCTTCTACGATCAATTGGGAGCGGCCTACAATTTAACGCGTAACGGTTACATCTTGATAGCGATGGGAGACATCAGTTAGTCGATTTTTGGAACGCCAACCACATTGAAGGCACTCTGTTTGAGCACCGAACCTACCACAAGATCAGCTGTGTCTCAGAGAACATCAAATTAGATATACAACATCGCAGTTAGCCGCCGATTTAAAAGCTGTCTTGATGACGTCCGTAACAGCCATGAAGCAGAGCGTGACCACCATCTTGTGGTACCTAGAGTACGCCTTCGTAATGCATCCGCGAGAGCAGCAACAATCAACAGGTCTGAGCAAACAGCTTTGTATGAACACTGGCGATCTGTGAAAAATATTTTCACATCCTCGAGACGGATCGAGGAGCGTATTTCACTTAAAATTCAGAATGCATCAGCCCCAGCAACAGATAAATCTGAACACGAAGTCCAGTACCGCGTCAAAAGAAGGGAGGTATACAGCGTAGTGTAAGATGCGATAAGCGCAAACCATCAATGCGTTAGCTGCACAAGCCGAAGAGGCAGCACACCGATGCGACAGTAGGACCGTTTATACTGTTGATTGAGGGAACAGTCCGAGTCCAAGACTTCTTCCATCAGTGACGTTGTCTAGTAAAAAACGGGGACAGAGCAAAAATAACTGGTCTTATCGTAATGGTTTTCAGAACTTAACACTACGATTTCACTAGTTACAAGCTGCCACTCTTAGGTCCGGTTGGTGGCAGGACCACCAGGACTTAAGTTACGGTATCAAGGAAGTCCTGAGCCCCCCAGATTTCGGTCCTAGCCTGGCTTGTTGAGGTAGGCTCAATTGTGGGAGTGTCATGGTGGCTCTGGTTTAAACCTGAAATCACAGGAAGGGTCATCCAGTTAATTTAGATCCGATGTAGAGCTGCTTAAAGTACTGAGTGCTGTGATCCTAAGACCACCAAGAGGTTTTAGATCGGCCTCGACTCATTCAAAGGGTAGAAATTGTGCCTCATCCACGATTACACAACTGTAAGTAATCAGAAGCCTTTAAAGTCCGAAGCGCAGTTCGGCAGGATTTTATTTAACACCGCTTCTTTTTCTGGTGGTAATAAGCGATGTTACGCGCGCAGCACTATCGGTAGAAAGCAGAGGTGTTCAATGGACACTGACATCTTACCTGAAACATCATGGTTACGCTGATGATATCTGCTTGCTTGGGCACAGGGTGTGAGTCAGGTGAGTCAGAATCTGGAACCCGAAGTCGTCAAAGTGGAGCTTAAAATAAATGCAGCTAAAACCAAGGTACTCGGTCTTTCAAACTCTTTCACTCAACTTAACATTACTGAACAGGAGGTCGAGAAAGTGCAGAGCATTCCTTATTTGGGAAGCACCCTCTCGACTGGGGGTGGCAACGAGCTCGATGTTAGTAGCAGAGTTGGGAAGCCAAAAGCTGCTTTCGGAATGTTGTTTAAGGCGTGGAAAAGCAATGTTTACAGGTGTGACTATTTCGTTCCAATGTCGAATCAGTACTGCTGTATGGTTGCAGTACTTGGTCCTTCGCTAACAGACGTCTGCGCATCATTTTAAAGAATATTTTGGCCCAACCGAATCTCAGACGTAGAGCTCCATATTAGAACAGGGTAGAAGCCAATCGACATCACTATAAGATGAATGATGGATTGGTTACAGCTTAGGGCGCGAAGGCAGTTCCATTGCGAAGCACACCATGGAACGTAGCCCACTTACCTAGTCAGAAAGAAGACCAGGAAGACAGACAGTTGGGGAGGAGTCGAGTACACTTGGAGAGTTGGAGAGGGCTGAAGCACACTGCAGAAAACGAACAAATGCCGCGCAGGCGGAGGGGCAAAAGGAGCTAACTACTACTAACTACATAATAGTTCGTTAGTTCCCAACAGTTTCAAATCTGAGGGATCTGCGAGGCCTGGGCAGGGATCTATCGGAGTTTCATTAAGTGTTAAAACAGCTGGCCTACAAATATTTACAGAGCAGTGATTGCTTCTTAGCTTGCCAATGTTATCGGGTTAGTACCGTCAACAAAAATATAAAATACGCATAACCAAAACATTTTGCACTCACAACGCCCTATTCACTAATTTTTGTTGCCTTGACTTTGTCTGCTCCGCCTTTTACAGTCAACGCGAACAGAAACGTTATATGGGAAAAAGGTGGACGATTTTTTCTATCTTGCTTAGAAAATTTTGTTATTCAAAGATAATTTCCCCTCCTACTTAATCGAAAAACCTTGCAGTTAGTCTTGTCATCCTTCTAAAAATATTGAACATTGGAAATCACTGTTAAACGACAACCGACTTACCTCTTTCTTTTTCAATTTTCTCCTCTTCACGGCGTCTTTGTATCTCCTGATGTCTCTGCCAGTTGGCGCGATATTTCACTTGATCCAAAACTAAATTCATACTAACACGACTGCATGCACTTTCAGTCTTAAGCTTTCCCATTAAATCCTTTGGGGGGATTAAAATTTTCGTATATTGCTCAAGAAGTTTCGTGAAATACTGAAACAGCGAATGTTGCGGACGCAAGAAATCAAACTGATAGTTCCTCTGCTCACGATTCATAAGATTTGTCAGAAATTGACGACCGTTTCTAGCCACAAATTGGGCAGTCAACTTGACAATGTCCCTGTAAAATACAATTGATCAGTGCCTGTATAAATGTTTTTTGAGGAATCTTACAAATCTAAAGCCGAAATCGATGGCGGATCGGCAATGAATTCAAACTCTGCTGGCGGTTCTTTCGGTACGAATTGTTGTTCGGCAACTTGCTTCAGTAGTTCCTGTTGTTTCTGTTGAGCAGCTGTTGTTACGGAGAGTTGTTTCAAGCCCGGAACAAGATTCGGCCCAGCATCTACAACAAAACGGAAAATAGTCAAAACATTATCAATTCATCAATTGGAATAGGTCCTCTTTCTTACCCTTTCCCTCTCTAAACTCATTTACTTTATGCCGATAGTAGGCGTGATACGGATCGCCTGGACTCAAGAAATTAAACTTGGGATTTCCCAATTCATTTTGACGGATCCTTGCCTCGAATTCTGGCCCATTTCTGGCAACAAAACTTGCAGTTTTATCAACGATGTCTTTATGTGCATTTCAATAGGAAAATTAACTTAAAATTCTGCAGAACGACACACTGAAAATGAAAAAAAATTGGATTTGCAAAAAAAAAAAGGATACTTCTAACCTCCGGAGGAGGGTAGATGATGCCAATAATTGGTCCGGAAAGGGATTTTGTTGGCTGTTCAGGCTCTTCGTCGACTTTCGGTGGAATCTCCGTTTCCAACGAAGGCATTTTTGGTAAATATTTTTGTGAGAGGACTTTTCAAATAAAACTAAAGAAAGTGTGTAGCTTGCGACAATAAAAATTACACGAATTATGTGAATATAAAACGTTGGGATCCGGCTGTCATTTCCGACATTTGAGGCAGGTGCCAATTGTCATGTCAGTTTTGGTAGCGTTTGGTACTTTTTCCTATTGTTCAGGAGAATTAGTGAATAAGGTAGGCTAGGAGGTTTTTTCGTTTACATGCTTTAACAATTTCATTATTTGAAATTAAATTGCATTAAATTTTGTAGTGCCGTAGTTATTGGATTGTGATCCAAATAATTCAAATTGTATTTAAATTTAATGATAAATTCTTATTTTTTACTCTTTCAGATTCCAGCAGGTTTAAGTCTAGGGTTAAATTCTCTGTTCTTGAAGCATACTTTAAGGTAAGTGCGTTGCGTTGAAATTGTCCATAGATGTCACCTTGATCCGAAGCGAGAAATTCTTAATATTGATTTACCTACAAAATGCCGAAAACCGAAAGGGTTTTTTATGAAAAGACTGCGTAAAATTGGTTTCAGCAGTTAATAAAAAAAGGGAAGCCCTAATTTTCTTTAAAAGCAAAAATAGTCTGTGGCTGCTATTCTGTAACCGAATAATGTTCGGCGTTTTCACCTTCGATGGGTTAAGTTTCAAAGGTAAATTCTTGTTTCATATTGGATTAGAATGAGTAGCATAAGAAGGATCCAGCTGTTTTAACACATATGAGACGTGCAGATTTCCTGTTTATTTTCTAGTTACTCTGGCATACGACTTTGAGTTACAATACAAGGTGGTACAAACATTTCCATGGTTTATGGAAAGTGAACATTTATAAATCTGATGGCGTTGTAATAACCAATCATAGCTTAGAAAAACGTTCACTGGGTTTAAACCCACAAACCTCTCTAGTTAGCGCGGTCAGTTGCACATTCCAAGGCGGTTGAGGCCCTTTTTCATTTGTGCACACCATTTAATGCGAAGTCTTTCTCTACTGCAATGTCAATTCGAAGGGACCTCCCATCGGAGCGTTGATATGTTGAATGATGCAAGCTATTTTAATGAAGACGATGTTGCCGTAAATTTACTGTCAACACACACAGAATTAAAAATCACTTGAGGAATATTGTGTTCACAACGGCCAAGTACGAGTATATCTCCATCCACCTTCGCTAGCCTCCATACTTGCAACCTGCAAGGACTGGATTGGCTGAGTCTTATGCAAAGTCTCCTTAGTGTTTCTTGACAGGGCATTATAACTCATGCGCCTTTCTAGGTCAAAGAAAAAGCGCAAGTATGATATTATGAAGACACAAGACAGCGCATTGCTGCCATCCTTACCTCTGTTCTTTTCACTTTTTAGTAAATCTTTCGAATATCATTTCTGCAGAGGCGATCTCCTATTGTCTCAATCGAGAATTTTGCTACTTCTTTGTTTTGCATTCTGAGAAGTTCATGTATTTCCAGTCTCCTTTGGTCGTAGAGTTTACGAGCACCTCTACCGCTTCTTTGCGGGACCGCCTCGTATGCCTTTTGCTTCGCTTCATGTGCTGATCAGTACTGTTGAAAATATTGTAGCTGGCAATACCAAACGTGTATGGCACAATCTAGTTCATATGATATTGTAGGTTGGTATCACTTATTGTACGTTACAACAGAATTCAAATGTGACATCTTTTTAAATTTCATTCGCCAATAAACTTTTACTTCAACAGGTTATGGGCCCAGGAGTGCTCTCTAAAAGTTTTTTTTCTTTAAATTGAAAATGAATTTCAAATAGAGAAATTGGACGAATCCAATTACGATGTGTGGAGTATACAGATGAAGAGTGTTCTAGTGCATAGAGGATTCTGGGAAGTTGCATGTGGCAAGGTGAAAAAGGAGTCTATCAAGGATGCTGCAGAAATTGCAAAATTCAATACCGACCATCAGAAGGCTATTGCAAATATAATCTTGAGTGTGAAGCCTGCGCAATTGTAAAGACTTCGTTCGAAGCACGGACAAAACTAAACGAAATCTGTGCGCCCAAAGGTCCAATCCAAAAAGTGTGTCTCTACAAACGCCTATTGAGTCTCCACATGGTAGATGGGGGTAATATGGTGCAGCATTTGCATTCGTTCCTTGAAGTGACAGAAAAATTGTCTGAACCTGGAATATAAATGCAAGATGAGGTTCTTGTTGTTATGTTGCTGTCCAGTTTGTCCAAAGAATTTGAGAACTTTGTCATCGCAATGGAAACACGTGACTCGTTGCCTAAATTCAGCTTCATCAAACAAAAACTCCTCGAAGAAGCAGAGAGAAGAAAAGAAGACGCTCATGGAGATGCGCACGAACAAGCGTATGTGGCTCGCACAATCAAAAAGGCGAATGGGAAGAAGAATCAGACCAAGAAACACTTTTCGAGCAAATGCTTCAACTGTGGTGTGCCTGGTCATCGTGCTAGTGAATGTGATAAGGAGAGAAAAACATACACGCGTTCACAACAAGCATTGACCAAGATTGCGGCAGCTGAAACTCAACCACGAAGTGATGCATGGTATATTGACAGCGGTACAACAACGCACATGTGCAACAACAAGAACCGGTTTGTAAATTTTGAACAACACAAAGAAATCATTGGTTTAGCAGGCAACAAATCAATTGTTGCAGAAGGAAAAGGTGATGTATTTTTCCAATACAAGAACAAGGACTTGTTGTTTCAAAATGTTTTGTATTCCGCAGAGCTTCAAGCAAACTTCCTATCTGTGAGCAGAATGGTTGACAAAGGTCTAACTGTGAAGTTTAATGCGGAGCGTGCTACAGTTCTTCGCGGAGATAGGTCTGTTATCCTTCATGCAAAAAAGAAAGATGGCCTGTTCCAGGTAGATGAGATCGTTAAGCAATAGATGTTCGTTTTGCAGAGTAAAGATGACTTGTGGCACAATAGATTTGGGCACCTCAATTACAAGTCTCTTCATGAATTGTGTGCGAAAGGAATGGTAAAAGGGTTGAATGTAAAAAGCATCAAAGAAGGAGTGCATGGTTAGCAAGATACATTCAATGCCATTTCCTAAAAAGTCCGAAAAACTATCAAATAAGCTACTAGAACTTGTACATTCGGATGTTCGACACAGAATCACTAGGCGGCTCAAGATATTTCATCACCTTCATAGATGATATGTCCCGTAAGATATACGTGTACTTTATGAAGGCAAAAAGCGAAGCCCTAAGTAAATTCAAACTCTTTAAACTCCAAGTTGAGCGGCAAACGGAGCGTAGAATAAAAACTTTACGGATGGACAACGGAAAGGAGTACGTGAATGCTGAATTTGATGCATTTCTGCAAAAGAATGGAATCCAGAGACAACTTACTACCATTTACACTCCTCAACAGAATGGCGTTTCTGAGCGCGCCAACAGAACGTTAGTTGAAATGACACGGTCAAGGTTGGTTCATTCCAGTGTTGAAAAGAGTCTATGGGCAGAAGCTGTGATGACGGCGGCTTACATCAGAAACAGATATCCAACTTATATATTAAATGGTAAAACTCCTTTTGAAATATGGTTTAATAAGAAACCAAACGTGAAACATCTTCGTACATTCGGTTGTGTAGCTGTGAGCATGAAGAAACCAATTCGCGGACAATTCGAAGCAAAAGGTGAAACATATATCATGGTCGGATATTCAACAGCTTCAAAAGCATACCGACTTTTTGATAGACACACCAAGAAAGTCGTAGAGCGGAGAGACGTCGTTTTTGATGAAAAACTTTCCGAGTTTATCGAATCCAGCAACAACAACAACGATGTAAACAAGGCAGACGACTACATTTATTCTCACATCGATGGCGAAAATGACAAAGGGCACCATTTAACGAATATAAGTAGGAATGATAAAGATGAAGACAACACTGGTGATTCGTGTAAATACGGATGCTAACATTGATTTAGTCCATAATGTAGATTTGATGTTGCAGAAACTGAGGAAAAAGATTATCGAGTTTTAAGAGGCGGAAAAACTTATAATAAACTTCAGATAATGACAAACGTCAAAGTTCCTCAAACTGTTCAATAGGCGATTTCATCGGCTGAAAGCGATAAGTGGGTTGCTGCAATGAATACAGAGATGACGCCATTAAGAAAAAAGCGCTATAAGGCTAGATTGGTTGCAAAGGGCTGTAGCCAACAATATGGTCACGACTACAAAGAGACATTTTCACCAGTGGCTAGATACTCAACAATTAGAATGTTAATGGCTTTGTCAGTGGAATGGAAAATGCATTTACACCAAGTCGACGTTGGAAACGCATATTTGAACAGCGATTTATGCGAAGAAATCTACATGAAACAACCCGAGTACTTCGTAGACAACAAAAATCCAAGCAAGGTCTTGCGACTGAACAGAGCAATTTACGGTCTAAAGCAGGCAGGTAGAGAATGGAATACCAAGCTCGATAGCGTTTTGAAAAGCATGGGATTTCAACAAAGTCAAAATGATCCCTGTTTGTATCTTTCCAGAAAGAACAAGGACTTGTAGTATATGTGGACGATTTATTGATAGCTTGTAAAAACATGACAAGCGTATTTGACGTCAAAAAAAAATCTGTGTGCTAAATTTGCCTTGTACGATAAAGGTGCAGTTCATCATTACCTCGGCATAGAAATAGAACTCGATAGTGACACGTTGAGCCAGAAGCGATATATAAAAGATATCCTTCAACGATTTGGTATGGACAAGTGTAAAAGTGTGTCGGTTCCCTTGGATCCTGGGCATAAGCTGATATGCAATGGTGAGTGTCAGAAAGTTGATAAAAACCAATATCGATCTATAATTGGTGTTTTAATGTATCTCGCCATAACAACACGGCCAGATATTTTACACTCCGTCGGGAAAATGGCGCAATGCAACACAGATCCTCACATAGAACATCTTCAAGCATTAAAGCATATTTTTCGGTACCTATCCGGAACTTGTGAGAAGAAACTGGTGTACAAGCGGTCACAAAACTCTTCCATGAATGGCTACGTTGATGCTGATTGGGGTGGCGATAATTTTGATCGGAAGTCATTCACTGGATTTGTTTTCTTCATTGGCAATTCACCGATAAGCTGGGAGTCGAGAAAGCAGAACTCACTAGCATTGAGTAGCGCTGAAGCAGAGTATATGGCTGTGTCGGAAGCTGCAAGGGAATCTGTTTATCTGCGAAGACTGCTGATGGAGGTAGGATGGTCAAATGGCGAAGCAGTAGTAGTACACATCGACAACCAGGGGGCGTGGAAGTTGGCAAGTAATCCAGTACTTCACAAGCGAAGTAAACATATCGACATAAGCTACCATCACATCAAGGAGGTAATAAAGAGTCAGCAAATTGTATTAGAATACTGTCCATCAGAAGATAACGTAGCCGGTGTTTTAACAAAAAAATTAGTGAGACTTAAACACGATAAATGTATTAAGCTTTTAAATTTAAATTAACGATTTTTGAACTTAAATTTGAAATAATGATTTTATTGAATAATGTTTTTGAAATTGAAATGAGAATTTACTGTTATGTAAGTGACATCCACCTTGAGGAGGCGTGTTGAAAATAGCTGGCAATACCCAACGTGTATGGAACAATCTAGTTCATATGATATTGTAAGTTGGTATCACTTATTGTACGTTACAACAGAATTTAAATGTGACATCTTTTTAAATTTCATTCGCCAATAAACTTTTACTTCAACAAGTACTCTTTAGTCAAACCACAAACCTCGTTGTGGTGGTCCTTTGACACCTAAAACATTAGATAGGTACAGCGTCTCTAAAATGTCGCCACTGATCTTCTGCTCGTGATCAAAAAATGTTCTAGCAGTCTCTTCGAACTGTAGCCGCTCGACATCAAATTTTTTCTAGTATTTATTCGGTGTTCTGACTCCGAGATATTCACATTCACTTCTGACTACTTACGACAATGGTCTGAATCAAAGTTGGCTCCCCAAAACTTTCGGATATCCAAAATATTGGAGGTGTTTCATGCGCCGATTGCAATTTGATCCGTTTGGTTGACGATTTTTATCAGGTGACTGGCAGGTCTGTTCTTGGATATTGCGATAGTCCCTTAAATGTGAACAGCGCCATCTAATCATCCAATGGAAGATTAATGAAAACTCTTTGGCAACTGATGTCGAAAGTTCCGGAAATATGGAAAGAAGTATAGGTATCTGACTAGTGCAAAAAGTTCCCGAAAGATGGTAGGGAGTGTAAATACAGCATCCGGCAGAGGTGAAGGCAGTTCTAAAGTGGAATTTGTGACGATTACAAACAAGAATCCACAAAATAATACACCAAAGAAGACCAGGCAGCAATATGACCGATAAAATACTACCTTGATCAAAAAGTATTTATGTATTCGGAATGTATTCAGAAAATTTGAAATACAAGTTTATTCATCTAAATCTATATTGTCCCCTTCAGAGTAATCCCCATCGACTGCAACACACTTATGCCAGCGCTTGATCCTCGAAACATTTTTTATATTCGGCTTTCGATACGAGTATGTCCATCAGTGCTTCCTACGATTTTTCCATTACTTCCTCTCGGCTGCAGATTTTTTGACTCGTAGTGATTTTTTAACTCGATTGAACAGAAAGAAGTCACAGGTAGCCAAATCAGGTGAATTCGGTGGCTGTTGGATGGTATTTGTTGCATTTTTCGTCAAAAAACTACGAATAATGATGGCACTGTGCGACGGTGCGTTATCATGTTGCAAAATTCACGAGTTTTCTGCCCACAATCCTGGTCTCTTTCGGCGAATTGCTGCACGCAAACGTCTCATAACGCCCAAATAATACTCTTTGTTTACTGTCTGGCCTTCTGGCAAGAATTCATGATGCATTACACCGTTGTAATCCACGAAAATCGTGAGCATTTCCTTCTTTTTTGACTGAAAACGACGTGTTTTTTTTGGTCTCGGCTCATTTGGTGAACGCCGTTCACTTGCCTAATGTCTGGATTTCGTGTCGTTCTCATAAACCGTTTCATCTCCAGTAATTATCCTTTTGATGGATGTGGGATCGGATTCAGCCTCGCAAATCATCTCTTTAGCGACGTCAACACGGTCTCTTTTTTGCATGAAATTGAGGTCTTTTGGCACCAACTTTGCTGCTACACGACGGAAACCCAAATCATTAACCAAAATGTCTTGGACGGGTCCATAGGCAATGTTCAAGTCCTCCGCTATCTCTCTGATGGTTAATTTGCGGTTATTGACCAACATTTCTTTTACGAGTACTTCATCAATGCTTTCGCCGGTTTTCGATGTCGATGGTCTGCCACTGCGTTCTTCATCTTCGATTGACTCACGACCACTTTTGAACCGCTTGTGCCACTGGTAAACGACCGTTTTCTTTAGAGAATCGTTGCCGGAACACTTTTCCAATATTTCCAACGTTCGCGCACCATTAAATCCGTTTTTTACGCAAAATGTAATACAAGTTCGTTGTTGCAAATTGAAATCCATTTCTGAAATTGTAAAAAATCGCCAACACACACAGAGATAGATGTATTCTTGACTACGTAACTTTTGCAAACGTCAAGCTATGATGCTAAGATTTAGAGAGAATGTCAACAACAGATTTACCAACTTAACAAAAAAAAACAGAACTCAAATCGGAATAATAGGAGCGCCACACGGTGGGTGTGGTCGGGAACTTTATCAAGGTGGTATGAGCAGCGAAGTTAAACGATTAAATAATCAATAACTTCAAAAGATGGAGGTTATGATGAAGACTACATGAATTGTATAATATGTATATCACGATATTAGAATGAGTACGGAAGAAAGTGATATGAAGTGTTAGTGCCAAATACATATATTCAATGAAGTGCCAAAGACAGACGGCATGTCTATAAGGCTATAACGTTATCATACCCGTGTCGATACAAAGAACCCATCTCGGTGACTGGCGCCATGCCTTGCCTATAGCTCCTTTGTGCTGCCAGAAATCCAACAGGACCTTAAAGGTTTCGGCATAACCTTCTGTAGAAGTTTTCTGTCCAGAATGACATCCAGATACTTAGCTTCATTGGAAAATTTCATGGTGATGTCTTTAAGCACTAGATGAGTCAGACCAGTCAGCTTCCTTTTTCTCGTAAAGAGAACAGCATCAGTTTTGAGAGGAATTGACGGAGAGCCCATTTCTAGTGAACCAATCGTCTATCACGTCCAGGGCTGCTTGGGCTTTAGATTACAGCTACATCATTTGCATTTGCTTAAGCATAGATGTTAGAACTATTGAGAGCGTTAAGCAGTAAGTCGACCAAAGTGCACCATAGCAGTAGGGACAGAACGCCGCCTTGCGGCAACAACTCTTACTAACTTTCACCATCACATATTGGCCGCAATCTTTGTCTTATTCACCAATATTGGTTTTGCGCACAAAGCTAGTGATTTGCCTACGCCGGCATGTTGTCGGGTTGATTTGCACATATTGTCAATAGTCAAAAATGTTCAGTGCGTATTCCTTCTCATCGAACGGGCCTTCAATTCTGCCTATCAGATTTTGATGCGCCCTCTCGCAAGATTTTTCGCATTGGTAAGCGTGTTTCATCTCAGACAGAGGATTCACTCGTACAGCAGTTTTGCGCCAATGGATCTCGATCGTTCTTTCCATGCTCTTGAACATGAAGGAAGTCCGACTTATAGGTCTGAAGTTCTTGGTGGGCGTATATGTAGTCCTCTTTAGCGATTTTCGGCATAGAGGTGAAATGGGCGTTATGGTTTCGGTATGAATGCCAGTGCCAAGCTAGCAAGTGAAAATTGTCTAGCTAGTGAAGACTTTTTGTGACATAACTGGGTATACGTTCAGTTCTACCTTTCCAGTCAATTGGACGTTTTTCAATTTTTAAGTCCGCTCTCGCTTATTGTGTGTAACAATTTATTTAATTTATTAATTGTGCTTATCCAACGACATATTTTTGCACTCCGATCACCTGCTATTGGTACAACTGACCTACCCCACACTGAATATGTCCAAGTAAATCGTCCATGCTCATCTTAAAGACTATAGAAACAATTTCCGCTTTTGCTACGACGAATGCATAGAGATCCCTCCGTCCAACATAATGCTCGCAATAAAGTGCTTTAGTGACTCCTTAAGAGATGTTCGGCCGAAAATAAAATATGTTTAAAAAAAAATTTAAAACCAGTTTTCGAAGATTGACGATGTCACCAAAAGTGTTGAGGATAGTTCCAGTACCATCGATCAATCTACCAACATCAATAAATCCAAATTTAAAATTGATGTTTTGAAAAGTTTTATTAAGTTTAGTGTAAAACCGGTGCTTAAGCTTTACATCTCTTCCTTTACTGACAGTTTTTTGTTCTATTAGGCCCGATATCGATATTTAGATTCAAGGTTCATCAAACATTAGTGCTAATGCCCCTGAATCGCAGCATCTTATTTATAATACTTCTCGGTGACATTGCTGTCGATATCAGATCGACGATCAACAAAATTGATGATCTCCCCGTACAACTACAGTCTCAACCAAGCGCAATGTACAATATGTTACATCTCTGCTAGCTGAAATGCTTGAGAATATTCTAATAATTCCTTAAGAGACCCCATTACCGCCACCTCGCTCTCTATCACCAACACCATCAGTCGAAGCTGTTACACTACTTCCTGAATCGACAATCTGTCGATTTGGAACTTCCTGGATTTCTTCGGAATGGAGCTAACCCCATTTCCACTCACAATTCTGATCCCAATAAACAATCCTCGAGTTCTCATAGTGACTCTAACTGGAGTTTTAAGGTGGGAACATTTCCCTCGTTTTCTCCATAAAGCCGATTCTTCACCCCTCCATCTCCTATTCACCAATGAACTCTCACAAAACTGATCCAAGAAATCTATATAGTCTTCCCAAATGCGTATTGTTGGTTCCCAACACAACATAAAACATTGCCACACTTAAGCAACTTTTAGTCTTATCTGTACAATTTTTCCAAATTAACAAAGAATTTCATCAAATTGAATTAAATTTTACTGATTATCAAATTTAGGAGAAAAAATTACTCGTTACCGTGTGACACCAGATCGCAAAAGAAAAAGAAAGACCAGCTATCGGCTCAAGTTTCCGGTCATACCAGCTGTTATTCTCTCAGATGAGCGAAGACAGTCATGACTCTATAGTGCGGAGAGATTGGGAGAAGTCAGGGCTGTTACACTCCCTGAGTAAGTCCTTTGGGCTTACACGTTCCGGTCCTTTTAGTTGCAAGATCGCCATATTTACGATTGGCCTATCGTATATTCCGCTGTCCGTCTTTTGAGCTCTTGGTGTCGTTGACCCTTCCTTTTGGCCAGAGGTTCCTCGGGCTGTCTAGGTCTATAATAAAGACGATGTCACCCACCTCTATCGGTTTGACGACTGTAAACCATTTTGTTCGACGCGTGATAGTCGGCAGATATTCACGAACCCAGCGTCTCCAGAATTCCTCTGCATACTGCTGCGACTTCCTCCATTACTTTTAAGCACCATCTTCTCATTAATAACATAAATGGCGCAATCGGCTTAATTCCGTTCGAAGATCCCAAGAGGAAGTAATTTGGAGTCAGCGCCTCATCACTTTCATGGTCGATCGGGATATACATATGTCAAAGGTCTTGAATTTAATATGCTTTCGACCTCTATGAGCATGCTCCTCAACAGTTCGTCCGAAAGGTTGTGTGGTGGCTTTACGAGTAGTTGAAAGAGAACAGTCTTGATCGATCGTACTAGTCGCTCCTAACTGTCACCCATATGGGGCGAGTCTGGCGGTATAAACTTCCAAGTCATATTAGTGGTTGTGAAATCTTGCATAATTCTGTCCTGGTCAAGTTCCCTTAGCATGCCACGTCTAGCGATTAAGTTTCGAATGGCTAAAATGCAGGAGTCAGCCGCCTGTGAGTGCGCAGTCTTAATGCGAACTGCTCTTGTAATAAGGCAGGTCAAAAGCACTCCTCACCTTTTTTCACTTCCTCTCAGCACTGTGACGGTAAGCTGCCCAAAGTAGTCAACACCGGTAAACGAAAAGGATTGATGAATGGAAGCCAGTCTGGCGGGTGGAAGTTGAGTCATCAATGAAGGCTGCCGGCTTACGTTGTCATTTTTGCATGATTGGCAAGATCTTCTTACTGTGCTAAGCACTGCCCTCATGTTCCGAATGAGGAATCGTTGACGAAGCTCATTTATAGCCATTCCATGGTTCTGATGTCTAAAGTCGGTGATAGGATGTCGTCTTGGAAGTATGATCTGATTCTTGACATCCTCGCTTGCTGACTTAGAGAGATGTATTCTGTTATTCGCCAGAAGTAGTCCCCTTTCATCTAAAATTTGACATAAGTTAAAAATGGGACTGGTGTTGCTAACGTTTTGGGAAGTAGATAAATTAACTATAACAAGGTCCTGTTTCCTTAAGACTCCTAGTCCTTTTGAACGAAGGTTGTAGACATATCGGAAAACGAATGCGGTACTTCTTAGAAGTGTGTTCCAGCTCGAAAATCTGTCTGGTTGGAAAATTACAGTTCGTTCATACAAATGGATACCAATGAATTGTGTTTTTAGTTCTTCAATCGTTGATTCAACAATTTGAAGCTCCTTAGGCCAATGATCGCTGGATAACCTCAGGAATTCGGGTCCTCTGAATCATCGGCAATTAGATGTAAACTGAGGTGTCTTCTGCCATTTGGGGCATTCATCAGCAACATTGAGTTTTGTTGGAATCCAGTGCCACTCATCCAGTTCCGTGATGTCGAGGATTTCATTTGTGCAAAAGGCGACGAACTGCCTATATTGGCGGTAATCTGACCGTAACCATCTCAGCACCATCTTCCAGTCCGTCCAAAACAATGGAAGGGGAAGCAGTCATATTCGTAGCCAATCGAGAATTCAGTAGCGCCGCCTGTAATTCGAGTCTCGGTATGGTAAGTATTTTTAGCGGGACCACCTTCTTTGTTTTAGCTCCGAGATGAGAGCCTTGCACAGCCCCTGGCAGCTGGATCTTGCATATGCCACAGACGTGTACCCGTGGCATCCACGAAAATATGTAGTTGGATCTCTGGTTGCGTCGTAAAATGCTGGGTAATGTATCTTCTAGGAAGTTTTAGTGTTTCTACGTCTGGTAAAAGGCGTAAGCTATCTTCCAAACTCTGCGTCCTGAATTTCGTTGCCCCAGCCGATCTCAGATCCCCATATTGGTTGCAGAAGTATTTTTACCTACCTTAGGAAGGTTGCTAATAGTCCCAGCGGATCAAAGATAGTCATCAAAATTCTTAATACTTGACGTTTGTTGGGCAGCGTCTTCCGAGAAGGAGTGCTTTATATTTTGGATTATAAGTCAGTTTGTAAATGAAGCAATCCGAGGCGGTGCACCACCACATGCCCAGAACTTTCTCCGTGCCAAGTTCAACGTCTACGTTAAAATTTTTCTAACCGGATGGATGGGTTTATAATGAATAAGAGCCAAAATTAGGGGTTTCCATCGAAAGTCTGAAGATCACGTGAAATTAATTGGCGAGCAGCAATGTGACCTTTCGTAAGGTCATTGGATGGTTCTAGAGTAACGCTGTGTTGTTGTTGATAGGTTGTTGGTTAGAACAGTGTGGGGTATTGTCTCGCGGGTATGGTCTTGTGAGTGCTTGGGAGTTTTGCTGCCCTCCAGGAATGGTAGGCTGAATTACTCTAACATTATTTATGCTAACGCAATTGGGTTGGGCTACACAGTCGCTAAGTACCATTTAAGTGGGAAACGGTCGGTGTGGTAACTTTGGATAGCACTAGCTTGCTGCTGAACATTTAGCAAAGTACTCACGTTATGCGGCTGAGTATTAGAACCTGACTGCTATTTCTGTGCGTCAGGGTTCGCTGAGACAGCATGTTGTACTACGAGTACTTTACTCTGTGAGTTTGAGGTAGATGGACCCACTGTGGCTTTTGTACGTTGTAGTTCATCAAAGAGGAGTGTTGTATAGCACATTGCCTAAGATAGATGAAACCACATGTATGTTGGCGCCCTTGATTAACGGCAGATCCAAGCCAAGTTTGGCACACCTTGAGGCGAGTGGAAATGTGTTTCTCCGTTTCAGAGGGAACTTTTTCCTGCTGGGTGGAGCATTTAGTAATAAGCCAATTGTTCACTTTACCTCTAATTTTAGCTGATTCTGCTTCGTCCTCTTCTTCTCCCCCGGATAATCAGCTGATTTAAGATTGTGTATTTTTTGTCGATGTATTCTCGGTCTCGCTTTTCTTGCATGCTTCTTTCCCCATTTAACTTTTGTAGCTCGAGTTGATAACGTCTCACAGTTGATGACCCAGATGACTTCGACGGCCTTGTGACATTGGACTCACGGTTTTGATCGGATGATCGCTGGGGCAGTGTTGAGGGGATTTTCACAGTTGCTGGGGATACCTGACTGTGGCTATCAGATGTGAGCTCGGCATAGCTAGTGCGCTTCATAGCTGCAATACTTATCGACTCAGCAAGGCATATGCTGCTCTTTCATTTTAACATATTAACACTAGCGCAAGTGTAATGGTACCAAGATATGCATCCATGGCACTGCACCATATCACATTCCGAGTCTGGTTCTGGACAGGCCCTGCATTTGTATTCATCCGCATCATCGGATCGTGACTTTTCGCGGTTCATACTTCTACTCGCTCTAGTAGAAGGATTCGCTAAATATTTGCACTCGTTGCGGTAACAAGAAGTTGTAAAATGTTGCCACACCTAGGCTACTTTTAGTCTTATCTGTTCAATTTTTCCAAATTAACACGTATCATGCGAAATGGTCTTCAAATTCCGTCTCTTAACCAAATTTCGTCCGTTCCCATACCCTCAATTCTTCCCCGTCCTCGTCGGTTGAAGACCTCAACACGTCCATTGCATCTAAAAATACTGCATCTCCAATCTTAAACCCCATGCTTCCCCCCACTGTAAAGCCTACTAAGCAACTAGCCGACATCGGTGACGACGGCCTTTCCCGCGAGACCGCAGAATTTACCAAAATGATCACTTGTACCTCGCTTATTTGCATGATAAGCCTGACTCTATCTGCATCGATGGCACAACTCGAAAAAATATTATGGTTTCAATCCAACAGGAAAGACTACCCACCGACCATAAAACGCTTCGAAAAATTTTCGTGAATTTTTTTAAAAACTTCAACATCTTCCCCACTGATGTTGCTAACGACCTCTCCTCATATGCTTCCCATATCTGTTCTAAATGTATCGAACACCTGCAACAAACCGGTTCTACCTTTAAAAACTACCATCGTTCCTAACCCACTCATTAATAACACACCCAAACGCTTATCACTTTATCACCAAAATGTAAGGGGGTTGCGCACAAAAACAACTTCTGCCTATCTTAACTCCCAAAAGCTTCCATATGATATTTTTGCTTTGACCGAAACTAATATCTCACCAAAGATTCAGAGCTGTTTGCAACATAATTCCGATTGTTTCGTGATGACGGCCGTGAGAATGATGATTCTTCTGTATGTCGAGGGGTCTCCTGGGAATTTACGATCGTTTTGATCGTCAGTAACAGTTGAATTCGAATTTATTGTTACTGGCTCCAAGCGCAGATTATCTCCCTCATCTCCTAGGGACACAGACGGACGATGAATCTATCTCGTTGTTTCAAATGCCGTTTCAGACTGCCGTTGACTGACTGCCTTTCCAACTCAGGCGTTTTTCAAATAAATGGTATTCCTAACAACATGGGTAGACAACTAGACCTGACCTTTACATCTGATGCTATAAATTGTTTTGCCCGCGAGTGCTAACTTCTTCTCTCCAAATTAGACTGCCAACATCCTCCTATGCTCGTTATTTTCTCAGATGACATCTGAAAATGTTCCTATGAACAATTAATGAAAAATGCCGATTAAACCGATGCCGATGTATTTGAATTTACAGGTGGACGAATGGAAGGTTGCATATCGAATAAAATTGGTTGGATGTTCGGGATGGATTTGAGGTGGGATCGATTGTGGTTGCGGTGAATACAAATGGAGGGGAAAAGGAAGCACACAATTTCTAGACGAAATGCCATATTTATTTTTAAAGAGCATTTGTATATTTAGCGCGAACATCGCGTCGATGCGCTGAACCCATCAATCATCTTCACCTGGGAGAGAGCCAGTTTTGCGATGGGACGTCGATAGATTTCGGAACGAGTTTTGAGCTCGATAACTCGCACCTTTCGGTCGATGGAGACGCTGGCTTTTATTGCTCTGTCCAGAGCCACTTGAAGGGGGCAGATTATCTTCGTGGACTATTATTACTCGGAGACATCCTTCTTTGATTTTTTTTCTTTTATAAACTAATGCGCGCTCAAGGGGTTAAGGTACCCTTAAAATGTTTGCATACGGTGCGGGCTATGGAAATTTAGGGAGGAAAGAAGGATAGGTACCGATGTACGTTGGTTTTATATGTGTGAATGTTATAATGACTAGGAAATAGAGAGCTCGGCAGGCATTCCACAAGCGAGTTGTGCAGCTTAGGAACGAATCAGAGTACGTCCGAAAGTGGGCTTGAGGGTATACTGATGAGCATTTATAGCGAGACGTGTGTTACGGTTAAAGGTTTGACGGGGCGGAATGCTACTGGCGATTTCTATGGAGCACTGGTGGTGAAAATAGCGATAAAACAAAGTGAGACACAAGACATTTCGTCGGTGTTCGAGGGTGCCCATTGCCAGAGTGATATTGGTATCTGCTATGAGTTTTATCGCACGGTTTTGAATCCGGTCCAGCAGATGCAGAGATGTTTTTGGCGCACCTGACCAAATTTAAGCATTATACTCCAATTTTCGGAGGATGAATGCATTATATACGTACATATTGAAGCCAGATCAGAGGGGGAAAAGTATGTCTTACATCGTTTGAGAAAGCCTAGACATTTCGCAACATTTTTGGCGACATCGAATATGTGGTCATTCCAACGTAAGTTGTCATTGACACACATACTGAGAATAGAAAGTTTTTCGGTTTCGACGATGCACGTGCCATTCATGGATAATGGCTGGGTATTTGAATTTCGCTTTAATGACAGCAGACAGCATTGAGCTTTCTAAGCATTAAATTCCGCTCGGTTGATAGTTCTCCAACTGGTTATGCTGTTAATATCGGAATTTAATGAGCTTAACATACGCTGCCGTTCCCGTTCTACTGCCGAAGAGCAGGGATGTGAGTCCGGGAACGAATATGTAAAGCAGAGAGTACTGTCGTCAGCAAAAGAATATACTGGATTAGAAGCGGCAGACAAGAAATCATTGATAAAAATTGAAAAGAGTATCGCAGACAGAACGGAGCCCTGGGGCACACCAGCATTTATTTTGTGAATATCAGACTTGAAACCATCCAAGAAAACGTGAATTGAACGTTCCGAAAGGTAATTTCTAATCCATTGGAGAAGATAGTCATCGATCCCAAAAGCACGCATTTTCGACAAAAGAGCCTGATGGCTAATTCTGTCAAATGCCTTAGAAATATCAAGTACAACTATCTTGCTTTCGGCAGATTGGTGTACGCTTTGGTTCCACTTTTCGGTGAGACATGCCATCAAATCACCAGTGGACTTGTTGCTACGAATACCGTACTGCCGGTCATTGAGAAGTTTTCGTGTTTCGAGAAATTTCATGAGCTGACGGTTTATCAGCGTCTCCATGACCATGGAAAGCAGGGACGTAAGTGCAATAGGTCTGTAGGAGGAAAGAGAAGAAGATCACCTGTTTTGGAATGAGCTGGGCAAATACTGTGTTCCTTCTACTCGGAAAGAGTCCTAAAGAGTAGGATTGATAAAAAAGCCTACGCAGTGGTTTTGCCAGCGTAGAAGAACACCTGTTCAGAAGAAGGGGAGATATACCATCTGGACCAGCGGATTTATGTATGTTGAGATCTTTAAATACTCTTGCTACTACTCGAATGCGAAAGTGGATTCGTGCCATTGAAGATTCGACGCACTCAAGTGTAGGCGGGGACAAAGCACAATCCGGGAGTGTTGAGCTGGCCGCAAAGAGTGCAGCAAGCAGATTGGCCTTGTCCAAAGAGCTGACAGTTGGAATGTCATTGTAAATGAGCGTTGGGATGCAGGATGAGGCAGAATTTCTAATGTTTTTGACAAATGACCAAAGGCTTTTACTCCCTTTGGGACATTGTAGTATTTTTTGCTTCAACTTTTGGTCCTATTGAAATTTCACACGCTTGAGAAAGACGCTGCAGTCATTCCTAGCTCATTTAAATTTTTTTCGGTTTTCCTCTGTCGGGTTGGTCGTGTAGGACCGAAAAAACAATTCTGACAGCCTCTTTACAGCTCGAGTCGTACCATGCCTTTTCTTTTGGTTTGATACTCTTCATTCGATGAGGGATAAAGGATCTCATCCCGAAGAGAATAGTGTCAGTGATCATGTTAGCAGCGGCATCCACGTCGTTATCGAGGAAATATAACGACCAGTTAAAAGTCCTAAAGAACCTGTTAAGACCGCTCCAGTTGGCTTTCTCATATTGCCTTTTCTTTTAGGAATCTTTACTCTAACTGTGTGGTGGGTATACGAGAATTTAGCTGATATGACACAATGGTCCGACGAGCCTAGAGGGGAGAGCACATCAACGCAGTAC
Source organism: Volucella zonaria (assembly GCA_963966105.1). Taxonomy (NCBI): domain Eukaryota; kingdom Metazoa; phylum Arthropoda; class Insecta; order Diptera; family Syrphidae; genus Volucella; species Volucella zonaria. The sequence continues at coordinate 232,643,941 of OZ014530.1, read as the reverse complement.
TTGTTAGGATGAAAAGTTAAAAACAGGTCCAGGGTGCTGGCGGCATGACTATCAACGTCTGGTATTCGTGTGGGCTCATTTACAAGTTGGGTTAAATTATTTTCCGCAGCGAAGATCTCAACACACCGTCCTTCGGGTGTTGTCTGTCCAGAATGTCGAAGCCACCCAGAATTGTGTATATTGAAATCGCCCGTAATAACGATTTCAGTATGAGGATACAGGGATACAATTCTTTGAATGGAATCAGACAGCGAATCAAACTTATTAAAAGTCGAATTGCTGTCCAGGTTGGGGCTTCTGTAAATAAAGCAGTAGTGGATAATTTGCTTACGGAGATGGAATTTTAACCAGGAACAGGGACTACATTGTGGTGGAATTTGGTAAGCTACATCACTACGCACATAGATGGCGAGACCGCGATGAGGAAAGAATAGTGGCACTAGTTCGTAGCCAGGCAGCTTCAGATCAGTGTGATTTACTAAGTGCCAAAACAGCTGGTCTGTACTTACAGACGTGGACATACGCAGAAAACACCGACGATACTAAGCAAGGCTGCGAAATGAAAATTCCGACGTTGGTTTCCCGAATTAAATTGCTGTAGGTGTTATGCCCGTACAACAAGATAAAACAGTGCACCAACAAAATTTCCACTCACAACACGCTATCCATCAGTTGCTACATAACATACACTCAGTCACTGCCCACAGTTTCGATCTTTTCGCAAAAGTCTTTATAAGAGGCACTCTCCGAAATCCGAATTATAATGTCATGATTCATCCTTCCTGCTGAATAAAGGTTTTTGATTCAAGCTTAAGTTCGCAAGTTCCTTAAAAAGAACAGCCCTTACTAGAAACCGCCTTAAATCACTTTTTGGCGTACGATATCTCTGCCTATTAATCGACCTGAAACTCATTAGCTCCACGCCAAGATGACATGATTTCCAAGAAACACATTTTCTTGAAAATATTGAAAACGATTAATACATAGTTTTACATGTTACCCAATAATAGTCAGTAGTCACACTTGATGACAGTCGTGTTAATTCCCTGCACAAAAAAAATCACCTCCAAATCCAGCCAATGCAGCGGAAAAGCACGACTTGTCGTGCTGACACCTCAATAACCTGCATACCGGCGTTTCCAGTGAATTGCTAGCGATTAATTTATTGCCTACATCTGGAACGTCTTAGATAATTTTTCAAAGAAATTTTTCAGAGCGTTTTATTTGCCTCCTATCGTGCCCAGGCTATCAAAATAAGGCAGCAACTCAGAAAAAATTTGCAATCAACTCAAATTGAATCAAAATAACAATTAAGAGTCAGAACAGCAAACAGAAAGCTTCATTCCTATTCTGCGACGCGACGGGAATGCGATTTTTTTTTTTGAATCTGCGATTATACGTTATCAGCTTCTATTTGCAATTATTATAATACTTGTTTATTTATTGCTCATCCAATCCACGTTTGCCGCACGTCACAGCAATAATTCCGTTCCGACCCCAATGGTCAGCGAAAATTGATTGCTCTCCGCATTTGTGGGTTTTGCATCGTCCGTATCTACACTTGTAGACAGTACTTGAACGAATATGAGCAATTATCACCGATGTTTTGTAGATGTTTTTTTTTTTTTTGTAAACAAATACCGTGAAAGTTCACCCACTTCACGACTCGACTTATCGACGACTTACGAATACATGGCAGCTTCTGAACATGAATTTGTAAACGTAATATAGGGCCCCGCGGGCTGACACAACGATACATGTACATAAATGTAAACTAGGCCTACACGGTCAGCTTGAGCAATCCATGAGATACTCATAGTCACAGATAGTCGTATTTGTAAGCAACAAAAAAAAACAAATAATTTCAGCAGGGCGAGGCGATCGAGACATCTGTGGAATACGGTATGTAATCTTACTAAAGCAAACGCTGACTATGACTACGGCTACGGCTATGGTTGCTTGCTGGAGATTCTCTCCGCTCAGCGATAGCTATCGGTGGCCAGTTCTTGTCGGGCAGTTGTCGTAAACGGTGATCATCAAACAGTGTCACATGTTCTAAGTGAAGTGCTAGATCGTTTTGAGTAGTGTCTTTTTGTGTTGAGCTGTGTGGAAATTGCTTTGCAATTGAATTGTATGATCTTGGGCGGAATTCGAGAAGATTTGTGTGACTTTTCCAAACAAAGGCATTCAATTTGGTGCCAGGTTTTTGTAAAACGACTGACAAGCAGCCAAGACATCGTGCCGAAATGATGCTCAGGGCGGTGATCGTGATAAGCTTTATCTTAGCTGGCAGTGTAAGTGGATTGTTTGAGTTTAAATCCGGTGAGTCAATGTTTTTCTTTGTTATGAATTTGGTTTTATTTTTTACACGTTTTTGTGTAGATCGATTTGAGATACCTGTGGTGTCGCTACTTTGCCTCTTAGGCCTTGTGATGCCTATTAATTTGTTTGTTTTTGAAAATACATACGCACTAGCCGTCTTGGGTCTTTATCTTTGTGACCGTTGTTCTCTTTTTATTTTTATTTTGACTCGCGAGCAGAATGAAGGTCAATTCGTAAAGTGATAAGAAAGATGGGCAGCGACGTAACTGAGTGTTTGAAATAAGTGTTCGTAAGATTACACTTGTATTCAGCTAGTGAATTGTTTTAGAAAATTTTGCATTAGCAATGGAAATGATTGTGGATGTAGGGTTAAGTGTATCTCGATCATAGGAAGTTACTATTTGATTTGTCTTTAATTCAATTACGCTAATTTTTTTTTTAAAAAAAGATCTCACTTTCAGCCTTTGACGTCTGACAAATTGACAAATTATTCACTTTCCATTGCCACTGCCATGTGGACCATGACTTAAGGTCAAAATGGTTAACAAACTTATGATCGGGTAAATCAAATCATCAGTCAATCAAGTCATCGTGAAAGCGTGCGTGGTACAGACTTTAAATTTTTGCAAGAACTTCACCTCATAGACCTCGACTGTGCATATTTTGGACCACATCATTGTACAAGTGTCGAGAGTTAAGAATTCAATTTTTATACTGGAGAGGGAACAGTATATTTTCTGTATCGATATTGCCTTGAACAGCTTAGAATTATTCATGTCATAGCTCCGATTTTATTTGAGTCTTGAGTGTTAGCTGAGTGCTTAAATTTTTGGAAGAACGTTTATTAAAACCTGTTTACTCGGTTGCCAGAAAAGCATTGTGATTTATTTGATGGGACTAAAGCAGTTCTTTTGTCTAGATAACTGAAGTCGTTGAATGATTCAAACGAGCGTTTCAATCACATATATTGTAACTTGCCTTTGCTCATGGTTTTGTGGCCGTGAAGAGCGTACTTTCTTTTCTGGTTTATGTCCTGCAACTTCTTGTGCGTTCTAGAGCTCTACTACGCCTAGACATCAAGTGTCTAGCAGCAGTGAATCATATTTTGCGCCATGCAATACACAGGAATCATCGATGTTAAAAAAATGCATCTATGGTTGCGGATATTTAGCATATTTCCCACCACTATGTGACAAGCGATCGGAAAAGTCGAGAATTTGTCTTTTCATCCCGAAGATTCCCCATGATTCGGAACGACCGCTACCATCAAAAACAGTAGCCGAACTAATAGAATGCTGTGATTCCAGGAAGATGGGGCTTTGCGTATGTCATAGTATCAACTTCTAGACTTGATATTATCATCTAACATTATTGTCAATTACTTTGGCGATCACACAACTTTCTCAGAAAAGAGGACAGTATGTAATCGGCTCAAAGCTGTCTTACAGGTATGTTTAAGAGATTACCGGCTGAAAAGTGCCATTGGAGGTTTCTGTGTCAGACCATAGGTACATCGAATTCAGAATCTATGTGTGTTTTGGTCTTGTTGAAGAGGAGGAGACTGCAAAAGGCAAATATTCGGCCGTTCCATGGTGAAACCAGCAGAAAGACATTGACTAGGTCTTTTCAAAGGGGCAAATTAGCCAGACTGGAAGCACTCAGAAGATCTGAGTCTGCTTGACATTCAGATCATATCACCAAAGTTGTAAGTAAACCGAATAGCTCGCCGTAACTGGTATCTGCTATTGGTTGTGATGATGAGGAAGGCCAAGGAATATGCTGTCGCTTCCTTTGATGGCTTCAAGTCGCCTGGCTCCGATGGCATATGTACAGGGTGAATGATTCAAACTCCAACTTTTTAAAATGTTATAATTTTTTTTATTTTTTGCTAAATTTTATTGTGCCAAAGCAAAAAATGTTGGAAAATACATCAATTTTCAAATTGTATCAGTAGTTTTCAATATGTCCACCTTTGGCGCGAATAATAGCCTTGAGACGGCCGAAGAAAGCATCGCACGCTGCATGCAAGTGGCTCTGCGGTATTTTGGCCCATTTACGGCGAAGTGCTTGTTTGAGGTGGTCCTAACTTTGGTATTTTTTAGTGCCAACCTTCGCCTTCAAAATACCGCAGACAGAGAAATCCAACGGATTTGCATCCGGAGAATTTGCAATCAATTGTGTCGAGGAAATGAAGTATGGAACATTGTTTTTTAACCAATCTTGGTTGAGGCGCGCTTTGTGAGACGGTGCCGAGTCTTGTTGAAATGTCCACGGTCTCCGACCGAAATGATTGTTTACCCAAGGCTTCAATACTGCCTCTAAGACAGTATACGATCGCATTAATTTTGACGCCACGGTCCAAAAATACGAGCGGAGAGCGACCATCGACGGTTATGGCTGCCCAAACCATCACCATCGGTGCTGCTTGCTTTCTGGTGGCCGTCCGAAGGTGTAAATTTTCGAAGGACCTCTCTGGCTCATTTGTTTGTTGACAAATTGTTCGATAACAAATGGCGACTCATCGGAAAAAACGAAATTCGGCAACTCAGCACTTTCGTGCAAGCGTAGCAACTCCTTCGCTCTTTCGACTCTAACTTTTTTCTGTTGCGGTGTAAGATGGCTTGAGCCCAAGCTCATTTCTCAGTATGTGTGTCTTCCCTTCCAACAATATGTTGAGCTCACGAGCCATTTTTCTTCCACTTCGAGGCTCAATTCGAGCCTTCACTTTCCGAACCATTTCTGCCGGTGTTGCTGTTTTTTTATGACTACCTCCACGGCGTTTTGCAACGCTGCCAGTATCACGGTAACGAGCTATGGTTCGAGACACAAATGATTTATTCACGTTGAGGTGCTGGAAGGCTCTAACAATAGCTACCTGTGGTTCTCCAGCCAAATATAAAGCAATCACACTATCACGTTTGAATTCCATCGCGGATAAAAATCTTTCAACACAACTGAGACGCAAATCGTTTAAAAGGCTCACTGTCATGTTTGGAAATTATAGCAGTCTGAAGTTGGCTACAGTTCGAGTCATTCAGGGTGTATATCCAATTATGCTACAAAAAAACAAAGACCACTTTCTGTAAATTTCGAAGAAACTCTTCACTGGTAGTTTGGCACTGGCATACATGGAGCATGGAGAGCTTCATCTGCGCAAAATTGCTTTACGAATACATCCTCTATCCAAGATGCAAAATTCCTCAAATCCTTCAAGCCGCACTCGACAAGAAAGAGAATGCGTTGGTCATTTTCATCGATGCTGAAAGTGCTATCAACAAAACAATTTTTGACGGCATGCGTAGACCCGCCAGATAACACGACATAGTTTTGTACATATGAACAGCGCTGGTGAATAAGAAATTGATTACGGATACTGACTGCGGTCATAAACAGCCCTGCTGCATGTTAGTCGAATCACTGCCAAATATTCTTTATGGTTCTAATCTCTACGCTCAGGCATATGTACATAGATGACGCAGCTATAATGCCTGTTGGATCATGACTAACGACTGTTTGCTCTCAAGAGCAGCCGGGCTGAGACGTGATCGAAGATTGATGTCCTAGAAATTCCTTTAAAACTGAGATTGTTTTCTTTACGAGAAAAAGACAGTTGATTTGTTCGACCCATCTTATTATCAAGGGCATCACCATCTGTTTCTACAACGTAGCTTAGTATCTGGGTGTCATCCTATATAAAAAAATTTGTCTGGACTAAAGGATGTCACGTCGAATACATTTAAGTTGAAGCAAGCTATTCGAAAAATGCGTCACTGTTGTTTTTGCCAGGCTACAAAGAACGGTCTGTGTGGGCTGTATGTAAGCTTTCTCTGTCTGGCACCGATGAATCTCCCTTGCTTTGATATTAACATAATGGGCTGCACTCTCAAAACCATTTTCGGTTTAAGAAGAAGTTTTCTTTGATACAACGCATCGCAACGCAGTTTTGATAGTCGTCCATGCCGACTGTCTTTTGACTCTCGTTTTAAGGATAGTTATTCCGTGTGGCGCAGTAAAACCAGAACTTCTTTCATTGCGAGAGTACGAAATATACTTGCCCTGTACTAAGAAATGGTTTCGGAGGGAATCTGAGCCAGGAAGGGAATGTAGTCGGGTCTTCATGGATGGTTGCAAAACCGATCTAGGATGCGGGGCTGGTGTTTTTTTTTAGAGGGCAACAACTTTAAATTTCACTCCTCTTTAGGAAACCTTGCGCAATCCTGATGGCAATGAAACTTATTAGAGGGGAAGTATCTGCATCTGAAGCGACAATCAAGCTGCGTTTGCGGTCTTGCTGAACCCTCTCATCATTTTTAAACTAGTTTGAGAATATAAGGCTTCGCTGAATGCGGTGGGAATTCTAGATTTACTGAGTTGATTCGGTTAGATTTGGTTTTATTTTTATTTGTATACTAAAACATAAAAAAAAATCAGTATAAAAATGTATAGATTAGTGCTTATAGTCTAATAGCAAGGTAGTATAATGAATCAATTCTTTATTATAACTAATTTGTTTCCATTTTTTCTTTTTAAAAGTTTTCGTTTTAAGATTCTATCTGGTTAGTAATGGAACGTGCTATCAGCTAATTAAGTTTGGCTATCCAACTCGCCATATCCTCGATACTCAGTTCCATTCCGCAACCACTAGCTAGGTACAGCCACTCTTTCCCGTCCGTTTGTACAGCTGCTTTTTTTAGTAGCCGATAGTTCGGGAAGTTTAGTACTTGGACCAAGTACTCCACTTCTAGTTTTAGGGTTTTAGCAAAGAGTGGGGGTAAGAATATCTCCAACATGAGCAATAATTTGGCGTATTCGGTGCAAGAGGAAATGATTTTTTTGTATAAAACCTGAGAAGGTTTTTCCATATCCCACATTGTTTTCCTCCTTATTGGGACTTCCGAACTTTGACAGATAGCTGCCATATTATTGAAGCTACATCTGTCAAAATGGTTGTCATTTATTCAGTCTGTTTTGCCAAACCACCATGGACGGACATTGCGTTAAACAACACGTGCAACTGATAAAATTGTTTTATCAAAATAGGTGTTCTATTCCGGCAACGTTCCGCGCGCTTCGCCCATTTTACGGTCGCCACAATCATCCTACCGAGAGGACTATTCTCAGTGTGGTGAATAAATTTGAGTCCACTGGTTCAGTAAACGATAAATCAACACTCTTACGTCGACAAAACGCAAGATCTGCCGAAAATACGTACGTCAATAAATAAAATCGTCGAATTTGAGACAATACCAATCCATATGACATGCAAGAGCGTCCAATTCACCCTGAAAAAGTCACTGATTGGTGTGTATTTTGGGCTGGCGGCCATCGATCATCGGTCCATATTTCTTTGAGAACGACTAACCGTCAACGGCAAGCGCTATAGGCCGATGATAACCAACGTCTTTTGGCCTAAATTGGATGATATGTACACTAACGACATGCGGTTTCAACAAGACGGCGCTACGTGCCATACAGCTCAAGCCACATTTCAAATTCTGCCCGAGCGATTCGAGGGCATGGTCATCTCACGTGGGGGTGATGTGAACTGGTCACCGAGATCGTGTGATTTGACCCCCTCAGGATTTTTGTTTGTGGGGTTTTCTGAAGTCGTAGGTCCATGCGAATGGGGGCAACAACAGTTACGCCCAAAGCCAACATAACCCATGCCATTGGTCAAATTCAGCCTGATTTATGCGCCAGAGTTATGGAAAATTGGACATTTCGGATGTTACATTCCATACATAATGGCATCGATAGGCCTTCGAAACGATTAAAAATTGTCGATGATATCTCCCACACACTTTGTTTTATTTAAATTTAAAGATAAGAAGTGCTTAATGGAAGATCCTTGATTTAAGCAGAGCAGAAGAGAATGGACTGGGAAACAGTTTAAGCTGTAGGGTTTCGAGTGAGTATGCTAACAACACTACGTCATCCGTAAAAAGAAGAGTTTTTACCAGCACAGCTGCTGCATACTCCACACCACAATATTCTCAATGAAGAATGCCAGTAGATTACGGTTCAGAGCACAACTTTGTCTCATTTCTGACCCAGATCGAAACCACTCTGATAAAACTTCATTGTTCTACATTACTGCCTTGGTATTCGCATACAGGCTTTCAGTAACTCGTCCAAAATTAAGCGACATACCCATGCCAAAGAACTTATACAACAACGCGCCGCGGTCCATTGACTTAAAGTCTATTAAGAATGGATACAGTTTCCTCTTCTTCAAGAGAAATGACTCCACAATACTATTTAAAACACACACGTGATCAACAGTGGAGTATACTGGCCGGCAACACGCTCGCTATACCTTCATTGTCAAACAAAGGTTCGTTGTATCATTTTTTATTATTCCTAGACTTTTGTCCACGGCTCAATATGCCTACTGTAAAGGAAAGTTGGTGGAAATGGCTCTGCAGTAAATGCAGCCACATGGAACGATCGCTATAATATATAGAGTACACAATGATCGCTTTCCTGGACATAGAGGGTGCCTTTAACAACGTCAATACATCCACAATTACGACTGCGCTGCCAACTCTGCAGGTAGACGATTCACTTGGGCAGTTGATCAATAGCAGGTTAATCAACTCCAAATTGGGTGGAGCTTTTGCTGAAAGATGTGTCAGCAGAGTTACTAATGAACTGCTGATATACCTGGAAGCGGGTGGTAGCAGGGTGATTGCCTATGCGGATGACGTTGCTATAGCCATCTAAGGTAAGCATCTTAGTACCATTAAAGAACTCCTTCAGCTAAATCTTAACAGATTAACCCGTTGGGCAGATCGCTGTTTATTGGGAATACACCCTCATAAAACTGATCTTGTCCCCTTTTCCAGGAAATATAAAGTTCCAATTATAGACCCTCCCTTAATAAACGGTTCTAGTTTATTCTTTGCCGATACAGCAAAATATTTGGCTCTCATTTTTGACAGGAAACTAAACTGGAAACTTAACATTTAAGAAAAAGTCAAGAAAGCAAAAGTAGCTCTATTCTCTTGCAAAAAAGCCATTGGGAACAAATGAGGTCTTTAACCTCCCTCGCATAACCCCCTGGCTATACATCTCGGTCATAAGACCGATACTCACCTACGGGGTGATTATTTGGTGGGCAGCCTTAGACAATGCTGTCAAATATAGCAAACTAAGCAGAGCCCAAAGAACAGTATGCTTATGCATAAGCGGAGCCCTATGTTCTACTTCCTCCCCGGCAATCGATATTCTGTTCCACCTGACATCCCTCAATATCTTCAGTAGGCAAGTAGCTGCGACTGCAGCTATTCGCCTTAAAGCGACGACACAGTGGGCAAATAATTCATTTGGCCACGCTAACATTCTTAATGCATTAGGAATCCTCACAGAGAATATCGATTACACCATACCTGAACTTTAGTTAAACAAAGATTTCCATGTAAGCTTACCGTCTAGGTCCTTCTAGAAGGAAGATGATTTCATGGAGAACAAGTCAATCCACTTTTACACAGACGCATCAAAAACCGATAGCGGAGTTGGTGGCGGTGTTTTCTCAGATAAGCTAAATCTAAGTCTCCCATTCCGTCTTCCACTATAGCGCATTCCGGGCGGAAATTTTGGCGATTAAACAAGCTCTGTTTTGGCTAAAGAAAAACATGATATCTGCAAAGGATATTTGCATCTTTTCGGACAGTCAGGTCCCTATCAAGTCCCTGGACTTACTCTCATTAAATTCCAAAATCGCCCTTGAATGCCGATCATCTCTTACGGAGATGGCAGAGCAGTTCAAGCTTCACGTCTGCTGGGTGCCGGACCGCAGAGACATTCCAGGGAATTGCAGGGCCGACGAACTCGCCAAAATTAGAACCACTATATTTATTCTACCGGAAAAGGGTAGCACAGGTATACCAATCGCTAGGTGCAAACCAATATTAAAGCTGGATGATAATAAAAGAACAGACTTTAGATGGACTGTTGGACCAACATCGCATCAAGTTGGTCGCTAGCAAACAGATCTGGCCAACCCTGGAACTGAATCGCTCTAAGAATCTGATCCTTCTAAATAGGAAACATCTCATCGTAGGTGTCATCACTGAACACTGCCTTATAGGCAAGCATCCAAGAAGGCTTGGCGCTTTTACAAACGATTTCTGTAAAAGCTGCATGGACGAGGAGGAAGAGGAGACAATACCCCATTTACACTCTACATGTCCAGCTTTCTGCCAGAGAAGAAAACTTCACTTAGGAGCTCTCTTCTACTAAATCATACGATCTGAAGAATATAGACGTAAACAGTCTCCTACGCTTCATCATAAGCTCAAACTGGTTCCATGGGTAAGAGGATCATAAATCCACGTGACATCACGATGGGCCAATAGGTCCAATTAGGTTGGTCTTTCCAACAGCCACTTTACTTGCCTACCTACCTACCTACCTACCTAGATTGGCTGATGATTGCGGGCACCTAATTTAAAATCTTTTGAAGTCCACATGCTGTTGGGTTTGTATGTAGTTTCTCATCCAATTGCCTTCTATGTATATGAGGATGCTTAAGAATTGTTCAATATAAGCTTCGGTAGGAGATTCATGTGTCTTGCACATAACTTTAGTTTTAGTCACTTCAAAATTGGTTATAAGGGCGCTCCATTCACCATCTGATAGACAATAGTCGTTTACAGACTTCCCCGGTCTGGGAATGTGAACTTTCCAGATTTATCGCTCAAACTTGTGCCATTCAGCACTCTAAACCTCAAACGAATTGCAAAATTCCAACAGCTTGGTACCATTTGCGTTACAAATTTGATCTTTAAATTGTTCACTAACGAGTATTCTAACTATTCTGTTTCCAGTACCTCCTTCTTTTCCCACTCTTGTGTTCAGGGTTTCCTATAACACAGACGGTCCGGTCCGGTTTCCTATAACTTCTCAAAATTCCTTTGCCAATGATTGCAGTTTAAGTATTATACAGAATTTTTCCCGACCAAATTTGAAGCAAACATACGAGTACATACCAGAGATTGGCATGCGATCATATTTTTGTGACTTAAAATCTATTCACAAAAAAGGCGTTGCAAGTGTGTACGGCCACCGCTACCTAAGCGATTTTTGTGTTTACCATACGTTCTACAATGAAATCGATTGGGTATGTTTAAAACTCGAGTGCTACATTTTTGAGTCAATGCGACTTGCACTAGCAGATGTTCATATTTACTTAGCCGAAGCGTTGGCATGTACGACCGCTTATGAATAACAAAACCACCGCATACACCGCACTACCCACGCAAGCGAATGCCTGTGGTCTGTAATGATCTCGGTAAAGTATTCGAAATTAGTGCAGTGCGCTTGATGCGAATAGACGTGAGAGAAAAATTTAAATTTTATTGATTGAGAATATTATCAATAGGTTTGGCATAATTTCGGATAACCCAGCTTTGGTTGCTGAGAAAATTGCTAATGGTGTTTACACCTTGTCACAAGGGCAGATGTTTCGTTTGGTCTTGCCTGTCCGAAATCTTCAAAGAAGACGAAACTATAGTGGAAGTATTGGTATACTGCCGAACGTGCCGTAAGTTACTTAAATACTCAGGACATCAAACATCAAATCTGAATCGGCATAAGTGTTGCCAAGCCCTTAAGCAGCCAGAAGTTTTAAAAACTGTTGCAGCAGATGACAAAAAGAACGTCATTGATATACATAGGTACAGCTTGGGTTACTGAAGATTGTAGGCCATTTTCGGCTATCAATGGTTCGTAAAGTTGGTGAAGTTTTTTAATAAAATAGGTGAAACCTATGGAGCAAACGTAGACATGCATGATTTACATGGTTTTCTAAAAGGGAGGTCAACTACTATAAATCTAGTTGAATTCGTGTCTTTTGCTCTCTCGGCCTTAGAAAATGCCAAAGAAATCGATGCTATCGCAACAGATTTCACTAAAGCGTTTGAAAAGATATCTCATCAATTGATCCTCTTCAAATTGTCTGCTATCGGCTTTGAGGCTCTCTTATTAAAATGGATTTCTTCTTACCTGGTAAACCGATATTATAGCGTTCGGTTTAGATCCGTCCTTTCTGTTCCAATCCTGGTCTCATCTGGAGTTCCACAAGGCAGTCATCTTGGCCCTCTTCTCTTCATTCTTCCTATTAACGATGTTGAGAATGTCATTAAACACTCCTCCCTCTCCCTTTACGCTGACGACATAAAAATTTGTTAAAACTATTTCCTCTCCCCATGACTCTGCTCTTCTTCAACAAGACCTTGATCGGTTTTCAATCTGGTGCCTCAAAAACTGCCTAGAACTTAATATAGTCAAATGTCAATCTATAACCTTCTCTCGTAAATGCAATCCGAGTCCTCCTCGACTTTATTTTCTCCATGGTCACCCAATTCCCCTTGTTCAGTCTCTTCAAGACCTTCGCATATTATTCGACTGTGAGCTTAATTTCCGTTCGCATATCGATAAGATGATCATCAAAGCTAACTCATCACTTGGCTTTATTAAACGGTGGTCCAAGGAATTTTCCAACCCGTATGTAACCAGATCTCTCTACGTTACCTTTGTTCGTCCCCTGCTTGAGTATGCCAGTCAAGCTTGGTCCCCCTTTCACCGGGTTCATGTTTCCCGAATCGAGGGTATTCGACGTCGATTCCTCCGATTTGCTCTCCGTGGTCTGCCGTGGAACGATCCTTTAATCTTACCTCTCTATCAGGACCGCCTCAAACTTCTAAATATGAATTCGTTAGAAGAACGTAGGAACACTGCTGACATTCTTTTCATTCATCGACTTCTCTCAGGTTCCATCGACTGTGCATCCATTTTGAACTCCATTTCCTTCAATACCAACCCCCGCAATCTACGTTGTCCACGACTCTTCTATCTACCGGTCCACCGCACCTCTTATGGTTCCAACGAACCAATCTCCCGAATGCTCCGAAAGGTCAACTCAAACCTCTCCCTTTTTGATTTCCACCTGAGCACTCCTCGTCTCAAACAAGATCTCCTCCATCACTTCCCTGGTCCCTAGCCCCCAGCCCCCACCAAAATTCAATTAAATTAAATTACTGACTGATGCAACGACAATTTCGCGTAAGGTGCAGAAATCAGCGGATGAAAAAAAGAAACAATTCAGAAGCGAAATAAACGAAGTTGTGAATAGTGAAATACTTTACGAAAGCCAACTTGCAGCATAAGTTACAAACTTCTCTGAAGAACCAATGACCCACATTTGTGGAATTCTAATTACACATCCATTGTAGATATTGGGTCTACAAGTTAGTTTCCAGCGTTTTTTTCCAAAATTTTAAGTTTTATTATGAAAACATAGTTACAATGCTTTATTCAAAGTATCGTCCATCGGAAGCCACAACTTTCCCCCATCTTTCTGGCAATTTATGAATTCCGGACCAAAAAAATTTCTCGTCTTTCGAGCACAAGAACGTATTGAGCCAATTTTTGATTTCCTCTACTGAGCTGAAGCGTATTCCCGTAAGAGTGTTCTGCACCGAACGAAACAAGTGGTAGTCAGATGGTGCCAAGTCTGGACTGTAAGGCGGGTGAGGCAGAATTTCCCATCCACTATATTCCAAATAGTTTTTCACCGAAACCGCAACATGTGGCCGAGGGTTGTCGTGATGAAAAATGACGGACTCATGCCTGGTCTCATATTCTGGCCGTTTTTCTCTTAATGCCCTCTTCAAACGAATTAGTTGGGTTCGATATAATGGTCCTTTGATGGTTTCACCACTCAGAAGCAGTTCGTAGTATACGACACCCTTTTGATCCCACCATATGCAGAGCATGACCTTATTCACGTGAATATTTCGTTTCGGCGTCGATTGGGCGGGCTCGCCGGGCTTTGTATACGATTTTCTGCGTTTAGGATTATCATAATAAATCTATTTCTCATCACCAGTGACAATACGATGCAAAAATGATATATTTTTATACCGCTACAGTAACATTTCGGACAAGCAAAATCGCCGTTCGACGTCTCTTGGCTTCAATTCGTACGGCACCCAGTTTCCAACCTTTTGAATGAATCCCAGTGCTTTTAGGCGCAGGGAAACGGCTTGTTGCGTGACGATCAATGATGCAGCAAGTTCTTCTTGAATCTGACACGGATCCTCATCCAGTAAAGCGTCCAATTCCTCGTCTTCAAAACTTTTTGGCTTTCCGGGGCAATTTTCGTCTTCAACTCCAAAATCACCACTTTTGAACCGTTTGAACCACTCGCGGCACTTCGATTCACCAATACATTCCGCCCCATAAGTTTCCGAAAGCAAACGATAGGCCTCAGCCGCACTTTTCTTCATATTAAAGAATAAAAGCAGCGCTTCCCGCAAATGACGTTTATTTGGCTGGAAACTTGCCATGATTTTGCTCGATAAAATGTACGACACCGATAGAACTGCTCAAATATAACGCTGCAAAGTTGTTGACAGATACAAAACCTACAAATAAAACACATGGGGTCTGACATTTCTACCCGGGATCCACTGGTGGCGCCATCTCTAACAAACGCTGGAAACTTACTTGTAGACCCAATAATTGATTCGATATCAATGAAGTATTAACAGAGAACGAAGGAAATACTGCATATAAATATTTTAACACTTAAAGTTCTAGTTGAAATTTTTAAGGACTTTGAAATCATTTTTAAGAAAATACAACTCTGCAGCTCTCCGTCTTTGTGTTTCGTTTTACCTTCAATTCATAAAATTAAAAGGCTTTGTGCACCTAACAATACAAACATAACTAGCATTTCGGTTTTAAAGGAAAAAATTATTCAGAACATTGATGACATTTGGTTAAAACATTTGAGTTTATGGCATAAGACTGCATTCTTATTGTATCCACCAGCGGCAAGTATGCAACCAAACGACCTCAACGATATTAAGAGCATCTGCATTTCTCTCATTCACAATTTACGAGTAGAATATGCTCCAACTGCGTCTACTTCGCAGCCAATATTATCAATCCCTTCAACAGTAACTGTTGATGCGGCAAGTCCTGCCACACCTTCATCTGTATCAGTTTCTCAAATTGTATTCACTCCAACTGACACCATAGACAACCTATCTACTTCCTTATTACAAATTCATCATCATCCCCCAAAGAAGATATTCAGTTCTTTTTCTCAGATTTATTAAGAAAATCTGAACGGGCAACCCCTGAAACTCCTGAAGAAGAAGTAGACAAATATACTCGTAGCAGAGAGCTCGTAAAAATAACTGAAGATTTTGATTTGATTGAGTGGTGGAGGATTAATGCAAAAAACTATCCTCACTTATCAAAAGTGCCACTGTAAATTCATTCAGTTCCTGCTAGCAATGCAGCAGCAGAACGAGCATTTTCATTAGCAGGTAACATAATAACAGAGAAGAGAAACAGACTGGGACCCAAGACAGTCGATAGTACGAGTATATTATTTTTGCATTTACATTATAAAAATTTCAACAAACCTGCGTTAAGACTGCCTGCGTTCTCCGATGGGGCTCCCATTGACGGCTAGGTTAGATGTGAGCATAAATCCAGATGGCAGGACTCTCCATGATATTCTCAGACCGAACGAATGCTTCCCGATTTCCCTAAAAGGCTAGCGACTTTACTGCCTCGTGCTGTAAGAATGATTACGGTTTCAAAGAGCACTAGCATTGTGAGTGTCCGGCCAACGCTCGTGTTGGGCTACAGGTACTCAACGTTGATGCTGTTTGCTAACTGAGAAATTCCAGTAAAAGAAACAACAATAACAACAATGGATTGGTTATTTTTCTAAATGCTTTGTTCAACCAAATATACAAAGTATTGTAGGTAACATATGTATGCTTTGATCGATGAGCTAACTCTTCCCGTCCATCACGCAAATTGCTTGTTTGAAGCGTTTTTCCGATAAATGGCCACGCACAGACGTCGTCTGCTTCTTCAATTAAATTTGATTTCGAATTCCGCTACCCTCTATGCATTTTGATGAGTCCATATTCAATACAAGCTTGATGATGATCCGCAAGTTGTTGATATGGTAGAAGTAGACAGTACAGAAATCGGGTTGGGTGACTTTGAGTGGTCTTTAACCAGCTCGAGAGTGATTTTTGCAATTAATTCGAGAACCTCAAAATTCCTGGAAATTCATTCTAAAGGATCTCACTCATACTGATTCTGAAGACCTACAGATGTTCTTGGCGAACATTATCCAAATTGCTCGTCGATCAGCGTCCAAAAAGCCACGTTAGTGGTCATCCATGCCATTTACCGACAATATGTTGATATTGTAGCTTAGAGTGATTGACATAGATTAATGTCGGTGTTGGATAATGGTTAAATACTGCAATCAATACGCCCGCAATGTGGTTCGATTCCCAGACTATACTCCCAAATTTAAAAATAAATAATTTCTGACGTTAGCGCTCTTTCGACAGCAAATGGCAAGCCTCGAAAAATATTTTCTGCCTATGAAAAACTCCTGCATTTTCTCCATGTTCAGAGTTTGCAAAATCCGTAGGTTCATTTGAATAAAATGAAATGAATAAGGATTTCAACTATAAGACACATTGGGAAGAACACAACGGGCTGTTAATGGAGCGTTTGCGACTAGCGATAGCAGAAGCGATAAATCGGTCAACAAAGGAAAAACAAAGTAATGGGTGCTCTTTTTAACAGCTTTAGACTTTTGAATAGGGATTAAAAGTCAAAAAAGCTAACACTTTACCTTTTACCAGTAGAGCTCGCCGTTTCATCATGGAAAGGTGGACGCCACAACAACGATATCAAATCATTGAAATTTATTTCCAAAATCGAAGCTCCGATCGCGAGCCTTATATTTATTGAATTATTAAAAAAATTACTCACTAGTTTTCATACTATTGGATACTCATACACCAACAAGAACGAAAGCATTGCATATTGCGACTGTGGAAGCTCGTGTAGAAGAGGATCCCAAGCAACTTGGCCTTTTTCCATCCACTATCTGCATGATTCTGTTTTCTTTGAAGTAAAACATCGGAACCTCTTGAAAAAACGCTCTTTATATACTGTCAAGGAAGAGGGATACAAAACATCGACGACTTGGATAAAACGTCACGATAAGCAGCTAACAACCTAGAGATAGTAAGGAACTTTCCCTACCTCGGCTTCGCTATCAACTCCGAAAACGATACGGCTACTCGTCCAATACCCAAAAGCTGTCATTGTTGAATCAATTCAAATGGCAGGTGGGATGTCTGTATTGCTGGCCAACAATATACATTACAATTTTTTACTAAATAAAAAAAAATGATTTTGAGTGATGGAAATCTTTATTTAGATCTTTACAATTCCTGTTAAGTGGAAAAGATGATATCCGCCAAGTGGCTGTCGCCAGTGTTCATTCACATTTTCGCCCGTTTTATCTTAATAACTGTTCGTATTCCTGTCGAATATTCTCCTTAAGGGCTGCGATTGTCTGAGGCTTGTTGGCATAAACTCGCGACAATGTCCATTGTGGCTCGTGATGTGTATGCGGTTGCACCGTCTTGTTGAAATCACATGTTCACCAAGCCCCGCACATCAAATTCCGGCAGTAAGAAGTCGTTTATCATGGCACTGTAGCGTTCGCCGGTAAAAGTGACCGTATTGCCGATGGCGTCTTCAAAAAAATACGGCCAAATCAGTCCTCCCGCGTGGACGCCTTTGGCTTTGAGTGGATGTAATGTCTTTTCGTGCATCACACGTGGATTTTCAGTGCCCCAGAAACGAAGATTTTCCTTATTGGCGTAACCGCTTAAGCGGAAATGCGCCTGGTCGCTCATGATGATTTTCGACACAAAATCGTCCTCTTCGTCGTTACGATTGAGGATGGGTGTACAGTTATACACACGCGACTGCCGGTCAGGAGGCATTAACTGATCCACTGTTTGCACTATGTATGGGAACATGTGTAAGTCTTTCACTAAAATGCGCTGTAGGGTGCATCTGGTGATGCCCAATTGCGTGGCCCGTCGTCTGGGTGATGTCTCTTCATTATCTGCAACATCGGCAGCCATAGCCGCGATATTCTCGGCCGAACGACCAGTCCGGCGGCGGCCACGCCCTGCATGGTCTCCTGTGGTTCCAGTCTGTTCGATTCGAGTAGTGAAGCGCCGGAATGTTTGCACAGTTGGCGCGACACGATTAGGAAATCGACATCGAAATTCACGCTGCGCTAACACCACCGACCGATTATTGGTCAAAAACATCAACACAATTATTCCACGCTCTTGCGGAGTATACCGCTTCATTGCTTGTCTGTTTGTCTACTGCAGCTGTTTAGTTCACAAATGTCACAGATGATTGCCGTACGACGCCATTTGCAAAAATTATACCATCTTCCGGTAGGATGATGACTTTTGCGCCACCTAGTAAATCTACGAGTAATAACGGGTTAAGAGTATCCGCTATGTTCTCCCTAGGTTAGGTTAAGTTAGGTTAGGTAAGGTAAGAGTGGCTTATTTGCCCATTTTGATGCCACGTGGATCTGTGTTTCTCCTACTCTTAGAACAAAGTTGATCTTCTGAAACAGGAGGCTGTGAACAGGAGATCGCTTAAGTCATTGTAAAAGAAAGCTCTTAAGGGGAGTTGTCCTCGTTGGGAAGAGAGCTGGGCATGTACAGAGATGTATAACTAGTGGTTAATGCGACGTTTGTTCCCAATGGCTTTTTTGCAAGATAATTGAGCTACTGTAGCGTTCTTTACTCTTTCTTGGATATTAGGTCTCCAGTTTAGTTTCCTGTCAAAAATAAGACCCCGATACGTCGCTGTATCGGAAGGGACTGAACCGGTAGCGTTGATTAAGGAAGAGTCTACGATTGGTTTTTATATTTCCTGGAAAAGAGGACAAGATCAGTTTTATGGGGGTTTATTCCCAATCCCCATCGATCCGCCCAACGGATTAATCTATTAAGATTTAGCTGAAGGCGTTCTTTAATGGTATTAAGATACTTACCTGAGACGGTTCCGCATAAGCAATCATGTGAATCGGGTGAAAGGACACTGCCTTGCGGCATACCTATTGACACATCTTTTAGCAGAAGCCCCACCCAGTTTGTACTTGATTATCCTACTATTTCGCATAAGACTGATCAACTCCCCAAGTAGGTCGTGTACCTGCGGAGTTGACAGCGCAGTCGTGATTGCGGATGTATTGACGTTGTTAAAGGTACCCTTTGTACAGAGTAACTGTATATTGTAGGGATCGTTCGATGTGGGTAGTCAGTAAATGCAGAGCCGTTTCCACCGACTTTCCTTTATGGTATATTAGGCATCAAGTCGTGGATCAATTTTAGATCGTATTTGAATATCTATTAGAAGGAAAGATGATAGATTTTTAGGTCTGAGATCCCTTGGGACAATATGAGAGCATTTTTGAGCTTTGGGAACGAAAGCTGCATTAACTTCTCTGCCTGACAGTGGAATGTGGATTATTTCTACGCAGCTCCTCATGATATTCGCTAGCGTAGGCAGGATAATATCTGAGGACCTTTGTAGCTCGGCAGCCATTATACCGTCTGAACCAGCAGATTTGCATGGTTTGAAGCTATGCAGCGCCCAGGGCGTCTCTTGTATTCAGACCATGAATTTTGGTCATGGTTGCAGTAGTCCTGTTTGGTTGCTATTGGGAGCTACCTGGAAAGTGGGTGTCCAGTAGTAGGTTGAGTGATTCATCACTTGAGGTTATCCAAAAGCCATCGGTTTTTTTCAAACAGCTAGTCATCATAGGATTTGTAGAAAGGATTTTTCTTAGTTGCGATGCTCCAGAGGTTTCTGTTATTTTGTCACAGAATGCGCCCCAGGATTGTCGCTTTGTCTTCCTCATCTCATTTTTATATATTTTGAGGAATTCCTTATATGAGTGCCAGTCTGTCACTTTTCTTGTGATTTTTGCATTGTTGTCCTGTCTTCTTGCCTTTAGGTTGAATAAGAGGGTAGGAAGCAGCCATTGCCTGATTGAGACCCAGGGGACAATCCTTGACTTTCATTCTAAGCTCTTAAGAGTTCAGTGGAGAGTGGAGAAGTGCTCCTTTGTATTTTGCCTAATCAGTTTTTCGATAATTACAGAATGCTAGTTGGCGGGGTGAAGCATTATTAAGACTGAATTGGATGTATCTGTGATCTGAAAAGGAGTGTTCTTACGATATCACCTAGTTCGTTATCATATGAGTGATATTGTCGGAGACAAGAGTGATATCTAGCACTTCTTGTCGGTTTTTAGTTATAACGGTGGGTTTATTGCCAATATTGCAAAACACCACAAAACTCCGGACTTTACAAATTTATTTGTATCGGTCCTTTGAAATATAAATAAATACATAAGTGTGTTTATTTGATGTCTTAAATCTTTTTTTTCCATTAAGTCGGGAAAATGACCAACGACAGAATTGATGACCATTCGGGCCCGATTTGTTATATTTTCCGTCACTCTTGCCAGAACTTCCGGCGATAGGTCACCGCATTCTTGACGGATATTCTCTTTGAGGGCTTTGTTGACATAGACTCGTGACTTCAAAAAACTCCACAAAAAAAAGTCTGGAACGGTTAAATCAGGCGATCACTTGCGTGGCAATCGTGGCTGCGATATTATCAGCAGAACGGCTGCACCGGGGTCGGCTAGACTTGGCAGCATCTCGTGTTATCCCAAACTCTTCTAGACGAGCGGCTAATCGTCGTAATGTTTGCCCAGCTGGTGTCGGACGACCGGGAAATCTGCGCCGAAATTCACGCTGGGCAAACGCCACCGACTAATTATTCCGCGTTCTTTAGGAGTCTAGCCATTCATGTCTTGTTGACGTGTATTTTGTATCTGTTCACTTCACAAATATCAAAGTAGAATTGACATTTGCCGCCATCTACATACGAGTAGTACTATGAATTCATAAGTATTCAAGGTATGTACCGGATATGATCGAAATAATTAAACTATTTTGATAACATCCGAAGCTACTTAAATTAAATGTCGGGGACCAGAGCCTGTGATGCAAGCATGCTATCAAAAATGTTTTTAAACTGATGTGCTGGGTTTTAAACAACCAACAAAACAACGAGTAAATCATGGCTTGCTATGGAATCCACTTGATCGTTCTGGGCAGGGGTTACGTAAAATGTCCTGCACAGACAATACTCAAAAGCGTCATTCATACATACTCGTACATAAAATCTTTTTTACAAAATTGTTCGGCTCTGTCCTCATACTCCAAAAATAAACAATTAATTAGTAGTCGTTAATTTATTTATTGGTTTTTTTTTTTCGTGCCCATGGTGACAATAAACAAGTCTGAGACTTGATAAGCTTTTGGTTAGTGTATTGACATTTGGCCTCACTCCTGATTGCATAATTTGAAATCAAACATTATTTCGACATGGTATGCATATCATGGTAATCCAAATCAATATTGAGCGATTCATAAGAGAAAACGTCTTCGTACGTGAGGTGGGATTATCGTAATTGCTGTTCGTGGATGTACTCGTATGTAAGTCGACTTGAAAATTTTAAGAAAATCATTTATTTTTAGAAAGTTTATAAGTATAAGCAATCCTCTTTGAACTTTTATTGTTTAACACAGAGATATTTGGTCTTTGTCTCATATCTTTGCGTTATATATAGGGTGACCAGATAAGAACGATAGGAAAACAAATTTAAATAAAACAACGGTGTGAGATATAAAATTGATTCTGGCTTTATTTTGAAGCAACGTTCATGCCATTATATGTGGAATAGCACATCATTCATATGGCCACCTCGGCTTTCCTGGCAGTGCTTCAAGCGGTCGGTCCAACTTTTAATGACTCGGTCCAATATGTGCGGTGTTATTCCGGCAATTGCGTGTCGAACGTTGGCCTCGAGCTCATCTTTGCCTTGTTAGCGTAGACTAAGGACTTGACGTGGCCAATCCTCCACAACTTTGAGCGTTGCGTCGCTTGTATGGCATATAGCGCCGTCTTGTTGGAATCAGAGCTCGGATATATCGATGTTGTCGATGTTGTTGACCACAGAAAATCGGTTAACATCGCTCTATACCTGAGACTATTGCCATAAACCGCACCAAACAGTAAATTTTTGTGGATGCAATGATTCTTGGCCGAACAATTGTGGATTGTGTTCGCTCCAATAACGGTAATTTTTCTTCTTAACATAGTCGCTGAGCCAAAAATGGGCCTCGCCCGAGAAGATGATTTCTTGGCCAAAATCCGTATCTCCGGCCAACATTTGTAGCCCCCAATTAGCGAACTCACGACGTTGTCTATGGTCGTCCAGCCTCAATTCTTGCGTCAAAACAATCTTATACGGATGTTGGCCCAAATCCAATCACAAAATAAGCCGGGTTGACTCTCTGGCGATGCCCAATTCAACTGATCGGCGCCGAATTGACATTTCTAGGTCATCTTCGATACAGGCTATGTTTTCTTCATTTCGCACTAATCTCTGCCTGGTTGGTGGCTCAAGATTCAAAAGACTGTACTCACGCCCAACCTTTTCCACGGTGCGACGACTTGCCTGTACACTGAAGCCATTATGACGACCGACCACATTGCGTATTTACAATTGATTTCGGCACGTTCGGCACGCGCAAAACGATACATGAAGAGATGGCCAACCTAATTGACTATTTTGACAGCTGGATGTGATTGGTACTTTTGACAGCTGTTGAAACATAACAATTGAAAAAATTATCATTGCTATCTGGTCACCCTATATTTATAATAGACACTTGTCCCATCGGTGTTTCTGTTTTACAATGCAGTCATACAAAGCTTCTTTTGGGACATCTTTCAGTGCCCATAACTATTTTTTTCTAAACTGATGAAACGCTAACCAAACGCCAAAAATTTAATAACAAAATTAAGATGCAGCTTCTTTTAACTCCTATCCAAAATGATAATCCAGGCTTTAGCTTCAAACGTGCCACATGGAAAAGATTTAAGCGGTTTATGCCGCAAAAAATCGGTGATTTAGATTTCAAATTGACCAAGTTGTAGGCTCGCTTACTAGTGCAGTACTGGAGTACTGGTACACCAAAAAGTTAAATATTGTGGCGCCGTCAATGTCCGTTCCACATACAACAATTGACTAAAATTCGGAACATTTGTAGATCGAACTGGATCACTATGAATACTAGTTTTAACTAATGAAAACACTTAGCAAAAGCATAAAAATTATGATTTCAAATTTTGAGAAACCATTCCTGGGACTACAAGCTACAAGACCTAGCGTAAGGCAGTAAAGGTCAACAAAAGGCAAAACTTACACATTACTGAATTTAAAGCAGGCATCTCTGTTATGCTCGTGAGTTTTTGGCCAATCATTGTATTACAAGCAATGTCAATAACATAAATAACATTACTTCAGCAGTTGAGCATTCTATGAACTTGCTTAAGACGGTACCAATGTCGTATCCTTTAGCGAAGTTAATGGTTTAGTTTCTTGTCTGAAGTTCAATAAATCTTCTGGCCTCGATCTGTTAACAAACTTCAAAAATGCGTTGAATTTATGCAAACTCTGTTCAATGGCTGTTTCAAACTGGGATATTTTTCTCTAAATTGGAAATCTGCTAAAGTTTTCCCTTTTTTAAAACCTGGTAAAAATGCTACCATGCCATGTAACTATAGACCGTACTTTAAGGGGTTACGCCGCTCTAGGATTTTCAAAAAATCGATTTTCTTTTATTGTTTTCCATGGTCCCTTAGGACCTCAAAAATTATATCCCAAAAAATTATGGCCAGGAAATATCTCCAAGTACTTGTTTTGCAAAGTATAGTACAAGGCCGTCAGGTAGGCTTTCTTTAAACGCGTTTATCTCAAAACTGCGTTTTTCAAGTTGGCCGTGCCCATAACTTAAACAATTTCCAACCAATTCACTCCAAATTTTAACTAGATCTTTAGGAATATATTGTCTAAATAAGTACGTACGTGCGCCATTCGGCCAAAAATCAATACAGTACGTTCTCGATTAACGCAACTCTCGATTCACGCAACTCCTCGATTTTCACAACAGCTGAATTTGCATCATTGTTGGCGCAGTAATCGCAAATAATTTTGTCTCGATAACTGCAACTTTTGTTTTTATATATCTTTATTTACTCTGGTTCTGGGCTATTTTTGAGTTTTCCTTTTGTCTGGGCAGTTATTTTACCGCTATTTTTGAGTGCCTTTTATTGATGGCACGATGTAAGGACTGAAACGAATAAAATCTGTAAATTTTAATACGGGCTATACTTCCAATGCGTAAAAATTGCAATCCCATTTTATACCCAAATTAGCCTGTATATTCTCTAGTTTCAGTTTGTTATTGATTTTAGTTCGGTGCGATTTAAAATATTTATAAAATATGAGTCAAGAGGAACGCCGTAAAAAGATCATCGACAAATGGCTCGAAAATACTTCGCGTCCAAACCATTTCATCGCAAAAAATTTAAACATAGCACGCAGTACAGTGGATTCTGTTATTAAACGACATTTGGAGACGTTTACAGTTAAGCAAAAACATAAACGTGGAGCTAAAATTAGAGCACATGATACAAATTTGGATAGGAAAATAGTGGGTACCATCGTAAAAAACCGGACTATTTCATCCAGAGATGTGGCTCGGAAATGTAATACCAACCAAACAATGGTACAAAGATCTAAAAAACGTAACGGCCTAAAAACACGAAAAAAACAAAAAATACCAAAAGTTACTGAAAAGCACAAAAAGTCAAAAAAACACGAGTTCGAAAGCTATACGAGTTGATCGGCAACAAGAAAGTGTGCTTGGTTTTGGATGACGAAACTTATGTCAAAGCCGACTTTACTACTCTTCCAGGCGCGCAGTTTTACAACTCGTTTGCAGCTGAGATTCTTCCGCAATCAACAACATCGATTGGGATGGAAAAATTCGGGTCAAAATATCTCGTTTGGCAGGTCATTTGCCAATGTGGACACAGAAGATCATCGTTTATTACAACGGGAACAATTAACGGAGAAGTGTACATTAACGAGTGTCTAAAAAAACGGTTGATTGCTTTCTTAAACAAACACAAGGTTTTAACATTATTTTGGCCAGATTTAGCTTCAGCTCACTATGCTCATGCCACGTTGAGCTTTCTTGTTGCTAAAAATGTCGACTTTGTCTCAAAAGACATGAATCCACCCAATGTTCCACAGTGCCGTCCCATTGAAAGGTATTGGGCTTTGGTCAAAGCTAAATTGAGGAAAAGTGAGCAGTGTGCAAAGGACGTAAAAGATTTTAGGGCTAAATGGAAAAGAGCGTCCCAAAAGATCACGGATGTAACTGTCACCAACCTTATGAAAGACATTCGAAAGAAGTTGAGGAAAGAATGGGAACCCAAGTAATTTTTTTAATTTTTTGTAATTGTGAATGAATTTAATAAAAACAGAGTTTTAAAGCAAATAAAAAAAATTTACATGAATTATGAAAATATTTTTATTTTTTACTTTGAAATTTCCAAATTTTATTCGTTTCAGTCCTTAATTGTATGAATGTATCTATTGGATGCAAGATTTTGTTGTTAGTTTAATGAATTTTGTTTAGTGAT
This sequence comes from Volucella zonaria, assembly GCA_963966105.1. Taxonomy (NCBI): domain Eukaryota; kingdom Metazoa; phylum Arthropoda; class Insecta; order Diptera; family Syrphidae; genus Volucella; species Volucella zonaria. The sequence goes on along the minus strand of OZ014530.1, from coordinate 232,618,102 downwards.
CAGTCGCTTGAGTGTTTCGAAAAATGGGTATTACAAAAAAAATTGTGAAACTCTCAATTAGAAATAAAAGTGAAATTTTAGAAAAAAAATAGTAAAGGAGCTCCGATTAAATCAATATGCCGTGAGTATAATGTTCATAAATCTACAATAAGCAGAATAAAACCAAAAAGAGGATGCAATAAGAAAGTTTGTTTCTAATGCTGAATGTGGACCCGGAAAGATGATCATATTAAAGGGGTGCGAATATCCTAAGATGGAAAAAGCTTTGTACAAGTGGTTCCTAAATCAAAAAAAGCTAAATATGCCAATTTCCAGCAAGGTCCTAAAAACAGAGGCGTGCTCATTGCATGAAAAAATTAAGGAGAGGCCAGGATCTTTTAATGCGAGCAATGGTTTGGTTGGACAAATTTTAAGAAGAGAAACGGAATTCGCCTGTTGAAAACTTGTGGAGAAAAATTTTCAAACAAACCGCAGCTTGTAGATCCTTTCTTGATTAAATTTAAGGAAAAAGTTAGAGACCTCGATTTGACTCCCCATCAAATTTATAACGCCGATGAGTCCGGGTTATTCTACCGACTTATGCCCAAGAAAACTCTTGTAGGCTTTAAGGAATCGTCAGGAATCACGTTTCTCGACTGCACTAACGCTTCGGGTTTGTACAAAGTTAAGCTATTCGTCATCGGCAAATCTATGAACCCACGATCTTTTAAAAATGTTGACACATGCCCGTTTTATACAAGGCAAATAAAAATGCTTGGGTGAAGTTAGCATTCTTTGAACAATGGTTCAACTAGACATTTGTGCCTGAGGTAGCAAAATTTTACCGGCCACACGTAGGTTTTTTTTTCATACGTTTTTTTATTTCTTTTAGGTAAGACTCTTTCTAAGTTCGAAAGACGCTATTACTTTTGGATAACGCTCCTTGCCATCCAAAAGAGAGCGAGCTAAAAAGTGATGACGGCATGATCGTTGGCATGTGTTTTCCTACAAATTACACTGCTATCCTTTAGCCAATGGACCAGAACGTTATAAATTTGACAAAGTTGCACTACAAAAAAAGTCTATTGGCGTTTTTAGTTGGATGTGAGGGATCGTACCTTGAAATAAAAATTAAAGCATTCAATCTCCGAAATGCAATTTGCATGGGATGAATTGCAGGCAGATTCAGTCAAAAAATGCTGGAATGTGTTGATGCCTTCTCATAGTGATTGGGAAGATGAAGATGTGCTACTTTTGAGTACAGTTAGAGCTCAAATTATCAGCGAACACGCGGTGGTAGAATCCATATCAACTCTCTTCAATGATATCTACGCCAGCAAGTCCATTCCAAATGAAAACATAAACGATTGGGTACGCGAAACCATTTATAACAATGACAAAAACTATGAAGAAAATGAATCGGTTGAAAGATCCAGTGAAAGTGGGCCCGAGGGTGCTCCCAAAATTAAGGCTGAGCTGCAATACAAGCTTTTATTTTGTTTCTAATTAGAATTATAGTAGATTGAATAAAAATTTGTTGCATTAAATACATATGTACGAGTAAGTGTCGGTTTTCTGATTTTTGCTTTTCATCTCGAAGTGAGCCTAAACAAAATTTACGCGGTTATTGTAACAACCTCGGTCATTGCAACTACCCTCGTTTTAATTAGTTGCGACAATCGTGAATGCATTGTACATCAAAAATATCCTACGTACTTCTCTAGCTCTTGTTGTGTGCAATAACAGAAATTGGTGACTCATCATATTTCAGGAGCTGTTGGTACGGTCGTAGACCCTTCAAAAAAAAGGGAGGTCACCTGAGAAACGCTGCACAGCCGTCATTTTTAAATAAATTGTTCTATAGCATTTGCACATTTATTTAGCCCGAGAGTAAATAAACTTAACCCAAACACATATATATTAAGCCCCTTAGCAGTTAACTTTAATTCTAAAGCAAATATGCTTAATCTTTTAGCAAATATGTTTGACCAAAGACCAAATATGTTTGAACCCAAAGCAACTTCTTAATTGTATAAAAAAAAATTAAAAAATTATAAAAAAGTCTGCTGCGTCCCTTCGCTCCTCAAGGGTATTCAGGTTAATGAGTTTGAGACGGTCTCGATAGGGAGGTAAGATCCTCTACGTTCCAAGGTAGACCTCGAGGTAAGAGGTAAGATCCTCTACGTTCCAAGGTAGACCTCGAAGAGCAGATCAATTCGGGATACATGAACTCGTTGAAAAGTACAGCACGCTTGGCTAGCGTACTCGAGAAGGTGGCGAACGTAAGTGGTGTATCTTGTCCCGTATGGGTTGCAGAATTCTTTGGACCATCTCTTAACGAAGCCAACTGATGAGTTTGCTTTAGTAATTATCTCATCAATATGCGGGCGGAAATTAAGCTCCCTGTGGCATAATATGCCAAGGTCGCGGATAGAGACCGGTTGGCCGTGGAGAACGTAAATTCGGGGAGTAGACTTGTTGCACTTACGCGCAAAGGTAATCGACTGACATTTGGTGACATTGAGTTCTAAGCAGTTCTTGATGCATCAGGTCGAAAAACTATTTAGATCTATTTGAAGGAGGCTGGAGTCGTGTTGTGAGGAAATGGGTGTAAATAATTTGGTATCGTCAGCATAGAGAGAAAGTGTTGAGTGGTGAATGACCCTTTCAAGATCATTAATGGTTAGGATGAAGAGAAGTGGACCTAGGTGACTACCTTGAGGAACACCTGAAGTTGCCAAGAAAGGGGCCGATAGGACGAACACTATAAAAACGATTGTCCAGGTAAGAAGATATCCATTTAAGCAAAATGGGTTCAAGGCCCAGGACGGACAATTTGAACAGGATTACTTTCTGAGATATCTTGTCAAAAGCCTTACTAAAATCAGTTGTTATAACGTCAACTTCTTTGCCACATTCTAAGGCTGAGAGAACAGAGGACACGAATTCGACGAGGTTAGTGGTAGTTGATTTACCTTTCAGATTAGGGGAAATAAGAGATTTGCACTGGAAGCTTAAGGCTTCGTACAAAATGCTTTCGACTAGTTTGGGTATATGTGAAAATTTAGTTAAGGGGCGGTAATTAGTTACTTCGCTCTTTAATCTCTTGTTGTGTATCGGTGTTATGAAAGAAGACTTCCATATCTGTGGAAATCTACATTGAGAGAGCAATAACTGGAAGGGATTTTAAAAGAGGTGAGAAAGTGTAGAGGAACGCTTTTTAAGAAATATGGATGGAAGGCCATCGGGGCCGGGTAAGTATTGATCTTTAAGTTGTTGTAATTTATTTTCTATTAATGTATGGTCAAACCTTTGAGAAATAGAGGGGCCAGTGGAGAAGTTAAATAGGTATTTGAAATAAGAGGGATTCGGTACGAAGGAAGTATCGGCAAAAGATTGCTTAAAAAAAGTAGCAAAAAAGCTGGTTATAGCATGTGGATCGGTTGATGATATGTTTTCATATGAGAGGGATGGAGGAAAACCGTCCGATTTTTTTTTGTAGTTAACGAATTGGTAGAAAGACTTAGGATCGTTTATAAGCCTTGATTGCGCACTATCAGAGTATCGCTGGTAGAGAACGTTATAAAGCTGGGCGAATTGAAGGTATGTCCCGACATAGTTTGAATAGGCAGCAAAAGAGTTGGATCGAAGGAAAACTGTCCATAATTTGTTGCTCTTGTTACGTAAAGATCGAAGTTTACGATTATACAACGGGGACCTACACTTATTGCGCGAAAAGGGGGCATGGAGAGAAATACTTAGTATTGAATAATTCTCTGTAGAAAAGAGAGAGAGTACTTTTAAGGTGCATATTGGCGAAATCAAAAGAACCCTTGCTAAGATATGCATTAATTTTGTGGAGATTCGCTTTATGAAAGTCGTAAGAAGAAGCAGCTGCAGAAGAGTGGTGGAAAAGAGAAAGAAGAAGTGGTGGGTGAAAGTTATCAATGGTCGATAGTGAAAGGAGACAGAGCGGGCAGAGGAGTCTGTGGGGTCAGTGGTGAAAATCAGGTCTAATTGCCTACCCTTATAGTTAGAGACCCCACTAAATTGTCATAAGCTAGAGTCTGTGATCTCATCCAAGAAGAGACATTCTTTACTCGAGTTAGGGTTTGCGATAATATCCATTACATAATTAGTGCAATCATTCTTCTGTCTGTGCAAACTGTCTTCAATAACTGCACCAAGTTATGGTCCCTGGTGACGTCACTTAAAACGTCATTTAAAGGCATGCGCCTGCACTTTTGAAAATTATTTTTCAATGGGGTTAAGCATGGGAGAGTAAAGAGGCAAATAATTTTAATCTGAAATTCGTAGTAGATAATATGTCCTGAGTTTCTTGTATCTTATGAACTTGAATTCTGGCGTTATCCATAAAAAAGAGGTGTGTCTTTCAGTTTTTCTGTAAGTTCATGGAGAAATGAACGAAACTTCTTCGAGTTACAAGTGGAGTTTGTCAAAATCTCATAAAGCATTATTCCTTGGTTATTAATTGATGTAATTAGAGTAATATTTCTTCCACGCACAGCTGGAACAATACCTCAAGCCCGGTTACATCTTCTTGAGCATAGCCCCGTTCTTCTGAGATGTAGATTGAATCCGCACTTGTCGGTGAATGTCATCTTATGTATCTTCATTCTGTGAATTTTTGGGCGAATACTTTTCTTAATTGTACATATAGTACGAATCCATTTGTTCATTGTCAAATGCAGCTAATTTGAGAGTGATTTTAAGATGACGGAGGTCATTTCATTAATATTAGTGTTATGGGCAGCTTCAGAAACCGACATACCTTCTTCATATATCATAGAGTTCAAAAAAGATCTTAGAACATCTTCACGGAAACATCTTCCGTATTCATCCAAGAAACCATTTGTGTCAAAGAAAAACAGGATAGCGCGCATAAAGTTTGCGAAAGATCACATTAACTAGACGATACAGAAATAGAGAACAGTGCTATGGTCAGATGAATCCAAATATTAGATCAAGGGATCAGATGGAAGTGCGCACGTTAGATGACTAAAAGGAAAACGCTTAGAACCAAAATATTGCCACGCCACAGTTAAACACGGTGGGGGCAATGCCATGGTGTGGGGTTGTTTCTCCGGTTAGGGAATGGGGCCTATCCACCAAATTTAAATGGTCCAAAATATAATGGAGGATATTATGTATCCATACGCGTATGACAACATGCCCTTGCGCTGGATATTCCAGCATGTTTTCAGTATGTCCATCAGTGCTTCCTGCGATTTTTCCATTACTTCCTCTCGGCTGTTGAAACGCATTCCCCGTAGTAGTTTTTTAACTCGATTGAACAGAAAGAAGTCACAGGGAGCCAAATCAGGTGAATTCGGTGGCTGCTGGATGGTATTTGTTACATTTTTCGTAAAAAATTACGAATAATGATGGCACTCTGCGACGGTGCGTTATCATAGTGCCAAATCCACGAGTTTTCTGTTCTGGTCTCTTTCGGCGAATTGCTTCACGCAAACGTCTCATAATGCTCAAATAATACTCGTACTCTTTGTTTACTGTCTGGCCTTCTGGCAAAAATTCATGATGCACTACACCGTTGTAATCTATGAAAACCGTGAGCATTGCCTTCTTTTTTGACTGAAAACAACGTGGTTTTCTTGGTCTCGGCTCATTTGGTGAACGCCGTTCATTTGCCTAATGTCTGGATTGCGTGTCGTACTCATAAACCGTTTCATCTCCAGTAATAATCCTTTTGATGAATGTGGGATCGGATTCAGCCTCGCAAATCATCTCTTTTGCGACGTCAACACGGTGTCTTTTTTGCATGAAATTGAAGTCTTTTGGCACTAACTTTGCTGCTACACGACGGAAACCCAAATCATTAACCAAAATGTCTTGGACGGCTCCATAGGCAATGTTGAAGTCCTCCGCTTCAGTACTTCATCAATGCTTTCGCTGGTTTTCGATGTCGATGGTCTGCCACTGCGTTTTTCATCTGCGATTGACTCACGACCACCGCTCGTTTTCTTTAGAGAATCGTTGTCGAAACACTTTTCCAACATTTCCAACGTTCGCGCACCATTAAATCCGTTTTTTACGCAAAATTTAATTCTCGTACAAGTTCGTTGTTGCAAGTTTAAATCCATTTCTGAAATTGTAAAAAATCGCCAACACACACAGAGTTAGATGTACTCTTGGCTACGTAACTTTTGCAAACGTCAAGCTATGACGCTAAGATTTAGAGAGAATGTCAACAACAGATTTACCAACTTAACAAAAAAAAAAACAGAACTCAAATCGGAACAATGGGAGCGCCACACTGTGCTGTGGTGCGGGAACTTTTTGATCAAGGTGGTAAATCGCCAATGAAAACCGAATATGAAAGGCGGTGCTTCGAAAATAAATAACTAAATTTAATTCTAGGAAAATAAGCGAGGTTTTCTCTCGTTTAAAAGATGTAATATGGACACACTTATACATCCTCGAAGGCTAATCGATTATACTACATATTAAATTCTATAAGAACTGTGAAGAAAAAGTAGACGAAACCATATTTCTCCAGTTTGCTTACAAACATCCAACACTGGCATCTGGCTTTCAAATAAAAAGAAAAAGACTCCTTAGCTTCGTCAAAAATGTTGAAACCTTTTAAACCAGAGTGCTGAGTGAATCTTTCTGTTTTAATAAATCTCTGTTGCAAAGGGTCAGGGGCAGCGTTAAAATTTCAGAATATTTATCTATGAAAACAGCTCCTACTGGACTTATCGGAAATGAAATCAATAGATACGAATACTTAGTAAGAAAGATCCACATGTCCATATCACTTATAATAATTCATCAAAATTCAGAAGCAACATTGCTATATGAATGCGACCAATTATTATGAATGAATGGATGCTTCATTGCCATCTGTATTGCCGTATTAACATTTATTACTACCAATTAACTACCAATATTGGAGGCTATTTAGCATTAAATGTAAAAATGATTTACGGGTGGCTTATGATGCGGGCAAATCGGTTGAAGTTATTTGATGTTTTCTGATCGGTATCAAAGTTGTTATTTTTTTTTTTTAAAACAACAAATATTTTATTATCCCAATGAGACCACAAAAATTGCCAAAACTCTCATGGAATTTCTTGGTATTTGATGAACATAAACTGAGAAGAGCTATCAATTGCCTAAACGAGTTTATTTTTCGGCGTTTGATTGTTTATTATATCTTGAACTTTAGGAGAGTGTCATGTGCTCGTACAGTATCGTTTAAAAGTTTTAAGTTGTCAAAGAGTTCTTTGAAAGGGCATAACAGACATCTTTGGCCATTGGTAAAACTTTAAATCATTATTCCTAAAGTGACATCTTTCCTCGTACGCTTCTCCTTTGCCTGTTTTTTTTACGATAGAGGCCGATGCTTTTCTCTCCTCGTAAGCAAGTTGTTTTGCTTCATGGAAATTACATGCGGCTGGTCTCGTAATGATCATGCCCTCGAATCGCTTGTGTTGAATTTGCAATGTGACGTGAGCTGTGTGGCACATGGCGCCGTCCTGTTGAAACCGCATGTCGTTGATGTTCATATCATCCAATTCAGGTCAAAAGCGCTCGGCGTTGATGGTGATGGCCTGGCCAACGTCGTTCTCAAAGAAATATGGACCGATGAGACGGCCAGCCTAAAATCCACACCAAACAGTCACTTTTTCGGGATGCATTGGACGCCAAATTCGACAATTTTGTTTGTTCTCGTACCCATACAGCCAGAAATGGGCCTGATCGCTGAAGATGATTTTTCGATGAAATTTAGGGTCAGTTTCCAATTGCTCCAGAGCTCATTCAGCGAACCTACGTCGTTGTCTAAGGTCGGTTACCTTGAGCTCCTGGGTCAGTTGAATTTTGTACGAATGCACGCTAAAGGCACGACGCAAAATTCACCAAGTTGTGGTCTGCGAAAGGCCGAGTTTTTGTGAGCGACGCGAAATCGACTGCCTCGGATTCTCCTGTACACTCTCATGGACAGCGGCGATGTTTTCAGCAGATCTTGCATTTTGTCGATGTACGGGTGCTGGATTATCGTTTACTGAACCAGTGGACTGAAATTTATCCACCACACTGCGAATAGTCCTCTCAGTAGAGCGAATACCCATTTTGATAAAACAATTTTGTCATTTGCACGTGTTGTTGAACGCTAGGTCCGTCCATACTGATTTGGCAAAACAGACTGAATAAATGACAGCCAGTTTGACAGATGTAGCTTCAACAATATGACCGCTAACAACTGTCAAATTTCCGTAGTCGCTATTGGATGACCCTGTACATAGTTTGTGGCATCCTAAGGTTCCATTCATTGGACGTGCTCTCTACTAAATCATCACCCATATCACCTGCCTTAAGTTGTTTGATGGGTTGGCCGTCAACTCTACCAGCTATGTTGGAATTAGGATGGTATATGGCCACCAGCTCGGGTGGACGAAATTATTGGCTATCACTGTTCCGCTTCAATGACTCAATTTGCTCTACAGCGAAATTTTAACCATAGGCACCCATCGTAAAATAAAGCATGGAAACACGTTTAAAAATTACGAGTATTTATTGATCCTACACGCTAGAGTCGAAAACAAGAACTGAACCAAAGATAATTACTGGGAATTCAAAAAAGAATACTCGTACATGTACATATGGATGATTCAGGTATACGAATGCCTGTCCATGCGCTTACGAGAGAAGGCTATTTTTGGAACAGGCACTACTCTAGAATCTGAAGATGGGACGACTTCTGAGTGTTGTAGGCCGGGTAAGGCGCACTCTGCCGTCTGACTGGGGACTCACCAGATGTGCCGTTCGCGTTATGTACGATGGCCTGCGCAACATTTGGGGGATAGACTTGGTACGATAAGGTAATGCCTGAGGTGAGTCGTCGTCGGATTGAGTGGCCTTGCTTGGTTGCCACTGTCTAGGGGTGCATTGCAGGTGTTTTTAAGAGTACCTCCCCTTGACTTGAGGGTGATTCGTCGAGGTATCACCATCAGGGTTAGAAACGGACTCCCGTTGTATTATGTTTATTAGGTTTCCTCCACGCAGGTGAAAGATTTCTCCCCTAGGAAGTGTAGGAGAAGCTTTCCGAATGTGTATGGTCTATGTTGGGCATGAGATAAAACGCAGGGTTACTTGCAACTTTCTTCTGAAGCAAAAAATACTACAACGTTCCAAAGGTAGTAAAAATTGTTGGTCGTTCGTCAAAAATATTAGAAATTCTGCCTCATCCTCCATCCCAACGCCCATTTATAATGATATTCCAGGCCAATCTGCTTGCTGCATTTTTTTTTTAAAAAGAACTTAACACTCAAGTGGGTATGAATACACTTATAATGCCTCAGCATGTGTTAAGTTTTTTTGGAAAATGGGAAAAGACCAGATCAACACTTCCAGATTGTGCTTTGTCCCCGCCTACACTTGAGTGCATCGAATCTTCAATGAATAAATCCACTTTCGCACTAGATTGATTTGGCACTGGTTGATTCCATTGCCTTGAGTGCGGTCTGGCTATCGATGTAGATAGCGATATCTCTCTCGGATACCGATCTCATCTGCATTAGCTCAACCGCCCTGAGGACAGCCAGAACCTCTGATTGGAAGACACTGCTTGCGTCCGGTAGTTTTATAGACTTCCTTCCTCTGTTTTTGAGCCATCTGTGAAAATTGCAATTTCATTCGACCTGATTATTGATTTCTACGGGATGTCGAAGTCGACCAAGGAAGGAATTTCATCCATTAGAATTGGATTGCCTAGCAGTAGCTCCGTTAGCACCGTGCCATGTCCGAAACTACTGCTCCTAAAGTAACCCAGGTTAGTGAGTCGTATTGCACTGTTGCCAGCAAGTTTTTTGGTCTGTAAATCAAGCGGTGTTAGGTGCAAAAAGGTGTCTAATGCTGCCGTAGGAGTGGTACGGAGCGCACCTGTAATGGCTATGGAAGCCGTTCTTTGAACCGCCGCTAATTTTCCGTAAATCATTTTCTTGTTCGTTGATTTCCACTATACTAGTGCGCCGTAGGAAGTATGGGTCTTACCACCACCGTATACAGCCAGTACACCATAGCAGGTTTTTAGCCCCAAATTTTTCCTACTGTTCTTTTGCAGATAAAAAGAGCATTATATGGTTTTTTCCGCTACGTTAAGATTCCTGTTTAGTTTTTTGTCCAGAATCACACCCAGATACTTCGCGCTCTCCAAGAGGGACAGTTCCACTCCGTTGAATTCTTGGAGTTTGAATTGAGGTATCTTGTACTTTCCGGTAAAAAGAATCGGTTTCGCTTTGGAAGGGTTGGCATTGAGACCACAGCTTTTTGCCTAAGTGCTGATCGTCTACATTGCCACCTCCATAATTTCGTTTCAAATATTTAAGTATTTTCGCTGGACTACGAGTATTATGACCACGTCATCTGTGTATGCCGTGACACTTATACCCATTGTACTAAGCTTTTTGAGGATGACATTGATAACAAGCACCCACAGGAGTGGGGATGTGACTCCATCCTGAGGGGTTCCCCTGGTTACGCACATTCTAACCGAAATTTCCTCAATGGAGCAGTTTATTGCAAAAAGCATGTGGCAAACCCAGTTTGTAATGGCATGTTCAATGTTAGCGTCCACTAGAGCATTTTTAATGGCGTTGCACTCCACGTTATTGAATGCTCCTTCAATATCGATGAAGGCTGTCGTCGCAAACTCTCCGAAGTGTAGACTCTTCTCTATTTTCTCCACCACCTCGTGCAGGGGGGTTTCTACAGATTTTCCTTTCATGTATGCGTGCTGTGAATACTAATGCGAATCTCCAATAATCGTTCCAGGGTTTAAATCATAAATGATGACAGACTTATTGGTATGAAATCTTTTGCTGTTATATGCACCTGTTTGCCAGCTTTAGGTATAAAAACCACCTTAACTTCCCTCCAAGCTATTGGTATGCACCCCATTTTGAGACTGTGTCTAAGAGTTTCCATAATTTTTTTGATTGCTACCTCCGGCGCATTCTATAGCATAATCGGTAGAATACTCGTACATATCCCTTAAAACGGCATTGTTTTAAGGATGAATGATTTTTACAGCCACAAACTTTACAACCGATATTCAATGGTACTGAAGATGGGTTATTTTACCTTCTACCAGAGATGCGAAACACAGTTGACATCGCTTCACCACTTGTTCCTGGTTCCGTTTTCATTACCGCTGTGTTTTCTGTGTCGTACTGAGTTTTCGCACATTCGGTCCCTTTTCTATTCTCATTATGAACTTGCCTCATAAAGCCATGTCCAGATGTGAGTCAAAGTTGCTCTCTTCTTTACTTCTTGGTCGATTTGATTTCAAGTCCCTACGATATACACTGTCCAATAGTTACACGTGTAATCGAATGTTGGCACTGTTCCTATAATTTCATTTATTTTTTGTTATTATAGCACAATGAGCTCGTATTATCTATTGAATCCTTGACGCCACTGTAATGTAATGACGTCATTGTTCGTGGAATACTACGAAAACCTGGGAAAAGCCCCACAGACGTGGTAAAAACCATTGCCACCCAACTACGACACCATCTTTCACCACATTTTGACGCTTTTCGATTGAAGTCCAAAACCGCCGATGGTGATGATCACAGCCCGTTACTCGTTCGTCTCTCTTCGCACACCGAGCAACGTGCATTGCTAGCTGCTTTCCGTGTCAATAAGGGATTAACACTGGCACAACTTGACGGCCTCTCTTCTGATTCGGATGGCAATAACAAAAACAATGATCGTGTCTTCATCAACGAGAGTTTGACGCCAGAGAATACCTCTATATTACGTCACGCTCTTCGGTTACGTAAAGAGGCTCTTCTCTTTTCTGCTAGAACCCGTGATGGTTTGGTCTACGTAAAAAGGAGCAAGGACGACAGTGAGCTAAAAATTTTTTTGTCAACAAATCTTCCCTAGATGATTTAACTATGTATGTGCAATCAACTTTATCTGAATTTCTGCTGGAGCCAATTTAAGAACAACATAAAATTAAAATGAAAAAGGGAATGTATACGAGTATCTACTCGTGGTGATGATGATAATTGCGTTGCCCTTTCCGGCTACAAAATACATCGTGGCAACAGATTGACAAGATGAGGTGGGGTTGCAATTTATTATAGATCTGTGTTAAAATGCGAAGTTGTTAAAAGAAATGAAAATTCGACTGGTATTGATTTTTTGTTTGTCGAAATATCCGATAGTTATCAAAAGTGTCTTATTGGTTGCATTTACGTACCAAATCGAAACTTTGCTCTCACAGAGGTTGAAACTGAATTATCCACCTATGTCTTTCAGTATCTAAATATAATTCTGTGCGGGGATATGTTGAGAAACGATGAAAAATCTAATTCCATTAAGAGTTTTGCTACCAATTGTGGCCTTAACATTATTCATAACTCCGTTCCCTCACATTTCCGAGTTGGTTGCCGACCTTCGCTTTTAGATTTTTTTTTAATATTGGACATGAAGTTAGTGTTATTTTATACCAGGTTTTAACTCTTCTCATGATCTTATATTTTTAACTTACGATCTTCAAATGAATGTGCAACCTTCCCTCAATAAAGTGCTTTTTAGAGACTTCAATAATATCAATTTAGTAGGTCTGCATATTGAATCCTCATTATACCTTTGGGATTTGTGTTGGAATCTCTCAGAAGTTGACGACAAAGTTGCTTTATTCGAGTTAATGATGTTGGAACTCTTCAACAAAGCCTACCGCAGATGGAAGAACTCTCCTTCGACTGCGAATAGGACTGCATTTGTTAAGTTGAGAAACTTAACAACCGCTGAGACTCGCAAACAAAAGCAGTTTTATTACAAATCTAAGCTTAATACCAACTCTAAGACTCGAGATCTTTGGAAAAATTTGCGCCAGTTGGGCGTTATTCTCACTAAAAATGGTTTCTCCAACTATGCGGACACCAATCCGGATCTTTTTAACAACTTTTTTGCGACAACATCTGTTTCACTTCACTTTTAGAGAAAGAGCGCATTAAAGCCTACCACTTACTCTTGAATATGATCTCTGCGAGAAAAATTATTTCCACGACCAACACTGCTCCGTCATTTTCAAGGCTAGAGGTGAGTTTCTCCGATTAAATTAAATGCCGTATAAAACCGAAGGAAATCCGGAATGCAGTTTGTACAATCTACGTGCTAAAAAAGACATTTATCACTTCATTGGAATATGTCCCATACTGAACGTGATTAGGGAAAAACTAGCCTGTCGTCAAACGAAAATATTCTAATTGTAAACCGGCAAAACTGTAGTGTGTTGGCGAGTTATCTAAACACTGCTTTAAAATATCGGCAGCATAATACAAGGTGAAGCATTTTTCTTTTACTATGCAATAAAAACACATTACTGCTACTACTACTACTACATTATGGAAAAGCCATTTTCTATTGCTATTGGTAACTGTAGCCAGGCAGTGATATCTGAACCATGCAACCTTGAACTGAGTAACCATTTATTTTATCGTCTAATAACAATAAGATAAAAAAATATACAGACAGATGTTAGGTAGGTTAAAGAAGTCATCTCTTAAGGAGCATACGTTTGCTGTCCAATTTTCTTACTTACACACTAAAAAGCACTTCTCTTGTGCTAGGTAACATTGAAAAGCTTTTGCTTCATTAAGCCTCCTCTACAAACCTTGGCTGGAAGTTGAGTCTCATCTTTTGCTACCCGATTTGGTTAGCCTGAAGTTTGCCCTTAATGCAAAGATTTCCGCGATTGCGCTTACTTTTTCTTATAAGATCACATTCACTAACATTCGTGAAATTTTCATTTCCTTCGCTGTCATTTTCCTATTACATTTCTCGTATATAACAAAGGTTCAAGTTTAAGCAGCAATTTTTCTGACAAAGCGCACTGACTGTATGTGCGACGTCTTCATTGCAGTTTCTTTGAGAGTTAACGACAGATCTTAGGTATTTAAATTGTTTGCATTTTGACACGATGACTCTTCCTAAATAAACAGCATTGCAGATATTTGGTCTTAGTACCAATATTCGTAAACCATATTCTTCTAGCGCCTTTCTCCAATTACAATATTAACGGTTGAGAAGTTGTTCCGGACTCGCTGATGTGTTGCTTCAGTAGACATTCTTGTACGACAGTAAAAAGCAACGGACTTTGTATATTGCCTTAGTGTATTCCAACTTTAACTTCGAATTTTCCGCTTATTACCGCTGTTAATCTAACTTTTGTTTTTACTTCATCGTACGTATCGGAATTCTGTAGAACGGTTTTTCAAGAGGACGAAGAGAATATGCACATCCTTCGAAGTGTTGCGATGTTTTTCTGTCATTATCCATAAACTGTGAATCGCCGCATACGTCGACCTGGCTCCCTCAAAGTCTCATAGAATGCTTTGAAGTTTACCAGTATTGCGTTGTTTACATATCCTATATTTTCATAGTATGGGCCATGAGTTCCGCCGATCGGTAGGTGTTTTAAGTTCTCGTGTGACCTCCGACCCATATCACCTATGCATTAGATCGTCTCTCATAATTTTTTTAGCAAAATCGCGAGCCATTTTAAGCCAAGATTTCTCATTGATTACCTCAGCTTCCGCAAAATCTGTTGTTTCCACTTCGTGCGAAACCGACGAGCGAATGATACTGCCCGGGAATTCTTCATTAAATAACACTTCAATGTACTCTTTCCATTTATTCATAATTTCGTTGTTTCCTGTTAGCAGGTGTTCCTGCTCGTCGTTAATATATTTTGACGATTGATTCGCTTGCGAGGTTTTGCTTCATTGTGCCGCAATCTTGAAAATGTTACCTTGTTTAGGTATGCCTCGACGTTGCACTTCTTCTACCGTTTATAGGTTATAATAGTACCTTTTCTTATTCTCGATGGCTCTGCAGCTGTCGCACATGCTTATACGATTTCGCACCACTCTTACATTTTTCTTCGAAGTTGTTTCACATTTTTTGGCCGCATAGTTCTTGATTTATTGCCTTTTTGAGCCTTTCTCGCGAATTTGGCCCCAACACTGGCCTCTTTTCTTGGTTTTCGGTTTTCGTTATTTTTTCTATAGTTCAAAGTGAAACAAAAGCGTAAATCAGTCTAGCGAAAACAAGATATTGTAGTTGCGTTTGACAAAATTTGTCATCCGGCTCTTTTGTCGAAAATGCGTGCATTTGGGATCGACGAATCTCTTCTTCAATGGGTTAGAATTAAGTTTTCGGAACGTTCAATTCAAGTTGCCTTGTGTAGTTTCAAGTCTGATATCCGCAAAATAAATTGTGGTACTGTCTCTGACACTATTTTTAATCTTCATCAATGATATCTTGTCTACTACTTCTAATCAAATATTTTATATTCCGTGCGATAGGACTATTAAGTGATGCTAAGTGAGGTCATTTGGCAACCTCGAACATCGACGAAAGTTCTCCTGTCTCACTTTGTTCTATTGCTGTTTTTACCAGTAGTCCTACATTGATGCTTGTAGCATCCCACCCCTTCACAACGTTAACCCTAACACTCGCTATTAATGCTCATTTTCAGTTTACCTCACCCTCAAGCCCACTTTCGGATGCACACACAGAAATATTCTGATTCTTTCCTAGTTATTGTAACCTGCAAATAATCAAAACCGACGTACATCGGTATATCTCTTTATTTCCGCCCTAACTATTCCTTCTATTCTATTCCTTCCACTGAAGCTAATTTATACCGTAGTTCCTCAGACCTCTTTGGCCCAACATTTTTTTTCTTTCCAAACTATAAATAGCGTCGATGTCATTTTTGCCATTAAATCTATAAAGTCTAATGCTATAGGTCTACTCGTAGATGGAATATCTTTACGATTTATTAAAATAATTCTTTTACATGTGGTTGATACGCTTATTCATATTTATAACTGCTGCCTTGTTAAATCCTGCTTTCCCTCCGCCTGGAAATTTGCAAAAGTAATGGATACGCAGACTTTCGCGAAATAAGCATTCTCCCGAGTTTATCAAAAGTTCTGGAATTTATTATTAAGAATTAACTTCAAACTCACGTTGACTCACTCAATTTGATAAGCCTGCATCAATCTGCCTATCGTGCAAGTCATAGTTGTACTATTACACTTTTGAAAATAGTTGATGATATTCGTCTAAACTTTGACAAATCTTATATAACCCTACTATGTCTTTTAGACTTCTCAAAGGCATTTGATTCAGTAAATCATGAAAAAATTGTATTGGAAACTCATTAATAGCTTTGGTTTGGGTAATAGAGCTGCTGAGCTTATTCTAAACTATCTTAGCGGTAGGTATCAGCAGGTTTCATTAAACGGAAAAATGTCAAGTAAGGTGAGACTATATAATGGTGTTCCTCAGGGGTCAATCCTAGGTCCATTGCTTTTTGTCCTATTCATTAATGACCTACCTCTTGTTTGTAAACATGCCAATGTACATCTATACGCTGACGATGCTCAACTATATGTTTCCTGCCCGCGAGCTAAAATTAATAGTTGTGTCAGTCAATTGAACGACGACTTAGAGGCAGTTCGACTTTGGGCTTCTTATAATGGGCTTCAACTTAATGCCAAAAAAACCTTATGTTTGCCTATTGGAAAGAACTTTGGGCATGTTGAAGACTATCCATATGTTTACCTGTCTGGAGATAAAATTAGTTATTCTAATAGTGTCAAAAACCTTGGTGTCATCGTTAATAACTCTCTTAATGCCAATGATCGTATTAACGCTTTAGTTAGAAAAATTTACATTGGCTTGCGGTTGATGTGGAAATCTGTCCGTTATACTCCAGTTGAAATCCGTCTAAAATTAGTTAGATCCTTACTTGTACCACACATAACTTACTCTAGTTTGGTTTACAGCTCCCTAGACTCGGCATCATTCAGAAAATTGGAACACGCTTTTAACTCCATGATAAGATTTGTGATTCACTTGCGTAAATTCGATTACGTTTCTAGGTTTCGAATGTCAATATTAGGGTGTTCATTATTACAGTATTTGAACTATCGGAACTGTCTATTCATTGCACGACTTATAAATTATAAGAAGCCACATTACTTATATTGCAAGATACAGTTTCCTAGATCATCTAGGACTTGTGCTATTAATATTCCTAATTTCTTTTACTTAGAAAGTAGCCGTCTGTTTTTTTGTTCACTCTGTTAGGCTGTGGAATTCGCTTCCATGGGAAATCCGGCGTTTAGCCGGAACAAGAAATTTCAGTGTGTATCTATTCGGTTTTTTTAGGGATCTTTGGGCATACATGGCACTGGCATTAATCATTAGCTATTTGGTATATACAGGGTGAGTTTTTTAACTTGAGACATCCAAATTACTCGAAAAATATGCGATATCGCGAAAAATGTTTCAGACAAAAGTCACAAGGTTCTGAAGGGGACATAAGATGGTGACCACGAGTTTGACCTTGAGCCCCATTTTCAAGATCAAACGAAGGTCACTTTTGATTTTTCAAATGATAATTCCTGATTTTCATTGCTCAGTCGTATTGCTCGTAGGCTTGTCATTTGTTTTTACATACTGCGTTTAGCATAACCCAGAAACAACGACGTGGACGTAGCAGTATTTTGTTTCCTTCGGGGTGATTAATTAGAGTGGGTCCCCTTGCCTCCCACTGTTGAATCATTGAATTCTTCCCATTTCGACGTTTATTTTCCGAGACTATTTCAACAAATGCTCGAAAATGTGACAATTCACTTCAATACACTTGTCTATCCGCGCTCTAAATGAACCAACACAACTGAGAAGTATTTCTGGCGTAATCTTCCGGCCTCATGACCTCACGCGTTGTTGGCCTTTTTCTGTAAACCTCACTTTTTAAGTAGCCCCACAAGAAGAAATCAAGTGATGTAAGATCAAGTGATCTAGCAGGCCATTGCCTCGGACCCCCTCGTCCGATCCATCGTTGATGGTAAACATTGTTTAATACGCCCCGGGCTACTTGGGAATAATGGGCTGGACAACCATCATGTTGAAACCATATTGTTTATCGCAACTCCAATGGCAGTTCTTCTAGTAATACTGGAAGATGGTCCCGCAAGAAGTTTGCATACTTTTCGCCATTTAAGTTGCCTTCAATAAAATATGGACCTATTAATTTATCCCCAATAATTCCCGCCCAAACATTAACATTCCAAGGGTGCTGGCGTTCAATTTATCGCAACCAAAAAGGGTTTTCGGTACCCCAGTAATGCATATTATGTCGATTGACCGTACCGTGATTGGTGAAAGTCGACTCATCAGAGAATAACACCTTGGCGAAGAAAAGGGGGTCTCGTTCAATTTGCTGAAATGCCCATTGACAAAAGCAAACCCGGTTGCGAAAATCCTCACTAGAAAGTTCTTGATGCATTGAAACATGATAAGGATGGTATTTATGCCGATGTAATATCTTACAGACAGTCGTTTGAGAAATTCCTGATTCACGACTTATTTGGCGAGTGCTAATGTGAGGATCGTGTGCAACGGCAACTAACACTGTTATTTCATTGTCCTCAACAACCACCCTACCTGACCAATTC
This sequence comes from Volucella zonaria, assembly GCA_963966105.1. Lineage (NCBI taxonomy): Eukaryota > Metazoa > Arthropoda > Insecta > Diptera > Syrphidae > Volucella > Volucella zonaria. Next base: position 232,599,590 of record OZ014530.1, on the reverse strand, counting down.
CTTTTCTTTGGTTGTACACTTCATTCACCAGTGAATTGTTGGATGACCCGATAAAAGGAAGCGCGCAATCGTATCTGGTCTAGGAAACGTTGGGCGTAAAGAGCAACAGCACCATCGATGTTCCTTCCACTTTCTCCATAAATCAATATCATTTCAATTTTCTCTTGAATTGAAAAAGCCTGCATTATTAATCTGGAAAACGTTACTAATAATAATCAGTTCCTCAAAACAAATATCGAACTTCTAAATGAAGTACAGTTCCGTTCAAGTAGAAAAAAGGGCAGAGTGCACATCATACACTCTCAGATAAGTTTAGGACAATTTGTCTCTATCTGAAATTTCTTTGAGTTTTAACTTCACTCGAGACAATAATGACTTCCTCAAAACAAATCTCGACCTTCTAACACCCTAACAACGTTGGAAACCGATTAATGATTTAGGGGTGCCAGTGCAGTGGTATCTAACACTGAATGAATAAGACCTTTGAGACAAAGTCGTGTGCCCCATTGAGTAATACGACTGAGCAATGAAAATCAGGAATTATCATTTGAAAAATCAAAAGTGACCTTCGTTTGACCTTAAAAATGGGTCTCAAGGTCAAACTCGTGGTCACCATCTTATTTCCCCTTCAGAACCTTGTGACTTTTGTATGAAACATTTTTCGCGATATCGCGTATTTTTCGAGTAATTTGGATGTCTCAAGTTCCCATCTTTCCTCAACTTCTTTCGAATGCCTTTCATAAGGTTGGTGACAGTTACATCCGTGATCTTTTGGGACGCTCTTTTCCATTTAGCCCTAAAATCTTTTACGTCCTTTGCACACTGCTCACTTTTCCTCAATTTAGCTTTGACCAAAGCCCAATACCTTTCATTGGGACGGCACTGTGGGACAATGGGTGGATTCATGTCTTTTGGGACAAAGTCGACATTTTTAGCAACAAGAAAGCTCAACGTCGCATGAGCATAGTGAGCTGAAGCTAAATCTGGCCAAAATAATGTTGAACCCTTGTGTTTGTATAAGAAAGCAATCAACCGTTTTTTTAGGCACTCGTTAGTGTACACTTCTCCGTTAATAAACGATGTGCTTCTGCGTACACATTGGCGAATGGCCTGCCAAACGAGATATTTTGACCCGAATTTTTCCATCCCAATCGATGTTGTTGATTGCCGAAGAATCTCAGCTTCAAAGGAGTTGTAAAACTGCTCACCTGGAAGAGTAGTTAAGTCGGCTTTGACATAAGTTTCGTCATCCAAAACCAAGCACGCTTTCTTGTTACCAATCAATTCGTATAGCTTTCGAGCTCGTGTTTTTATGACTTTTTTTGCTTTTCAGTAACTTTTGGATTTTTTTGTTTTTTTCGCGTTTTTAGGCCGTTACGTTTTTTAGATCTTTGTACCATTGTTTGGTTGGTATTACATTTCCGAGCCACATCTCTGGATGACATAGTCCGGTTTTTTACGATGGTACCCACTATTTTCCTGTCCAAATTTGTATCATGTACTCCACTTTTAGCTCCACTTTTCTGTTTTCGCTTAACTGTAAACGTCTCCAAACATCGTTTAATAACAGAATCCACTATACTGCGTGCTATGCTTAAATTTTTTGCGATGAAATGGTTTGGACGCGAAGTATTTTCGAGCCATTTGTCGATGATCTTTTTACGGTATTCCTCTTGACTCATATTTTATAAATATTTTAAATCGCACCGAACTAAAATCAATAACAAACTGAAACTAGAGAATATACAGGCTAATTTGGGTACAAAATGGGATTGCAATTTTTACGAATTGGAAGTTTAGCCCGCATTAAAATTTACAGATTTTATTCGTTTCAGTCCTTATAAGAGTTCTTACAGCTCAATCAAACATTTGGGTTGTACAGGATTAAATATTCTCGATAACACGTTCTACCTTACCTGAAGGGACAGCAGCGAGAAAGAAACTTTTATTCACTTGTAACTCAGTTGTCGGAAAGTCAGGGCAACGTGTTACTATTAAAGCTATTTTAGCTCATGAGGATTTCAAAAACATTTACTGCCAACAAGACACTCCCTTGGATATGACAGTCTGACTTAAGGAGTGTCTTCCATATACATGATTTTTCTACCTCCTTTTTTCGGACATCAAATTGAATCATCTGAGCAACTTGGTGTCATCAGACAGGTAGATCTCAGTGCCGAATATCACGTGTTGTTGTTTTTCCGCGTTCCAATAATATCATTAAATTTTATTTATACAGTCTTGTTTGGATGTATGCATACATATTGTAGTAGAATGTAGCAAGGAGTGTTCCGGCAGACAAGGTAGTCATAAATCCATTGAATATCATTAAATCACCTTGAGCTCAGGTGAGTAATTTGAGATAATTTTGTAAGTGGAGTGTTGATGTTTGGTTAAATCGTGCAAAATTGCAAATTGTTACGATGACAGTCTAACAGCGGTATTTCGTTTGAAATATGACAGGTACTCGTAAGTGAATGCAAACGCACCTAATTGCAACGTCCTAATTATAATGCTAGTTGGCTGCTGGAGAAAAAAAAAAAAACTACTTCAAAATAATTAATTATTGCGGTGCGCTGACTCGATTTGTTAGCTATTGGCAACAACTTTAAACTTGAGATCTACAAATTCAGATAAACAAGTTTTGTGGAAGTGATTCGTAAATACATATACGTACGTTTGATTGATGATGAATATGTACAATTTTAAGCGCCATCTACACATACATATGTATGTAGATAACTAGACCAAGGTTTTCGGAAGATGCGCTCTCGAGTTGTTTGATATTTTTGAGTTTGGCTTAGTGGGTCGCTAATTAAGTTGTCACATTCATATCTTCGGTTATCTCACGAAAGTATTGCAGTCTTTCATTCGAAGGTATTTGAAAAAAAAACATCAGAGAGGAACAAAGAAATAGTTATGTGTCATCTTTCACCAGCATTTGCTTTTAAAACGAAGTTACGTAACATGCGCACTGTCAAGAAAAACTTTTTGAAGTTTTTACTATGCGACCTTTTTATAACAGAAAGTTGGGTCTGGTACATGTGTACTAAATCACAGACTATAACTTGGATACATTATTTATGCCCTGTATTCCTTTGAGGGTCTTAGTGTCTTCACTATACTTATGCGCCATATCTATGTAGCTTGTTCTTAGTTGACCTACTTCTTTGTTGACTGGCGCAAGTGCGCCTCGGTCGATCCACTTTTGCTTCATCCATAGTCACAAGCAATGGAAATTTTATCTTTTTGAAAAGTATGTTTTATCCACTGCCACATTCGTATTTGTATTGTAACTTTTACAGCACTCTGACGAGTTCTCTTGTGGAGCTCCGTTTTTGAAATGCGGTAGAAATTCATTTAAAAACATTTCCTAATGAGAGTGGTGGATATTTTCTACGTGCTGCAACCAGCAGAATATACTTTGGTCAACATACCAAATGCCGATTTTACCTTGTATATTCGCGTGGGTTTATCAACCTCAGTTCTACCATCATGATGCTTGTAAGGTATTGGAAACACTTTTTCCTTTCCTCTCTCTACTGGTTATCTTGCAATGCTAACCTTTGACGTTGAAGTGGAAAAGCTGACTATAATTTTTGGCGAACTTAAGTCCAACGATACCTGTTGCTCTTTCCTCGTAAGTTGTCATTAGAAGAGGATTTATAGGCCATTAAACAGACATCATTACAGTAGTTGAGGGATTGCAGTTTTGATGCCAAACAACATTGGAGGAAAGACACATCCCTGCGGCATGCCATTTTAGATACGAAATTCTTCCGACATATTCCCATACATGTAGAACATGGCAATATTTGCATAAGCCGTAAGCTGCTTCTATTCAAGATATAAATTTACTGTCATGCGCCTTCCGCTCAGAGCAAGCCTGTCGATACATGGGACCGTTTAGTGATAATCCACAGAATATTGATGCGGTCGGTACAGGAAGATCATCAAGATGGTGCGATGTTCACTTTCTCCTACGACACAAATTCCTCTCTAGGTTTTGCACTTGATACTTTTTCGGAACTTACTTATAGTACATAGAGGAGGTTATATTGCGTAGTGAAAATAGGCCATAACTAATAAACCTTTCGAATTACCACCATTTTTAATAAACTGCCTACAGTTAGCAACTCCAGATGCTTCGAATTCCAAAATTGTTGATGTCATTCTCCACTTCTGCACGTCATCGAGGTTCCTTAGGGATCTACAAGTCCCAGCCTAATACGACTTCAGCGCTATTAGCTATGTCGTTCAAAACTTCGGGACCTCGCTATTATATCTCCTGTTCAAAAGTCCGTGAACTCAATTGAAACCAAAATTTGGTCAAAGAATTTTACTTTCAAAGCGGCCGATATCTGGGTAGGTAGGACTGGGTAATGATCACAAGAGTTTCTTAACGTCTTAGACCTGGGCATCAACCAATAGGCTTCTCCAGTTGCCGCGGTCTCTAGCCGTTTCACTTAGGCACGACGTATGTTATACAACCTGTTTCCTTACCAGAACAGAGCTTAATCTCTCCTCAGTCTATCAACACAACACATAAGATTTCAGAGTGGTACCGCTTACCACTCAGGATGGAAAAAAGACATGATTTGCATCTGGGTACCTGTCTTATGAGGACCAAGAATTTTTACTGTCCAGACATTTTACGAACCTAGTTGATTAGGTCGCTCGAAATCTGGGGGAGATCCTGCTGGACAGCGACTTAAACGCACACTACGACTTATGTGGCGAGACATATACAAATCCAGCCAGACTTTGAATATCTAGTAGGTACTATTCCTTTAATCTGTACCATAAGTATTAGTCCTAATTTCACTATTAATATTTAGTCCGATACGCAACTGGAAACTTTCGATTGAACCGTCTTACGCGGACCACTTATACTTTTAGCTAAGCAAGGAATTGCCTCCCGCTATCATCTATCGTGGAAGCCGAAGTGGGAGGAACCAAATGCGATCGCTCATACCTCGGTCTCTTTCAAAGTGTGTACCTAGTACTAGTAAATGTTTGGTACAGGGTTTTTGGCTAATTTTTCAAAACCTTCGAACTCAATGGCTACAGAACAACTTAATCGAAATAGCCTCCATTTGCCTTCCAGCAACGGCCAAATCGGTCTGGCCACTCATCGATTGCAGTACGCACCTCCTGCATTGGAAGAATTTCCATTGCTCGGACAAGGGCGCGCTTCAAAAACTCAATACTTTTGATGTCGAGTAGGGCAAGGCATAGTCTCCAGAACCGACTATGACCGTTTAATCAAATGGTTTGAAGTGTGGGCTACCAAATGACCAAACATACGTGGCAATGAAGTTCGGAACGTGGTTTTCGTACCATGTTTGAGTTGTTTTTGCGAATAGTGTTTTCTTGAGGGCTCCACAACCTTTTCTAAAACGCCGATGTTTAGGCACCTTTCTTGCAGTGACCCCATTGTGGGCGACTCCTATTGATTTTTAGTGTTCCCAACATCCAAAAGGTTTTGGAGCGAGCTCCATTTCATGATTGCAAAACAACTGAGATCAACAACTTTTTATGCGGGAGCTTTACATAAATGTCACTTGTCAAATAGGCGTCAAGTTGAGTTGTATGTGTTCATTGGTTCTAGATACAATGGTGGTGATATCGAGAAAGTTTTCAACAAGATTTTAACCATTGACTCTCTTCAAAAAGTGACCATATTACACCATTGATGTGATACCAATTTTCAATATTGGTATGGCCGTGCTCAGAACTTGATATGTAAACTAACATCATGCTGTTAGAAAAAAAAAACGCAACGCACCATTGGCGCGATAAGAACCCTCGAACGGAGGTTCGCTGAATTTTGGTTCATTTGCTACTTATGGACTTGTTTAGTACGCAGAATGCAATGAATTCTGCCCTTAAGCCCAGCAAGGGAAGGAGCTAAATATTAGACATGCTTGTCTGCTCATGATGCATCGCGCAGTCTCCCAACCAAGCGATCCTGAAAGTCGACTTCAATCACCTGATTCGAGAGGGAAACGGATTGAAACAACGCGAAGTCTTCCTGAGTGAGACTATGTGATACTACATAGCCATACACAAATCTTTCAGTTTACCTTAGCTATTCATCAGGCCACCGCTTGGCCCAACTTGAATCGCATCGGAGTTTGCAACATACATAGTGGGTCAAGTAGTGATCAAAACCCTAACTTTGAACACCATAGATCCGAGGAGTTAGCGACTGCCTCGCAGGGGAATGTGAATGTTGCAGCGCTATGACCATAGACGGATGTTGATTCAAGGTATGATTAAGTCGTTTTATTATTCCATACAATTGGATATGTAGTAGCGTTGTCCTGGTCTGCTCTATTCTAAAAAAATGGCACACTTCCTGGAAGAATTTCAATTGGAAATTTCTTACTCGTATTTCGACCTCACTCGGTTATTGAAATAATCTACAACAACGAGCATGGCCAGTTCATTTTAGTTTAATTTCCTTTACCATCCTTCGAGATTTGGTTTGCCTCCAGTGCATTACATCTTGGCTACACGGTTTTGTTTTGTATGCTAGTTCTAAGCCAACCTATTTCTTCCTGTTGACCGGAGCAGATGGTACTTTAATTCGGTAAATTCCAGATACAGTACGGGTTACACTTCACTTCAATCAACACTGAGCGTTTGCAGCTATCAATGCTCTAGGTATGTGGGTAAGTAAGAATGGCTGTTGGAAACACCAACCCACTTAGGCCTATTGGCCCATTGTGATGCCACGTAGATCTATGAACCTCTTACTAATGGAATCAGTTTGAGCTTACGATGAAGCGTAGGAAACTGTTTAGGTCTATGTATATTCTTCAGATCGTATGACTTAGTAGAAGAAAGCTCTTAAGTGAAGCTTTCTTCTCTGGGAGAGAGCTGGACATGTACAGTGGAGTATTGTCTCCTCTTCCTCCTCGTCCATGCAGCTTCTACAGAAATCGTTTGCTAAAGCACTAAGCCTTTTTGGATGCTTGCCTATAAGGCAGTGTCCAGTGATGACACCTATGATGGTGCTGAGATGCTTCCTATCTGACTCTTAGAGCGATTCGGAGCTAGCTTTGGCCAGATCTGTTTAGTCACCAGATATGTTGGTCCAACAGTCCACCTAAGGTCTGTTTTTTTTTTATTGGCATCCAGCTTTAATATTAATTTGCATGTAGCAATTGGTATACCTATACACTTTTCCGGTAGAATAGGTAGAGTGGTTCTAATTTTGGCGAATTCATCGGACCTACGGTTCCCTGGAATGTCTCTGTGGCCCGGCATTCACCAAAGCTGAAGGTTGAATTGTTCTGCCATCGAATTTCGAATTTAGTGAAACTGACTCCTGATAGTTGCCTGGCTATTCGAAAAGATGCGGATATCCTTTGCAGATATCAGAGTTTTCTTCAGCCAGGACAGAGCTTCTTTAATCGCTAAAATTTCCGTCTGGAACACTCTATGGTGATTTAGAAGACGGAAAGAGAGGCTTAGACTTAGCTTATCTGAGGACATACCCCCACTAACCCCGCTATCGGTTTTAGATCCATCTGTGTAGAAATGGATTGACTTGTCCTCCATGAAAGCATCTTCCTCCCAGAATGATCTAGAGGGGAAAAGCTTACATGGAAGTCTTTGTCAAACCAAAGTTCACGTAAGGTGTAATCGATATTCTCTGTGAGGATTCCTAATATATGAAGAATGTTTGCGTGGCCAAATGAATTGTTTGTCCACTGTATAGTCGCTTTAAGGCGAATAACTGCAGCTGCAGCTACTTGCCTGCTGAAGATAACGAGAGATATCAAGTGAAACAGAATGTCTAATGCCGCAGAGAGAGTAGACCGTAAGGCTTCGCATATGCATAGACATGCTGTTCTTTGGACTCTGCTTAGTTTGCTGTAGTTGACTGCATTGTCTAAGGCCATCCACCAGAACACAACACCATAGGAGAATATCGATCTTATGGCCGAGATGTATAGCCAGTGGTTTTATGCGATGTTGAAGTCCCCATTTATTTCCAAATGCTTTTTTGCAAGAGAAGAAAGCCTCCCTAGCTTTATTGACTCTTTCTTGAATATTGGCTTTTCAGTTTAGTTTTCTGTCAAAAATAAGGCTCAGATATTTTGCTGTATCGGAAGGGACTAAGCTGGTACCGTTGATTAAGGGAGAGTCTACGATTGGAATTTTATATTTCTTGGAAAAGAGGACAAGATCAGATTTATGGGGGTTTATTCCCAATCAACAGCAATCCACTCAACTGGTTAATCTATGTTTTAAGATTTAGCTGAAGGAGTTCTTAATGGTATTAAGACACTTACCCGCTGACACATCTTTTAACAGAAGCCGCACCCAGTTTGGAGATGATTATCCTGCTGCTTATTTAGCATAATTTCTAAGCAGTCCCGGTGCTGATGTCCACCAGTACGGCTTTTTCTTGCCTTTAGGTTGAATGAGAGGGCAGGAAGCGGCCATAGCTAATTGAGAGCCAGGGTGAATTCCTTAACTTTCATGTTAAACTCGTTGATGTTACGCGGGGGACTTGAGAGTTCAGACGATAGCGTTTCTGACAGTATTCCTCTATATTTCGGCCAATCAGTTTTCCGATAATTCCGGAATGCTGGTTGGCTGGGAGGAACATTACACAGGCCAATGTTGAAAACAATGAGGTTAGTACTTATAATATAATCAAAAAGTGACTCACCTCTATCGTTGATGTCGGTACTGCCCCATACCGTAGATGAGCGTTAGCGTCGCAGCCGGTGATGAGCCATTTTTTGCCTTCCAGCTTCTAGTATCACCCTTTCTAGGTTATCACCAGGGAGAGGGCCCACATGGTCGTGGTCAAGATATGCCGATGCCAGCCAGTAGCAGCCTTTCGCAGTCTCTAGTTAAGACGGTTAAGTCGGGGTCGCTGAGATTAGGAAGTAAAAATGCAGTAAGGCTACGTTTCACTAATATAGAAGTTCTAATCTTACCTTTGCCTCTTGTATATAGCGGGGCGTATACAGGTGTCCCAAGTCCACTAATCATGTACACTTTTGGATACAAGTTGATCAAATAATCGGAAACGCCAAGACACTTGGTCATGGTACAAGTATATGTATCTCTTCTTCAGCTAAACTTGACATTGTTTCAATAAAAATAGCACTTCCCAATAGGTCCTTGTACGTTACGTGTTTCAACATTATCCCGGCTCAACCTATTGAATCCTAAATACTCGTACATACTTGCTATAAAAGCGGTTAACCAATTAATTGACCTAAGTGATTTGATCAACGATATATGTATTTCCAGTGACATTATTCTGCCTTTGCTGAAGTAGAATCCATAGGGGGATCAATCTTTTTTTAATGCGTCAAACCGCAGTTCAACCGAGGAATGCCTATTCATAGACTGGTTAACAGGCTCAAACCTCCGCCAAGTGAAAAGTGTCACTAACTACATTAGTAGGCAACTTGACCTTCTTTTCACTACCGATCCCATTAACTCTACAAAGACGTCTTGTTCCTTAACTCTATCAACTATCCATGACTTTCACGCCCCCTTCTTCTCTCACACAAGGGGAATTCCAGCAACCAATTACAGTCCCATTGCTAAACTTTCTCACATACGAGTATCTAAAATGTTCGGAAATATTTTACAATATATGAAGAACTAAACTTTCATGGCAAGTCTCTTATATCCCCCATTCAGCATGGATTTTTGAAAGGTAGATTAACTACAACAAACTTAGTTGAATTCATATCTTTTGACCTGTCAGCCTTAGAATCGATGTTATTGCTACAGATTTAGCTGAAGCCTTTGAAAAAATATCTCACCAATTGATCCTTTTCAAATTGTCCACCCTCGGCTTTGACCCCATATTAATAAAATGGATATTTTCTTACCTAAAAAAACTGTAATAAAAGTGTTTGCTTTAAGTCAGCCCTCTCTATTTCGTTTTTCGCTACATCTGGTGTCCCACATGACAGCCTTCTAGGTCCCTTGCTTTTCATCTTAACTAAAGGGTGTCGCAGAATTCACGCAAGAAGTAATTTTATTAGATAACACATATTGCGAATTTTTTATTAATTCATAAAGTATACACCATAGTACTATATGGTGTTATGTATAGAAGAGCATATCGTAAATGTCCCCCACGACTTTGCTGGCACATACACACTCTTTTGTGTAAATTTTGCATGATAGTTTCGCATAAATGCGGCTAAATTTCGTTGATACAGCGCTTAATTTACTACTTCAAGGCGTGAATGGTCGTGGGCTTGCTGGCATTAACCTAAGTCTAAGAGGCCAAAGAAAAAAGTTCAACGTCGTTAAATCGCATGATCTAGGCGAAAAATTCTGAACACCAAAACGGGAGATTACACGACCAGGAAATGGCTCAATCAGTATTGGAATTATTTCTTGGGCTGTATTGCATGTAACACCGTTTTGTTAAAATCACATGTCGCCCAAATCGATATCTTGCAATTTAGGCATAAATTGTTTGTAATTGCCTGATCAGTAGCATTTCCAAGGAAGAATGATCCGATTATGCCGCCAGCCCAAAATCTGCACCAAAGAGTGACACGTCGTGAATGCATCTGTTTCTCAACAATCACTCGTGTACTTTCTGAACGCGAAATTCAACAATTTCGATGACTAACAAAGCAAAGACTCTTTTATTTTAACAACCCTTCCTCAAATTTATTAATTTAAACACCCTCTACCAGAAATGTAGCTGTCATTCTCTCATTCAATGACTGCTCTCTGGTTCTGTGGATTCCGCCTGCCTTTACAATTCTATTTCCTTCAACATTTACAATGTCCTCGTCTCTTCGTTACACCAATCCATCGGACCTCTTAGGGTTCCAATGAATCAAACTCCCCGTATGCTTCGCAAGGTCTACTCAATCTAAATCCGTTCTTCATTTCAAACTCGATGTCCTCAGCCCCCCCCCCAAAATTTAAATTACATAGATACTTGCATCTATAGACCCTTTGTGATACTCGTAGGCCTTACATACATATTTATGACAATTGCGCCTTAAATAATAAATTTATTTGTAACTGACACTTCAATTACATCATTTAAATGAACAGATCATAAGCATTTACATTTTCAAGCACCTGGATAAGAACTCGTATAGGGCACGTTAAGCACGTTTCAATTGACAAAAAATAAAAATAAAAAAAAACGAAAGATAACGATAGCGCTTACAATGACAAGTGACTTAAGAATGTTTGTTTTCATTTTGCTGACTAGAATAGCCGTGGAACGAACAATTTTTTGTCAATAATCTCAGTGACCACAATTTAATTGGTGACGCCTGGCCAGTCGTTCGTCATGCTTGCTTTTCAACTGTATGACATTCGCTTCGGAGTGTACACACGTGAAAAGCGCGAAGATATCATCCGTTGCCGCTTTTCTTTTGACAGTTCAAAAACACCAGAACGAGAAACGCTCAGTAAATTGTTTGACATTTAATAATTCAGACGTCAACGTCATGAGCTACGAAGCTATGTAAATAGTTGATTTACTCGTAGGTCCCGCTTTTTTCTGTAGCGCTATAAATATTTGTTTTTACATTAACAAATTTGCTTAACACGATTGTACTCGTAATACTGTGTTACGCGCAGCTAACTTTACTTACCACTTTGATTAAGATTTCTTGAAAATGGTAATTTTTTATGACATCGTTTTCAAAACATTAATTGACAATGAACCACGCCCACAAAATTTTGTAATATTCACCCTAAAACCGGTGTACATATTAGCACAACATCGTGCATTCGTAATTATTTTAAGGAACCTGCCCTGCGTTTGAGTGTCACTTACTCATCTTAGTCAGAGTCAGAGCTTACTATTAAGGCGGCGGATCATTTATTGGAAGTGATAATAAGTCAGAATCGTTTATTAATTTTTGAATTGGAATTGGAACATGTGTCATAGGTTGCGTCTCAGTTAGTTAGTCAGTTATTTGCTCTTTAGAGTTTTATGTAATTTGTAAGACTGATTGAGAACTCGAACTTAGGAGAGGTGATTTCCCGAAAAAAATTTGCGTCCTAGCAGAATTGGTCCAAGATCAACATATAAGACAAGAACTCAACAAACACAACCTATGCTTACCTCAAGGGAAAATCATTAGAGACGGCATTACACGAGGTTATAACTGCCATAGAAAAGAATACACAAGTACCTATAAAGAGTCCATAATGGCCGCCTTCCTAGATATCGAAGGAACATTTAATAGTGTAAACACCGGGTCTATAAGGACGGCCATAGACAACCTCCATGTAGAAACAACGTTAGCACAAAGGAATGAGAACACGCTAACGAGCAGAATTATTAATTCGCCCAATTGATGACTCCCTCCGTCGAGGCGTCCTACTGGCAATCCACAACAGCTTTAACTCTTCTCCCATTACCACTTCTTCATCCTCTAAAGTCGACTTTGTCGGAATAAAAATATCACTCCCCTTCAAGTCCCTTTGCGTTATATGTTGTTCAACCTATCGAATCATACAAACTTGCTATCGATGCGATCGACCATTTAATTGACCTGTTTGACTCTATTGACCATTTCCTTATTTTTGGCGACTTTAATCTTTCTCAGCTACAATAAACTCCATCAGATGATCAATCGTTTTTCATCGCTTCAAATGCCAACTCAGCTAAGGAATGTCTCTTTTTAGATCGCTTAACAAACTTAAGTCTATGCCAAGTCAGTGATATATACAACTACATCGGCAGGCAATTTCAACAGATTTAATTAACTCCTCAGTCTTCTTCTTCTCTCGTTTTTTCATAATTCTTCTGTCCAGTAGACTCCCCTCACAACTCTCTCATCGTACGAGTTTCACAAAATCAGTGGCTATCTCAGCAGATCCTCTTTTAATGTCCACAACGTAAGTATAAATGATGCCTTATTAATTTTTTATAGATAAATATTTAATTTGTTCCCCTTTACGTTGCGTTTTCCCGCCTTAAAACATCATCTACTAGTCCTCCCTGGTATAATCGCAAGCTACGTCTTTTACAAAATAAGAGAGACAACTTATGTGCTGTTTTCCTTCGTACCAGATCCTTTTCCGACTATTCAAACTATCTTGGTGCTTATCTTCATTTCCCTTTACCAGCGGGGTATTTTAACAATTCACAAGTCAACCTTATATGTTAAACGACCCTAAGTCCTTTTTCCAGATTGTTAACTACAAAAGAAAGTCTGACTTCTACCCTCCTCCCTCTCTTTCAACAACAAGTCATCAGCCGATCCACTCACCATTGCCAACCTTCAATCCTTCATCAACGACTCCCTTGTACCAGATCCATCAGATTTTAATTACCTACGGAACTTCTCCAATGACCCACTTCTCTCTCCCACCTTGGGCCTGTCTTATATCGAATATAGGTTACACCAACTTAATGACGAATTCACACCGGCCCAGATGACTTCCCTGCCATTCTTAAAAAAATGTTCTTCTTCTCTTTCCCTTGCCCTTTCTAATCTCCCTCGTCTATCCCTTTCACAAGGAGAATTTCATTAGGCTTGGAAAACCTCCTTCATAACCCCGATTCACAAAAAAGGATCAAAGAACGAAATAACAAACTATCGCCCAATCGCTAAGCTCTTCCATATACTCAAATTCTTCGAAAGTATTTTGTATGAAGATCTAACGTTCCAATGCAAATCACTTCCTGAAGGGTTGGTCAACCACCACAAATGTCGTTGAATTCGTATCTTTTGCCCTCTCTGCCCTACAGAATGGTAACGGAGTCGATGTAGTTGCAACCGATTGTAGCAATGCCTTCGATAAAATCTCTCATCGATTAATATCTTGAAATGGATATCCTTTTACCTGGAAATCCGTTTTTATAGTTTTCGTCTCGGCTCCAATTTTGCTCACCTCTGGAGTTCCACAAGACGGCCATCTCGGTCCCCCTCCTTTTATATTGACCATAAATGATCTCAATAGGAATATCAAACATTTATCTGTCTCACTTTATAGTACGCCGAATTTTTCAAAACCATTTTCTCTCCCCATGACTCCTTCCTCTTTAAATAAGACCTTGATAGTTTTTTGATCTGGCCCTTCAAAAAGTGTTTGGAACTTAATATCCTTAAATGCCAATCCATCACCTTTTCACATAAGCGACATCAATCTCCTCCCCGACTCTATCTTCACCAGAACCAACCTATCTCCTCCGTTCAATCTCTTCGCGACCTCGGCATTTTGTGTGATACGGAGCTCCTGGATGGGATAGTCCTTAAAGCCAACTCTGCACTAAGTTTTGTAAAACGGTGGTCCAAAGAATTCACCAACCCATATGTGACTAGGTCTATCTACCATACATATATTACCTTTGTTCGACCCCTCCTAGAGTCAAGTGCGGTCCCCATATCATCGTGCTCATATCTCGAGAACTGAAAGCTTCAAGCGCCGTTTTCTTCGGGACGATCCTTTTATTCTGCCACCTTATCAAGGCCGTCTCAACCTTATTAATTTAGTAGTAAACACCCTTGAAGAACGCAGACTTGCAACCGACTTTCTCTTCATTCATCGACTGCTTTCAGGTCACATTGAATGCGCGTCCCTATTTTCTATTTCAAATTTATTTTCCTCAACACTAACCCTCGTAATCTATGACGTACCCCTGGTCTTTTCTACCCACCACAGCTCCTAAGGCACGAAAGAACCAATCTCCTATATGCTACGAAAAATCAATTCAAACCCTACCGTCTTTGACTCCCGCACCACTCCCTACCTCAAATCCGTTCACCTTCACCACTCCAATCAACCTTAGTTTTAAATTTAAGTTTAAGTTTAATTTCAAGTTACATACTTGTATTAAGCCGAATAAATGGAGGCCTTAGCCCTCCCAAAATTAAAAAAATTCTTATTGTAACCGATATCCTTACAAATTTCGAACAGAAGAGTGTCAAAGCAGTCATTCTGATGGGGGAAAAATATATTCCAACTAATGGACTCAGCTTTGAACACACTCGTAAAATGGACAACACAAAATGGGTTAGGGATAAATCCATCAAAAACGGAACTAGTGTTCATCCGCATCTAAACATCTAGGAATCATCGTAGACTGTAAGCTCAGTTGGAAGTTTAACATCAAAGAAATTCTACATATCATATACCAACGAATCTTAGGTAAACGTTAGGGACTAAGACCATGAATAATACGAGTCCCCTGGAGGTACATGGTCATAGTTAGACGCATTCTTACCGCGAAAAAGACTAGTTATCTCAAAACACTCACACAAGTTCAAAGACTAGCGTATGTCGCAGTAACAGGAGGGTCAAGGTCTACTCCTCAACCTGCACTAGAGATAATGCTCAACCTCCATCCTTTACACGGATTCCTTAAATGCACGTCTTCCAAAAGCTCGATCAGACTAAAAGAACCAGGTCTATGGACGCACCGCAATTTAGAACACGCGTCTATAATACAGTAGTACGAACCATCAAAACTGACGAAGTATAGTGACTACATCGTCCCAAGCGTAGACTTTGATAGGAGTTTTCCCACATTTCCTAGCAGACTAGCATGACCGGTTAACTACTCGTAACACTGCCACCAACAATGGAAAACTTCACTTCTACACGTACGGTACTGGTGCTGGAGTCCACTATGAAATGCTACAGATCCAGGACTCCTTCAAGACTCCGGACGAATGTGGTATTTTTCAGCAGAAATATTTGCCATTCGTAAAGCTGCTCAAGGCGTACTTGATCCCTCAGAGATTTCTATCTTGTGGACAAATATGTCGTCAAACTCTAATTAGAGTCTGCGAATCACACCAAGAGGATATCTGCTGGGTGCCAGGACACACAAAAGTGAAAGGGAATGAGAAAGCGGAAGAGCCAGCAAGATGGGCCCATCTCTGCACAGGAGAAACACACACAGTGACATAAATATGCTAATTGAAACCCTCAATCGCAAAATGGAACTTAAAAGCCATAGAACGAAACAACAAAGCGTGGATTTCCAGGAGTGATTGTGTCATCTCACGCTCGCTACGGTCATATCTTGGCGCGGGAAAGCACGTATTCTTGCCCTCCCCGGACTCAACAAAGAAGACATCCGTATCGCTACACGTGTCCTAACTCAATCCATCTAATTCATCTCAGAGCTCGAGACACTTTTCCGATTCCTAAGACTGGAATTGGAGGAGAATTATTTTATGATCGGCGGAGATTTCAACGCCAAACATAGAGATTGGGGAAATAATACACCAAATACTAGAGGGAACCTACTATTCAATTGGTGGGGTCAGCACAGTGTAATGTATCGACTCGGGCTTAAGGCGACGGATAGTCCGTCGTTTCAGAGACACGGGTCCTATTTGGACCTCTTGCTGTTCGACAAACGAATACACCTGACGTGCACTAACCAACATACCATAAACTGTCTACGCACTTTCGTGTATGACAGTGACCATTGCGGTCTCAGTACCGAAATAACTATTCCCTGCGAAACTGCGGTAGGAAGGCATTCGTACAACTATAGTAGGGTGCGTTGGACCCACTTCTCAAGAACACTGACGAGAACACTCTCCTCGAATTCGCTCTACCCACCGTCCAATAGAAATCTGTCAAACGAGGAGATTGACAGGTATCTAAAAATAATGGACGAGCAATGGGCAAAACGATACCTCGGTATCAACACGCTGACAACGAAGACTTATTCCGCAACGAAACTATTGACGCACTGCACCGACATAAAAGTACACTGCTGTCGAGACTAAAAACCTTGTACAGACAGTTTACTGACAGACATAACCCGGAGATCATTGCACTGTAGTCGTCGATCAAAAACCTCCAAACATTAATAAAGGAAAATTACAGAAATTCTGTAAGTTTGTATAGGAACAACAAAACTCGGGCTGTAAACACCAGCAACCCGAATACGTTCCCGCAAATAAATAAAATATTTCGGAGAAAAGATCAAAACGACCAAAAGATAAAATCGCCCGAACGACGGACAACGAGCACATACTCATAGCAGCAGGCATCGATCCAAATGAGGCCGTTGATGATGACAACTTCTTTGTGATCGAGGATCCGCAGGAGAAGGTAGAGGCTATAGGAGCGACTTTTCAGGAAGTGTATAAGGCGAATGACATCATTGGCCCCAACCACGACCTGGAAAATCGAGTCCTTGTGCACAATTTCTACCTTCGAAATGAAATAGTGAAGTGGCGATTGGAGAGCTCGGGTTTCACCCGGTTCAGTGACGAGAATATGGCAAATAATGTCATCACCAACGAAAGGGTATTACCACCGTTCATTTCGAAGGAAGAGCTCCAAACGATCTTCGAATCACTTAGAAGTAAGAAATCAGTGGGAACCGATGAAATACCGAACATTGTGCTTCGACATCTCCCACTAGAAGCGGTGGACATTTATACCACCCTGTTTAATAATGCAATGAATAATGCACATTATCCAGCGCATTGGAAAACTGCGGTGGTACATCCCATTCCCAAAAGGAATAAAGATACTTCCAATCCGGCGAATCTCCGCTCGATCAGTCCTCTTCCAAACATCAGTAAGGTTTTCGAGAAGGTGATCAATAGAGTCCTGACTAAGTGGGTTGAGGACAAACATATAGTTCCGGATAATCAATTCGGTTTCAAGGCGGGGCATGATATCCAATGGAACAAAGGCAAGAAACAGTGCACTGGTGCCTGCCTGATTGACAGTTGAACAGGTTGGGAATTAGTAAACCACTGCTGTATATTCTTTTTGATATGCTCTCCAGTAGACAGTTCATCGTGAAAAATGGCGATGTGACTTCTGCTGGAAGATTTAACATTAAAAACGGTCTGCAACAAGGTGCGGTTAATTCGCCGATCTTATTCAACATTTACACAAGTGATCTGATAGGTTCGCTTCACCATGCCATAGCGTACGCTGACGACTTAATCGCGTACAGATCAGGTCCTAAGATTGAGGTAGTTAATACACTTTTGCAACAATTAAGCGATATTGCGACGACTGGAAGTTGAAAATCAACTCTGTTTAGGACGCCTTTGTCTGGGGCCTCTAGGGATACCAGAAAGAATTGACAAAAGTTCTCTATCGTTCGACAAGATGGACAGCCACTTGCTTGTCGAAATGTAGTTAGATACCTTGGGATCTGGCTAGACCAATATCTATATTTTAACAAGAATGTAGATGTTGCTCTGGCCAGAGCCAAAGGTGCTTTTGCCCTTACAAAGAGACTGTTTTATAACACCCGATGCGAGGGTGAAAGTGATCTATTACATGGCCCTTATCCGGCCCATGCTTGTATTTGGATGTCCCGTGTGGTTCAACGTGAGAGCAAGTTTATTGGAAAAGATTCGGGTGTTTGAGAGGGCTTGTCTTCGCTTATACAGAACACCAGAATCTGAGTACATAAAATTCTATCGTAATGAGGTCTTGTACAATTGGGCGAACCTAATAAGAGTGGACAATTTCGTCATTTAGTTGACTCGAAGGCACATTGCAAGAGCAATGACCTCATCGAACAACCTGATTTCTGGGGCTTACTACCCCAATTATATGTATCACGAGAGAGTTCGCTTTGACGGCTTTATTCCTCCAGAAGCGTTCCTCTACTTAGATAGTAAAGGTTTGATCCAGGACAGTTTAGCGGTGCCGCTAATCTTCCACGTCGCTCGAACAGCTGCGGACAGGCGACTCAACTACGACAGAGACGTCGCACACGGCAGTGCGGAGTGTCTCCGGTTCAGTAGGGCTGTAGGGAATCGCGACATGAGGGATGTTGCTCGGCAGCATCAGCAATTTTGGTGGCTAGTTGAAGGAGGAGAGGGTTCGTCGTAAAAATCCTTGGGTACACATGACAGCTTCACTAGGAAGCAAAGTCGGTCGCCAATCTAGCTTATTAGCCGTGGTCGACTTAAATCGTTTTATGTAGGATTAGGGTAGATTTAAGGGGGAAAAAAAAATACAAAGAGGTGGGTAAAAGCGCTCAACTTGACCATTGACGGTACTTGAATATGGAGATGTCTTGAACATTTTGATTCCGAGCTCGTTTTCAATCATGACACTTATTGACGCCAAATTAAATGATTTCTCGTTGTCTACTATAACCATTTCAGGCAATCCATAGGAAAAGAGTGTTTCCCTTAATGGATGTCGCACGTCTTCGATTGCCTTGGATTTAAGAATTTTTACCAACTCGTATTTTGAGAATTTATCAACTGAAATTAGAACGAGATTGTTTTCTGTAGAGAATATATCCAAATGAATAATGTGCCCTGGATATTGGGGTATTGGTGTAGCCTGTGTTATTGGTTTGCTTGGATGCCGGTCATACTTGTTTTCCTGGCATACTAGGCAATTTTTTATTACTCTCTTTATTTTACTGGCCATGCCTGGGAAATAGAATTTCTCTAATATTTGCTTTCTGTTTTCACGATCATTGCGATGTGCCCGCTTATGTGTTGTAATGATCATTTCTTCTTGTTCTGCCTCGTTAGTGATATCCTGAACTTGCAATTGAGTGAACCTTATTTTGTGATTGTTGAAGTGAGTGCTGTATATTTCTTGGATTAAGCCCATGACGTGCTCGTCGGTTTTGATACAGTTTATAACCGAGGGATTCAGAATTTTTTTGACAATTCGCTTCAAATTTTCTCGATTAAATTCGAGCTCTGTTATTATACTCGTATGTCTATGGTACGTTGGGAATATAATGCTGAAAGTTCGGCTGGGATTTGCATTTGTTTGAAGAAAAATTTGATTCTTGTATGCATTTATTGGGACTTCTACGTTTTGTATGAGATTTTGTGAGGAGCTCTCGTCACTATGCTGAGTGACGGACATGGTGTTAATGCTCGACAGCTGTGGGGCTCTGGATAAAGCGTCTGCCACCACGTTCGTTCTTCCTGGCTTATATTTTATTTCGTGGTTATATTCCTCTAATATTGCCTTCCACCTCTTCATTTTGCTGTTGTTGTTCTTATTGCTTAAAGCAAATGTGAGGGGTTGGTGATCCGTAAAGATTCGGACTTTGACAGGACCGTACAGATAGTTTCGGAACGAACCTAGTGCCCAAAATAATGGCCAGCATCTCCTTCTCGTTGGTTGCATAATTTTCTTCAACCTTGCTTAGTGTTTGTGATATGAATGAGATAGGTTTGTTCTCCTGCTCGAGAACGGCACCAATCGCAAAATTGGAAGCGTCTGTTGTGAGGACAAAAGGTTTTTTAAAATCAGGGTATGATAGGACTACGTCTTTAGAGATAAGGGAGTTTTTTAACTTGTTAAAGGATTCGAAAGCTTCCTGGTTTAATTCTATTGCTAATTTTGAAGACAGTCCTCTTAAAAGGACTGTTAGGGGCTTCGCTAGCTTTGCGTAGTCTTTCACAAAGCGGCGGTAGTAGCCAGACAGGCCAAGGAAGGATCTAAGTTCCTTAAATGTTTTCGGGACTGCGAAGTCGGCAATAGATTTCACTTTAGTAGGATTTGTTTTGACCCCTTCTGCAGAAATAAGAAAACCTAGAAATTCAACTTCGGGTTTGAAAAAGTGGCATTTATCTAATTGCTCTTTCATGTTTGCCTTGCTCAATATACCGAATATTTCTTCGACATCTTTGGCGTGCTGAGTTTCGCTCTTGCTGAAGATGATTATATCATCTATATACACGTAACACGTTCTTCCGATATTTTTATGCAAAATATCGTCAATTGCCCTTTGGAAGATGGAGGGGGCATTCTTTAAACCGAACGGTAGCCGTGTGAATTCATATTTGCCAAAGTTGATAGAAAATGCCGTTTTCTCGATATCGGACTCCCTTAACGGAATCTGGTGAAATACACTCTTTAAATCGAGTACGGTGAAGAATTTGTTTTGTCCTAACTGGGCAATTACTTCGTTTATATCCGGGATTGGATAACGGTCGGCGATCGTAACACTGTTCAGTTTTCGGTAATCAATTACCAATCTATATTGTTTTGCACCGGTAGAATCGGGTTTTTTTTCCACAATCCACACGGGAGAATTATAAGGTTACCCTGAAGGTCTAATTATGCCATCTTCAAGCATCTTCTGAACTTGTTTCTCAACTTCTGCCTTCAACGACATTGGGAATGGGTAATGTCGTGTATAGACAGGATCGCCTGTGGACGTTCTTATGTCTGCGACAACTCTTGTTGTATATGTGAGCTTCTCCGCGGGTTCGGAGAAAAGGCAAGGATATTTATTAACGGCTGATTTCAATAAGTACTCTTGGTTTGGCGTAAGGTGGTTTACATCGATATTTATGGAATTGACTGACTGCGACTTCTGTTGCTTGATTTTAATTCTAACTTTATTGATTACCGTCATGTAACTTTCCTTGGTACGAACTATTGCGGATAATTCTTTAAGGCTATCGTTGCCTAAGATTCCATGTAAAGTTCTGAGAGAGGGTAGGATAAAGAACTTGAGATTGATATTTTTTAAACCAAATAAATTTAGAAAGGTGTGGTGGCTGATTTTCACATCGCCGGCTATAGATTTAGCATAGAAGATCTGTTCGTTTGGGATGGAGTTTACTACAAAGTCGGGTCTAATATAATTCTTGTTCGAACCTGTATCTATTAAAAATTTTAGGATCTCTCTGTCTCTTGTCTTACATTCGAAGTAAGGCAAAGAGGAATCGGTTAGCCTAAAAAATGAACGTCATTACTCGTATATTGTGACGCTTGTTGCATTAGGTATTGGTACTCTTCGTATCCCGGTTGATTTTCGACTGCTTGCTGTGTATTGAAGTGTTGAGCATCAAAAGGTTGTACATCAAAATGCTGGGTGTTAACTTGGGTCAGAGTCGTTCATAGACCTCGATAGAGAACGGATGTGTTTCGGCTTCTTTTCAAGTGAAATACTCGTAGTAATAAAAAAAAAAAACAATTAGAAACATTTTGGCCAAGTGCTTCGGTGGCGCAGAAGTAGTGGTGTCCGACCGACAAAACAGGGGTCGTGGGTTCGATTCCCGAAAAAGTTGCATCGACTTTTTATTTTTAAAAGTGAATAAAACAAAAAAAAAAAACAATAAAGCTAAAGTGGTGGTAAAGTGTTGTCTATCACGTGATGGATGGTGAAGAGCGGTCCGCTGTGCCTATAGCGGGAACTGCTGAAGTGTCAGGTGAGGCTTCGAGTGGTTCGAGCCAAACACCAAAAACAAAGAGAAGGAGGAAGCTTCCAACTTCCAACTTGGTAAAACGTCCCACCCTATCAACGGCAAACAACTTCGCTTCATTGGCAGCAAGCGAATCTGATGATGAAGAGGAAGAGATGGGGGCCATTAGTTGTATTATCAAAATGCTACAACAAAAAAAAAGCAAATGGTCAGAAGGAAGAGGGAAGAGCAGGAGAAATCCCAACAACAGCAGCATGCTCAAAAGCAGGCACAACAACAAAAGCCTAAGAAACACCAGCAACAACAACAAGAGCAGTCACAACAACTGCAACAGCTAAAACAGCAGCAGCCACAAAAACGGCAACAGCAAAAACAGCAGCAGCAGCAACAACAACAACAACAGCAGCAGCAGCAGCAAAAACAACAACAACAACAACAACACCAACAACAACAACAGCAGCAGCAGCAGAAGAAGAAGAAGGAGAAGGTGCCTCCTATCAACACCTATAAATTGGAGGTAAATGCTACCAAGGACCTGTGTAGGCCGGTCATTGGTAATAATTTTAATATTAAGAGATTGGGGAATGATCGCCATGTAATACAGTGGAGGGCTACGCGAAAGTAAAAGAGCTCTTAAAGGAAACGACGACGGAGCACTACTCATTCACACCGAAGTGTGAAAAGCGGCAATCGATGCTGCTGAAGGGGTTGGAACCGTCTTCGGAACCTGAGGAGATCCTGGCACTGCTCAAAGAGAAGGAGTGCGAAGGACTCAAGTTCGTGGGGGTAAAGCCATTTACCACAGCTAGAGCCAGGCGGGAGAAACGGAGTCTGCCGTTCTTCCTAGTGCAGCTCAGTCCCGAAAGCCGTCTGGATAGTCTGAGGAGTATCAATGTCCTAGACTACCAGGTGGTTCACTGGGAAAAATTAAAAAGGAGCGAAGGCGTTATACAATGCGTTCGCTGCCAGAGGTTCGGGCACGCCAAATACAGCCTTGATGCGTGAAGTGCGCAAAGAACCACAGTTCTGAGGTGTGTCCTCTGGGTAGGGACGGAGCATCCGATAGGACGCAGCTCTCTTGCGTGTTATGTGGGAACGTGGGACACACCGCAAACTATCGGGGTTGTCCTAAGTTCGCTGATATTAAAAAATCAAAACTGGCTCAGCAGCAGAAGGTGGAGGTCAAGCGTTCACCTGCTAGGTTTCAAACACCAGCCGTCAAATTTCCTACGCCCAAATGGCGGCAGGTAGGGGGGCTACGGTACAGCAAGCGACTGTTGCTTCTCCGGCGCCAATGCCGAGAACAATGGAAGCTGCACCTAACATGCTGGCCATCTTGCTCGCAATCCAAGGGCAGATGGCTCAGCTGCAAAAGCAGGTACAAGAACAGGCCAAGCGGGTGGACCAGATCTACGCGCTGCTGCCGGGCCTAACGCAACACATGTCGTAATGGGTACGCACATGGTGGAGCAATCTTTGAAGGTCCTTGCGGTGAATGTTAATTCACTGATTAGGATCGAACGAAGAGCCGCGATGTTTAAATTGCTGCAAGACCAATCTCCTGATGTGCTTTTCGCTAGCGAAACCAAGCTAACCGATAAGCACAAACTGGAGTACAATAATTATATTGTTAGAAGAAGAAACCGGCCCGGATCCGAACGTGGAGGCGGTGTCGCGATCTTCATTAAACAAGGTATAAAATTTCACAGAGTGTACAAGGGAGTGTTGCGTAGGTTCCGGGTGTTGGAGGCAGTCGTCATTTACATCCCGCTCCGCAGTGGAAAGCGGCTGTACTTGGCCTCTGTTTATGCACCTGAGGCTTCACAATCCACTTTATTCATTACAGAGCTCGATACGCTTTTTCGACTACTGAGGCTGGAATCGGGGGAGAATTATTTTATAATCGGCGGAGATTTCAACGCTAAACACCGAGATTGGGGAAATAATTTGCCAAATACTAGAGGGAACCTACTACTCGATTGGTGGGGTCAGCACGATGTCATGTACAGACTCGGTCTTAAAGCGACGGATAACCCGTCGTTTCCCAGAAGCGGGTCTTATTTGGATCTACTATTGTACGACGAATGTATACGACTGACAGGTACGAACTTACAAACGCTAAACTGTCTGCGCACATTCGTGTATGACAGTGACCATTGCGGTTTTAGCACCGAAATTACAGTTCCCAACGAAATTGCGGAATTGGAGGAGTTTGTCCAAAGATATTCTTACAACTACAGTAAGACTCGATGGACACGCTTCTCTGCAACCTTGACAAGAGCACTCGCTTCGAACACGCTCCATCCACCGGCCAATAGGAATTTGTCAAACGAGGAGATCGACAATTACCTAAAACAAATGGACGAGACAATTAAACCAACTATGGACGCTACAATACCGCGCTATCGATGTACGACTAACGAAGACCTGTTCCGCAATCTTACTATTGACGCACTGCACCGACAGAAAAGTCGACTTCTGACAAGACTCAAAAACTTGTACAGACAGTTTACTGACAGACAAGACCCGGAGATTAGGACACTGAAGGCGTCGATTAAAAATATTCAAACGTTAATAAAAGAGAATTACAGAAAATCTGTAAGTTCATATTGGAACAACAGGGTTCGGGCTGTAAACACCAGCAACCCGAATATGTTCCCGCAAATAAACAAACTATTTCGGAGAAAACATCAAAACGACCTTCAGTGTCTTAAAATAGCGCGGACAACAGACAACGAACGGTTACTGACAATAGCAGGTATTGATCCAAATGAGGCCGCTGATGATGACGACTTCTTTGTGATCGAGGATCCACAGGAGAAGGTTGAGACCATAGGGGCGACTTTCCAGGAAATATACAAGGCCACTGATACCATTGGCCCTAATTATGACCTGGACAATCGCGTCTTGGTGCACGACCTCCACATTCGAAATGAAGTAGAGAACTGGCGATCCGAGGGCTCTGGTTTCACCCGGTTCAGCGAAGCAAATATGGCAAATAATGTCATTACCAGAGAGGGTGACCTACCCCCGTTCATTTCGAAGGAAGAGCTCCATGAGATCTTCGACACAATCAGGGCTAAGAAATCAGTGGGGACCGATGGTATTCCGAACATCGTGCTTCGACATCTTCTTCTAGAAGCGGTGGACATTTACACCACCCTGTTTAATAATGCAATGAATAATGCACATTATCCAGCGCATTGGAAAACGGCGGTGGTGCAACCTATCCCCAAAAAGGGAAAGGATATATCCAATCCGGCGAATCTCCGTTCGATAAGTCTCCTTCCGAATATCAGTAAGGTGTTTGAAAGAGTAATCAATACAGCTCTGTCTAGGTGGGTTGAGGACAAACATATAGTTCCGGATAATCAATTCGGTTTTAAGGCGGGACATGATATCTCACATGCCGCGTCTAAACTGGTGTCCGATATCCAATGGAATAAAGGCAAAAACTAATTCACTGGTGCCTGCCTTGTTGACTTGGAGAAGGCCTTCGACACTGTGTGGTTAGGCTGGGGATCAGTAAACCACTCTTGTACATTCTTTATAATATGCTAACCAACAGACAGTTCATCGTGAAAAATGGCGATGTGACTTCTGTTGGAATATTTCAAATTAAAAATGGTCTTCAGCAAGGCGCGGTCAATTCGCCGATCCTATTCAACATTTATACAAGCGACTTGATAGGTTCACTTCCCCATACTATTGCGTACGCAGACGATTTGATAGCGTACAGAACAGGTCCAAAAATCGAGGTCATTAATACTCTCTTGCAGCGTGACTTCGATAAGATAAGACGGTTTTGCGATGACTGGAAGTTGAAAATCAACTTTCAGAAGTCGGAAACCATTCTCTTTAGGACGCCGTTGTCTGGAGCCTCTAGGGATACCAGAAAAAATTGGCGAAAGTTCTCGATCATTGGACAACACGGACAGCCTCTTGCCTGTCGAAATGTAGTCAGATACCTTGGGATCTGGCTAGATCAGTTTCAGCGCCAGAGCTAAAGGCGCTTTTGCTCTTACAAAGAGACTGTTTTATAGCAGCCAACTCGATGCGAGGGTAAAGGTAATCTGCTACATGGCCCTTATCAGGCCCATGCTGGTATTCGGGTGCCCCGTGCGGTTCAATGTGCGAGCAAGCTTAATGGAAAAGATTCGGGTGTTTGAGAGGGCTTGCCTTAGGGCTTGCCTTCGCTTGTACAGAACACCAGAGTCGGAGTACAAAAATTTTTATCGTAATGAGGTCCTTTACAACAGGGCGAACCTAATACGAGTGGACAACTTCGTAATTAAGCTGACTCGAAGGCACATTGCAAGAGCAATGACCTCGACGAATAACCTGATATCTGGGGCTTACTACCCCAACTACCTTTACCACAAGAGTGTGCGCTCTGACGGCTTCGTTCCACCGGAAGCATTCCTCTACCTAGATCAGATAGGGTTGATCCAGGATAGATCAGCGGTCCCGTTAATCTTCCATGTCGCTCGGAAAGCTGGGGACAGGCGACTCAACTACAGCAGAGACGTCGCGCACAGTAGTGTGGATCGTCTCAGGTTCAGTAGGGCGGTGGGGAATCGCGATAAGAGGGATGTCGTTCGGCAGCACCAGCATTTCTGGTGGTTGAATGATGGAGAAGATGTTTCGTCGTCGTTTCCGTCAATTACGGACCAGCCTCACTAATGAGGCAGAGCTGACCTACTTATTTACACTGTGAATACCGATGGCCAGCTTGCATAGGTTTAGGTTAGCATTTAAGAAATTGTGTATAATATCTATGTGTATGTATTGTGTATGTAGGTTAGGTTTAAGTTTATTTTAAGTTAGATATTAAGTTTTTATAAAAAAATAACTCCGTATGCTAAGTTTTTGTTAACAAATTTTTCTTAGCCTTAAGTATACAAAATATATACGAATTTCAATAAAATGTAAATAAAGTCGAAAGACATAGTATAAAAATTTAGAGTAGCTTAGAGTGCCTGTGCGGGGCCAGTAGGTTAATATAAGTTTGTTAAGTAATTTTAACCTAGCATTTAAGCATTTTTTGTTAGTATGTAAGAATTAATGATTAATATAATAAAATGCATTTAAAACTAAAAACTAAACTAACTGTTAACTTGGGTATCTTCTCCTTGGGCTTGTGTGTACGGGTTTTCTACCGGTTTCATTCCTTCCGGGATTGGTGTTAATATTGTTGGTTCTTCTGTGCTTTCAGACGTTTGACTAATATGATAATTTTGTTGCTTCGGTTTATGAGACATAGAAGGTTGATGAGTAGGAAAATTTTGCCTTGCCGAATGGAAATTAAATTGCCGATTTTGTTGGTTAGCGATTCCAACTTGGTTACTTTGACCTTGCGTTGCTGCTTCCATTTTAATAGGCATTTGGATGGGAAGAGGTCTGATAGGCTGAGAAGGATTCTGCCGATGATTTGGAATTTGATTCGATTGATGTGGAGGAAAATTGAAGTTTGGGTGGAAACCATAGGAATAGAATTGCTGTGGGGGAGGTACCTGCGATGGATAAATTGGATATAGTGGCCTAAAACCGAGGTTCGGATTCCTTTGCGGTGTTGGATGTCCCCTGATTTAATTGAGCTTGATGCGATCAATAGTTCTGATTCTTAAGCTTGAGACAAAGGTGTAGGGCCTGAGGTAAGTCCGCTGGCTCTTTCACGCCGAGAAGATCTGACAAATTACCTCTAAGACCTCTAATAAAAGTGTCAAGTGCCTTGTCCCTGTAAGTTTGGGTAGAAGGCACATTGACTCGGGGCTAATTTCCATGCAGGAAATTTTATTTATAATCAGCGTTAATTGTGAGCAGACGGCTTGGTAAAATTCCTGTATAGAACGATTACCTTGTACAAGGTGTGCCATCTGACATTCCAAGGTAGTGACGTCCCGCTTATCCGCATAATGCATAGTGAGACAGCTCGCTATGCTTTCCCAGTTGAGGGGCGTATTATATGATTCTAAAGCGGCGTCAGCTTGACCAATAATTTTGTTGTGCATCACGTTTAGGATCCCAAAATACTTTGGAGTTCCTTTCGTGTGCTCGTAGATGGTGAGTATGCGTTCCACGCTCTTTCTCCAGGAGGAGAACTCACTGGCGTCCCCAGAGAATGTTCTGAGGCAACGAATCACATCAGGAACCTTTCCTAGGTCATCCAAACGATGCCGATGCTCAGGGAAAATGGTCTGGTCTACACCAGAGCATTTGGATTAAGAATACCTTCAACTATTGCTTTGCCCTACTGTTCAAGGACACGCTTGACAATTGACGCTATTAAAGCATTCAATTCGGGAGTGGATCCGATTTCTTGTTGTTCCACATTGGAGGAACTTGATTGGTAAGAACAATTTGGATGATGTTGATGTGCGAGATAATGGTACATTGATTTGGTTAGAGGGTATGAGACTTGTTCGGGTGTTATTGGATACAGGGTTTGAGGACATGGGATTTTGCTGCGTATTTTGAGCGGAAGCTGTCTGCTCTGCAGCTTGGGTTCGTGTGGTTGGCATGATTTGAAAAAATGAAAAATATCAAGGGGAGGAACACGAAATTTAACGAAACTTATGGAGAATAAATGAAGATTTTGAAAATGAATGAACTTGAAAATGTTATAAAGCACAAATTGTTATCTATTAAAAATAAAAAAAAAATTGTTCACCTCTCCCTTAAGATTATTTTCACTTACACCTTACTTCTTGTTTTCTAAATTCTAATTATTCTTATCGTAAATTTCTTTAGTATATTTAGCTTTTTTTCTTTCGTAATAAATTTTCCTTAGATAATCATATTTGTTTCTATAATAGATTCAAACTATTGTTATTTATTTCACTTGGATTTTCTTAAGTATTTTGAACTTTTTGAATTTATTATTCCTTACGTACTAGTTCTGATTTCTTGCTTCAATAGAAAAAAAAAATTTCCTGTTATTTTCTTTTGCTTAATTTCTAACTTTACTTTCACCATATGAGTATGCAACTTGAATTATTAATTTATAAAGCACTTATGTTAATTTACTTAATATTTCTTACCTTAATACTAAAATTAATGTTCCTAACTTCATGAGTCTAGTCGGCTGCCTTTGTCCGGATTGCTCTTCTGCCGGGTTGTGCGGATTTGGGTGGTGCGGCTAGCTCTAACGAGCTTCCGGTTTGTCCAGTTCACTGAGCTACTGCGGGGCCCTTGTACAAATTTGTACTTTCACCACAACACAAAATCGCGGGGGACCACGGGTTTTTTTATTATTTCGCCACTCGCGGGGTGAGCACTTCTTTACGCACTATTTATCCCGTATTACTACTTTCGAGCTACTTAGCGATTTCCCGTGGTCCCTGCTCGGGCGCCAATTAAATTATACTATTAATTTTTAAGTTTTTAAAAAAATAAACTTCATTACCTCGCGGCCAGACTTAGACTAAATGTACAAACATTTCTCAAAAATAACTTAAGCTAAGCTTCTTTTGTTTCCCACGATTTTCCTTTACATTCTGCTGCGTCTGCGACTGGGACACTGGACACCACTGGCTGTTTACTGCATCCCATCACGTACATATGTTTCACACGAGCGGAGCATTTGGATGTCGTTTACTACTTGATCATGTGCATAAACTTGACACGGCAAACATTGTCTTTTAATATTGATGTCGTGGTTTTTATCTTTTAATAATTATTGTCGTTAACTTATATCTGCTTTTTCGCTGGAGTCATTTGGTAAGCAGAAAATCTTTCGGAACTGCGGAACGGAGGTCATAAAATCCTTTAAGAATTTTATTGCCATAAAAACTCATGACTTTTACATAAAAGGGATATTTGACCTTAAATCAGGTTGAAAGAGAGTCATAGATACCATCGTGTCACATTTTGATTATTTAAAAATCGGACATTGCATGAGGCATGGCCAGTTGGTGTTTTACCTAACTTCTCGGTCTAGAGGAACAAGAAACAGAGAGCACTCTGTCTTCTACAAGAGGGGTCGTGTGGGATTTTTGGCAGTTGACCCGTCTGATAGAGGGTTTCTCTTCCTTGGACTCATCTGACATGGGAAGCAAGCAGTTGCCAGCCGCAGAGATTTTTCGATTTGTCTGGTCGAATCTGGAATTTTGTTTCCATGAGCAACTAGGGAAAGGGTTATCGATCTGCATGGAGTTTCGCATCAGAAAGACCTTCTTAGGTGGCGCTACAGACCAGGGTGGACCTGAGCCTCAACCAAGAAGCCTCTCCAATTAGCGCAGTCTTTGGCTAACTGGCTCCAGTTGCGCGCCACCTAAGACGAAGCCTTCCTCTACTGTGCTGTCCCTGTGGTTAATACAGAAATATGTCCAACAACTAAACTCACCGTATGCGACTGAACTAATTTCATACTGAGCCCTTAGCCAGAAATCATAAAATTTAGTAAGAATTTTATAAATTTATGTAAGAACTTTTATTTAATACGAGTACTTTTGTTGACTTCTTTTATATTGCTGAATGTCTAACGCGGATAAAATTTATTATTTTCCAGAAGTACCCCAGCCAAACAGAGCAGAACTTAGTGCTCTTCGGGGAATATCCGAGGCTAACTTAAATCTTGCCGTGTCAATGGGAGTAAGCTCGGTTGACAACGTTCAAAAGTAGGTCTTTTCCAATTTTTTTCACTTTCCATTCAATGATTTTTTTAAAATTGTTTTCCATTCTGTTCTTAGTTTTGAAAACAATCTGTCGGATAGAGGAGTCTATGTTCGAAATGGCAGCATATCTCACAAGCAGTTGTTAATGACTCTTCCAAATAAAAAGGCTCAAGAGACCAACAACGTAGCTAAGAAAATACTCAAGGCTAGCCTGTATCTTTACAACACAGAGTGTATTCAGAGAAACGTAAGTCCCGCATCTTGTGCACAGTATCTTTCGACGAAACAAATCCCAGCAGCCTCCAAAGAATTGTACGATGACTGTGTTGCTGTACTTACAACTCGAAAGGATGGCAATCACGTTTTCAGGAGATTACTTCCAAGTCACTACAAAGACGGATTTCACATGGTAAGAGGCGATTTTTCTTTATAAAATGAACTGTATCAATCCTTTTCTTTAGATGGATGACAAACTTCCGTCTCCAAGGGAAATCAGTAATTCAGCTTTGCACGGTAGCGCTGACAGCAATAGCAATGGTGATCATAATGAAGACAGCCAAAGTAAGAATTTAGCTCTTGTCCAATGGGCTCAGTTTATAGAGCATGATCTCAGCAAGCCTGTGGCCTCTTCTTTGCGTGAGTTTCTCTTAAATCTCAATAACCAAATTGAGTTATGTTTCTAAGGAAATTTTAAAACGTTACAGAAGATGGACAACCAATCCAATGCTGTGCGGATGATAACTATGCCCAGGCACCAAGAGACTTACATCCCGATTGTGCACCTCTCATCGGTGTAAATGCATTCAGTAAATATGGAAGACAGACCTGCCTTAACTATGTCCGTAGCGGTTTGTCGATTGAAAAGTGTAACTTTGGACCAGCGCAGCAGGTTAGTCATAAATTAAAGCTCGTAGATCCAGTCACTCATAGTCCTTTTCCAGCTTAATCAAGCAACTGGCTACCTAGATCTTTCTCAACTTTATGGCTTTACCAAGAGATCTCAACGTGCTATGAGATCTTTCCAAAATGGTAAGCTCAAGACATCTAAAGAGGAGTTGCTCCCAATGGCTGAGGGTGAACGTCGACATACCTTCTGCGCAATCAAAAGTGACAATAATGAGATTTGCTTTATGGCAGGTACATTCGATCGACTGAGTTTATCTCAAGTTTAGTCCTCCAAACATTTGTTTATTTTTGAATTTAGGAGACACACGTGTCAACTCAAATCCCTACTCCATTATCCTGTACACAATATTCTTGCGGTCTCACAATATATTCGCCGATGAAATTAAGACCAAACATCCTAACTGGGATGATGACTCGACCTTCAGAGTCGCCAAGAGACTTAACATCGAATTGTACCGAAAGATTGTCTTAGAGGAGTGGCTACCAGTTGCATTGGGTGCAGAAATAGCTGGACAAATCAATGCGGAACCACTAACAAGAAATACTGGCGCTGGAGAATACGAAGTATCGAATGAGTTTGCTGTAGCTGCTGTCCGATTTTACTTCTCAATGATGCCCAACATTTTACAGAGACAGCCGACGTCACGTAATAATGAGATCGCCTCTGGCGATGATTTGGGGTTTGTTGAGATTTGCGACTTTTAGAAGACTCATACAATACTGATTGTTTTGTTTTTTTTTTTTTTTTTAGAAAATTGTCACAGCCATCTCTGTTTAATCTCGTTGAGGAAATGTTCAGGTCTGAGTGCCTGGATCGCGCAAGCAAAGTGAATGAGTATTTAGCATCTTTGTTGAATCAAAAGGCACTGAAGATGGATGCCACCTATGCAGGAAGTGTAAGTACAGTAACATAACTGAATGCTTTTGAATATTTGTATCAGAAAGCCGAGGCTAATAACCATCATTTGGTAAGATACCCGTAGCTCTTGGCGCTAAATCTTTTCAGAGGGTTTGATTCTTACTTATTCCGCTTAATCTCTGCATTACGGATGAGACATCTTGTAACCACATACATTTTCTGTGCATATAGGTTCGAAACGAATTTCCCAGATAATTTGATCAGAATCGACTCCTGAGCTGAGTAACACAACAAGCTCTAGCTGATACCTTACATCGGTTGTGATGAACCTGCGCTTCAACCAATAAATCTCTTCAATTAGCGCGGTCTTTGGCTAGTTGCGCACTCCAAGTTGATTCAGGTCATCTTCCACTTGCGCGCTCCACCTGGGCTGGAGCGTTGGTGTTCATTTGCTCTACATGTCCCAGCCATCTCAAACGCCCAATGCACAGTTTTTGACCAGGTCGAAGTCGCTGTACAGCTCGTAGAGTTCATCGTTGAATCGTCTCCTCCTCAACTCGCCAAAGATATCTTCATCCGCTTTCGAAAGGGTCCATGCTTGGGAACCATAGAGCAGGACAGGGATTACAAGGGTCTTATATAGAGTTTCCTTGATTGTTCGGAAGAGGGCCTTACTACACAGTTGCCTTCTCAGCCTAAAGAAACCGCGATTGGCAAGCGTTATTGTTCGTTTGATATCTGTTGTGATACCAGAGACGAGATAGACTACCTCAAAGTTATAGCTGCCGATTGTGATATTCTGGCTGATTCGGTGATGTTGGATGGCCCTTCTTGTTGACAACATATACTTTATTTTGTCCTCGTTTACCGCTAGACCCATTTTTGCCGGTTCTGTTCTTATACTCGCAAACGCACCAGTGACAGCTCGATCTGTTCTACCAATTCTTTGAAGTATGATGTTGAAGAAATCACATGACAGCGCGTCGCCTTGCCTAAATTCTTGTTTGACATCAAAGGTCTCGGTTAGGTCGTTACCGACCTTAATGAAGCAGCTAGCTTTCTTCATCGTCATCCTGCACAAGCGGACGAGTTTGGCAGGGATGCCGACCTCTGTATAGCTCGTCTCTGTAGATGCTGCCGTATGCGGCCTTAAAATCGATAAAAAGGTGGTGAATGTTTATCTGAACTTTTTGGGTTTTGTCCAGGATCTGCGTAGTGTGAATATTGGGTCAATTGCGGACAAACCGGGCCTAAAAGCGCACTGATAGGATCCAATCAGATCGTTAGCAAATGGTTTCAGGCGCTCGCACAATACGGCAGATAAGATTTTGTATGCGATGTTTAGGAGACTGATACCTCTATAGTTGGTGCAGTTTAGAGTTTAGAGGGTCTCGTTTCTTGTGAACCGGGCAAACGATGCTGAGGTAAATTCATCAGACATACATTCATCCGACCAAATCTTGGAAATAAGTTGATGTACTCGTATACTCTCTACCAAGTCATCTCCTTCTGCCTTAAAAAGTTTGGCGGGTAGGACGTCCGGCTTGGCAGCCTTGTTCGACTTCAGTTTAGATATTGCTATCCTAATTTCATTTTTGTCGGGTGGACGGAATTCTTAACTTGCATCGTCAATATTGAATGGTTCGCTTTTCCTGACAGCGGAATTTGTGTCGTTTTCGCCGTTTAGCAGTCTGCAGACATGGTTTTTCCATATCCTCTGCACCGACTGTGACTCTATTACAAGGTTTCCTTGTTTATCTCTACAGGTTTCCGTTTTGGTCCTATTACCCTGATACGTTCTTTTTACCTTTTGGTAAAACCTCGGAACATTATTCTTGGAGTAGCACCTCTCTATTTCCTCGATCGCGCGCTTCTCAAGTTCTTTCTTTTTTCTCTGGAGAAGTCTATGTTCCTCTCTCCTCTTTTGCTCGTAGAACTCACGAGCCTCTCTCATCATTTTGTGCAACGCCGCTCTGTAGGCATGTTATTTTGCTGCGTTTCTGATAGTTTCTCGGCATCTAAACAACTGGTCTTCAGCACTTGATACTGGTTGCAAAGGACTTCTCGAGAGGTTCAGGGATACTCGATCGTTAAAGGTTCTGGCGGCTTATTGCAATTGCAACCATTCAACGTTAAATCTCCTCATAGTATTTCCCCGTTGTTGTGGCATCTGAGATATCTGCCATCGCTGCAACTAGGACTGTGTCTATGTTGGCCGCTCGGAATGTTCGGACATCTTAAATACTTGAGGAGTGCCTTACGTTGATCGTAGTATCATCAATCTGGTTAAAAGTTTTCTGATCTGGTGGCTGCTATTTTCCTTCATGAATATTGAGGTGAGGAAACCGTGTGCTTACTATAGTAACGTTACGTCCCGCAGCGAAATCGATTAGCCTAAGTCCGTTTCCGGACGTGGTGTCGTGCATGCTATGTCTTCCGATGTCTTCCTTTTCAATTTTACCATTAAAACCGCCTAGGACTATTTTAACGTCATATATCGTAGGATTTGTCAGGGAGGTCTCAGAAACTTTCTTTGGTAGCATCGTCCTTTTCCTCTGTTGGGGCATGAGCCCATATAAGGCTGATGTTAGCGAATTTACATTTGATGCGAATCGTTATAAGGTGTTCGCTTAGGCTTCTATTCCATCCAGTTATGCTACAAAAATATATGTATTAACCATGTACTAAAAATTTTGAAAAGAATTTTCCCTGCTAGCCCTGGTACTGCCATGCCGCGAAACTTCTGGCGTAAGGAAGAGTAGACTTTATAGCGAACATCGTCAGGAGCTTCACACGAATCAATCTGACTTCTTTCATGTTTACGAGCATGAGGAGAGTGGTTAAACTTTGTTCGAATTCATCCTCCTGTGAGACTGCACTTAAAAATCTGGTGGGTGAAATTAAACGCGCACTCGACAAAAAGGATTACGCGCTTAGCATTTTCATCCACATTAAGTGAGAGTGGTCTCACTTAACTTTTTACGACATGTGTACCTCCGTCAGACAACACGGCGTAGACGAATCATTAGTTGAGATGTCCTGTCTCCATTGCTTTGATTGAGCAAGGGACTGCCTAGCGCTCTGTCTACGGTCATGTATAAACCGACGATGTAGGATCATGCTCAACGTTTGTCTGTTGTAAAAAGCAGGCATTCCTAAACCTGATCGACGATTGGCACAATAGAATACGAGCTTTCAGTCAATCTTCACGAGGTGGAGGAAGCTGACCGGTCTGACTTATCTTGTGTTTAAGGGCATCACGATTTGCCGAATTTCAGCATTTCGCTACCATCCTGAATAACAAATTTCTTTGGAGTAAACATTCGCCTCAAAAACGTCCAAGGAGCTTACGGCAACACATGAGGACTGTAGCCGAATAGAGTCTGTCGGCATGGCTATTATAAGTCAAGTTATATATTATGCATCAGTTGTTTTGATGTGAGCGGCCGTGGCTCAAGTGGTAGTGAACTAGCTTCCAATCGGAAGGAAGACATGAATTTTTTCAGTAATCCAAAATCAAGTAAGATGAGTAATTGACTAGAAAACAAGAACTAGCCATCTTCCACTAACAATTTAGTCTCCCTATTAAATGCTGAATGTCACCCATGGAGCGAAATAATAACTGAGCCCCAAAGATCTTTCTTTTTTTTTCTATCCCATTTTCCAAAAAACTTAACACATGCTGAGGCATTATAAGTGTACTCATACCCACTTGAATGTTAAGTTCTTTAAAAAAAAAAATAACCCATCAAGAGAACCTTTGCAGCTGCACGGCCAAGCCTGCTCCAGATGCAAATCTCGCGCTGCTCTAGAGGTAAGTAGGATCTCGGTTCCCTTGTTCCCAAACAATGGGCTGCAAAAGCAAAACAAACTTTCATTTAACAGAACCGGTCTATGGTACAACACGCACTGGTGTTTTGATGACCTTAGGCGCTGACTACTGACATCCTCCATATTGCGAAATCAAACCCCCTTCCTCGCCCTTTGATTCCCTTTCGCTGCCAACTGTCAAATTAAAGCAGAAAACTAACCATACAACTAAATGCCGCTAGACGCTCTCTAAGCTCAGAGATAAAAATTTACGCGAGTATAGGAGTCTAGATCTCGTCTATCTAACGGATAAATCTGACTCGATGTGCTAACGGGGGTAAAACAAAAACAAGCGTCATGATTTTCATCCAGCTGTAAGGCCTCTCTACTGACGTTACCAGTCTCAGGAAACTTTATATAAAATATTTCAAGATTTTCAATACGATTCCGCAAAATGTTGCAGATGATCTTGCCGCTCTTCGCGACCATGTGACATATACTCTAAAAGAGTCTCACACCCAGTCGA
Source organism: Volucella zonaria (assembly GCA_963966105.1). NCBI lineage: Eukaryota > Metazoa > Arthropoda > Insecta > Diptera > Syrphidae > Volucella > Volucella zonaria. Next base: position 232,562,759 of record OZ014530.1, on the reverse strand, counting down.
CTTGTCATGCAAAGACCTTCCTGTCACCTTCTATGATATTACCAGGACGTGACACACCTAAGTTCTTAAACTCATGCCGTTTTGCGTCAATCTCATGCTCTCCCATTTGATATCGACACTCTGACTAAAACTAATCTTATCCCCAACATAAAGAACCAGGAGTTATTCCCTCTTTCTTTAACGTTTTTCGGGATGACGATCGCAGACCCCCTATGATTGTCTCTTCTTGCTTACCATTTCAACTCCTCTCTCATTGCCATTTCGTCTTCTTCTAAACACGATTTTGTGTTAGTTAAAATGACATTTGCGTGTAGATCTTTGCACCATTCTGTGTTGTTACATTCTTCCGAACCAGTTCTACCAACTTGCAATTGATAATTTGACTGACTTATCGAACTCTCTTGGTGATATCCTTATCTTCGACGTTTTAACCTCAGAGTTGCAGCATCGTATACTAACACAACGTTTCCTTGTCGAAGTTCTCTTGAAAAAGTTTGCTTTGTATGGTGTGCTGAACGTAATAGATGAAGATATTCCGTCTTCCATCTTTTCCACAAAAACGAAGTATGTTGAACCCTCGACGTGCATTTGGCGCGGATCTCCAGTGCACTAGTTTATTGGTTCTGTTCTGTACAATCTGCCTCGTTCTCTACAACCTTGGAACAGCCTATCAGAAAGCTCTCTGGGGTGATCGGTGTAAGGTCCATTGGATCATCACTCAGGTATGTTAAGGGTCTCAAGTTGACAATGGGCTCTGCTTCAGTTAAGAGTGTATAAATCTCCTCATTGTTCATCCTCGCCGTCCAAATCGAGATTTCTAATATATCTTTAATGATTTTAACCAACCGTTCCCAAAACCCACCCCACTATAAAGATGCCCTTTCTATACTGAACCTCCTTATGTGTAGTTCCTCGAATACTCAAAAAATCATTGAAAATATCGCTGTTTAATACATCGCGATACTTCTTGACTCTTTGGTTGCTTGGAGCGCCCCTCCGAGAAATAAATCGCCTAATTGCTAACAAGCAGTTTTCCGTGGTTAAATTGAGAACTAGTTAAAAAGTGAATAGCGCGAACAACTGCACATGTGAGAATCATCACGTAGACTTTACTGATTTCGCCATTATTACTAGTATATAGTGGGCCGGCGAAGTCTACACCAACCGTTCCAATAGGCTTAGATGCACAGAGCCGCTTTCTTGGTAAAGGTGCAAAAGGTTGTGTTGCAGATTTACCCCTCAACCTTCCACAAATTCTGCAATCAGAAATGATTTTCTTGATTAGCTGCCTTCCACTCGCTATCCAAAATTCTTCGCGCAACCGTGCTAGTACAGTATTAACTCCTGCATGAAGCATTTTTTCGTAAAAATATTCGACGATGAGCTAACTCAAAATGCTTTTCTTGGGTACCATGATAGGACTTATAACATCTAGAGGTTCTTGCGGGAGCTGCAACCTACTGCCTACACGAACCAAACCACAATTGTCCAAAAATGGATTGAAAGTCTGCAAACTTGACGAGCGAGGGATGGGTTTTTACCAGTTGGTCAAAGACAAAATCTCATTAAAAAATATAATTTTTGAAAATACTTCAACTAATAAATCTTCGCATTCCGTATATCCAATGCTGTGAAATATTTTATATTAGGCCTTTCCTTACTACGGAAAATTTGCACTGCTCGTAAGGCATGAGCTGTGGTTCTCAACAGCCACCTCCAAGGCTCTTCGTTTGATCTTGCAACCGTAGTTTTTTCGAAAGCTGACATCGTTATTGCCTTTTTCGTAAACTGATTATCCATAGGCCACTCTCTCTTTCGTTGCTTCAACCAAGATGGACCATTCTTCCATAAAGAAGACGCAGCGAACTTATCAACCGAGATTCGCCGAGTTATCAAGTCTGCAGGGTTTTCTTTTCCTTTACAATGCCGCCAATCACTTATGTCAGTGATTTCTTGAATTTCTCTCACCCGATTAAAAATATGGGGTTTCCATTTTTGCCCATCTCCTCGTATCCAATTCAAGATTATTTGAGAGTCAGTCCACAAGTAATATCAGTCGAACGGCATGCCAGACTTCTTACAATAACTATGCAACCGTGCAGCACTATACGTGCCTTTACGCAAACAAATCTTACCTGGACTCAACCAACCGAATTTTCAGTCCGCAAAAAGACCGCTGCTCCAAAAGCCTTAAGACTCGCGTCTGCGTACTTGTGTTCCTTTGGAGTTGTTCGTTATACCAAGTCATCTAGGCAGTAGCGATTCTCCGATTCTATCGATATTCTTTCTACAGGTATTCCATTCTGTTGTAAGCTTAGGATTCAGATGTTCATCCCAACCAAGATTTATTCGCCACAGGTTCTGAAAAAGGTTCTTGAGTCTTATTACTACTGGGCTTAAGTATCCCAAAGGATCTTATGTATATTCGTGCTATCAACTTTAATACGTTTCGTTTTGTAGCAAAAACAGCTTTCTGAAGCTCATCAGTATTTAGATGAATAGCAAGCTCATCGCTCAATATGTTCCATTTAACGTCTAAAACCATCTGAACACAAGTGCTACTTTCGAACTCGAGATCTCTTCTGACGGCCTCATCATTTTTAGCCCACTTCCTTAGATTCATATACGCCCGACTCAGAGTATCTAAGTAATAGTAGTAGCTAAGCCATCGACGTAAAAACCCTGGCTCAATTTTGTGCATGCCTCTGGAAATTCGTTTGCTGTTGACCTATTGTGTAGCTCTAGGGTTGCCGATAAAAGAAAGGGACTACATGTCACCCCAAAAGTGACGCGGGTCATTTGATATACCTACAGCCTAGGAAAGCTATTTGTAGACTTTGGTTGCTCTGAAAACCACATGAATCGATGGCTATCGTGATTCTTTTCGGCTAAAACTATTTGAAGGAAAGCCTTCTCAATATCAGCAACCAAACCAATTTCTCCCAATCGGAAGCGCAAGAGAACGATAAGTATATCTGGAAGTAAATTGGAACCTGTCCATAAGCAGTCATTTAACGAAAGCTTAACTTCACTTTTCGACGAACGCATCAAAAACGATTCGGATTTTGGTCGTTTTGATTTCTCGTGGCGATAGACGGGCTGATGTGGCATATAATACTCGTTGACGACCTTTGTTTGGTGTGGAGGTACTGGTTCAGCGAAACCGGCAGCAATGAATTCGTACATAGTGGTATCACATTCTTTAATCTTCAGGGGTTCCTTTAAGTCTTTTGGAAAGTGAATACAATCTTGAAATAGCTTGCTGTTTATTGTTTGCTAACTGCACATCTAAGGTTTTCCATGGCATTCCAGCTTCATATGTCGTCACTGTTTTACGGATAAATTTTTGTTTTAATTGTTCAGTAAACTCCTTCACTTCGGTGACATCACTTTCCAGATTCCAAAGATTCTCAATGGTGAAACTGCAAAGAGTAGACACATTTTCATAAGAATATTCATTTTCACCTGTATCACACATGGACACAATCCAAAAATGGTGTGCACCGCTGTTAAGCTGTCTTGCAACAAATCGGTTGCTGTTGAGTCCGCCAAATAAAGTTTTGTTTAACTGGGGACCATAATCTTCACGCGCTGGTAATACGTCGGTTCAAATTTCAGGTACTACAACTGCAATTAACTCCACCGAACGGTTATCGAATTGGCTCTTTACACACATTTTTACAGTATCCCATTCCTTGGGAGTAGAGACTTCTTTATTACCAAATGCAATGACTGACAAATTAACACGACCGTCCACAGACAAATTTAGTTTATTGGTGTTAAAGATTAAATGCAAAAGCCAATTTTCTAGATTTTGGGTTTATTCGTTATCGCTTACCAAACCACGTTCTTCAAGGTACAGAATAGAAAAGACAGCAAAAAAGTGATTTTGACAGCTCAATTCAGTTTGTCGTCTGTGTCCAACTGAAGATGTCGCTTGGAACACCAAAGGGTGACTACAGGGTGTTTATTCTCCATTCGAATAGATCCCAAACATCCTGCCCGGTCGAGGCAACTAACTCCAAATCCTTTGACTCCAAAAGCCTGCATAGTTTTTGTACTGTCCGGGTAGAGATTCCTGCAGTCGTCTTGATAGTGGCGTTACGTGCCAGCCCATCACTGATCGGGTGAACCTCAACAACTCAACCCAATCGCCAGTAGGTCGGGTGTAAATTTTCCTGACGAATTATGACGATATCACCAACTCAGATGTTGTCCAACGGCCTCTGCCACTTACTTCTGGCTTGCAACGTGACCAAATATTTCTCACTCCATCTTTGCCAAAATCGCTGGTGTTTGTCGCAACTATTGCAAATGCTTGATACGGTTAGTTGGGATCTTATCAACACTTGGTTCTGGTACGGCGAGAAAGTCAGCTGGATTCAAAGCGAATTTGTCGTCTGGATCGTCGTGCAGTGGAATAAGTGGGCGAAAATTAAGACACGCTTCAATACGCGTCGCTAAAGTATGAAGCTGGTTGTACCACATACTTTGTCCACCAACCAAACGGATCAGATGGTGTTTTGCAGATTGGTGTGATGGAATGCCAATTGGTTCCCATACCAGCTAGTGACTGTGCCAAGCCGCAAAATCCTCTTGGAGCATACGGTTATCACCGACGAATGCAGTGCTGTTGTCATTATAGAGATGCAGGCATGGACCTCGCCTACTTACAAAACGGGTAAATGCATCTAGAAACGCCTGCGAAGAGAGGCCATCCACGCGTACTATCCCGTCGTCGTCCATGACCGGGTTCAGTGGAAGCAATCTACTGGAACTGAAAAGCCTACCACCGCTCCGGATCTGATGAGCCTCGGTCGAAAAAGCGCTGTCCTGCTCGATGCGGATAAGTTTACCCAAAGCTTCGTCCAATTCATAAGAGCTTATAACACCCGTACCACTGTATGTAAAAAACGAATGATAGAACTAAAGCGTTCCGTAAGGCCAACCACCTTGCCGTTCCGTCGTCGTGTTGATGGCTTGGGTACGACCGTAGCCACTGTTGTCAACAAAGATATTTTCTCCTCCTCTTGTATAGCATCCAACTCGTCCTGATGAAGCTGCTCATCTTGTTCTGAACCTGGAGGTATCAGGTCTTTCATCAACCAGTTCGGGTCATGCCACCACAATCGATGTTCCAATAGATCAGCTGCTTCCATTCCACGACTAGCACAATCCGCTGGATTTTGAGCTGATCGAACATGATTCCAGCACTCGGGCGATGTCAGTTCTTGGGTTTGACGGACTCGGTTAGAGACATATGGTTTCAGTGTGGTTGGCTGCTTCCGTAACCAACATAGCACAATTCGAGAGTCTGACATACATATGATACATAAGGAACAAGGTGTATTCAAAAGTCCTAAAGCCACACGAACGTTTTCCAGGGTAACCGCCAATAAATGCGCTGCGCAGAGCGAACGTCACTTATTTATCCATTCACCATGCCCAGCCATCGGGACCCTCAAATGCGGTTGATTGCGTTGAGATCATTGCAAAATTGGAGCCAAGTTTCGCGTAATTTCGCTGGCAATTCAGCATCCCAAGTGGTGCCAGCTATCCAAAGTGTTTGTGCCAATAGGTGTCAAAAGACCGGCAGGGTCGAAGAGCTGAGATACTTCACTCAGTACACACCGCTTCGTTAGACAACCATATTGCGATTTGAGGCTTACGCTGTAGAACAACTCATCTGTGACTGGATCCCACCGTAACCCCACTACGGTAAGGGTCGGTGACTCGATTAGGAAGTCTGCAGTAGAAGAATTTCCACCAGTTAAAGAATTAATTACCTGAGTTCCATTTCTGCAGCTTAAAATGTACTGCCGACGGTATGGTGTTAACAATTAACAATTAACCTATTAGCTTCATTGACATCATTGCAGCTTACCAAAAGATCATCGCCATAAAATGAAGTCAGAATTGTGTCTCGCGCAGCCACTGCTTGACTCTTGTTTGCCGCTTTGTCAAAGTTGTCGTACGCACATTGATGAAGCGCACGCACTGCGCTTGTAAGGACTGCAAGCCATGCCATAAGTAACAGTTGCCAATTTCTTCTATGGGTGATTCTCGCCAAAGAATCCGCTGGAAGTCCCTGTGTTTCGGAGCGACCAGTATCTGCCGGAACATCTTTTCGATGTCAGCGGTGAGTGCTACGCGATTACGTCGAAAGCGAAAAATGATGTTGATAAGTTAGGCCCACTAACTGGATGTCATTTAGTGAGACGCCAACACTAGCTCGCGCGGAAGCATTGAGAAAAAAGCGGAACTTGGTGGTAACTGCATGATGTGGAATATAGAAACAGTTTGTGTGATCGCCAGGTTGATTCACGGTTTCCATGTGACCAAGTGCGATGTATTCACGCATAAACGCTACATACCTTTCTTGCAGCTCCTTGTCGCCAGCAAATCGTCGTTCCAGGCAATGAAATTGTCGCAGTGCTTGTGTATAGATTCCCCTAGATCTGGAGCACCACGACGAAACGGTATGTGCACCATATATCGTCCATCCTTTGTCCGAGAGTGCGTCGTTGAGAATATGCGAACACACTCGTCATCTCCAATCTCAGTCTAGGGCACTTCTTCCAACTTCCAAAAGTTCTGTATAAGTTTATCTAGAGTCATATCTAATTCAGACACATGGGCATGAAAAGAATGCAGGGTTCGCGATGACGATGGCTACGGAGCAGCAGGGCCAAAGACAACCCAGCCCAAAAGAGTTCGCTGAGCGTGTGGCTTATTCAGCTTCCCATTGATGACATCGCTTTGTACGATAAGACCCCACACGTCTGCTCCAATGAGGCCATCAATAGCGCCAGGAGTTCTAAAATGAGTGTCTGCAAGTTCAAGACCAGCCAAGTGTGTCCATTGGTTCACGTCGTTCGCAAAGTTGGGTTGATCGAAGTAACCGTCAGAGTGATTGTGAGATGGTGATCGTTGCGCTGCCCTTCTTCCTTGTATGGGCAAAGCCACCAATTCCCTCTACTATGACATCATATTTACGTCTGCGGAGATGTAAATGGTTAGCGAAACTGTCTGTTATAAAACTTACCTGCGATCCGGGATCGCAGAGTATACGAGCCAAGCGCTACTGATCTGCTGATTGTCCATATACAATATATGCGCGCGCAGTAGCCAGCTAAATAGTTCGGTAGTTCTGCACGGTACAACTACTTACAGCATCAGTTAGTCAGGAACCGATGGTCTCCGCTTGTGAAGCAACTGTTGTCTGGGGGATCTGCACTGGAACCTCTCGCGACAGAAGATCGTATGATGCCTACGACCGCACTGTCGACATCCACCTGATGAGCACTGCCTCGAAGAATGTCCATGTCTGAGGCAATTAAAACACAAATTCGATGTTCTGAGAGTCTCAAATCGCTGTTCTGGTTTCATAGCCAATAATGATGGACAGCGACCAACTCTATGAGGACCTTGGCAATGAGGGCATCTTCCTTCATCTGTTGTTGCCAGATGCTTTCACTGCATGAGTACGATGTTGTTGTCGTGCCGCTGAAGTTTCCGATGAAGTTGGTGTCCTAATTAACTCTGTAACTAGACTGTGTGCTCGTTTCTCCAAAAACTTGAGTAAAAACGCCAAGCTCGGAATCTCATTGGTAGAACAGCTCATGTTCCACTCAAGCTGCGTGGTGACTAGAAGCTTAGACACCACTATAGGTACTGCCAATGCGTCCCACTTGTCATCAGGCAGTTTTATAACACGTAATACACGCAAAGATTCTTGAACCGTATCGACGATAATCAGCAACATCTTAGACGTCTCATCTGTTGCCGACTTGATGTTGAGAAAGCGGGAAACGTGAATTTCGGCTAAAAGCTTGGTATTGTCGTACAGCTCCTTTAACGCTGTCCACACCTCCTCATATCCACCAGAGTACATAGCGCCAATTAATGGTACCTTGCTCACATTGACTGCCTGCCGGAGCTTACCCAGTTTGTGTGCCTCTGGGTAATCCATTTCATGAAACAGAGTCTGGAATGTGTCTTCAAAGGGCAACCAATTATGCATTGATCCATCGAATGTAGGAATGACCACCGGATCCAATTTTACATCAATTTTTTCCTCAATCGCCCTTTGTTTCACTGACTCAGATTTAATCCTCGAGATTTCGCGGTTGAGTTTTACTCACGCCTCGTTGTACAACGCCTCTACCTGTTCCCACACCTGATCGTGTGCTTCGAACTCATCTGCTTTAGCATTACCAACCAGTCGCTGATGATGTTTCACAAAACGATCGTAATGCTCCGTGACGGCTTTTAATTCTTGGTTCAACTGGGAACTGTCACATGTCTCGTAGTTGGCTCCTATTATGCGATCGTGATTACGTTTAATCGCATTTTGTGCAGCCATACGCAAGTTGAGATCCGCCATAAGTGCAAAGTCCAAATCAGGTGTGTCCAAAGAACTGCGGTAGCAAAGCAATGGCGTTCTATTCAAAGCAAATGTCCAAAGATACGCCAATGCGCGGTAAATCGAAGATCCCTCAATACTCGTATGCCAAGCGCAGTTAAACCAAAAAATGTCCAAATGTACGCCAATGCCCGGTAAAACTAAATCCAAAAAATATATACATATGCACCTGTATGCCAATCGCAGTTTCACAAAATGTGTCCAATTGTTTGATACGCCAGGCAGCACGGTGAATCCAAAAGGCCAATCAAATTTAAGGTTCAAAATTATCCACTCCAATATCAAAGCCTCACAGGAGGCATCAAAATGTTAAAGATTAAATGCAAAAGCCAATTTTCTAGATTTTGGGTTTATTAGTTATCGCTTACCAAATCATGTTCTTCGAGGTACAGAATAGAAAAGAAGGTAAAAAAGTGATTTTGACAGCTCAATTCAGTTTGTCGTCTGTGTTCAACTGAAGATGTCGCTTGGAACGCCAAAGGGTGACTACAGGGTGTTTATTCTCCGTTCGAATAGATCTCAAAAAATTGCCAGTAGCTTTTTTTACATACATATGTCCGTTGGCTACCACCATCAATCATTATACGAACAAATAGAAGCTTTCGACTTAATTCGACCCTTGATGATACCAACACTCGTACCGTTTGTAAGAAAATCTTGTTTGTGCTTCAGGTGCACACAAACTTACTGTGGGACTGATCAATGCTGCACTTTTTGACGATTCCTGACCATTTGCATTCTTTTCATTTTCTTTTCTGATTAACGACATCCTATTTATTTAACATACAACAGTCGCGTGCTTGTGGTTGCACATTTTCCAAAACAAATTTTTGACATGACATAATTTTGCGGTATGGTCTCTATACGTGCATCGAAAGAAACGTCCATCTCTTTTCAGCATTTGCTTCCTTTCTTCACTTGTTCGTGGAAAAGGGCCCCCGCCCAATTAACAAGGCGATGACGTTGTCTAATAAAAAGCGGGAGCAGAGCATATTACTGGTCTTATCGTAAACATCTTCAGGTGACGCCACCGAAGGTTGCTACGATTTGACCAGTTACAAGTTGCAGGTCTTGTTGACGGCAAGACCACCGGTAGTCCCTACCAGGACTTAAATCACAGTACCATGGGAGTCAGGAGCCCCCCGGGTTTCGGTCTGGGCCTAGCTTGTTGAAGTAAGCACCCGTGTGGGAGCGCCATGGTGGCTGTGGTTTAAACCCATATCGCGGGTAGGGTCTTCCTGTTGGGTTGACCCATTGTAGAGTTGCAAATAAGTACTGGGTGCTGTGACCCTAATAGCAGTAATAGGTTTTAGATCGGCCTCGACCCATACAAAGGGGTGGAACCTGTGCCTCCAACACAGTTCCGATTTGGTATCAAAGGATTGATGGAGAGCGATGGCAAAGCGTATCCTTGCTCGCATAGATGTGTGGGCATCCCGTAAACATAAGCCTACATGACAGGTGGACTATGTTCGTGCAAAAGTACATTTTCTTGTAATATGTTCTGTTGTTTTACAGAAGAAGCATGGCGCGTTGATATTAGGAGTGAACAGGCCAGCTGCTGTTGATGGTTGAATGTGTTTCGTATGCTCTTTGGTTACCGTTTCAACTGTTGCTCTTTCTTTCGACTCGCCCTCCTGTTTTAAGAACTGCAATATATTCTTAACTTGTTTATCACCGTCGAACGAGAGAGTTGAACCTGTATCCGATGGAGGATCATTGCCGTTTTCTTCTTTCACCTGCGTTTCGATGATTATCAATGCGAAGATCATCTGGCATACATTTCATAAGCACAGTTTTTAGCATTATACATGCTGTGAGTAAGCGACTACATGCTATAAGAGTGTTATATACAGGGTGACTTACTCGAACTGTAGCTTTTTAAAATGCTATAATTTTTTTTATTTTTTGATAAATTTTATTGTGCCAAAGCAAAAAATGTTGGAAAATACACTGATTTTCAAATTGTATCAGTAGTTTTCAATATGTCCACCTTTGGCGCGAATAATGGCCTTGAGACGGCCGAAGAAAGCATCGCACGCTGCACGCAAGTGGCTCTGCGGTATTTTGGCCCATTTTCGGCGAAGTGCTTGTTTGAGGTGGTCCAAACATTGGTATTTCTTAGTGCCAACCTTCGCCTTCAAAATATCCCAGACAGAGAAATCCAACGGATTTGCAACCCATTGTGTCGAAGAAATGAAGTGTGGAACGTTGTTTTTTAACCAATCTTGGTTGACGCGCGTCATTTTGTTTGTTGATATATTGCTCGATAACAAATGGCGACACATCGGAAAAAAAACAAAATTCGGTAACTCACCACTTTCGTGCAAGCGTAGCAACTCCTTCGCTCTTTCGACTCTAACTTTTTTCTGTTGCGGTGTAAGATCGTGTGCTTTTTGGGACTTCAATGGCTTGAGCCCAAGCTCATTTTTAGTATGTGTTGCATCCGTTCCAACGATATGTTGAGCTCACAAGCCATTTTTCTTCCACTTCGACGCGGATTTCGCTCAATTCGAGCCTTCACTTTCCGAAGCATTTCTGCCGATGTTGCTGTTTTTTTATGACCACCTCCATGGCGTTTTGTAACGCTGTCAGTATCACGGTAACGAGCTATGGTTCGAAACACAAATGATAGCTACTTGTGGTTTTTCAGCCAAATATAAAGCAATCACACTATCACGTTTGAATTCCAGCGCGCATTAAGATTTTTCAACACAACTGAAACGCAAATCGTTTAAAAGGCTTGTAAATAATAAAATTATCTGTCATGTGTCATGTGTCAAAATTTGAGCTCACTGTCATGAACGTTTTGGAAATTCTAGCAGTCTGAAGTTGGTTGCAGTTCGAGTCATTCAAGGTGTAGTTGTCGTAAGCCAGTTGCGTCTGCTTTATGATGAACGGTTGGAAGTGACATAAGCTGTTGTATTAACTTATCAATCAGTTTTTCCTTATCGCCAAATTTCTCCGGTAGGAGAGAGATAGCCCCATCGTGGCATGCATCAGTGAGTGTAAAACCAGATATAGTTTTGGCTGCATTTCCTGTCAGTACCGACTGCAGGTAATTAAATTTGTATGCACCAGAAAAGCCATCACTTTCATGAATGTTAGCTTGAAAATTTTCTCAAAACGGAATCCATTCCTGATGATCGCCAGAAAATGTTTTTCATTTTAATTTAGACAAATTAACGCATCGAGAATTTGTTGACATTACTGTACGTGATAAGTTGGGCTCATTTTGACAAGGACTCAGGCGACCCTGAACCCTTAATAATCGTACTTTGAGTCGAGCTATCATACCTACTGTTATGTCTTCGTACTCCACCTTCTTTTCTGGATTTTTTTCTTCTCTATTTTCTTCATCAACAGTTAATAGGCTTTCCTTGGCTGCAATGACTCTTCTTCTATGGATTCGAGCTGGGTTAAATCCTCAGTATCTCTTATAGATATTTTGGCTGAGTTAAGGTATTCTGTGGCTTCGTTCATTATTTTTGTAATATGGCTGCGGTAGCCAGCACGGGTTTGACAGCTCCATTGACAATTTTAATTATCTTTTAGAATTGTAAAGCTTAATGAATTTAAATCTGTTTTAACACCTACTCCCGGGTTTCGACACCAATTTGAAATAAAACACGTGAGAGAACTCTTTTCAGCCTCTTATTTAACTTGATAAACAGATTGATAACCGATCTTATCGGGTCGCAACCTTTGTTACAACTGACTCGTTAAAAATGGTGATAAAAAAAAGCGAAAGATGAAACATCTGAATAAATGACTAATGAAAGTGAATAATTAATAAAAGAGATGAATAAATAATTAATGAAGGAGATGAATAGTTATTTGCAAAATGTTATGAAAGTTTAATTTTCAACAAGAATCGTCAATAGCAAATGCCTGAAATCCCGTATTTACATAAGAGTAAATTAGTTTTTTGGGGGGAGAGCGAAGTGAAACTGCTGTTCCAATTTATTGCATAAAATTTTATGATTCACAGTGCCAAATGCTTTGGAAAAATCTATTGTAATAACCTTAAAAAGGTAACATCACCACCCACCTGCCTTCCCTCCTTTTCTTTCGACAACAAATATTTTTGTGATCCTCCTATTATCGCCAACTTACTTGCTACATTTTTCAAACAATCATTTGCCAACATCTCCTTCGTACTAGATCCCTCTTACTTCAATGACTTACTAAATTGCTCCATTGGTCCCTTTCTCTTTCTATATTTCGATTTTGCTGTTATTGAAGAAAAGTTACAAAAACTGAAAGATGAATTTCCGAATTGCCCCCCGACGTTTTCCTTAAAAAATACTCATCTAACGTTTCTCTCTCAATTTCGTCTATCAGTTGGACGACCTCTTTTATAATCCTGATGTACAAAAAGGGATCAAAGAATGAAGTTACCAATTATCATGCCATTGATTAACTCTCTCATTTACCCAAACACTTTCAGTTCATTTCTTGGCCTCTTCTGGGGTTCCACAAGGCAACCATTTTGATCCCCTTCTCTTCATTCTTAATGTTAACGATGTGGAGAGGGTCGTTAAGCACTCCTACCTCTCCCTTTACGCTGACGACAGATCTTTTTTTAAAGCTATTTCTTCTCCTCATGCCATCATCGAGAAGACCTCGATCGGTTTTCAATCTGGTACCTCAAAAACTGCTTAGAATTTAATATTGCCAAACGCCAATCTACATATGTACTCGTATTACTTTCTCACGTAAATGCAATCCGTCTCCTTCTACACTTTATTTTTTATTCTCCTGGTTGAATCTTCGACAGTGAGCTTAGTTTGCCTGCGCATATCGGTAAGATGCTCTTTAGGGGTAACTCATAGCTTGCGCTATTAAACGGTGGTCCAAGAAATTTTCCAAACCTAAAGTAACCAGATCTCCCTATACTACCTTTGTTCGCACCCTGGTTGGGTATGCCAGTCAAGCTTGGTAACCCTTTCAGCGAGCTCATACTTTCCGAATCGGGGGTATTAAATGTCGATTCCTCCGATTTGCTATCCGTGGTTTGCTTAAGAACGATCCCTTAAACATTCCTCGCTATCAGCACCGTTTCAAAGTTATCAATTTGAATTCCTTAGAAGAACGTAGATACATATATGGTATAGCTGACAATCCACGTTATTTACATTGTCCTCATCCCTTCTATCTATCGGTTCGCCACACTTCTATGGTACCAAGGAACCAATCTTAGTATAAGCTTACATTAGGCCGAATAAATCGGGTCCTAGACTGGTTCGAAGTTACACCTGTCTATTTTGACGTTTCGTCTGAGTCGTCGAGGTTGGGGTTCTCAATGACAGCATGTAAATATTTTGTCCTTCATTCACTCGTACCGCCAGATGCATTGTTGAGAAAAAATATTGTACAAATTTCCTTAAAATTGTAACAGCCCTGGTGGCAGCGTGCGGCTCATGAAACGTCAAATGAAACAAACCTAACCAAGCTGTCACATTGAGCGAGGTTACGCCATTTTTAAATCGCCATTTAAGTCGTTTCCGAAATTTCGGTCTTTCTTTGTTCTGAGCCCACGGTGCCACCACGAGTCTGCCAAAAATTCGAATAAACGTCACCAAACGAATAAAAGGGTACGCTCATTCATCAGTCTCGGAGGGCCAGAACAGCGCAGCCGCGCAACATACATCTTCGCCGTTTCTGCTTCAACTTTTGCCTGTGCGTCTAACAGCTGGCTGGGTTCCTCCGACAATGTCTATGTCATCCACATAGACACGCAACTACAATAATTGTACAGACTTTTAAGAGATTGTATCTTGTGTTTGCTTGCGAGTTTCGCAAAGTGCTGTCACATGACAATTGATAGCCTTGTAGGAAAACTTTTTTGATATCAAACTTTTGGGTAAAAATCAAAATTGCTGGTCCTCAAGGAGCAGCTTTGTGTGTAGCTATCCTACAGAGTTGGACATGTTTAGCAGGGAAGCCAAACCTGTAACTTGCCTTGTATAATTTTTTCCCATGTACGCTGGCATAAGCGGCCTTAAAATCGACAAATAGGTGGTGGCTGTTGATTTGGAACTTTTTTTAAGATCTGCCATTTTATAAACATCTAGTCGATGAAGGATTTTCCAGGCCTGAAACGATACTGATACAGACCAATCAGTTGGTTGAGTAAAGGCTTTAGGTAATCACAAAGTATGACATAGAATATATTCAAGGCGATGCTGGGGCAATGCTGAGGCGACTGATGCATATATAGTTGGCGCAGACGGTCGCTTCCTTCATAGGATTTTTATGTCATCTCCCGTCGCTGGCCAGGTAGGTCCTCCCGTTCCTACTTAGCTTAGGTCTTTCCCAAGTTAGAGTCTCCCACTTTCCTTGTTCTTGGGTTTATGCTTATAGTGCAGTTATTTTCTTCCATTAGAGAAATTTTCACCAACCGCTCTATTTCTCGATACAGAGGCACTCTATTTCTGATTTCTTTTATACAGTGGTGGTGGGGCGAAACCTAGCACTGCATACGCTTGTTGCCACTGGGGTTCGGGACAGTGACACTAAACGTCGATCGAGATTAAGGAACATTTAGTCAGAAGAGGCACTGGCGGTTTTCGTGCGATTCTAGCTTTCCGACAACAACTTTGCTCAAAATATTTCCTCTTTTTAGTGGCATTTGTACCTTGGCCCCTCGGAACGTTCGGACATCCAGAATACTGGAGAAGTACCTTGAATTGATCGCAATCATTGCGACTGGTATTAGACTGATTACGAGGCCCCCTTGCTCCCTTATGAATGTCAATATGCGGGAAGCGTGTGCTGTTTACGATAACATTTCGCCCCGAAGCAATAGCCTGAATCTTCTCTCGTACATGCAGGATATATTTACCTACTGTAATATCAAAGATGCCCTTCTTTCCTAGCTTTTAGCTAAATTTTGCTCTTGGATGATGTTAACATCATGCTTAGAACATGGTACATTTGCATGTTCTGTTGAGGAGCTCATTAAAAGAGTCCTTGATGCTATCGTGTGCCTCCTCCATTGGAGCATGCCCAAATATAAGACTGATGTCAGCGAATTTATAATTGATGTGGACCGCCGAAATTCGAGACTTCTTGCTGCCTGTTATGACAAATCCATTTCCACATATGTACCTGATGCTTGTCTCTGAGGTAGCACCCGAGTATGTCGCAGTTTTTCATCTTTCCTACACTCAATCATTGCATTGCACTTCTAAATGGGCGTACAAGATTACGGCAGCTGCCGTTGACTACATTTGAGCTCTTCGCCCACTATTTATATTTCAGAAACCCTGAAAGCTATTGTACTTCTAATGCGCCTCTTAGATCTACTTACTTAACGTAGCGCTACAGTCCGGGCTGGACGTGGGCCTCAACCAACTAGTGTCTTCAGTCAGCTCAATCTTTAGCTATCTGCCACCAAGTTGGTTCAGGTCCCTTTCGACTTGCGTGCGCCCTATTAGTCGCGGCCTTCTTCTACTCCGCTGTCCCTCAGGGGCGGATTCGAAGATTTTTGGTGCCCATCCGCCCTACATAACCCATCTACCTCAGCCGTTGGACCTTCACTCTTCTGGCGTTGTACAGCCCTGCACGAACTGTACCTACGTCATTGTATCTCCTTCTCCTTCCACAGCCTACACAGACGGGACCGAAAATCACCCGAAGAATTTTCCTCTCAAAGCAGCCAGAAGCACCCTCATCCATTTCTGATACAATCCATGCCTCTGCGCCATAGGATAGGACTGGGATTATTAAGGACTTATATAGGATAACTTTTTTTGTTTGAGAGAGGGCTTTACTAGTCAATTGCCTTCTTAGCCCAAAGAATCAGCGATTGGAAGGAGTTATTCGCTGGTGTCGTTGTCTGAATATATAGCGGAGCCTAGGTAGACAAAATCCTTAACTACCTCAAAGTTATATCTGTCGTGGGTGACGTTCTGTCTGAGATGTCGGTGTTGGGTGTTATTTTTTGTTGACATACCATACACTTGGTCTTGCCGTTAACCCATCTTCGCCGTTTCCATCTTAATACTCGCGAAAGTGCCACAGAGCACAGACTTCACGGCTGCTTTTTTCCGATTGCGTCAATATCATCGGCGTATACGAGTAATTGGATGAACTTTTGAAAGATTGTGCCTCTTGTGTTGGCGCGTGAGTTTTGCACTATTCTTTCAAGCGCATCGCCTTGTCTAAAGCCTTTTTTGACATCAAAGGTCTCGGTGAGTTCTTTACCGACCTTGATA
Source organism: Volucella zonaria (assembly GCA_963966105.1). NCBI lineage: Eukaryota > Metazoa > Arthropoda > Insecta > Diptera > Syrphidae > Volucella > Volucella zonaria. The sequence goes on along the minus strand of OZ014530.1, from coordinate 232,546,112 downwards.
GAGCAGCGAGTATCGTCATCGTACACGAACGGGCGAGTTTGGCAAGGATGCCAAAGTAGACATTGTTGTGTATTGTGCGTCTCTATAACAAGATGCAATCATACGCGGCTGTATATAAATAGGTGGTGTGTATCGATATGGAGATCATGGGCTTTTTCAAAGATCTGCCGCAGTGTGATGGTGGACTTTCCTGGCCTAAATCATCACTGATATTTACCAACCAGGTTATTGACGAACGGTTTCAGGCGTCAAACAATACGGCAGATAGGAATTTGCAGGCGATGTTAAGAAGACTGATGCCTTCTTAGTTGGCGTTGTTCAGAGGGTCTTCTTTCTTGAGGATCGGACAAACAATGCCGAGGTTCCATTCATCGGACACACTTTCGTCTGACCATATTTTACAGATGAGTTGGTGTATGCTCTTTACCAAGTCATTGCCTGAGGCTTTGAAGAGCTCATCAGTCAGGTCGTCCGCTCCAGCAGCTTTGTTGGATATAAGTTTAAATATGGCTATCTTCACTTCATCCGGGTTGGATAGATGGAATTGTTGACCTACATCGCCCAGGTTGAAAGGTTCATTCTGCCTGACAGCGGTATTTGGTTCGTCGTCGCCGTTGTACAGTCTACAGAAATGCCCTTTCCAAATCCTCAGCATCGACTGCGACTGTACTACTATGTTCCCTTGTTCGTTTCTTCAGGCTTCGATTTGGGGTTTGTATCCGTGGCATTTGTTTTTTACCTTTTGGTAACACTTCCGAATCTCGTTCTTGGAGTCATCTCGGCGTTCGTCTCTCCTCTTCTGCTAATAGAGCTTGCGAGCAACTCGGGTCCTTCTATACAGCTAGGGGTTTCGTTGTGGCGGCATCTCTTTTTGGTAATGTTGCCGTTGGCCTTCGATACTTGATGCTGGCGGCATGGGAATCGCCAAAGGCAATTTTAATTTCATAGTTAGAGCACTGCTCGTAGGTTTTTTCCAAGAGCTCCTAGAAGCCATCTTTGGTGTCGTCAGCTTTCTGCTCTGTGGGGGCGTGGGGGCATATCAGGCTAATGGTGGCAAACTTGGTAAACGCTCGTTAACAGAGCGGCAGCTCAAGACCGCTTCCAAGTAGGTGCTGCTTTTGCCGTCGATCGCAATCGCCGTAGTAAATGTAGCAGCTTTTCATCCTCTTTTTGTCAGCCCATCCCATCGCAGTACTTGGATGTTGGTAATATCTGCTTCCTAGCAGTTCAGGGCTTCCGCCAGTTGCTCGGCTGCAGGTGGCCTATTAAGTGACCTGCACATCCGAAGTTCATTGCCCTCGTTTTTTTTGCAGGGTTTGTCAAGAGTAAATCCGTTCGTTTCCGAGGCTTGTTGCTGCTTCGTAACTATGGTTTATTTTTCCATTGCCGGGCAGTTACCCCGGCGGTAAAACCACCAACCTGGAAGATTGCATATATACTCGTAAATATAAAGTAAATATGGATAAGGGGTCGGTTCGACCGAAGCAAGTAACTCTTTCATAGATGCGAGCGCTGTCGTTGATCCATTATCAACCTTTTCCAAGACCCTGATTTAATCACAGAAATCCTTGCTCCAAATATGTCGGAATAGCGCGGGATTTTACTTCACCGTTGATTCCATTTCGGGAGTTCATCTGCTGTCCCATATATAGTGCTGCTATTTTTGTCTGCTGGTCAAGTCTGGATGGATATCTACCATTACCCGATGGTTACCACTTGGAGGTAAAATAAGTACAATTGATGTGTAGGAACTGTTACAACACCCAACACCTTGGCACCTCTCAGTGTCTACCCAATTTCCACAGCACCCAATGCCTCTCAGATCTGGTTTTTGGGTATAATAGGAGTATGTCAAAGTAAAATGAAGATAATTAGGGGGAGTTGGTTTTTTCTCCAACATTAGGTCCGCGCATGTAATTTTAACCTGCATATAGAAGGGTTTATGGATACAGTTTCCAGAGGCTGTCTGGGCTTGATGTGAAACTGAAACGTTGCGCGATCTGCCTAAGGCAGTCTATAATTATCCAATTGTTTTTCGTTCAATGTCTTGTGAGTGATCGTAATTGTTTTACTGAAATCGTCTGCAAAAGATTGTGAAAAATCCGTCTTAATGACTTAATAAAATAATTAATATCTTTCTTCGAAATCTAATTACAGCTCATCGAAGAATACACCAAATCGAGGGTACCCAGCCGTCCGAATGTATTGGCATTCGACATCCAGCGTGGTCGTGATCATGGTCTGCAGGGATATGTCAAATATCTGGAACAATGTGAAGGTCGTGCGATTTCAAACTGGGAAGACTTGAGTCGTTACATAGCTCCATCGGTAAGTACTGACACAATATCTAATTGCAGCCAGCCTCGGAACTTGATATTGCGAATTAATTGCAACACATTTCAAATACCTTGTCACGCAATCAAAACTTATTGCTGGACATTCCAGTTCCGGTTGATCTACCATTAGTTTCTAACACTGACGGACGGTCATCAACACTAATTGGGCAAATTGTTTTCGTTCTTCTGTTTTCAGGAAATACTGAAGTTAAAATCGGTCTACGAGAAAGTGACAGATATCGATCTCATAGTTGGAGGGATATCTGAATTACCAGCAAGCGGATCAACTGTCGGACCGACATTCACTTGCATTTTGGGTGAGTTTTCAATTTACGAGTTTGATTATCAAGACGTCTCTATGAACACCGATTGAAGTGTTCCTTTATAATTACGAACATTTAGTCTGATCCGACGAGCGCACTGACGGGCAGAGGCAGCGTTTTAATGACATTTTTGCACTTGAAGCCCGACCAACTACAGCTGGGGAATTTCTCCATGCATGTCGAAGTTGCGTGCTTCCAAATGTCTCCAAACAGATACAGATACTCATGTCTGCACTTAAGTCATAATTATGGCGCGACATTGTGATTGTGATTTGCTTTTGTCTCCTTTGTTTGAAGTTTGAATTTGATGTGTGGGGAAATCGTAACTACCTCTATTTCTAATGCCATGAAAGTGGGAGTACCTACTTATGTTATATTTTTGAAAAATTTGCTGAAAAAAAAAGGCAGACATTGGATTTTTTAGAGCAAATCCAAAGTGGAAGTTGATCCATGATACGAGTAAGGTAGTGATTAATTGGGCTGTACACCTTGCACGTCATTCGAATGTTCGCGGCTGACAGTCGCTCACTTAGCGAAATGGGAAATTTCTCAAAACTGTCATGTCTTGCGGAGTTTTACAGCCTGATAATTTGTCAACAGAGGTGCGTGAACTATTTTTAGGTTTTTTTGTTTTTTTTTTTGTTAAAGAAAATCGAAAGTGAATTACCGAGTACGTGAACTGCGGATGTGTCACACACATGCTTTGAACCGCTCCATTGTGAAGTCAAAAGAGTGAATCATTGAAGAGTGCTACGTACGAGGGCGGGTCAATAAGTCTGTGACTTTTTGAATTTCTGACCTCTTTACTGAAACAGCAACACTGCTCCTGTCAACAGCCATTTGTCAGTTGACTCCTGTCAAAATTTAAACTTGCTGCGTCAGTTAGTTTGTGTTTGACAGCTATTTTTATCAGACTACTCACTAATTTGAGGAGAAAATGGAAAAAAGTGAATTTCGTGTGCTTATTAAGCATTATTTCTTGCGAAAAAAAACCATTACCGAGACCAAGGCTAAGCTTGATAAATACTATGGGGACTCTGCACCATCGATTTCAATGGTAAAAAAGTGGTTTACTGAATTTCGTTGTGGCCGTACAAGCACTGAAGATGCCGAACCTCCTGGACGCCCAGTTGAGGTCTCTACACCCGAAACAATCGAAAAAATTCACGATATGGTGTTGGCCGACCGAAGATTGAAAGTGCGAGAGATTGTGGAAGCCGTAGGGATCTCGCATGGCTCAGTGGTTTCAATTTTGAATGATCACTTGGGCATGAGAAAGCTTTCCGCAAGATGGGTGCCGCGTTTGCTCACAGTCGACCACAAACGCAATCGTGTAACAACTTCACAGGAAGGTTTGGCGTTGTTTAATTGCAATATGGAGGAGTTTTTGCGCCGTTTTGTAACCGTGGACGAAACATGGATCCATCACAACACACCAGAGAACAAACAACAGTCAAAACAGTGGGTTTCTAAGGGTGAATCGGCGCCAAAGAAGGCCAAGGTGGGTTTTTCAGCCAATAAAGTTATGGCGACTGTTTTTTGGGATGCACGCGGGATAATCCACATTGACTACCTTCAAAAGGGAAGAACAATCAATGGGGAATATTATGCCAACTTATTGGACCGATTCAATGACGATTTGAAAAAAAAACGACCTCATTTGGCCAAGAAAAAAGTTCTTTTCCACCAAGACAATGCAAGGGTGCACACATGTGCAGTTGCCATGGCAAAAATCCATGAATTGGGCTATGAATTGCTCCCTCATCCACCCTATTCTCCAGATTTGGCTCCGAGCGACTACTTCTTGTTCCCAAACCTGAAGAAATGGCTTGGTGGAAAAAGATTTGACTCCAATGATGAAGTCATCTCGCAAACAAAGGCCTATTTTGAGGACCTCGACAAATCATTTTTTTTGGAAGGGATAAAAAAATTGGAGAAGCGTTGGACAAAGTGTATAGAGCTCAAGGGAGACTACGTTGAAAAATAAAATTATTTTTTTATCAAAAAATCTGTGTTTTAATCCAAAAGGATTAAACGGACTTATTGACCCGCCATCGTAGATCACTAGTCCTAGGACGAAAGTTGAAAAAGCCGAAATCCATCAAGTGTGCGGTTTTTAGAGCGGCTTTGTGTATTTCGAATCCAAAATTCTTATTAGTTTTCTCCTTAGGAACACATCCTTCGTTCCGACGCTAACAATATTTTAGGTTATCCACAGCCAGGGACCCTTTCTTTGCGCTTTTTGTAGAAGTTTGCTGGTCCTAACTGATTATTTCCCAGGTGAAACGACCGTATTTCCTTTACGGTTTAGAGTTATTTCTTTCCTTGTAAAGCAGAGCATTCGTTTGACTGCGCTATTAAACAGCAAAGCCTTTTTCCCTTCGAAAGAGAACACATTACTTATTCCATTATACTCCTTTGAATGAAATTATTTGGTTGTCAATGGTAAAGTGCCTACAGTTCCAGCACCGCCATGTTTGCTATTAGGAGCAGTAGTCCAATGCGGATGTAAATGTGACAATCGCCGCGGTGTCGACATCCCTATGTCAGCAAATTTCGTAGAGAGTAGCGTCACTTATCTCTAGAACATTTGGGTCCGTAAGAGCGTAAGAAGTCTGCAGGCCATCTTAAAGACATTCAGAAGCATTCATTTGGTCTGCCTACAGCCTATGTAGTCATGTTAACTACCTTTGTGCTCATAAGAGACTATCAATGGAATCCCTGACAGAAACGCAGGTAGCCACAGTTGAAAGAAAGCCATCAACTTTTTAAAGACGTCCAGAAGTCAACTATGGCCTGACTAGAAACGCATGCAATAGCAACTAATTTCATTTCCAGCAATCGACTTTTGAACCGAAACGCGAACAAGATTCAGTGAACGCAGTCTACCATCTGCGATTAAATAAGTAGCTTGCCTGTCGCAGTGGAAACAGATAGTTCGCTTCCTCCACCTGTTCCCCTACGTTACCATCAGGATCCATCAGGCAGACGTGGGTTTGCCTAACGAGCTGTGAAATTAAAGGCCGTCATCAGTCACAGCTTAGATCAATGGACTTATCTGTGCAAAACCAATTTTCCACATGCTCAGATTCCGTCCGAAGTCATTCTTGAGCATAGACGGCTTGTTCATACGTTGAAATGGCAGCCGACAAGGTCAACCTGCATGGATAGTTGTACCAAAATTACTACCTCTTAAATGGATAATGACGCCGATATTCCAGCTGATGGTATGAATATTAAGAGCAGGGTGATCTATCAGTAATTTGCGATCAGGTAAAAATAGCAGCAACGTTTTGTGGCTTGTCGATGTCAATTAAAGCAGCACATTAGATAGGATTGACTTTATTAAAGCCACGTAGATCCTAGAAACCTTCTCGAGGAAAAGCCAAAAACTCAATTACGCTGCCAGAAAACCGATGTTTGTTTTAAAGAAGAAGCTTTCCACAGATACTTAGCTTTGTTGGAGAAAAGGTTAGCGACGGCTTTTAGTATTAAGTCAGTCAAGTCAGTCAAGTCGGTCACCTTTCCCCTTTTCATGAAAAGAACAAGCTTAGCTTTGAGAGGATTAAAGGAAAAATGATTTCTGGTGCACCGATCATCAATTATGTTATGTCTAAGGCTGCCTGCACTTTAGAGCAGATACACGAAAGGTAGGACAGATAGGGCAGCTACATCATTTACACATGCCTCAGCTTAACCCTAGATCACTAAACGTTAGTCTCACAGGCAAAGCGACTCTGAGCCATTCGCTGTCTAGATATGTTCTCGTTACCGCACCCTCCCCGGTCGCTCAGTACCTTTATAATTCGGACAATTAGTGACCCGTGCATTTGCGGCCCGGGTCAACCCCGGACAGATTTATTAATGCTTATTACAAGCTTATTCTTAGAACTAACAATTTTCACTTAAAACTAAAGATAAAAACTAAAGGGTGGGAGCGGTTAAAAAAAGTTAGGATGTGAGGCATAGGTGGAAATAAGAGTGTTTTTAAGAGAGAGTTTGGTGAGATGGTAGTCGAAGAGAGGCAGAATATCGTTAACTTCACGAAGCATTCTAGACATTGGCTCCAAGTGTCCGTAATTCGTTCGGTGAAGATTGAGCCGGAAAAGTGGCACAGACCTAAGATTGCGTGGGTTGGTATTAAAAGAAATAAGGCGAAGTAAAGAAGGACAATCGATATTACAAATTAAAATTTGATGAATAAAGAGAATGTCGGCAACTTTTCGACGTATAGAAAGGGGTTGTAAATTTATAAGTTTAAGCCGGTCAGTATAAGGTGGTAAATTTTGGCTATCATCCCAGGGAAGACCACGTAAGGCGAATCGTAAACCTGCGTTGAACAGCTTCTATCCGGAGAATGTGTGTTCTATAGTAGGGTGACCAAACTTGGCTTGCATATTCAAGAAGAGGCCTATCAAAGGTTATGTAAAGAGATTTGGTAACATAAGGTTTTAAAAACTCTTTAGACCAGCGCCTGATGAAGCCAAGGGCAGAGTTGGCTTTTTTTATTTTAATATTAATACGTTATAGCCTGACACTTATTGACGTTAAGCTCAAGAAAATTCTTCTGACACCAAGTCCAAAATCTGTCAAGATCTTCCTGCAGTGGTAGGCTGTCTGAGGAAGAAGATATATATCTAAAGATTTTCATATCGTCTGCGTAAACAGATATGTATGAATTTTTAATGATGCAATCAACATCATTAATGGCCAGAATAAATAGTAAGGGGCCAAGGTGGCTGCCTTGAGGAACACCGGAGGAGGCTTTAATTGCGTCAGAAACCATGGACCTAAATAGAATATAGTAACGTCTTTTATTTAAATGTGATTGAACCCATGTTATAAAGTCTATTTGGAAACTAAGAGCTTTTAATTTCAGAAGGATTATATCATGTGAAATCCTATCAAAGGCTTTGCTGAAATCGGTGGCAATCACATCAACTTCATTTCCAGATTCCAATGCACATAGAGTGCTTGATACGAATTCCGTTAAGTTGGTGGTCGTAGATCTACCTTTGAGAAATCCGTGCTGGTTTTGGGAAACAATAGGTTTACAATGGAAAAGCATTATATCATAAATAATGCTCTCGAAAAGCTTAGGTATGCAGGACAGCTTAGCAATTGGTCGATAGTTGGAAATATCATCTTTTCGGCCTTTTTTATTTAGGGGAATAATAAATGACCTTTTCCAGGTCGAGGGAAATAATCCCTGGGTGATAGAAAGCTGAAAGAGAGCTGTTGGAGGTTGGGCTAGGTGCATTTTACATTTCTTTAAAAATATAGGGGGAAGATCAGGGCCAGCAGAATAATCATCTTTGAGGTTTATTATTTTATCTTTGACTTGCTCTAAAATTATAGACACAGATTCCAAAGTTGTTTGAGGGCAGCTATTTAAGTAGGAAAAGTAAGAGTGGTCTTGCTCTTGGGAATGGGTGGCGAACGCTTGGCTAAAAAAAATTGCGAAAAGATTTGCTATAATTTGGGGATCGCCCGAGGACTTATTTAGAAAATTCAGAGATGATGGATAGTTATCCGATTTACTTTTAGTTTTGATAAACAGCAAGAATCGTTTGGAGTCGGAAATGAGTGTGTACTCCATTTGGCTTAAATAGTTGTCATATAGAGTTTGGCAAAGTACAGAGAAATTTATTTGGACAGACTGGTAGTAAAAGAAATCGATGTCGGAACGTGCTATTAAGTAAGTACGCCAGAGCTTATTTCTCTTCTTACGAAGGGATCGCAGCTCTTTATTATACCAGGGTGGTGATGATGAGGGCTTCTTTTTGGGTAAAAAAGGTACAGATTGGGAGAGACATTTGAAAATTTCGGTATAAAAGGATGCGAGAGCATCGTTAACCGTGAGGTTGGGATTATCGTAAAGAAAGTCAAAATTGGCCATACTGAGGAGGTTATTCAGTTTGGCGTAGTTAGCCCTATGAAAATTAAAACTGTAAGAATACTCATAAGAAACGCGATTAAGAACATTGTCATACGCTAACGTAAGAGAAAGGGGAGGGTGGTAACTATCCAACTTAGAAAGAAGATGTCTGTATCAGTGGCGAAGACTAGGTCGAGTTGTCTGCCAATGTTATTGGTGACACCACTTAATTGATACAGACCAGAGTCAGTAAGGCAATCGATGAAAAGGTTTTCTTTATCAGAGGTGGGATTTGTTGCAGTAAAGTAGGACTGGTCAGTCTGAGCCCATACAAGCTTAGGTAGATTGAAATCACCCAAAAAAATAACTATGTCGTTGGGATCAGCAGCATTAAAAATGCTGTCGATTGCATCAACAGCTAGCTGGTAACCTTGAATTGGTTGATAGGGGCGAATATAGCAGCAGCAAATATATAGGTTGCGCTTGCAAATAGGAATTCTAGCGCAAACAAATTCAAAGAATGCAGTGGACGATTTTGTATAGCTAGAAGTACCCCACGGCCATATAAATTTTCCTCTTTATCTAGACCGTCGTCACGGTGTAAATCAAAGTCTTGGGAAAATAATTCATTATTCTTAATATTAGGGGTGAGATTGGTTTCTGTGAGTGCAAAAATGTCGTAGGGCAGAATCTGCGAATTAAGATACGAGTATATAGCAGAAATCTTAGTTCGTAATCCTCTTACATTTTGATAATACAGGGACAGATATTTGGGAGGCTTCGGCAAAGAATTGAGTGGTGGGTTAGGAGCGATGGTAGTTTTTGAAACTAGACCGTGTTCGCTGGAGGTGTAGTATGCGTTTGGAACTTACGTGAGACGCAAAAGAAGAGAGATCATTAGCCACATCATCAGGAGTCATATCTAATTGCTCATGAAAACGTATAAGAAATTGCCGCAGGTCATTGTGATTAGTGGGAAGGCCTTCTTGCAGAATGGAAACTATTGCATTCGTTTTCGTTATACCGTCTATGCATACAGAGTCTGGCTCATCATGTAGATATGCGAGATATAAACGAACATTATCGTGTAGTCTGCGGTCTCGTAGTCGAGAGAGAACATACCGACCATCTTCCCCTGAATCGATAAGGTGCTTGGTTAACTTTGCCTTTGGAGGAAGTCTGGGGTCAAAAAAAGAAGGTGGTGTGGTATTAGGGTGGGACTCTAGCTTAGAAGATGGGGAGGGATTTAAAATATGGGAGCGAATAAAGTCAGGGTATGTCGTTTTTGTTTGAGTGGGATGAGGAGATGTTGTTGGGTTTTTTAAATGACTGAGAGGAGGATCAAGATTAAAAGATACACGTTTGGGAATTGGGTTGGACGGTGTGGAAGAACGTTTAGTGTATACGCGATTAGCAGTATAAAGTGAAGAAGGAGTAAAGAAAGGGAATGTCTTAACTTTAAAACTCCAGTTTGGATCAGGAGCTTGTTTGTTAGGCTTTGGATTTTTTTTGTGAGAGTTGGGCTTCGGTAAAGGGTTATACTGCTGTTTTCTAGGTTTAGTGGGATTTGAATTACTGGACTTAAAGGTAGTATCCTTGAGCATTGCGTTCGCACGCTCCCTGGTTCCGGAGATTTTACGAAATATTAGTCTCTCAGTCAGGATGACCAAGTATACTTGCCGCCAGTGCAAGACGGCGATTTGCGGGGAATATACGAATAGTTTTTGTTGACCTTTTTGTTTAGTTATGTGTTAAATTAAAATACTTTATGTAGATTTTTTCTAAATAATTGCTTTGATTTTGAAAAATACTGGGGTTTTAATTTGTTAGTTTGTAGGACTAATATTTCGTGACAGTGTTGCTCGAAAATAAGTTTAGTGATCTAGGGTTAAACATTTTAACTATTGAGAGCGTTAGGTGATAACCTCTGGAACTTTTTTTTTTATAGCATAAGCGATTATCTGTTGTATCTGAGCTTGGTCACCGCTATCAAGTGACCCTGCTTTATAAGTAGCGTGTGCATGCGTGTGAGTTTCTCGTTCCGAAACCGTTTCCTCTATGGCAGCCTTTGTGGACGTAGTTCGATGCTTCAACACCGATGGAAAGCATTTTTACATTTGATGCTCCATTTAAAAGCTTCTCATGGTAGCGCTAAAGTATTTGTTTTTCTGATTGTTCACTGCTTATTTGTTCCGCAAGGAGATGCTAACAGTATTCGAAGTTTTGTGCTCAACTATCTGTTTTCCTGCCATCAGTCGGTTCTCACCGTTTATCGTGAGTACAGTTACTTAGCCATTTTCTGGACGCATTAAAATTGTTTGGATGATACGGATATCCATACAGGTCTACCAGTCCTTCACCTATATTTTATTTTCAAATAAAAAACTTTCTGACTTATACATAAACCGGAAACTTTCGCCTTAATAACGATCGAAAAGAAAGTTTATTTCTTTACAAGTCTTTATCCTGTTTAGGTCCAGAACTCGAAAGACTGGGGCTTGGCCGGTTGCAAAACTATTTGTCTATGACAGGCAGTTAATCCCTCATGGCTTAATGCTAAGTTGTATGGCTCGAATTTTTTGATCCTGATAATAATGAAGATCGTGGGGTATCAAAACTTGGAGCTTCTAGTCAATGATGAAAGTTTTTCTTCTCTACAGAGAAAAGCTGGTTATGGTAAGACGGGTCCATTATCCTTTGCTTGATAGCTGAATCTGTTCCCTTACTCCACGAAAGGGATTCCACAATCAAGTTAAAAATGTGATTTTGAAGACCCTCAAGAAAGATTTATCGGTCCCAATCCCATGGCCTATACGATAGGAGCGTGCGAAAATACAAACCCTCCCGAAATTCTAAATAAACAGAAGCTATGGTGAAGAAAATCTTTCATGTTCTTCCAAAAGATCTTAGACATATCCGTCTGGGATCCTTCATCTTAAACATGCTCAAAATAATTCTTGAACTTCAGAAGACTGCCCAATTCTATTTAAAAGGAAAACCTCATGGAGCATACCTAGGTACAATAGTAGTGTTGTCGGACGGCGTACCCCAGCTGCTGAATAAAACACCCTTATCGCTTTCAATTCAATTCGGAACGTTTATTCTCTGTAATGTTTGTAATAAAACGCTAAATATGTACTTGTTTTATAAACTCAAATGAACTTACTTTTTTTTAGCAGCACCCGTGGCTTGGGTCCGTCTCGTTTCAATTCAGATTTCATTTTGATTTCAATTTGACGTTTAACTTTCCATGTTCGATTTCGAATTTAGATCCGAACCACGGAGACTTGTTTGTTTTGACATTTAACATTATACATAAAGACATTTATTAACAAGTGGAGTTCCTTGATATAGAGGTAGTTTCCAACAATGATGACACTTCTGCTCATTTTTCTCTAAGACTAAGGCATACATACGAGATAATGTTGTCCGTAGCTTGATCTATGTACATCATTCTGAAAGGTAGAGCTATAAATGCAATCGCACAGAGGAACAACCCATGCAGAGGCACTGTGGTCTTCCTAGTGGAACGTATTCCTTTACTTTTTAAGTCTAACTTTAAGTTTTTAGTTGTTAATGAGTTGTCCAAGGTAGACCCGGACAAATAATAAGATCCTTAAAGATCATTTGATTTAGTATTCCTCAAGTGATTTATGAAGAAAGTGAAAGTGAATTATGAAGAAGGGAGTGCGATGTGCAAATTTGTTGCAACTGATTGTAATTTATCAAGAAATCTCTTTAGTTTCAACTGATGCAACTGGTCTAAGTGCACCTCAAATAAGGACCATTCTTACTAAACCTAACCTACAATATCTACTCGTACAAATGTATCTGCATGTTATGTTGACTTAAGGATTAGAAAACAACCTGTCAAATGCAAATTTCAAGTTCAACAACTTCCTGTTCGAAAATACTGGACAATGAATTGCTTTCTCCGCGATGTCATAATTTTGTGATCATGATTAAAATTAGTTTACGAATGCACTGTTGCTATTGTTAAAGACTAATTTCAATATGTTTTAATAGTTGCGAAAAAAAAACCATACACGCTCACAACTAACTGCAACTTCAAATTCGTTTTTATCGTTATATTCGTGTGCCCGCAAGGCATAAAACTTATTGCCGCAGGGTGTAATTGCGAAATAGTATTTAAATTTCATTAGTGGTTTAGTTCGGCGTTTGAACGTCGTGTAGATACATGGGTTTTGTGCGTTCAAAACATTAATCGAACTCAATTTAAATTTTACGACTTGCTGCAATTAAAATACATGAAAAAAAAACCGGACATTCTCTTTGAGTTATGTATTTGAAATAGCGCATTTCATTTGAAAGACTGCAGGCTATCGCCCGCAGTCAGCAGTAGATAATTTTTTAACTAACAAAGTTGGTCGAATTTGTCTATTCCACAAAGAGATTAAGATTGAACACATTGTTGCAAATGTAAGAGTGTACACTAACTGGAGTAAAAATCAAAAATCTGAAAGGGTTTCCTATGATGTACGATATTGAATTGGAATTGCTCTATTGCAAATATGACATACACGTCGGCCTACAGGTACTTTAAGCCCCCTTAATGAATGAGTTTGCTGTAGAACCTCCTTGATAAAGCAAGATGGGCGGAATCTCAAGTATTTCATTTCAAATCCTATGTCTTGGTATCTAGTGCCTGTAAGAGATCTATGTAGATCATGTGTGTATTAGGTTGCTGCATTGGAATGGTCATTTCTGAGTTGCAACTTCAAACACTTGTAACTTTTAAAGAAAAGACTTTGTTAATCAAAGTGTTCGCCATTGACTTCGACATATTCTTACCAACATTGGATTGATGCCTTTCTTGATAAAAAAAACTAGGATACCTGGAGTTGACCAAGTGTTCCATGACATTTTAGACAGCAGCTTTGTCCGTAGATATTTTTTCAGCAGCAAAATGACTCAGATGCTTCAACAAATGATAATCAATTGGAAAACGGTCCGATGAATAGCGTTGTATGTGTTGTATGCGATTATACCGTATGGCATAGTGCGTTCATTCATCCCCTATAGTTCGAAAGGCTTTGACCTTAGATATCAGCATCCTTTCGACGGGCAATAGAAAAGGTCTCTCACTCTTCCGCAATCCACAGTCGGTAAAAAATTACTGGTCTCATCTCAAAATTCCCAAGATAAAAAGGGGAGGAGCACAATGAGTGGAAGAAATTACGACTTGCACCACGTCGTCGGACAGTCATGCCAACAATTTATTTTTTTATTTACATATTTATGGTATAGAGGGTCATCGAATTCGTGGCCCAGATTTGACATCCCTGTTTCAATCACATACGTCAAACCGAACTGTTATGTTTAGTTTAAGGTTTGCCATTTTACAATAAAGATCATTAAACAATCGCTGAACGTGTTAAAATTGTGAGAACTTACAAGAAAAATAGTACGAGCAGATTATGGCCGACATAATCGTCTTGTTGCATATGGGGAAGTGAAAATCCACATGTAATTGTCGAAAGACGATTTCATCTGCAAAAAATCACTGTCACTGTATAGTGTGCAATTTGGTCTGGTGGTTTCATTGGTCCAAATTTCTTCAAAAATGAGGAAGGCGTAGCTTTCACTGTCAATTCTAATCACAATAGCCAAATGTGAGCCGAATCTAATCGAAGATGCGGATGTGGAAGACATGTGGTTTCACATGCGTCACATCTCACACAATACAACCCGTTGTGTCTTTAATGCAAGAAAAATTTTCTGGTCGAGTTATTTCGCGTTTCTCTGATGTGAACGCGCCACCAAGATTGTGTGATTTATCGCCGTTGGATTTCTTTTTGCGGGCGTATGCAAAGATCGTGTTTATGCACACAATCCGCAGACTCTTGACTCTTTGAAAACGAATATTCATCAAGTTATGGCGGAGTTATTGCTTGATATGTGTCGAAAAGTCATCGAAAATTACCTGGTCAGAATCAAGTCCTGCAAAAACTCCCATGGAGGACATTTGAATGATTTTGTATTCCATTCATAATGGCGAGATCCAAGCAATATATTGAAATAAAAATTTGATCGAAATCTAAATCATAAATGTGTGTTATTTAGATTCACTTTCGGAACCACAAAATGGATGACCTTGTATAAAAGTTGGTTTGAGTCAGTAGCGCAGCAATCAAGTTGGCCTTCCCATTACTCATTAAGACAGACTAAAATTACAAGTGCGCATTCCACCACAACACTATGCGGAAGAGATAAAAAAGATGTGTCGAACTAGTTAATAGCCTCGAGCACAGTTGACGACCCTGTTAAATTATTAAAGCACAACGATCTTTGGATCTGCACGTGGAATATTCGGAGCCTTAACAGACCACGTCCAGCCGAACAACTAGCGGAGATCGTTGACTGCTATAACCGCCATCCAAAATGTGCGAGGATGAAAAACTCTGATATACAGGACAGCAGTTTATTCGGATCTTACAGGCGATGCTGAGGAGACTTTTTTAATCAGACTAACAATGATGGGTTCTATTCCTTAGTCATACTTTCGTCGACGCAGATTGATTTTAGAGACGAGTTGATATATGCTCCGCATTCTTATTCGACTTTGTTTGACTTAATCTTTGCTTTGCAAGTTGCTTCTCTAACTTCATCTTGGTGACGGAAACGTTGTCTATCAACATGCAGGTTGAATGGTTCATTCTATGTATATAGCTCACAGTGGAATATTGCTGGTCATTGTTATGATTGTACTAGATCATAAGTACTACATATTACATAAAATGTGACAGGTAAATGTGACAGAAGAAACGTCACTGTCGTACAAATTCAGTCTATGGAATAAAGTCATATCATTAAGATGTTTCCGTCTTCTATTATAAGACAGCAATCATTACGGTGTAGACATGATTTTGCTAGATTCTTAGCACCGATTTTGGTTCTACTACGAGATTTCCTTTCCTACCCCTACAAATTTTTATTCGCGCAATACCGCTTTGGCATGTTCGTTTTATTTTTTTATAAAACTTCATTCTTCCGGTAGGACCTTTCTTAGGTCTCTGTCAAGGACCTCTTCTGCTTCTCTTCCTTTTGTTCTTCGCTTATTGTCTGCTCATAGAGCTCGCGAGTTCCTGTGGTTGTTTTCTGCTGGGCCGCCTTTTACATCCGCTTCCTTTTTAGATTTGGCTGCTTGTATTCGACATCGAATCAGGGGTTTCTTTATGGGGCGGGTTGAATCTCAATACAACAGAGCTGCCCTCTCTGATTGCTCTTTGCTAGAAGTCCAATAGCTTCTACGTTTGAGGTGGTGGTATCGAACTTCTCGAGGAGTTCAGAGAAAAAGGTCGAGGTGAACTCTTGGGATTATGACCGTTCCACATTGAACTTCCTCACAGCTTTGAATTTCCGCAACCATATCTTGCCTACAACAAGATAAATGTATGGATCAATGTTGGCTGCTCGGAACGTTCGGAAACCTAAATCCCTGGAGGAGTGCCTTGCGTCGAGCCGTATTATGTGTACGTCTAAGTCCCTTTGTAAACAGTCTGGCCAAGTCCTATCAGTGCGGTTGTAGGCCGGGAGAGTTCACAATCGACCAAATCTTCATACTCTAGCAGATCCTGGAGATCCAAATCGATTTCAAAGCCGCGTCTTACAGCATCCATAGAGACGAACTATAAAGAGTCATATTTGGTTTTGGTATCATTGCTTGGCATATTTGACTGTGCAGAATGACGATGAAACCGAGACTTTCAATGTCAGGAAAGGACTTAAGCAATACGATGCGTTGCCATGTGAATTTCTCAACAATGTTCTTTATAGAATTGTGCGAAACTGCCAAGCCAACTCCAGAGGCACCACTTTCAAAGGCCTGCTCAGTTACTCGTATACGCAGACGACATAGGCATAATGGGAAGAACACTGCTAAATGTCAGTGGAACATTTGCGGCTATTAACGCAGAAGCGGCAGAGATGGGTTTAGCATTCAATCAAGGAAAAACAGACGACAAAACATCACGATACTTGTAGGTAGCTTCAAGTTTAATGCAGATCAAGTTCAGGCAGATACGATTTTTCTGCCTCAACTTCGACAACGACACAAGCACAGGAATCGTACCGGGGAATCACAATTGTTGATCGTTGTTTGGATGCTGAAGAAAGCGGATCAAAATGCTCTGGGTTTTCGGGTAATTTTCGGTTCCGTTTGCATCAGTGAAGGATAGAGGAGACGTTTCAATAGCGAACTGTATAGAGATGCCAACCTCGTCAGAAAATCTCAGATAACACGACTCAGATGTCTAGGTCACTTTGAGCGCATGGGCACCAGCGTCTCGGTCACAAGGTTTTCGGCTCCAGTCCAGGACAACGCAATAGAGGATGACCTCGTCTTTGGTCGCAAAAACCAGTGGAAGGGGACTTCAGTCAACTTCGGGTGCGCAGCTGGAGGCAGCTGGCAAAAGACCGCTCTAACTGGAGAGGCAACTTAGTTGAGGCACCGGGCCACTCTGGACTGTAGCGTCATCAAAGTAAGTAAGCTGTTCAAGAGCCAAATTCACAAATTCCTGTCGAAAGCAATGGTCTGGTGGCTTAAGTTCCTACACCAGCTGGATAGTATTCGGATATAGGCCGAGATCTTTCTTTGGCTTTGCTTCATGTAGAGGATATGTTTTACGAAACGTGTATGTGGCAACACCCCATAGTGTTATCGCTGGCTATCCCAATTGCCAAAAGAGATAAGAGCTTGCCGTGCAATCCAAAAATCCGCTACTCTCGCAGAACTAGGCGAGCAAGTTTACATCTTCCATGAGGTTTATTCACTACACTATTTGGCAGCAGTAACAACAAATGATGTCAGTCAACGGATAGCCGATTTGACGAAACAAGTGGCAGCACTTACGTGAACACTAACCACCACGCAAACATCATACTCCCGACTGACAGATGGCAAACGTCAAAATCCAGGTTGTGAAGTAAACACGGGAATCGTGCACAATCAAATTCTTATTTTATCTGCTAGTATCACAAGAAGCTCAACAAGGACGCAAAAAGTGCCTCTCTGGGTGCAAATTCCAGGAAAACTCAAACGAGAGTCACTAGTGGCGGTAAACGACTTTCGCCCTCCTTCCAGCCGCCTGTTTGTCACAGATACTAGAACCAAAGACAAATTGACAAATTGACACAGGATTGGACGTGTCAGTCTACCCTTCGGAGAAGATGCGCAGCTCTGTGCTAGCTCTCAACTACAATTTAATTGCTGCCAATGGATCGTCGATAAACACCTTCGACGCAGTTACCATCACACCCAATATCGGGCTGCGCAGAACTCTACCTTTGGCGATTCATCGTAGCTGATATTTGTGCTCCCATCATTGAAGCCGACCTGCCCAGTCATTTCGGTTTACTCGTCGATCCCAAGAAACAGCGGATCATAGACGGAACTACAGGATGCCCAGCAAAAGGAAAAATATCTCTCGCTCAAGCTTGTTCCATCTTCTACCACCAGTCACCGAAGAGCCGTATGCAACCTTCTTATTCAGTTTCGAAGTATTACCCAACCGAGAGAGGCAGCAAAATCTCATCAATTCTTAACGCTCCACCACGATAAGACCAAAGCCGGACCACCAGTTTCCAGCAAGGCTAGGCGACTCGCCCTGGACCGTCTCAAAATAGCCAAGGTTGAGTTCGAAAAAATGGTTTCTCGGCATCGCTCGTCGATCCAGCAGTCCATGGTCGTCTCCTCTTCATCTCGCATCGAAAAAATCCGATTCCTATCCAGTGCGCTTTAGACAATTTTGCTGTTTTTTCCACCATCGACTTGATTCACGCATTTAATCCAATACCAGTCGCACCAGACGACATCCAAAAGAAGACGATCCATTCGGACTTTACGAGTTCACATTCATGATGTTTGGCTGGCGGAATGCCGCACAAACGTTTCAACATTTTATGGATGAGGTGACTCAGGATCTCCCTTTCCTCTTTATCGACGATCTGTTGGTGGCTTCAGAGGATCAGCAGCAGCATCTAGAACTGCTGAAGACGCTGTTTCGACGACTTCAAGAAGCCGGACTCATCACCAACGCTTCGAAGTCTCTTTCTGGGATGGAAGAAGTGGTCTTCTTGGGCCATCTAGTCTCTTCGTATGGAATTTCCGGCCCGCCAGAGACAGTCTCAGCAATGATGAATTTTCCTGTACCCAAGACAGTCACGCAGCTTCGTGCATTTCTGGGTACTGTAAATTTTTACAGAAAATTCACAAGGAATGCGGCCCAGCTTCTTGGACCGCTCAATAACCAACTGACAGGTTTTTGTGTGAAAGACTCTCAGAAAATCACCTGGACACCAGCATAAGAAGAATCATTTGTGAGCTGCCAGCGCTGAAGGAACAAGCCATTGGAGCAGTACTCCAACAGCGCTGTGGAATGGCCTGGCAACCTCTGGCTTTCTTTAGTCGTAAACTATCATCATCCGTGAAGAAGCAATCAACGTACGATAGAGAGCTGTACGCCATCTACGAAGCTGTTCGGCATTTTCAGCATATCTTCGAGGGCCGGTATATTACCAATGATACCGACAATAAGCCAATTGTGCATGCATTCAAACAAGGCCTCGAACGCGCTTCGCCTTGGCAATTTCGGAGGTTGGAACTTATAGGGCAATTTACAACAGATATCCGACACGTCATTGGTGGCGACAACTTTATCGCAGACACACTGTCTCGCGTCGAAGCAATTTCATCTGCAGTTCCATCTGAAGAGTTAGCCGAAGCCCAACCAACAGACAAAGAGCTCAGCGAGTATCTGCGAAATTCCAGTTCAACGCTTCAGCTCCGCTAACTTAAGGTGTATCCTAACTTTGAGCTTTTTTTGTGACATCACAACAGGAGTCATATGGCCTTTCGTTCTGGACTGTCTCAGACGTCAGGTTTTCAACTCCCTACATTCATTGGCTTATCCTGGACAACGTGCTTCCTTAAAACTGTTTGCAGAACCCCATGTTTTGTCGAAACGCTGCATTCCCTGTCAATCTAACAAGGTCACCCGCCATACAGTGTCACCCATAGCAGACTTCGAGCTTCCATCGCAGCGATTTGAGTATTTCCACATTGACTTACTAAGGCTGACTTGACGGCAGGTATCCTGAAGTCGTCCCTCTAGAGAATGGAACCGCCGAAGCTATTGCCCGAGCGCTAGTGTCTTCAAGAATTTCGCACTTTGGAGTTCCTCTTTAAATAACGTCAGATTCAGGTCGACAATTCGAATCGGACCTGTTTAAAAATCTCATGGAAGTCCTCGGTTGTAAGCACCTACGAACTACACAATACCATCCGCAGTCGAATGGGATTGTTGAATGCTTTCACAGACAACTGAAGCCAGCTCTACTGTGCCATAAATATTCATGGTACTTCGCCCTACCAGCCGTCCTCCTTGGTCTGCGTGCAGCTTAGAAAGAAAACATTGGGGCAACCCCAGCAGAACTTGTATATGGCGAGCCGATTCGTCTTCCAGGTGAGTTCCTTCATCATTCTTCCAGAGCCACCTCAGTAGCAGAATTAGTACGTGCGCTTCGTGATCACTTTAGACAGCTAGCACCACAATAGATGCCCCGTCATGGTCAACGACCAACATTCGTTTTCAAAAATCTCGCTGAGGCTACACACGTTTTTATGAGGCAAGAACACATTCGCCAGTTGTTCGCAACTCCCTACGATGGACCTTTTCGAGTTGTTGAAAAACGAGAGAAGTATTTCATCGTCTGTTTCAAGGGCAAAAATATCCCGATATCAATCGACCGCTTGAAGCCAGCATACATTCTCCAAGATGACACCCACATCGATACCTCTAACGTGCTTCCCTCGACCAGCAACACCGTTCGCCCGACAAAACATGTCCGTTTTGATCATTAGCATAGTTTCCTCCCTTGGAAGGGTAGATATGTGGCAACACCCCACAATAAACCAGTGTGGTATCACTCCACATTTTTACACAGCCTATTGTCACGTTCTGTCACCCAGTTGAATTTTATCTGGCGTCCGTGGTGGTCGAAGCTTTCATAACTAATCTCATTTAATTTATGTATTCAAACCGCCTTATATACATAAAATGACGAACAGCGGGATCAAATTGGCCTATTATCAGGACGTTCCTTTGATTTAAATATTTTCATTATGATTTGGCAAATAATTGCGAAGATGAGTGCTAATCAACTGTCAGAAACGACAGTACGGTTTGAGAGTTATCCTTATTGGAAGATCTGTTTGTTAAAACAAAAAACTGTCTTTGTAACTCTTCTTTCAGTGGCACCGTGCGCTTCCTATCTTTAAATTTAAATAAAACAAAGTGTGTGGGAGATTTCATCGAAACTTTTTATTCGTTTGAAAGGCTTATCGATCCCATTATGTATGGAATGTAACATCGTTCAAATGTCCGCCGCGGCTTCTCTCGGTGGCACGCATCCGAAATGTCCAATTTTCCATGACTCTGGTGCATAAATCAGGCGGAATTTGACCGATGGCATGGGTTATGTTGGCTTTGAGGGCCGCTCTGGTTTCTGGCTTATTGGCATAGACCTGCGACTTCAGAAAACGCCGCAAGAAAAACTCTAACGGGGTAAAATCGTACGATCTCGGTGGTCAGTTCACATCACTTCCACGTGAGATGACTATGCCCTCGAATCGCTCGTGTAATTTCCAATGTGGCGTGAGCTGTGTGGCACGTAGCGCCGTTCTGTTGAAACCACCTGTCGTTGGTGTCCATATCATCCAACTCAGGCCAAAAGAATTTGGTAATCATCGACCTATAGTGCTCGCCGTTGACGGAGATGGCATGGCCAACATCGTTCTTAAAGAAATATGGACCGATGACGCCGCCAGCCCAAAATCCACACCAAACAATGACTTTTGCGGGATGCATTGGACGCCCTTGGATTTCATGTGAATTAGTATCGTCCCAAATTCGACAATTTTGTTTGTTGACGTACCCATTCATCCGGAAATGGGCCTCATCGTTTAAGATGATTTTTCGATGAAAATTAGGGTCAGTTTCCAACTGTTCCAGAATCCATTCAGCGAGCACACGGCGTTGTCTATGGTCATTTACCTTCAGCTTCTGGGTCAGTTGAATTTTGTAGGGTTGCAGGCCCAAGTCTCGATGCAAAATTCGCCAAGTTGTGGTCTGCGAAAGGCTGAGTTCTTGTTAGCGACGCGAAATCGACTGCCTCGTATTCTCCTGCACACTCTCACGGATAGCGGCTATGTTTTTCGGCAGATCTTGCGTTTCGTCGACGTACGGGTGTTTGGGGACTTAAATTTATCCACCATACTGCGAATAGTCCTCTCGATAGGACGACTATGGCGACCGTAAAATGGACGAAGCGCGCGGAACGTTGACGGAATAGAACACCCATTTTGGTTATCATTTGCACGTGTTGGTGAACGCTATGTCCGTCCATGTTGATTTGGCGAAATAGATTGAATAAATGACAGCCCATTTGACAGATGTAGCTTCAACAATATGGCCGCTATCAACTGTCAAAGTTCGTAAACATACCACCTTGATCAAAAAGTTTCCGGGTTACACCACCGTGTGGCGCTCCCATTGTTCTGATTTGAGTTCTATTTCTTTTGTTAAGTTGGTAAATCTCTTGCTCTAAATTTTAGCATCATAGCTTGACATTTGGAAAAGTTACGTAACTAAGGGTAGGTCTATCTCTGTGTGTGTTGGTGATTTTTTACAATTTTAGAAATGGATTTCAATTTCCAACAACGAACTTGTATTAAATTTTGCGTAAAAAAACGGATTTAATGGTGCGCGAACGCTGGAAATATTGGAAAAGTGTTTCGGCAACGATTCTCTAAAGAAAACGGTCGTTTACCAGTGGCACGAGCGGTTCAAAAGTGGTCGTGAGTCAATCGAAGATGATGAACGCAGTGGCAGACCAAGACCATCGACATCGAAAACCGACGAAAACATTGATGAAGTACTCGTAAAAGAAATGTTGGTCAATAACCGCAAATTAACCATCAGAGAGACAGCGGAGGACTTGAACATTGCCTATGGATCCGTCCAAGACATTTTGGTTCATGATTTGGGTTTCCGTCGTGTAGCAGCAAAGTTGGTGCCAAAAGACCTCAATTTCATGCAAAAAAGAGACCATGTTGTCGTCGCAAAAGAGATGATTTGCGAGACTGAATCCGATCCCACATTCATTAAAAGGATCATTACTGGAGACGAGACATGGGTTTATGAGTACGACACGTAATAAAGACATCAGGCAAGTGAATGGCGTTCACCAAATGAGCCAAGACCAAAAAAACTACGTCGTTTTCAGTACACGGTATTCATGGATTACAACGGTGTAGTGCATCATGAATTTTTGCCAGAATTCCAGAGAGTAAACAAAGAGTACGAGTATTATTTGGGCATTATGAGACGTTTGCGTGAAGCAATTCGCTGAAAGAGACAAGAACTGTGGGCAGAAAACTCGTGGATTTGGCGCTATGATAACGCACCGTCGCAGAGTGCCATCATTATTCGTAATTTTTTGACGAAAAATGCAAAAAATACCATCCAACAGCCACCGAATTCACCTGATTTGGCTCCCTTTGACTTCTTTCTGTTCAATCGAGTTAAAAAACCACTACGGGGAACGCGTTTCAGCAGCCGAAAGGAAGTAATGGAAAAATCGCAAGAAGCACTGATGGACATACCGAAAACCGAATATAAAAAATATTTCGAGGATCAATGAGGATTACTTTGAAGGGGAAAATATAGATTTAGATGAATAAACTTGTATTTCCAATTTTCTAAACTTTTTGATCAAGGCAGTATATCGTTACTTTAGAAGAATACTGATACAAGTCAAAAAACATTGATTTGGAAAAACTGTTGTTGAAAGATATTTCAATACGGCTTCTTGATATTTATAAAAATGGGGCATCTGCCATCTGACGGCGAATATACAAACTATCACTAATGATCCTTTTCAAAAAAAAAAATGTTAGAACAGTTTCCAGTACCTTTCTTAGTACAACCAGGATATTCTAATTTTTAATTTGTGTCAGTCTTCTTCCAATGTAGCGATATGTATTACACAATAGATATCTACAGGTCTTTTCTTTTGCTCCGTTCGTGGTCTTCAGACTTGGGAGCTCGAACAAGTATGCAGATTTCGGGCAGGCTCATTGGGTATTAAGGGTATCAGGCTCTTTAAGAAAAGTCGAGGAACCGTTGTTACACGGTGGGGCGGTTTATATTCCGAAATTTGAACAACAAAAATACGAGTAAACTATAAACTTTAAAATTTAAGTGATTTTTCAAAAGAACTTGAGATTGTAAATTGTAATTACGTTTTTTAACAGGTGAGCAGTTTTCAAAAATACGCCAGTGGCATCACAACCTCAACGCCGAGCCGAGCGTCTTCGACAGTAAATATAAGAATGCAACTGCGGCTAAATTACTCTGTGCCAACACCGGATTGAAGGAAGTCCCCAAGAATATTTTCTTAATTGCTTCCAACACGTAACTTAGTTTTATTTATTCTATAATTGAAAATTCATTAATAATGTCGACATTTCCCTTTTATTAGAAACCCCCTTGTGCCATGTGCTGACTTGCTGAAGTAATCAAACTAAATTCCAAGGTCCACAAAGATATATTTGACGAATCTAAATTAGTTTTCGTGATATTCAGATACATATACTTGCTCGTAAATTATTGTATTTTTTTCACAATTTGTAATAAATTAAAAAATAAAATAAAATCAATTACAAACCAATGATTTTCATTGGAATTGTCATCGACAAGTTTTTTTGCGTTTTTTTTTTTATCGCGTGGCACATCTAATAGATACTCGTAAATACCCGATGACTGACGCATTTCAGGTGACTCAGGCATGTGTCTGAGGGTATTGTTTGAACGCATGGTATGAGTATTAGGGAAATTGTTTAAATGTTTGCTTCAGAAAACACAATTACAGTTTTTATAGTCGCTGATTTGTAGATGGATTTTACACTGTTTAGTCAGTCGCAGGTGCACTAATATCCATCTATCCGTCTATCCGTACTTATCTTTCCAAAGTCTGCATACCCGTTCGAATGATTAAAATAATGTTTATCTATGGGAATATGGGTTAGCATTGTTAATTTTATTCATGTTATTACGATATCGCATGCGGTAGTGCTATAAAATTAAGAAAAAAAAAAAAAAAAAAAAACCATCAAGAGAAACGATAAAAGTACTCTTCCGATTATTGAATAATGGCCAAAGTTTTCGATCGTTTTCTAGTACTTATAGTTCGTACCATCGATTTGTATACAATTTTATCGAAGAGGTGTTGAAGTCGTTAAATACTACAATGTATCCGTACCCGCTCGATTTGCAATTTGTGGTTATGCGAAAGAATTTTGTATTGCAAACTGATGTCTTCGGATTTGGCAATAAGGAAATGGAAAACATTATTAAGTTGAGGCCCAATTAACGTTCCCTGTGGCACCTCATAGAATTTGAATGATTTTGCTTAATGCTTGACAGACTAGTCTATGTGAGTTTTACTGATTAAGATGGTGAGAGTAAAATAAACACTAGATATAGGTGGGCTTTTAATTGGGCAGTTACCATTACTGAGTTAAGGAAAAATAAAGGAGGGAAGTAACAGGCATTATAGATTTTGTACACGAAAAGAGATTGAGGCAAATTAAAGTTGTATGGGTGGGAATCAGGAAATTGAAGGAAGAGAAGCTCTGAAAGAAGAAATCTGTGCAAGGAAAGAAAATAGTAAAAGAGCATTCGAATTCATCAAACATCAAACATCGATTACATAAAATATCGCAAGATCAGCCAACGAAGATGGTGTTTCTCTGCATATCTATTGATTGAAATAATATTTTCGAAAACCAAGCTTAATAGTTTCATTGCAGGATATTGGATGAAGTTTCCGTTTCTAATATAGGTAGTCTGACTATCAGAAATATGAATATTAATAGGAGAGCATAATGGAACGTTCGTAGGCCAGTAGCGTGACCTTTCCAATTCAAATCAAGGTGGCCTCTGGAAACTAAACCCTTCTATATCCAGGCTAAGATTGCAAGCGCTATCTAGAACTCAACGAAGGATAAAGGAACAGCGGAAGTACTCGCCAAATTAAATCAAGGGTAGCGTTGCGTCAAGCCTCTTGACCTAGAGATCCTCCTTTAGGGCTACTTTGACATATTTAAATTGTGCCTCATATTATGATCTCGTACGTAGCCAGCCGTTAATATCGAAATGGTGGCCAGCAGCGCAACAACCAAGTTCGTAACGCAATACTCGCCCTACCTCCCAGTGATAATCCTCGGTAGCAGCAAGGCTAAAAATGCAAGTGCGTGCTGTAGTAGATCATAAACTTCACAACCCTATACGAAAGAGAATAAAAAAATGTGACGAAACAGCTAAAAGCTTCGGTTAATCATCAGTTGATGACCCTGTCAAACGATTAAAGAACAACGACCTTCGAATCTTCACTCGGAAGGTTCGAACCCTTACCAGGCCACGTGCAGCTGAGCAGGAAGATGAATAAACGAGTGTTGTCCAACCCGGAGTGCCAGGCCCTTGGTGGCACTTACTTACTTACCTAGGTGGCGCTACAGTTCGGGGTGAACCTAGGCCTCAACTAACAAGCCTCTCCAGTTAGCCCGATCCATAGCTAATTGCCTCTAAGTTACGCATTCCAAGTCGATTGAAGTATTCTTCTACTTGTGCGCTCCACCAAGGACAAGATCTTCCTCTACTGCGTTGCATGGCGTACTCGTAGTTCGCAATGGAAGTATCTTTGCGTCATAGAGTGTGTCTAATCGATTGCCACTTTCTCCTCCGTATAGTAATGTCTATAGGTTCTTGGCCGCTCTCTGATAAAGCTGAGCATTAGAGATACGATTGGGCCAAAAAAAAGCCTCAAGGTGATTCTGAGAAGTCTATGTACGAAGATTTGCAGCTTGCGTGTGGTAGTCGTGTCCACCTTCCAAGTACTGCACCCATAAAGCAGACCTGATTCCACGTTGGAGAGGAGTAATCGCAGCTTCGTTCTTAGGGTGAAAACATTGCTTTTACAGATTTAGGATAGCATTTCCAACGCAGTTCGGTGCCACCCCGGTAAGCCAAGACCACACTTCCTAAGTATAGAAAGTTGTCAACTTTCTCGACCTCCTGTCCGACAATGTTAAGTTGAGCGCGGGTATCGGAAGTGCTAAGGGCTTTCGTTTTGGCTGTGTTTATTTTGAGCCCCAAGTTGTTCGCCTTGGCTTCTAGATGGTGGGCCATCAAATGAAGGTCCATTACCCGATGTGAAAATAGGCAGACATCATCAGCGTAGTCAAGATGTTTAAGGTAAATTCTCATTGTCCATCGAATTCCAAAGTTGTCTTTCAAAGTTGGGCAAAACGAGACGCTTACCACGCTCGTATGTATGTACGAGTAATTAGCTTTAATAATAGCTATGAGTTTTTGTTCGAGAATTATTCTAGCGGGAAGAACGCATATAGCTTTTCGGTTTCCACACTTCGTCAGGTTTTCCATTTTTGGTAGCCTGATGATCATCCCTCTTTTCCACTCCTGCGGAAATTCTTCACTATCCCACGCTCTGCATATGAGCGCCTGTAGCAGATCAACCGATGTATTTAGCGCCGCTTGGTATAGTTCGGCAGAGATGCCAGCAATACCCACGGCCTTGTTTTTCTTGAGGGACCTCATGTTGCCATTATTTCGGTTTTACTGGGAGGCCCGATACGAATTCGAGAATGAATTTGTTGCCTCGGAGAACTCATTCGAATTCGAGATCATAGCGCCATCGTCTAAGTGGTTTAAGTAAGACCGCAGCAAAATGTTTTCTCCATCTAGTGGATTATTCCTCTTCCGAAAGCAGTAGATTAACATGTACCCTTTTTCACTGGATGTTGTTTGGAGTTCCGACTACCAGTGAGCTCCATGGTGATTTTGTAGGCGCTACCATCGCTACCAGTGTGCCAATAAGCTGACGCTTGTCACGTCTTACACTATACTGCACTTCCTTCTTCTTTACACGATATTGGATTTCTAGCTCGGTTCTCTCTATTGCTGATGCGGTTGCAATCCGAGCTTTGATTGCTGTATGCTCATCGATCTGTCTACAGGTTTCAGCCGAAAGCCATGTGCTGTGACTTTTCTGCTTTTTACCGACATAAGTGCTTGCCCCAGTTGCAAACACATTTTTCACAGCATTCTGCTTCTAAGGCAAGTCGGTCCCTGAACCGTTGGGGCACTTGCGGATCCCTGACCCTGTCGGTATTGCACCTGGTTGTTTTGAGCTAGTGCGAGCGGTTGCTGTTGACGGATGCAGTACGAAGGCATATATGAGCTAACATAAGATGGTGATCGCGTTATTGTCCAATGTCTGCTCCGCGCTTGTTTCGGAGGTCTAGAAGTAATTTCTAAAGCGACGGCTGATCGCAATGTGACCTATCTGGTTGGATGTTCGCTTCCTATCAGTTGAGACCCAGCTGATCTTGTGGCAGCATAGTGTTGTCGCTACCTATCATTGAAATCGCCCATATCCACTACGATGTCCCCATTAGGCGTTTGATTGTGGGTGGCACCTAATTGAATGTAAAAATCGTCCTTTTTATCTTCAGCCGCGTCTTCAGTTGGAGCATAACACTGTATGACGGCGACTTTTCTTACTCTACTCTGGAATCCAGCCGTCAATATCCGATCACTGTGAGGTTTCCAGGATATGAGGCTTCTTCGCGCAGTTGAAGGTAGCATTAATTCTACTCCAGATCTCCGAGCACTTCCAGCTGATTTGCCAGATTAGAGCATGATAGTGATCTGGTATTCCCCAGCAGCGAACTCGTGTGAACTTGCGTTCCAGTTGGAGGAATATGGCGTTATAAGCCCCTTCCTGGGGTGATTCGAGGAGGATCTTAAGGTTCCAGAATCTAATCGTTATCCCTATTCGATAGCCAAAAGTCGTCAACAATTTATCCGTCCGTATTCTCGAGGCGCTTGCTGCCGATTTGTAGCAGTTATCTTTTTTACGGTTATGGCTCGCTGGGCCACAGACCAACCGACACTTCCTGTTTTGTGGCGGAGGAAACTCGCCGTACATCCTCATCCCGTTCCCAATTTCCGAAGAAATTGCAAGATGGCACCTCGAGGAGGCGTGAGTAAGGCTTACTAACAGAGCATCTAGGTTATTGACTGCAGTGGCTCCTACTCGCTATTTCGCGGACTAACACCAATCGGGAGATGCTGCTCCTACGAGGCCTTTGTTAGTCATTCGCCATCCAAGGGTTTATTACACTCTTAAAATTGTTGCACAAAACCCGTCAACATGAACAGGACCAAATATTTTTCGAAGGATTTTTCTCTCGAAAGAACCGAGGATATCTGACCACATTCACTTTCGATAGAGTCCAAATAGAATGTCAGCGCCATAAAGTAGGATTACGACGATGAAGGTCTTTCAGGATAGGGCTTTGCTACTCGTACTTTGCTACTGGGTTGCTGACTGAGTGATTCTTCGTTTTATTTCTGCTGAGGCGTTGTTGGATTGATAGCATAGCCAAAACAGACAAAGCCCTTACTATCTCGAAATTATAGCTCTGGGACGATTTGTCCAATTGTTCGATGTTGTGTATACGTTCTTCTTGGCACCCTATACGTGGCTTAGCCGTCATTTACCGCTAAACACGTTTTGGCAGCGTCTTACAAGTGAACGCACCGATGTCAGTCCCCTGAGTTTTGTCAATTACAATATGTCGATATCATCAAAGTTCGCTAGTAGTTGCACATACTTTTGAAAGATTGTGCCGCTTGTGAGTTCCGCACAGTTCTTTTTAAGTAAAAAAGTCACATGACAGCGCGTCATATTGTCTAAACGATTTTGACATAAAAGGGTTCGGTTAAGTCGTTACCGACCTTGACGGAACAGCGAACGTTCAGTGATTTCTAAACAAGACATGGACTTATATACCTCGTCTCTATAAATGCTGTCATATGCGGCTTTAAAATCGATGAAAAGATGGTGGTATATCGATTTGGACTTCTTGAGTTTTATTCAGCATCTGGCAGAGTGTGGAAATTGGTCGATTGTGGACTTTTCTGTTCTGAAATAGCACTGATAGGGACCAATCAGATTGTATGACAGCTAAGATTTTGTATGCCATGTTGAGGGGACTTATACCTCTATAGTTAGCGCAGTTGAGAGGGTCTCCGTTTTTGTGGATCGGGCCGAGATTCCATTGATCGAGAATAGTCTTTTCTGTCCAAATCTGGAAAATGAGTTGGTGCATGGTCTCCACAAAGTCATTGCCAACAGCTTGGCTGATAAGCCGTCAGGTCCAGCAGCTCTGTTGGATTTCAGCTTAGGTATTGCTATTCTTACTTCGTCTTGGTGGACTCGAATGGTCAATTCTGTCGCCATTATACAGTCCGCACAAGTTTTTCCATATTCTCAGCACTGACCGTGACTCTATGTATTACAAGGTTTCCTACTACATCTCTGCAGGTTTCTGTACGGATCTTGTCGCCTTGATACGTTATTTTTACTTGCTGGTAAAACTTCCGTATGTTATTCCTGGAGCACAACCTCTCAATAACTTTGTTCGCGCGCTTCTCTTACTTATTTTTCTTCTTCTGGGAAGCCGATGTTCCGATGTTTCATCCTTTGTTGCAGCGTCGCTTTGTATGCTTCTTGTTTAGCTGCGTATACTTGGTGGCACCCTTCATCAAACCAAAGATTTTTCATCAGTCGTGCGACGTTTCTGATGGAACGTTGTCATGGTTGACACTGGTCTTCGATACTTGATGCTGGCGACGTAGAAGTTGTTGAAAGATTTCGGGATACGCGTTTGGCGAAGATTCTTTTGCTTATAGCAATCAACATAGTATATACGAGTATCACAGGTTTTCGTCCTCCGTATATCCGGCCGATTCCATCGCACTTGCTGGATGGCGGTGATATCTGCGTTATAGTAGTCAAGGACCTCTGCTAATTGCTCGGCTGCAGTTGGTCTGCCAAGGGTCGGAACATTCTACATGCAGATCCGAACATTGCTCTCCTTTAAACGTTTGCAAGGGTCATCAACAGTGAATCCATTGTAATCCCATGCCATTAGTTGGTACGTCACACCTTTCTAATCACTTCCGTATAGGGTAGTGAGCCCTATGGCGGCGTAGGCCAGTATTATGCTACTGGCCGAGCGTACATTTTAGTAAGAGTTTACTCGAACAGTTACCGGGGACCTTCACCGGGAGATAAGGCAACCACTTCGAACTTGATTATTGCACTGGTGGCAAAATCCATGTTATAGGACAGTAAACAGGTTCTCGATAAATTAGCGCGTAGGCACTCCCCCAGTAACTACTTACATGTCTTATATTATGGGAGACTTGAAAGATGTCAATGACCTCTTGCGACTTTTAAAAGCAAAGGTTATAAGCTGCCTATCTTTCCTATCATGGTTGTGCCGATTGAAAGTCCTGCTTCGATGGCATCTCCACATCGTTTACAGAGGACATTAGCTCCGTATGGATTTGCTTGCGGAGATGGTGTTTACCAGCATAATAATCCGAGGATGGAGCTGGCAGTGAATTGTCTGTATGTACGACCAAGTTTCTTAAAGGCCATGGCTCCACTGATTTATCCAATTAAATTCAAATAAATCGATTTTCCATTTTTGTTATTCGAATATTCGACTTTGAACACAAAGTAGCTCTTGTTTTCGGGTACTAGCCAGCATATTCGAGAGTTTCTTCAATAGTCGAAAGCTTCAGCAATGTCACCGTTTTATTCTATTAATATGACGAAGGAGATTAAGTTCCGTGGATTCTCGCCATCCCTCCCCCAATTTCGTATCTATTACAATGCCTTTCATTCGGTAGTGACACAGTTTCATATTGTATAAACCGGATACCGTGCAATATTTAGTAAAAATGTCAGCAGCAATTGCTGTTGGCCCCAGTTAAGTGACCGTCTTTTAAGTCACCGATGTTGTGATATTATATCATTGCACATGGCTACCCATGCACAGATTTTTAAAATTTTTATTTTTGTTTGGAGTTACAGCATGTTCATAGTTTCAAGGTTATACACGTACTTACGTTGTTATATAACTTTTTGTGGATGAATAAATCTTAGAGGGATATTGTGTATAACATTCAGCTTAATAAGCAAACGATTTTCCCATAAATGCGACTAGCGAAACGGTCTGCCTCCGGATGATGGTTTATTTCAGATGATCCAAGCGGCAATCAAATCAGATACAAGCTCATTAACGGGAGACGTTCTTATTTACCTATGTCCTGTTTTTCCATGCGAACTCTAGGGCCTTAATTATAGTAAGCCTACGCGACATCGTGTTTCTTTGCAATCGTTTGAAGTTCCCCCGAACTCTTTTTTAGTAGCCGTAATTCCTCGTGTCTCATGTATGTACATATAATATCTATGTACGAGTGTAGTCCCAGAAGATGGCGTTGGTGGATGACCGCCGATTGAAAGTGCGTGAACTGGCAAATATGGTAGGCTTTCCAAAAAGCTCTGTACATCGCAGGATGGAGCATAGACAATGGAGCACAAACAGCGTCGTGAGGATGTTTTAATCGAGTGTTTGATGAAATATCACAGCAATAAATCCGAGTTTTTGCGTTGATGGATGAAACATGGATCCACCACTTCACACCCGAGATAAAGGAACAGTCAAAACAATGGACTTAAAGGGGAGAATCGGCCCCAAAGAAGGCGAAAACAGTTCAATCTGCAGCCAAGGACATGGTGTCAGTGTTTTGAGATGCGCGTGGGATATTATGCGAACTTATTGCAGCATTTGAATGATGAAATCAAGGAAAAACGGCCGCATTTGTTTCATCAAGACGCACCAGTTCACATATCAGTCGTGGCGATGTCCAAAATCAACGAGTTAAAGTTCAAATTGCTTCCTGATGCATCCTATTCGCCAGATTTAGCCCCCCGGATTATTTTCTATTTCCGAATTTGAAAAAAAATGTTGGCTCGGTGGTAAAAGATTTGCCAACAGTGAAGAGGTGGAGTCTGCGGTTGATGACTAAGTATTTTAAGGAGCTCGACGATTTTCATTATATGAGGGTTGCCTGCAAAGTTTCTGACCGCAACGTAAAGATAGCGGCACTCGTCAATAAAAGCTAGTGAATGCTAGTTGTTAGTTGTGCATCTTTTGACAGTTACTTACCGAAGTTTCAGTCATTTTGGACGCGCAGTTTTTACGAGTAGTTGACAGTCGTTTGAGTGAGTCGATGTGAGTGTTTTTTGTGAAAATGGAAAAAATTGAGTATCGAGCTGTTATTAAATTTTTGTTTTTGAAAAGCAATACGCCTACGCAAGTCGAAAATGAGTTGGACTCTGTATGTGGGGACTCTGCACCATCATTTATCACAGTGAAATTTGGGGCAGCTGAATTTAAACGTGGCCGTAAGAGCTTGGGAGATGGTGAACGTTCGGGACATCCAAAAACTGCAACCACTGACGATAACATTGCTAAAGTTCACCAAATGGTGTTAGACGACCGCCGAATTAAAGTGAGAGAGATAGTAGAGGTTATGAAAGTGTCCAAAGAACGTGTTTGTCACATATTAAATTAAGATTTAGGCATGAGAAAGCTGTCCGCGCGTTGGGTGCCGCGTTTGCTTCCGTTAGACCAAAAACGTGTTCGAATGAACATTTCCAACGCTCTGTTGGCGCAGTTTAGGCGCAATAAATCGGAGTTTTGGCGCCGATTAATTACTGTAGATGAAACTTGGATACACCATTATACGCCCGAAAGAAAAATTCAGTCGAAACAGTGGACTGCAAAGGACGAGCCGGCTCCAAAAAAAGCAAAAACTGTTTCTTCGGCTGTGAAAGTGATGGTGACTGTTTTTGGGATAGTAAAGGAGTTATTTTAATCGATTATCTTCAAATAGGAAAACCATTACAGGAGCATACTACGCATCATTACTTGCCAAGCTGAAGGCAGAAATTGGGGAAAAACGGCCACATTTGCAGAAAAAGAAAATCCTGTTTCACTAAGACAACGCGCCGTCTCACCCCTCAGCGGTTGCCATGGCGAAAATCCATGAATTACGGTTTGAACTGCTTGACCATCCGCCTTATTCACCAGATCTAGTCCCAAGCGAATTCTTTTTGTTCCCTCATCTAGAAACTGCGCTCAGAGGACAGAGATTTTCGTCAAACGAGGACGCAATCAGCTTCGTGAACAATTATTTTGCTGAGAAAAACGCCAAGTACTATTTGGACGGGTTAGAGAGATGGGAGCATCGCTGGGAGAAGTGTGTAGAGTTACAAGGGGAGTATGTAGAAAAATAAAAAAAATATTGAAAAAAAATGTCTTGTGTCATTGTTCGGTCGGAAACTTTTCACACAACCCTTGTAAGCAGGGTATCGAAGCTATTGAACATCGCTGGAAAAAGTGTATTGAGCTAAAAGAAGACTACGTAGAGAAATAAAGATATTTTTCCTAAATTTGTTGTGTTTTCTTTGTTAGGTCCGGTATCTCGGACTACCCTCCTATCTTTGGGTGGATCCAGTGAATTCTATTGCATTGCGTTGTGCCTGCATGCAATCGATGGATGTGCCTGTACGCAACTGGCCTATCATCTGCTAAAGCTGTTTATAAGAGATATAGTCTGGCCAGAAAACCAGGGCATCCTTCTTCTTCCCCACTTTGTATGATGAACTCCTCAGACGGGATTTCTCCCGATTTCTGCTCCTGTTGTTTTTGCTTCTTGCAAAGGCCCTACTCTGGCGTGCTTTTTTTTTTCAAAAAACTTAACAGTGTATGAATACACTTATAATGGCTCAGCATTAGTTAAGTTTGTTGGAAAATGGGATTGAGAGAGATAGAAAGATATTTGGGCTCAGTGGTTATTTCGCCCCATGGGTGGCATCCAACATTTAATGGGGAGACTAAATTCTTTTTAGAAGTTGGCTTGTTTTTAATTTCTAGTCAATAGGCGATTAAGAGCCGTAGCGAAATG
The DNA here is from genome assembly GCA_963966105.1 of Volucella zonaria. Taxonomy (NCBI): domain Eukaryota; kingdom Metazoa; phylum Arthropoda; class Insecta; order Diptera; family Syrphidae; genus Volucella; species Volucella zonaria. Next base: position 232,511,581 of record OZ014530.1, on the reverse strand, counting down.
TTCTTACATAGGTTGGATACGATCCTTATCCAAAACGAGTAAAACGCCATTTAAGAGGTGTTGGCTAGAGACATCACCTTTTTAGTGATTCAGTCCTACGATTGTACTATCGCCCATTTATCTGCCTTCCCAACTTCAATAGTTAGAAAGCTGATGTGGTTACGTTAATTAGGTCACATGCTACAGTTAAGCCAAACTTTTGCTCAAAATAAAGTAAAGACGGCAACATCTAAACTTAGATGAGTATAACAAGTCTGTCTATTAAGCTACAGAAGCCAGCGGGAGATCGCTTAAAACATTTTTAAACTCTGGAAAGAATGCATATTGAATAGCATCGATTGCCCTATCTACAAGAAAGAAGATCCCCTAAACTGCTTCAACAACAAACTTATATTTTATGGCAGATCCTAGATCGATGGACACAATCTCACTTCAGAATACCGCGAGCTATGACGGGTGCACTTGGAAGTATTGAAAAGAAGATTTTCGCTGCGGTAAATAGCTTGTAAGTGAGCCCACGAGAATACTTGACGTGGATTGTCATGCCGCCAACAACTTGGACTTGTTTCTATGTAATTTCTCACTCTGCCAAGTACAACGTTGTTGTGTTCTCCCTTCAAAGTTCGTCGGACCACTGGGTCAGCTGATAGGACACCGACATACATAGAGATAGAGAATTGTTTGTTTAAGTTTGCATGACCAACCCGGCATTGAAAAACGGAAAAAAGTTTAAATGAACCAGGAAGGGCGGCAATGCCTTTTTTAAACCGATGAAATCTCAATGCGAATAAGACTGAGGCAAAATATACTACATCGTCCCAAAGATAGTAAAAGTCGTTAGTAATTCAACGAAATTCTGACTTATCCTCCATCCCAACGCTCATTTGTGTTATTATTCCAGCTATCAGCTCTTTGAACAAGGCTAGCAGCTTTCTGTGCATTCGCAGTCAGCTCAACGCTGGTCATTTCTCCGCCGACACTTCGGCACGGCTACAATTCTATTCGATGAATCCACTTTCGTACGCAAAAATCTCAATATACACAAATCCGTTCGTTCAGATGGTATATGCTATATCCCCTTCCTCTGAAGAGGAGTTCTTCCACGATGGCAAAACCACTGGATAAGCCCCCTACTCTGGAATATGCTACCGAAGAAGGTAGTTTCGAGTGGCAGAAGTGTCGGTATAATGGAGATTGATATGGAGATGGTACCTCTCCGAGATTACGAAACGAAACAGTTCATTCAAACTTTAAACATCATCGACTGGAATCACTCGGAATAAGAAAGCGAATTGCCAGTTGGCGATAAAAAGGCTTAGCGGAAAACAGTAATCAGAGAATTCGAGCGCGAAAATTTTGCAGCGTATCTATGACTTCCTCAAGGATATGGACTTAGGGAGAGCAAGCTTATTGCTCGCACCTCAGAAGTCAGAAGAACCCAATCCAGAAGTCGGGGGTACGAGAGAGCCGATGGGATCACAGCAACATGTGCCCTCATCGGATCTCCTGACAGAAGCTGACACGAAAAATTCTGGTTCTTTGTGTTGTTTAACATCCAACTCTATGGTGAACGAGTATATTACTCATATCTATTTGAAGATGACTCTGCGAGCAAAAAGCAGCAGAAAGGGAGCAATTAGTCATGGTCCTGGAACTTGGGATTCTAGGGTGAATTTGCATGTTGCTCACATCTCTAAGAAAAGGACCAAAACAACAGAAAGCCTCCAGAATACAGAGGAAAGTGAAGTGGTGACCCCTTCACAGCGCAGCCCCAAGGATGAACGAGCCTATTGCTCGTACTTCTTTTGGAGCTAACGCAAAATAGTAAGGGCGAAGAGAAATTGTCGGGACCCTGCAAGGTTATCCCGGACCGTGCAAGCTTCACTAAGGAAAAAGGTGTAGAGGACAATAACTTTATGAGGAGGGTGGGGGACGGAAAACTCGAGAGCAGACTGTGTCTGCATGGTTGTTGCCAACCCTAATTCCTGTAAGAGCGATCCTGTCTACGGGAACAGGGTAGACAACGATGAACCCGGCTCAAATCCACTCAAACAACGTGCTAACGTGAGGAGACTACTCCTTAACCGAAAAGGAAGTGACTATGCTATGGAAATGGTCAGAGAAACTGCCGCTGCATGGCTAGAGCAACGAAAGCGGAAGAGGGGAGCCAGCGAGGTTACAACCGCTGAGGGTAGGGTGGCCAAAAACCTCCTATCCTGACGGTGATTGTTGCCGTGCTACCATTAATCGTCTCAAACAAGGACACCGTCAAACCAGGACCGGTTGCTGATAGCTCGAAAAGAGGACGGTTAAATGACGCTAGCTCCTTAAAGATAGGTAGGGACGATGAAAAGGCAGGAAAAGTACACAGAAGCGGCTAACGGAAGCTTCCGGATGCAGTAGTCGACTTTGGTAATCCAGAACGGAAGTTTTCTGACGACCAATGCTGGCTGCTAAAACTGAGAATTCTAAGCCATGTCAATGACGCTATCATGAAATTGGCTTGGAATATCCCGATCTTCGGATAGCTAAGCACCAAAAGAGGATTCAAGGTGCGACAATATAACTAGCTTCTAATGGCTGAGAGAGTTCGTCAGCTACACGAAAGCTCCACGGCCAAGAGTCGAACTACGTACTGTCGAAAAGAATGAATTCACCAGATCTAAAGGACGGATGAACATTCCAGGCCCTTACCTTCCGACATGATAGAACGCTACTCCTGACACCCCCATCCAGAGCTTACCAGCAATGAATGGGATGTTATTGAATTGAGAAACCACACCAAAGATGGCCTGGAAATTGTGGCTAAATTTAGCCATAAATCTATGCCACTATTCAGCAAAGCCAACTATGAGGTCTGAGTCGGAATTACTCGATGCAAGATCAGACCTTGAGCAGGCAGCCGAACTAGAACACGAACCGCCACGCTGAAGACACTTCAAATACAAGTAATCATCACGGCCAGCGCTAACCTAGTCTACTTTAAAAGTAAGATAGACATCGACATCGCCCTCATCCAAGAACCCTGAATAGCCCGAAGCAAAATAAGAAAGCTGAGATCAACCCGAATTGTTCACCTACAAGGCCGAACCACGTAATAAAAAAAGAATTAGGGCCTGTATAGTTACAAAATTTAATATCAAATTATCTATCTCCAGGCTTCTAAGCAATGACGAGCAAGAAGTAGTCAGCTATGAGGTGCCGATAAACCGCTTCTCAAGCTTGTCTCGACATACAAGTCGTATGAATTGACTGATGGACTCCCTCCAGAAAGGTCCAATATGATTATTGGATTGAGTGTGACGTTAACTCCCATCACACACCCGAGGTGAATATTTATTCCAACGCACAATTGACAATAATTTTTCAATCTCTAACCGTGGTAATGAAGCAACGTTTGTAATAAAATAGCCGGTAGGTGTTAGTAAGTAACTGGGAAGTATCGTCGGACATATAGTTCTCTGATCATGGAATGATCAAGTTCAAAGTCAAGGCATTCCCATATACTTCTACTGTACACAAATCGCAGAAATACTACCCAGGGAAACTTTACAGCAGAGATAGATCAAAAACGTTATCTCCTCAACTGACTCAAAATGGAAACCCTCGTCGAAATAGACTATGCAGCGGAAAAACTGGCGATGATCTTCACTCAGGCTTTTAACCAAGCATTCCCCATGTAGATCAAGAAGTCCAAGAACTCCCCACATTGGTGGACTAAATAACTACAACGCATTAGGAATGATGCAAGAAAAAACTTTTCAATGCAGCCAAAACCTCAAATCTGACAGGGACAGGTATAAGGCCGGCTTGAGGAAATACAAGGCCGCAATCAGGAGAATATTTTGCTTCAACAAAGCAGTGAAAGCACAATAGAGTATGTAAGGCTAAGAGAAGTCGTATCTCAGGAATCTACAGCAGTTGGAGATCTAAATGAAAATGATAGTTACACGAAATCCAACACTGAAGTTTTAGGACTCTTCCTAGAAACCCACTTTCCTTGATGCACTCCTATTCCAACACCAGTAGTAGATTTTTTACACATTCTACCTTATCCAATATGAAATCCCAGACGGGGTACTAGAAGAAAACAAAATTAGCTGGGTCATAGACTCTCTCTCTGCTTACAAATCCCTTGGGCTGGACAGAATCATAGCAACCATGCTTCAAAAAACGAAGCACCCTGTGATAACCCTGCTAAAAAGACGATTCAGCAGTAGCATAAAGTATGGATACGTGCCGAAAGATCTCGACGCCAGAAGCCTAACATTATTCATTTTGAAAACTTTAGAAAAACTGCGTGAAACTCATATTCGAAGTAATCTGCACTAAGAAGACTTAGCCTCAAACCAGCATGCCTATATAAAAGTTAAAGGCACGGAATCGGCCCTACATAAAGTTCTCAGCACGATTGTCTTCCTTGACATTGCATGAGCCTTCAATAATGTCAATATTCCAACTTCGAAAATGCCTGTACGTTCGGCAACAGAACCATGAATGCAAACCTAGGTAACACGGTATTGAGGGTCACTATCTCAAAGGGCACTTCTCAAGGAGGAGTGATACCATCTCTTGTGTGAGCTCTAGTTGCAAACGAAATATTTCTGAATCTAAAAAGGAAAGGAATGAAAGCCACTTCATACCCGGATGATGTTGTTCTTATGGCCACCTGCGAGGTGGTGAAATTATAAACTACGAGTACATATGCTCTTAGAGTTCTTATAGAATGGGCCAAGCCCTGTGGGCTGGGAATTAATCCACAAAAACAGAGCTTGTTTTATTCACAAAAAAAGGTAAGCGCCACAATTTGAACTTCCTTCCATAGATGGGACAAACCTCCAACTAACTAAAACAACAGTGCTAAATAACTAGGTATCGTACGAGATAGTAAACTGAGTTGGATCAATGTCGAAGAACGTGTAAAGAAAGCAACGATCGCCTTCTACGCTTACAGCCGTATATTTGGCAGAAAATCGGGCCCTAACCCCAAGACTATCCTACGGATGTACACGACTATCATCAGACCAATCTCAACCTACGGTAGCTTAGTATGGTGCCAGTTCACAAATAAAACTAGCAACCTCAAGTTAATGACCAAAGTACAGATGATTGCCTATATAGGAACGACACATGACATCTAAGTCAACGGCGGCACTAGAAAATATAAAGTTATACAAAAAAGACATGTACACATACCTGCATTTGAAATGGGGAATTCAATATTGATCTCAAATACGGACATGGCGAACGCCCTGGCCATAGAATTTGCTGATAACCATTTGATCACCAATAATATCACATCTTCACCCAGTACTAAATTTTTAGTTGAACAGTCTATGGGTATTCTCAATTCGTACATTTGCAACAGGAACTCTAATTTTGTATCTAAAGATGAAGTTGAAATTGTTGTAGCAAATTTAAAAACACTCAAAGCTTTTGGCTTCGATGGGATTAAAAATGCATGTCGCAACCACTTCCTGACGCGGGAATTAAATATCTTCTAACGTCTATTTAATGATTGCTTTCTGCTTATGTATTTTCGGAATGCTTGGAGAAATGCCAAAGTTGTACTCGTCTTAAAACCTGGTAAAGACCCGAATGTCACTTCTAGCTATATTCCAATAAGTCCGTTAAGTTGTCTTAGTAAATGTTTTGAAAAAATAATTAAAAATAAAATCGTTGCTTTCATGGATGTGAACATCATTCTACCTATAGAACAATTTGGTTTCAGGCCTTTTTGTAGCACAATTCATCAAGTACATCGCATTACGAAAAATATAAAAAATTAATTTACAACGGGAAAAAGCACTGGCTTAATATTACGAAAAAGCATTTGACTCTGTTTGGCATCAAGCTTTGTTGCATAAAATGATAAGATACAACTTCCCTTTGTCCATTGTAAAAATAGTGCAGTCCTTTTTGATGTGTCGTAGCTTTAGGGTCTCCGTAAATGGGTCACTATCAGGGGCAAACCTAGTGAAAGCTGGAGTACCGCAAGGATCAGTACTTGGCGCAATTTTATTTAATTTATACACCTCTGACTTTCCTATACTTACCAACTTAAATTTTGCCTTATTCGCGGTCGATATTTGCACTACTCGTCTGATGCAATTGGTTCTAATATTGTAACCAATTTGCAATCCTCATTAAACATAGCCCAAGAATACTATAATAATTGGAAGATTAAAATAAATGCTTCTAAGACTCAGGCTCTCTTTTTTACTCGAAAAAGAAAAGCCTGTTTCCTTCCAAGCCACAATCTTTCCCTTAATGGCAATCACATTGTGTGGAGATCGAGTGCTAAGTATCTTGGGATCTCTTTAGATACACGACTGACTTTTAAGAAAAATTAACATCCACCAGAACACTATATCCGTTTATCTGTAGGAACTTTAAAATGAGCAACGAAAACAAGATTTTAATTTATAAGGCCATTTTTCAATCTATAATCTTTTATGGGTGTCCTGTCTGGGGAAAGTGTGCCAAAAGTCACATACTTAGGCTTCAAACAGCTCAAAATAAAGTTCTTAAAACCATGTTAAATCGTCCCTGGTGTTTCTCTACTGAAGAACTACATAAGCTAACTAAATTGGAAAAAGTCATCGACAGAATCGCTAGACTGCATGAAAAATATAACACTTCATGTTTAACATCTGACAATGACTTGATTTCAAACTTACCTTTGTAATACTGAGCCTCTAAATTGTTATCCAAATAAGTCAGTGTTTAAATGTAAACTAACTTATTTATTGCTATGATTGTTTTCCTTTAAATCATTTATTTGTGTTGTGTACTTATTTACTTTTTATTTATTTATTTATTTATTTACTTATTTATTCTTTTAATAAGCTGAAATCAAGCCTTGTTCTCACCGAAGCTCTTCGCTCTTCTCTGTCCAAGCGGCGTACTCATTCTAAAGAAGGTTTTTTAACTGTGAATTTTCCTTCAAATCTATTGTTATTTTTTCCTCTGTGTAATTGTATTATTGTAATAATTTTTCAGTAGTAAGGTATATATAAAACCGTATCTCTGTAGAATCTTAAACATTGTTATACAATACAAATTTAAGTTTTGATCGCAAATAAAATAACTAACTAACTAACAGAAAATATACTTGAGCTCTCGTCCCTAAATCTCTGCATGGAAGAATCTGCAGCGAAAAGCGCTCTAAGATTGAGTCAGCTTAATGAGTGGAAACCAAACCCCAAATGCCACCCTTCAGACCTTACAAGTGAACACGACTTTGAAACATCATTCGCGTGCATTTTCCCAATCAGAGAGGAATGGTACAAGCCACAGCATCTATTTTCACGAATGGAGATTAGAACCGGCGCCGGGAATTTCTTCGATCAATTGAACTTAAGATGCTCACGTCGCTTCGGGTACAGCAGTGTCCTCCAGGATGAGATATGGATGAGATATTGGCTGTAGCAGAAGCAACCAAAAAAGCAATATCCGACGAGGATATTACCATATTTATTGATAGCCAGGGCATCGCGGCAGTCGAGGTCAAATCGAGGTCTGTAAAGCGCTGTCATGAAGGGCTTAAGGTTCTTTGCGTTCAGCATAAGGTTACGGGTCCCTCGCCACAAAGATGTTGCAGGTATTGATGCAGAGGAGTCAGCTCGAAATGGGTCAAACCTCAGCTCTGCACTCTGAGAAAACAAGTGGAGCCAGCGATACAAATAAAAGCCAATGAAAGGTGGAAAAACTTTCCAACTTACGAAACCTCAAGACAATTATGGCCGGAACTCACCAAATCCAGAACAAGCAAAATTCCTTTGAAAAGCAGAGCTGAACTATCTACGCTTGTTCTATTGCTCACAGGCTATAATCTTCTGGGGATGCACGCAATAAAGCTGCGCCTTATCGGCACAAACCTCTGCAGAAGCTGTAGGGACATAGGCTCACGGGAGGATACCCTTCACCTTTTGTACAACTATCCCAGACTCAGTAATTTGAGACAAAGAACTTTGAGAAGTTATTACTTCCACAGCCTCTCAAAACTATCTTCTGCTTTACTTACGTCTCTTTTTAGATACGTGGATGCAACAAAATGGCTTAGGCCCGCTCATGGGCTAAATGACAATCAACGCGAAGCAAGAAATGAAAACTAAAACAAGGAACCACAGTCAAATTCCCACCCCCTTCCCACCCGGACATCACAATGAGTCCACACAGACCCAAATGTTATGAGGTATAGAATGAACTCGGCTCCAGATAACTCATCAACGCCCTAACCTAACCCAGCCGAACGTTCAATCCAAGTAGTTTTGAACGGTTTGAAGTCTGATTTCAATCAAATTAATGCTGGTGCGCGTCAGGGCTACGGCCTATCTCCGATACTCATTACCTCCTTCTTCTTATCCAATATATCCTTTGGATGACGCCAGTACTCTGTGCTTTTCAGATTAATCCCCCACGTACATTCTTGCTCCTTTTAACTCATTAAATGTCGATGTTAACGGCATATACTCGTATGTAAATACTAGGTGGCGCAAAATTAATCATCCTATCGGAAGATGGTATAATTTTTGCAAATCATATTTGACATTTGTGAACTAGACAGCTGCAGCATACAAACAGATATGCAATGGAGTGCTAAACTCTGCAAGAGCGTGGAGTGTCGATGTTTTTGACCAATAATCGGTCGGTGGTGTTAGCGCAGTGTAAATTTCGACGTCGATTTCTTAATCGTGTCGCGCCAACTGCGCAAACATTCCGGCGCTTAGCTACTCTACTCGAACAGAGCGGAACCGCAGGAGACCATGTAGGGCGGACTGGTCGTTCGGCCGAGAATATCGCGGCTGTGGCTGCCGAAACATCAACCGGACGACGGGCCCCACAATTGGATATCACATGTTCCCGTACAAAGTGCAAACAGTGCATCAGTTAATGCCTCCTAACCGTCAGTCGCGTGTGAATTACTGTAAAGCCATCCTCAATCTCAACAACGAAGAGGACGACTTTGTGTTGAAAATCATCATGAGCCACAGACGCATTTCCACTTAAGCAGTTACGTCAATAAACACAATTTTTGTTTCTGGGGCACTGAAAATCCGTGTGTGATGCACGAAGAACCATAACATCCACTCAAAGCGACTGTATGGTGCGGCGTTTACGCGGGAGGAGTGATTGGGCTGAATTTTTTTAAGGACGCCATCGGCAATACGGTTACTGTTACTGGCGAACGCTACAGGTTCATGATAGCCGACTTCTTACTACCGGAATTGCATGAGTGGGGCTTGCTGAACATGTGGTTTTAACAAGACGGTGCAACCGCACACACAGCACGCGCCGCAATGGATATTGTGAAGGAAGCGTTTCCTGGTCGCGTAATCTCCCGTTTTGGCGATTTGGCATGGACAGCAAGATCGCCCGATTTAACCATCGCAGACTTCTTTCTTCGGCGCTACTTGTAATCGCGGGCTTATGCCAAGACGCCTCAGACAATCGCAGCCCTTAAAGAAAAATATATGCGACAGGAATGCGAACAGTTATCACCGGAAATCTTGCGGAAAGTTATGGAAAATGCGATAAAACGCGCACAAATATGTATCAATACTGGCGGCAGCCACTTGTCGGATATTATCTTTTCCACTTAACAGAAACAATTGTAAAGGTCTAAATAAAGATTTCCATTACTTAAAATCATTTTTTTTTATTTAGTAACAAATTAATTCGAAAACAAAATTGGATTATTAATTTTGCGCCACCTTGTATTATTGGGGAACCGCCAACAGAGCGGAATTTAATGCATCTGAGATTCAACGGTGTCTGTTGTCGTTAAACTGAAAAGGGAAAGGGAACTGAAAAGCTTCTCATGATCGGTATGTGTGCCAAAGGCTACCTGCGCTGAAAAGACTACACATTCAATATCCCCTCAAGCGATGTAATATACTTTATAAAGCGTTAGCTCGCCGTAAATTTGTGTACAATGCCTACAGCTGGTCGGGTGGACCTAAGACCCCTCTGTACTTGCTAGATAGGATTCAAACCGATGCGATACAACGCATAGATGACGCCAACATTTCGCAGTCAATTTATATTCTTCACCACCAACGTAATGTCTTTAGCCTTGCCCTATTGTACCGCTTTTTCTACCACTAGTGCTCCAACGAAATTGGTAGTAACATTCTGCCTTTCAACCGAAACACTAGGTCTTGCATGAATGCTGTACCCTCAAGCCCATCTTCGGCCGTGATTCTTCCCTAACTCTGTATTCGCTAGCCATTATAACTTGCGAACATTCAAGACCAACGTTCGGTGTGCAAACATTTTGAAGGTGTTGATAATATATTGAGGGCGTACTAATTATACGTACATATACGGGTACGTATATAAATCAAAAAATTGGTGCTCAATTCTCAAGTATACTTTTGTCGTTGGTACTAGAGAGAATTTTTGCAAAAAAAAGAAATTCGCTCTTTTTCGTTTAAGCTGCCTTTGTCGTATGGAATTCTTCAAAATTCGGCTATCAAATCTATCAAATAGTCCACAATTCTATAAAATATTAATTGCTTGAACGAATCACTTCAAAAACAAACCGGTGACAATAAGATCAGCAGACACCTGTGTCACTGAAATTTTTATTTTTTATTTTTTCGCCAAATCTTATCAAAAACGCTATACCTACACAAACACTCATGCAGCTCGGCAGTATCAAATGCCGATAAGATAAACAGTTTGGCCATTACCATCATATGATTCTGCAATGTATCTACACACGTCGAAAATCGATAGACTTGTACACTTGAGTTAGTAACTCAACTAACTACACTCTCAAAAATATACTAACGGCCGACGTACTCGTATCTTTTTATTACGCTGGCATGAATTAATAGCTTCATCCATTTACTGTACAGTTAAGAATTAACTCGCGACATAACAATAGGTGGGTGTTCCGGTTTTACAAATTGTTTACTATCGAACTTGCCTTTACATTAAGCTATAAACGGATTACAATTAAGCCGGTTCGGATACATATTTTGCTTTTCGAAGCGGAAAGATTCAATTCGTATCTTCCATCTGATCGTGCAATGAACTTGGTGTGATCTTGTGATTTTTCAAAAGATTTGTGACTTTGACAATAGAAAAAAAAAAGATAAAAAATATTTTGTAGTTGGATAAAAATTGTCAAAAATCCGTAAGATTGTGGTGAAATGCAAAATCATTCAAAGTATTGACGCATTTATGTAACAAACAATTAAATGTGGGGATTTTTTTTTTATAAGAAATCCACCGGTTTATTGAGAAAAATTAAAACAAAAAAAAAAAAAAACTCTAATCTAATCAAGAAACTATTTATCAATAAATTCTTCATTGAATGATATCAGGGCTGAGTGAGGTTTTTGTAATTAATGGCAGCTCAAGGTTAAGGAAATATCTCGAAACAATTAGAAAGGGCGGGACTGTTTTTCACCACATATATTTTTTATTTAAAGATATTTCTAATGGTTTTAAAAAGGTATAATCTTGCCAGAGATTTCAGCATTCAGACTTTTTTTTAAAAGCCTCGGTCTCGCCTTCTTTAGACCCATAGATCAAGTATCATGCTTTAAGACTCATTTTCATGCTCATTTTCAGAGCTTTTTTTAAAAGAACAAAAGAAACATTTCGCCCAGTTTGCTGTGATTCAAAACTTTCCTGCTTGAATTATAAACAAATCTTTTGACCACAGGTGTGCTAATGTCAAGTACAGCCGGATAAAAGTAGCTGCAATGTCGGCCAATACTCGTTCATTGACATGGACGTTTATGTTTGTGGCATGAAGTATATGAATTATCTGCACTCGTCAATGCTACATTTCACACTTCTGGCATTTCCTGAGCTCGTTAATGTTATTTGGTTTCCTCCCCAAAAGCCTATAAGTTGTTTTTTCCATAGAAAAAAATCCCAAGGTGGGAAATTATATTATCTTGGAGGCCAATTCACAGGTCCATTACGTGAAACTAATCTCACTGATTGGCAAGCTACACTTTTTTGATGAAATCACAGAATGCCATATTAATGCCATCCAATTGGGATTTATAGCGCTCTTCATTGTGGTCAAGGATTGCACCATACCATAAAGCCCATCAAACAATGACCTTTTGTAGATGTTACGACGCTGAGTCTCAATAATGACTTATGGATTTTCTTCACTTCAAATGCAGTAAGTTTACTTAGTAACCTACTTAAAGTGACACTATGTACAGTCCGACCTGGGCTTCAACCAACAAGCCTCACTTCCAACTCGTTCTTAAACTGCCTCCAGTTTCACACGCTAAGTTGGTTGAGGTCCTCTTCAACTTGCGTGCGCCACTTAAGCCGAGTTTTTCCTCTACTACCGGATTCGAAGATTTTTCGGACCGCAGGATTGGTGTCCTCCGACCCAACCACCTTAGCCGTTGGACCTTCACTTTTCCGGCTAAGTCAATGTCGCTGTACAGCCCGTACACTTCGTCCGTCTGTCCAGACGGGAGCGAAAATCACCCGAAGAATTTTCCTCTCAAAGATGACAAGAGCACCCTCATCCATTTTTGATAAAGTCTAAGCCTTTGTGCCATAGGACAGGACTGGGATTATTAAGTTCTTATATAGGATCACTTTTGTTGTTTGAGAGAGGGCTTTTCTATTGCAGTCAATTTCCTTCTTAACCTAAAGAAGCAGCGATTGGCAAGAGTTATTCTTCGTTTGATCTCAGCGCAGGTGTCGTTGTATAAGTTTATAGACGAGCCTAGGTAGGTAAAATCCTTAACTACCTTAAAGTTAGATCTGTCGAGGGTGAAGTTCTGTTCGAGGCGTCGGTGTTGGGTGTCCTTTCTTGTTGACATAGCATATAACTGGTCTTGTCGTTAACACATCTTCGCCGCTTCCGTCGTAATACTCGCGAAATCGCCACTGACATCACGCTGCTTTTTTCCGATTATGTCAATATCATCGGCGTATACGAGTAATTGGATGAACTTTTGAAAGATGATGCCTCTTGTGTTGGCGCGTGAGTTTTGCATTATTCTTTCAAGCGCATCGCCTTGTCTAAATCCCTTTTTGACATTAAAGGTCTCGGTGAGCTCTTTACCGACCTTGATAGAGCAGCGTGTATTCTCCATCGTCATCTTGATGAGCTTGGCAGGGATGCCAAAACTAGATATTCGTCTCTATAGATTCTGTCATACGCGGCCTTAAAATTAATAAATAGGTGGTGTGGAGGTCATGGGCTTTTTTCCAAGATCTGCCATAGTGTGTGAATATTTGGTCGATGGTGGTCTTTCCTGGGCTGAAGCCACACTGATATGGACCAATCAGGTTGTTGTTGTTGAACGGCTTCAGGCATTCACATAATAAGGCAGATAGAATCTAATAGGCGATGTCAAGAAGACTGATGCCTTCTTAGTTGGCTCTGTTCAAAGAGTCTCCTCTCTTGGGGATCGGATAAACAATGTCGAGGTTCCATTCATCGGGCATACTTTCATCCGACCACATTTTACAGATGAGTTAGTGTATGCTCCTTACCAAGTCATTGAATGCGGCTTTGAAGAGCTCGGCAGTAAAGCCGTCCATTCCAGCATTGTTTGGAATTGTTGGTCTACATTGTCCGGCTTGAAAGGTTCATTCTCCTTGAGAGCGGTATTTGGTTCGTCATCGCCGTTATACAGTCTACAGAAATGCTCTTTCCAAATCTTCAACATCGACTGCGACTGTACTACTATGCTCCCTTGTTTATATCTTCATTCTTCGGTTCGGGGTTTGTATCCGTGGCATGTTTTTTTACTTTTTGGTAAAACTTCCGTATCTCATTCCTGGAGTACGATTAACATCTCTCAATTTCCTCGACCGCGCGCTTCTCATGCTCATTCTTTTTCCTCTTGACAAGCTGGTGTTCGTCTTTCCTCTTCTGCTAGTAGAACTCGTGAGGAGCCCTAGTCCTTCTATGCAGCGCTGATTTGTATTCCCATTGCTAAGCTGCATTTGCTTGTCCGCATTCACCGTCAAACCAGGGGTTTCGTTGTGGTGGCCGAGTGAAACCCAGCACATCAGAGACGCCACCTATGATGGCCTTATGAAAATGTTGACACTGGTCTTCGCTACTTGATGTTGGCGGCATAGGACCTCTTAAGAGATTAAGAGAGACTCGATCGGAAAAGGATTTGGCTATCCGTTGCTACTGTATCGGTGCGACGTCAAACTTCTTCACAGTATTAGCATGTCTTTACTATGTTTGGGATATCCGCAATCGTATCTTGGCTACAACAAGGTAATGGTCCGAGTCCATGTTGGGGCCCCTGGAACGTTATGACACCCGTAATACTGGAGGAGTGGCTTGCTTCGATCGCAATGTGGTCAATTAGGTTGACTGTTGGCTGATCAGGAATTCTCCAAGTCCCTTTATAAATATCGAGATGCGTCCCGCCGTAAAATCGATTAGCCTGAATCTGTTATTGGAGGTGGTATCGTGCAGGCTATACCTTCCAACAGTACTACCAATGATGCCCTCTCTTCCTATCTCTGCACCAAACTCGCCGAAGACGATTTTAATGTGTTGGTTGGACACTGCTCGTAAGTCTTGCCTAAGAGCTCGTAGAAGCTATTTTTGGTGTCGTCAGCTTTTTCCTCTGTAGGGGTGTGCGCGCATATAAGGGTAGACTTAATACGGACTGTTTGTAGGCGCTTGTTAACATGCCGGAAACTCAAGACTTCTTACGTAAGTTCGTCTCTAATAACGAATTCGCATTCAAATAGGTGCTGCTTTTGCCGTCGATAAGAAACGCCGTAGTAGATATCGCAATTTTACAGCCCCTTTTTGTCCGGCTCATCCCAAAGCACATCTTGGATGGCCGTAACATTTGCTTTGAAGCAGTCCAGGGCCTTCGCTAATTGTTAGGCTGTACGTGGCCTATTAAGGGTCCTAACATTGGGTTGTTGACAGTAGATCCGTCCATTTTCGTTGTTGCTTTGTAACTGTGGAAGGGCAGTTACCCTGGCGGCTCAATCAGGGCCAGTTCCATTAAAGGGCCCGACGAGGGGTCGGTTATATCGAAACGAGTAAGCCGTTCGGGGATGAGAGCCCTGCTGTTGGTCTTTTAAGGCCTCATAGCCCACCATCTCTTTTCCAAGACTCAGATGTAAGCTCTATAGCGCTACTATTTTTGTTACACCTCTCAGGGCCTGCCCTATTTCCACAGCACGCTAGTGGTAGGGTAGCCATTCAACCAAAACTGAGCCCCATCCTTAAACCAAATTTTGGGATGAAAAAGAGGATCAGGAGCAACTTGTTTTTGGCCCATAAACCGAATGTACGACTCACACGATAGTCTAGCGGGTTCAATTCTTGCACGAGCTGAGTCTTGTAAGCTAAAGATCTTTCTGCAAATTTTTCCGTAAATTAGATGAACACAGTTCTAATTGCTTATTGTAAGACTTGCCATTGATAGAACAAGTCGTCTTCTTCTGTTGACCACAGTTTACAAGTGACAATTTGCTAACGACGACGCCACCTGGTTTTCCAACTCTATACACTCGTATGTTAGATACCTAGGCATTGTGCTCAGCGATGGTATTTTTTTTTATCTCTATTGTATCTAGCCTTTCGATGGTCATTCCTGGGTGTCCTGGCCTTTTTCGGGAAGCTTGTCTATCTTTTTAATAGGCAACACCGACATTATTGTGTGTCCTGTGTGTGTTTTTTAAGAGCTTTTGCTTTAGTTTTGTTTGTAAAGTCTGGATTATGTGTATTTTTTCAACAACTACTTGCAGGGGCAAAAATAGGATCAGCTTGAGAGGACACTTAATTTTTATTTTACTTAATTCATGCAAATTTATTTATGCGGCCCATTATACAATTTCTAATTTCAATTTCAATTTATTCAAAGATAAGTGCTAATCTAAAAATCTTTAAAAACTAAAACAATTTTTATATTATTTATTTTTATTATATCAAGGCAGAGGGGAAGGAAAGAGATGTGGTCATGTGGTCTACGGAGACCATAGATATACCGCACATCATATTTGAAATCCACTTATAACTTTCTTTGAGAGAAGGAACCATAGTGCAGTAAACAACATCATCGTAGGTTGTAAGTGGTGGAACCAGGGTTGTTACGAGCTTTCGCTGAGTTTCTGTGGGTTTAACTCCAGCGGTTAACCATAGTTTATGAAGGCATCCGTAAACATATTGGTATGAGCATTGCCCGACAGATTGCAGTTTATTGAATAGCAAAGGCTTGTTACTGATTCCACAGATTTTAGTTTGGTATAACAAAGTCAGGTTCTGATCTAATGGCTTGTCGGAAATCGGAAGGGACCGCGACTTGCCTGGGTTTAAGTATAGACGATTTAATACTAATTACCTACTTACTCGTATGCATTCGATTGAGATCCTCAATCAGTCGGAAGCTGAGTTCTTTCATGTCCTTTGTTGATCGGGTCTGATGAAGTTTAACATCATCTGCATAGAGGTGCACTGAAGAATTTTTGCAAACATAAGGTCGGTCTTTTATAAATAGGCAGAACAAAATCGGTCTTAAAACTGATCCCTGAGGAATCCCTTGTTGAATAGCTATAAGAGCTGAAAACTTTTCTCCAGATACTGCGAAGTAGTCTTACAGCTCTGTCACTGAAGACAAACAAATTTTCCAGTTCCCAGCACAGTGTTTTACGGTTGACCTTATCAAAGGCCCCTGAGAAATCAAGTAGACATAGAAACGTCACTGAGCTCTTGTCTAATTTTTTCAAGTATATTAGCCATTGCTGTGGAGTAGCTGTGGTTAGCTTGGCAACCAGACTGGCTTGAGTTAAATAGCTGATAATGTGACTCATTGGCTTGAAATCGTCTGAAATTGTTGCGTAATGGGTAATGGGTAAAACTTTAGCGATTTTCCACTGCAGAAAAGTGAACGTCATAAAACAATAGTTGATGATTCGAGTTAAGTGGCTCACTATTAGGGTCAAAATTATGGTTATGCAGCGGATTGGGATACCGTCTTCTATGATTGAATTAGACTTAATTGCTATCATACCGGTAATAACGTAATTTTCTGTTACCACTTCAAAATCGCCCAATGGACGGTAATTCAAGGCTGTCCCCAGGGTCAAAAGAAGTAATGTTATTGCCAGTGTCAAGAAAAAAGTTGTTAAGCATGTTAGGATCGAGATTACTTATCGCATCTTTATTGCCACTAGAGAAACCAATTTTCCGCAAATTGTTCCATAGCGTTATATTTAACTTAGAAGCGCAAAAGGTTTTTTTTTTTAGCATTCCGAAAAGTGACTGTCGATTTGTTACGCGCGCTTTTATATCGTAGCCAATTCACATGCGTTGGTTTGTGCTTCCCCTTGTCATACAATTTATTCTGTCTTTTTAAAAGCTTCAATTACGTTCGAGGTGAACTAAAGACAGATCTTGTTACGTATAATTAAAATTTTTGTGGTAGAAAAAAAATGATAAAGATGGTAAATAAGAGACTGAAAGGCATCTAATTTTTCACTTGGAACTGTAATCAATCAGCATTGCTCCCATCGAAGATTCATTGAAGCATTTTGAAGAGCTGCAAAGTCAATAGAGGAAAAATCCTTAAACGATAAATACAGTGGAACTGAACAGTGAGTGAATTGATTGTCATATGTACAAAAAATGAGATCATGATCAGATATAAGATCCAACGAGAGTTGATCAAAAAGAAGCACCAGTGTCGGATCAGAAACAATAGCAAGGTCCAGATGGCTAGGGATGTGTTACTCAACAAAGCTGTAGGTTACATGTAACTTTTATTAACGATTTCCAGATCGCTGAAAGGAACGCGAATCGACTCTGAGTAGATCTGCATTAAAGTCTTCGCAGACAATTAAATGTTTAAGCAGTGTTGAGAACGCTGAAAGAGCTGAGAGCTCCGCAACCGCTTAAGTGTATAAGTATAAGTGTATTCATACCCACTTGCGTGTTAAGTTTAAAAAAGGAGGATGACAAATAGTGCCTCTTTAACAACAAAACTCTAATATCTCCATACTTATTCTATGGTGTTCGAAATGTCCTATGCTCTGAACTGGCTGATGAGTTGATTTTGGGCCAGCCAGTGCATTCTGCACCAGGTGGATGCTACAACTGGCATTTATATGGGTTTCGATCTGGTCTTTATGTTGATTATAATTGTTTGTTGTACACTTTTTTCATTTTTTCGTCCTTCAACAAGAAGTGTATGATTTGTTTTTTTTTTTTTAATAAAACGAACAATTGCTGAGATATCTCTGTAACTTTTATTGCTTTATAAAGTAGACATATGGGGATTATTTATAGAACATAATATCTTCCACATGACCGCCTCGGCTCTGCTTGCAGACCCTCGCCCTCTTCTCGAAATTTTTAATCACTCTGTCACATAATTGGGGCTCTAACTCAGCGATGGCGGCTTCTATGTTCGTTCTCAAAGTTGGAATTATTTACTGATAGTTGGCATCTTTACGGCACGATTTTGGTGGCCAATGTTCTTCTTCGAAATGCAATATCTCGACTGTTTTGCAGCTTGTTTGGCACGTAGCACCATCCTGTTTAAAGTAGATGTCGTTTGTATCCATATCTTCGCGATCCGGCCAATAAAATTTTTTATTTTGTCTCGGTAGCATTCTCCATAGACCTTAATGGCGCCAAACAGTTGCTCGTTCTGGGTGCAATGGTGTCTCCAGAATTACTAGTGGATTTTCGGTGCACTAGATGAGATAATTTTGCTTATGAACTTAGCCGCCAATGTGGAAATGGGCCTCATCTGAAAACACGATTTTCTTGCAAAAATCAATGTCAATGCGTGTACGTTCGTCATAACTCGGTGCAGTGTGCCTATGGAGAGGTCAAGCTCCTGAGAACGGTAACGATTGGAGGTGTTTGGATCGTTTTCGACACTTTCCTTTACAGCGGCGATATTTTCCATTTAACGTCCGGGGTGAACACATTTTGGCGACCTCACATCTTGTACTGAGCACGTCTCTTACGTCTCGGAAGACCCATGATTACGTACAAAATCGGCACAAATCTTTCGCATAGTCGTAGCAATTGCAGGTGAATTTTCTGATAAAATTCAACGATTTGGATTTATTCTTTCAAGGTGTTGCATTATATGGTAAATTCCCCAAATTTATAGATGAAATCTGTCACCATATGTCAACCCTGCGTGCATTAGCTGTAAAATAATATGCATTTTAAATCCTACACCTCTTGTTGAAACACCCCTTATATTCCATGTTCTTTTGTGGGCCATAGGGTCATTAACCACGTTTATGTACTTGCCATCATATCCGATTTTTTCTTTCTTCATCCAACTTTTGCCTCATCGAGCTTTACGTCATGTCACCAATTGTAATTGAAAGTGTGGCTGAAGATACAGAATTGTTAATTCGCCGGATCATAGAAGTTTGGCCATTGTCCCTTCAATATGACAAGTCGAAGCAGGAATTGAAGCAACGAGACCATCGTTTGCGATGGGAGTTCGCGGATTTGGGTCTTGCACGGGTTAAAGTCGAATCTCATTTTGATCGAAAAAACGTGTTAAATGACTCACTTTCATGAAAAACCAAAATTGCCATGTCCAGAAGAGACCCATGAGGCTCAATAACGCCTCCAAAAGTGCATTGTTTGATTTGGTTTTCATACACGGTGGTCTTCTAACAAGAGTCTTGGTCTTGCGTTAGAGTCAATGGGCAATGGTTAAGATAGCAGAGTTTTACTACGACCATAATGTCCACTAAACAGTTGACTTACTGAGGACTTGTTTCAACGAATACAATTTGTCGCGATATGAACCAGTGAATTGGGCACCGAAATCATGCGATTTGACGCCAATTGATCCCTTCTATTGAGGCTATGTAAAGTCTTTGATGTACTATATGCGGACAAACCGCAAACTATTCAGGCCTTGGAAAGCAATATTCAGTGCGTTAACGATTTGATATGGCCGCAACCACTTGAACAAAAAGTACTGGTGATAGAATACAATCATACTGAACGCCGATTCGAATCTGAAAATCTTCTGATAATCTATTTTTATGCAACACGTGGTTCGCTTTAGATAATAGCTATCGACTAGTTCTGCTGCGTAAGGTACACCATTTGTTTACACTGCCAAAGGTTTTTTCGAAATCAATGAAGATTAAGTGAAATAGAGATACTCGTATACCTAAATACTCTATGCATTATTCAGCGATGATGGGGCGTTAATATGGTCATGGCGTGACGTGCTTGTTCCACGTCCAGTTTTTTCAAAATGGATTTTATTTTTGCAATTGCAGAATGCACGCAGAGCTTGGGAGTTCGACAGATCTTTCAATTCTCCATTATTTGAAGAGAATAGGCCTATGTATATATATTTCGACTTCCGTGGGAATACCGGCTATTCCTGCCACTTTGCTCGATTTTAGTGTTTACATCGCGGCAATCATTTCTTCAGGGAGTAATTCTAATTATGGTATCTTGACTACTCGTTTTGGTTCTGGGGAAAATTTTTGTCGCAGATGCTGTTAAAAAAAAATGAAACGTACATCCTTCATTTCCTAAACTGTTCCCTTCAGAAATCAGCAGAGGCCCGTTCAAACTCTTTACCAGGTGCTGGCGTAAGTTGTGGCTATCTGTTAGCACTTTGGTAATTCCTTCGGCTTGATATTTTGTCACGACATGTGTACACCACAGGCGTGGTGCTGTTGTTTCCTTCTTGAACGGACTATGGGATGTCTTACTGTGTCGGTATCAAACCTGGCTTTTCGAAGAGGGTTATTGCTTGGTGTGGTTGCTTTAACGCACGGCTACTATTCAAAGACAAGCCAACACATAGTGGTAACTCGTACAATCGACTCCAATTTCAAGAAAGAACATTTCTAAGAGCTCGGCATATAGCAAGATGCTTAATTTGATTGGACGGTCTCTCTTGATTGGTGTCACAGAGGTCGAGCAACTTTTCATTGTGAAGACCGAGATCAAGAGTTCCAAGGACATTTCAAAAGTTTGTGTCAAAACGAAATGATCTTCCCGTTAGGTGTTGCATTATGGGCAGCTTCTAGTTGACTGTTGAAGCTCTCTTTGCCTTGGGTTAAAGTTTCTGGAAGGAAAGATTTCCGGGATGATGTCCTTGTCCTTGCTCTTGTTCCCCTATGATGATCCAAAAAGTGTTGGTATGATCCACATAAGAGTATACGAGTATATATATAGTTGGAGGAATGTATGTTCGTGCCCAGAATTTGGAATTTTATCAGGTCACCCTTTTTTGACAAGACTCTAGTTCATTTCTCTAGGAATCGTTTATGTTCATTTGTGTGTAGTGGGAGTATTGCTACTAGAGTACACTTTAGCGGGATTAAATATTTTTTTAAAAGCTCTCCTATCTGCAGCCAGAAGATTGTCTTATTTTTTTACTAGGCTTTGTCTTATAATTCCCATCACCAGTGAGTTGTAGATGGTGCTGCTGTCGCACCCACTTGCTCTTTCGGCCAAGTTTTCGACTTAAGCCCATGCGTTGTGATGTACGAGTAGCTTTAAAAAAAAAAAAAAGTAAATCAGTTGCTTTTGGCAGACGCATAATTGCTTAACTACTATATGGGCTTATTGCAAAGAGTTTAAATGTTAGTTGATCTTGTGGTGAAATTATTAAGGGTTCCATGTCAGAAAATAGGTGCACCTTCTTTGCATTGGACAGTGGATATGTTTTAAGTAGGACCTAAGAAAATCCAGCAATCAAGATTGTCCAAAGTAGACCTGGGTCTGAAACAATAAACCTCTCCAGTCATGAATCGACTGCCTTCAGTTGGTTGAGGTCTCTTTCTATTTGTGCGAGCCACTAAAAGCAAAGCCTTTCTCCGTTGCTATAAGGAGGGACTATTGATGTAAAAGCGTTAGTGTATACGTCCTAACCATATCAGGCAACTGATGCCTAGACTATTCCTTTTCTAAGGGCCTGAGTGAACATCAGGCTGATGTTAGTGAATTAGCCGTGGATGTTACAAGACGTGCGCTCGGGTTCCGAAAGCTCAAGATTTCTTGACATAGATTGTTGTTCAAAAGAAATCCGCACCCAAAAAGGGACAATTTGATTCGATATACCAAACTTTAGATTTGTAATTCATTGCTGCGCTTAGTATCATCGGTGTTTATATTTTTTTAGATTTGTGAATTATAATGATTCAGGAATTAAGGGTGAATGCCGCAAATACATATACGCGGGCTAAGAAGTAATCACTTTACTGCGTACGTCCACATATGTAAATACAGACACTTAGTGAAACACAGATAGATCCTCGCCCACACCTCTCAGGTTGTTCTGATCTGCCTGACTAGGAAAAATTGCCAAACTCCACCACAATGTAATGCCTGTTCCAATCTGGAATTCAATTTTGTGTGGTTAAGATCCGATCTCCGTAAGCAAATTATCCACTATTGCTTTATTTACAGAAGCCCCAAACTGGACAGCAATATAACCTTTAACGAGTTCGATACGTTGTCTGACTCCATCCAAGGAATTGTATTCCTGTATCCTCTTACTGAATGGTACTAGCGATTTTAAAATATACAATTCTGGGGTGAGTTCAACACTCCGGACAGACAACACCCGAGGGACAGTGTGTTCAGATCTTCGCTGCGGAAAACAACTTCACGCAGCTTGTAAATGCGCCCACGCGAATACCTGACGTTGATAGTCATACCGCCAACAGCCTGGACTGGCTTTAGCTTCTCATCCGGATAAATATACCGTTGATGTGGTCTTCCCTCTAGGCTCATCGGACCATTGTTTCATATCAGCTAATTTCTGGTACACTGACAACTCAGCGAGAGAAAAGATTCGTAAAAGAACCGTATGGCAATAGAGAAAGCCAATTGGAGCGGATTTAACAACTCCTTCAGGACTTTTAACTGGTCGTTATGTTTGCTCTATAACGACGTGGATGCCGCTGCTGATGTGATCACAGACACTATTCTTCTTGAAATGCGGTCCTTTATCCCTTATTGGATTAAGAGTATCAGAACAAAAAAGGCATGGTACGACTGTCAGGGTTAGAGAAATATTTTTTCGGTCCTATAAGACCAACCTGACAGAGGAAAACCGGGAGTGACTGAAATGCTTATCTCAGTGTTCCAAAGGTAGTAAACATTTTTGGTAGTTCATCAAAAAGATTAGAAATTCTGCCTCATTCTCCATCCCAATGCTCATTTACAATCATATTCTAGCTGCCAGCCCTTTGGACAAGGCCAATCTGCTTGCTGCACACTTTGCGGGCAGCTCAACACTCCCAGATTGTGCTTTGTCTCCGCCTATACTTGAATGCATTGAATCTTAATGGCACGCATCCACTTTCGCACAGATGTAGCAAGAGTACTTAAAGAACATAACATTCACAAATTCGCTCGTCCAGGTGGTATACGTCCCCTCTTTCTGAAGAGGTGTTTCTACACGCTGGCAAAACCACTGCGTAAGCTTTTTCATCAATCCCACTCCTTAGGACTCTTTCCGAGCAGATGGAAAACAGCATTTGTCCATCCCGTCCTAAAGAAAGGGGAATCTTCTTCTCTTTATTCCTATAGACCCATTGCACTTACGTCCAAGGTCATGGAGACGCTGATAAACCGTCAGAGCATGAAATATCTCAAAACACGAAAACTTCTCAATGACCGGCATTGCGGTTTTCATAACAACAGGTCCACAGGCGATTTAATGACATGTCTCGCCGACAAGTGGAACCAAAGCGTACATCAACCTGGCGAAAGCAAGATAGTTGCACTTGATATTTCTAAGGCATTTGACAGAGTTTGGCATCAGGCTCGTTTGTCGAAAATACGTACATTTGAGATCGACGAATCTCTTCTTTAATGGAGAGGAAACTATTATATCTTTCGGAACGTTCAATTTAAGTTGTCTTGGATGGTTTCAAGTCTCATATGGACAAAATAAATGCTGCTGTGCCGAGGGTTACATTCTGTCTCCTACACTCTTTTTAATTTTTATCAATGATCTCTTGTCTGCCACTTCTAATCCAATATATTCCTTTACTGATGACAGTACTCTCTGTTTTTCATATTCGTTCCCGGACTCAGGCCGGCTGTGGAACGGGAACAGCATCGTATGCTAAGCACATTCAATTCCGATATTAACAGCATCACCAATTGGGAAACTCTCAACGGAGTGAAATTTAATGCTTCCAAAGCACAATGCCGTCTGCTGTCGTTAAAGCGGATTTTAAACATCCAGCCATAATCCTTGAATGGCATATACATCGTCGTAACCCAAAAACTTTCCATTCTCGGCATGTGTGTCAAGTCAAAGATAACCTACGTTGCAATGACCGCATATTGGATGTTGCTAAAAATGCTGCGAAATGTCAAGGTTTGCTTATTGGATGTAAGACATACGTTACCTCCTCTGATCTGGCCTCAATATATAAGGCACTTCTCCAACTAAAATTAGAGTACAATGCCCAGATCTGGCAAGATGTTCCTAAGGCATCTCTGCACCTTCTAGATAGGATTCAAAACCGTGCGAAAAAACTCATAAGTGATACTGTAATATCACTCAAACAATGGACACCCTCGAACAGCGACGTAATATCTTATGTCTCACTCTGTTTTATTGCTATTTTCACCACCAGTGCTCCATTGAAATCGCCAGTAACATTCCGCCCTTTCAAACTTTTAACCGTCTCGCTATGAATGCTCATCAGTATACCCTCAAGTCCACTTTCGGACGTACTATAAAATATCGTGATTTGTTCCTAAGCTGTACAACTCGCTTATGGAATGCCATGCCTAGCTCTTTATTTCCTAGTCATTATAACCTTCAAACATTTAAAACCAACGTCCACCGGTACCCCTCTTTCCATCCTCCCTGATTTTCCGTGCGTTGTAAGCAAGCATTTTAAGGGTACTTAAAAATCTTTGAGCGCCCGTAAATTATTAAAAAAAAGGAATCTTCGGTGGTAGCCTTAAATTCGCATACATGTCGAACCGCTGGATACCAGGAAGGGTAGCCTTTATCCCGAATATCAGAAAAGACCAAATACGAGTAGTCTGACTTTCTTCTTTTAAAAGTACGTGAAGAGACTAGTTAAGCCTCATTTGTGCAAAAATACTTTGCGAATGTATGTTCTGTCCAGATGTAGCATAACTACTCGCACCAACGAGCAAGATCGAGCAAGAGAAGAATGTGCTTCAAAATCGCGTTGGAAATTTTGACTGATATTGACGGTGCTTTCTACAATATCAGGCAAAATATTGCCAATTTGTAGATGAACACGACATTGGTTACGGATGCTTACTGCAAACAATATGCGATAATGGGGATGACCAGAAGTCGCTAGCAGGGCAGCGTCCTGTGGCCACCGCTATGGTGCATATTGCTTGACTTTCAGCTTGACGCTCTACAGAGTTCTAATGTCTACGCACGGGTTTATAAGATGATGTAACTAAATATACGATCTTTCGAATTATCCGTAGCGACTGCTTATTCAGGAGCATAGGCAATCCAAAGTAATTGACAATCTGATGAACATTGAAATTCCTTTCAGGCAGTCTTCTCTGGTATGGTTCTCTTCCTTCCTCTGAAAAGAAGGAAGCTGACTAGCCTGACTCATCTATGTCACATCACCATTGGCTTCTCCAACAAAGCTAAGCATTTGGATATTATCCTCTATAGTAAGTTTCTTTGCGCTAAACATATCATGTCGAAAGCCTCCAAATCAAGGCGTTTTGGAAGTGTAAGGGAGCTTGTGAGAAGGCATAGACTTTGTTACGAAAGAAGGTCGTACACAACTATGAAAAGACTGATTCTATTCTACGCGACACTTGTTTGATGCAATAAATTTTCGCGCAAATACATAACAGCTGTTTGCACCAGACTCCAAATTATTATCGAATATTCAAAGAATGCCCTTAAGGGGATGCATTCTCAAGTGCATCTTCCGTTTAAAAGGAAGAAGACTTTGGTACAACTTGCACTGGAGTTTTGCTCAAAGTCATATTACTCCAATCTTATGGACTTGTATCTTCGGGAGGAGTCTGACCAAGGAACTACCTCCAGTCTACATAGTTCGGGAAGAGAGGCTACTCGGAAAGCAGTTGGAAGGCTAAACTTAGTGAATCCTATCTGGCTCTTTGGTCACAATAGGGTCGCGCGAAATGAGACCACCGTCAAGACTCAAAGGAAGACTTCTCAGCATTTTGAAACGTATTAGAACTGGCACTTTATCTTCGGTTGGAATTTCCATTGACAGTTCGACTTCTTGTGAATACAGCCACCAAACGAAGTCTTTCAAAAGTCAACGACATTCCTGCTGCCCTTCAACAGGAAGAACTGTAGACTGTTAACTGCCATCTTAAGAACATGCCTTTGTCAAGCACTGTAGTAGTTTAAGTAACTCCATCTGCAACGACGTTTGCCGTGGGAGTGATGAAAGTGACACCGAGAAGCATTTGGTTGCGGATACTTAGTGCTGATATGGCTGCTTCTTTGCAACCCTTAATCACTGAAGCAATACCTCATATATAGTATATTCCTACGAAAGAGTGAGAAATTTCATTTAAAAGTACATACAACGAGTTTAATGAAGTAGTTCTATTGACTAAAAATGACTCATTTTGCTTTTGAAATCGAAGTACGAGTATGTACATATACGAGTACAGTGACTCAATTTGTTGAACACATGAACAGAAGAAAATACAACTTTTTGCTGTAACTTCACCAATTTTACTGTTAGTATGACTAAATTTTCACTCAAAACAAATGGAGTGATTTAGAATCAGCATAGCAAAAACGAACGGAAATGCACCGTTATTTCGTGAGTACTTTTAAAAGTTCTTAGACAATGCATGTGACGACTTTGCTCAGACTGGCGCAGTACGAGTATATTGCGAAGCGTCGTATTTTGAGCACAAAGCGTCGCAAAACTTGGTTGTTTTAAAGCGTTTTCTCTCGAAATTAAACAAATTTGATTATTAAAGAACAATTAATATTTTAATCCAACACAATGCAAGTTTAAATTTGAGTTGAGGGAAGCAGCATTTTTAACTGTCTTGACTTTGATAGAAGATGAAAAAACTTGGTAAAGGTAAAGAAAAGGAAGTGGAAAGGTTAATTGTTTTCAAAATGAGCTATAAAAAAATTTCTCGAAAACTTAAGTTAAGTTGAAGTGGATTGGGATACATCCGAGGGTCATTCAACATATTCTCGGTATCGGGGTGAAGCTGTGGTTGTATATATAAATTGACTTATTTATCAAGTAATACTATTATTTTAGTGCATTCATGTAAAATTTCATATAAATGTGATTATTAATTCGCGTTTTATCTCTAGTTAAACAGAATCATAATGGCAACTGAGGCGATGATGGTGAAAATTGAGCATCGCGCTGTAATTAAATTTCTCACTAAGCAAGGAAAAAGTCAAAAAACTATTCATGAAGAGATGGTGGCTGTTTACCAGGGTTCCGCACCTTCATTATCAACTGTGCAAAAGTGGTCAAGTGAGTTCAAGAGAGGCAGAGAGAGCATTGAAGACGACCCCCGCTCCGGCGCCCCGGCTACTGCTTGTACGGGAGAAAGGATCAAAGAAGTTGAAAAACTTGTTCTTGAGGATGCCCGAATAAAGGTGAAAATGATGGCAGAGATCACCAAGCTTTCAATTGGTACCATTCACACCATTTTTCATGACCATCTTAACCTTTCAAAGGTCAGTGCAAGGTGGGTGCCACGAATGCTCACAGCGCCTCAGATAAAAAGTGAGAATCGCATGCTGTAGAGAGCTTTTGGAGATGTGTAGTGAGAACGCGGACGGTGTTATGGATCGAATTGTTACTGGGGACGAAACATGGATCCACCACTATAACCCTGAAAGCAAACAAGAGTCCATGCAGTGGCATAAAAAAGGAACAGATCCCCCCGAAGAAGTTCAAAGTCACTCCGTCTGCCCGAAAGCTCATGGCCACAGTTTTTTGGGACTCAAAGGGAATCTTGCTCATTGAGTACAAAAAAAAAGGTGAAACCATCAACGCCACATCCTACGCTTCCACTTTGCATAATTTGCGGGAGGAAATTAAAAAGAAAAGACGGGGTAAACTCGCAGCGGGTGTGTTGCTTCTTCATGACAACGCTCCTGTTCACACGGCGCGAGTTTCCAAGGCTGCTGCGCGAGATTGTGGTTTCGAAGAAATCCAACACCCACCCTATAGTCCAGACCTTGCCCCTAGTGATTATTTCCTGTTTCCGGATTTGAAAAAATGTCTTCGTGGAAAAAGATTTTCGGATGATGAAGAACTCAAGTCGGCAATAAATGGAGAAAGAGGAAATTTATTTTTTTGAGGGTTTAAAAAAGCTTATCTGAAGATGTAACAAATGCATTGATGTTAGGGGAGATTATATTGAAAAATAAAAACAATTTAAATTGAATTCGCATTTTCCTTCATATCGATACCGAGAATATATTGAACGCCACTCGTATTTAAAATACGCAAGAATTTAGGCACTGAAATCGAAAAAAATAGCGCTGGAATGAAGCCAATATTTTGAATTCTACCTTGCAGCGGCGTATTGTGCGACAAATAAAGTATGGCCTACATGAAAATGCGGCCCAGTTCAATAAAGATTTGTTACAAAAGGATAAAATTACTGTAACAACTGAGGCTGTTAGGAAAATTTTGGCGCAAGAACGGCTTTCACAAGTGCGCAAAAAGAAAGAAGCCCCTTCTGACTGACCGCCATAAAAAAATTAAGGCTGGAAGTCGCCAGAAAATATAGTATAGTGACTGGGCAAAGGTGATTTGGTCGGACGATAGAAAAATGAATCGTTTTGGGCCCGATGGTCGTCAGTAGACGTGGAGAAAGCCTAGTTAGCCAATAAGCGATTGCCACATCAAGCCAACATTAAAGTTTGGAGGTGGAGATCTTATGATTTGGGGATGCATGTGCGTGGATGTGGTTGGTCAATGTATTAGGATAATGAGTCATATGAATGCCACTCAATACATCACCATTTTGGAAGGCGGGCTTTCAACAAGTCTTGGAAACGGGAACAAAAATGTGTCGGACATTATTTTCCAGCAAGATAATGATCCGAAACACACAGCCAGAATTAACAAAGTAATCATTTCGAAGTACTCGATTGACCACCACAATCGCCAGATCTCAATCCGATAGAGCATCTTTAGGTTGAAGTCAAAAGTGCAATTACAGACTTGCCAGGAGATTGTGCAAATTTATTAACATTATGGAACCGCACTCAAACTGCTTGACAAAGTATTAATCCAAATCGATGCAAGACATTAACAGAATCCATGCCAAGAAGAATACAAGCAGTTCTCAAAGCAAAAGGAGGCCATACGAAATACTGAACAAGATTAGTTTAGTAAAGCCAAATAATTGATCAAGTGCCCTATTTTTGTTTTTATTTTTATTTTTCACAGGTACATTGTCCAAAATATGTTACATGACAGTGCCGGGGAACTAAGCCCATATGGCATTTACATTGACCAGTTAGTTTTAATTTTGATTAGGTGCTATATTGTGGTTTTTAAATAAGGGGAAAAGTGATGAGTGTTCTGTATTGAGCGTGGTATCCAATAAGGTTTGTAAAGTTGGTGTTTTATTTAGGAAGTGTTGTTTTGTTTAGATGGTCCATGTCTAATGTTTGATGACAGCTGCACTGTGGTGCTTGTTCTTTTTTGTAAAAATATACTTTGTTAAACAGTGCATGCCCTAATCTAATACGGCAAAGTGCTATTGCTTGTGAACGGCTCAAAGCGATGTTGTATATGACTTGTCCTAAAGTTGTTTCGTGTTTCCTCAAGAAGGTGTTTGAGTTATACCAACGTTCCGCTTCACCTTCTTTTATTTTATCTAATGTATTATTATATATCGATGATGCAAAAGGAGGAGTTTTGTAAATTAATGGCATTTTAGTAGCTTCGCGGGCTGTCGAGTCTACCTTCTCGTTGCCTGTTATCCCACATCTCGGGAAGTTTGAGCGGATGACTGTTCTTATATATTTGATTATGGGAGTTTTAACTTTGTTGTTAGCTATACTTTGTATTGCACTCAAGGAGTCACTGCAAATAGCCGTTTTATAATTGTTGTTGTTGGCGATTACGAATGCATCCGCTAATGCCATTACTTCACCAATAAATGGATTTTGATTGGGGATAGTGAGTTTTTGGGACACAATTTTGTCATGGCTGCTGTCGTATCTATAAATACTGTATCCAATTATTGAATTTGCTGTAGACGCATCGATGTACAGAATACTCGCACAGTCAAAGTTCCCTTTTTCTATAATTTCTGCAAATTGTTTCCTGAATACTACGGGCGGAGTGTGTTCTTTTGGCATTTTACTCATTGGTGTGTTTATACAGCTTATTGGGAATGACCAAGAAGAGGTGTCTATTTCATTTTGGGTGTTAAACTGTTTATGGCTGTAAGGTAACGGATGGAGTTATAAATTGAGCTTTTTATTTTTGATTTTGCTTTAATTTTCCAATCTGTTTTGCAAATTTCATGTAATGGGTGTCTACTAGATGGAGTGAAAAGTGACATCCTTGACCGCCAGAATGCGCTGCTACTGCCAAAAAAGGTTATGGTGCCTTGAAGTCCGTTCATGTTTAGGTAGACATGCCAAATTTCAGTGCGATACTGTCTTTAGTTTTGTTTTGACAGCTGATTGTTTTTGATGTGTTTGGCATCATGTTGAGTATGGACGAAAACGATTTTCGTTCTCTCATAAAACATTATTTTTTGAGAGGCAAAACGGCGAAGGAAACAAAAGAAAAGTTGGATAAATATTATGGGGCCAATGCTCCGTCAGATTACACCGTCAAATAGTTGCTTCGAGAGTTTCGTTGTGGCCGCAACTCCACTACCCATCAAGTCCGCAGCGGCAGGCCCTCCGATGCGGCTACAGAGGACACTGTCAAAAAAATACATGAAATGGTGTTGGCTGACCGGAAAGTGAAGGTGCGCGAGCTAGCAGATACCACAAAGATTAGTACTGAGCGCACACGCCATATTTTGGGCAATATTCTGCATATGAAAAAGTTACCCCGCCACTGGGTGCCGCGAATGACCAAAAACACGAACGCGAGAGCACTTCGAAAGAGTATTTGGACTTGCTCCCTCGGACTATTATCTCTTCCCAAACCTCAAAAGATGGCTCATCAATAAAAAATTCAGCTCACGCGAGGAAATCATCGACGCCACGGAGGAGTATTTTGCAGACCTTCCAGAAAATTACTTTTCGGACAGGATCAAGAAGTTGGAAAATCGCTGGAATAAGTGTATCAAACTAAAAGAGGACTATATTGAATAATATAAAAAAATATTTAATGAAACAAATTTTTTTTAATTCCCAAGGAGGTCACTTTTCACTCCATCTAGTATAGTCTGAGAGGCTTTTTGCTTAGCTTACTCTGGTGGAGCATTGTTTCTGCCAACAATGCATCGATAGGAGTAGATGGTAAGGCACCTATTGCTTTTCGTAGTATGGCGTTGATTTTGGTTTGGGTTAATTGATCTTTGTTTTTAGTCCAATTGGTGTAGATAGTAAAACCGTGTAGTGTTACTCCTCTTGTGAGTGTTTTAGCTATCTCGATCGAAGTGTTTATGTGAGGTCCTTTGTGTTTTTGGCAAATGATTTTCATTAAGTTTAGAGATTTGTTTAACCTTCTCTTCCACTAACTTAGCATGTGCATTCCATTTCCACGTTTTTGTGCAGATAAGTCCAAGCAATTTCTTTTTTTCTTTTATGGGAATTTCGATGGAGTTGATGTTTAAGGTGGTGGTTGAATAGTTTTTTTTCCTGCATACATGCAGGGCCTCCATTTTTTCAATCGGCAACTTCGGACCTGTGTTGTTGCACCATCTCAGAGCTTTACCTACGACTTGTTTAAAAGCATAGGAAACTTTATCTGGATTTCCAGATCCAAGAATGAAGATGTTGTCTGCGAACGTTAAAATGGCTTTTATATGCCGATCATAGGCATAGGCGTTATATAGCGCTGTCGAAATTGGGGATCCCTGTGGGACTCCGTTTGCTAATCGGTGGTCTGTTGAGTAATGTCCATTCACGCACACTTTTATTAGTCTGCTAGACATGAATGATTTTATTGCATTAAGCAAATTTTTGTTTTTGTTAAATTAAAATAAGTTAACAAATGAATTTCTATCTCTATTGTTTTTTAATTAATTATAATATTATTTTATAATAATGTCAACAATTTCGTTAAATTATCTTTTTAATTAAAAAAGTTGTAATCAAAAGTCAGATTATTTGGTATGCAGCGATCAAATAGTTGAGTCACTGTATGTCGATCATAGTTCGGTCATAGAACTAGAAAGAATATATCATAATACCTGCAGAGATTTTATACGAATTGATTATGTTTAAAAAAAAAAAAACAAAACTACTACATCCATTTTTGAAGTACATGCGATTATCTATTTCACACAAAGCTATTTCATAATGATTACACTTTTGTCCACTACCCTTGACGTGGTTCATGTGTACTTATTGAACTTGAACTACCTTCCTATGAAATATGTATTACCAATTACATTTTCTTGGTTTCCTCAAATTTTTGAAGCAAATTACACTTTGAAATCATATATTAATCACGCCTAATCGGGCTACTTTGAACCCTAAAAATGCAATCAACTAAATTTATTCGAATGATGGATTTCACCGACCATAGTCTGCAAGCAATAAATTTTAATGTGACATTTTTCAATGTTAGAATAATTTAATTTTGTAATTTTATCATGGACCTGATAAGTGGAATAGACACAACGTGACGTTAGATTTGCCTTTAACACCGAGAATACCATAGTTCAAGAACTCCACTGATAAGTAAGCTTTTCGTTTTCCTTAATTCGTAAGACTGTAAGCCGACAAAGCCCAATTGTAACACAAAAAAAGGAATTCATAAAAAAAATCTGGCAGGGTTAAATTGTTGAATAATTACGTCACGCAATTTTTAAAAACAAAACCGTAAAAGAAAAAAAAGTATCTTATCACAACCTTATCAGCAAATACACGAGAATGATATAATACGAAAAGGTGCTCGTTCCTATTCGTATCTCGGCAATATCACAATTTCTAATAATCGCCCATGTTGCATATTTATTTTAGCTAAATTCATGCCGTTGATTGACGAGCTTAATCAGAATTTCCCCATTTCAGGTATTTTTTTTTTCTGAAGAAAGCTGAGAATAAGGAAAGTCCAGCCAAAGTTGACAGTATCTGAACGAGCGCGTCATGGGTCGCACTTCAATAGGTGGCATCTCGAATGGTGACAATCGCAGCTCATTGTATCAAATTCGGAATCATCATCCGGAGCAACAGCAAAATGGCATTGATAAGGATAAACCCATTTATATGATGGAGCATTTAGCCACATTCAAGGTGAAACGTGAGTCGGAGATACATCATCCCATGGATAAAATGAAACTTCTGATGGAAATGAATAGGACGGTTGGCATCTATCCAGAGAAGATGTACTTGAGCTTCAATTCTCAGTGGATTGTGATCCTTAATAAAGACATGGTAAGTAATTGCTGAATAGTGGATTAGTTTCTATTTATTTATTTATTTGAAAAGTAATTTACAAAAATAAATTTGTACACGTTGAACTGACTGAATAGACGAGGGGTTAAGTGCCTTTGCTAGTTGTCGGTCTACATCTATTGAGTTTTCTTGAATTTGGCTGGATAGGGGACATTCAACCATAATGTGCCACATGGAGAGCGGGATTCCACAGTTACGGCATTCTTTTGGAGGTTTGCGGTCATAGAAGTGTCTACTGGAAAAAATTGTCTTAACTAGTCTAAAACGCAGGAGTATAATGCATTCTTCCCTGGTAAAAGATCTGCTGTACGGGATACGTGTAGATTGGGGATTATAAGAGCGGAGAAAATGTTGGCAGTTTTTCCAGGAAATTAAAAGTTGGGCCTCTTCTCGCTCAAGGAAGATGCGTTTAGTAAGATCTAGTGAAACTGGCATTTCGACTACTAAAGGGTATTTTATAGCTTCCTTTGCGGCTATGTTTGCCGCTTCATTCCTCTTGATACCAATGTGGCCAGGTACCCACGGCAAGGAGATGTTATTATGGGAAATGAGGCAATTTCTGATGATTTCTAAAGAGGAGCACTTATTGTTTCCATTTCTTAGTCCAGACAGGATACTCAAATTGTCGGTAAGAATTAAAGTGCGTCCATTCAAAGTTCGTGCATAGGAAATGGCTTTATGGACTGCAGTCAATTCTGCAATATAGCAATCGGCTAGCTCTGGAAGTAGGCCTTGCTGGATAGTTGTTGTTTGTCCATTTGATTCAATGAGCTCAATGATGGCATAAGTTGAGATTTTGTCCTTGTGAGAACCATCCGTGTACAAAAAATTGTCCGCATTGCTCGCGTTAATCATTTCCTGATGAAGAGCATTGGATTGGAATTGGATCTTAGGCGTTTCGTCTTTTCGGTGTTTGGCAAGGCTGGTTTAGATATGCAATAAATTTCGTTTCCCGGGTGGGGGAGGGTCAAAGCCAAATGGTGGTGTAACTTCAGACAGGAAAAATGGTGTGTTTGATAAGTGCGGTACAATATTGTTAAGGGCGGAGATACAAGTTTTGCGTCTAATTTTGATTTCCCAAAATTTTTCGCGTATTTCTTTATGAAATGGGTGGGTGGAATCAATTAGCGCCTTACTAATTAAATTAATTCCTCTTTTTTTTGCCAGATGTTCGATGGTTGTGTATCCGGCTTCCACTCTAAGTGCTTCAATTGGCGTGGTTTTAAGGGCACCAGTAGCAGTTCTAAAGCAATCATTGATAGCAGTATTGATACTTTTTAAGTTCTTTTTCGTAGTCCACATGTACATGGTTAAACCATGTTGTAGGGTCCCGTATACCAGAGGGCAGTATCTAAGTGTGGTCCTTTTTTTTGGAACATGTCATTTTTCCGTAATTTCAGTTGATTAACTATGTTATATGATTGGTGTTTAGGTCCCATTTTAAGTTTTTACTAAAGATGACCCCTAGTAATTTGAGTTCTCTTTCTAATGGGATTGTAGAACCACGATGTTGGGATTATAGCTCCTATGTCTTGCGCCCAGTTGTGAATTATTGCGTCAGCTATTTCTAAAATTTCCTTCGTCCGTAGGGGATCACCAGATGCTACTGTATATATATTGTCGGCATAGATTCCTACAAAGGCAAGGTTGCATTCCTGTGAATTGATCTTAACAATTAGCGAGTCTATGTAGGCATTATAGATGACGACGGATAGAGGAGATCCTTTCGGAATTCCATTTTCTAATTTTACTAGGGAAGAGGAGAAGCCAACAACGTTGACGTTGAAGGTTCTTCCCGATAAGAACGATTGAATAACTTTAAGGATAGCCTTTGGAACACCCCAGAGATGTAGTTGGTTAATAGCAGGATATTTTTTTTTTTTTTTTATTATTTCAATTTCTTAAATGCTAGTTGGTACAAATTCTTATAAATATAATTCACAATAAAGATACTTGTATTAAATACAATAGAATAAAATAATTTTACTAAGATTTTTTAAGAAATAGAATAGTGATCATTCCGTAGCACATAAGTGACTAGAGTCGAATGATCCTTCCATTCAATACAATTTTTTAGATTTCATGTGGGGTAAATTCAAGAATAAGATAAATAAAACAAGAATAATAACGAAAAACAGGTAATGTTACTTTATAAACATTTTAGATATACTACATAGTTAACAAATTAAACAGCTGTATTTATAAATCTGTTGACTGTAGAACTATCCATACTAAAAAGATATTGTTTTACTTCGTTAAAAAATAAAGTGGGTTCTACTATAAATCTAACTTCGATTGGTAATTTATTAAAAAGCCTTGGTGCTGTCGCAGTGTAAAATTTCAAGCAATGAGTTTTATTGGAAATTGGAATGTTAACGATTGCCATATGATTTACTCTTAGTCTGTATATATTCGAGCTTCTTAGTGTAGCACTGTAGCCGCTTTGCATGAAAAAAACTTTAAGAATCTTGAAGATGTATAGATGCTTTATTGGAAGTATGCGTAAGCTAGAAAACAATGGCCAAGTATGGGCTAGGCGATTTTTATTGCAAATGATTCTAATTATGTGTTTTTGGGCAATATTTAGAATTTGGATGGTGCTGTTGTAAGTTCCACCCCAACTCGCAATACCGTATTGAAGCTTAGAGTGTACAAGTCCATAATAAAACATTAGTAGAATTTTTCTTGAACAATGTTCTCTTAAGAGATATATTTTACGAGTGACAGATAGCATGTAATTTTTTAGTTCTTCGACATGTGTCTTCCAAGACAGGTTGTTGTCTATTAGGACACCAAGATACTTATAACTCTTAACGCCTTCTATCTGAAAACAATTTGAAGAACACACTAAATCGTTGTGGAAGTTGGTATTGCCACACGTATGAACAGATAAGGACATTTTTTTACAAGAGCTAGAGTCTAAGATAACATCACAATTAAGTGGGCAAGGACCTCTTAAGGTGCATATCATAAGTTTTGTTTTATTGCTTATAAGTAGTTTATGTTTCGCGAACCATTGTGGCAGGATACTTAAATCCCTATGTATTGAGTCTACAAGTAAGTTTCCAGCGTTTGTCAGAGATGGCGCTACCAGTGGATCCCAGGCAGAAATGTCAGACCCCATGTGTTATATTTGAGCAGTTCTATTGGTGTCGTACATTTTATCGAGCAAAATCATGGCAAGTTTCCAGCAAAATAAACGTCATTTGCGGGAAGCGCTGCTTTTATTCTTTAATATGAAGAAAAGTGCGGCTGAGGCCTATCGTTTGCTTTCGGAAACTTATGGGGCGGAATGTATTGGTGAATCGACGTGCCGCAAGTGGTTCAAACGGTTCAAAAGCGGTGATTTTGGAGTTGAAGACAAAGATCGCCCCGGAAAGCCGAAAAGTTTTGAAGACGAGGAATTGGACGCTTTACTGGATGAGGATCCGTGTCCGATTCAAGAAGAACTTGCTGCATCATTGGGCGTCACGCAACAAGCCGTTTCTCTGCGCCTAAAAGCATTGGGATTCATTCAAAAGGTTGGAAACTGGGTGCCGTACGAATTGAAGCCAAGAGACGTCGAACGGCGATTTTGCATGTCCGAAATGTTACTGTAGCGGTATAAAAATAAATCATTTTTGCATCATATTGTCACTGGTGATAAGAAATAGATTTATTATGATAATCCTAAACGCAGAAAATCGTATACAAAGCCCGGCGAGCCCGCCCAATCGACGCCGAAACGAAATATTCACGTGAATAAGGTCATGCTCTGCATATGGTGGGATCAAAAGGGTGTCGCATACTACGAACTGCTTCCGCGTGGTGAAACCATCAAAGGACCATTATATCGAACCCAACTAATTCCTTTGAAGCGGGCATTAAACGAAAAACGGCCAGAATATGACACCAGGCATGAGTCCGTCATTTTTCATCACGACAACGCTCGGCCACATGTTGCGGTTTCGGTGAAAAACTATTTGGAAAATAGTGGATGGGAAATTCTGCCTCACCCGCCTTATAGTCCAGACTTGGCACCATCTGACTACCACTTGTTTCGTTCGATGCAGAACGCTTTTACGGGAATACGCTTCAGCTCAGTAGAGGAAATCATAAATTGGCTCGATACGTTCTTGGGCTCGAAAGACGAGAAATTTTTTTGGTCCGGAATTCATAAATTGCCAGAAAGATGGGGGAAAGTTGTAGCTTCCGATGGACGATAATTTGAATAAAGCATTGTAACTATGTTTTCATAATAAAACTTCAAATTTTGGAAAAAAAACGCTGGAAACTTACTTGTAGACCCAATAGTTTAACAACTGAATCAAAAACACTTTTATTATCATATGTCAACGCCATATCATCAGCAAATGCATTGATACGACTACTGAAGTTTTGGTAAAACATTGAATTGACATATATTAAAAATAAGATTGGTCCCAAAACTGAACCTTGCGGTACACCAATTGTGGTTTTCAACTGACTGCTAAGTGTTCCTTCTATTTTTACTAGTTGAGTTCTTTCTGATAGGTACGTTGAGAACCACTTATGAATCGCACCTCTTAGTCCAGCCCGATACAATTTATGCTTTTGTCAAATCGATGAAGAGTACTAGAGTAGTGTTATTATAATTAAAGCTTTCATAAATTTCACTACACAACTTTAGAATAGCATCTTTAGTAGATCTCCCTTCGCGAAAACCAAATTGTTCGTTTCTAAAAAAACTTGTTTTTATTTAAAAATGATACTATGCGTATTTTTATCAGTTTTTCAAAAAGTTTACAAAACGTTGGGAGTATAGAGATGGGCCTATATTGAGTTATTGAACTTCGATTTCCTTTTTTGAATAGAGGAATGACTTCAGCACATTTTAAAGACGCAGGGAAAGTATCACAATTAACACTTAAGTTGAATAAGTGACTTACGAGTAAGACATCAACAATAAATAAAGAAATACGGTTCAATAAGTCCGTGACTCTTTACTGACCTCTGACCTCTGACCTCTTTACTGAAACAGCAACACTGCTCCTGTCAACAGGCATCTGTCAGTTGACTCCTGTCAAAATTTAAACTTGCTGCGTCAGTTAGTTTGACAGCTATTTTTATCAGACTACTCACTAATTTGAGGAGAAAATGGCAAAAAGTGAATTTCGTGTGCTTATTAAGCATTATTTCTTGCGAAAAAAACCATTACCGAGACCAAGGCTAAGCTTGATAAATACTATGGGGACTCTGCACCATCGATTTCAATGGTAAAAAAGTGGTTTACTGAATTTCGTTGTGGCCGTACAAGCACTGAAGATGCCGAACGTCCTGGACGCCCAGTTGAGGTCTCTACACCCGAAACAATCGAAAAAATTCACGATATGGTGTTGACCAACCGAAGATTGAAAGTGCGAGAGATTGTGGAAGCCGTAGGGATCTCGCATGGCTCAGTGGTTTCAATTTTGAATGATCACTTGGGCATGAGAAAGCTTTCCGCAAGATGGGTGCCGCGTTTGCTCACAGTCGACCACAAACGCAATCGTGTAACAACTTCACAGGAAGGTTTGGCGTTGTTTAATCGCAATATGGAAGAGTTTTTGCGCCATTTTGTAACCGTGGACGAAACATGGATCCATCACAACACACCAGAGAACAAACAACAGTCAAAACAATGGGTTTCTAAGGGTGAATCGGCGCCAAAGAAGGCCGAGGTGGGTTTGTCAGCCAATAAAGTTATGGCGACTGTTTTTTGGGATGCACGCGGGATAATCCACATTGGCATTGACTACCTTCAAAAGGGAAGAACAATCAATGGGGAATATTATGCCAACTTATTGGACCGATTCAATGACGATTTGAAAAAAAAACGACCTCATTTGGCCAAGAAAAAAGTTCTTTTCCACCAAGACAATGCAAGGGTGCACACATGTGCAGTTGCCATGGCAAAAATCCATGAATTGGGCTATGAATTGCTCCCTCATCCACCCTATTCTCCAGATTTGGCTCCGAGCGACTACTTCTTGTTCCCAAACCTGAAGAAATGGCTTGGTGGAAAAAGATTTGACTCTAATGATGAAGTCATCTCGCAAACAAAGGCCTATTTTGAGGACCTCGACAAATCATTTTTTTTGGAAGGGATAAAAAAATTGGAGAAGCGTTGGACAAAGTGTATAGAGCTCAAGGGAGACTACGTTGAAAAATAAAATTATTTTTTTATCAAAAAATCTGTGTTTTAATCCACGGACTTATTGACCCGCCCTCGTACGTTTTAGAAGACAGTTACGAGTAGTTATGCCATCAGATGTGCAAGAATTTTTGTTATCAAGAGACATTATACATTTGTGGATTTCTATCGGTGTGAAAGGTTGAAAAACAAAACTGTTATTTTGAGAAGTACTCGTATCTTCGACTATATCTGAATACATATTACAATTACAAGTGTATTGCGGCGGATATGGGTTCGATTCTGTTGCGATAGTAGCAAAAAAATTATTGAATTGATTAGCAATATCTACTGGGTCTGATAATTCTATACCATCCACATGGATTTTAAGAATTTTTTCTTTTTCTTTTCTATTGTTAAGGATGTTATTGACCACTCTCCACTCATATTTCACATTACCCTTACAGTTTTGCAGTTTATTTGCGTAATATTTATCGCGACTTAATTCCACTTGCTTCTTAACCTCTTCACTTAGTTTAAGATAGTATTTTTTCAAATTTTGGTTACAAGGATGGCGTTTGCATTTTTTCCTTAACGTGTTTTTTTTATTTATTTTTTTAAGCAAACCTATGTTAATCCACGGCCTAATGCGTTTTAAAGGTGAATTTTCTAGTTTTTTAATATTGGTGCAACTGACAATATGAGCCTTAAGAGTGTTCAAAAATAGGTCATAAGCTACTGAGGGATTACTTTCCTCATAAACAGACTCCCAGAATTCAAACGTTATGCACTCAACTAGTTTATTATAATCAATTCTGTGGTGTTCCTTGAAAGGAACATATTTATCGAAACTATTTGATTGAACGGTTTCTATGTTTACATTAGTCATGCAATGATCAGTAATTTTGTAGTCAAGCACTTCACCAGTTAATTTATGTGTAAATTGCGAATTTAATCTTACAAAAATATGATCAATGCATGTTTGTGTTTTTTTCCGTAATTCGCGTAGGTTCCAAAATAGGATATTTCAAGCCAAATGATGACATTAAAGCCAGATAATTATCCGAGTCATTACTAATTTTTAACAAATCAATATTTATATCTCCTACAACCAATAAGTCTCGTGTCTTTATATCTTTAAGTAGGTTACTTAGTTGTTCTATGAAAACGTTTTTATTTAAGTTATTTTCATGCAGACGGTATATACATAAAATAGTAAAATTTTCGTTAAAAATACGGCAACTAATTTTTAAAATATCAGCGCTCATCAGACTTATTTTTCCCACTTTACAATCGCTTTCGTATTCTTTTTTAATATATACTATGACACCACCTGCGCTATATGAGTTATTGCAATTGGGATAGGGTTCATAACCGGGAATACTGTAATTGGATATTTCATAGTCGTACAACCAGATTTCAGTAAGTATAATAAAATGCTAGAACTCTGTCAAAAGCCTTTTGTAAGTCAGATGACATGACTATGCTATGTTGCGATGTTGATAGATTGGATGTAATAGGACGGTACCCATCGTAGGAATGGCGGCTATTGGAGTTTTTGGGAATGGGCTTTAGCTGCGCCTTTTTCCAATCATGTGGGAAGATGCCCGTGCTAAGGATATTATTGTACAAATTGCGGATTCGAGTTTTTAAATCATCAGGGCAGCGTTTGATCATATTGTATGTGATCTTATCATTGCCTGGTGTTGTGCCTTTCGTTGTCCTAAGTGAGATATCAA
Source organism: Volucella zonaria (assembly GCA_963966105.1). Lineage (NCBI taxonomy): Eukaryota > Metazoa > Arthropoda > Insecta > Diptera > Syrphidae > Volucella > Volucella zonaria. Next base: position 232,470,170 of record OZ014530.1, on the reverse strand, counting down.
ATTCAAATTTTGTGATTTTTTCCAACAGGTATTTTGATTCCGATGTTAGGGTTGGTAGGCTATCCACTTTAAAAGTTGTTTATTTAAGAACGATCGGATCCACATAATTCATATTAACACTATGGCTTCCCCATATGCCTGCAAAAGTATTAGCTATTAATTCGGGTTCGCTGTGGAGTGAATCATTGAAATACATATAAGGAAACGCTTGGGGAGGATTTGAAGAACGAAGTGATCTAACTCTATGCCATAGTGTTCTTAAGTCTAAAGTTGGGTCCATAGAGTTGATGAAGTTTTCCCACGAGGATCGTTTTTCAAGAATCGATGCCCTCCAAAGTATTGCGCAATTTTTCCAGTAAGCTATGCAGTTTTAGGCGGACGGCCTCCTGCGCGCCCTTATCCAAGCAAAGTTCTTTTCCTTAACTAAATTTGCAATAGCTGGGGAGAACCAAATGGGATAAGGTTTCGGAGAATTTTGCTTCGAAGTAGGGATGGATTTTGCCGCTGCTGTTCTTATGATTTTCTTAATTTTAGAAGCTTCTTGGTTAGTGTTGGCCGACACGGGGATGGAAGTTGTAAAGTACTGGGTAGTGACTTTGAAGAGATTCCAGTTTGCTTGTTTTCCTTGAAACGTGCTGTTGATCGTTTCTTGAATTTTCTTTCGGATGTGCGTATTAGAATCGGAAAATGGACTCTACTCCCAGCTAACACCCCCCCAATGAAGTAGCGGTGCAAAGTCCTCGGATGCAAAAGAGACATCAATAGCTGTGAGGGTGTTTTCTGTGCTAAGATGTGTTAGGGAACCATCATTTAGACTGATAAGGTGACGGTCATTTGCAAAGAGCTCAATTTTTGCCCCAGTTGAGTTGGTGGTATTTGAACCCCATAGTGTGTTAGATCCGTTAATATCTCCCATTATAATTTCTTAACATGTGTATTTACTAGAGCTGAAAGTTCAGCTTCAGCGGAGGCATCGTGCATGTACGAGTCTTCTATATGTGGAGGTGCTGATACTTCAGAGGTGATTTCTTTTAAATTATTGTTGTTTATTAAGTTGGAAGCATTTATTGTTGGAGTATTTACTGGATTTACTGGTAATTGGTTGTAGTGAAGGGTTTTTTGGTTGCTTTTGAACATGTTGAACATTGTTTTTGTTCGATTTGTTCTCTGTGGCTATGGTTGATGTTGGGGCTAGGGATGTTTTGACGTTTGAACAAGTGTTCTGAAAAAAGTTGGTCTTAAGTTATTGCATTTTCTAGGAGTAGGCATTTGGTGGAGAAGGGGGTTATCGTTGTATATTTCCCATGCCTCGAGGAAAGATGGACAAGCTGGATCGTACGATGTATGAGTTTCCTCTTTACAGTTTGTGCAATACGTACGGGTACACTTGTCATGAGGTGGGGGTAGGCAATATTGTTTGCAGATAATTGCATTGGTACATCTGTTTTTAGTGTGTCCTAGCCTTTGACATAAGATGCAGCGCATGGGATTGGGAACAAACTCTTCCACCTTGCAGTTGACCAAACCAATTATAATTATTTCAATGGGACGGCGAATTTGATCAAAGGTTAATATTGCTGCGCCGGTGGGAACAAGACTATCACCTTCTCTTCTCATCATCTTTCTCACCTCAGTTACTTTAAATTTCTTCAGTTCTTCCAAGATTTCTTCTTCGGGAATGTTTAGTACATCTTTAGAATAAATTCTTCCCTGAACTCAGTTTAGTTTTAGGTGATTGGTTACCTTTACCGGTATCGAATCAACGAGCTTGGCTTTCAAAAATTTGTCGGCTGTGGATAAATTAAGTACCTTAAGTAGCAGATCGCCTGACTTCATAGCTTTGACTTCCAAAATATCTTTTGATATATGCTCCAGGCCTCGGTTAATTCGGATTGGATTATAGGAGGAAAGCGGGCGAGGGGATTCGCCTACCTTCTCCATTCCGGTTACAACGATAAAACGTGGAATGTTGCTGTCATTGTTTACCGTTGGCAGTTGAGGAAAAAAGTCTTCTGAATGTTTGCGTTTTGTTTTCTTCTTATACTAGTTTAAATCAACCTCCGGTTCGAGGCCTTTAAACCGGTTTTGTTGAGGAGGGGGTCCCCCCAGACCATATTATCCGATACGATTCAGGAAATGAAAAAGAAATTAAAGAAGTAACACTTCTTCCAATTAAAGAGAAATCAAGATAACTACAAAAAAAAAAGAAAAAGATTCTCGCTGCAGAAAAAAACACGACCGTACTAGGCGTTTGCCAGGAGAGAACTGTAGTTTATATTTATATTGCCCACATGGCATTTTTAGTCCAAAATTGGCGCGCAGACAGGACAGTGTGAGCAGGGGCGCTATCGTGATGGAAAAATCAGTCGCTCGACTTCCACAAATCAGCTCCCTTCCGCTGAAACCTGTTAAGCAATCCTCTTAAAACTTTCAGGTAGAAAGCCTGATTAAATGTCCGCGAAATAAACTCTATGGACGACTCCTCTCACCCCAAAAACAACTAATTCTGATTGTTTTGCCGTTTGATTTCACTTGGCAAGCTTTTGTAGTGCGAGGCAAAGACCCCGATGACCTTAGAAAAAAATTTAGGATCATTTCGGAACTCATTTTTCAAAGTATCGCATGCTTCCACGCAACTTTGCTTATGTTCAGCAGTCAGCGGTCAGGGCACAAATTGGCAGTCACCCTTTTCATCCCCAAAACTCCCTTTAAAATTCGTTGAACTGAACCCTAAGTCACTCCAATTCACTGCAGACAGCTTCACAACTATTTCAGAATGATTTTTTCAACATTTTCAGCGGTTCGGACGGTGGAAGGAGGACCAGAGCGAGGTTCATCACGAATTGACATTTGACCTCATTTGAAAACCAGCTCAAGTACTTGAGTTTCACAATAGCAGCATTCCTGTTGAGCAGTTTCAGTGTTTTTACGGCCACGCGCTGTTCATGAGAATCAGCTATTCCAAAAACGACGAAGCACTCAAAACAACTGTCACTAACAAATTAACACAAAACGAACGGAAGCTTCTTTACCGACGACGCTTGGCTTACTGACTCGGGAATGACCGTTCTATGTATACGCTCCTTGCATCAGAATGCGGAAATAAAAAATATCCGCCCACCACAACATCAGTTTGTTTTCTTTTGGATACCACCTCGTATATTCAAATAGTCTCCGAAAGACCATATCTTTGCGAAAGTTGTTCCCCGAAAGCGCTGCGTCGTAAAGTGCTTTTAGAATATTGCCGCAGTTCGTTCACTTATCGTACTCGTCGTAGGCACTTTAACACTCAATGAGACTACCCGAAGTCTGTACTCTGTAACACATGGGCTGAAAAGTTTTATAGTAAAACATAAAATTTTTGCAAAATTCAACTTTATTTATCAATATATCGAGGGCGATATACTGATTGAAACGATTTTTCAATCTTTCGATACCAGTTTTGTAGTACGATTTCGGTTTAGCCTCAAAATAGGCCTCTGTTTCGGCGATTACTTCTTCATCGGTCTTAAATCTCTTTCCGGCGAGCATACTTTTGAGGTCTGCGAACAGGAAATAGTCGCCTGGGTGCCAAATACGGTGGGTGGGGAAGCAATTCGTAGCCGAATTCATTCAATTTTGCCATCGTTTTCATCGACTTGTGACACGGTACATTGTCTCGATGAAACAGCACTTTCTTTTTCTTCAAATGCGGCCGTTTTTCTGTGATTTCATCCTTCAAACGCTCCAACAACGCAATGTAATAGTCACGGTTGATAGTCTGCCCCTTTTGGAGATAGTCGATGAAAATTATTAAATGTGCATCCCAAAATACGGATACCATAACCTTGCCAGCCGAGGACAAGGTTCATCGCCTGCTCGCCACTCAGCTGACTGCCGACTTGACTCTGGTGTGAAGTGATGGAGCCAAGTTTCATCCATTGTCACATACCGATGCAAAAATTCGGCTTTATTGCGGTTGAACAGCTTTAAACACTCCTCTGATTCATCAACATGTTGTTGTTTTTGGTCGACTGTGAGCAAACACGGCACACATATATCCAACACGCTCTTTTGATATCTTCAGAGCCTCAGCTATCTCGATCAACTTTACTTTACGGTCATTCGTGATCATGTTGTGGACTTTTTTGATGTTTTCATCTGAAACAGCCTCTTTTGGACGTCCACTGCGTGCATCATCTTCGGTGCTTGTATGACCACTTTTAAATTTTTCAATCCACTTGCGAATGGTTCGTTCGGCTGGTGCAGAGTCAGGGTAACAATTATCAAGCCATTTCTTTGCATCGGCTGCATTTTTTCCCATCAAAAAGCAATGATAAATCAACACACGAAATTGCTTTGAATCCATTTTTATCACAATAACAAAAGTTGCTTCACTCACAACGCTATATCTCGAGAACTAATCGTCCGACAGCTGTCAAATTTATACACGTATCTTTTGAAGGTTGGTACTAACTGAAAATGGTATGGATTTAATTCAAGTGGTGCCCTCTCTTAGAAACGGACTTTTCAGCCCATGTATTGTACTCGTATATGTGATCGAGGTCCAACGTCTGGGAACTCACACATATCAGCATCACATGGATGAAACGAGAATAGTACGAAGGCATAGCTTCATGTAAGTGAGCGGATATAAATATCATACCTCGCATTGCAGGGTATTTCCGTTCAGCGGAAGAGTAACCGCAGGTCGAACAGAAATACTCGTGCCCGAGCCCGACGGTTTTCCAGGATGGAGTGATGCTTTTCAGAAATAAACTACATTTTACAATCTGGAACATCGGCACAATGACGGACAAAAGTTTTGTACTGGAAAATGTATTACGGCAACGTAAAACAGATTTAATATGCGTTGAAAAAACCAAGTGGCGAAATGTCTGAAACAGGGCTTGCAACTTGAATTTGCAAACAACATCCTTTAAATGGAATATCAAGCGAGATTTAAACGGTGTAGATCTAAACGGACACGTTAAGAAGTTGATCTGTGAACATGAAGACGGGCTTAGAATGAGAAACTTAGCAGAGGACACGAAACTTGGGAAGATTATAATCTATGCTGCAAAAACTCGAAACGGAGAGTAATGATTCTAAACAAATCTTGGGCGAACGAATGGAACATCTTCGAAGAAAAGTGTAAGAGTAGTGCAAAGGCTCGGTTCGGTTTTTCAAAAGGCTGGCTCCACAAAATCGCGGTAAAGAAAAAAAGGTAAGCCTTTTAAGTGAGGAATAAGTATCGTACATAATATTCATAGGGGAACCATGGGTGTGGAATAAACGGATCTGAGGTTTCAGATGTTTCAGAGGTCAGCAAAAGTCCAAAAGTCATCTTTTCAAACTGAATTTATTCTCGACATCTTAACTTGTGCAATTTTGCAGCAAATACAATATTTAGTTGCTGTAGACATAATCTAGAAAACGAACGGAGAATGGCACTATTTCGTTGTTGCGTCAGCTTATTTTCCCTATGACTCTGTATTATTATGATCAAAAAAGGGACAGTAGCGGCAGTCATCAAACAAATGCAACGTCTGAACTAGCTATCAACAGTGTGTGCTCCCAGCCAATATTTGTTATGAAAGTAAACCAGCAAGTAATCGACTTAACGCAGTTCAATAGAAATACTAAGGAGATTACTAGCTGGAAAGCACTATCGGAGTTCTCCATGTCAGATCGTAGGAACATCGAATTCAGAATCGGATGCGTGGTCTCGACCTTTTTGCAAAGGAAGAGGAGAGCTCTCGCAAACGGAGTAGTTCTGAACACTAACAAAGTGCTTTCAACTGACACAACCAGGAAACAATCGTGCAGACTGCCTGTTCCTTGGTGGAACGCAGATCTGCACCAACTACGAGTACATAAGGAAACTATAAAACTTCTAAACAAGTCATATAAGACCAATTTGGATGAAGACAGATCGAATCAAAAGGAATGTATGTGTAAAATTAATTCGGGTTTATAAGAGTGTCTCTTAGACTTTTTCGAAAAGATAGAAATACTAGATGAAACCAGCAGACAAGTCAAAACCCTCAAAAGAGGGAAATCAGTCTGACGGGAATGAATCCGATAACCTGATGGCAACTACTCTGAACCGAAAGTAGAGACTCTCTGTCTCATATTTGAGACTCACTTCCCAAGTAACCTAATCAGAACCATTTCCTATCAGCGAAGCTGCAAGTGAGCCGAGCAACACATCACGCAGTAGCTGGTACCTGTCATCGGTTATGATGACGTATGAAGCCATCAAACACGATTTTGCTCCCTTGATGGCTCTAAGTCACCTGCATATTCCGGCTATGTTACAAGAAGGTATGGACATTCTGAAGAGAATCTCGACTGCTATCCTGTCACTGGTATACATAGCGAATCCCAGGCGAACTGCTAAAGGTCCATTCACTGCTCAGCGAATTGCGAATGAGCTGACTGCAAAAAAAAATCATTTTTAGCACATTTAAAGGACAGGCAAGTGAGAATTTTACCATACCAAAAACACAGACGTTAGTCCATGTGTTTGGTTAATTAAAAAGAAAACTCAAATTCAATTAGTTTTTACGAATAAATCAATGATTGCGATCAATAAGCGAACGCTCTTTGCGAACTGTCAAATTTTATTCACATTCCACAAATGTGGAACCCAATCTACATTCGCATAATCAAAACATTCGCCCGAACTTAACCTCAAATAACCGGTGGTCCAAATACATGTTATTTTGACACTGACAGCTCTTTTCCGCTCCAAATCTTGACCGTCAGTCAGTACCACGCCTCCTCAGAACGAAATGAATTGCTTTACGGTTGAACAACGTTGGGAAACGTTGCAAAGTGGCTTCAAAAGTGAGTTCTGTGTTGCCCAAGCAGTCCGTTTACTTAAAAGAAATTTTGATTGTAGCAGTCACCGCAACTCCTGTACGCAAGTTTGTGCAGAGTTCGTGAGACTTGCTTGCTTGCAGACAAAATTCGCGGTCGTCGTCGTCGTACGGTACGTACCGTACATCAACATTTCACGCATCAACCTGATGAGAATTTTGCACAAAGACCTCGGATTATTCCAAAGTTCAATTGACTCAGTAATTGAAGGCGTAAACGACCATTCGCTTCATTATCGTCCCTCTGTTTGGCCCTTACAGCAGCTCGAATTTGGCCAAAAAATAATTTTTTTCTGACGAGGCACATTTTCATCTCGGCGGCTATGTTAACAAACAAAATTTGCCGCATCTGGGGATCGGAAAACCGGCACGCGATTGTCGAGAAGCAAATGTATCTGCAGTGGTGGCATTGTCCCATTTTATTTCGAAAATGCTGCTGGAAACACCATTTCGGTCAACGGTGAGCGCCATAGAGCCATGACTACCAAATTTTTGTGGTCTGAAAAGGCATAGACTTGGACGATCTTTGTGTTATTCGTATCAGCCGACTTGGCGATGCCAATTGCCCGTCTCGGAGCTTCGATTTGACCCTGTTAGACTTTCTTTGGTTGGGCGCCCTTAAAGATCGATTTATGCGAACAATCCAGAAAGGATTCAAGTTCTTAAAGCAAATATCGTCCGAGCCATTTGGGAGATAAAGCCAGAAACTGTCAACAAAATCTTGGAAAATTGCTTATCAACGCAGAAGATCCTGCTAGAGTGCTCTTCCAGATCTGGTAAGCAGAATTGAAGGCGCACTCGAGAGGACGAAGTACACGCTGGGTCTTTTCATCGACATTGTGGGTGCTTTCGACAACGGTTAGATAACACGGCGTAGGTGCGTCACCAGCTTTGTGGATAAAAACAATTCTGGTGAATCGCATACTGATTGCGGATGCGTATGTGACCAATAGACGCCATCCTGTATCCACTGCTATGGTGCACGTTAGTCGACTCACTGCTTAACGCACTCAATAGTTCTGACGTCTATGCTAAAGATACAGATGATGTAGCTGTCGTGTCTGTTGGATCGTGTGTAGCGAATGCCTGCTTTGAAGCGCATGCAGCTACCGACGGCTGATGCATTGGAAATGGGCGTCCAGTTCTTTTTACGAGAAGCCGGAAGCTGACTGGTCTGACTCGTCTAGTGTTTAAAGGTATGACCGTTCAATTCTCTAAAGAAGCTAAGTATTTGGGTGTCATCCTAGACAACAGGATGTCGAAAGCCTTTAAGGCGCTGTTGGCTTTCTAGAATTGCAAATGAGCTATCGGCAGGACATGGTGTCAGTCACACTTGAAGGCATTTGAATGGCTGTTATAAGGTCGATTATATCCTTTTCGTCGAGCTTTCAGGCGAATACGTTACTGCCACTTTTACTAGACTCCAAATGCCGAGACATATGCAATTCTGATGGCAACGATGTATATTATGAAGAATCGGTGTAGGAGCCAAAGTATTTGGATTTGTAGCGAAAGCTAAGATCATGTGCTTAAAGCCTTGCTGAACTCTCTCACAACTTCCAATCTAGTTAGAGAATGCAAGATTTCTCTGAACGGAATCGGATGGCTGAATTCAATCAGTCTTGTCCAGATCAGCTGCCTGCGATTTCGGTTACGGACTCATATGAACATAACTGCAGATGGCATGACCTATTGGATTGCCGGCAGACTAAATTTCTGTGAGAGTCTGCGCTGACTCATCTTTCTATGAAGGACTGAGAAATTCCAGTAAAAGGAACATAAAAGGAGTAAAATGGATTAGTTCTTTGCCTGAGGGCGTTATTCCGACAGAATACAAGGAATAGCGGAATGGAAATAGCGAGACCGCTAGAGTGCGTCTTGAGTTAGACTAACACTGTTGTTAAAAAAAGAGAAAAAAATCAAAAGCTAGAGAACATTTAATAGCAGTAGAGGCATTGTATCCGGATTTAGAAGAAGTACAGTCTGGATGGAAAGAGTACTTTAACGCGTTCCTGCGTTGTTGCAAATGAACAGGAACCTGTTGATTTTAAGAAAGCCGATGTTGACAAAGTGGCCGCATAGCAGTTCTAGACAGGCGACAATGAAACTCCATAACAGTCAGTGCAGTTTGTGGAGGGCATATCTAGGAAAGATCTGCATATCATCTCCATCGACATGGAAAAGCTTTCAGCAGAATTGTCAGAGATCTTATTTGGATGGTGCTGAGATGTCGCAACGTATAGATGAATGAGACGCGACATGTATGATGGCATTAAAACGAAAGTTAAATGCACAGCGGGAATAACCGGAGAAATTGAAGCTAAAGTTGGAGTACACCCAGACAGTGTACAAAGTACTTTGCTTTTTATTGTAATAACGTGCAGACATTAACGAGTCTGGAATGACTTCTCTTCTTTTCGGCGAAAATGGCTCTATCATTAGCGATGGCGTGAAATTCCTTCAGGCAACTTATAATAATTGTATAAAGGCGCTACAAAATAATGGGTTACGGGTCAGTCGTCCTAATAACGAATATCTGCATATCCAAGCCCGCAAATCCAAATGCTGATATCTATTTAGAAACAGTTATGCCAAAAGCGAGCATTTTAAACATTTAGGCTCTGTCGTTACCCGTGAAGGAAATTGCTATAACAGTGTCGCACATAGAAATAGCGTGAGGTGATGCTACAGCTTCCATACTCCTAATGCGCCACATCAAATGTGATTCTGTTTTACTACGTCGTCGACTCGAATATTTCAGATATTACACCAACACCTAGAGGCTTGCTCTCCACGGCAGTCGTGTGCCGGCATGTAACGTAAGTTTTTGTATCAACGTGGTCGCCAGTCACTAAAAGTGTACCCATCCTCTTGTAGAGTATTCTGTTGTATTCAAAACCTAACATTTGACCGTGCCAAGAGCAGCTACGTACATATAGTACTCGTATGTCTAAAGTGTCCGGCTGATTTCAGTCAATGGCTTTTATTTCGTACGAGATGCTAAGTCGCATGACGGACACTGAAAAAATTGGAAGGGCCCTGTGGAATATAACCTAATAATATATACAAAATTCATACCTGCCTTAGTAAGGGGATACCCTCCTATTGCGGTCAAAACAAGATGATTGGAGAACCATTTTCGGTAGAAATCTTAGACATACCCGCTTGTAATCGCACGTCGTTTGCTTCAAATCTCGTTTTACAAAGAAGAACTGTTCTAAGGGATATCTTTCCCTGCAGATTTTTCGGAATCTTGCTGCATCATGAGCGTCACTGACTTCGGTGTGGTCAATGGAATATGAAGACTGATGCCCCTCTGTAGACATTGTGGCGGTGAGGTGTCATGCAGTTTAACCGTAAGCACGTCCTCAAGTCCACGCATCACTTACTAACAAAGTTTGTTCTCCACACGAAATAACTAATTCCTTAGCATGACCTCCAAATATATATAGGACCCCTTCATAGCACAAAATACTGCTTCTTATAGACCTTTTGTAAGGGGATGCTTGAGAAGATTTCAGAGTAAATCATTGATCAAATAGATCTGCATAGAAGTGCATTTTGAAAAAGTATCTTACGTGATTATACATATATGGCTTCACCCATCAACTCTCTCCATTTGCCGTGTTTTTGTGTTAATTGTCTCCAGCTGCCCAGATCATGCCTGTTAAGGTTCTTTTCCAATTGGGTGACCCATGTAAGATGAGCTCTTTTCTCGATAAAAAGATACTCACGGCCGGAGCGGACTCAACTTGCTATCAGCATCTTCTAATAAACGTCAATGTCGGCGCCAGATACTGATTCCTCATCAATTCGTACTCGTACTTTCATCTGACCATATTTTACTGATGAGGTGGTGTATGGTGTTTACCAAATCAACCTCTGATGCTTTAAATGATTCGCCATGGAGTTTGTCTGCACCAGCAGGTCCACTGGTCACAAGCTTCTATATTGCAACTCTGACCATCGTACATATTGTGCGGTCCATTCTGGCAGCAAGATGTTTGTCGTTCTCACCGGCAAACATTCTGCAGAAGTAATTCTTCTCAATTTTTTAATACTGATTAACCATACTGTGAATCTACTACTTTTAGGTCCACATCCCGATCACTGCTGTTCGATATTTCTGTTTGTTTGTATTTGGCAAGGTCTTCTCACTTTTTGGTAGAAACTCCGATCATCTTTTTTGATGGCAGTAGCTCCTCCCTTGATCGAACATTTCTCTACTTTCTTTTTCTTTTTTTTCTGAGATTTCGAGGGTAGCAGCGTTTTTACCAAACCAGAGCTTACGTATCACAACGAGTCGGGTGAAACCTGCCACATCAAGTGTGGCGTTTCTACAATGTCATTACAAGTCCTTTGCGCTTGATGATAGCAGCAAAGGACTTCTTGAGTTTGATTTTGCAGCGCCCCCTTGTATACCTCTTGTTTCGCTGCATCTCTGGTGGCTTGCTAATAATGTCGCCTTTTACGCTTAGAGCTCACAACACAGGACTTCTGGGGAAGTTTTGGGAGAATTTGGAAAAGGGTTCTAGCAGTTAGTAGACATCAAATTTCCTCTCAATAAGTATTCGGTGTATGGCATCCTGGGTATCCAAATTCGCATCTTGGCTACAACAAGGTAGAGGTCGGAGTGGATGCCGGCCCTTCGAAATCATCGGACGTACAAAAAACATCCGTGCCTAACGTCGATGCAATGTGATTGATTTGATTGACGTACCGTGTGGCATTGGAGTGTAAAAAAGAAAAAAACAAAAAAATAAAAAAAAAAAATATCAAAGCAGTGCTATCAAAAAAAAAAAAATATCACACAGTGCGGGTATCCCACCTCTCCCACTCCTAGTCGTGGTACTGTTTTGATATGGTAAACCATCGTCAGAATTTTCACTTCGCAGCTTTGCTTAGTAACGGGGTGTTTGTGTTTACTGTGTTTTTTAATTATGACTAGGGAATTCAGGGTGGACGTAGCCAATATACGCGCGCTAAAAAGTAATCACTTTTCTGCGTATGTCCACGTCTGTAAGTACCGACCAGCTGTTTTGGCACTTAGTGAAACACAGGTAGATCCCCTCCCACACCTCTCAGATCACGCTGATCTGAAGGTACCTGGCTACGAACTAGTGCCATTATTCTTTCCCCACCGCGGTCTCGTAGTGATGTAGCTTCCCAAATTCCACCACAATGTAATCCCTGTTCCAATCCGGAATTCAATTCCATGTGGTTAAAATTCCATCTCCGTAAGCAAATTATCCACTGCTGCTTTATTTACAGAAGCCTCAAACTGGACAGCAATTCGATTTTTAACTAGCTTGACGCGCTGTCTGACTCCATGCAAAGAATTGTATCCCTGTATCCTCATACTGAAATCGTAATTACGGGCGATTTCAATATACACAATTCTGGTTGACTTCGACGTTCTGGACAGACAACACCCGAAGGACGGGCCCACACGAATGTCAGACGTTGGTAGTCACACCGCCAACACCCTGGACTTGTTTTTAACTTCTCACCCTGACAAGTACTGCGTTGATGTGCTCTCCTCTCTTGGCTCGTCGGACCATTGTGTCATATCAGCTAAATTCTTACACCCACCACACAGTTAGAGAAAAGATTCCTAAAAGAACCGTATGGCAATGCTTTGTTCCTCATCGGATGGAGAGTATCAAACCAAAAGAAAAGGCATGGGACGACTCGAGCTGTAAAGAGGCTGTCAGGGTTAGAGAATTGTTTTTTCGGTCCTACAAGACCAACCCGACAGAGGAAAACTGAAAAAAGTTTAAACGAGCCAGAAATGACTGCCCCGTCTTTCTCAAGCGTGTGAAATTCCAATACGACCAAAAACTGAGGCAAAAAGTATTGTAATACCTCAAAGGCAGTAACAATTTTTAGTCATTCGTCAAAAACTTTAGAAATTCTGCCTCATCCTCCATCCCAACGCTCATTTACAATGACATCCCAGCTGTCAGCTCGTTGGACAAGGTCAATCTGCTTGTCGCACTCTTTGCGGCTAGCTCAACACTCCCAGATTGTGCTTTGTCCCCGACTACACTTGAGTGCGTCGAATCTACAATGGGACGAATCCACTTTCACACTTGTGTTGCAGCAAGAGTACTTAAAGATCTCAACATGCATAAATCCGCTCGTCCAGAGGTGTTCTTCCACATTGGCAAAACCACTGCGTAAGCTTTTTCAACAATCCTACTCTTTAGGACTCTTTCCGAAACGCTGATAAACGGTCAGCTCATGAAATATCTCGAAACTTCTCAATGACAGCCAATATGGTTTTCGTAGCAACAGGTCCACTGGTGATTTGATGGCATGTCTCACCGAAAAGTGGAACCAAACCGTACATCAATCTGGCGAAAGCAAGATAGTTGCACTAAGGCATTTGACAGAGTTTGGCATCAGGCTCTTTTGTCGAAAATGCGTGCTTTGGGATCGATGATTCTCTTCTTCAATGGATTGGAAATTACTTTTCGGAACGTTCAATTCAATTTGTCTTGAATGGTTTGAAGTCTGATATTCACAAAATAAATGCTGGTGTGCCCCAGGGCTCCGTTCTATCTCCGACACTCTTTTTAATTTTCATTAATGATCTCTTGTCTGTCACTTCTAATCCAATATACTCCTTTGCTGACGACAGTACTCTCTGCTTTTCATATTCGTTCCCTGGGCTGTAGAACGGGAACGGCAGCATATGTTAAGCTCATTAAATTCGGATATTAACAGCGTAACCAATTGGGGGACTATCAACCGAGTGGAATTTAATGCTTCCAAAACTTAATGCTGTCTGCTGTCATTAAAGCGAATTTGATACACCAGCCGTTATGCATGCATGACACTTGCATCGTCATGTCAAACTTGCCATTCTCGGTATGTGTGCCAACTTAAGTTGGAATGACCAGATATTCGATGTCGTCAAAAATGCTGAGAAATGTCTAGGTTTCCTCAAGCGATGTAAGAAATATTTTACCCCCTCTGATCTGGCCTCCATATATAAGGCATTCATCTGCCCAAAATGTATTCGCCAAAAACATCTCTGCATCTGCTAGACCGGATTCAAAACCGTGCGATAAAACTCATAGCAGATACCAATATCACTCAGGCAATGGACACCCTCGAACACCGACGAAATGTCCCGTGTCTCACCTTGTTTTATCGCTATTTCCACCACCAGTGCTCCATAGAAATCGCCAGTAGCATTCCGCCCATTCAAACTTTCAACTAAAATATCGTGATTCTTTCCTAGGTCGTACAACTCGCTTATAGAATGCCCTGCCGATCTCTGTGTTTCCTCTTTACAAACATTTAAAAACAATGTACATCGGTACCTGTCTTTTCTTCCTCCTTAAATTTCCTTCGCCCGCGCTATGTACGAACATTTTAAGGGTACAAAACCCCTTTAGCGCACGCTGATTATATAAAAAAAAAATGGTTAAGGAACTGTCAAGTCACTTGGTAGATGTTGAGGTCGCCCCCGAGGCTGTATTTGTAACTGTGTTAAGATCGCTAAGAAAAATTTAAGATGTTTTCCTCATATGTCTGGTCGAAGCACTCATTTAGAAAGCTCATGCGTGTATCCGGCGTATTTCGGCGAGTTAAGCCTAGATCGCGATTGCAATCAGGTGTTCGCTCAAATATCTGCAACTGAATATATCTTGCCTAAGTCTTCCTTAAATGACAAATCCATACAGACCTGCTTCTGCTATCTATTGCAATCGTCATATCCGGTTGATTCTATCGTATCGGATGGAAATGACATCCGCTTTGTATCGTTTAAGGGATACTTTTAATTGATCGGCTCCCTGCGGGCTATTGAAGTCTCGATCATTCACGTGCAAGCCGGAATCGTTGTCCTTTCGTAAAGGTTAGTTAATCGATAGCCAGCACTGTTTGTCGATTCACAATATATGTATGTGTATAAAGCAATGAGCCCAATAGTCAGATCCTTCAAAGAACAGTAGCCCTTTAGGGTGTTATGAGTGCTACCGTTGGCTCGCTCTACGCTACAATATCTATTTCGACAGCTAAATGCCGAAAACCATTACATGACCTTAACTCCGAGTATGTCGAAGTAGCTCAAATGAACTTATTGCGAATTGTGCCTCCGACTCCACCTTGGAAATATTTTCGCCGAAACGTCCGTATTGTACTTTGTTTGGATCATGTGAATGCGCTGAAATCCATCCATTGTATACTCGTGTGCACGGTCAGACTCAGCATACTGCCAAGTAGGTAGTGGTAGTTATCTTCACAGAATCTCCTTCTTCTTTTCGACTTGGGCTTGTCAACAGAAATGGCGGACATATGGTCTGAGGCTCACAAAACTCTGGTTTCATGGATTGCTCAGCCTCCTATCTAAAGATCTACACTATTGATATTCTGCTTACAATTTTGGTGGAGAATACCATGTTCCAGCTCCAACAATTTTAGGTCGTTTCTAGTACGCAATGCGTTCTACAATACATTTAGTTATTTTGTTTTTTTTTTTGGCATTCCATCGGGTTCCAGTTTAGGTCCCGTTTTCTTTCAACTTCATGAAACATTAGTCAATACAAACATAGACTCCCGTCTAGTAACTTTCAATTTTATCTGGGAATTACAACTGCTTTCTCACAGTTTGCAGTTAAAAGATGTTTAAATCCAATCTAAACTTTTGCAGGAGGAAATCGAAAGCTTTCCAGGGTCACTGATTCAAGAGCCAACTGCTTTCATCAGCGAAGATCCATTGGAAATATTCAACAATGTTCTTATCTTTGCCGTATCTGGCTCCACGGCGGCCAACACAGAAATGCATGTGTTTCAGGTAAAGTTCCGTCCTGATTCCATCCTTTACACAAATCTGTATCAAGCCTTTTTTCTTTTACAGGTGGAAGACGCTTCAGCTATCCATTTGGTGGAAGATTTAAAACTCATTCGCAACGGTAAAGTCATAACTCAACGTCGTGAAACTAGAAACAACAAATTGAAAACGTACCACAACGAAAAAGATCAGTATGGCATCCGAGAGGCTATGGCCAGAAGCCGTGATGACGAAGCTGCAAAAGCTAATGCCAAACGTGACATTAATGTTCTAAATCACTGTTTTGAAGATATCGAGAAATTCGTTCTGCGACTTCATAACGCTGCCGAGGCCTTGGGCGAACTAGAAGTTCGCAAGAACGAGAACAAGTTAAACACAAATCCCCATGGTGAGGGTTTGTTGATTCTACGCTCCAGACCGCCAGTTGAAAATGAGTTTGTTGATATTTTCGCCAAATTCAAGTTGGCCTTTAACTTTGTGAAACGTCTTGAGAATCACATAACTAACCCGAAGGCTCCAATTCATAATATGTTTGTGTCACTACAGACTATAGTGACGGTTTGCAATGATGTGTATGTTGGTGCCCAAATCCCGGAGTCTGTGGTGAATCCTCTACTCCGACGAGAGACTAAAGCTTTGTTGGAGTTATATGTTACCACAAAAGAGTTAGAATTTTGGCAATCTTTGGGTAAATATTGGACTTTGCCCAAAGATCAGTTTAAGGATCACAAGGGCTCGTATCATCCGATATTTTTTGATGACTGGTCACCGGACTTTATAGTCGATGAACCTGTCGCATATCTACCGCCGCCGATTATCAAAGAGGATGACAGGCATAGTTATAATCACGATCTGTCAAATAACACCTGGCACAAGAGACTTCAGTCGAGAAATGTGCTTATTGCTGAGGTAGTCTACCCTAGGCCGGGTAAAACCGACAAGGAACTGACTGTTGCCAAGGGAGAGTATTTAGAGGTATGGTGGGATGGTTAGATGATGTGATGTTTGATGATGGATGTATGATTATTTCCAGATCATTGATAACTCTCGTAAATGGTGGAAAGCTCGAAACTCACGTGGTCAGATCGGATATGTGCCGAATACAATTTTGACAGCATTGAATTTTGATGATAGTGAGGCTTCGACTTACATGGGACGTTCGGCGGTAAGTTAAACATTAACTCAGCAGAGGTTTTCCATTTATTAAAAAGAAATTGGTTTTTAGGATACGGAATCGCTGTCGTCGTCAATTTCCGAACAAGGTAAGTCAAGCCGGGGGGATTTTCTGCTCATATAAATAAACAGTGACACTTTAGATTAAATTGTCTTCAGTCAGTCTTTACCTTTGGTAATGGTTCAATTTCGCTGATAGGTAATCTGTCGCTAGTTATTAGACGTAAGAATTTATGGTCTTTTTCAATAAAAACGATCCGATTATGTCTAAGTCTATGTCTAAACAGGTGCGGTCTTTGAAAACCATCAGGAAACCTCTGATGCAATCATGATTTTTGTGCTATGGTTTAGCACATTAAAGTCCAAATAATGACGAAGAACGTCAAGAGAGAATCCCTACCGTTTTTGAGTATGGCAATAGCTTCGGGCAAAACAAAAATCGGTTGTCCATTGAAACTGCTGAGCTAGGAGAAGTTATTTAACCTGATAGGTAGAACCAAAGTGTCAAAATAAAACCCAGGTAGGTTAGATAAGAATGGTTCTCATCGGACCCATTGTAAGCTCATTATGATATCACAGGGTGAGCAAGGGAGGGCGATGACCTGGCTATTCTTTGAATCATACTTACCTCAGCGATCTTTGTAGAGCACACACCTTTCAGATCTCGGAAGTGGCAATCGCGCAGGGATTGCATTCTGACGTAACAGAAACCTTCTCCTTTTCATCCCTACAGGTTCTGCTGAAATTATTTTGTGGAATACTCAAACGTTTCACCTGTTTTCCAGTAGCATAATACTGCCTTAATCTTTTTCCTGAAGCTGATCAGCTCTCTACCGATAAGTCTATACATGACAGCGTTTATAGGGTGCCTGAGACTCCGTCATCGGTAGCATAATGTTGGCGGGCTAGTATTTGTTTCTAGGTACAAGGCTGTGGCCAGTTTATTAGCAGCGCAGTTCCCAGAACGTCCGAGGTCACCGACACCCAAACAAACTATCTCGTTAAGAAATAGGTAACGGAAGTTAACCACCCTCGATCTTATGCCGTTTGAATTCGGAAATATTTTCACTGCTGAGCTGTTAGCGGCTCGAAGAATGCCTGAAATGCCTTAAACGCCTGTGGTGGTAGCATGGGGTGGAGCGCCATCCTCTTGAAACCACAGTTCTTTCACATTGATGTCGTTTCTCATCTCATTATACCCGTGTCGATTGGCAGCAACTTGTGCTCCGCCCTCATTTTTGAAGAAATAAGGACTGATGATGCCACCGGTACACAATCCGCACCACACGGTAAATTTTTTTTTGATGTAATGGAATCTGGTGAACTTCTTGAGGATTGTCCTCCCTTCACGGTAAAAAACTGGATCAGCTTCCATTCCCATTGATTTAAAATTTGCTCACTGAACATCCGACTCAATAAATGGTCACGTGGGCTTAACTTTCGCACCAATTGGATCTGATAAGCTTTGAGACCAGGATCTTTATGGAGAATTTTCCAGGCAGTGGATAGGCAAATGCCAAGTTGCTGCGAACGATGAGGAATTGATAAATTGTGCTATGATATTTTCTTCCGAACACGCTGTTCTCGTTCTTCTTGGTGTGTGAGTGTAAAATGAATTGGGCGCGGAATTTTCCAATAATTCGATGAAAATTTCGATTTTAGAAATAAATTTCCACGATTTGAAATCTTTCTTCCTTTCCAATTTCTGCATTGGCCCCTCTCTCTCTCAATCTTTAGATCACACCGTCATCGAAGAAAAGTAACAAAATCTCAATAATGAATTTTTAATCGGGACAGACGGGCTCACAGCAATATTTTTTAAAAAGTGTGCCTCCACTTCCACTTTCATCTTCAAGGGGAATTCGCTCAAATTTGGAAGACCTCTTTCATAATCCCTGTTTACAAAAAGGGATCAAAGTATGAAGTAACCAACTACCGTCCCATTGCTAAGCTTTTTCACATACCTAAAATGTTGGAAAGTTTTTTACATGAAGTTCTAAGCTTTCAGTGCAAGTCACTTATATCACCCAGTCAGCATGGATTCCTGAAAGGTATTTCGATCAATTACTATAAATTTAGTCGAATTCGTATCCTTTGCGCTTTCAGCCCTAGAAAATGGGAACGAAATCAATTTTTCCTTTTCAAATTGTCTTCCCATATTGTTAAAGTGGATATTTTCTATAGCGTATGCTTTAGGTCAGTCTTCTGAACCCCGTTTTTAGCCACTTCTGCTGTCCCACAAGGCAGTCATCTAGGCTCCCTCTTTTTCATTTTAACTATAAACGATCTTGACAGGATTATTAAACACTGCTCCCTATCCATTTACGCCGACTACACTAAGTTCTCCAAGACTATTTCATCAGCCCAAGACCCTATTCTCCTTCAAGAAGACCTCGATACGTTTTCCACTTGCTATATAAAAAATTACTTTGAGCTTAATGTCTCCAAATGTCAATCTATGACCTTGTCTCGTAAGCCCAATCAATCTCCCCGCGACTTTTTTTTCTGCATTACCATCCTGTACTCCAGGTTCAATCCATTCGCGACCTTGGAATATTATACGATAGAGAGGCACTCCTTAAAGCCAACTCACCGCTCGGTTTTATCAAACAATGATCTAAAGAATTTTACAACTCTCATTTGACAAGGTCATTTTACCTTGTTCATATGTCCCGAATCGAGAACATTCAACCTCGTTTTCTTCGATTTGCCCTTCGTGGACTACCCTCGGATGATCCCTTTGTCTTACCTCCCTGCCAAACTTCTTAACCTGAATACCCTCAAAAAACACAGAGACGGAGCTGACATTCTTTTCATTTATCGACTGCTCTCTGGTTCTGTGGATTGCGCTGCCCTTTATAATTCTATTTCCTTCACCACTAACCCTCTTACTATAATTGGAGCTGTCCTCGTCTCTTCTATATTCCAACCCATCGCACCTCTTATGGTTCTAACAAAGCAATCTCCCGCATGCTCCGTAAGGTCAACTCAAACCTCCCCCTTTTTGATTTTAACTTGAGCACTTCTCGTCTTAAACTTGATCCCCTCCACCATTCCCTTACTTCCTGATCCTTTAAATGTTGTTAATTTTTAAGTTAGCCTAAGCTTGTATTAAGCTTAATAAATTGTGGGCGTAAGATCTCACCAAATTTATGGTAAAATGACAAACCATATTGAAAATAAATGAAACTTTGCAGCTTATTATGACAGTTGTTTTGACACCCTTTGTATATGGAGGTTCTCAAAAATAACCACCGCACTAACGCCTTCGGCTACTATAGAGGTGTATGTGCAGATTGAGATGGACTGATTGAGGATGACTCATTGTCTTCAATTGTTCTTTTATGGAATCGTGTCATTGAAATCAGATTTGAAGCCAATTTTGGTTAATTGAAGTTGGAATGATTAGCGGAGGCCGCGATGCATAGTGAGTAGCATACCCCACAATCAGTTTGTTCCATTACTCACTGTAAAATATATCAGTCCAAGAGCAGAAGTTGTGGCAAGCTGAATGATGAAAATGTCACTAATTGAAGAAGATTTTGGAGGACCCGTCTGGGATGTTAGTTGATGAGTTGATGATAGCTCTTTCTTCCAGTGCAATCCATCAGACCACTGTACATGTCAGTGTTATGCCTTCACACGCAGATTTTTCTGACTGAGTTCCAATTACACAAATGAAAGCTTGTCGTGGCTAGGATTCGAACCTTGACCCTCCGAGTGAGGAGCGATTGCTAGTACCACTACACCACGGCCACCCCCGTGTACTATTAGTTGGACCGCAGTGTAGTATTAGATCTTTCTTCTTGTTTTCCATCTCAGTTTGCTACCCAGAATGAGACCGTGTCATTTTTCCAGAGACTCAGAAAAGTAACATTTAGCTTGCATGAGATCAGTATAGACTAGACAACCGAAAAACAGCGGAACCATCTAGAAGAAACACAATAGGACCATGAATGCGGAAATCACATTTCTAGCTCTTTGAACAATTCATAACGAAGAAGTTCCATAAGCACATTCTACAGAGTGAATGACTCGAACTCCCACTTTTTAAAATGCTATAATTTTTTTACTTTTTGATAAATTTTATTGTGCCAAATCAAAAAATGTTGGAAAATACATCAATTTTCAAATTGTGTCAGTAGTTTTCAATATGTCCACCTTTGGCGCGAATAATAGCCTTGAGACGGCCGAAGAAAGCATCGCACGCTGCACGCAAGTGGCTCTGCGGTATTTTAGCCCATTCCCAGCGAAGTGCTTGTTTGAGGTGATCCAAACTTTGGTATTTTTTAGTGCCAACTTTCGCCTTCAAAATACCCCAGACAGAGAAATCCAACGGATTTGCATCCAGAGAATTTGCCATCCATTGTGTCGAAGAAATGAAGTGTGGAACATTGTTTTTTAACAAATCTTGGTTGACGCGCGCTTTGTGAGACGGTGCCGAGTCTTGTTGAAATGTCCACGGTCTCCGACTGAAATCATTGTTTGCCCAAGGCTTCAATACTGCCTCTAAGACAGTTTCACGGTATACGATCGCATTAATTTTGACGCCACGGTCCAACAATTGGAGCGGAGAGCGACCATCGGCGGTTATGGCGGCCCAAACCATCACCATCGGTGCTGCCTGCTTTCTGGTGGCCGTCCGAAGGTGTAAATTTTCGAAGGACCTCTCTGGCAAGTAAACTCGGTCATTTTGTTTGTTGACATATTGTTCGATAACAAATGGCGACTCATCGGAAAAAACCAAATTCGGCAACTCACCACTTTCGTGCAAGCGTAGCAACTCCTTCGCTGTTTCGGCTCTAACTTTTTTCTATTGCGGTGTAAGATCGTGTGCTTTTTGAAACCTCAATGACTTGAGCCCAAGCTCATTTTTCAGTATGTGTTGCATCCGTTCCAACGATATGTTGAGCTCACGAGCCATTTTTCTTCCCCTACGAGGCGGATTTCGCTCAATTCGAGCCTTCGGAAAGTGTTCCGAACCATTTCTGCTGATGTTGCTGTTTTTTTATGACCATCTCCATGGCATTTTGCAACACTGCCAGTATCACGGTAACGATCTATGGTTCGAGACACAAATGTTTTATTCACGTTGATGTGCTGAAGGGCTCTAACGATAGCTACTTGTGGTTTTCCAGTCAAATATAAAACAATCACACTATCACGTTTGAATTCCATCGCGGACGAAAATTTTTCAACACAACTGAGACGCAAATCGTTTAAAAGACTTGTAAATAATAAAATTATCTGTCATGTGCCAAAATTTGAGCTCACTGTAATGAACGGTTTGGAAATTATAGCAGTCTGAAATTGGTTGAAGTTACAGTCATTCAGGGTGTATATGAACTTGCAGTAATTTTTTTATGTACATATACATATGTTATGTATAATACTTCACTCTTAACGGACATGTATGCATGAGGGAAAAATCTTTGTAAATAGACCGGTCCAATTAAAAAGGAACCTCTACAATCGGACCACCTACTAATCGGACCACTTTTCTTCGGTCCCAAGTGTGGTCCAATTTGTCAGATTTTACTGTATCTTGGTATTTGTTATTTCAATTGGTTTAGTTATTTTAATGATTATTTGGTGCGTGTAAGGACGAAACAAGATTGTAAGAGATTTTAAACGCGTTCGTATGTCAAGCATTCCCCCGCAGAAGGTTCAAAAATGGACGTGTTTATGATAAGAAAAACTAGGATAAGAATAGAGTCCACAATTATAATTTGTAGGTATAATTGGGGTATAAACTATCTTAATATTTAGCAAATGTATGTGTCGTTTACAGATGTACAGATTGCCCTATATAAGAAAGCGTAAAATTATGTTAATACGCCTCAAGCTCCTGAATATGATTTTTCTTTATTTCGTCGCCTTTTACCACAAGCAGAGGAACGAGTGCGAGTGCCGGACATTCAAATACTCAGGGTACTCAGTTTTGGTACAAGAGAAGCTAGTGTGTACCAAACCAGTGGTGAAAATGCCTGCTTCTCTCCCTGGCTCTGTAGGACTTGGCGGCCATTATCACGATAAGATATTTAAAACCTGTGTGAGTGTCATTTGTCACCAAAGAGTGCAAGAGATTCAGATTCTGGCTGAGGCCAGATGCTTCATTTATACTCGTATTTAGTTCAATTGAATTCCAGTTTTCTTATCCTTAGGACATTAAAGTCGGCATGGAAACGGAATTTATTTTTTTATTTTTTGTAATCATGGTGAAAGCTATTCAAACTCCTATCGCGCCATCATTTTTCAAACATCATTGCATTCCATTAGTCCAAGTGAGTTTTGACTGACGTTGCCTGACAATTGCAACTGTGATTATTCACAACGCCGCAAGAAAGACACTGGTAAAGTCAAAGTCATCGTAGAAAGTCAAATCACTCTCAAGACCATTTAGCAAATTTTTAGCGTACTCTACAGTTGCATTTGAAATTTTCATAATTTCAATTTATTTTTTTTTATTATTCCAGACAACGCAAGGACCAACAGAGGCTCAATGTTTACCTACGAAGTGGAACGGGAACAGCCGAAACAAATTTTACCCAGAAGATCAATCAGCATGCCACCACCACCACCTCCGCCGCCGCCAACGGACAGTGTTCCCACTACACCGCAAGACACTCTCCCTAGAGAAATGAGTATTGTCGGACCACTTGTTGGTAAGTACGAATGCGCATACGTATTACCCGTCAATGCAATGCGTTTCCTTACTTGTCAAAACGTTCACCCTAAATTGTGTGCATAAAACATTGTGATTTAACATTTAAGTGACAGCCATTAACGATTCAAGATGACATAAAACGGTGGCCGACCGCAAAAACGCGAGTACGATACTTTCGTTCGATTTCATTTTGCATTTTTCATCTTTCATTGATCGATTGGTCATTGAGTGTCTTGGCCGGGACAACTTGTTTAACGGGATGTAGTCGTTAGTTCATGCAATCGAGCTTGAAGTTGATTGCACCCATAAGTACGTTGTAATAATTTGATTTGATTGCAATTTAAAGGTCGCTAGCAATTTATTAGTGATTCTATTTTTTAATAGCTGAACGCACTCATTAGCCAAGAGTAGAAGACCATTGCGTAGGACAAGATGAATTCTAAATGAAATGAGCGTTTTTTGGCTAATGACCTTTTTTTTATTGAAGATTTAATTTGTATGTTGTGTGAATTTTTAAAGCTTGCAAGAATAGAGATGTCATCTCAGACAGGTGTCATAGGTAGGCAAATAGTTCGACGAGTACGATGACTTGCAATGAGGAGCCACTGCTCATATAGATCAGCAGAAGGTCCGCTGTGGTCATACGATGACCACATGATTGCTTCTGCTAACTTACGAAAGGAGACAGCCAGATTGGAACAACACACATAATGACATGGTTTGTCAGCTCAATTTTACATAAGTGTCTTCAGATCTATAACTTTCCAGAGTTGAAGTGGGAGTCATACATCAGGTCTGAACAGATGCAATCTATTTCTGATCCTGTAGCCCCGTAGAAGTCGCTGTATTTTACAAATGAGTTCAGCATGAATATTGATAACGCGGTGACCTGTGATTTGCGCTCAACTCCAGACAACTCGTTAACCTTTTTTTTAAAGAACTTAACACTTAAGTGGGTATAAATATAATTAAAATACCTCAGCATATGTTAAGTTTTTGAAAAATGGGATATAGAGAGGAAGAAAGCAGATATCTTCCTGCAAAATGCCGGCTAAAGAGTCATAGCTACTGTGCACATACCACCTTGATCAAAAAGTTATCTGGAAGTTATTCAGAAAATTAAAAATACAAGTTTATTCATCTAAATCTGTATTGTCCCCTTTAAAGTAATGCCCATCGACTGCAACACACCTATGCCAGCGCTTGATCCAATCCTCGAAACATTTTTTATATTCGGTTTTCGGTATGTCCATCAGTGCTTCCTGCGATTTTTCCATTACTTCCTCTCGGCTGCTGAAACGCGTTCCCCGTAGTGTTTCTTTAGCTCAATTGAACAGAAAGAAGTCACAGGGAGCCAAATCAGGTGAATTCGGTGGCTGTTGGATGGTATTTGTTGCATTTTTCGTAAAAAAATCACGAATAATGATGGCACTGTGCGACGGTGCGTTATCATGGTGAAAAATCCACGAGTTTTCTGCCCACAATTCTGGACTCTTTCGGCGAATTGCTTCGCGCAAACGTCTCATAACGCCCAAATAATACTCGTACTCTTTGTTTACTGTCTGGCCTTCTGGCAAAAAATCATGATGCACTACACCGTTGTAATCCATGAAAACCGTTAGCATTGCCTTCTTTTTTGGCTGAAAACGACGTGGTTTTTTGGTCTCGGCTCATTTGGTGAACGCCATTCACTTGCCTGATGTTTGGATTGCGTGTCGTACTCGTAAACCCACGTCTCGTCTCCAGTAATGATCCTTTGGTGAATGTGGGATCAGATTCAGCCTCGCAAATCATCTCTTTTGCGACGTCAACACGGTCTCTTTTTTGCATGAAATTGAGGTCTTTTGGCACCAACTTTGCTGCTACATGACGGAAACCCAAATCATTAACCAAAATGTCTTGGACGGATCCATACACAATGTTCAAGTTCTCCGCTACCTCTCTGATGGTTAATTTGCGGTTATTGACCAACATTTCTGTTACTTCAACAATGTTTTCGTTGGTTTCCGATGTCGATGGTCTGCCACTGCGTACACCATCTTCGATGGACTCACGACCACTTTTGAATCGCTCGTGCCACTGGTAAACGACCGTTTACATGGTGGTGTCCCCCTGGAACTTTTTGATCAAGGTGGTATTCAGATGAACCCAGTGTCCATTTGTTCGATTCATGGCCACTTACTCAGGGCTTCCGTAGCTCATTAGCTTTCTAATTCCCTGTGATATGCATATGTCCTAGTTGCCAGTATATAGGATCACCGTATTAACACTCGAAATTTCTTTCTGGAGATTCTTACAGATACATAGAATTATGGAGCTGATTAAAGGGGAGTTAATCATCTGATTTTCTTCTTATTTACACAGCAATCGGCCTGCAGGTGATATCATTTTCAATTATAATTGTTATGATCTGGATAATGAAAAGTATGTACTTCAGTTTGGACGACACCATCCATTCTATCCTCCGTGCCGAAATCCATTTTAGAAATAACGATATAGAAACTTAGAACCTCCATATTGGTGATTTGGTCTGCTTCTCATGTACGTTGTTGGGATTTAGATAGGTTATCGTTGCCAATAACATTGCTTACGTATATATCTACCATCTGCTCCATAATCTTTAGCAGTTGGGCTTATAGGTTTGTAGTTAATTGAAGTCGTGTGGTTTACCTTCCTTGCAGACGTTCTTCCAACCAAGTTTTCGGTACATAACCTAATGTAATGTATCCAGTATAGATTTCTTCAAGGATTTCAATAAATCCTCTCCTATTCCTCGAGATTAGCAAAATATTAGTTTTACATTTTATGAGTCTCTCTAAAGAAGGCAGCTCAAAAAGCTCGAATCTGCTTTTATCATATATTTAAAACTCGCAAATGTTTTGGTATTGAACAAATTCACTGAACGCATCCACTCGAACTTGACGGCTATTCGACAAGTCACATTTATCCAAAGTTCCCGCGTAAAAAGTTTTTGACGTCAGTTAATTGTACTCGTAATAATGGGGGTCGCTTGAAAATCGTATTGTCGTGGCTACGATAAAGGCGAAATGTGTCGGATGTTTGGGCCACTGAAAACCACACGAAACTTTGTACATCATACTGCGAAGATATTTGCGGATACTGGTGGAATTGTCGTTCGTGCAAAATCGGCCGTCAGTGCACTATGCTAACGCCATATGTCATCAAAGCCGTGGAGAATTAAATTCGTAGAAATCCGCTGTGCAAGCAGAAAATCATGTCTCGGAAGATGGATATCAGCAAGGACAGCATGTCGCTCATCTTAAAACGTGATTTGGGACACAGCGCATACAAGTAACTCACCAGCCACTTACTCACAGAATCATTGACATAGAAACGTAAGTCAAAATCGAAAAGCAGTCACAGATCACTTCTTTTACTGATGAGATGCCCCTCTTATCGAAATACAATTTGAAAATAAATCTTAGACCTTTCAACAAGATTCCGCTCCAGCTCATAGGGCAAAAGCAACTCAAACACGGCTCGAAAACCGCGTTCCCAACTACATTTCCACGGATGATTGGCCATTTAGAATATAAGATTATGGCCTGGTCTGGAGACTATGGCTTTCACAACTCGACATCAAAGTACTCAGTCTTTGAAGCGCACCCTTGTCCGAGCATTGGAATATTTTCCAGTGCATGAGATGCATGAGATGTGACCAGACCGACTTTGCCGTTGCTGAAAGGCAAATGGGGGCCATTTCGAATAAGTTGTTCTACAATTTGTAGCCATTGAGTTTGAAAGTTTTGAAAAATATTCATCCGTTTTTATTTTATTAGCCGAAAACCGTGTGCTAAAACATCTGCTAATACTAGGTACTACAAAAACAGATATTCAGGGTCATGGAAGCCTGATAAATCGTAGCCACACCCGAATGATCGGTGATTCTTCGTTGTAGGATTAAATGGATATTTCTATCGTTTTTGCGAAAGTACGATAGCTACTCTTGCAGAGGCACTTGACAAATTTTGGTTCAAAATCATTTACTTAGTGATTTGTAAGCCAGTTGCTTATCAAGAGCTTAATGCTTAGCTAACTACTTTCGGTTGCGCTTTCCAAGGTGGTTGAGCTCTCTTTCTTCTTATGCATGCCAACTACAGGGAAGCTTTACTCTAAGGCGTCGATCATCAATGTTCAAACCGAAGACGGTCCGGGAAATGTTGTACGCATATTAGATACGAGTATTTGATGGACAATTTATGGAAGTGGTCGACTGAGTTGTACAGGTCCTGTACTTCTTTGTTTCATTTCATTCCTAGAGAAATTCAGCCCTAAGGAAGAATCTGAAGAATCCCTCTTTGTTTTGCTTAAACTTTCGTTTTTGATGGAGTCTAGGCTTTATCACTATAGAGCAGGATTGGGATGACCATGGTCTTGTACAGGTCATTCTTTGTTTGCACTATGCAATAGATGCATGTAGTTGTTTCAGCCCTTGCTGAAGGCTTAACACATCGCTTCTGCTTCTATATTTTCTTGGGCCTTTTTTTGAGCAGTTGCCGGACATTATTATGAATTTTCTCGGCCCAACACTGATACACGAAACGCTTTTTGCGTTTATACAATTCATTAGATGGATCTAATGGGATGCAGTTGCAGTTGGGCCAGTTGTGGTGATTTTCCTTCTAACCAAACCTAATGTTGGAAAAAGGATTGCGCGCTCTCGGCCTTGTCATTGCCTTTTCTTCGTTGCAATAAGCGCGAATTTTTGGTAGTAAAACGGGACGAGTTCATTCGTTTTTGAAAAGGTTAATGCTCACGGCGTGGAACAAGGACTGGGATGATAAGGGTATTTTAGAGTTCTTTCTTTGTTATTTTTGAAAAGGATTTATTTTTCAGTTGCCTCCTTTATTTAAAGAAATAGCAACTTATAAGCGTTGTTCCTTGCTTCACCTTTATAGTTATGCCTTTGTTTGAAATTACATCAGTATTACCTCAAAGTTATACATTAGTATGTTGAACATCTTGCTTATAAAATATTGGAGCAGTTCGTTCCCCTGCTTGTCGTTAAAGTTGACCAAAACAATCATATTCTGGCGTTTTAATACCACTCGAAGTCTGTATGAGTGATCAGGATCCCATGTCTCGAGGCTACCGGTGAGGACATTCAGGAATATCGGCGTCACATAGATGAAAGGAGACATATTATGAGAGTATAGCAATATGAAAGTGAACGGTCAGAAATGCACTACCACGACGACGGATATTTCTTCTGGACAGCAGAGGGTGAATAGAAATATTCGGGTCAGAGCTCTATGGTTTCCGAGCAAATGATGCTTTTCATGCATAACTACGTACCGCAAGCTGGTATCGCACCGGTAAAACGGCTGGAAAAAGTTTCGAACTTAAAAGCGTATTACGGCAATGTAAAATCGATATAACATGGATTCTTGAGACCGATGGGCAAAATGTCGGAATCAGGGCCTGGTACTGGAACTTGCAAAATAAAGCGTACACAAATTGTTTTTACGCAACGGAATACAATAAGAACGGAGTTGCCATTAGCTTGACAACTGAACTCTCAGATAGAACAGTAAACGTATCACAATATAGCAACCGACTAGTGGCAGGAAATCTGCGCAACAAGTAGGCAGCGAGCAATCGGAAAAGAAATATTTTGGCGTGACATTTGTGACCTTTCAACTGCAGCACGAGATGGAGTATTTTCCATCGGTGCAGATTTCAATGGATTCGTTGGGAACTCGAACTGCAAGTTTGAAGACTAAGATGGAGAAAAGGGATTGCTGAGTGAAAAACTCGGGGGAGAAGATACACTAAGCTCATATAAATCACACTGATACGCTATTTATTGAACAAGAGCGGGACTTGATGATCGAGTAACAGTCCGCGGTGAACTTGGTTGGGCCTCAACAAACAATCCTCTCTACAGTGCAGCATTCACTTCCACTTGTATGCACCGCCTAAAATGGAGTCGTACCTTGGGTTTAGAGCCTAAGACTCTTTGGGCCGGAGCGGTCTATTCGCTCAACATAGCTCAGCCGTCTAAATGGCTTTCTCCTGTTAGATGCACGATATGATATGATATAGCTACAGAGCTCCTAAAGTTCATAGTTGAATCAGTTGGGAAACTGCCACAAATTAAAGAAAGAAAGAGATCAAATCTGGGAGCTTAATTTGCGTGAATGGCTCCAACTTGTCTTAAACCAAGAATAAGAACTAAGGGCGCAAGTATGTGGAAGAACGGAAGTGTAGAAGTACTAAAAAACTATGCTCGGGGTTTTAAAAATGGTGACAAGGAACAAAAGGCAAGCGTGGACTAAGTAATATCGTTTTGAACTAGACTATGAACGTTGCAAAAAACAGGCGAAAAAAAACGTTAGCTAAAGCAGATACTCGTACGATAGGATTGTGAAGACATTGTATCAGGAATTAGAACTCCTGTCAAAATTTAAACTTGCTGCGTCAGTTAGTTTGTGTTTGACAGCTATTTTTATCAGACTACTCACTAATTTGAGGAGAAAATGGAAAAAAGTGAATTTCGTGTGCTTATTAAGCATTATTTCTTGCGAAAAAAAATCATTACCGAGACCAAGGCTAAGCTTGATAAATACTATGGGGACTCTGCACCATCGATTTCAATGGTAAAAAAGTGGTTTACTGAATTTCGTTGTGGCCGTACAAGCACTGAAGATGCCGAACGTCCTGGACGCCCAGTTGAGGTCTCTACACCCGAAACAATCGAAAAAATTCACGATATGGTGTTGGCCAACCGAAGATTGAAAGTGCGAGAGATTGTGGAAGCCGTAGGGATCTCGCATGGCTCAGTGGTTTCAATTTTGAATGATCACTTGGGCATGAGAAAGCTTTCCGCAAGATGGGTGCCGCGTTTGCTCACAGTCGACCACAAACGCAATCGTGTAACAACTTCACAGGAAGGTTTGGCGTTGTTTAATCGCAATATGGAGGAGTTTTTGCGCCGTTTTGTAACCGTGGACGAAACATGGATCCATCACAACACACCAGAGAACAAACAACAGTCAAAACAGTGGGTTTCTAAGGGTGAATCGGCGCCAAAGAAGGTCAAGGTGGGTTTGTCAGCCAATAAAGTTATGGCGACTGTTTTTTGGGATGCACGCGGGATAATCCACATTGGCATTGACTACCTTCAAAAGGGAAGAACAATCAATGGGGAATATTATGCCAACTTATTGGACCGATTCAATGACGATTTGAAAAAAAAACGACCTCATTTGGCCAAGAAAAAAGTTCTTTTCCACCAAGACAATGCAAGGGTGCACACATGTGCAGTTGCCATGGCAAAAATCCATGAATTGGGCTATGAATTGCTCCCTCATTCACCCTATTCTCCAGATTTGGCTCCGAGCGACTACTTCTTGTTCCCAAACCTGAAGAAATGGCTTGGTGGAAAAAGATTTGACTCCAATGATGAAGTCATCTCGCAAACAAAGGCCTATTTTGAGGACCTCGACAAATCATTTTTTTTGGAAGGGATAAAAAAATTGGAGAAGCGTTGGACAAAAATGTATAGAGCTCAACTGTGACTACGTTGAAAAATAAAAAAATCTGTGTTTTAATCCAAAAGTCACGGACTTATTGACCCGCCCTCGTATGTAGATTAGTAGAAAAATGTGAGCCGTTAGATGCAATTAAATGTGTTGTTGGCTAGACATGTTCTCTTCACTTTTTGATAAAATTTCTACATTTCGGTCTTGGGTTAGCTTGCACCCCTTATCAGAACAGCGATTCCGGGGGTGTGGTAGTTTGAAAACCAGTTGTGGCTTGTCTAATTGCTTCTTTGCCTCTATGTTGTTCCATTTTAATGAGGAATATCCGATCGTCAAAGTTGCTAGCAGTTTGTTGCTCTCAGTAATTTCTATTGTTGTGGTTCAAAATTCATTAATCAATTACTCATATATCGCACTGGTTATTGGATTAATTGTGGTTGAAATTAACGATTAACATTGAATAGTACAGAAACAACGAGGCCTCACAGCCAATTAACCAATCTTTAATACTTAGAGTCCATTCCAATTCAACTACAACTAATTTAATTACAAAAATGACTAAAAGCTTTCCATTTAGTTGTAACTACAATTAAAATCTAAATAACCATGTTGAATTTCTAATATTTATGGTAGAATCAATTATTGCCTAACACTGTGTACTTAGTAGAAAAATTGAGTAGCTAATTTAGATGCTGTTAGGTACGCATTAGCTTATGCCTTTAAGGTGTCTCTAGGTGATTGTGAATACTCGTATGTGGCGTTTGACGACCTGTGCAGGTTTGCTTGTTGTCTCTTCTCGATTATCCAGAATGTTTTTTTGAACCACTTTATCTTAAATTCGGACAGTAATGATAATATTTTATTTGTTTTTATTAACTTCCTAGCAATGAGAGCGCGTAATGATTGTGACACCGAGAGCAAACAAGCCCAATACGACGTACAAAATGAATTGCGTCAAACACTTTTGATGCGTGAAAAACGCAAAGATCTGGAAATCCTGAAAACTCCACAAATCTACATCGAGCAAACATCAACTGCATCAGAAGTTGAAGAATGGCTTCGTGGCAAAGGATTCTCTGATCAGATTATTAAGAAGTTTCACGGTCTTAACGGAAACGAGCTATTTGCTCTGGACGATCGCACGATTGAGGGCTACTTTGGTGTCAAGGAGAGCAGGCGCTTAATATCGCAAATTATTTTACAAAAGAATTTCTGTGGCGTAAGTTGATTCAAATTTATATACGTAATATGTTACAAGCAAAGAAAATGATTTTATTTTGACCTTTCAGTACAAGACAACACGATCGTCGGAGTTGAAGGCGATTTTGGCACGTGCTCGCATGAAGACCGGCGACACCAATGGCACGAACTTCGATGAAGTTTTCTAAAATATTTAATAAAGCCGAGAAATGTACTACATATGTTATTGATTTGATGGATTAATGTAAATAAAAAAATATGGACAAGCTAAGACCATGAAATCAATTTCTATCTGAAATTCAGTTTTGATCTACGAGTTCGGGAGTTTTGTTCCCTGGTTTGAGGACCATTATGTGATGATTTGTAATAAGGTAAAGACCTGCTTGAAACGGTGGCGGTGAATTTATACCATAAGGTGGCCTAAAATATTAATTAGGCTTGAGTAAGTATAATATTTAGGAGGTTATGCAACCTGACACTTTCCAGATGTTCGAACCGAAGGCCAAATCGACCAAGTCTAATAGATGCGAGACGGGCATCCAACAATATGAATCTGCAGACATTCAAAAAAGCAAATGCCAACTCTAACCACTTCTTTGTTGCAGCCAAATTTAAAGATCGACTATCCAACGAGACAAAGCTGCAAATCATCCAAGAAAGAGATTCGACACTGGAGGCCTTAGCACGACTATAGTGGCAGATGCCTACAGAAAGAGCCTGGGCGAGAAAGTCCGAAGGCTACCAGCCATCACCGAAAAAGGACCCTTAGTACAATATGATGATGAGTGCGTACAATAAAAAAAATGTGACTGAAAAAGCACTCCTACCTAGGTAGGGCGCATGAACCCAATCATAAACCAGGTATGGTGGGAAGAAAACCTGGCGGTCCTATGTTTTGTAAGAACTATGGAGACATATCTCTGCTTTGTGTCGCATATGAGGTTCTTTCCAACATATTGTGTGAAGGTCTCAAGGCCACAGTCAGTCAGCTGGTCAAGAAATAAAGTAGCATCTGTCTGGTTAAGGAGTTTAGCTACCTTAGTGCTTAAGCTGGGGGGACACTGCAAACTAAAGGAATTGTCCTTAGTACATAAAAAAAGTAAATCTGACTCAGCTGCAGAAGGTGGAGGTTAAACCTGGACCAATCCTCAGTCAAGCACTAGTCATCGCTTTCCAAACTACCTATGAACAACCGACGTGAAGAAACACGATACAGTAGGCGAAGGATGCATTTCAGTTCGCAGCGTCTAGAACACTGGAAGCTGCACTTGACCTGATAGCAATTTTACTTTCTGTTCTGGGGCTTCAACGTGAGATAAAAGTGGATTTGTTGCCGAGTACAACACACTCCAAGTGGCAATAGGTTTAAACATCGTGGAACGAAACTTAAACGTCATTGCGCTGAGTGCCAATTCATAGATAAGGACCGAAATATGAGTCACACTACATAATTTGCCTAAAAATCAACTTCCTAATGTATTTTTGATTAACTCGACTCATTTTAAATTTGCACATAGTACATCTCTGATGGCTCCTATGGATCTTCTCTAGTTTGCTACATGGGCAAAACTGACGGGCATGCACCGACGAGTACTATAGGATGTCTACATATGTTTAAAAATTGCGGAATTGCGAGGGAGTTTTTTCAAGGATACACTACATTGCAGTGTGTATATTGAACACACTTCTTCAGAAGACTAACTAGAGCACTGTCCTCAAACTCGCTTCACTCACCATGCAAAAGGAATTTGACAAACGAGGAGGTAGACAGGTATTTGAAGCAAATGAACGATTCCACAGAATTACTGATAGACAGAGTGATAATTTGATATCAACACACTGACAACGAAGACACATTCTGTAATGCGGCTATTGACACACTGCACAGACTGTCGATACCAAAAACCTTGTACAGGCAGTTTATTGATGGCAAACCACAACTCGAAGGTTATGACACAGAAGTTGCCGATCTAAAAGCTGCAAAAAAACTCCAGAGCTTCTGTATGTTTATATTGAAAAGCGAAATTCGAGCTGTAAGCACCAGCAACCTGAATATGTCCTCGCAAATAAAATAAGTCCGTGACTTTTGGATTAAAACAGATTTTTTTGATAAAAAAATTATTTTATTTTTCAACGTAGTCTCCCTTGAGCTCTATACACTTTGTCTAACGCTTCTCCAATTTTTTTATCCCTTCCAAAAAAAATGATTTGTCGAGGTCCTCAAAATGACGAGATGACTTCATCATTGGAGTCAAATCTTTTTCCACCAAGCCATTTCTTAAGGTTTGGGAACAAGAAGTAGTCGCTCGGAGCCAAATCTGGAGAATAGGGTGGATGAGGGAGCAATTCATAGCCCAATTCATGGATTTTTGCCATGGCAACTGCACATGTGTACACCCTTGCATTGTCTTGGTGGAAAAGAACTTTTTTCTTGGCCAAATGAGGTCGTTTTTTTTTCAAATCGTCATTGAATCGGTCCAATAAGTTGGCATAATATTCCCCATTGATTGTTCTTCCCTTTTGAAGGTAGTCAATGTGGATTATCCCGCGTGCATCCCAAAAAACAGTCGCCATAACTTTATTGGCTGACAAACCCACCTTGGCCTTCTTTGGCGCCGATTCACCCTTAGAAACCCACTGTTTTGACTGTTGTTTGTTCTCTGGTGTGTTGTGATGGATCCATGTTTCGTCCACGGTTACAAAACGGCGCAAAAACTCCTCCATATTGCGATTAAACAACGCCAAACCTTCCTGTGAAGTTGTTACACGATTGCGTTTGTGGTCGACTGTGAGCAAACGCGGCACCCATCTTGCGGAAAGCTTTCTCATGCCCAAGTGATCATTCAAAATTGAAACCACTGAGCCATGCGAGATCCCTACGGCTTCCACAATCTCTCGCACTTTCAATCTTCGGTCGGCCAACACCATATCGTGAATTTTTTCGATTGTTTCGGGTGTAGAGACCTCAACTGGGCGTCCAGGACGTTCGGCATCTTCAGTGCTTGTACGGCCACAACGAAATTCAGTAAACCACTTTTTTACCATTGAAATCGATGGTGCAGAGTCCCCATAGTATTTATCAAGCTTAGCCTTGGTCTCGGTAATGGTTTTTTTTCGCAAGAAATAATGCTTAATAAGCACACGAAATTCACTTTTTTCCATTTTCTCCTCAAATTAGTGAGTAGTCTGATAAAAATAGCTGTCAAACACAAACTAACTGACGCAGCAAGTTTAAATTTTGACAGGAATCAACTGACAGATGCCTGTTGACAGGAGCAGTGTTGCTGTTTCAGTAAAGAGGTCAGAAATTCAAAAACTTATTGACTTATTGACCCGCCCTCGTAAATGTATTTTAGGTTAGCGTTACTTGATGCTTGTCGAGATCCGTTCCGTTTTAATACATAAAAGAGAGTGTCATCGGGTTTTCCAATAACGACTTGACAACTTTTTTTTTAAATAAAAGGCAAACCATTTGAGATATTTCAAAAACTTTATTATGGGCTTGAAGTACAATCAAAACATTTATGAATGGAACTCGACTTCGTTCATATGGCCACCGCGGGCACGTTTGCAGCGGTCGATTCGTTGGACCCAATTTTCAACGACTCGGCTACACATTTCTGCCGAAACGGCCGCTATTTCGCGTTCAATGTTGGCTCTGAGCTCCTCTAACGTCGTCGGCGTGTTAGCATAAACCAATGACTTAACGTAGCCCCACAGAAAGTTAAATCGCACGAACGAGGCGGCCAATCGACTGGCCCGTGTCTTCAATAAATCGATTGTAGCGTGTGCTGTGTGGCTTGTGGCACCATCCTGTTGAAACCACATGTCGTCCAAGTCCATATCTTCCAATTCGGGCCAAAACTAATCAGTGATCATGGCGCGATAACGCTGACCATTCACAGTAACGTGACGATCGTTATCATCGACGAAAAAATGTGGCCCAACAACGCCGCCGGCATGCAAACCGCACCAAATAGTTATTTTTTGTGGATGAAGTGGTGACTCATGTAGCACATGTAGGTTGTCACACGACCAAGAACGCATATTTTGCTTATTGACGAACAAATTGAACCAAAAATGAGCTCCAGAACCTAATCGGAGAATATACGTAGCTTCAAATGGTCCATCGACTTCAATTTTTGAGTCAGCTTGATCTTGTATGGGTGTAAAGCAAGATCCTTACGCAAAATACGCCATAATGTGGTCTGAGCGATGCCCAATTCTTGAGAACGCCGTGGAATTGACTGATTTGGATCGTTTGCTACGGACGTCTGAACGGCAGTGATATTTTCGACACTTCGACCAACCCGTTGTCTCACTGACACGGCAACATTACACAACGAATATGTAGACTCAAATTTTTGCACTAAACTTGTTATTGCCTGTCTACTAGGGCGAGAATTACGACCGAAAATTGAAGTTAACGCTCTTAAAGTTGCAGTCACCGGCTCCGAATATCTGTAGAAAATTTTTATAATTTGCAAACGTTGCTCGTTAGTGTACTTTACCATGATGAAAATGTTGAGTTTACTGAATAAATTGACAGTGACAGTTTGATGATTAGGAAAGAGTGCGTTCACAAATTAATTTCAAAGTTGGCAAGTCCCTATTGGAAAACCCTTTAGAAAGAAAAATGTTACACGGCTTTTTGAAACGTTCCGTGTTCGCTTTACTTCATATCTACAATCGATCATCCTGAAGATACATCTGCATTAGACACTCATTGCAGTACTTGGAGCTTCTTCGTCATAACCTTTGCTTTCATTATCTTGGTCAAATTCTTTCCAACGCTTCATATCGTCAGTATTGTCCAACTTTGTTTTACATTGTTTCTATAGTGTTTATTTGCTTTTATGATGTCATAAGGTCCTAGGTATTTTGGAAACAATTTTTGTCCTGAAGTGATCTGAGTCTTTTGTATAGCCACTAAATCCCCTAAGTTGTATTTCGTGATTTGTTTTCTTCCATCATGGAGTTTTTGAAGTGAAACTTTTTGTGGCTCTTTGGGCAGTAATCTTTCAAACTTCGATGAAACGAAAAAGCGACAGGAAACGTGAGGGAGTAACGTAAGTGGTGAGGTAGCTCGGCGGACCTACATAGACATTACTTGGTAACAACACCGAAAGCCTCGTCAACACGTAACGAAAAACTTCAGTTTAACAACTAAATTTGGCTTGGCTTGGCTTTTGTTTGTCAACGCCAATAAGATAAGCATCATAGAACAACTCAGCAACAGAATTGCTCCAGCGACATCGGTTGATCTGGTTTGGGAATAGCGGCACTAGCAATGCAAGCAAAACAACATGATTGTTAATGCTCGATTCCAA
The DNA here is from genome assembly GCA_963966105.1 of Volucella zonaria. NCBI lineage: Eukaryota > Metazoa > Arthropoda > Insecta > Diptera > Syrphidae > Volucella > Volucella zonaria. The sequence goes on along the minus strand of OZ014530.1, from coordinate 232,432,629 downwards.
ACAGTTGGCCAATCAGAGAATGCATGGGTGTGCACGTCCTCTTAATTTGTTTTTTCTCTTTTACCGGTAATTTTCGTATATCTGCCGTTGTAAAGTTCTCTTTTTTAAAGTTTACATTTTTGTGACAGCAATTTTAAGACACCTGGGCAGTAGTCTGGCCGAACGATTTTGAGATATACTTACTTATTTACCAACGTTCGAGGGAGGGCTTTGCTAGTCAATTACCTTCTTAGCCCAAAGAAGCAGCGATTGGCAAGAGTTATTCTTTGTTTGATCTCCATAGACCAAATCCTTAAATACCTCAAATTTATATCTGTCGAGGTTTGGCTGTCCTTTCTTGTTGACAGCAGGTCTTGCCCTGATTGAGCGTTAAACCCATCTTCGCCGCATCCGTCTCAATAGTCGCAAAAGCGCCACTGACATCACGCTGCTTTCTTCCGAATTTATCAATATCACCGGCCTATGCAAGTAATTGGACGGACTTTTGAAAGATTGTGCCTTTCGTTTTGGAGCGTGAGTTTTGCAACATTTTTACATGATGTTAAAAAACTTGCATGACAACGCATGACATTATCTAAATACGTTTTTGAAATCAAAGGTCTTGGTGAGTTCTTTACCGACCTTGATGGAGCAGTGCGCATTCTCCAATCTCATACTGTGCAAACGGACGTTTGGCAGGAGTGCCAAAGCTCGATATTGCTCTGTATAGTTTATCTCTATAAGTGCTGTCATCGATGAATGGGTAGTGTGTATCGATTTGGAGCTCATGGGTTTTATCCAATATCTGTTGTAGTGTTAATATTTGGTCACTGATGGACACACTGATATGGGCCAACCAGGTTGTTGACGAATGGCTTCAGGTATTCCCATTCATCGAACATACTTTCCTCCGACCATATTTTACAGATAAGTTGGTGTACGCTCCTGACAAAGTCATCGCCTGCCGCTTTGAAGAGCTCGGCAGTCCGGTCGTCCGGTCCAGCAACTTTGTTGGCCTTAAGATTCAGTTTTTTTTTTTCAGTTTATATGCATTTTTATTATATTACTTAATTTACTCTTACTTGCTAGACAAAAAATGCTTAAAAATTAGCTTAATTAACTTAAAATTATCTTATTCTAGCTTACTGACCCCATGCGGGCACTCTAAGTTAAACCTAACACTTAAATTATGTCTTTCAACGTACCTTACTACTATACTATACTATTTCTATTCCTTATAACTAAAACTAAGAAAATATTTTTTCCAAAAAAAAAACTTAGTAACATGACTTTTTTTATATTTTATTATAAAACTTAAAACTAAAATCCTAAAAACTACCTAAAAAATAAGTCTTAATCTACTTAAACTACTTACATCTAGTACATACATAAATATATATACACATAATATATATATACTTAATATATAAATATATGTATATACGAGGGCGGGTCAATAATTCCGTGCATTTTTGAATTTCTGACCTCTTTACAGAAACAGCAACACTGCTCCTGTCAACAGGCATCTGTCAGTTGACTCCTGTCAAAATTTAAACTTGCTGCGTCAGTTAGTTTGTGTTTGACAGCTATTTTTATCAGACTACTCACTAATTTGAGGAGAAAATGGAAAAAAGTGAATTTCGTGTGCTTATTAAGCATTATTTCTTGCGAAAAAAAACCATTACCGAGACCAAGGCTAAGCTTGATAAATACTATGGGGACTCTGCACCATCGATTTCAATGGTAAAAAAGTGGTTTACTGAATTTCGTTGTGGCTGTACAAGCACTGAAGATGCCGAACGTCCTGGACGCCCAGTTGAGGTCTCTACACCCGAAACAATCGATAAAATTCACGATATGGTGTTGGCCGACCGAAGATTGAAAGTGCGAGAGATTGTGGAAGCCGTAGGGATCTCGCATGGCTCAGTGGTTTCAATTTTGAATGATCACTTGGGCATGAGAAAGCTTTCCGCAAGATGGGTGCCGCGTTTGCTCACAGTCGACCACAAACGCAATCGTGTAACAACTTCACAGGAAGGTTTGGCGTTGTTTAATCGCAATATGGAGGAGTTTTTGCGCCGTTTTGTAACCGTGGACGAAACATGGATCCATCACAACACACCAGAGAACAAACAACAGTCAAAACAATGGGTTTCTAAGGGTGAATCGGCGCCAAAGAAGGCCAAGGTGGGTTTGTCAGCCAATAAAGTTATGGCGATTGTTTTTTGGGATGCACGCGGGATAATCCACATTGACTACTTTCAAAAGGGAAGAACAATCAATGGGGAATATTATGCCAACTTATTGGACCGATTCAATGACGATTTGAAAAAAAAACGACCTCATTTGGCCAAGAAAAAAGTTCTTTTCCACCAAGACAATGCAAGGGTGCACACATGTGCAGTTGCCATGGCAAAAATCCATGAATTGGGCTATGAATTGCTCCCTCATCCACCCTATTCTCCAGATTTGGCTCCGAGCGACTACTTCTTGTTCCCAAACCTGAAGAAATGGCTTGGTGGAAAAAGATTTGACTCCAATGATGAAGTCATCTCGCAAACAAAGGCCTATTTTGAGGACCTCGACAAATCATTTTTTTTGGAAGGGATAAAAAAATTGGAGAAGCGTTGGACAAAGTGTATAGAGCTCAAGGGAGACTACGTTGAAAAATAAAATTATTTTTTTATCAAAAAATCTGTTTTAATCCCAAAGTCACGGACTTATTGACCCGGCCGTATATATAGATGTATGTTCTTTTTTTTTTAATTTTTTATTTTTATTAATTTTTTGGTTTTTATATACTTTTTTTCTTAAATCTAACTCACTCCTACTTAAAACTACTTAAAACTATGTAAGCCGGCCGTGGCTAATAAAAACTTAGGCGACCCACTTTGCTTCACATGAAGCTACCAAATATTGGAGGAATTCGACGACAAACTCTCCCTTCCTTCAACTAGCCACCAAAATTGTTGGTGCTGCCGAGCAACATCCCTTATGTCGCGACTCCCTACCGCCCTACTGAACCGGAGACGCTCCGCACTGCCGTGTGCGACGTCTCTGTCGTAGTTGAGTCGCCTGTCCGCAGCTGTTCGAGTAACGTGGAAGATTAGCGGCACAGCCAATCTGTCCTGGATCAGACCTTTGCTATCAAGGTAGAGGAACGCTTCTGGAGGGACATAGCCGTCAAAGCGAACTCTCTCATGATACATATAATTAGGGTAGTAAGCCCCAGAGATCAGGTTGTTCGACGATGTCATTGCTCTTGCAATGTGCCTTCGAGTCAACTTAATAACAAAATTGTCCACTCTTATTAGGTTCGCCCTATTGTACAAGACCTCATTGCGATAGAATTTTATGTACTCAGACTCTGGTGTTCTGTATAAGCGAAGACAAGCCCTAAGGCAAGCCCTCTCAAACACCCGAATCTTTTCCAATAAACTTGCTCTCACGTTGAACCATACGGGACATCCAAATACTAGCATAGGCCCGATAAGGGCCATGTAGCAGATCACCTTCACCCTCGCATCGAGTTGGCTGTTGTAAAACACTCTCCTTGTAAGGGCAAAAGCACCTCTGGCTCTGGCCAGAGCAACATCTATATGTTTGTTAAAATACAGATATTGATCTAGCCAGATCCCAAGGTATCTGACTACATTTCGACAAGCAAGTGGCTGTCCATGTTGTCCGACGATAGAGAACTTTCGCCAATTCTTTCTGGTATCCCTAGAGGCCCCAGACAAAGGCGTCCTAAACAGAATAGTTTCCGACTTCTGAAAGTTGATTTTCAACTTCCAGTCATCGCAATATTGTTTAATTTTGTCGAAGTCACATTGTAAAAGTGTATTAATGACCTCAATCTTTGGACCTGATCTGTACGCAATTAAGTCGTCTGCGTACGCTATGGCATGGTGAAGCGAACCTATCAGATCACTTGTGTAAATGTTGAATAGGATCGGCGAATTTACCGCACCTTGTTGCAGACCGTTTTTAATGTTAAATATTCCAGCGGAAGTCACATCGCCATTCTTCACGATGAACTGTCTACTGGAGAGCATATCAAAAAGAATATACAGCAGTGGTTTACTAATGCCCAACCTGTCCAGCTTGAAAAAGAGCCCCTCTAACCATATGGTGTCGAAGGCCTTTTCCAAGTCAATCAGGCAGGCACCAGTGCACTGTTTTTTGCCTTTGTTCCATTGGATATCAGAAGCCAGTTTAGACGCAGCATGAATGATATCATGCCCCGCCTTGAAACCGAATTGATTATCCGGAACGATATGTTTGTCCTCAACCCACTTAGTCAGGACTCTATTGATCACATTCTCGAAAACCTTACTGATGTTTGGAAGAAGACTGATCGAGCGGAGATTTGCCGGATTGGAAGTATCTTTATTCCTTTTGGGAATGGGATGTACCACCGCAGTTTTCCAATGCGCTGGATAATGTGCATTATTCATTGCATTATTAAACAGGGTGGTATAAATGTCCACCGCTTCTAGTGGGAGATGTCGAAGCACAATGTTCGGTATTTCATCGGTTCCCACTGATTTCTTACTTCTAAGTGATTCGAAGATCGTTTGGAGCTCTTCCTTCGAAATGAACGGTGATAATACCCTTTCGTTGGTGATGACATTATTTGCCATATTCTCGTCACTGAACTGGGTGAAACCCGAGCTCTCGAATCGCCAATTCACAATTTCATTTCGAAGGCAAGGACTCGACTCTCCAGGTCGTGGTTCGGGCCAATGATGTCATTCGCCTTGTACACTTCCTGGAAAGTCGCTCCTATAGCCTCTACCTTCTCCTGCGGATCCTCGACCACAAAGAAGTTGTCATCATCAACGGCCTCATTTGGATCAATGCCTGCTGCTACAAGTATTTGTTCGTAGTTCGTCGTTCGGGCGATTCTAAGGCATGGAAGGTCGTTTTGATTATTTCTCCGAAATATCTTATTTATTTGCGGGAACATATTCGGGTTGCTGGTGTTTACAGCCCGAATTTTGTTGTTCCAATACAAACTTACAGAATTCCTGTAATTTTCCTTTATTAATGTTTGGAGGTTTTTAATCGACGACTTCAATGTCATGATCTCTTGGCCTTAAGATTAGACATGGCTATCTTCACAGCGGCATTTGGTTCATCATCGACATTATACGAGTACAGTCTACAGAAATGCTCTTTCCAAATCCTCAGCATCGACTGCGACCGTACTACTACGAGTATGTTCCTTAGTTCGAGGTTTGCATCCGTGGGATGTTTTTTTTACCTTTTGGTAAAACTTCCGAATCTCATTGCTGGAGTAGCATCTCTCCTAATTTTCCCTATTGAGAAGCCGTCTGTTTTCTTCTGCTCGTAGAGCACGAAAGCAGCTCTAATTCTTCTATGCAGGGCTGCTTTGTATGCCACTTGCTTAGATACGTGTTTTTGGCATTCATCGTCAACCAGATGCTGCGTTTTGGTGGCTGACATCAGAGGCGGCATCTCTGATGGATTTTCGGCAATTCAGCCACTGGCTTTCGATGCTTGATCCTGGCTTAAGAGAACCTCTTAAAAGATTAAGGGATACTCGATCGGAAAAGGATTTGGCGATCTCTTTTTGTTTTTTTAATTATCCCGCGCTGATGTTGTATCTATTTAAAGCATGGAAGTTCGCATCTATGGGGTATCCAAAGATTAACAGACTACTCACGGGGTACGTTCAAAATTGCTACAATGGGTTGTCTTTAATACTTGTGGCGCGCTCAAGGGACTTTGCGTATCAAAATATTTGCACACAGCGCGGGCGAAGGAAAGAAAGAGAGGTACCGATGTACGTTCGTTTTGAAAGTTTCAAGGTTATAATGGCCAGGAAATAAAGATCGCTGTAGGGCATTCCATAAGCGAGATGTACGGCTTCGGAAAGAATCACGATATTGCAATGTACGTCTGAAAGTGGGCCTGAGGGTGATCTGATGAGCATTCATAGCGAGATGGGTGTTACGGTTAAAGATTTGAAGGGGCGGAATGCTACTGGCAATTTCAATGGAGTACTGGTGGCGAAATAGCGATGGAGCAAAGTGAAACATTTCGTCGGTATTCTAGGTTGTCAATTGACTGGGTGATATTGACATTACCTATGAATCTTATCGCACGGTTTTGAATCCTATCTAGCAGGTTCAGAGAGGTTTTAGGGCACCTGACCAGATATGGGCCTGGTACTCCAATTTAGGGCGGATGAATGCCTTATATGTATCTTAAAGCCAGATCTGAGGAGGAAAAGTATTTTTTACATGGTTGGAGGAAACTTAAACATTTCGCATCATTTTTGGCGACATCAAATATATCGTCATTCTAACGTAAGTTGTCGCTGACACACATACCGAGAATGGAAAATTTTTCGGTTTCGACGACGCAAGTGCCATTCATGGATAACTGCTGGGTGTTTGGGTTTCACTTGAACGACAGAACGTACCTGGATTTTTAACGTAAACCACCTGTCATGTAGACTTAATGTTTACGAGGTGCCCATACACCCATAGGGAGCAAGGATACGCCTTGCCATCGCTCTCCGTCAATTCTTTGATACCAATTCGGAACTGTGTTGGAGGCACAGTTCCACCCTTGGTATGAGTCGAGGCCGACCTAAAACCTCTTGCTGCTCTTAGGGTCGCAGCACCCAGTACTTTTTTGCAACTCTACAATGGGTTAGACCCGTTCCCGCGATTTGGGTTTAAACCACAGCCACCATGACGCTCCCACAAGGGGGCCTACCTCTAACAAGTCAGACCCGGACCGAAATCCGGGGGGCTCCTGACTCCCATGGTACCGTGATTTAAGTCCTGGTATGGACTACCGGTGGTCAAGCCTACCAACAAGACCTATGACCGGCAACTTGTAACTGGTCAAATCGTATCATCCAGTCATGCAATAAAATCTGGATGTTTACGATAAGACCAGTTTAGAATAATCTACCCCCGCTTTTTATTAGGCAACGTCATTGATGGGCGAAGCCTTGATAATTGGGCGGGGGCCATCACTTGAACGACAGCAGACAGCATTGAGTTTTGCAAGTAGTAAATTCCATTCTGTTGATTGTTTCCCAAACAACATACGCTGCCGTACTCGGTCTACAGCCGAAGAACATGGGCGTGAGTCCTGGAACGAATCAGAGAGTACTGTGGTCAGCAAAGGAATATATTGGATTAGAAGTGATTGTTGCTACGAAAACCGTACTGCCAGTCGTTGAGAAGTTTTCGTAGTTCGAGATATTTTTTGAGCTGACGGTTTATCAGCGTTTCCAAGACCTTGCAAAGAAGGGACGTATGTGCAATGGGTCTGTAAGAAGAGAGAGAAGAAGATTAGCTTTTTTTAGGGCGGGCTGGACAAATGCTGTTTTCCATCTTATCGGAAAGAGTCCTAAAGAGTCGGATGGATGGAAAAGCTTACGCAGTGGTTTTGCCATCGCGGAAGAACACTTCTTTGAAGAAGGAGAGATATACCATCTGGACCAGCGGATTTGTGTAGGTTAAGATCTTTAAGTACTCTTGCTACTACACGGGTGCAAAAGTAGATTCGTCCCATTGACGATTCGACGCACTCAATTCTAGGCGGAGACAAATCACAATTTGGAAAGTGTTAAGCTGGCCGCAAAGTGTGCAGCAAGTAGATTTGCCTTGTTCAAAGACCTGAAAACTGAAGTGTAGCGATTGTACCCTCCCAATATCGAACTGCCTCACAGTATTAGCCTGCCTTTGCGGTGTTTGGGATATCTACAGCCATACTTTGGCTACAACCAAGTAATGGCTCGAGTCGATGTTGGCTCCTCAGAATGCTCGTGCATCCATAATACTGGAGGAGTGCCTTGCGTCTATAGCAATGTGATCAATCTGGTTGACCGTTGATTGATCAGGAGTTTTCCAAGTCCCCTTGTGGATATCGAGATGTGGGAACCGCGAGCTAGCTGATCCGTTATCGGAGGTAGTGTCGTGCAGGCTGTACTTTTCTGCAGGCTGGGACACTGCTCATAGGTCTTGGCCAAGAGCTCGTAGATGCTGTCTTTGGTCTCGTTATCTTTCTCCTCTGTAAAGGCGTGCGCGCATATAAGGCTATTGTTGGCAAATTTAGTCTTACTAATTGTTACGAGGCGGTCGTGCATATGCCGGAAACTCAAGACGTCTTGTCTAGGTCCGGCTCTAACAACCAATCAGCATCCAAATAGGAGTTGCTTTTACCGCCGATATCGACGTAGTTGATGTCGCAGTTTTTTTCCTCTTTTTGTCGGCCCACTCCATAGCATTACTTGGATGGCGGTAATATCTGCTTGGCCTATTATGGGACCTAACATTTGACGCGTAGATCAGATGTTCATTGTCTTTGTTTTGTTTGCAGGGGTTGTCAGCAGTAGATCTGTTCATATCCGGGGCTTGTTGTTGCTTCGTAAGTTAACATTCTTTTCCATAGCCGGGCAGTTACTCCAGTGACACAACCCCCAACCAAGCCCAGTTCCATTATAGGACGAGGGGTCGGTTAGACCGAAGCCAGTAATCCGTTCACGGATGCGGGCGCTGTCATTGGTCTATATGTGGGAGTAGCCCGGATAAGGTCTCATTTGTTTTATTCCAGGATTTTACTTCACCGTTGATTTCTTTCTGGGCAATTCATCCGCTGTTCCGTTTATAGTGTTGCAATTTTTGTCTGCTGGTCAGCACTCGCGCTTATAAGTTTAGCAAGTCGTGTCGGGATGAATGTCGACCAGTACCCGATGGTTACCACTTAGAGGTAAAACAAGCACAATTGATGTGTAGAAACAATTACAACATTGGGCATCACCAAGTTTACACCTCTCAGGGCCTGCCCTATTTCCACAGCACCCAACCAAGTAGTGAGAAATGCTCCTCACAAAATTTCTCAATAATGAAAAATACCTTCTTTGATCAAAAAAAGGTTTTTTTTTTAAAACATGTGATCTAAGGTGAGTATTCTCGTTTTAACTATTTATTGGGCTTCATGAAGTTTCACTTCTATCGTTTATCTTTCTAGGCTGGCCAGTTTTTTTTAATTCTGTAATTTGGCAAAAGATTTAAGAATTGTTGTTCTAATCCTTGAAATTTTAGTTTGTCAAAGGCAGTCATTTCGATATTTGTGTCGTCTTTTCCTAATACAGTCAGTGTTTGTTGAAGTTTTTAATTTGGTCAATGCTATTGCAGTTTGGTAATTTAGAAGATTTTCTATATGCATCATCCGCTTTTTATACAGGGTGTCCCAGTTTAGCAGTATATAGTAATCCTTTAAGGACATACTCCCGAAGTTGCGCCGAACTCACTAGTTTCACTAGTAAAATATCTTTCCAAAATGACCAACAACTTTTTGTGGACCTGTACTAGTTTAGAAATTATAACGTTTAAAATGGTGACACCTCCAAGTTAGTGGTCACCCACTTTGATGGGCTGTAACTTGAAATGGAGTGAGAATAGACCCTCGCTGCCATACAATTTCTTGTTCGGCGGAACTTCGGCAGTATGTCCTTAAAGGATTACTATATACTGCTAAACTGGGACACCCTGTATTCAATTATCCTGGCTTGTCCCATTGATTATTGGTCAAGTTGTTAATTTCTGTGTTACGTCCGTCAACTGTCAGAATTGTCAGTGGGTAGAGACTTGGAATTACATCATTCTTTTATGTAATTTCTCATCATCTTTTGTTAAAATACTCGTTGTTACATTCCTTTCTAATTCTAAAACGTAATTCTTTAATATACCACCTTGATCAACAATTTTCCGGAATTTAGTCAGAAAATTGGAAATACAAGTTTATTCATCTAAATCTATATTGTCCCCTTCAAAGTAATCCTCATCGATTGCAACAATCCAATCCACCGCTTGATCCAATCCTCGAAACAATTTTTATATTCGGTTTTCGGTATGTCCATCAGTGCTTCCTGCGATTTTTCCATTACTTCCTCTCAGCTGCTGAAACGCGTTCCCCGTAGTGCTTTTTTAGCTCAATTGAACAGAAAGAAGTCAAAGGGAGCCAAATCAGGCGAATTCGGTGGCTGTTGGATGGTATTTGTTGCATTTTTCGTAAAAAAATCACGAATAATGATGGCACTGTGCGACGGTGCGTTATAATGGTGCAAAATCCACGAGTTTTCTGCCCACAATTCTGGACTCTTTCGGCGAATTGCTTCACGCAAACGTCTCATAACGCCCAAATAATACTCGTACTCTTTGGCCTTCTGGCAAAAAATCATGATGCACTACATCGTTGTAATCCATGAAAACCGTTAGCATTGCCTTCTTTTTTGGCTGAAAACGACGTGGTTTTTGGTCTCGGCTCATTTGGTGAACGCCATTCACTTGCCTGATGTCTGGATTGCATGTCGTAGTCATAAACCCACGTCTCGTCTCCAGTAATGATCCTTTTAATGAATGTGGGATCGGATTCAGTCTCGCAAATCATCTCTTTTGCGGCGACAACACGGTCTCTTTTTTGCATGAAATGGAGGTCTTTTGGCACCAACTTTGCTGCTACACGATGGAAACCCAAATCATTAACCAAAATGTCTTGGACGGATCCATAGGCAATGTTCAAGTCCTCCGCTATCTCTCTGATGGTTAATTTGCGGTTATTGACGAACATTTCTTTTACTTCATCAATGTTTTCGTCAGTTTTCGATGTCGATGGTCTGCCACTGCGATCATCATCTTCGATTGACTCACGACCACTTTTGAGCCGCTCATGATACTAGTAAACGACCGTTTTCTTTCGAGAATCGTTGCCGAAACACTTTTCCAACATCTCCAACGTTCGCGCACCATTAAATCCGTTTTTTACGCAAAATTCAATACAAGTTCGTTGTTGCAAATTGAAATCCATTTCTAAAATTGTAAAAAATCACCAACACACACAGAGATAGACCTACCCTTAGTTACGTAACTTTTGCAAATGTCAAGCTATGATGGTAAGATTTAGAGGTAATATCAGCAACAGATTTACCAACGTAACAAAAAAAAAACAGAACTCAAATCGGAACAATGCGAGCGCCACACGGTGGTGTGGTGCGGGAACTTTTTGATCAAGGTGGTAAGTTCTCCTTCTATTAACATAATTCTGTTGAGGGTTTCCTATTCCCGTTTAACTTTTCTATATTCTTGTCTCCCATCTTTTTTAAATAACTAATTATGGGCTGATATAAATTCTTTGAAAATTTATTGTGTTTCTGAAAGTTTTCATGGGTGTTACCTTCAAGAACACAATCGAATTAGATTTATATGGTCTACCATAAAATAACTCGTAGGGTGTATACAACATTGGTGGAAGAGTTGAATGTATGATGTAATTGCTTCGATAAAAATGTCTTGCTGCTCTTTATCCTTGTATCTATCGTAAGTAATTCTGTAAATTTCTGTTAAGGTGGAATGCATGCCGCGCTCCACTGTGGAGTTACTTGTTATCTGTTGAAATGATGTTGTTTGTAAGATAGAACTGTTTCCAAAAATCCTTAAAAAGACTTGCAGTAAATGTTGGCAATCAGTTTCCCATGGACCCCACGTATGTGTTTTATTGATTTGACTATGTTACGACTATTTCGAATGGGTGCGTCAGCGACTTAAGAACATTCATCTATGTACAACATTATTATAAGGATGTGTTATATGTTTTCTATTAATTGACAAATTGTATAATATCATATCTAGCGGTTTGATGGTTATTTCAGGTTTTTCTTACATCACTTTAGGTGGGTTTCTATCAGATTTTAACGTATGATTCGCAATTTTTTATTGTTTGTGGAATTTTGCTAGACTTAAATGGAAAATAACATTTCCTCTTTGGATGAAATAAAGTCCCATTAATGCCTCTATGATTCGAATTAATGTGGTGATTATAAATTAGTTGGCTTTGCTCGTCATTTTCAATTATGTTTGTCAATGATTTTAGGCAACGCAATAATTTGAAAGTTTTACCTTGAGAAAAGTATAATAACAGTTAAGCAGATAGCAATGATGGTTTTTCCAATTGTTATGTGTCAGTAGCTGTCAAAGTTACCATTGACATCTAGCTGTCAAAATATTCAGTAAGGTTTGCCATTTCATCGTGTATCGTTTTACTCATGCCGAACGTGCGGAAATTAGTAAAAAATATTATCGAAATCCAGCACAGTTAAATCTTAAGCCACCACCCAGACAGAGATTGGTGCGAAATGAAGAAAACAAAGCTGACGTAGCGGCCAGTATCAAAGAAGACCCAGAAATGTCGATTCGGCGCCTTCAGCTGAATTGGACATCGCCAGAGAGTCAACCCGCCTTATTTTGCGGTTGGATTTGGGCCTACATCCACATAACATTGTGTTGACGCAACAATTGAAGCCGGACGATTATAGACAACGCCGTAAGTTCGCTAATTGGGCGCTGGAAATTTTGGCCAAAAAATCATCACCTCGAATGAGGTTATTTCTGGATCAGCAACAAGCCAAATGCCATTTTTGGAGCGAACACAATCCACAATGCATTCACAAAGACCTTATTTCTTTCGAAATGAGAGGACCCTTACCGTCAATGATCTCAGGTATAGAGCGATGTTAACCGACTTTCGGTGGTCAGAGCTAGATAATATTGATATATCCGGGCTCTAGTTCCAACAAGACGGCGCTACATGCCATACAAGCGACGCAACGCTCGAAGTTGTGAAGGAGAAATTTGGCGACTAGGTTATCTCTCGGCAAGCGTCCATCATTTGGCCGCTGCGATCATTCGATTGGACGCTACTCGATTATTTTCTCTGTGGCTACATCAAGTCCTTATTCTACGCTAACAAGCCAACCACTTTGGACGAGCTCGAGGCCAATATTTGACACGCTATTGCCGGAATATCGCCGCACATATAGGACCGAGTCATCAAAAATTAGACCGACCCATTGAAGCACTGCCAACGAAGCCAATGCGGCTATTTGAATGATGTGCTATGCCAAACACAATGCCATGAGCGTAGCTTCAAAAGAAAGCCAGAATCAATTTTATATCTCACACTGTTGTTGTTTTATTTATATGTTTTTTCCTATCGTTTTTATCTAGTCACCTTTTATTTCGAATAGACGTTCTGAACAGTACTAGAAGTACTGTCGTCAGTAAATATCATATTGCGGTGTGTTTACTTGGTGGGAAAAGTGGTTTTTAATATTCGTTTAATCTCCTCTTCTGAGAATGTTTTTGTTCGGATAAAGCGTCCTTTTTTATTTTTAAACAATACTTTAATTGAATTTGTTCGAATGTAATAATTCTCATTGTCGTTCATAGTTTCAGGAACTACTATGCTAAAGTTGCGCATATGTGCTTTTGAACGTCATTCTATCCACAAACATCAGACATAAAGCATAAAATTTCGCACGTTCACCATTCAACCTGTCTAAGGCTGCTTCAATATCTTTAGATTGAAAATTGTTCCGAACGAAAAGGGAGCTTCCCTTTTCTGAACACCACTAGGACCTGAAATATTTTGATCTTGGATTTGCGTAGTCTTCTTCGCATTATCGCTGTCGCTTGTGCGCATGTCTTTTTCGTTGCGGATTACTTCCTAACCTTGACTTGTAAGCCTAATGACCTCGACTTTAGATATCTTTAACTCGTCTCCTCGTTCTTCTTAACTTTCCTGATCGAGTTTTAACTTGTCTTGATTTTCAAAATTACATAGCTACCTTGAATCTTCTTCTAACTTAAGATGAAAAACCCCTTCATCGTTTTGAAGTAAAGCTCAAATCGATCTTCCGGGTCTGAAGATCACCCGAACGAAAGACAATGAATCAATACTCCTGACAGCAAGTATAGGTCTAGAAGAAGCTGTCGAAGATGGCAACTTCTGTGTGATCGAAGATCCGCAGATTAACGCAGAGGCCATAGGAGCGTTTTTTCAGAAAGTGCGTGTGTGTAAGGCAAATGATATTATTTGCCCGAAACACAACTTAGAGGATCGAGTACTTTTGTACAATGGAGAACTAATGATTCGAGAGCCTTAATTTTGTCCAGATCAATAAGGAAAATATGGCAAATAAAGCTCAGGGATGGGAGCTACCCCTGTTAATTTCGAGGGAAGACTTCCAAACTATTGCGAATTGTTGAGAGGATTTATCAGACCGCGGCTTGGTTCTGCCTAGATCCAATACGCGCGGAAGATATTGCAATATGTTTAAACAGTCAAACAGTGATCAGATCTCTAATTTTGAGCAAGATAAATTTAAGAATAGTTAGAGACTTCCGTGTATCTCTCAACGACATAGTTAAGCAGCACAATATGACACTCCGTTGGGATCCAGGAGACTAGGATATCCCAGGGAACTGGGTCCTGATGAACCGACAAAACTCAGATCTCTAGGGAAAAAATAGGAGGCAGCCAACGTCAGTCCACCAATGTCCAAATGACGAAAATGAAATTGTAGTCGCTGTGGGTAAAAATTGCAATTGTGTGACATTTGGCCATCCACTATGGGAAAATTTTATAAAAAGATCCCGGTCTACACCCGTGTATGATCCAGTGGCGGCAAGGGCCGGAGACAATAGCTGGAAGGTATGTGAGGCAACCCCAGAAGACATTAATGAGACTATGTATATTCTTCTGTCTTTTCTTTTTTTATGTGGCGCTATAGTCCGGGGTGGACTAGGACCTCAATTAACCAGCGTCTCCAGTTAGCTCGGTCCTTAGTTAACTGCCTCCACTTCAAGTTAGTTGAGGTCCCTTTCCACTGTTGCGCGCCACCGCAAAGTCTTTTGCTACTAATTCTTTTAAGCCGGACCTGCGGGCTTGAACATAAGTGTCCGTTCGCTCGACATATCCTAGCCATTTCAGGTAACTAATGTGCAGTTTCCTGACTAAATCAATGTCCACCGCACAGTTCGTATAGTCCATCGTTGGATCTCCTCTTCCAAATCCCGCCAACGCAAACGGGCCCAAATAACTTACGAAGAATTTTTTTCTCGAAACGGTCGAGGATTCATTCCGCTTCCGATAAAGTACATGCTTCTGCCCAATAAATTAAGACTGGAATAACCAAGGTCTGATATATGGTAGAGCCTACTTAGTTGTTCGTCTTATTACCTTCTTAGCCCAAAGAAACAGCGATTGACAAGAATGATAGCAGAGCCAAGGTAGACAAAGTCCTTTATTACCTCAAGATTCGTCGATGTTATTTGTCATTTCTTGTTGACAGCATGTACTTAGTTTTGCCATCATTTACCGCTACACCCATTTTGGTAGCTTTCGTTTCAGTAGCGGTACCGGAGTCTTCAACAGTACAGGCATTCATAGCCGAGGCCGAAAGTTGTTCCGTACAACCTCCAACCTGGAGGCCCAAGTTGTTGGTTTTGACCCCTAGCGCAAGACTGCGGATACTCCGATGCTAGAGATGCCAGAACTGCTGTTCTCCCATCAATGAATCCTCCGATACCATTTAATTTTTCCAATATACTCGCTTGAAAGTTCCTTGCTAACCTAAACTCCGGATATGTTGAAGTGGACAGCACCATTGATTCCATCGAATAGAATTCCACCGCTGCATGTTCTCCTTCTGATGTTCTCTTGAAACACCCCTGAGTGTACTTGTCCATCAGAGATCCCTTGTCTGGCACATGCCTGCTGAAATTCACCCGACTGAGCTTGCGCTATTCCCAGTGTTTAGCTCCACACATACAGTCAGACTCAGCATACGTTCATCGCTGGTTAACTATTAGAAGACGATAATGCATTTTTGCCTATCATAAGACTCACTACCATAAAAATGCATTGTCTGATGAAGTCTTCACTGTAGTTTGGTGATATCAATGGTCTTCATTTTTTGTTTTTTTTCTAAAATGAGGCCTGAAATCGCGTTATAGTCAATCGGACTATACTGAGATCATGCGATTTGACGCCAATAGATCGGTTTTGTATATTCGGATAAACCGCAAACAATTCAAGCTTTGGAAGTCAATATTCGAGCGATAGAGTTTCAAACGCTCGGCAGAGTAGCCCGCAATTTGACCGACCGAATGTGCTTCATCAAAAACAGTCGAGGAACCCATTTACCTGAATTCGTATTCAGAAGATAATGCCATGAGCAATAAATAAGATCAACAAAAACTGGTTGAAGAACTGCCGTCCTAAAAAGAGGCGATCTAATGATATCTAACAACAAGCCATAACCTGTTAAGTAAACACTTTGCAACGATGAGGAACTTACAGTATATCTGCATGGATTGCGAGTCTGCAGTTGTTGAGGAAGATGCCACACACTTCCTCTAGTCCTGTCCAAACATGAGCAGACAACAAATGGTTTATTTTGAACAGTACATTCTTGGAGAACTAGAAGCAGCACCATTGCCGCAAATAGTAGAATTTTGCCATAACATTCGATGGACAAATTTCCTCAGCCCACAATTGTATGGCACCATAAACTGAGTATGCGTATCGATATTTCCAAACCACTGACTCGACAGCGCTGGAGAGTTTTCCACCTCGCTTAACCTCCCCAACACTTGCCTAACGTTCGTCGTACAAGGTGCATTGAGCAGCGCTGAAAGCCCCAGTACACCTATTAGGCTGTCATCACTATTTATGACAGTCCACCAAACTAACCTATTTCATCAGATTCGGCCGCTCATAGTCTACATAACACTCAGGTCTTTCTACACATTCCATAAATTAAAATAAAATATTTCGAGTTCTCAATTTGCCAAAAAATTAGAGAAACCAAAAAAATAGAGAAAACCATAACTGCCATAACCATTTAAGTTTTCCACGCTTTAAGTGATTCAACTAGATTTCCCTGCCGGAACAACAAATCAAAGTCAATCGCGTGCAAATTTGTAAAAAAAATAAAACATTAGCAAAAAAAAAAACTAGAAAAAGATCTCAAGCCCTCTGTCCGAAAGCAAAAAAGTTATATCATCGTGAGAATCTAAAATTATAACCCAAGCCAGACACAACAATAACGAACGCCACCAACTGCCGTCGCCTACTCGATTCAGTTTCAGCGGAATATCATCCACCATCACTACCGCAGCTAATAACGTTCTCAAGCCAGCTGGAAGCAATGTATCTTACTTACTCGTATCTCAGATCTTCGTGCAGATTTGCTGATCTGATTTTTCACTTTCACTCAAATTCAATGATGTAAATATCATAAAAGAAAACAAACAATCAACATCTACACTAATTAATCGGCCTTTGTCTCGGGATCCAAATGCAGAGCGGAATGAAACGACTCGGCCTTAGCCTCAACGTCAGCGTCTGCGTCAACGTAAACGTTAGCGTCACATCGTGTTGTGGCACGCCTCGTCTCAGCGATTAGCTAAATAGATGAATGGACACAACAGCTACGACAGCTTAAACGGCTACCATAGCTCCCAGAGAGAGTCGCCACATTTGACTTCCCAAAATTTCAGAAAGCTCTTTTGTCCAACATCCAACCAGTTACCACAATTCCAATCATCACCAAACCAATTCAACCTCAAACGAATCTCTCAATGAAACCGGTACACCTTTGTATGATGTCTGCGAGTACAACCTGCCTTGCAAGGTTGCATACGAGTACCAAAAGCTCTAAAGTGGCGTCGTGAAAAAGTGAACCCCAACCACCAGTCAACCGTAGGAGGTGGATAAGTATCTCATATCAACACTTGCACTAATGAACGATCACGCACGACTACGAGCACGAAACGAATAGTGAGTAACAGAGATACTGTTAACCAAACAATCGATCGGTATCTGTCGGATTTAAAAGCCAACTGTGCTACTACCTTCGGCAGTATACCTCGTCTCTAGGAGGTAGGGACGACTACACATACTCATAAGTACGGCAGAGCACTCTCATTTTCAAACTCAAGGAGTAGATTTTCGATTAACGAATACAATTTAAAAAATTTCGAATATCAGAGTCAACGAATTTTTGCTGTACGTTTTGGCCGTCTGTTATAAATATCCAAGAAGTCCGACAACGGCTGCTCAGTAGTTTGGCGTCAGTGTTTGACGTTTAACGGTGACTAGCAAGGAATCAAAATTTATTTCAGTTCTTCGAAAGTGAATTTTTTTTTTACAAAATTTTATTACGAGTACCAGTGAAAAAGTGTAATCAGAAATTTACTTTGCCTTACCTTTCGGTTGCTTTTGTTGCTTTTGGATTGCGTGATTGGAGTGATTTAATGCATTTAAGGCATTTGTTGAGCCAAGGAACTTGATAATTTTCCTACATACAAAAAAAAATAAAATATAATAGTAAGAAACTTGCAAAAAAAAAAACAATACAATACAATACAATTTGTAATTACACAGAGCGCGCTGGATAGTTAGTAAAATTACGTGCAAATTGAGTTATTCCACATTGTTGGGGGATTATTTTTATTTTTTCGGAACGACCGCAGTCCACAACTGCATAATACTAAAGTCGATTTTTTTTTTTGTTTTTTGGTTTTTGATTTTTTTTTTATCGAGGAACAAACAATAAATTTTCAGTCGGTGAGCAGGAATCAATTCAGTGGATATTCCCCCAGAGATTCTCTTTTTTTTTTTTTCATTTTGGACAAAGTGTTTATTAAAAATAAAATAAAAAGTGAGTAAGCAATTTTAACATGATTTAAACATTAGAAAAAAATATTTCTTAATAACATACATATGCATATAACATACAGTAAAAATCGAGTAACTGTCTCTTCAAAATTTATGGGTTTTTGCACTGTTAAGCCGGTGAGGCAGCTATCCGAATGGTTCAGTGAAAATCAATAAGAAAATTTTCTGTTTTTTGTTATAACTGTTTTTATTTAAATAGAGATCAATTTAATATTCAAAATTCATAGAAACAAAATATGAGGATATACACTCGTATATATTTTAAACAATTTTTGTAACCCATCTTCCAAAAATGTTTGAGCAAAATTAAGTCCTTCTAAATATGTTAAACGATAATTTTACTTAGGTCGTGACTTACAGTGTGTTTAAAAGATATACTCGTATAATTTAGCTATAAACTTCGAGAAACAAAAATATCAATTTTAAATTCGTTTATCATTTCTTAAGTGTCTTACCAGTCTACCGATCCAATTCTTTTTCCACAACTAAAAGCCCATTTTCCTGCATAGTCCTGCGGTGATTGTCGCTGAATTCTTTTTGAAATCAATTTTTAAGTGACTACGAATGGTCAAAAGGTAATGAGGGAGGAAAGCAAGAGAGATGTGCGTTAGTTTTGACTGTTTGCAAGTTATAATGGCTAGGAAACAACGAGCTCAGTAGAATTTTCATAATCGTAAACAGTGGTAACGGAGGTAACTCCAAAAAAAGTGTTTTAAACGCAGCAAACGCTCCTTCGGGCATTGAAAAACGTTGATCGAGCAATTTATTTGTGATGTGTGGGAATAAAAAGATGTCATTGGACGCGAAATCAGGGCTGT
Source organism: Volucella zonaria (assembly GCA_963966105.1). Classification (NCBI taxonomy): domain Eukaryota; kingdom Metazoa; phylum Arthropoda; class Insecta; order Diptera; family Syrphidae; genus Volucella; species Volucella zonaria. Next base: position 232,413,262 of record OZ014530.1, on the reverse strand, counting down.
ACGGCAGATGGCTCAGCAATTCGATGTTTTGAGTGCTCAAAAAGTCGCTTCTTTGAACCAACCAGTGGCAGCTCGCATCGTCGTGGTTGGAGAATGATCCGTGTTGGGCGGCTACTTTTTCTTATTTCTCTAAAGGCTTCTGGCAAACAAATTGACCGTTCTATGTTGCTCTAATGGCACCGTGGCGACATGTCTGGTTTTTTTCGAAAAAAAAAAAAACAGTAGACCATTTGTTTCGAAGAGTTTCGTGTGGGAACAACTTATGTTGGATTTGGCTCGCCTTGAAAAACCTATACCTACTTACGCGGCGCTACAATTCGGGGTGAAACTTGGTCTCAATTGACAAGCCTCTCCATTTAATCCGGCTGTTAGCTGCGCACTCCAAGTCGGTTGAGGTCCCCTTCTACTTGTGCGTGCCACCTAAAGTGAGGTCTTCCTCAACTGCGTTGGCCCTTCGGGTGAGATGCGAAGACTCTGCGGACCGGAGTATTGGTATCCCTTCGCTCTACATGTCCTAGCCATCCCCTTGCACTGTTGCTTAGTTTTCTGACTAGGTCGATGTTATTGTACAGCTCGTATGGTTCGCTATTGAATATTCTTCCACAGAACCCGGCAACACAAACGAGGCCGAATATTTTTCGACGGATTTTTTCTCTGGAAACAACTGAAGATATCTTCGTTCGCTTTCGACAGAGTCTATGCTGCAGCGCCATAAAGTAGTACTGGTCTTATATAATTTTTCGGGATAGGGCCTTACTACTCAATTGCCTTCTTAATCCAAAGAAACAGCGATTGGCAAGAGTGATTCGTCGTTTTATTTCTGCTGAGGTGTTGTTTGCAAAACTTATAGCACAACCAAGGTAGACAAAATCCTTTACTACCTCGAAATTATTGCTGATGATTGTGACTATCTCTCCAACACGTCGATGTTGTGGGCCCCTTTTTGTTGACAGCATATACACGGCTTAGCCCGCATTTACCGCTAAACTCATTTTGATAGCTTCAGTTTTAATACTAGATAATGCATCGATGACAGCCCGTTTCCAATCATGTCGATATCATCGGCGTACGGTGTAAGTTTTGAAAGATTGTGCCTCCAGTGTTCACTTGTGACTTCCGCACAATTCTTTCAAAAGTATGATGTTATAAAATTCACATGACAGCCCGTTACCTTGTCTAAAATCTTTTTTAATATCAAAGGTTTCGGTTAAGTTGACATTGTTCTCCAACGTCATTCTGCAAAGAGCTTACCAGGGATGACAAAATTCGACATGGCTCTATATAGCTCGTCTTTATAAATGTTGTCATATGCGCCTTAAAATCGATGAAAAGAGGATGGATATCAATTTGAACTTCTTGAGTTGTTCCCAGGATCTGTGGTAGAGTGAAGATTTGGTCTATTGGGGGCTTTCCTGGTCTGATTGTTGACTAAAGATTTCGGACTTTCACACAATATGGCAGATAAAATCTTGTATGCGATGTTGAAGAGACTTATACTCGTGTAGTTGATCGGGCAGGTTAGATTGAATTCATCAGACATACACTCTTCTCTCCACAAAGTCATTTCCAGCAGTATTGGATAACCCGGGCAGTAAGCCGTCAGGTACAGCTGCTTTGTTGGATTTCAACTTAGATATTGCCATCCTTACTTCACCCAGGTCAGGTGGACAGAAATTTTGGCTATCATCGCCTAAGTTTAATTGTATGTTCTACCTGATGGCGGGATGTTGGCCTTCTTCGCCGTTATACAATCTGCAGAAAATGTTTTTCCATATTCTCAGCACCGAACGGAACCCCTGACACTGAGTCTTTTTGCCTTAACACGTTCTTTTCACCGGTTGGTAAAACTTCCTTCACGAGCAACTCTCGTCCTTCGTTGCAGCGCCGCTTTGTAGACTTCTTCTTTAGCTGCATGTTCTTACTGGCATTCTTCATTAAACCTGGAGTTTCTTTGTGGTGGTCGGGTGAAACCTAGCACAACAGTTGCGGTGTCTCCGATGGCAAGCTGGCAGCATTACCACTGGTCTTCGGTACCTGATGCTGGCGGCATAGGAATTGTTGGGAGATTTCGGGATACGCGTTCGGAGAAGATTCTGGAGGCCTCTAGCGGAGGTGGCAGCTCTTCTTAGTGGTGCGTTCGAACTTCGGCTGCAGCATGGTGGTGACCCGAGTCAATGTTAGCTGCCCGGAATGTTCGGATGTCCAGAATATTGGAGGCATGCCTTACGCTTATCACAATGTGATCAATTTGATTTAGCGTTTCATGATCCGGAGACCGCTATGTCCCCTTGTGTATATTGAGATGAGGAAACCGTATCCTTACCATAGTGATATTTCGTCCCGCCGCAAAGTCAATAAGCTTAAATCCGTTGGAAGTTAGGTGCCGTGTAGGCTATGCTTACCAACTGTCCCAACAAAGATGTCCTTCTTTCCTATCCTGGCGTTAAAATCGCCTAGTATGATTTTAATGTCATACTACAGCCATTGTTCACGTGTCTTGTCGACATGCGACGGTGTCGTCGTCCTTGTCTTCCTTAGGGCCATGGGCGCATATTAGGCTTGTGTTAGCGAATTAAGTCTTGATGCGTATTTTCATATGACGCTCGCAAGGCTTCTTTCCTAAGTCTGCCGCATATGCAAATCCGCATTCGAATGAGTGCTGTTTCTTTTCCTTATAGTATATACATATCACAGTTTTTCATGATAGGAGTCAAGGGCTTCTGTTAATTGATCGGGTTCAATCCATTTTTATCCGATGGCATTAGTTCCTTCGTCGCATCTTTTTAATCTCCACCGTGTAGGGTTGTGTGTTCTATGACGGTGTACACTGATAATGCATGCCCTTGCCGTTTTAGACTACATAAGTAAGGGTTTACTCATGCAGTTACCGTGGACCACCACTCACCGGTAAAGCAAGAACCTCGTTGCAAACTTGATCGTTGCGCTCCGATTGATAGGAGGAGGACGTACAGGTCCATGTTTTAAAACCTCCTCCGATTCCGCAATTTCTTTGGGAATTGTTATTTCGGTAGTAAGACTCTAATGGACATTGCCATATACGATAGTTGGTGGCTGTCAGTTGTATCCGTGTTTCGAATTACAGGAGATTGAAATAATAGCAGCATTTGGCAAACGGCATAATACTGTGCTAACCCCCCAATTAAGCAGTAGGTTTTCTCAAGTGTTTCGTGCATTATGTCTTGATCATTAAGTCCATCGACGATTATGAAACAGTTCTCCTCCGATTCCAGCCTTAGAAATCGAAAAATAACTCTGCACAAACTTTTTCCACTACGTGCATCATGCTCGGTCCTACCACTTGAAACTTGATCACTACATTTTTTTTTTTTTTTTTTTAAAGAACTTAACACTCAAGAGGATATTACTACTCTTAAAATGCCGGAGCACGTGTTAAGTTTTTCGGAAAATTGGATAGAGAGAGAGAGAAAGATTTTTGGGCTCAGTGGTTATTTCGCTCCATGGGTGGCATCCAACATTTAATGGGGAGACTAAATTACTAGTGTAAATTGGACTTGATGTTATATTTAGGCAACCATTCATCTCACAAGATTTTAGTTGCCTGAAAAAAAGTCTTTCGGTCACGGCTGGTATTGAACCCCGAACCGTCCGATTGGGAAGCCAACACACTACCACTTGAGCCATGGCCACCCACATGGCTGTATACACTTTTAAATCGCGCAAGCCTTTTCGAATGAAGATTGGGACTCGTGGCATGTCTGCTTTATACAAAGGTCTGTAAAGAATAGTATCTTTATCCCCTTAATGAATGAGATGCGTTCACCTCTTCTTATGCGGTAAATAATGGGCAGTAAGAAATGGTTAAGGTTTTCGAATCTCAGTTTTCGGTATCCCATCGGCTTCAATAAATTGCCAATGGCTTATTCATGCTTCATGTTAGTCTTGTGTATCATCTTAGTATTTTGTGGACCAGATGCGAGACTTATTTTTACAATCGCAGGTATCGGCTTCCTTAGTAGTACGTCAAATCTCTTTCTACGATGCGTTAAACATTTCAACGTATGAATAACTCAAGTTCATGCTTTCAAGCGCAAAGTTTATATGAGCCTCGGGGAAGAATGTTAAGATCCCCCAATTCCACTTTATCAACCGATTCACCTGATTTTCCATGAACTCGTAACTGACACTTGGCCGCTCTAATCAAGGACATTTTAAATGGTTTCCTTATTCATCATGACTAAGTACATAAGATTGATTTTGTTGGATGAAAATGATTATTTCATTATTAATCAAACTAAAATTGATGACTCTTTTTAAGTCCAAAGTGGATTTAGTAATAAGATGCATGTGGCTGAATATCTTCTTTCTGTGTCAGCTAAAGGCAAAAATAAACTACCCAAACCCTAGTGACATCAAATCAAAATTTTTGCTCAGACTCGCTTTTGAATCAAATTATGGAAATTTTCTTAATCATGATATATTGGTCTTCGCTTTCTAAGTTTGGCTAATTTTAATTAGCTTTGCTTAAAACATATTCTGCATTTTCTTTATTAATAATATTTGAGTTAATATGCATAATGTTGAGCTTATTTACTCGTATGTTTACCGTATTCAAATTTCGCTCCACATGGTAAAAAGTGTCATTTTGGATCAGTAAAAATTAATGAAGCAAATTAAAATGTCTTTATCTAATTTCATTTAAATTATATGTTACATAGTTTGGGCAATGCAGATTCCACAATGTATAGCAATGGCAGGATGATTGTCCTCTGTCAAATTCACCGAAGAACCAAACAAACAAAATATGCCACAAGATAGACTATTCATTGGGTCTGGTCAAAGCCGCACTGAACATTTAATCCAACAAATGACATATAACATGTGTAGGATGGAGCTGGTCCTTTTGCATCCGCGTAGAACCGAAACATCTCGTGTCCTGTGTGATGGTATTTTTTGAGGTGATGTGTTTAGTCGAAATGTGATTGCTACTCGTATTGGGAAAACACGCAGATGTTTGGCAATATTGGAAGTTGATAGTTGGAGCGAGTACGACGAGTACAATTACAATATCTGTATCAATATCTGTAGCAATACCAACGCCAAACTTTCGAAAAAATTGGCAACACCACTAGAAGTGACAGCAAAGCAGCACAAAAAATTTAACCAGACCCTTTGTTCTGGGTTTTATTAGGGACCTAGACCCTCAGATTGGAAGTTGCGCATGGAAGTAAGCTCACCACCATAGACAATGTCTCCAGAATTTTCTCGAACTGTTGTCTTTAGTCGCTTGACTAGTCTTTACTATTCGGAACTGCAAGTATTAGGAATTCCTTTGTGGCTTCACTGATTTTGCCGCTTTTTACGTTATGCGATTTTATAGGAGGTACAAGCTCCTGCTCTTTCTGGTTTCCGCATGGGTTTTACGCAGGGAAATCCGCTCCTTAGTTATTTTTGCAGGCTATTTTGCCAACTTCAACCGATTTTCGTCTACCGAGAATAGACCTGCGACTTCAGAAAGCCCCACAAGAAAAAGTCTAACGGGTAAGATCGCACGATCTCAGTGGCCAGTTCACATCACCTCCACGTGAGATGATCATGCCCTCGAATCGCTCATGCAGAATTTCCCATGTGGCGTGAGCTATGTGGCACGTAGCGGCGTCCTCTTGAAACCACATGTCGTTGGTGTCCATATCATCCAATTCAAGCCACCTATAGCACTCGCCGTTGACGAGAATGGCCTGGCCAACGTCGTTCTTTAAGAAATATGGACCGATGATGCCGCCAGCCCAAAATCCACTCTAAACAATGACTTTTTCGGGATGCATTAGACGCTCTTGGATCTCATGTGGATTGTTATAGTCCCAAATTCAACAATTTTGTTTGTTGACACACCCATTCATCCGGAAATGGACCTCATCGCTGAAGATGATTTTCCGATGAAAATTAGGGTCAGTTTCCAACTGCTCCAGAGTCCATTCAGCGAACACACGTCATTGTCTATGGTCGTTTACCTTCAGCTCCTGGGTCAGTTGAATTTTGTACAGCTGCAGGCCCAAGGACCATATCGCAAAATTCGCCAAGTTTTGGCCAGATCTTGCGTTTTGTTGATAAATTTATCCACCACACTGCGAATAGTCCTTTCGGTACGACGATTATGGCGACCGTAAAATGGGCAAAGCGCGCGGAACGTTGCCCGTACCGAACACCCATTTTGATAAAACAATTTTATCATTTGCACGTGTTGTTGAACCCCATGTCCGTCCATGGTAATTTAGCAAGACAGATTGAATAAATGACAGCCAATTTGATAGATATAGCTTCAACAATATGGCCGCTATTAACTGTCAAAGTTGGGAGGTCCCTATTGAAAGACCCTGTACATAGATAAGTTGATTTGACTTCAGCCAGTTTATTTCCCTTAACCGTCACAGTTCCAATAATAGTATATTAGCGCTTGCGCTTTTCACTACGTTTCCAGACTGTACACTTAATCCGCGCCTTCATCTATGATACTGTTACAAGGTGAATGCTCAGGACCTGCTTTAATCGGTTTCTTTGAATCAAACCCTCAAAAATAGAATGACTGACAAGTATCCTAATCCTTTTAATACTATACATCTAATAACGGGTTAAGAATATTCTCTATTTTCCCCCTAGGTTAGGTTAGGTAAGGTAAGAGTGACTGTTGGAAAAACGGACCCACTTAGGCTTATTAGCCCATTGTGGTGCCACGTGGAGCTGTGTTTCCCCTACTCTTAGATGAAACAAGAGACTGTTCATTAAGTCATTATTAAAGAAAGCTTCTATGTAGAGATTTCCGCTTTGGAAGAGGGTTGGGCATATACAGAGTAGGTGGAAGATAGCCCCCTCCTCCTCGTTCATGCAGCTTCAGCGGAAGTCCTTTGGGAAAATACCAAGCCTTTGTGCATGCTTGCCTATAAGACAGTGTCTAGTGATGATACCGATGAGATACATATTTCCTAATTAGAAAGATCAAAGTGTTAGAAGGATTCAGATCCTTCTTGGCCAGATTTGTTTGGTCGCTAGACATGTTGACTTAACGGTCCACCTAAGGTTAGTTTTTTCTATTAGCATCCAGCTTTAGTATTTGTTTGCATTTAGCGATTAGTAAACAGATGCTACCTTTTCCAGGATAGGAAGTGGTTGCAATTTTGGCAATTTCTCCGTGTCTTGGCATCTAACATAGACGGAAGTTGAACTGCTGTACCACCTCCCTAGCGACTTACTATCCGAAATTATGCGGATATCCCTTTCAGATATCACGTTTTTCTTCAGCTAGGACAGAACTCCTTTAATCGCCAAAATTTTCGCTTTTAACACGCTACAGTAATTTAGAAGGCGGGAGGAGAGGCTTAGGTTAAGCTTATCTGAGAAAACACAGTCAACAACCCCGCTATCAATATTGGATCCATCTGTATAGAAATGAGTTAACTTGTCGTCCATGAAAGCATCTTCCTCCCAGAAGGATATAGATGGGATGCTTACATGAAACTCTTTGTCAAACCAATGTTGGGGCATAATGTGTTCTCTGGAAATATTCATAGTCACTTTAAGGCGAATAGCAGCCATTTGCCTACTACAGATATCGAGGGTTGTCAAGAGAAACAGAATATCCAGTGCCCCGGAGGGAGTAGTACTTCAGACTCCGCTTATGCACAGACATGCTGTCCTTTGATCTCAACTTAGTCTGCTGCAGTTGACTGCAATGTTCAAGGCCGGCTACAAGACAACCACCCCGCAGGCGAGCATCGGTCTTATGACCGAGACGTATAGCCAGTGAGTTATTGCGAGGTTGAATGCCCCATTTGTTCTCAATGGCTTTTTTCCTAGAGAATAAAGCTACTGTGGCTTTTTTGACTCTTTCTTGAATGTTAAGGTTTCAAGTTTAATTTCCTGTCAAAAGTAAGACCCAAATATTTTGCTGGATCGAAGAAGACGAAGAAGTTCCAGAGAAGATGTGAAAGGACACCGCCTTGCGGCGTAGCTCTGCTGACACATCTTTTAACGGTAGCCACAATCAGTTTGGAGTTGATTATCCTGCTATTTAGCATAAGACTGCTCAACTCCCCAAGTGAGTCGTCTACCATACGGAGTTGACAGCACAGTCACGATTGCTGATGTATTGACATCATTAAAGGTATCCTCTACGTCCAGGAAAACGACCATTGTGTACTCTCTTGTATTGTAAGAATCGTTCGATGTGGCTAGTCAGTGAATGCAGAGCTGTTTCCACCGACTTTCCATTATATTAGGCATGAACTTGTGGATCAATTTTAGATCGTATATGGATATCTATCAGTTGTTCTAGAGTTTTCAGATGGAACAATGATTGACTTATAAGTCCCTTGGGACAATATTAAAGCCCGGCTTTGGGAATGAAAGCTACATTAACTTATCTCCATGACAGTGAAATGTGGATCATTTCTACTCAGCTCTTCATGATATTCTCTCGCGTAGGCAGGATAATATCTAAAGACCTTGGTAGCACGGCAGTCATTATGTCGTCCGGACCAGCAGATTTAGTCCTGCTAAGGTAATTACTGGCCATGAATAGGGAGCGACTTGGAATGTGGATATCCAGTAGCTTGAGGTCGTTCAAGAGCCATCGGTTTTTCTCAAACAGCCAGGCATCATAGTAATTGTAGAGAAGATATTTCTTAGCCGCGATGCCTCAGAGGTTTTTGTTATTTTGTCACAGAGTGACCTACAGGATTGTCGCCTTGCATTCCGCAGTTCTTTTTTATATAGGAATCCCTTATATGAGTTCCAGTCTGTTACTTTTCTTGTCTCCTGTCTTCGTGCCTTTAGGTTCAATAAGAGGGTAGGAAGCAGCCATTGTGTAATTGAGACCGAGGGTAAAATCCTTGACTTTCATTCCAAGCTCGCTGATGCTACACGAGAGACTTAAGAGTTTAGTGGAAAGTATATTAAGAGGTGCTCCTTTGTATTTTGTCTAATCAGTTTTCCGATAATTACATAGAAGAATTAATTAGACTGAATTTTGATATATAGCACTTCTTGCCGGTTTTTCGTTATAAAGGTGGGCACATTGCAAATAATGCAAACGATGAGACCAGGCCCCCATCGTTAGTGTCAGTACTACCCCATACCGTGTGATGTGCGTTACCATCACCCGATGATGAGGTCAGTTTTTTGCCGTCCAGCTTCCAAGACCACCCTCTCTAAGTTGTCACCTGGGAGAGGGCCCACATAGTCGTGGCCATGATAGGCCGATATCAGCCGGTGGGTACTTTCGGCTGTCTCCGGTCTAGCAACGACTATGTCGGAGTCGCTGAGATTAGAAAGTAAGAGTACATTAAGGCTACGTTTCACTAATATACATATGTACTCGTATAAGTTCTAATCTTACCTTTTGTATAGAGCGGAAGCCCAATTTATCAAACAGGCCGTAGAAAAAGCCGCATGTATGTCGATTGGGGCCTCCAAAATCTCTACTTTGCTGATGAAAGGAACTAATTTTGCAAATACTTGTTATGTCCATACAGGCAGTTGTTCGACAAGTTATTCACAGCTTCGAAAACAACAAAAAAATTGTGATTGTCCACTAATCCATGACATGAATATGAAATAAGTCAATGCCATCTGATCAACGCATGACCAACGTCACATTACCGAAGTCCTTTTTTATATCGAACCTGTAGATGATGTCATTATGAGTTTCATTCTCCATGGTCACCTTGCGCTATCGAACGAGTTCGTCATGACTTAATAACCCAAAATAGCTGTGTATAGCTCATGGTGGATACCGCTTTAGGTTTTTCTTACTTTCCAGATATTAAAAACTGGTCTCACACGTTAATGGAGTATGGTATAATATGTAGAAAGGACGTTGCACGCTATGTTTTATAAAACAGATCCCTCCGTAGTTCAATCTCCACATATACTTACTTTACGGATGAGTGTGCAAATCAGCTACAGCTACTTTAAATAGCTGGCAATATTACTGGTCTAAATTGTAGTTAGTAGGACTTCTTTAGAAGATTTGGGGGGCTCGAATGGAAAAGTTCTAGAAATGTTTTGTAGTTGAAGCCATTGGGCTTAATTGTACTCCCACATCAATTCAGTTTTTTGGTAATCCAAACGGTAATAAATATAGATCGAGATGATGTTGGTTAGTTGGATGTTTGTTAAGCTTATCAGTAAATCTATATGTGAGAATCTTTGCACTTCGACTATGTAAAACAGGTCGGGAAGTCAACCAGAGGGCACATCTCCAAACTGCGAAAATAATATTCTTAAATAAATTAAAAGCCATAAGTAGTGCACTATGGAGGTATGAGTGTTCAAATTGGTTCATTCTGAAGTTTACCACCACTGTGGAGGAAAATCTTCATATGACCTGAACCACGAATATGCAACAAAATATGATGCAATATAACCAAATGTGAGAAATCCACAATATTTATGAGTTAAGTTTTCGAAATAAATGTTGACGTGCCTTAAGGTTCAGATTTACCACCGATCATATTCCTTTTTGGGCACACGTTGAACTTTAAAATAAATTTTAAATCCCACAACTGTCCAGTAAGAACTATGACCTAGACTCCAAGTACTGTATTGGTTCGTCCTAATAAATGCAAAAAAGAAAACTTAATATCCTCGTTAACCTTAAAGGTCCATTCGCAAATTTTGACGGTTTACCCACTCTTTCATTTAATCATTGCGATCTGCTAATATAAATTATCATTCGTTCTGAAAAGGAGGATTTTGAGGTTATATTCGCGCGAATGTAGATTGGGTTCGACATTTGTGGAATGCGAACAACATTTGACGGTTCACAAAGAGCATTTGTTTATTCGCGGAGTAATAAACGAATTGTTGATTTCTTCGCAAAAACTAATTGAATTTGATTTTTTTTTTTTATAAATCTACGGATAAATCAAGTTTTGTGCTTTTGGAATAGAAAAATTGCCACTTGCCTGTCTTTAAATGTACTAAACATGATTTGTTCGCATTCAGCTCATTCGCAATTCACTGAGCCTTAAAATCTTCAGCGAAATTCAAGAATTTTCACAGGAGTCTAAGTATCTAGGAGTAAATTGTCCTAAAATTCACAGTCTTTATGAAATGTAAGACCTATGGATACGGACTGTAAGATTCAATGGAAGACCATTTGCTGGTCGTACGCCGTAGACGTCAGTCTGGTGGTCTAACAAATCGAACATAGTGAAATAGCAGATTCATATACTTGAGCAATTTGCATGACTAGCTGAGGAGAACACCAACTGCTATCCTAACCGCCTCCCTAGGTCTTGAGCAAATGGAGTGCCTTCTAGGCATCGACCGTCTTTACAACTCAAACAGAAGGACACAGCCTAAAACAATGAAGTTAGTAAAAGAATTCAGCCTGATCCTGGTTGATATCCTGCCGAAACAAATATTTCAGTAGAAATTTCTCATATAGTTTTCCGCACAATGGACATTGGAGAGAATCCTAAACCGCACTGCATCTGGCTTACAAATAAAATTAATAGGATATGAATACTGACAGTTTCAAACTTCGGTACTGATAGGATGTAGCTCATCTCAACTTAGTTGTGCATTTTATAAACAAGCTCCTGCTCGCAGAATACTTTTAGTGTTGAGTGAAGTGCTCAATGAGCTTAGATGCTTTGAAATTCCTTTCCTATACATACCAACGTGTTTTAGTTCTTGGTCGTATTTTAGGAATCACTAGTAGATTTGCTGTTAACGGCAAACCGAAGACAGGATGCAACATAGACACCGCTCTTAATATAATCGCGTCGCTTTCTGTTTCTATTTTACGGTCGTCATATCAACAGGTAAGTTGAAAACTTCTTAGTTCCATAGATTTTGTAAGAAAAAAACTATCTTTTCGCCATGAATCGGATGATTAGACCATTGATGGGAGGACTATATCGACTAAATCAGTGGAATAAGTGCTTATGGGGACATTTCCCATGTTTCGGTTTAGACCTGATATTTGTTCTCTGATATTCGATTTGCGGCGAACGTTTTCCACCTCGTACCATTGCCTATGCCACCTTGGTGTTTTGATCTTGTTCTGTGCATCTAAAACAGTGATACACAGCACAACTCTTCATACATTTAGTTGACGCATCGGAAAATCTATGTAACTCGATGTCCTTGTTGCATTACGAGTAAATCATGTTGAACTAAGAAAAGTCTGCTTCACAATTCAAACACCAAAGCTCCTGATGATATTTGACGTAACGAAGCAGGAAGAGATCCAGTCAAGTGGGTCGAACAGACCGGCAGGATCGATCTTGAGATTTGTCTTTGTGTTGAGTTGGAGAAGCCTCAAGTCTTAACCTTGTTTGCTGACTTCAACTCGAAGTATTTTTTTCAGCCTTCTTCTGGTATGTCTTCCAAAATCGATTGCAGCAGCTAGTATTGGTCACGTTTCTGTTTTGCTTCTTTGACAGAGTAAATACCCACTTATTAGGTCACTTACGTATATGTCCTCTCTAATAGCACTTGCGCTTTCTTTTCTTTTCATATAATCAGGCTGACTAAACGTGTTTTGCAAATCTGCAAAAGAATCCAAGCTTTTCCTTGAGTATCATTTGTTCGCCCCCACAAAGAGAATCCTGTCATCGAAAGGTCTGATCCATTAGTCAAGAAGGGAGCTGCCAAATTACTTACTAGCCTTGAGAATTTCGATGAAGTCAATAAGAGCGTCTTCAAAATCTACGAGGAGTGTCACTTACTGCAATTCTAATCTGGCAAGTCCATAGGAATTTACTTCTTCCCAAAACTTCAGAATCGAAATTAAAATTCCTAGTGAACCTGCACAGGAGAAGCCTGTATGTGCTAACAGAGTTTCCAAGTGGCCACTGCCTCCTTGATAATCACTTATACCGTGGGGACTCCGTTCACAGAGTGGAGAAGTTGCTAGACGTTATTACAGAATGCCCATTACTCTTTCATTTCAGAAAGAATCATTCTCAACTACTTGACTGCACCTAGAGTTTAAGAAGTTTCCGATATAGATAGGCTTCAACGATAGGTTTCAACGTGTAGACAGTTCAATAAATTTTTGTCCATAAACTGGTCTAGACCCTTGCTTCATCAAATACCCTAAGATTTGAATTTTGTCATTAGCTGCAGATTTGAACGAAATTTCAGTGCACTTATACCCAAACAGCTACAAGAAATGGAGCTTATCCCACAGCCCCTAATTTTTTCCTGCCTCTAGAATCTCACCCTATACTGGGTGAAATGTAATGTGATACCTGCTTGCATTTCTATTGACAGCCCAGCGGAGGTCACGTTCCTGGAATTGTGCTTCACTTGAAAAACCGTTTTCAACTACAGTTTGTCCCTCACAGAGTTAAACCTTCACTGATGGTGGATTTGCGGCACAAATACATTAGTGGTACCTGCTTAGCTGACGAGCTCACCAGAAAGGGTACTGTGCGCCTATGGTAGGCCTGGTGACTATTAGCATGACCACCCACATGTGGATAGATACCACAAAGATAGTGTTGGGTCCATAATGCTGAAGGAATAACAGATCATCGACGTAATCAGTGTATCTACTGGACACTGCCTGATAATTATGATTGGACCTCTATAGACTTCTAAAAGAGCTATAAGGACAAAGGAGAGAAGGAAATCATCCACAGAAAACTGCAGCATATATTCCCCTTTGTCGGCAGTATATTTTAGGTCAATTCTCCGCCTTTAAATCGTACCTTCCCCCCAGATGTGACCCTTTATAAAGTGAGCCATTAAATGTCGTTCGCATGCGATGTAAAATTTAAAATTTTCTTTTTGAAAACTGGAAAAGGGGCGGGAAAACGCCCTCTTCTTCCTTCTGTACTCTGAAAAGGACCACCATCAGTTGAATGGCTTCATTTTGGTAATCGAATTATGAACGTTTTACCTTTAAATGGGTCAGCATCATGATGGTCCTACAAGATTTAGTAACTCGATGAACAACCCAAGCATCCACAAGTAAGTATCTGTAGGTAATATGCACTAATGTTCGTAATTTCATACAACTGAATTGGAATAAGCAAACTTGTTATTACTTGTACGGTGTTATGGATCATGTGGCGTCACTGAAGCATAACATGGCCACTAGGACCCAAACTACTAAAACTAACAAATCTTCTGGCCAAAAAGCATAAATGACAGTTCACGATTTAAACTGGAACAGTTTCAGTTTCTGTTTCGGATACAGATATGAGTACGAGTGCCGGTTATGTGTCGGCGTGAAGTATGATAACTTATGCCATATGTAGGCGTACATCGATTTCTGTTAGCTCTTAACTAAATTGGCCATTCTCCAAACCATAACACAGCAAACCAAGCCCATAAGTGAGAATACTCCAATATGTTCGCATAAATTGTTTGCAAAGAGTGTGAATAGATTGAAGTGCTTTCACTGTTAATTTTTGATGAAGTAGTTATTGCATTTGCATTTTTGTAACCAAGTCGGTTGCTTTTGAAGTTCGATAAGTTGGCACAGCTACCTTTTCTTCTGATCGATACAAGTGTATTTAATGATGAAAGTTACCTATGAGGACTTTTCATCGAAGCGGTTCAAATTTAAGAGTCACGGCATGTATTTATGATAAAGATAATCGAAGGCGGCTGTAAGGTTCACGGATTCCGTGAAAGTATCCATTAGTCACAGGAACAAGAAATGCAAATATGAACCTCTGCCGATACCATGGAAGGTCTTGAACTTCTGAGATGAATCAATCATGCCTCCCATTGACTACCTATTCCAAGTTTGTCTGGGTCCACGCCTTCTGCCCCCGATTGCATGTCAGCTGTCAGATTGCGGACTTTATCCGGGTTTCTCATTCAACTGTCATAAAATGATTTGTAAGCCATTAAGCGATGTTGGGCCAGCCCAAAATATTTTTTTTTCTTAATTGTAGCGCTTCGTGATTTGGAATTTTTAATTTTTTTTTTTTTTTGTTGGTTTCGGTGGTCGTAATGGATGCATATCTATGGAATAGCATGAGCATTAGGAAACATTGTTTGGTGCGTTACCTTGGATAATTGTTTAAAGGCTGAGTGAAGAGAATTACTCTACCAAAGTGTGGCCTTCTACTTCCGTCTTTTGGGTGGGACGGGCTGAAAGTAGAGTAAAAAAAAGAAAAAAAAAAACTTGTACACAGGCAAACAAAGTGGAAAATGTTGCTGTTGGTTTAAAATGCGCAGAAATACTTCAACGCATACCGTCAGCCTTGGGATATTAAGAAAAATTAAATTCGTTTCGATTGAGCTCTTACGAGAATAGCTGTATTAACTGAAAGTGAGTTGTGTTTTTTTGAGATTTTGTTCTTTTGCTTGTAGTTTGTGGTGCCAGTAAAACATTTTTTTTTAATTTTTCTAATTAAAAAGGTCAAGTTTAGAGGTTAGAGACTTTCAAAGACTTCTCACGTAATTACCAGTTGAAAGTTAAATCAATGTCAATGGAAAAATGCACCATCAAGTTTATTCAGATGAAGTAAGGATGTTCGATGAGTAATCATCGCAACTGTGCTTTTGGGTCTTACACCACTATACCTCACATGCCACATTAATTTTCAGTATCCAAACCCGGACGTACTTACTTACTACTGTGGCATTATAACCTGGGATAGGCACCAGGGACTCTTGTTTGCTTATTAGCTGTGGGCTGTTCCTCTGATGCGTTTTCCTTCGGTAATGGAATCTGAAAACATTTTGAACATGAGTGGTGGTATCCACCCGCTCTACATGCTCAACTAAGTCAGCCGAAGAATTCTGACTCAAGTTTATGTCGCTGTACGAACTCATCACGATCTGTCGATATATACAGGGCTGAACACCCTGGAAATGATCTCCATTTTTGTAAATTCTTTTTGGCTTTTCAGCAGAATCCTCTACTGCTGAATTGCAGCCCAAGCCAAATACAGCGATTAGCAATAATAGCTCTTCGAACGACATCTAAGGTGACGTCTTAGCTTATATTAACTCCGGAGCGCTGATAGCTGGTCCTTGACCACCTCGAAGTAGTCTTTTGTGGCGTATTGCTCAAGTTGTCGATGTTGTATGCCCTTTCTCGATGACAGGATCTACTTCTTTTCTGCCTCGTTTACCGCCAACCCCATCTTTTCATCTTCTACTGCTTGGAATACCTCTCAAACCGCTCGCTATGTTTCACTGCATGGACAAGTAACAGTACAGACGCATGGAAGATTGTGCCTCTGGTATTGACTTGCGAGTTTCACACAAGTACTTTGTTGAAGAAATGACTTGACAGAGGACCGTCTTGTTGGAAGTCCCTTTTTTAAATCAAAGATTTAGTCAAATCATAACTGGCCCTGACGGAGTAGCGAGGTTTTTTCAAGGTTAATCTGCAGAGACGAAAACTTAAGAGTCTTTTCAAGATCTGCCATAATCTAAAACTTGGTCCATGGTGGACTTTCCAGGCTAGAAACTACACTGGTACAAAACAATTAGTTGGTTAATAAAAGCCGAAGACCTTAACGATTACACCGTATGAGAGAGAATAGGCAACTTTGAGGAGACTGATGGCTCTATGGTTATATATGTATGCTATAGCGCAGACTTGTGGATCTACTTCTGGCACGCTTTTGCCTAACCATACCTTGGAGATGTTTTGGTCTTCACAAACTGAGTTGTCGGCAGATTGACAGCTCGGCCATCAGTGCCGGCAGCCTTGATGGAATTTTTATTCATCCTTATCCATGCTGAATTATTCATTCCGCCCGGTAGCGGAATGTTGGTCGTCATCGCTGTTGAATAGCCTACTGAAATGGCTCTAGCATATCCTTAGCTCTGACTGTAAATCTCCCACTAAGTTTCCCTGTTAGTTCCTGCAGGCTTCCGTTCAAAATCATGGCTCTGGCATGTTTCATTTACCAAAATCTCTTAAATTCTTCGATTTCACCCATTTCGTTCTTTCTTTTTTTACTTGTAGAGCTTACGAGCCGATCTAGGCTTTCTTTTCAGTGCCGCACTATACGAGTATGCTTTGTATTTCTCGGCACTCGCCAGTATTTATTGTCAAACTCATGTTTCGCAGAGCGAAACCCAGTACATCAGTGTTGGCATCTCTGATGGATTCTTAGGAAATATTTACTCAATGTGGCCCCCTTAAAAAGTTCGGCCATCCAAATAATGGACGCGCCTTGCGTTGATCCTGATCTGATTAATCTGGCTAGTGCAAGACTGATTAGGAGATTTGCAGGTCCCCGTATGGATGTCGAGATGCGGGAACCACGTGATGACATTTCGAGGTCGATAAGCCTGAATACCAGACTGGCGCATATCGTTTAAAAGGTTTGAGATTCCTTGTTTTCCAGAAAATGACATGTTATTCCGTCAGACAGCATATGGTATTTTAATGGTCCTATCAGTCGAAATTGTATGTCTATTGACTTAGGGCTTCATAATGATGTGACATCTGTCGACCTGGTCCTGATTAGATTTCTTACTCTGGCAACAGGTGGTTGGCTTTTTAGGGCCTCTTCAGTATCCCGGACTAAAACATACTCGTACATACTCATGCGATGCAGGCTATCAGCGCAAGTCTCTATACGACCTTCTATGCGCTATAAACCTTGTATGACCTCGTATGAAAGGTATGAAGTAAATCCGCTAGGCAAGGCTATTTTCAAGTTTTATTTCCGTGCTTCAGATGACACAGTATATCTTGTTTTGAAACTTTCCGAATTTTGCCTTTATCTAAAAATTTTCTCGCCATCCCACAAATGATGAAGTATCAAGGCAGATACGTGGTACAAATATGCAGCATTAGATATATCTATGTGCAATTATACTGGTTTTGAAAGGCGCAGTAGTTAAGTTCTTCGTCAACTACCACATAGATCATAAGTCATACATCTATACTTAAAAAAAAAGCTGATGGGAGTGCACGATCTTGGAAACTGACGGCAACTTGACTTTTGTTGTGTTGAAGGTCTTGCCATTGAAAAAATCCACTTTAAGAATACGATTCAACACCAAGTTGACTGTATTGTGATAGACCGACAAGTGTTCGAAATAGGTGAGAAGATGACAGTGGCCACTTTTTCGTGACGGCTTTTATATGCTCACGGGTAAAACTTTATGGTAGCCCATCTATTAAAGGAGGTCTATCCAGGAGGTCTGCGGCATATGGCTGTTTGCTCGATTTGGATGAAGATCATTCGATGTAGGTAGTAAGTCACTTAGACTATAGCTTAGGACTGTCGATAGTCACAATAGACTAGGCATATTGCAGGTGCTGAAAGGGCACAATTGAAAAGATTACAGATGGCTTAAGCTGTACCTACAAAGAGTTTGTGAAACGTTCACGTATTAGGATTCTAGTGTACATTATCATTGGCCTCCCTCTTACCGATTTTGGCAGAAGATCTAAAGGAGAAAGAGCAAAACAGTCCTCATCCGCTGTGCAGATGTTCTGTTCTCTCCACTAGAAGATTAACTCATCTTGGCGATTTTTTCAAGAAAAAAGGACATTCTGAAACAACGGTTCGAACAGCAGGCCATCAAAGAAGGTTCTAGCTTTGAAGTGGTAAAGGACTTTCTCTACCTGGGTTCCGTTGTAAATTCAAACAAAGATTCAATCTAAACATTAAGCGGAGAATTCACCCTTGCCATTCGAATCAACGAAGCAAACAGTACGAGTATAACATTATTATCGTCGCAGTCCTACTGTATGACGTGGAAGCATAGACTTTATCTCTACAATGGCAATGCCCTTGGTTGTTTCGACAGCCCCATCGGCATATAAGTAAATGAATATAAAAACGAACTAAATGGGCTATATACTCTTAGCGACACTGACCTTTTTAGAAGGGCTAGAATGCAGCAGCTTTAAGAGTATTTGAGCTACTTTGAGCATATCAATACCACCGTTTTGACCCGGAATGTCTTCGAATCCATACCAGAGAACCAACACTGTAAATAAAGACATCACCTTGGCGAACGCGCTCAAGTGGAAAGAGACCTCTGGTAACTTGATGTGCGCAACTGAATGCGACTAGCGAGAGATAGCGTTAAATGAGGAGAGCTGTGAGCTAGAACCCAAATCCAGTTTGGACGAAAGTTAGTTAGTTAGACTGCTATTGATATTACTTCTGTCCCAGTTGTCCTTATTATCGACTGCCCTACTGATTCTTTTGATGCTATTCCAATGTGTTTATAGAATGTTCAAGCGAAGCAAAGCCTGTTCAGATAGCCTCTTCCTAGGAATCAAGTGGCATGCTTTCTACGCCCTCAATGCACTTGATTGTTCCTTTGTCCAGTAAGACGTCCTGCAGTTGTGTTCGTCTACCTGAATTAGAAGTCCAATTGTCCCGGTTTCCTTGTCGGAAGGATTCGATTTTAGATTCCAATAAGCCTGAGAATCTATACCCTGATCATACTGTCATTGATACTCTGTTTAGTCAAATGATTCTTCAGTACCTCAAAGAAATCTAGAATCATTTCTTTCTCTCACACTTTGTGGAAGCAACTAAATACTATTGGATGGGTTATCGACTCTTCCTTTGAAACTGAAATCTTTGGCTTGCAGTTGCCTTCCCTTATATGGTATGTTCATTTTTCCTCGGCGCATGCTTTCTTAGAGTTTCATTCACCAATCGGGATGGATCTCTGTCTGTTACATTTCAATCTCCTTCTTCTTTCTTCAGGAGAATAAAGTGAATGTTGCGATGGAAACTTATAGCATTGGACGACAAAAGTCGAAGTTCCAGTGATGCATACAAAGACTCACTGCTGGCTTCCGCAATATTAATAATGGGAAGAGTGAAATGCCTTCTTGGATAACTCTGATGATGACCTTCATCTAGCCGAGTATCTCGGCCCATTAATGTGTCTGAATCGTCAGATGTTAATTAAGAAGTCATCACGAATTTTCTAAGACAATCGCGTGCTGTTTTTAGCCTCATAACTGGCCTTAATTTAAGCGAAACAATTTGCCATTGTCAGATTAATCATTAAAAGAACCTAAAACCAGTAGGAGATTGGTCACATCTTTAAATATTCTGTATAAAATTAGGTGGACTGATATAAAATATGTATTGCAGTTATACCTCCCGTCGATTTTGTTAAATAGGTTTGCCTTCCGGAATCTAGTGATTATGTCAATTGAATCCACCGCCATTATCTCATTCAGCGCATTTGCTTAAGCTCTTATCACATCAATGGTATAGTAGTTGACATTAAGAGGTACGTACAGCCTCTTAAAGACCTTAAATCTGCTGTATCTACAAACTTAATGACAACAGATCTTCATAAGCACAGCAAACACTTTATAATTTTATGTATCGGACATGATTAAAATTGCAAATCAGCATCCAAAATAGCTGAATCTACTTTCGAACTAATGTGTCGATGACATAAATTGTAATTTACTTAGCCCACATGGCTAAGATTGCACCGACCTAAGAGTCGTATCATTTTAGCTGGCATTATATCCGTTTGGATGGAATTAAATACATACCCGGTTGGCAAATTTATTCCCATTAAAACCAGAAGCCACTTATTGAGGTTATCTCCATCACAAAGGTGCGACAGCATAACATTAAAGTAACTCATTACTTAGTTAGGTTGATGCCACTCACAGTTCTTTTACCCCCAACAGTTGGAGATCTGCCTCACAGCACATTTGCATCTTTCGGCACATTTTGGAATCCACCAACTGGAGAGAGTTTTAGTTTCGTTCGCAAAAATTATTCACAACATAAATTGATGACGAAATAGATAATCCACAGATACCTCTAATTCAGAAGAAGTTAAGTAACTCTAAACTGATATCCCCAACTCTCACCTGATGCAACACGAAACGTACATAATAATTACTTCGGCCCATTTGCCAAAATTTGCAAAAATCCAAAAGAAAAAAAAACTGAAGAAACAAAATTTGCAAAAACTCGTGATTTCATCTCGTGGTCTGTGCAGCATTGTTATCTAACAGATACGGACACTTGTGACAAATGATTTATAATCAAAGCGAGTGGATTGAGTGGCGTGCCAGATGTATTTTTGCGAAAATTCCTCAGGAAGTTGCCGATGGTGACGTATATCAAGGCGTGTTGTAGGAAGTTTAATTATCATACAACATTCCGTATAAGAGTATCTACATACATTTGATGGCTAAAGATTAGAAATTATGGGCATTTATTTGGTCAGTGGTATCTGATGGCTGATTTCCGGCGCACTCATTAAGGCAGAAAACCATAGATACGAGTAGTTACAGACACATTTGTGGAATGAAGTCATAAGAGAATGTTGTCTAATAATGTAATTGGGTTAAAGGTGAGTTACTTGTACTTAGATACTTAAGACAATGCGGACAAACATTTGGATTTTTGAGTAAATATTGCGTACGCTTATGTGGGTTTCATAAATGAGACCTTGAAAGCCGTAAGACGTGGATTGATGCGTCTTTCGACTTGAAGCGGTTTCAATGCATCCACTATGGGGTAACTAGCGGTTTTTATGTTTTTGTTTTTGTGAAATTTCAATTGTTATTTTCGTAATTTGGATAAACGAAATGTTAAGTGTTTTAATCGCTTGTATTAGAGGTTAGGAGTTTGGAATGATTATCTAGAAGTAATCTACATGTACGAGTCGCTGTTGATAGATAATAAATTGTCTTCATCTGATTTTAAACAAAGGAGAATGGATACTATTGACTCTGACCACTTTCTTTTTGCGTCTAAGTTCAGAGCTCGACTGTCCAACGGGAAGAATCTGCGAACCGCCCAGAAAAAGAAATTCAACGTTGGACGCCTTAGCACACCTGGAGTAGCCAAAGACTACACAGAGCGCCAGAGTGAGAAACTCTCCACTGTGCACTCACCTACCACAGACGCCAACCATCAGTGGTGCCAGTATTGCAACATCATCAAGGAGGCAGCCGAAACCATCTTAGGGTACCAGCCACCCCAAAGAAAGAGCGCGTGGTATGATGATGAATGCGTTTACAGGAAAAAGGTGACAGAAGATGCACACAAAAAAATGCTGCAGCGCAAAACAAGGGCAGCAAGGGAAGAGTATCGAGCCAGGAGGAAGGAAGAGAAGAAGATCCTGCGTAGAAAAAAGAGGGCCTACGCAGCATTCCAGCTCAGGGAGATGGAAGAGTCTCGTGATCGAAACAACATCCGGAGGTTTTATAAGAAAGCCAAGCAACTGGCTGCTGGCTTCAAAACTGGAACACAGGCTCTTCGAAACACCGAAGGAAACCTAGTCACCGAAGCACAGGGAATAGTAGATATGCTTAAGCAGCATTTCCAGCAGCTGCTAAATGGGCATCATGTAGAGAGAGTGATAGGGCAAGAAGAGAACCCACGTCCAGTCAATGAAGAATCAGTTCCACCACCCAGTATACTATAGAAGAAGTTAGCTTAGCTATAAAAAAGCTTAAGAACAATAAGGCTGCAGGCTCGGATGGTTTACCAGCTGAGCTCTTCAAATACGGTGGCGATGTTTTGGTAGGGCGCATATGCCAAATCCTCATCCAAGTATGGGTGGGAGAAAGCATGCCTGACGACTGGACTATTAGCTCCATATGCGATCCTATGTCTTGCAAGAACTATCGTGGCATATCCCTGCTTAATGTCGCATATAAGATCCTATCCAACATACTGTGTGAACGTCTCAAACCGTTCTGCAACACACTAATCGGCACGTACCAGTGTGGCTTCCGGCCCGGCAGATCGACTATAGACCAAATTTTCACACTGAGACAAATACTGAAATTTTAAATCCTCGAATTTCAAGTCGAGACTCACCACCTTTTCATCGACTTCAAGGCCGTATATGATAGCATTAATCATCAGGAGCTTTATACGGCGATGGTCGAATTCGGTATCCCGCCAAAACTGATCCAGTTGTGTCGCGTGACACTGGAAAACACGCAATGCAACATGCAGTTTGGAAGCAGCTCCTCCGAACTATTTCAAACATACACCGTATTTCGGCGGCGAGGTGATGCGCTATCATGTGATTTCTTCAATCTAGTCCTAGAGCAGATAGTGCGCAGGACAGGTGTCAACACGGAAGGCACTATCTTCAACAAGTCCGTCCAGCTCCTGGGATATGCGGATGCTATTGATATCATCGGGCGCTCGCAGCTTTCCGTGATAGAGGCTTTCACGGCGATTGAAGAACAGCCGAAATTCGTTGGCCCGGAAGAAAACGAGGACAAAACCAAGTACATGCTATCAACAAAAAAAGCATCACCTGTCCACCGCCTAGGACAAAACGTCACTATTGATAGCAACAATTTCGAGGTACTTAAGGAATTCATCTACCTCGGAGTAAACATGAACTCCACGAATGACACCCGAGTGGAGATCCGACGAAGGATTACCATAGGAAACCGCTGCTACTTCGGTTTGGCAAAGCAATTGGCTTCAAAACTCCTTACTCGAAGGACGAAAGGTACGCTTTACAAAACCCTTATCTTGTCAGTTCTACTGTATGGCGCCGAGTGCTGGGCTCCTTCGAAAAAAAAAATTCTTCGACGGATTTTTGGTCCTGTGTGCGAGGAGGGCGAATGGAGGAGAAGATACAACCGCGAACTCTATGAGCTATACCAATATGTGGATGTAGGACAAAAAGCCAAAATACGTCGACTACATTGGCCCGGCCACATCGAGCGAATGGACAACAATGCTCCAGCTAAGAGAATCTTCGAATCACAACCCTCAGGTTCGAGACGACAAGGAAGACCGAACCTACGTTTCAAAGACCAAGCTATCGCGGATGCTAGAGCGCTTGGTCTGGATAACTGGAAGCAGCGTGCCCGGGATCGTAGAGGATGGCAGGCTGAAGTTTCTCAGGCAGAGACTCTCCACGGGTCGGGAGCCCGTTAAGTAATTGATTGCTTTCTAGACAGAAAAATGTTACTGTTACTTCAAAGCGGAGTAGGCCATGGGGGCTCAACCGGGATTTACCGAAAGGTTGAAAGTGCGTGAGAAGTGAGGAGATAAGAAGGTATGCAAAAGTCATAGGTCGGAAAAGTTGGACAAGTTGGATAAGAAAAGACAATTTGGATATGTGGAGAAAAAGTGGAAAATAACTGTGAAAAATTGTGTTGAAGTGAATGGGCGGCCTATTTTCGCTGACAGTTCGACAATTACAAGCCTTTTGAAGAAACACAGATTTTCATATCGATACAACGTCAAGTCCGATTTTGTGGAGCGAATTAGCTTAAAGTTTGGACAAGGAGATGTGAGGGCGGAAACAGTACTTGGAGTGTAGGAAAACGAAGTCGAAAGTGCCGAAGATTCTGAGCAGGACGAGTGCCAGAAGAGGGATAAAGAAGCAAGAGCTGAAAGTAAGATAAAGGAGAAGTGAGGAAATGGCAAATCACAACAACTTTGTTTCCCGCGACGTCGAAGAGTCGTTGGAACAGTTCTCTGTAGAAGGAGGAAGGAACTATAATAAATGGCTTAAGGAGTTTTGCGGTCGCATGTGAATGGAACCAAGTGCAAAAGTATATTTACACGCGCAGACTGCTGAGGGGAGCAGCTAAGATGGCTGTGGAGGTAAGCGAAGGTACAACGAATTGGACTAAATTGATGACTTGTTTGGAAAGAAATGATCGAGCATAGAAGTTCACCGACAACTGGAAAATAGAAAGGAAAAAACAAAGGAAAGTCCTTTGGAATACCTCTACGTGATGGCGCAGATAAGTAGCCAAGGAGATATCGACGCAGCGTCACAAGTGGAGTATATAAATAGTGAACGGTATGTCAGACTCCGTAAGCAACAAGGCAGTGCTATTCGAGGCTTCAACCCTCGAAGAATTAAAACAAAAATTAGAGACATATCAAAAAATGCAACGCCTGATGCCGAAGCCGAAGATAGAAACAACCAAGAGTCATGCTGGGACGGTGGCGCCAGCAAGAGGCGCCGGAGGACAGAAACGATGTCATAATTGTGGTTCAAAGTCTCATCTAGCACAGAGTTGCCCTGATTAGAGCAAAGGCACCAGATGTTTCAAGTGCAGCCGATTTGGTCACATTTCTCCAAATTGTGCAGTAAAAAATGAGAAAGCTTCAACGTCTAGAGGAGAGGGTCACGTAAGATGCGTCTACTCTGAGGAATGCGACATCCAGGTGAACGTACAATCGAGAATCCTATATGCATTCGTGGATCGCTACGCAGCTGGGAAAAAAAGTGCTCAGAGGATTGGCCAATCAACTAATACGGACTCTCGATGTGAGCATGATGACTTTCAAGATCGGATCCGAGGAACACACCATTCGTTACGAAGTAGTACCAGACAAATGCATAGCGGACAAGATACTGTTGAGAAGAAAAATCACGAGAAAATAACGATCACAGGAAAGGAAGAGGAGCAGGAAAAGACAAGGACGTACGATCTGGAGGAGAATGATGTATTTAAAGTTCAAGTAGACGACAAGAAGGCATAGGAAATCATAACCAGAGAGCAGTTAGGTGTAGGTGCCGTGGAGTTCAGGTGGGATATCACTAATCTTATTTCTAAATATTCCCCAAGAAGGGTTAAAGAGTCGTGCATTGACCTGAAAATAAAACTGAAGGACGATAAGTCTGTGTACCAGAGACTGCGTAGACTGTTGCTGAAAGAAATAGAAGCAGAGAATCAAAAAATAGATGATTGGTTGCGAGATAGAGTTATACAACCAAGCAAATCTGACTATGCTAGCCCAATAGTTTTAGCGAAGAAAAAGGACGACACCTACCGTCTGTGTGTCGACTATCGCCTGCTCAACAAGAAAATCATAAAAGATCGCTACCCATTGATGCTGATTGGAGAAATCTTAGAGAAATTGTACGAAGCCGAAGTATTCTCAAAACTGGATCTGCGAAACGGATTTTTTCATGTGTACGTGCATGAGCAAATTCGAAAGCTTACATCATTCATTGGACTTTGCAATTAGTCGGCAGTATTTCAAAGATTCATTAACACCGTATTCAATGACCTAGTACGTAAAAGATGTGTTTTAATCTACATGGACGACTTTATAATTCCTAGTAAGACAGAGGAAGAGAATCTGGAGACATTGAAAGTGGTATTCAAAGTCGCTGAAGAGAGTGGAATGTTCGTTAAATGGGAAAAGTGTTCATTTTCAAAGCAATCGATCGAATATCTGGGGCATGTGATTGGACGGGGCGAAATAAGATCATCAGATGAAAAAATAAATGGAGTCAAGGAATTTCTAGAACCTAAAAGCGTGAAGTCCATTCAAAGTTTCTTGTGCTTAACTGGATTTTTCTGAAAGTTCATACAGAACTATTCAGGAATCGCGAAGCCTTTGACGGACCTTCTCAAGAAGAACGCAGTATTCACGATCGGGACGGATGAAAAGTTGACGTTCAAAATCTTGAAGGAATTACTCTGCGGCGATCCAGTTGTCAAATTGTTTGATCCCAAATTGGAAACCGAGCTACATCCCGCAGTAAATTTTCACCCAGTATTTTATATAAGTTTTTAAGCAACGGAGGCCGAAAAGAATTAAACAAGTTACGAGCACGAGGTGCTGGCCATAATTAAATGTTTGCGCAAATTACGAGTCCGTGACTTTTGGATTAAAACTGATTTTTTGATAAAAAAATAATTTTATTTTTCAACGTAGTCTTCCTTGAGCTCTATACACTTTGTCCAACGCTTCTCCAATTTTTTTATCCCTTCCAAAAAAAATGATTTGTCGAGGTCCTCAAAATGACGAGATGACTTCATCATTGGAGTCAAATCTTTTTCCACCAAGCCATTTCTTCAGGTTTGGGAACAAGAAGTAGTCGCTCGGAGCCAAATTTGGAGAATAGGGTGGATGAGGGAGCAATTCATAGCCCAATTCATGGATTTTTGCCATGGCAACTGCACATGTGTGCACCCTTGCATTGTCTTGGTGGAAAAGAACTTTTTTCTTGGCCAAATGAGGTCGTTTTTTTTTTCAAATCGTCATTGAATCGGTCCAATAAGTTGGCATAATATTCCCCATTGATTGTTCTTCCCTTTTGAAGGTAGTCAATGTGGATTATCCCGCGTGCATCCCAAAAAACAGTCGCCATAACTTTATTGGCTGACAAACCCACCTTGGCCTTCTTTGGCGCCGATTCACCCTTAGAAACCCACTGTTTTGACTGTTGTTTGTTGTGATGGATCCATATTTCGTCCACGGTTACAAAACAGCGCAAAAACTCCTCCATATTGCGATTAAACAACGCCAAACCTTCCTGTGAAGTTGTTACACGATTGCGTTTGTGGTCGACTGTGAGCAAACGCGGCACCCATCTTGCGGAAAGCTTTCTCATGCCCAAGTGATCATTCAAAATTGAAACCACTGAGCCATGCGAGATCCCTACGGCTTCCACAATCTCTCGCACTTTCAATCTTCGGTCGGCCAACACCATATCGTGAATTTTTTCGATTGTTTCGGGTGTAGAGACCGCAACTGGGCGTCCAGGACGTTCGGCATCTTCAGTGCTTGTACGGCCACAACGAAATTCAGTAAACCACTTTTTTACCATTGAAATCGATGGTGCAGAGTCCCCATAGTATTTATCAAGCTTAGCCTTGGTCTCGGTAATGGTTTTTTTTCGCAAGAAATAATGCTTAATAAGCACACGAAATTCACTTTTTTCCATTTTCTCCTCAAATTAGTGAGTAGTCTGGTAAAAATAGCTGTCAAACACAAACTAACTGACGCAGCAAGTTTAAATTTTGACAGGAGTCAACTGACAAATGCCTGTTGACAGGAGCAGTGTTGCTGTTTCAGTAAAGAGGTCAGAAATTCAAAAATGCACAGAATTATTGACCCGCCCTCGTATATTTACTAGGTCTGAAGTTCAAGATAGTGACGGACTGTCGCGCCTCCCAAGCAGCAATTACTAAGAGGGACCTGTGTCCACGGGCAGCTAGTAGATACCCAGCTTTCTTGAAGATCGAAGATGGCATGTTACATCGAGTGAGAAGGGCCCAAGAACGCGACGAGTAATGTGAGTTCATTTCCCAAATTCTCCGAGAGAAGCCGTATCAGGATTATGAGATGCATCGTGGAATCTTATACAATTTTATCGAAGGAAGTCAACGCTTAGTAGTTCCTAAATCAACGCAGAAGGAAGTCTTGAGGAATATCCACGAGCAAGGACATTTCGGTCCTAAGAAGATGGAGACAGTGGCAAAGAGAGACTATTTCATACCACGAATGACGGAGAAGGCACAGGCTGCAGTATTCAATTGTATAGCTTGCGTCCTAGCCACGAAGAATTTGGGAAAACAGGAGGGATTCTTAAACCCTATCGACAAGAATGATGTTCCGCTACAAACGTACCACATAGATCATCTAGGCTAGCAAAGCAGTACCATTATCTATACGCGATCGTTGATGCTTTTTCAAAATTCGTCTGGCTGTACCCAGTGAAAGCAACAACCAGCGAAGAAGTCATCAAGAGAATGGAGTCTAAAGTTGACATGTTTGGGGATCCTTATCGCATAGTTTCTGATAGAGGACCAGCTTTCATGTCAAACCAATTTCGCCTATTTGTTATGTGTTAATAACCACTGGAGTCGCTCGAGGAAACGGACACGTGGAGCGGATTAATAAGACCGTCATCGAAGTCCTTACGAAGATGTCCACCGAAGACCCAATGAAATGGTACAGGCATGTACCCAAGCTGCAGCAGGTGCTAAATAACTCGGTTAGTCGTAGTACTAACAAGACTCCTTTCGAAGTTCTGTTTGGAGTTCCTGGCAAAAGCCAAGGTCTTTTTATTTCCCGGTTGAGCCCGTCGTTTCTCGAGTTCAACTCTCCGTTTTATTTGCTTCCATACTCCGTCGTCACAGCCAATTCCACATATCCAGCTGGCTCAGCAGTTGGTACCAGCCCCACGCCTTAGTTGCTCAGCTCACCAGCCATCCGATGGACCCCACAAGCCACAACGACAAAAACGACCACCTGTACTCTCTTCGTCATTGCTGCTATTTCTAGCATTCCTTCGCTTGGATGTTATTTGAATGCCCACAAATTAGGTCGTTCCTCCTACTCACGACCACTTGTGCACTTGCTTGGCGGATATGTGATACTGCCAATTTGTCGTGTGCCATTGCCCGATGACTGTTGCTTATCATGGAGTGTGCCACGTCGGCCGACGGTGGTCTGGAAGAATTGACCTACACTCAGGAATGTGCTGTGCCGGTGATACTCTATCCCACATGTATTCCTTATACGAGGTTCCAATACACTAGCATCTGTAACTTCATCATTTTGATACCTTCAGCTTGACGAAAGCATAAGCTGGAGATCCTCAAGAGATACACATAGCAAGTATGGCCAAAGATGTTGCGCCTTATTTCTAGCACATTAAGTATTTGTAAGGAGTCTGCAACCAGCATCTCTCATTGTAACTAGCAGTGATCTGAGTAAAAAAACTCGTCAATGATGGTGTTTGTCATTCATTGTGATGATGAGTGAGGATGCGATGCTGCGTCCCTTGATAGTTCCATTCGCCTGGCACCGAAGGCATGTGTGACCAGCTGCTATCAACTCTGACGAGAATTTGCACTGCTGACCTTTCACTGGCATACATATAGGACCCCTGGCGATGGCTACTTACTTGCCAAGATTTTCAGACACGTCAGTCTGATTTTCTTCATGTTGTAGTCCATGAAGAGAATAGTTGAATTACATGTCTAAAAAACTGCTTTCCGAATGCATCCTCTGCTCAAGATGCAACGCGCCTGTCAAAACGGAAGATTCTGCGAAACTGCCATACATCGCTAGTTTTGTGGATAAGAGTAACACTGTTGAATAGGACCCTAATTGGAGATGCTGAATGCGGATACTGATTGTTGTCAGTCAGGAGTTATCCACAGGTTGGAATCCTGTCTCAACTGCCATGCTACTTCTGGGTCGACTCAATCGTATATACAGACCGGTTGATCTATTCCGCAGACAGACAGACCATGAGTGATGCATTAGGAAATGTCTTTCAGGTTATCCTTTCAAAATTCATTTTCATTCTCTTACCGAGAAGGAGGAAGCTGACTGGTTTGACTCATCTAGTGCTTAATCGCATCACTATCCGTTTCTCCAACGATGGTAAGTATTTGGTTATCTTCTTCGATATTAAAGTTCTTTAAACTAAATATGTCAAGTTGAAAACCTTCGAGATGCTGTCGGCTATATGGGGCGGTATAAAGGAGTTTTCGGCAATATATGGGGCTTATCATCGAATAGGGTCTTATGGATCTATACGAGTATGATAATATCAGTTATTTCCTATGCATCTATGATCAAGTTAGCAGGATTGTCTCGGCTGCGTAGTGGCTTACCCTAGCACACCTGGCACTGCTCTAGACGCATGGATGAATCTCACTCTTCTTGATATCTCAAAGCCACGTTCCGTTTGAAAAGACTATTTTCTGAGACTCTGATCTTATAGAGGACATGGCATGCCTGATGCTAGGACATCAGAACTTCTGTTGGGGCGAAAATACGGTCATAATCAACGGATGGGTTAAAAATCAACCTAAGATATGGAGCTGTTTTCTTTGTGAAGGATATCTTTGAAGAGTCTGCATTCTAAGCGGAGAAAAACGCAATCCAGGGTCTCGGTATCTACAGGGTGAATGACTCGAACTCCAACTTTTTAAAATGCTATAATTTTTTTACTTTTTGATAAATTTTATTGTGCCAAAGCAAAAAATGTTGGAAAATACATCAGTCTTCAAATTGTACCAGTAGTTTTCAATATGTCCACCTTTGGCGCGAATAATGGCCTTGGGACGGCCGAAGAAAGCATCGCACGCAAGTGGCTCTGCGGTATTTTGGCCCATTCCCGGCGAAGTGCTTGTTTGAGGTGGTCAAAACTTTGGTATTTTTTAGTGCCAACCTTCGCCTTCAAAACACCCCAGACAGAGAAATCCAACGGATTTGCATCCGGAGAATTTGCAATCAATTTTGTCGAGGAAATGAAGTGTGGAACATTGTTTTTTAACCAATCTAGGTTGACGCGCGCTTTGTGAGACGGTGCCGAGTCTTGTTGAAATGTCCACGGTCTCCGGCCGAAATGATTGTTTGCCCAAGGCTTCTGGGCTTTTTTCTGTTGCGGTGCAAGATCGTGTGCTTTTTGGAACTTCAATGGCTTGAGCCCAAGCTCAGTTTTCAGTATGTGTTGCATCCGTTCCAACGATATGTTGAGCTCACAAGCCATTTTTCTTCGACGTGGATTTCGCTCAATTCGAGCCTTCACTTTCCGAACCATTTCTGCCGATGTTGCTGTTTTTTTTATGACAACCTCCATGGCGTTTTGCAACGCTGCCAGTATCACGGTAACGAGCTATGGTTCGAGACACAAATGATTTATTCACGTTGAGGTGCTGGAGGGCTTTAACGATAGCTACTTGTGGTTTTCCAGCCAAATATAAAGCAGTCACACTATCACGTTTGAATTCCATTGCGGATAAAAATTTTTGAACGCAACTGAGACGCAAATCGTTTAAAAGGCTTGTAAATAATAAAATTATCTGTCATGTGTCAAAATTTGAGTTCACTGTCATGAACGGTTTGGAAAGTATAGCAGTCTGAAGTTGGTTGCAGTTCGAGTCATTCAGGGTGCATGTGCTCTCACCATATCTGTTAGATGTGGACTAAATTTTAAACTAATGAAAGAATTTAAGTAAGCAGAGAACTGTGAAATGCTAACCACTTTTAAATTTCGTTGAGATCTTATAATTGTTCTTTGATCACTATTACTTCCTGAGCTGATGTTACAAGAATGTCATACTCGTACATGCCAAATCTCATGTTTAATTGTAGGGAGCTACAAAGCACTTTTCCAAATCGATCTATATCTTTACGGTTATCAGTATGCTCTAATACTATAAATACAATCTGATTCTGACAAACTATTTCGCTTTATTCCACTAATGTGCTTCTTTCTTATTTTTATCTCTACAAGATGCTATTTCCATTGCTTTGATTTACTAATAACTCGTTCCGTTTCTATTTTGTAGTCAACATCTACAATTGGCCTTTCAAAATGAATATTTCCAATCATGCCGCCAAATTAATTGCAGGAAACCGCGTAAATTAAAATTCTCTTAATTTCAGCAAATTGCTGCGACCAATGACTGGCTACCATAGTTATTGCTTCTGCAATTAACGTGCCCGAACGATTCGCGTAGCATTCAAAAAATTTGTGCTCATAAGCCAACATCACATTCATCTGCAGCCAAAAGTTATTCGCATCGAAACATATATAGGTACTCGTACAATCGGTTTTGATCGGGTTGTCGGACCTGCCATATATGGCAAGCAATAGCACCCCGACGAAGCAATTTAACATAAAGCAATGTGCGTAAAACGGTATACAATATTACAAGACCACTAACATAGGTATGACTTATGTCAGCAATGGGTGTCTGCCCGGAGTTGATTGGTTTTCGACGTATTTGGGTCGAACACTGACTTTCGCATAAGGTGGCATCGTTTTTTATCCTGTTTTACCAAGAGGACAAAAGAAAAGCCAAATAAATGGAAAGTGTTGTGTACGTCCATATGGGCCAAGGAAATCCTATGCCACTTTGGATAATTTTATGATTGACAGAACAAGAGTGATAGGACAATAACACCCAAATAAGGGTCAGAGGAAGTGTTAAGACACGGCACACCGCTGCATAATTTTTTGGATAATGAGAAGAATAGTTTCACCTTTATTACATAATCACGTTTAGTGTGAGGAATTTACAAAATCAAAAAACAAGGATCGAACGCGTGCCTCGAAAATAACTTTGCCCATAAATTGACATCTGTCGAAAGTGGTATTTGGATTAAGCTGGTAGTAATGGCGCCGGGATCATTGACAAGGCTTACTAAATTAAAACTTGTAAGTGCCTAAGCCGTGCAATAAGAAAAAAATTATAAAGTCATTTTAACTGCTAATTATGGCATATATCTGCATTTGAAGTTGCCAACGTTTAAAATGATGTCTGACACAAGATTGTGGTTGTTTTTTCGTTGACAAATTGGTAGTTTCCTTAATTTCTACGGGCAAACGTGGACACATTTGGCCTGCTCTATTTCCATCCTATGCCGTGACTGGGATTTAAATTCATGTTGTTTGTGGTAAACATTTGAATTTGTTAGGCTGATTTCAAAACAAAGTGAGTATCGATGAATTTGTCGAGAGAAAACGAAAGAGTTGAGGTGCGAACTGAAGTAAAAGTATTGAACTTGGCTTGAACTTTTACGAATTTCACTGGCACTTAACTTCTTATGCCCTGGTGTGATTATAATCTACTGATTTATATAGACACTTACGTTTAATAGTTGGGGAGAAAAGTCACTCTTGTTGAGATGTTTAGAAGCCCACCAAAAGCCAGTTGGCCTTAATCACCCAGAAGAACGAGTTTTGTTGTTCCTTCTTTATGCCCTTGGCTCATTTCTGCTCTGATTAATTCAATCAAGAATAGCAATATGTTATATACTCGTAGTAGATAGAAACGATGACCTACTAATGTATATTGGGAAACATTCAAGAAGGCATGTACTCACGCCACTATGACAACACGGTCATCCAAAAAGAACTATTACTCTTCAAAGCTCAGTATCTGCCTACCCGCTGAAAAAACTCTGGAGCAACTTAAGGAAAGTTGGTATTTCCAATAGCAACGACTTACAATGTGACCTCGACCCTGATATATTAAATAATTTTTTAGCAGGCAATGAACTCTCTGCAGCTGATCTTGATGCCAACCAAATTTTGGGCTCAGTGAATTTTATGCATAGATTTTATGCTATTAAATCTAATTCTGTCGGTGATTTATTTACCACAAATTATTCCCCATCTTACACTCATTATCAACTTTTGCATAGCTACTGCTACTTTTCTCCAATGTTGGAAAATCGCAAGGATTCTTCCTATCGAGAAGAAAATAGACTTCAGACCTATCACTATCTAGCCCTGTCACTCTAAAGTCCTCGAGAATGCCAAACAATCTGGTTTTAGAGCAAATCACAGTTGCTCTACAGCTATGGTGAAACAGGTTGAGGAAATAAGGCATGATTACGACAGAGGTCTTATAAGTCTTTTCATAAAGTGAATCTCTCGGTGAAAGTTCGAACACTACTCCCTCTTCAGGAACAACCTTGTTGGTAGTTATTTGTCAGGCTGATTTCAGAGAGTAATCTTCGGGAACAGATCCTCCGCACTAAAGGCTTTAACTCAACGAATTCCTCAAGGGTCAATTCTTGGCCCCAATATTATTTTGCATGTTTATTAACGATCTCCCATCAGTCAATATCCACACTTCAGTGCATCTTTTGACAAAATCGATGATCTCGCTCTCCTTGCCAATGACGATTCGGATTAACTTCTTAATCCGAATAAATCTCAAGGCAATACCTACATCTAAAAGACATTTTGTTCTCAACGCTTTTACAGACATTTTCGTTAGTAATAACAAAATTAAGACTGTTGAATGTTGCACTAGTTTAGGGTTCAGTATTGATCGCAACCTATCAGGATATAGTCAAAAATAAGGCAGTAATTGGTCGTACCGTATCTTGTAACATTAAACTCCCATTCATCCTTCCTATTTCAAGCCATATAGCAATCTACCTTAGTTCTAAGAATTATTTTATTTTATTCTTTTGTTATCTATTACATTATATCTAGGTACCAACAAAGATTAAATTTGTATTCAATAATAAATGAAAATGGAACAAATTATGGAGCACTACAGTCCGGGGTAGACCAATGCCTTAACCAATAACCAATCTGGTCCGATTCCATGCTTATCACTTAGGTGAATTGAAAAATAAAGCAGTAAAAAGCAGCAATAAGGTCCATATTTCCTCGTTTTATAATAAATCATAAGAATAACAAACAAAGGCTACTTAGTCCAAGGACATTTGGCTTCTATGACTGTACTATGATATACAGCGAAACCCGTCTCTCACCTATCCTAATCGGATTCGCCGACAATGGTTTCTATCACTCACACAATATGGCAGACAAGATCTGGTCCGAAATCATAGAGAGACTGATGCATTTATTGTTGGCATAGTTTAGAGGATCTCATTTATTGTGGATGCTGAGGTCCTATTCGTCAGGTACACTTTTTTCTGGCCAAATCTTGGAAATGGTTATTGTGCTACAAGGTAGTGGTCTGCGTCTATACTGGCCGCTCTGAATGTTTGAGCATCTATGTATAATACCTGGATCGCGGCATGATTGGTTGATTTTTATGTGAAGAGGTCACTGGCATGTTCTTGGTAATGTCCATGTTATGGACATTGAACTGAGGAAACCGTATGCTATCTAATGTGATTGAAATATATGCAAAGGCAATTAGCCTAAGATCATTTCCAGACGTATTATCGTGTATCCTGTGCCTTCCGTCTGTGCTAGGTTAGGTAATAAGTGATATGCTAAGGGTCGAACATACACGGATGCCTATTTTTCATTCCTGGTTGATATTGTTAGTGTATATACAATATTATTATAAGTACTATTGTGGGTCCTAGCCAGCTTGTGTTGGCTGAAACCTAGCCAGAGCTTTTAACAAATCTAATGAGATTTATCAGTTTTGCCTTGCTGACGTCCTCAAGTTTTCCTAAAAGTTTGTACACCAGGTGTTTGGCACGGCGTTCTTGGAGATTAGGGCAGTAGCACTGCAAGTGTGTGATAGTTTCTATTTCCTCTTCGTTCCTATTGCTTCTACAATAATCTTGAGAAGAGACTCCTATTCTTCCTGGCCATCCTGCCAATGAGGCAATGCCCAGTTGGACACCTGTAGCGAGACGGATCTCTTCTTTCTCGAGTCCGAGGAGGGTACGTGTTCTTCCGCTGTCGAATTTTGCTCGAAGGGAGGATCAGATGATATAGTCACTCCTGGACAACCACACTTTGTTGGATCGTTCTATGGCTATAAGTTGCATTATGCAAATGTGTATGTTGCTCCTGTGCAGAGAGGCACCCTCTTTTGCTAGTTCATTCCTTTCACTTTTGTGTGTCCAGGTACCGAGCACATATCCATTCGGTGAGGTTCGCAGACTCTACATACGAGGGCTGTTTGACGAGTACCCGGATTGGAAGATAGGTGACGCTATTGAGCCAAAACTGAGCCTCGGATTGTCACCTAATTTTGACAGGCAGGCTAAAAGAGGTTATGCTAAATGATGGTACACTCATTTTGATTCAGTAGCACCACCTATCCTCCAAACCAGGTACTCATCAAACAGCCCTCGTACTTAGGGTTTGACCACATTTCTGTTTGGCGGTTTCACTTGCTAAATCTTTTAAGGCTGCTTGACTGTCCACGAAAATAGAATAGAAATCTCTGAGGGATCAAATCCCAGCCTTGCAGGCAAATATTTCTGCCTGAGAAATACTATTGTACATTCGTTCGGAAACTTGAAGGAGTCCTGAATCTGTAGCATTTCACAGTAGACTCAAGTCCAGTACTTATCCATTTTGGAGCCGTCCGTGTAGAGGTGGAGTTTTTCATTGTTGGTGGCAGTGTTAGTTAACCAGTCATGTCTGCTAGGAAATGATGTTTGGCACGATGTAGTCATTATACTCCGTCAGTTAGGATGGTTCGTATTCCTGTATTATAGACCCGCATTCTAAATGCGATGCATCCACAGGCCTGATTTTTTTAGTCTGATCGAGCAATTGGAAGCCGTGAATTTAAGGAATTCGTCTAAAGGAAGGAGTTTGCGCATTATTTTTAGTGCATCCTGAGGAGTAGACCTTAACGTTCTTGTTACTATTAAACACGCTAGTCTTTGAACTTGTGTGAGTGTTTTGAGGTAACCAGCCTTTTACGCAGTAAGAATTGGTCTAACTATGACCATGAACATGCCGTGTATTATACATGGTCTTAATCCCCAATATTTACCACGGTTCTTTGACATGTGTAGAATGATTCTAATATTTTTTTTCTTCTTTCGATGTCATGCTTCCAACTGAACTTACTGTCTAGAATGATTCCAAGATATTAAGCTTCGGATGAAGCTTTCTTTTTCCTGTGCACAATACTAGTTAACGGCTTCACCACACTGAAAGAATCGGTTTCCACTAGATCACCGAAATCAAGCAGTCTTGTGGGCGGTAAGTACCTAGGTGCTGGATCGCGTGGAAATTCGGTACAAATACCGCATGCTGTTGACAACTCCACATGGGCATAGTACCACAACGTAAAATCTCGGGCTTAACAAATTTATTTGTATCGTATCCTTTGAAAATAAAATAAAAGAAAAAAATAAACACTAGTCTGGTTCTCGATGGATTTAGCCTTTAACCGTTTTGAGTTGTTCATTTTGCAAATGTGTTTAGCCTGACTCATTAGTACACTGATAGCTGGAATGTGTTCTTCTCTCACCAGAATGACTACGTCATCGGCTTGGGATACTGCCTTGACACCCTTCTGTTCGAAATTTGTAAGAATGTCGTTTACAACAAGAAGCCACTGAAGGTGAGAAATCATTCCTCTTGCAACCGCTTTCCTTACAGTGTTTGTCCCAAATTCTTTCGATATCTTGGAAGGCGGCCAAGGTGGACTCTTTGTAGTGCATTTCTTTTCTATGGCAGCTATAACCTCGTGTAGTGCCGCCTCTACTGATTTTCCATTAAGGTAAGCATGTTGAGAGCCGCATAGGTTGCGTTTGTTGAGTTTTTGTCTTATATGTTGATCTAGGATTCTCTCCAATATTTTTAATAAAGATCAGCTAAATCAATTTTAACGTCATACTTCGGACATAGCTATACGGTTTTGTTGAGAAGCATTCTATAGTAGAAATGTCTATTTCTTCGCTCGAGCCGTGGTCGTTTATCAGGCTTATGTTGACAGATTTGGTGTTCGTTCAGGTAGTGAAAGTTTAAGACTTCTTGCTTTCAAAAATCCACTACCAAATAGACACTGCTTCTGTTCTATGTAGTAGACTTTATTCTGGCTATCCCACCACACCTCCTGGGTAGCACTAATATCTGCTTTATAGCAAGCTAGGGCCTTAAGAAGTTGTTCGAATGGATGTGCATATGGAACTTGATTATCCTTTTTGTTTGCTTGCCAATAGTGAAGCCATCATTCACCCACAGGAACATTATAGTGTTGCTATTTTCCCTGCTCATCATCACACTCGCTTTTAAGTTTGGCAAGTCCCGGCATGACAAGTAGTTATAGCAAGGGCGGTTTACATCGCTCGATGCTTTATCTAATGGGTTTACGCCAAGTGATTATGAACACTGCCTTCATGTACTCCAACCATTTAATCGAATTCGATGGTTATTCTCGCTGCGATTTTTCTTTTATTCTGACATCGCGTTTCATTCTTCCTTACCTCTTTGGTATTTTGTTAAAAGTCTTTCAGTTCTTTATCCAAGTTCGACAAGCATCCTGTGAAAATTTGTTGCATAGTAACGATGGCATTATTCGTAGTATTTGGGTGTGGATGACAGCTTCTCGTGTCACCTTCGCATAAAGCAGAACAAGAAATCCCTCTTTTCACTGATACTCGTAGATACCTCTATTACCTTATTGAACGAGATCAAGAGGATTTTCAGTT
Source organism: Volucella zonaria (assembly GCA_963966105.1). Lineage (NCBI taxonomy): Eukaryota > Metazoa > Arthropoda > Insecta > Diptera > Syrphidae > Volucella > Volucella zonaria. The sequence goes on along the minus strand of OZ014530.1, from coordinate 232,374,734 downwards.
GCAGTCCGGCGTCGTATCCACATTTTGTCTTCTCTAGCAGTGAAAATGTTTCTACGTGCGAAACTGTTGTTAAGTTTAGTTGTAAGGCTACCCTTAAAAGCAATCTTCTTGAATGTTCGATGATACATATGATAGCACTAGAAAGTACGCCTCAATAAAAAGTACAACGAGTATGTCCCTGAAACTATTATATAAAGATACTGAGATCGGCAGCTTGTCTCAACATTTGGATCAATAAAAAAATTCATTGATCAGCCTGCACACCATTAACAACGTAATCAAGTAAATTTCGTTCTTGCTAAAACTTCCACTCTGGTAACCTGAATTTCATTGATCACGTAACGAAATCCCGCACAAGGTTCATGCGCTCGCACCTCAACGCAGTAAACTCGTATCTTAGAGTTAATCCATAGTGCCACTGTCATGCCTTGCTGACAGAGTATAATAAATAATTGGCTACCATGTCTGGTCCATTGACATCTGAAATGAAATTCCTTCGAAGAATCAGCGGATGAATGTGTATTTTCGGACAGATCGTAGGCAGTCATGTATAACGTCACTGGTCTACTGACTTGAGGTCCGAAATGAATAAAAAAAACTTCAAGACATTATGTAAAGCCGACCGCTATTCAATAAGTTATGCTAACCAAGTTTTCCAAGAAAAAATAAGATTAGCTCCGCCGATACTGCTGCTACAGATTTTTTTTTTTTTAAATTCAGCTTCAACACATCGTTCTTCTTAAATTGCCAAAACGCTATACAGACCGATTGACGACTTAATTATGATCTAAGTCAGGCCGAAGTAGAAGATTTATTTCGACAACCGTATCGGCTACCGAAACATCGCTTGTACAATCTTCTCTCTGATTTCCACTGACTATCGCTAGTCAGATTCAGGTTTATAGCCCCACAGTCAAGAGTCAGCGGATGCGAATCTTGCATCGATTAAGCGATTCTTTATGAGACAAATACCTCTGCACACAATTTGCTAAATGCTCAAATGAATTGAAATTGAAATTGAAATTGAAATTATCGTAGAACCCACTAACGTACGGGTATAGGCAATAGCGAACCACTTTTAATGCTCTGTTGACACATCACGATTCGACACTGGTGCCGCGTTTTGTAATAACCTTTAGAGCTGCTGCGAAGTTGATATACAATTGCGAGAACCACTGCAGATACATGTTCAGATGTCAACAACGATGCAATGCAAAATGGCAGACCAACATGCGACACAAACATAATTTATGCATAAGAACTGTAGCGAATCGCTGTGCCTATTATGGTGTTCTTGAACCGCTTTAGATAAGTTTGTATATATACAAACACAACACTGGGGACCGACTTCTATTTATTACGGATTTTATCTGCAACTTGGATTTAATTGAAGCTGTTTGCGTTTTGGGCTACATCGTTCGCATTACTAACTAATCATTCTGAATTCTATAATTATAAGAATGCACTAATTACCCACCTTTTGAGCAGCGCAAATGGCTTTATTCGGTGCTGCGATTTCTCCAAAATGTATCTACATACAGACATGAATGGCTGTAATGATGATGTTTGATCTAGAACTAAAGAACGTGACTAGCTTTATAATTATCGAATCTGGAGCATGTTCTAGAATCGATCAGTTTGATGCCGGCATTCATGAACTAAGCAAACTGAATTCCCCTTTAGTCCATTCTAAACGTAGTAAAATCGTAGGAAATATAGAAAAATGGTGGTTCTTTCAAGACATCATGGGCTGCCTTAACTTAGCTTTTGCAGACAATCTGGAAGACCACTTTAAAATTGGCGATTTACAGTAGAGACTACGAATACCATACATCATGGAAATTCTTAGGGCATAAGAAGAGGCAAAATCAGTGGTATTTGCAAGTCCAGATGAAGCCCTCTCGATTCTTATGATATTCTAAAACCTTTGTTGACAAACTCGCATCTATCCCCTATTTATTTAGATTTCGTAGGTCTATAAGATTAAAATATTTTCTTAACGGAACACACAAGAAAATATTCCAAAACACATGCCAACTTTTGTCTTAGAGAAGGTGAAAATTCCGGAAGACACTAAGAAACCTGGAGTAATGTGGGACTCTAACCGCACTAGAAACACCTCCTTAATCATGGCAATCGACGGATCGACAAAAGATTTTATTTTTAACGTTCAGCTGGATTTGAAAAGGTATTTTGATTTAAATACAGGTTCTTATAATTGTCAGATTACAAGTTTTTTTATTTTCTTAATATATACACCCTGAATGACGCGAACTGCAACCAACTTCAGACTTCTATAACTTTCAAACTGTTCATGACAGTGAACTCAAATTTTGACACATGACAGATAATTTTATTATTTACAAGCCTTTTAAACGATTTGCATCTCAGTTGTGTTGAAAAATGTTTATCCGCGATGGAATGCAAACGTGGTAGATTGCTTTATATTTGGCTGGAAAACCACAAGTAGCTATCGTTAGAGCCCTCCAGTACCTCAACGTGAATAAATCATTTGTGTCTCGAACCATAGCTCGTTACCGTGATACTGGCAGAGTTGCAAAACACCATGGAGGTGGTCATAAAAAACAGCAACATCGGCAGAAATGGTTCGGAAAGTGAAGGCTCGAATTGAGCAAAATCCGCGTTGAAGTGGAAGAAAAACGGCTCGTGAGCTCAACATATCGTTGGAACGGATGCAACACATACTGAAAAATGAGCTTAGGCTCAAGCCATTGATGTTCCAAAAAGGACACGATCTTACACCGTAACAGAAAAAAGTTAGAGTCGAAAGAGCGAAGGAGTTGCTACGCTGGCACGAAAGTGGTGAGTTACCGAATTTGATTTTTTCCGATGAGTCGCCATTTGTTATCGAGCAATATGTCAACAAACAAAATGACCAAGTTTACTTGCCAGAGAGGTCCGGCACCGATGGTGATAGTTTAGGCAGCCATAACCGCCGATGGTCGCTCTCCGCTCGTATTTTTGGACTGTGGCGTGGCGTCAAAATTAATGCGATCGTATACCGTGAAACTGTCTTAGAGGCAGTATTGAAGCCGTGGGCAAACAATCATTTCGGTCGGAGACCGTGGACATTTCAACAAGACTCGGCACCGTCTCACAAAGCGCGCCTCAACCAAGATTGGTTAAAAAACAATGTTCCACACTTCATTTCTTCGACACAATGGATTGCAAATTTTCCGGATGCAAATCCGTTGGATTTCTCTGTCTGGGGTATTTTGAAGGCGGAGGTTGGCACTAAAAAATATCAAAGTTTGCTTTCTTCGGCCGTCTCAAGGCCATTATTCCTGCCAAAGGTGGACATATTGAAAACTACTGATACAATTTGAAAACTGATGTATTTTCCAACATTTTTTGCTTTGGCACAATAAAATTTATCAAAAAATAAAAAAATTATAAAATGCTATAAAGTGGGAGTTCGAGTCATTCACCCTGTAGTATAGGGTGTTTTTGTCAGAGATAAACAAATTCAATATGAAATAAAACACTTGAAGCTAATGTTAATGTCTATGATATTAGCTTTATTTACTAGATAATTTTATTCAATTAAAATTTTTAAATATGATATCGATTAGTTCGAAAGAAACGCAATCATGAAGTCCAATTTTCGACAACTTTATCGAGCAACTGGGGCCGTATATCAGCAATAGAACGGTGAATTTTGACTTTCAAATCGTCCAACGTCTGTAGTTTAGCGGCATAGACTAGTGACTTTACATATCCCCAGGATCGTAGAGGCCAGTTCATAGGTCTATTATACGAAATTATGTGCTCAGCAAATGTTTCCCGCAGTAAATTGATGGTGTTGCACGCTGTGTGACATGTTGCGCCATCTTGTTGAAAACAAAGCTCTGTCACATCAATGCCATTCAACTGATGAACGAAAAAGTCAGCAATCACGTTTCTATAGCGCTTTTCATCAACGTTGACATTCTGGCCGGCATCGTCCTTAAATCGACTCATTCGGATTCTCCTCAACACTGTGCTCCACAACGGCAATAACTTTTTCTGTTCGCACTGTTTGTCATCTTTGGGGATGCGTATTATCCACTAGAGTGTACATACTGCGAAAACGATTCATCGTGTTCCGAATAACTTGCTCAGATGGGCGATTATGGCGACCGTAAAATGGACGTAGTGCACGATAAGTTTAGCGAACCGAACAATTTGCACGCGTTGCTCTGGCGTTAATCTATTCATCGCAGAATGCCAAACGCATGATACAAATATAAAGATAGTATCTTGCGCATGTGTCAACAAAAGAAAACAAGAAAAAAATCAAAGATGGCTGACCGATGTGACATCATTTTTTGTTTACTACGTTTATTAGTGCTTTCCGAAGTACATTAGCTTGAATTCTTTATGAAAATGTTTCTTTATTTATAGTTAGAAATACTAATGAATAAATTCAAAAACAACAATCGCTTGTGATATAGTGCCGGGATGTCTGAAAATAAATTTAATATGTGTACGTATGAGACAAAAAGACGTTTTCTCGTGTTTGAACATATACTTACATGGCAAATGCAGTTTATTGATACACAAGTTTACATAAAAATTATTCCATGTTTAAAAGAAAATATTACAAGTTCAAAATAAAATTACTTATGTCTATTAATTATTTAATAAAATTGTTTTCGTCATTTTTCTTTTTCTTTTTATCAAATTATTTTCGATTGCATAGTTAAGGCGCTTAATTCTGGTGGACACTCGCGATCGAAAGAAAATTTCTTTGACTTTTCTTTCGGAAGATATGTCTTTTGATAAATTTAGCAACTGTTTTAAATAACTACGACAATAAACTATTTCATTCTTATTAAAGTTTTTAAAAATTTCCTCCATTCCTTCTATATTAGCCATCATTTCGGCTGTAGGTTTTTGAAGAAATTCCTACGTCAGCTGATTACTTAGTCCAAGTAAATGACGATCCTTGCTGCATATCTTGAATAGATAAATCCAAATTTTTGATCCTGTGGCAAATGTAGCCTGCCAAATGTTCCAATCCATCGTACTGTAAAGATTGGAAAGTCAGGATTTAGTGTCATTGGAAGGGTGTTACTTAAACAGCCCGTACCTTCCAAATCTGATGTGTCTGCTACTGAAGTATTGCGTGCGAAAGACACAAATAGTATATTGTGTTACATTAAAATAATATATATAATTACTTAAAGAAAAGAAACAATACATACCATTCAGTGATAAACTCCCTTCATTTCGTATAAGTATATATCACCGAAGTCGGTACATAAATTCCAACCAGTTTGGATGATCATATAGGCCATTTTCGATCGAATCGTTCCGAAAAAATCCTCTAAAACATCTTGATTGAGCCTGTATGTTAGTAAATACGAAATATCGTATTCAGTTTTCAGGTTATTGTACAAAAGTTCTAGAAAATTATTCGCCATGATAATGCCTAAAAGTGACGTAAAATTACCTAGTCAAGTCATAAATACTGGTACACAACTGAACTCACTCATTACGAATGCAACACTGGGCGCATCCATTTCGTATTGATTGCGATTTGACAGTTGATATTTATGCTTCATTGTGGCGTAAAAAGTTTTTGACATTAATTGCTTACAATCGTGGAATGGGGCGATAATCGAAAATCGTATTGGTGTAGTTGTAGGCAACATGGAAAAAGGCGATATCTTTAGGACGTTGCGACCGCTTGGAATCACTCGCAATTTTGTGTATCGTGCTGTGAAGTTGTTTGTGGAGACTGGTGGAGTACGAGTCCGTCAAAGATTCGGCCGTCCGCGCACTGTGAGAACTCCGAAAGCGATCAAAGCCGTGAAGAAACGAATCGACCGAAAACCGCTGCGAAAACAGAAAATCTTGTCGCGGAACATGCAAATTTCGCAAAAATCCATGTCTTGCATTATCAAAGAAGATTTAGGACTCAGCGCGTACAAGCGACACACTGGACACCTGCTCGCGGCCGCATTGAAGGAAAAACGCAAGCGAAGATCGAAATCGTTACTCAGCCGATATGCGAAGAACGCTCACAGACAAATTCAGTTTACTGACGAGAAAATCTTCACTGTAGAAGAATCGTTCAATAAGCAGAACGATCGTGTGTATGCTCGGTCATCCATAGAAGTATCCCAACTCATCCCGAGGATTCAAAGATGCCACCATCCCGCGTCTGTAATGGTATGGTGGGGAGTGTGCTACAATGGCGTTACCAAACTCCATTTTTGCGAGAAAGGAGTGGAAACACCGGCCAAAGTATATCAATCGACCGTCTTGGAACCCATTGTGAAGTCTCTCAACCAATCAATATTCAACAACAAGCCATGGACTTTCCAGCAAGACTCTGCTCCAGCTCCCAAAGCAAAAACGACTCAACTGTGGCTCACAAACAACGTTCCGGACTTCATATCAACGGATGATTGGCCAGCTGGTAGTCCAGACTTCAACTCGTTGGATTACAAGTTTTTGTCCGTATTCGAGAGCATAGCTTGCTCTACTCAACACTAAAATATTGAGTCGTTGAAGCGAGCCCTTGTCCGTGCAGTGGACAATTTCCCCATGCATAAAGTGCGTCTCGCAATCGATGAGTGGCCACATCGTCTTAAGTCGTGCTGGAAGGCAAATGGAAGTCATTTCCAATAAAAACAAAAAAAAAAATTGTTTAAATATTAATTCGTTTTCATTTGGCGCTGTTTTTTCTGTGTAACAGTATTTATATCACTACTAGGTATAAAAAAAACAGTACCTTTCTGGAAGGGCATCGTGTATTTTTTGTCCTTGTACTCTCATGTTAAGCATCACTTCCGTCATCTTATCGATGATTTCGAATTGAAGCGATTCTGATATTCCAAGACCTTGAACTGTCTTGGTAAGGAACCGTTACGTTACCTTAAATTGTAAATATGTTTGAAATAGTTGATTTTAAAGAAAATTACTTGTATTAGATACCTGTTTTGAAAAATTCAGAACACTTAAGCCATCCTTCGGAACTTGGTTCACCCAAACTGCCAGCACGCATAATAGCTTGAGATACCGTGTGTGAAAAAAGTTTTGTTTCACCTTTTGACGCTCTGGACCTTTAATATTCAAATACGTTAGTGATATTTTGTATGCAATACCTACATAAGACTTATCATTCGTTTTTGAAATAAGTTCTTCAACGATTCCTTTGGAAATGATTTGCCCGTCCAAAATGAAACCATCACTATCGACAAAGAGTTTTATAAGATGAGGCAGGTCTACTTTCTTCGATTCATCCGTTGAATTTCGGAAAAAAGATGTTATTACAGTGATTTGAAGTTCATGCAGCAAGCCTTGATTTGTCCCCCCAAGATCATAGACGATTGCACGCACTTTGAAACCACACGCACTTAATTGCTCGAAAATACTAAAAGTATTTGTTTGGTCAACCGTTGGTTGAAAACGTAAAAAAAATGGCTGTTTCCAATTGCCAAACAAGCCCATTATTATTGCCACTTGAACGTATTTTGCAGCCTTAAGCGTCTCATCTTTGCGTTTGTCAAATGAAAGTACACAGACTCTATCCATTTCTTCCATATCCATGTTTTTCATTGCATCCAACACGGGTTGAATTATTCCAGGATACACATCTAGCTTTGAGCACCACTTTTTCAAAGTGATTACAGCTGGAAGAGGTACTGCTTTTTCAACAGCAATCGGTAAGCCCGGGGGCCAGCTGCATGCATGGGTATTGCGTTCGCAACATCTTCATATGACCATTTAATCCGCTTGTGAGGGCATTCTAATTTCTTTATTTGCCGATTGGTAAAAATATGGCCAACGGAGTCAATGACTTGGTTTTTTTCCAGATCTTAGCCTTCAGCTCTGCTATTTGTTCCAGCAATCTGCAAAATACCATATGTTTGTATTTTGTAGTTGAACTTCGTTTTTAGCGCTTTATATTTATTGAATTTGTGATTTACTTAATGGGGATATATCGGAGTGAGCTCCTCAGTTTGCGTACTACAACTGTGAATTGTATGTTCAATTTGAGATCCGCAGTTTAACTTAGTAGTCTCCTAGCCTGTTTGTGTGGAGCATTGGATATTGTTCGATAGGAATAAATCGTCCGTGGGGACTTCCAGCTCTATGTTCTCCTTGTCAATTACTGGATCACTAAAATAAAAAATTAGTTGATGTTAGTATACCTGAATAACGAGAACATATAATAATTAATCTGCACTTGCCTGAAGATAAAAAGTCTATTGCGGATACGTAAATCCCGAGCAGTCGCTTCGTTTTTGTCTTTCGGAAATGGCAAGAAAACGGAAGGCACTGCGTCTTCTTTGAGTGGGTTCTTTGACACAAAATCATTTTTTTCAAAATGTTTACAACAAATTCGGGTTGTTTTCGTGTTGAACTTATCTTTTCGACGGCACAAAAAAACCCACGGCTTGTACATTTTGTTTTGTTTTGAGAATGAATGAAATGATATATCATTTATTTTTATTGTTATTATTGTTCACAGAACACCCAAAAACTGCACAGCGCATTTTACCACTTTTAATCTACTGTATTCACTTTAAATAAAAATATAACTAATGTAAACGAAGTTTTTTTCGTCTAACTATGTCACAGACGGCGGCCATATTGAGAGAATTTGACAGATGCGCAGAACGAAATCAAAATATTTGCACGGAGTACTATAAATTACCTTCTACTCATATACCTTGGGCAAAACGTACTAACCACAAATCAACTTTCAATTGTCAAATTGACAATCTGTAGAAACAGTGCTGCCAGTTTTTTAAACTCTTAAAAAAACAAGTTTTATAATAAGATTTTATTCTTTGGAATGAATATTTCAGAATTATATCCTAACAACCAATAAAGTTTTCTACTCGTATAATCAGGGTTTGGGCAGTTATCAGGTCATATCCTGGTGATTTTCTATTAGATTGTAATAGCAAGGACAACAAAAGGATTGCGTCTTCATCTACTCAGTCAACGAATTCATGACTCTCATTTTCCATGCTAGGTTGCAAAGGTTTAAAAGTATTTGTCAGGTGCTCCGAAAAAGTTCTGACTTTATCTTTTGGGTCGCCGATTCGCCGATTCATTTCCCATCAGATGTTTCTAATGGAGGTTCTTGTCTCTTTAAATGTTTGGCAGTTAATTTTTGTAGGGGCTGATGCCCCCATTTATTTAGCTTAATACGAGCTTAAACTAATTTAACCTTACGGATGCGGGAGATTGGTTTGAACCATAAGAGGTGCGATGGGTTGGAATATAGAAGAGACGAGGACATCATGAATTACGAGGGTTAGTGTTGAAGGAAATAGAATTGTAAAGGGAAGCGCAATCCACAGAACCAGAGAGCAGTCAATTATTGAAGAGAATGTCAGCTACGTCTCTGCGTTTCTCGAGGATATTCAGGTTAAAACGTTTGATAGGGATTAAGAGGTCATCTTAGGGTAGTCCTCGAAAAGAAAATCGAAGGAAACGACGTTCAATGTTCTCGATTCGGGATATATGAACTCGCTGAAAGGGGGACTATACTTAGCTAACATATTCGAGACGGGCCCAGACAAGGGTAATGTAAACAGAACTTGTCACATGAGGGTTACAAAATTCTCTAGACAACCGTTTGATAAAACCAAGTGATGAGTTGGTTTTAAGGATTATCTCATCAGTATGCGAACGGAAGTTCAACTCTCTTTCGTATAAAATTCCAAGGTCACGAAAGGACTGAACCTAGAGTACAGGTTCGCCATGCAGAAAACAAAGTCGAGGAGGAGATTGATTGGACTTACGTGACAAAGTCATAGATTGGCATTTGCAATTTTTTACACACCAAGCGGAAACCTATCGAGGTCTTCTTGAAGGAGTATAGAGTTCTGGGGTGAAGAAATAGTTTTGGAGAATCTAGTGTAGTTGGCATAAGTGAGTAAGGGGCAGCGTTTAATAATCCTCTCAAGATCGTTTATAGTTAAAATGAGAATAGGGGACCAAGATGGCCGCCTTGCGGGACACCAAAAGTGGATAAAATCGGGGTTGAGATGGCTGACCGAAAATGAACGCTATAGTAACGGCTAAGAAAATATCCATTTTAATAATATGGGGTCAAAACCGAGGAAGCACAATTTGAAAAGGATCGATTCATATGATGTTTTATCGAAGGCCTTAGCAAAATCTGTAGCAATAACATTGGTTTCGTTACCATTTTCTAGGGCTGAAAGCGCAAAGGATACGAATTCAACTAAGTTTGTAGTAGTTGATCTACCTTTCAGAAGTCCATGATGAATGGGTGATCTAAATGACTTGCACTGAAAGCTTAGAACTACATATAAAAAGTTTTCGAACATTTTAGGTGTATGAGAAAGCTTAGCAATGGGACGGTAGTTAGTTACTTCATTCATTGATCCCTTGTTGTGGATCGGTCTTCCAAACTTGGGCGAATTCCACTTATGTGAGAGCCAGATGAAATAGTAAAGAAAGTGGATGGGAAAGGAGGTACACTTTTTGAGAAATATTGCTGAGAGGCTGTCTGGCCCGGGATACTTTGTTAGAGGTCTATTTTTAAATTTTCCGATACTTTTTTTAAGTTTGTGATTTACTTACTTAAGGTGGCGCTACAGTTCAAGGTGGCCTGGGCCTCAACCAGCTGCCTCCAGTCCAACTTTGCACGGTAAGTTGGCTGAGGTCCTCTTCCACTTGCGTGAGTCAGTCGCAGTCTTCCTCTACTGCGCTGTCCTCGGGGGCGGATTCGAAGACTTTTTGGACCGATGAATTGGCGTCCATCCGCTCTACATGATCCAACCATCTCAGCCATTGGAACTTCGATGAAAAAAAAAATGTTTTCCTGTGGCACTCAAATATCAATATGATATGAGTCCAAGTTTCTAGACATCATGGAACATTCGTCTGGTGGATGTCCTCGCCTACTATAAGATAGACTCCACCACCATCCTGGAAGCGCAGTCATACAAAATAGACATTGCTATGAGAAAGTTGATGTCTGTAAGTGAGGGACAAAGGCAAGAAGTCTCCAGCTTTCGACTACGAGTATGACGCTGAAATTGTTTTTAATGCGAAAATAGAAAGGGAGCAGATCTTTGGTAGTACGATCAGAGAGAATAGCTTTCACGACAACACGTTTTCAAATGGACTCAGGCTAATAAACTATGTTGCGAGACTGATGATAAAACTTTTATTGCGATCGAGACAATGCAAGTGTTATAGATGTCCGAATAATTGGAGCAGCCAATATATGTAGATTCGAAGCTCTATTTGATTACAGCCAAGGTACGTCTACGAATATTTCAAACGACATAACAACGGATAAATGTTGGAAATCTAACGTTTAACCGCTCAAACGATTGCGAAGCCCATCGAAACCATGCACATGAAGGAAAAAAACTTGCGTAAACCAATGGAAAACCGCTTCTTCAGCTTGTTAAATGGCGAGGGAAACCTAAATTCCGTTATTAGGCAGAAAGAATTATTTACGGTGAGTGACTAAAGCCAAAATTTTCGTCCATCCCGTGGTTTAAAGCTCGGTGACCAATATTTACCGAGACTGAAAAAAATGGTAGAAGTCTTGATTGATACTGGTCACGTCCTTAAGGGTTTTGGAGCCTGACGTATGCATCTATAGAGGCTAGCTATACAGATTACAGATCCATGTTAAGTTTTGGCATTGCCCCCAAAATCGTCAAGTTGTGCGGGATGACGATGCAGAACGCTCGCTGCTCTGTCAAGGTCAGTAACTACTTAACTGAGGCTTTTAATGTCAAAAAGGGCTTCGGCCAACATGTGACTCAACTCGCAAGTCAATACCAAAGGCACAATATTCTATACGCTGATGAGTTTGACTTGATTGACAGATCGCAACGAGCTTTCACTGCTGCCTTTGGTGGTACTGCAGCAGAAGCGGCAAAAATGGGTTTAGTTAATAAAAGCAAATATCAGCAGCGGACGCGCACATTCGGGTCGGGCAAATCGTCATGATAGACAGCTGTGAGGTTCATAGTTAGGGATTTTGTCTATCTCGACTCCATTTTCAACCCTGATAATGACACCTCATCAGAGACCAATTAAAGATACTTGTCCATACTTGCTTCTCTATCGTATAAAGGTAATTGAGTAATAATAACTTGCTCAAATACACTTAGGTCCATCATCTTCCTAGCCGGATGACATTTGCGTTAAGGGGCTTTGGAGAAGAATTTATAACAGCAAACCATATGAGCTGCGCAGTCGTTATAGACTCAGTTAGAAACTGCGCATTAGTCGCCTCAAATGGATAGGAAATGTAACGCTCTGGCCCACTGTAGAGATTGACCTCGCCTTAGGTGCACAGACAAGAAGAAACTCAACCGTAGGAAGTTGACGCAAACGCTTTAGGTGGAAAGATTTCTTTCGTCACTCACTTCCCATTTCTTTTTGATGATCAGGTGAAACGTAACGCATCAGATTAGCATCACATGGTTTGCTGACAATAACAACATCCAACAGTATGCACTGACTTATAGCAGAACAAGTTTCTCAAAAGATTTTTGTAGACCTAAACATAATAGGACTGGCAGTATGATGCAATTTTAATTTACTCTAACCAGAGTATATTCATAGTCGATGGGGTCAAAGTTAACAACTACTTCAATAAAGCTTATCCTTAAAGGCATGGCGGTTAAGAAAAGTCCTCTCTACTAATTCTATCATGCCTTGCTGTTTAAAAAAAAAACCTATGGATCTTGGTCAACGTCAAGTGATGAATCACTCAACCTTCTATTGGAAACCCCTTTTGGTAGCTCACTATTCATGGCAAAATAAGTAGGATTACTGCTGCCGCGACTAAAATTCACGGTCTGATCATAAGAGGCAAGCTGCTCAGTATTGCTTCCAACCATACAAGCGTGCTGGGTCGGACGGTATAATACGTGCCGAACTATAAAGGTCCTCAGATATCATCCTGCCAACGCTAGTGAGAATCATGATGGGCATCGAAGAAATGATCCGCATTCCTTAGTCATTGAGAGAAGCTAATGTAGTTTTCATTTTGAGAGCCAGAAAATGTCTTCATGTTGTCCCAAAAGACCTCAGACCTATAAGCCTATTATCATTCCTTCTAAAAACTCTAGAACGATTCATTGATTCAGTCTTGATCCACGATTTTTGCCTACGGTTCAACGTGTAAAAGAAAGTCGGTGGAAATGGCTCACCATTCACTGGCTGGCCACACCGAATCCCTACATTATAGAGAGCACATATGGTTGCGTTCCTAGACATACATAGAAAGTGTCTTTGACAACGTCAACGCCCAATCACAATTGCGCTGTGAACTCCGAAGGTAGATGACTCACTTGGGGAGTTGATCATCTCCAAATTATTTGGGGCTTCTGTTAAAAGGTATGCCATATCCTTTCACCCCTTCTCTGGAACTTCGTTGTCCATGAATTGCTGATATAACTGAAAACGGGTGGAGGCAAGATGGTTGCCTATGCGGATGATGTGCTTATAGCCGTCTCATGAAAGTATCTCACCATTAAAGCGGTTGCACCGTGGACATATAAACAACGCTAATATTCCTAATGTTTTAGGAATACTTCTAAAAAATTTGGATCACATTATGCTCCAACATTGGTTCGACAAGGACTCTTATGTAAGCATCCCTTCTAGATCTTTCTGAGAGGAAGATGCTTTCATGGACGACCAGTCAGTCTATTTCTAGACGGATTGGTCCAAGACTTATAGCAGGGTTGATGACAATGTTTTCTAAGATACGCGATACTCCTTCCGCCTGTTAAATCACTGCACCGTGCTCCAAGCGGAAATTTTGGCGATTAAAATAGTCCTGTCCTGGCTGTAGAAAAACGTGATATCTGTAGCAAGCTATAGGAGAGAAACTGATAAGAATGTAAGAAATATAAAGTGGCAACACTAACTAGTGATTGTAAAGTGGCCACATTAGGAAAAGAGTCTGCCGGTAGGTAGGAGATTAGTCGTAAGTCAAACACTGTAGAATACAGACGCCTATTAAGCAACCAAATAAAGAGCGTAAATTATTTTTTTTAAAGGCTTGTGTTTGTTTTATTCGCGATAAGACTAACGGCTAAATATCTGCATATTTTGGGATAGTCAAACCATTTACAAATCCCTGGGCTCAGTTTCACAAAATTCAACATCATGGAGATGCCAGAGCATTTCAACATCCACCTATGTTGTGCGCCAGACCACGTAGATAGGGACGACGAACTGGCCAAAATTGAAATCACTGTGCCTATTCTACCTGAAAAAGGTATCACCGGCATACCAACCGCTACATGCAAATTGAAACTAAAGCTGGATTCTATTAGAAGAGCAAAGCCTAGTTGGACTGTTCGGTCAACGTGTCTAGCGACCAAACAAACTGGCCAAAACTGAATCTGAATAGCTCTAAGAGTTTGGTCTCTCTAAATAAGAAGCACCTCAGAAATATCATAGGTGTTATCACACTAGACATTATCTTATAGGCAAGCATCCAAAAAGAATTGGCATAGACGAGGAGGAGGAGGAGAAACTCCTCCACCTACTCTGAACATTCCCAGCTCTCTCCCAAATCAGAAAACTCCATTTAGGAACTTTCTTCTAAGCGATCTCAAAAATATAGTCGAATTTGCTTCATCAGAAGCTCAAATGCGTTCCAAGAGTATGAGGAGCACACATCCACATGGCACCACCACAATATGCCAAAGTAGCTAACCTAATCTAACTTACCCTTAAAGACCTGCTTGGCATCGATTAATGGCATCATTTTGAAGCTAATGAGACTTTTTGGAGTCTGAAAGCAAATTGGAACCTGAAGAATATAAAATACTTTTGGGCAATGTACCTTCGAAATGGTTGTAATTACAGAAATTTTGACTGAATGGTCAGTGTAACCAATACTCGAAGCAAGAAGTTCGCTGTCATAGTCTCTGGTTACTTCAACAGTTCCCCCATACATTTTCAAAATAATATGCAAATAGCATAGCATAAATCGAATACGCATTTTTTTTTTTTAAATTTTTACCAACGTGTGAAATTGTTGTCTGTTGTAAGGCATTCCATGTGCTCGTAACAAGCGAAACGTTCTCCGTCTATGGACTATTTTGTTGTAAGTATCTCATAGCCCCTAAAAGGCTAATAAAATCTCAAGTCATGCACTATTCATGTGAGTGGATGTTGGCACGGGCACAGCTGAGTGTAACAATTAATATCTCAAATCTGAACAGTATCTTTTCAAGGCTCTAACAGATCAATCTATTTAAGATCAATGCGAGATTTGAACTTAGCACTCATTGTTAAGAATGGAAAGATACGAATATACGTTTGGATAGATCTGTAACAATAAATGCGCCCACTTTGTAACTTAGCAGAATGATTGTGAAACCAGGTCTTGGTGTAACAATCTATTCAAGTCATTCGTCCAAGTACTGCGTTAATTTTAGGGTGGTTCTGCTGCTGCAGCTCTTAAGACCTGATCAGGGAATGGCATTCAATTGTCTCGCTTTTAGTTAGCCTTCATATGAGTTTCATGCGCTCTTTAACTGTTTTACATAATGTTTTTGTCTTAAGAATATATAACAAAATTTATTTTTGTATTTTGTTCACATACATATTGTATACTAACTATTTTTTCTCTTTTCTTTTGCAGGTAAGTGTACATAGAATATGTACTCGTAAGTTCTAAAAAATCGATAAGTACTAAAGCGGAAATATTTCAAGGACATAGAGTAATGTATAACGTATGCATTTAGCAATTGCGTTTTCAGGAATGCCTTCGTATTCTTCGTGAAATAGGTGCCTCTATTTTCTTTAGTCAAGTTAGCTAAGGATTCTTTTGGTTTTGGCCTTGCTCAACTGGTTTGATTTGTGGGCACACTGACCTTCATTATTTTTGTCTTGGTCTGTTAGATTTCTGTTGCCTTATACATAGTTTCACTAAACAGCCATTTTCGAGATCTCTGACTCTTGGTTATAAAGCTTATGACAACCAGATCCTTACTTCGGCTTTCTGCTTCGTCATTAGTGTCATAGTTGGATATAAAATTGGGTCAAAGATGTCCTCCTGAGGTATTTGTTAGCAGTTTCCTGATAAATCCAGTTGAACGTGCACACTTTTACGAATGGGGTGTGGTAATTAGTAGATGATGAGCTTTGAATTCTTCATGAGGTAGTGGTACGATAGTCGTTTCTTGTTGAAGCGAGTTTCACATCCACGTCTCAACAGGCTGCGGTATCTAAAAGTATAGATGCCTAGATAGAAGAAAGTCTCCATATCTGAGTAACTAAACCACCTTCTGTCTTTCACATACTACAATTGATTCCAGTTTACGTCAAGTAAGCTCTCTGGATATTGATACTAAGTTCGATGTTTCTTGGTAATCATGCCAGAATTGGTGAAATCTCGGGAGGTGTTATGAACACGGCATCGGCAACATATTGTTTTTTTATGTGTGATCTTGTATGCCGCGTAAAGGGGCGTAAATTCTCTCTGCTTCCTTAAAGCTTCAGAAAACATTTTGTTTCGCCTACATCGAGTCTTTGACTGATATGCTTACCTCTGATTTAGATACACTAATGGATCACCCTCCGCTAGGTGTTCACACTATAGACTGCACTTTAAAACCTTTATTCTAGTAAGAGGTTTTAGAGTTTCTACTAGTGCCTCTTAGTATTCATCTTATGGACCTGCTATCTGGCGCAACGATACTAACACCAAAGTATGACATAAACTCAGAATTGGCTACAGAAAAATAAGGAATGTAGTCAAATACTCACGAATTAGACAATCCTCGCCGGAAAGAAAGATGTCCTTAGACTTCATACCTCGTTAGGTAAACGAGTGTCTGACTTCCAAGGGGGTTGTACACAATCTAAATGATTATGAACTATTTGGAACGAAGGTTCCAAAAAGGAGTGTCGACTTTTGGATCTTATCTTTGTGTTATAAATAATCTGAACTTGTTAAACGATCTAAAATTGTAGGCCACCTGGTCATTTGTCACTTTTTTGCTCATCTTGTATCCTGTGAGTTCCACGTTAGAGCAATGTGTGTCTGAGCCAACCGTTTCGCGTTTTTTTCATATCAGTGTTCACGTTTCCCTTGATTATTTTTTTTTCCCGTTTTTTTTTTTAGAATTAGATTTAAGTTGAACAATATTCCACACTCTTTCGTTTATGCGGTTAACTGTGTCTATCAAGAGTTCTTCAGACCTGGGTTTTAACCAACACACGATGGGCGAATGTGGAGGATATTTGACTTTTGTCATTTTTGTGGAAGTTTCTCAAAGTTAGAAATTGCTCTACATAAGAGCAAGAAGAGCACATGGGTTATAGTACCACATCAACCTTAAGACATTCCTCTATGATATTTATTATACATCCCTGTCACTTTCCCGCGTTAAAACGATGCCGATGGCAGCCGTAGTTACTGATTTAGTTGGACTCGAAAGCTTTTCGATCCAGAATATTTTTTAAAGTTCGCTACATGACCTGACTATAAAAGGAGACTGATATATATTTTTTGAACATGTCAATGCTTTCTGTACGCCTCTTAGAGTTCACTGTTATATCTCCTTCGTCAAAGCCATTAACGCAAACAGAACCAATAATCATTCGAAGAATCTTGCGTTCAAGAAAACCAAACACATACACCTTCAATCACGTCCATGCTTCTGTGGAATAGAGCCTTATTACTACTTGGGCCAAAAGAAACAGCAGTTTGACGTTTTGTCCAATTCGTCGACGAAGTGCATCCTTTCTTGGTAACATCTTATGTTCGTTTGCTCTCATTCATAAACAAAGCTATTTTGACCGCTTCTAATTCAATAATTTGACCTTTCAGATACCATATGCCACTGCAACATCCCGTCTAAATCAGCATTGACAAAGTCTCGGTGATATTGCCTCCAACCTTAACGGAGCAGTGAGAGTTCCCCAACATTCTGCATAATCTAGTTACTTTGGAAGACATGCTTAAACTAGACATGTACGAGTATAGGTCGTATCTACAAATACGAATAGTATGTGCTCTTGAAAGGTCATTGAAAAATAATTCCAGGCGTCAAATCAATGCGCTAGACAAGACCTTGTTTCTGGTTCATGCTGGGCAAAATCACTTCGCGGGTGTGAGAGCTACTATTGACTTATTTGTGCTTGATCCGTCATCGTCTTTATTTCAGTACTCTGACTAGCCTCGGAAAATGTTTATTCACCTCAGCTCCAAATAAGTTTAAGTACCTCATATTAGGAGTCTTGCATATTGGACTATAATGTTTTATAGCGTTTTATTTATTGAATGCCCTCTTTCTTAGATTCAGGTGTTTCGTAACATTGTGGGGTTGCTTTCTTCTCCTTGTTGGCACTCGCACTTATAAGTTAAATTCGTTTTGGATGAGATCAGTACCCGATGGCAACCACAAGAAATTAAGATAAACACGATGAATTGTTATAGTTTTAGCTCTAGGGATTTCCTGGCTGTGTCAGCTTCGGGCCTCTTAATTTGCCTTTTCGCCGAGCTTCTGCAGTTTATATGTACTTTCGCCGATGGGGACATCGCCATAATAAAATCGAAAAAGCTATGTATTCACGCTATGGCCGCTTGTACTCCAATAATAATCCAGATAAGATTCAATTATCACGTGAACATAACGGGAAAGCTTAATTCACTAAGTCCTCTAAACCTTAGTCCTCTGCAGAGCTTGTATGACGTCGAATGACATCGTTGGTAAACTCCCTAGACCAGCTTAAAGAAAAACTTCTCAGGATCTGAACCTGCATTAGGACTGCAGAATAATGGTTTTCATTCACAGTTGGGTTTCCCGCAAGCACAAATGTGTTTGGCATGCCCTTCTAGGGTGTAGATAGACAAAAGGAATTCTTTCTAATGTTTTTAAAAACGCAGCGTCCTTTGAGGGTTCTTTCGGTAGAAACAAACTGAAACTAGCACCTTAAAGCCACGCTAAGCCACTAAGTATTCCTATATGGTAGGCGATACCATTCCCTGAAACCTTTACGGTGAGGAGAAAGCTATTCGATGTCACCAAATATGCTGCGAAATGTCTAGGTTTCCTCAAAAGATGTAAGAAATACTTTTCCCCTTCTAATCTGGCCTCAGCGATGCTAACATCGCTCAGTCAATGGACACTCTCGAACATCGACAAAATGTCTCGTGTCTCACTTTGTTCTATTGCTATTTCCATCACCAGTGCTCCATAGAAATCGCCAGTAGCACTCCACCTCTTCAAACCTTCGACCGTAACACTCGTCTCGCTATGAATACTCATCAGTATACCTTCAAGTGACTTTCGGTCCTACTCTGAAATATCGTTTTCTACTTCCTAGTCATTGTAACATTCAGATATTTAAAACCAACGTACATCGGTACCTATCTTTCTTTCCTCCCTTATTTTCATTCGCCAGCGCTGGGTGCAAACATTTTAAGGGTACCTTAATCCCTCGAGCACGCGCTATTTAAAAACAAAAAAAAAGGGGACAGTGGACTAGTTACTGTGATTTTTCTGCATGTTTTGTTTTGACATTGGTATTGCAAGATCTATCGCCATCTATTTCAGGATTGAGAATTGTACAATTCCACTAGGCAGTTCAGATCAAAAGCATGAGAATTGGAGTTAAGGTCGAAAATACGGCCTTAATTAGCTCTATAGGTCATTTACCCGATCCAGCTTTCATTGGCTTCTCACCATTACAAAATCCTCCCGTCAGTCGTCGTTGGTAACTTCTCCAGCTTGAGGCTGTCAGATATCGATGTCTGAGACTTCCTTATTAGAAAGCTTATTCTACGCTTGAACTTCAAATCTAAATAAAACATCATGTACGAGTACATATGAGACATCATTAAATTTGTTGTTATTTGAAAGAGTATTCGATATACATAATGTATGAAATATGATATTGGCCAAACGGCTGCAGCGAAATCGCAGAGAGATACAATTTCCAATGACTCGACTGCATAAATTCGGACCCATCTGCGGCTTATTCACATAGACCTGTGATTCAACGTAGCCCAACAAGACAAAGTCTAATGGCCCGAAATAGCACGATATCGAAATTTGTCGTGCAGGTCATTCATTGTTGCATGCGCTGTTTGGCACGTAGCGGCGCCTTGTTGGAACCACATATCATTGAGATCTATATCTTTCAATTTTGGCCAACAAAAAAGAGATTTTCATTGGCATGTACCTCTTGCCGGTGAGGGTTATAACGGTGCCATTTCTATTTTGGAAAAAGTACAGGCCAATGACCCCACCGGAGAAAATCCACACCAAACATTGGCTTTTTCTGAATGCATTTGCAATTTATGTGCCTCATGTGGATTGTTGCCTACCCAAATGTGACAATTTTTAGCCTTTCATCCAACAATAGGTCTTGTTGCTGAAAAAGATTTTCCGTCCAAAATTGGAGTTCACTTGCAACTGCTCCAGAGCCCAGTCAGCGAATAATTGACGCTCCTCTGATCGTTTATCTTCAGTTCCTTGGTCAATTTTATTTTGTATGGATACAGGCCTAAATCTCGATGCAAAATTCGCCAAGTCTGAAGTCTGCGAGAGGTCATTGGGCGCGACAGAGAATTGAGTATCTCGGTTTATCGTGAATACTCTCGTTTATAGCAGCAATGTTTTCTACAGACCTCACATTCCGACAACGTACGGATGTCGTTTGATTGTTTACTGATTTGAATTTATCCACCAAACGGCGAACAGTCGACTCAACAGCATGACTGTGTGCAACGTAAAAATCGCATAGCTCGAACTGAGCACTTACGTTGATAGTAAAGTTTAATAATTTACACACGTTGCTCAACGCTGTAATTTTCCACGATAATTTGCCAAACATTAGTTACTATAAGCTCACAATTGGACAGCTGTAGCTTCTCCAACACGGCTGCTATACACTGTCAAATTTTGAGCGCTCATATTGGAAAACCTATAATAAATCCTAGTGCTCCGAAGACATTCAAACCTGAGTTGCATGCGTCTCGAACCATATCACATTGTAAGTAGTGGTGCACGCAATAGTGGATCATATTACTTGTATCCCCATCATGCTGATGGCTGCATCCAAAAAACCGAAAGTGTAGGTCACGGACTTTGTGTTTTATGAAGCCCTTACATTTGTGGTACTATTGAACTCTTATGGTCTATATAAGGGTATGGATAATGTACGCATTTAAGAATATCTAACGTCTTAAAATGGCCAAGACGTGAAATACCTAATTCAGTGTGATAAGTAACCATTCGTCTGCGTGCTCACTTTCATTTGTATGTCACTTAATTCTGACGCCCATTGGGATATCCCTTCAACTATAGGATCAACCAGATCTAATTGCCACTTGTAAAACCACAGTAACTGCCTCCAGCAAATTGCTGTTCCAATCGTGACCAAGATCATCCAGTTTATGCAACCAACATCAACTCAATTATCTAAGTATTTCATCTGCAATGTTTCATTAGCACTGCCAAGTTTAAATCAACTTCAAGCAAGTCACTGAATGATTGTATCTTGTATCTGGAATGGGAAAATAAAATAAAATAAGAGTCAAATGTAATCACCACATTACTCGTTACTTGCTACTTTTACTTCCAATTGGAAAAACATTTTTATTTCAAGTCTTTCGGATCTGCCGTCCAAATGAAAACACCATATCCAATGATACTCGTACAAGTACTAAAAAACCCAAGTGCAATTAGTAATGAGCTAGCAAAGCATAATATGGATCTGGTGGATCCAGTTGAACAAGAAAGAAAGTGAAAACCAGATAGACAGATACAGGCGAAGCTCGAATAGTCCCACATTTGGTGCGTATACGTGATGCAACATTTCAAAGTCAAGGCCGAATTCGAAGAATGTTAAGATACGTCGAAGACGTAACCTTTATGACTCTCATAAATTTCTCATTTCCACGACTTACTACTCAGCTTTCTCACACCTCTGATTTAGATACAGTAGTGATGAAGTATGCGCATTGTACTCATACGTGCAGCTGTCAAATTAAGCGAGTGTCTATTGCCACAGACAAGAAGATGCCGAGCTAGAGATACCAAATAGTAGACACTGAGCCTAAAAGATTATTGCTACGAGTATATTGAATCACGTTCCTCAGCTATTCAGCTCTTGCTACCGTCGTGCTATCTCAATTAATTATTATGCATTTATGTACGAATAAGCGTGTGGACACCACAATGGATTGAAAGTGAAATGAAAATGAATATAAAATGAAAAAGAAAAAACCATGCTTACAGATACAAAAATCATGTTTACGGAAATACTGGAGGGCACTTAATCATAATTATTCCATCAATCACGCAGTGGAATACAATTGGATTGAGTGTAATACTCGTCGTAACGAATAACGAATAACGAATAACGAATCAAATTGAAATCATGTACCAGTACAAGGAGCCGCAAGTATTTACGAGTATCTGTAAGTATCTGCAATGATAGTTGCTTTAAACGAAAGCAAATATGGGTATATGAGCGTAAAACCCATGCTTCTTTAGTACTCGTATCTTGGGGAGTCGTTAATGATGTCTCTGACTTCGGGCTCGTAAATGGACGATAATTTACTGCAAAATCATCGCCAGACCGCATTTCCTGGCAAGGAGTGGTATGGAGTTCGTATTTGAAAAACGTTTTGCCATTGACCATAACCCTGGGTGTAACGAACAAATTGTGAAAATGGTTTACACGGCACTAATTTCACAGGAGACGTGTCGCCGTATGGTGCACATTATTTTCGTCATTTGCGTTTTATCTGGAAAATTTGAGAGGAGGAAGTGTTCAAGCGAAATTTGTTGGCGACAATAATATTGTGTTGTTGTTAGCTCTTTTGGAAAGTGGTTTAAGATCTGAAGCGGAGGATGCTTACTTGGTTATTTATGCTTTTTCCAAAGTGATACTTTAACATCTTTGCCAGCCCTGATATTTAGCTGGCTATTGGGTAGAGAAGAAGTAAAAGGGCTTACTTTAAGAACCTTTAGCTCAATAGATGATCAGTGATATGTAGTTCTCTTGCACGTACTTGGTAAAAATAGATTAAGATGCTATTATTTGTCCGACACCCTTCGAAAAGCTGAGCGTATTCCGGTTTTTGCAACTGCTTTAATCTTAACTCCGTCCCATAGATTGTGACCGATGTATTACCACATCCTCGTATATCACCACTATATTCAAAGTTTTTGATGCATTTCCTTGTATGGCATCTTTAATCAACGAAATATTGTGCGATCCAGACTGGTAGTTACCGCCACCGCAGTCAATAAAGTTAACGCTTCCTGGCTACAGGAAATAATTGACTTTCTCTACCAGCAAAGTTAAGAGGTTTTATTTTGTTTGCTTCAGCTTCCAAGGTGAACATCATATGACAAATGTCCGTAATCCCGAACGAGAAAAGTTAAACTTCATTGGGATAGCCTGGGTAAGTTAGGTGTATTATCTGATTGCACTTAAAATACTTCGTTCGACCCATCTCCATCAATGTAACAACGAGCATGCATGATCTAACAATTAAGAATTGCAGCGGTGACAGTGTGGAACCCTGCGGTACCCCGCCCTAAATTTAAATGGCGGTATCTAATCAAGATTTTTGAATGACGTGACATTTGTTTACTAATAACTATGTTACATATGATCTGGTTTGTGATTAAACAGAAATTGTTTACTCCTGACTGGTCATCAAAGTTCGAGGCTGTCGTCTTGATGGATCGCACTATAGCGAAATGTTCCTTCCACTTTTTGGTCCTCATCGTTGACTAGCAAAGTACCATTCAACTTGGCACCTAGAAGGTACCTTATGATAACATATATGGTGCTGGATGTGGCTATTTGGATGTTCCTTTTCGCACGTTCTACATTTCGCTCAACTTCCTTCTTCTTTCTCTATTGCTGGACATATTTGCACTATCAGGAGTTTTCTCATCGGCGATTAGAATTCTGAGAATACCTATGTTTTCACATTTTCATAGCGATTTTGTCTCCTTAAGTTTAAAGAATCGCCTTAATAGCATTCCGGTGATGCGAAGTTCTAAACGAGCCACCGTAAGATAGTGGTCAAACACAATTCCGATATCAGCCCTAAGTTTGTTTCGGACGTCTAGAACGTCGGTAGAAATCCTTAAACGTTTGCTTTCACTAGGTTGTCATCTAGTTAAAGGAGCATCCATTAGTAGAGGCCCAACGAGTCTTGTTGTGCTGAAAAGTGTCCGACCAATAACAAGAGTCAGTGACGTTGGTTAATTCTGACTCTGAGCAGAGTACTCAGGGAAAGAACTAGTCCATTGTACCCTTTTATGTTCCTTTTACTGGAATATATCAACCAAATATCAGCAAATGCTTAAGTGCTAAAGTGAGTACAGTACCATTATCCACCACTTCAGCGCCAAGTACCTGCATTCGCAGAGGCAGCGCGGTGTCGTCATAACTTTCACAGAAAGCATCACAAGAAGTTTATCACTTATGCCCAGCACACTTATGTGCTTAGTAAAATCTCTGTGCCCCAACACGACGCCAATAAGCAATCTGCCGTCCTTCCCAGTGAGAGACAGCAGGAAAGTCGCTGGACTCTTAGAGACGTATGGAAGCATTCGTTTGGTCTGCCGGCCACCTGGAGAGTCATGCTATCCGCAGTTATGCTTGTATTAAATCTACTTATCGTTGGAAGATGCAGGCAGTCCTAACGCAGGTTCGCGTCCTCAAAAACACAAGTTCATAGGCGTGATCCCATTCCAACTGCGTTCAGAGAAACCATACTTTCTTGAATTAGCTTGAAAGTCATATGAAGGAGCAGCAAGACTTTAGGTGCAGGTTATCTATGGCTGCAGATTCTTCACAATATGGTTATTGCCATCAGGATTGCGTACATCTCAGCTTGGAAGACAGACGCAAATTTTTCTAACGAGAAATGAAATCTAACGTTGTCGACCTTCAAAATGAATCCAACGTCGTATCTAACAGCAATTTTGAAGATTTCAAGGAAAAGGGATAGTCGATATCGTATTTTCGCAGCAACAGCAGTTCTTCTGTCACTGGATCACGACCATCAAAACTCCAGTGTATATTGTGCCATAGATCCCTTTTTTTCAGCCAGAAAATGGCTTCGAGAGTGCAGACTGTGATATGAATATCGAAATGAGGTAGATCTATCAGTGCGTCTAGAGGAGACCCAGGCGTACTAAGAAAAGTCCCAGTACGAGTAGTTACGTATTATCATAAAAGCTTTTTCCGCATTGTTGGTCTTATCGTAGCTCTGTTTAGTCCAAAGAATGGCACCTCTATACTTAGATTCGTTGGGAAAACGAATGACGATGCCTAGATGACTTAAACCGGTCAGTTCTTTCCTCCGTCGTTGTGGTCAAGAAACCACAAAGAAGAGTGATATTCAGCTGGCCGCAAGCTCAAATCAGCTCTTCCTTACACTGATCTACTATTATTGAGTGAAATTGATATATCCTATTGGCCTCGGATGGCTGAAAAACCCCTCTGAAAATCGATGTTTCGGCCTGAGATACACTTGCTATGGCACATTCGATATTCAAGCCGTAGGTAAATATCGTTGGTTCATATTTAGAGATATTTGTCTCCTCCTTTCTTTACTCTCTGGAACCGAAGTAGGCTTAGAGAGACATAAGATTGTTGCTGAAATGTAATTTGGGCATTTTCTGATTAGTACTGGACACTGCAGTATAGTTAGACCCCGACACTGCACTAGACAACGGCATACTTGATATGTAAACCAAGAAGAAAAAGAACAAATGTAGTGCCTCGGTCGGTCCTGACCAGCACTGCGCTCTGCTAAGTCTGATGATAGATGTTTTAAGAACAGGACTCTAGGAATGTTATGAGTTTTTTAGCATGTTTTGTTTTTTTTAAATTAGCAACACTTTTCCAGTGACAACCAATTTGAGAGCTCATAGCTGATTTGTGTTCAAATTGGTATGCCATTCCAGCACGAATACACACAGACTTATGCCGGAATAACTCTTGCAAATTGTGTAAATTTATTTCGAAAATCGTGTCTTAGTTCGCGAAACTTGCCGTGCGCTACATTCATATTACGGTCAACATAATCGTCCGCCTAAGCTAGGAAAGTATTGTAATTTGAATCACCATAGATCGTGTAATTGATAATACGCATCCGCAGACACGTTGTTCAATGCATACCAAAGAATCTATTGGTGCTGTGGAGCGTAATATGGAGGAGAACCCGACTGAGCCGAATCGAACAATTGGAAAAGTATTGAAGATTTTGCGACTGATTGTTGGTTGAATGGCTACATCAACAAGCGAAACCTCTGCATGGAGCGAAGGAAATCCAAAAACCATTATTGAGACTTCGTTACATACACAAAAGGTCACTGCTTGGAGGCTTTGGGCTTTATGGGCTGAAGAAATCTTACTAACGAGTACTTACTTATGTGCCACTACAGTTCGGGGTAAAGCTAGCCTCAACTAACCAGCCTCTCCAGGTAGTCCGGTCTGCCTCCATCCAGTTGCGCAATACAAGTCGGTTGAGGTCCCATTCGTGTCCATTCGCTCTACATGTTCTAGTCATTTCAAGCGACAGAAGCACAGTTTTCTGACTAAATCGATGTCGCTGTACAGCTCGTGTAGTTCCTCCAAAGCCCGTCTACTCAAGCAGAACCAAATATTTTACAAAGAATTTTTTCTTGAAACGATTGAAGATATCTTCATCCGCTTTCGATAGAGCCCATGTTTCAACGCCATAAAGTAGGACTGGGATGATCAAGGACTTATGTATATAGAGTCTCCTTAGTTTTTTGGAATAGGGCCTTACTACTCAATTGCCTTCTTAGCCCACAGAAACAGCCATTGGGTAGAGTGTTTCTTATTTTTATTTCTGCTGAGGTGTTGTTGGCAGAATTTATAGGAAAGCGAAGGAAGATAGAGTCGCTTATTACCTCGAAATTAAGGCTGCCGACTATGACGTACTGTCCAATTCGTCGACTGTGTCCCTGCTTATTGACAGCATATATTTGGTTTTACCCTCATTTACCACTAAACCCATTTTGGCAGCTTGCTTTTCAATACTAGTGAACGCACAGGTGACACCCCGCTTAAGTCTGTCAATTTATCAATATCATCGGCGTATGCTAGTAGTTGCAGAGACATTTAAAAGATTGTGCCTAGTTGTGAAAGACGCCTGTCACGCGTCTAAAACCTTTTTTAACATCAAAGGCCTCGGTTAAGTCGTTATCGAGTCGTTGTAGCAGCGAGTGTTCTCAATCGTCATTCTGCACAGACGCACGTGCTTGGCGGGGATGTCAAAACTAGACAGTGTGAAGATTTAGTCGATTGTGGAATTTCTTGGTCTGAAACCGCATTGACAGGGACCAATCAGGTTGTTGACGAAGGGTTTCAGACGTTCACAGCATATAGCAGATAAAATTTTGTATCCGATGTTGAGGAGACTTGCTATATACCTCAATAGTTGGAGCAGTTGGTCTCCTTTGTGGTGGATCGCGCATACGGTGCTGTGATTCCATTCATTAGGCATACAATCTTCTGACCAGTTCTGAGAAATCAGTTGGTGCATGCTCTCCACAAAGGCATTTGCGATTTTGGCTTTGAATACCCCGGCCGGTAAGCCATCAGGTCGATTTACGCTTAGATATTGCTTTCCTTACTTCATTCTAGCCAGGTGGACGGAAGTTGCGGATATCATCGTCTAAGTTGAATTGTCTATTCTGCCTGATGACGGGATGTTGGGCTTCTTCGCCGTCATACAGTCTGCGGACAGGTTTTCCATATTCTCAGTACCGACTGTGACTGTACTACAAGGTTCCCTTCTTCATCTCTACAGGCTTCTGTACGGGTTTTCTTGCCTAAACACTTTCTTTTACCTGTTGATAAAACGTTCGTACATTATACCTGGAGTACAACCTCTCAATAGCTTCGATAGTGCGCTTCACGTTGTTTTCTTCTTCTGTAGAAGCCGATATTCTTGCTGTCTCTTCTGCTAGTAGAGCCCACGAGCGGCTCTCGTCCTTCGTTGCAGCGGCGCTTTATACAATTCTGGTTTAGCTGCAAGATTTTGTCGACATTGTTCATCAAATCAGGGATTTCTTGGTCGGATAAAACCCAGCACATCAGTCGCAGCGTCTCTGATAGTACATTGGCAGCGTTACCACTGCTCTTCGGAGTTGTTGAGTAATTTCGGTATACACCTTCGGCGAAGATTCTGGTGATTTCATGGGATTGCAGCTATTCTTATAGATCTTCTTTGTTGTGGCCCTTGGGAAATCCCCAATCGCACATTTCCTGCAACAAGGTGGTGATCCGAATCAATGTTGGGTGTCCGTAAGGTTCGGACCTCCAGAATATTGGAGGCATGACTTACGTCGGTCGCAATGTGGTCAATTTGATTCTTTCAAGATCCGGATACAGCCATGTGTAAGAGTATATTGAGATCAGGAAACCGTGTACTTGCTAGAGTAATATTTCGCCGCGCTGCAAAGGCAATGAGCTTAAGTCTGTTGCCAGACGTGGTATCGTGTAGGCTATGCTTACCAACTGTCATACCAAATACGTCCACCTTTCCTATTTTGGCCTTACATAAGACATCACTGGTATGTCTTATGGAGAAGCTTTTAGAAATATTCTTTGGTGGCATCCCCCTTGTCTTCTGTAGGAACATGGCTGCATACTAGGCTTATGTTAGCGAATTTAGCCTTGAAGCAGATTTTCATGGGACGCTCGCGCACTTGTCGCAAGCTTAAGATTTCTTACCTAAGTCATATGGCAAATGTGCCGAATAAGCACTATTTCTTTTCCCTATAGCAATCACCCTAGATTACTCGTATGTCACAAGTTTTTATGTTCCTTATGCTCGATTCATCCCATCGCACTTCTTGGATGAGTCAAAGGGCTCCACATGGGCTGTTAAGCCTCCGAACATGCTATTTGCATATGGCATCATATGGAATTCAACTGGCATGGGAAGCCCTAACCGAAGACCCAAGTCTTAACGCAGGTTCGGGCTCTGAAAAATCCTATTATGGCGGGGTACCTAAACAGGACTTAATGAGTTCAGTCTACCGACTACGTTCAGAGAAGCCATACATTCTTGAACGAGCTTAGAAGTCTAGGTGCAAAAGTCGTCAACAGTGAATCCGTCATTATCCCAGGCCATTAGTTGGATCGTCTGGTCAGTTAGGCTAATTGTCGAGAATGCCGTTGCCATTTTAGCCTCCATGAGGAGGGATTTACTGATGCAGATACCGAGGAGGCAAGGCAAACGCTACGCTACGAGCTTGATTGTTGCGCTACTGATAGTTTCCCAATCAATCGCCGCGCAGATCCTTCAGGGCTTGTGGAATCAATGGTCCACATTTCTTCCAAATAATGCCGGTCAGAATGCTATAGATTCATGATTAGAGACTTGTTCATTCCCCATTAAGGTGCGTTTCAAAAAGATGACGTAAAATTGTACACAAAGCACGCCAAAATGAATTAATTGAAGGAGACACTTGAAGATGACATAATTTCGGCTAAAGGATCTGCGAATTGGACTCCAAGATTGTGTAATTTACTACCTTTGCATGATTTTCTGTATATGGTGTGCAGTCGCTAGTCAACGCTAGTCATGGCCGAAGTCCCCACTTTCTGCCAAAGGTTTTATTCCCAGCATAGAAATTGACACAGGCCTTCCGAACCCGGCGCTCTATATGTATTCAACTCAAAGTCTGGTTTCGTGGTGAAAAGGTTTACAAATTTGAAATAAATTTAAAATTAAACTTAACCACAAAATACTGTCAGGTAATTTATTCTCTATAACCAGTTACCAGTAATTCTTTAAAATGTTCAGGATGTAAAAAAAACGTGTTTTCTAAAAATCCCAGTAAATAGATAACAAATCAAGTGGAATGACGCAGTGGGTTTGGTTTTTTTTTTTTTTTTTTGAAGATCTCGGTGGATCCACTGCAATTGCGCTTAAATCCGCGGTTTGTGATGGGTAGCTAATTACGAGTATTAAGACAAAGATAAATAAATCTTCTTCTCTTATTGTTGAAGCAATTATGGAACACTTTGTGATCAACAGTCGTCTTAGTCTCCCTATTGTCTGATACAATTTTGGCCATAAGACCTTCGGTCCAATTCCATCGCCAGTGTCAGGCTCGGTGGAAATCTAGTATCAACCAGCTTGAGAGAAAAGGCCAGTTAAATCTCTTGTCAGACTTTGTAAGAAACATTCATTCATTAAGGTGAGAGTCTACCAACTTGGTCAGGGTCAAGCAAAACAAAATCCAGTAAAACAGACCATAGCCCTACTCTCAATGGTAATTTTTTACTCATGGCTAAGGAGAAAAATCTAATCTGCTGTGACTTGCTTGACTTGGTAGGACATAGTATGTTCCTCCTTCTCGCTCTTATACAATACGTGCACAATCCCAATTATCTATTCCACTATTAGTAAGGCTGACCTTCCTTATACTGAATATTAACTTGAGCTCTATTAAAACGCGCCAAGTGAAGCTAATATATCACCAGAATATTCTGTATCCAAATTGGCTTCGAGTATTCTGTATCCAACATATTGTCTTCGAATATGGAAACGAAAGCCCTCTTCAGATTGTGTAAAAGTCCGGCCATTCACCGATCATTACCTGAGTCTTTTGTAAGTTGAAAATTCATCTGGAGTTCAATAAATCTAAACTACTTTTATTTAATGGCTATGATATCATTATTGTTGTCCAAATTTCTGAAGATGTTGTTAGAGGTTTCACTTTTATACTGTGATTAACTCATCCCCTTGAGAGTGATTATGTCATTCCTACGTTTGACTTTCTCACAATAAATTAATTAATGGCTGCCCTATATTGTGTTCCTAACAATACGTTCGCCTTTCACCTTATGTCAAAATAACCTAAGATCTCGATAAGAGTTTTTAATAATCATCTCATACATAGAGCTGGAGTCTGTGTCAGATAATGATATGGATTCAGTTTTTGATATGAATTCGTTTAAGTTCTTTGACTTTTGCCTCAATTATGGCGCAAGGTAAGAGCGAAGATTAACATACATATTTTATGATTGCAGCTAACAGCAGCACATTCAAATGTAGTTTCCAAAGACCCTGGCATGGTAGAATCTCCTAAAAGCAAACCATTGACAGTTGTAATTACTTCATAACATATTTTTGATGGTCCTTCAACTCATTTGAAGCAGTATGGCTAGGTTTTTCTTATTTATCCACATTCATGTAAAGAGCTCCATAAGTCTTAATTATGTATATGTATCTCAAGTTGTTCTAGTCCTGTGACTTGAAAGATATTTTCAAACACAGGACCTCGAAGGCGGACAAGGGCCGCAACCAATATACGAGTACCTCTCCAGTTAAAGTGGTCTACGTTAGGTTAGAAACTAGAGAAAACCGAGTGACATCTGATATTTCTTTAACTGACATATTGTAGTATTAAAAACCACTTACAATTATTAATTGAATTACGTTAAAGAGCAGAAAAAGGCACCAAGATATTTCGGACTAGAAGATAATGTTTCAATCGGTTATCTAATAAATCTTTTTGTGAGATGAATTGCTCTTAACCAAAAAGGTAGCGAGTTAAGATGAGATATATGCACACCTAGCACGGTTGAAAAAGTTGATTTTTTTGTATTTTCTTGAAGCTTGTGGTCACAAAAACCACTGCCTAAGCTTTTTCATCAATCCTACTCTTTAGGACTCTTTCCGAGCAGATGGAAAACAATATTTGTCCAGCCCATCCCTAAAAAAACCGAATCCTCCTCACTATCCTCCTACAGACCCATCGCACTTACGTCCCTTCTATCCGATGTCATGGAAACGCTGATAAACTATCAGCTCATGAAATATCTTGAAACACGAACACTTCTTAATGACCAGCAGTGCGGTTTTCGTAGCAACATGTCCACTGGTGATCTAATGGCATGTCCCACCGAAAAGTGGAACCAAAGCGTACATAAATCTGGCGAAAGCAAGATAGTTGCACTTGATATTTCTAAGGCATTTGACAGAGTTTGGCGTCAAGCTCTTTGTCGAAAATGAGTGCTTTTGGGATCGATGATTCTTTTCTTCAATGGATTAGAAACTACCTTTCGGAGCTGCAATCCAAGTTATCTTGGACGGTTTCAAGTCTGATATTCACAAACAAAATGTTGGTGTGCCCCAGGGCTCCGTTCTGTCTCCGACACTCTTTCTAATTTTCATCAACCATCTCTTGTCTGCTACCTCTAATCCAATATTTTCCTTTGCTGACAACAGTACTCTCTGCTTTTCATATTCGTTCCCGGACTCTCATCCCAGCTCTTCAGCTGTAGAACGGGAACGCCAGTGTATGTTAAGCTCATTAAATTCTGATATCAACAGCATAACCAATTGGGGAACTATCAACCGAGTGGAATTTAATGCTTCCAAAACTCAATGTTGTCTGCTGTCGTTAAAGCTAAATTTAAACACGTAACCGTTATCCATGAATGGCACTTGCATCGTCGACACCGATAAACTCCATAACAACCTACGTTGGAATGATCACATATTTGGTGTCGTCAAAAATGCTGCGAAATGTCTGGGTTTCCTCAAGCGATGTAAGAAATACTTTACCCCCTCTGATCTAGCCTCAATATATAAGGCATTCATCCACACAGATTGGAGTACATATGATGCCCACATCTGGTCAGGTGCTCCTAAAACATCTCTGCTATGTGCACCTGCTAGATAGTATTCAAGACCGTGCGATAAAACTCATAGGTAATACTAATATCAGTACACCGACGATGTCACTCTGTTTTATCGCTATTTCCACAACCAGCGCTCCATAGAGGTCGCCAGTAGCTTTCCAGCCATTCAAACTTTTAGCCGTAACACCCGTCTCGCTATGAATGCTTATCAGCATACCCTCAGGCCCACTTTCGGACGTACTCTAAAATATCATGATTCGTTCCTAAGCCATGCAACTAGCTCATGGAATGACCTGCCTGGCTCTTTATTTCCTAGCCATTATAACCTTCAAACATTTAAAACCAACGCTCACCGGTACCTCTCTTTCCATCCTCCCTGATTTTCCATCGCCCGCGCTGTGTTCAAACATTTTAAGGGTACTTAAATCCCTCGAACGCGCGCAAAATTATAAAAAAGGGAAACAAAACAAGAATATCTGATGAAAACGCCAAGTCAATATTTCGAGAGGCAGGTAGCGGCAAGCGATCCTTCCAACAGAACGTCCCTAGATCTATTCTCCTGTGTTTTTGGTCGTGCTCGGCTCCAGGTATAACGGAAATATCATACGACTATTATTATTTGCCGGAAATAGACACGTTTTGTCAGTAGCTTGACGTTCGTGCAACTGTACGTTACAGTGGGCCCCCACCCAATTATCAAGGCTTCGCCCATAAATGACGTTGTCTAATAAAAAGCGCGGGCAGAGCATATTACTGGTCTTATCGTAAACATCTTCAGATGACGCCTCTGAAGGTTGCTACGATTTGACTTGTTAGAAGTTGCCGGTCATAGGTCTTGTTGGCAGCAGGACCACCGGTAGTCCATACCAGGACTTAAATCACGGTACCATGGGAGTCAGGAGCCCCCCGGATTTTGGTCCGGGCCTGACTTGTTGAAGTAGGCCCCCTTGTGGGAGCGTCATGGTGGCTCTGGCTTAAACCCAAATCGTGGTAAGAGTTTTCCTTTTATTTTGACCCATTGTAGAGTAGCAAATAAGTACTGGGTGCTGTGACCCTAAGAGCAGAAAGAGGTTTTAGATCGGCCTCGACCCATACCAAGGGTGGAACTTGTGCCTCCAAAACAGTTCCGAATTTGTATCAAAGGATTGACGTAGAGCAATGGCAAAGCGTATTCTTGCTCCCATGGATGTATGGGCATCCCGTAAACATAAGTCTACATGGCAGGTGGTTTACGTTAAAAACAAGAGACTAATGTACGTTACAGTGAATTTTCATTTGTGAATAAATATTCTAAAAAGAAATAAAGGTTCTCAAGAAGCTCAGCGATCCGGATCTTTTCACAAAGATCGGAGCAAGCAGAAAATACCGATCAAAAATCGACATATGGTCTAAAAACTTTCCAACGAGAATTAGTTCCAGTGCCAACAAATTGAAGACTGATCATGGGACATCCGCACCAGAAGATCGGGTATCGAATTTTTAATTTTCTGACTGTGTTTACTGTCTTATTGAAAAGTGTGATAGTGATGTTCGATTCTTAATAGAAAGCACTCGAGGACTCGATTTTAAAATTGTAGTTTCGTGTTCATCGTGCAAACCGACATTCATTCCCTCGTGCCCGTACATCAATACAGCTTACGAAATGAATACACGACGACTGGAAATCTAATCACGATGCAAATTGCCAGATCAATTATGACGGATCGGCAGGCAAAATGGAAGTAGACGCCATGAAAGAAATATTTTCAAAATCCGTCGAATAGCATGGAGTTATGTATACTAATTACGTCGGGGATGGCGGCTCTAAGACATACACGGAATTAGTGAATGCGAAACCGTATGGTGATGAGATTAAAATTGTAAAAAAAAATGCGTGGGACACCTTCAAAAGCAAATGGGAACCCTTCTTCGCGAATTCAAAAAAACAAACAAATCCTGGAATCGGCGGCAAAAACAAATTGACGGCCAAATTTATAGATACACTGAGCATTTACTATGGCTTAGCCATTCGCAGAAACTGTAACTCCAAGGATGACATGAAAAAAGCAGTATAGGCAACATTCTACCATTACGGCTCAACAGACAGAAACCCTCAACATCAGTTCTGTCCCGAAGGCCCTGAATCGTAGTGCAAGTGCCAACAAGCGAAAGCTAAAAGAGAATTTCCGTCACGATTATTTAGCATTATCAAAAACGGTATTAGATCAAATCAATATTCGAAGTCCTCAGCAATGACAAATTGTTGGAGCACTGTGTTGGCGGATATGTCCAAAACAGCAATGAGAGCTTCAACCAACTTATTTGGAAGATAGCTCCAAAAACGATGAACAGCGGGGCCAAAATCATAACATTGCTGTATTTTCTGGCAACATGCACCTTCAACAATGGTGTCACTTCATTGTTGGAAGTCATGAATGTGTTAGGAATATCGGTCGGATCGGGAACGTACTTGTACGCTGCGCAAGAAGGCGAAACTCGCATAGCGAAAGCCGAGCTGCAAGCGCAATAACAGACAGGTCGAATACGGCGCCGACAACAAAATTTTCCCGCACATTTTTCTTATAATATATTTTTGCAGCACTACCAGTGGTTGAATTCTGTTCCACAGTAAGGTTTCGAAGATTCCATAATATATTATTTTAAGGAGGATTTTTGAGCAGACCTTCCAAAGATGAAAGGAATTCCTAAGAGTTGCGCGCAAATATTCCCTTAAGTCATCTATGTGGTTATGGAAACACATTCTAGAATCAGTAATAGGCTCAAGGTATTATATTTAAATTATTTAACGTTTTTGGAAACATTTTTTCGCTGTAGTTAAAATTCCTACAAAATGTTGTGTTGGAAAAATTTGGACAGCAGAAGCAGCTCAGCATTCAGGTGCATGAAAAAAGAACTTCGGTATCCAAATCATTTTGTGCTGAAAGACTGAAAAACATTATTTTCGTTTTAGAACTGATTATCACGTTCTAAGTTGGTCCAAATCCGAATTAAATTTAGAGGACTTACCAAACCGTAGGTGAAGTCTGTATCAGGTACAAAAATGATTTAATATAGATCAAAAAGAGAACCGGTCCTAGAATAGATCCTTGAGGCACCCCTAGATTTTTAAGTTTTATTCCACTCCTAATGTCATCAATCTTTTCTCATTAAGTTCCATTTCGAAGATATGGTCCGAACCAAGTTAATGACCCTATTTTCTAAAACTTTTTTCAAAGACTTTACTTTGAAATTGGCCTATAATTTCTAACATCATTAGCGACACTTTTTTTGAAAATTGGTAACACATCCGCACTTTTAAGGGCTTTGGGGAAGACTCCAGATAAGACACTCTTATTAAAAATATCCACTAGGATATCAATAACAAAATAGGGTGCATCAAAACTACACGAATTTCTGATACACTAGATCCGGATTTATCCAGGGTTTTAACCTTTTGGACGATTTTTAAAACTGGTTAGAGGTTATAAGAAGATCGTATGAAATGGAAGGATTAGATTCAGCAAGAATCTATCACGGTGAATCCGTTCACTGTTTGAGATAATTTTAGAATATCAGCAATCAGCACTCAAAACGTCCAGTCTTTGCCCATCTTCTTCCAAGAGGGTTGTGGTACCTTTCTATAACACTTGATGGCGCTGAGTAAGAAAGAAAGTAATTTTCTGCTGGAATTGTCCCTCTATGTTGGAATCGTGGAATCTCCGACTAACTCGAAAAATCCTGCATTCATAACGAGCACTTATAGAGCCATACGACTTCGTGCTACCGCGCCGTAGATCAGGACTGAGATGATTAGGGTATTAAACTATAGAGTCTCTTTTGTGTTTTTTGACAAGGCCTTATTACTTGGGTGACGGCTTAGGCCAATAAATCAGCGCTTGGTAAGAGTAACCCTACGCAATTTTTACGACTTGTGTCAGACAACACGGCTTAGATGAATTATCTGTTTTGTGGATAAAACCTCTGATGGACAGAGGTTATTTGTAAAGCGTCGGTCTGTCTCCGCTGCTATGGTGCATGTTGTTCGAATCACTGGTTAACGTTCTCAATAGTTCTGACGTCTATTCTCACGGATGTGCACATAATGTAGCTCTACTGTCTGTCGGATCATCTCTGGCGACTGTCTGGTTTAAAATGTAGACAGCCCTAGACATGAAATGGGTACTTGAAATCGGCTTCAACTAATCCTCTCAAAACTGAGGTTGTTTTCTTTACTAGAACTAAGAAGCTGGCTGGTCCAAATCCTCTAGTGTTTAAAGGCATCAGCACTATTTTCTCCGATGAAGCGATGTTATGGGTTTGAATGTCATTCTGGAAAAAACAATTATTTGGACTAAACATGACACGTCAAAAATTTTCAAGGCGTTCTCGGTCTTCTGAAAGTATAACTTTCGGGAAGGCATAGGGCAGACGAAAGTTGTCCGGATCTACACGGCTATATCTCCGTTGTCTGGTGGCACAAGCCTTTACGAAAATACGCTAATGTTGCTTTTACTAGACGCCAAAGCCGGTATGTTTTGGGTGCATGAGGCCTTTTCTTAGAACGCCTGGCTCAGCTCAAGACGTACTGAATGAATCTCGCTTTTCTTGATATATCATATCATAGATTGCATTCTAAAGGCCATCTTTCGTAGTGCTTTTTCGTAGAATATGCACAGGATATTTTTTGACCCTGATTCTATGGATTTGAGGTCAAATGCGATGATACCAGAACTTCTATTGTAGCGAAAGTTCGAAATCCTCTTCCACTGGTGTCTTTTATCTTGAAAAAATCTTAAGCCTGTCTTTGGATGGGAAACATACGCGATTCTGGTAGAAATAAACTGCAATATATCGCTTTCAAGCAAGTTCAGTCTGAAAATGAAATTCCCAATGAACTTACTATTCAAGGCCCAGATGGCAGTTTCATAGGACTCCAAAGTGTCTTAGGACGGCCTGCGTCTTCGCTTCGGGCTTCTACTGAAACTTGGATTTTGTATGGGAATAACTGCAGTCCACCAAATGAACGTTTTCCGAAGTCTATAGGTTACCCACTTAGCCCTGTTGGCTCATTGTGATGCCACATAGATCTATGATCTTCCTACCCTTGAAACTAATTTCAGCTTCTGACAAAGCGCAGGAGACTGTTATTATTAAGACCCTTAAGTCATTGCAAAAGAATTGGAAAGAGCTGCGTCCATGCAGCTTCTGCAGAAGTCGTTTGTAAAAACGTCAAGTTTTTTTTGCATGCTTGTCTACAAGATAATGTCCAGTGATGACACCTATGATAACGCTAAGATGCTTCCTATTTAGAAAGATCAAACTCTTAGAGAGACTAAGACCCAGTTTTGGTCCAGATTTGTTTGGTCGATAGACATGTTGAGCCAGCAGTCCACTTAAGGCTCGTTCTTCTAATAGTATCCAGCTTTAGTTTTAGTTTGCATGTAGCGGTTGGCACACCGACGATACCTTTTCCAGATAGGATAATTAGAGTGGTACCAATTTTGGCGAGTTCGTCGACGCTAAAATCCTCTGGAATATCTCTGTGCCCTGGCACCTAACATAGGTGGATGTTGAATTGTTCTGCCGTCTCCCTGAGATCAGCGGTTTTAAATTTTTGTGAGACTGAGTTCAGGGATTGATAGAGGCCTGACGGATATCCCTTGCAGATATCACGTTTTTCTTCAGCCAGAGCAGGACTACTTTAATCGACAAAATCTCCGTCTAAAACACGGTACAGTGACTTGGAAGGCGGGAGGAGAGGGTTAGGTTAAGCTTATCTGAGAAAACATCGCCACCAACCCGGCTATTAAGCTTGAAATGGATTGACTTGTCGTCCGTGAGAGCATGTTGCTCCTAGAAGGAAAGACTTTCTCAAACCAATGTTGGGGCATAATGTAGTCGATATTCTCTGGAAGTGTTCGTAATGTATTAAGAATATTAGCGTGGCTAATGTCATATAGTCATTTCAAGGCAAATAGCTGTGCATGCAGCTACTTGCCTACCGCATACCATATATCGAGGGTGACAGGTGAAACAGAATATCGAGTTCCGCGGAGGAGTAGTAATAAACGCTCCACTTGTGCTCAGAAATCCTGTCCTTTGGACATTGCTTAGTTTGCTGCAGTTGAATGCATTGCCAGGGGCCGTCCACCAAGCAACCACGCGTAGGTGAGTATTGGTCTTATAACGGAGTCGTACTATATAACCTGTGGGAAATTTCAAAGTTGAAGTCAGCATTTGTTCCTAATGACTTTTTTGCAAGAGAATAAAGCTACTATAGGCTCTAAGAGCTCAGCGACTTTCTCGCACCTTTAGTAGGAGAGACTGACATCATCACGGAATACTACGGTTTTGTTAAGCACCTACGTGTTCCAGGCATACCTGATACAACAGTCTGCGATGCTTCCTTTACAAGGAACGAAGGTGTAAAATTGATGAGATTGTAGTAATTTGAAAAAATGATATCGGGCAAATGACTACCTCCTGAGTTGATGCACATCGTTTTACGCCATTTAGAATTGTCGCTCGCAAAACATCTGGCTCCAAATCGCTGAGTTCTTGTACAAGGTTGGCTTTCAAAACTTGCAAGGTTTGTGGTTTATTGTGGTAAGCGCGAGATTTCGAAAAGCCACAAAGGAAGAAGTCTGGCGCTGTCAGACATGGTGATCTGGCCGGCCAGTTCAAATCGCCAAAATGGGAGGTCACACGGCCTGGAAATTTTATTCAAAATCTCCATCTGTGCCAGAGCTTTATGAGCGGTTACTTCATTCTACTGGAACCAGCAGTGCTCGAAACCCAATTCAGCATCTTGCGGCAAAAAAAAACTTGTTTAACATCTGTCTATAGCGCTCACCAGTTTCGGTTACGGTGGTGCCGTCGGTGCCCTCAAAACAATAAGAACTACTCGCTTTTTCACTGCACATGCCGCACCAAACCTCACTTTGAGGGGATTCAATGGCTCTTCGTGCATTTCAAGTAAATTCTCTGTGCCCCAGAAACGCAAATTTTGTTTATTCACATAACCACTTAACTGGAAATGGGCTTCGTCGCTCATTATGATTTTGGATACGAAACCATCCTCTTCTTGCACCAAGTTTAACAGAGCATGGAAGTAAGTTAAACTCACTTGACGGTCATTGTGTCAAGTTTTTTAGCGTAAAGACCTGTCGTGTAGACTTAAGTTTACGGGATGCCCATACATCCACGGGAGCAAGAATACGCTTTGCCATTGCTCTACGTCAATCCTTTGATACAAATTCGGAACTGTTTTGGAGGCAAAAGTTCCACTCTTGGTATGAATCGTAGCCGACCTAAAACGTCTTACTGTTCTTAGGGTTACAGCACCCAGTACTTATTGCAACTCAACCTAACAGGAAGACCCTTCCTGCGATTTTAGGTTTGAACCACAGCCACCATGACGCTCTCACAAGGGGACCTACCTCTAACAATTCCGGCCCGGACGGAGATCCGAGGGGCTCCTGACTCCCATGGTACCGTGATCTAAGTCCTTGTAACTGGTCAAATCGTAGCAACCTTCGGTGGCGTCATCTGAAAACCGTTACGATAAGACCAGTGACTTGACTGTTAGCAAGCAGCTATTGGTGAACGGTTTGCACTTTATAAACGAACATCTGCAGGTGTTTCACCAAAATGCGCTGCAGCGAACGTCTGCTGATGCCAAATTGTGTGTATCGTTATCTCGTCGATATTTGAGCCACAGCAGTGACATTCTCTGTGGAACGAGTAATATGGGGCTGTCCACTTCTTGCGACATCTCTACTGAACCCAGTTTGCACGCGGCGCTCAGTCAAGCGCTTAATTGTTCGCGACAAGGAAAACGGCAACGGAATTCACGCTGCGTTAAAACAACAGATCGGAAATTGCTCAAATAAGCAGTAACAATAATTCCACGTTCTTCAGATGTGTATAGCTCCATTGCTTATTCTCAACTAATTCTACATCTGTCTGCAACATAAATGCCAAAGCACAATGACACTTGACGCCATTTGCAAAAATTCCGGCGCATTCACATTATGACACTACCTTATCATTGAAGATAGATACAATATGTTATCTATCTACTATCTACTAGAAATTCTAGTACAATAGTTCTGTACCAGAGTGCTGTATTCGAACAGAAAAACAAG
The DNA here is from genome assembly GCA_963966105.1 of Volucella zonaria. NCBI lineage: Eukaryota > Metazoa > Arthropoda > Insecta > Diptera > Syrphidae > Volucella > Volucella zonaria. Next base: position 232,333,938 of record OZ014530.1, on the reverse strand, counting down.
AATACTTTCCACTGTACCAAAGCTAGATCTTGTTTATGGATTATTGGGATACACCTAATGGGGCGCTTTTCCACTATATCTTTGGTTAATAGCGATGTTGTTTCATAGACAAGATAAGAAGATACGAGTACCTTTCAGACATCAGCCTTCTTTTCTGTGTATTGGTACGAACTTCCACATGTTTCAATTCAGAGAGTTGAAGTTTGACCTCATTACCGTATACTTCGACTTGGTTTATTCGTTATTCGGCAATTGCCGAAATCTGATACGAGATATGTAGTAGATTTTGTGCAGAGTTTCTAATGCAGCCTACGGCTGAATATATTACTAATGTACTCCGTAAACACCAGTTAATAGAATTTGTAATTTACTATATACAGAAAACCAGTTAGCACATACTCGGATTATGCAATTGGTATGTTCGGCGTATTTCACTTAAATCCCTACTCATGAGTGCATCTAATAGTTCGAAACATACTTTTTAAATTCACGTGCATGTAGTCATATTCATCAACGTCCTTTCGTGACGGGGAAGTAGATAAATTGCCTACATCCTTGGATATAAGTGTTGATCGAACTAATGTCCATCTGTGAAAGTGGGTCAGCGTCTAAGCCAACGGATGGTAAATCGCCTACTTGCGTCAGTATGTGGTTTATGTTAATCGCTTTTCAGATCAACTATGATTATGATGTAGTGGTGATTTTAAAAGTTCATCTACTTGAAACTTGTCTTGGAGAAGGTTTTTCACTTGCCGTTAAGTTGAGCAATAATTTATGATAAATAAGCACGTAAATATGTTATTAGCCTCCATGGTAGCACTTTGTACATAACTTTGTAAGATGTAAACGAATACAGCTATGAGTGGATTTGGAGGTGTTCCTTAGATAAATAGCCTTAAAAGTACCTGCAATGCTTGCCGTTTACCAGCACGAGACAAATTAATTGTTCCTTACATGTGATGTGGAAAAAAAAAAAACCTGGCCCAAAAGCTGATTCGATACAATTAGACCAAATAGCATTTAAGGTAGTGCAGAGCTCATTGTAACATACGTATGGTCACAAGTTGATTAACCAATTGGGCTTGACATTATCGCGGGACGGGGTCTGATATTTCGTCAGCTTTTTTGTGGCCTAATCGAATATTTATTGCTGGGGTTTTTACCTCCTTAACACCTTAGTGGGCGATGACGGTAAGTTTATACTTTTTTATGGTTGAGGAAGTTCTAGTTATTGTGTTGAGTGGTGTTGTTGAAGTTCTTAATTGAAAACAAAAAGTTCAACATGCCAATAAAAATGGTAAAATAAAATTAAAAAAATAAAGAAAACCGAATAAACAGACACCATTTCAACAGTATTCAGGTGTTCGACGAACGGAAATGGTTCTGTGTTGTTGCAGCGGTTCGGTGATTTTTTCAGCAAATGATGTGAGAATATTTATTTATGAATTTGTTCTTCGCACTGATTTAAAAGGTTTTATTAAGGTGAAGAGAAGGTGAAGAGGTTTTAATGGTGTCGTTAATTGAATTTGGGAAAGTTTCGACTGATTTCTAGTTAGACTTGCTTTCAGCACGGATATCTAGACTATGACATTGACTGGAAGGAAGAAGTTGCCAGATATTATTGTAAATGAGTGACCTCACATTAGAAACAGTTTTTTTTCAAGTCGTTCGATCTCAATAATTAAACGATGTAACTCCTCGAGGAGTTGCTAAGCTAGACCTACAAGGTTTAATAGTGCATCAATTTTGGTTAAAAAGATACTGCCCTATGAGTATATTTTCTGACTATCCACACTACACTGTCAATAATTAAGAAGAGAAGTACTTAATAAAAGTACTAAACGAAATCGCGTCAATCGTGTATTCCTGAAATCGTTACGGCTCTTGCAACATGCATTAAGTTCCGAAGTTGGTTGTCATCAAGGCCAAGAAGTCCTCCTCAGAGATGACGAAACTGATGATTCAGGTGAGGAGCGATTTCCTGAAGAGTGCATGTAGTAAAACAATTAGCCTTAAAGCGGCTCTGCATAGAAGAAGGAAACCGTTTCATCTTTTGCACTAATCAAAGACGAAAAAGAACGAGTCAAGCCAGCAATATGCGAACAGAAACCTTGTGAGACGGCAAGGATATTGGAAAAATCACTTCTCCTATTCAACGTTAGGACGACTAAAACTCTGCTGGCAGGCAGAACAAGCCATTCAACTCTGGCAATGAAAGCCAAGGTTTTAATGTGTCCGACCAAAATTTAAATAAAGAAATGAATACCTAAGCGTCACGAGGTTGTCGAACCGAACGGACCTCTCCCGAGTATTAAGAGAGCAGAAATCGAATTTCCAAGATTTGTTTCTTCTTTCTCCTGTCGAAACAACACACTCAGCCAAATAACTAGTCGATAGTACTCCTCTTATGTTCATTTTATTACAAGGTGGCGCAAGAGTTATTATCCGATGTTTTTTGGCTGTAATTTTTTTTTGTGAATGAAAAACTTTAGTTCTGCTTTTGGATTATATTTATTTTATGTCTTAAATTTTTTTTCCATTAAGTCGAGAAAATGATATCGGCTAAGTGGCCGCCGCCAGAATTGATGACCATTGGGCACCGATTTGTGGCATTTTCCATCACTTTTACCAGAACCTACCGCGATACGTCCTCGCATTCTCGGAGCGATATTGCTCCGAGGTCGGCCAGAACTAGCAGCATTTCGCGTCGTCCCATACACTTCCAGGCGGCCGGCTAAACGTCTTGCTTGTCCAGTAGGTGTCGAACGACCGGGAAATCTGCGCCGAAATTCACGCTACGCCAACACAACTGACGAATTATTCCGCAAGCCTGAAGCAAGCGTAGGCAGGACATTCGCCAACACAGGTAGCGCAGCAAAATGTTATGTTCTTTATACCTAGCACATTTCTGTGCAAAAGCGTTGTGCCTCGTTACGAAGCCAGCGAGCAATCTTCTTTCCTACCAGGTGACAGTAAGCAAATCGCTTACTTCTTAGAGATGTCGGGAAGCATTCGTATGGTCTACCGGTGTTTAATCGCAATAGTTATTGCGACTTTTCAACTATGATTAAAAATGTCTTCCCGGCTTATCAGGTAGTTTAGACCAAAAAAAAACTACAAAGTTCTAGCAAATACTCTTTAGGCCAACGAGCCCAGAAGTTTTGCTTAATCTGAGATAAACTCGTCATCTTTTAAGATCGCTTACTCACTCCGATACGATGCATGGTCCAACTATAGCATTTGGAGGAGCACAGTTTAAAAAATTCCCTGGAGTCAGCACTTATTCATCACTTGGATCGATCGACATAGTGCAGAGGGGTCGAGAATTTAGAATTGCCTCGATATCCGCCACGACCGTGGACAACTCTCCGAACGTCAAATAAGATAGTCCAACTGAACGAAAGAGGTGAGTTTTGGTAGACTTTACGGTTGCCTCCCACAGACCTCCAAATTGAGGCGGTCTAGGAGGGATGTGGTGAAAATGTACGAGGGCGGGTCAATAAGTCCGTGACTTTTGGATTAAAACAGATTTTTGGATAAAAAAGTAATTTTATTTTTCAACGTAGTCCCCCTTGAGCTCTATACACTTTGTCCAACGCTTCTCCAATTTTTTTATCCCTTCCAAAAAAAATGATTTGTCGAGGTCCTCAAAATGACGAGATGACTTCATCATTGGAGTCAAATCTTTTTCCACCAAGCCATTTCTTCAGGTTTGGGAACAAGAAGTAGTCGCTTGGAGCCAAATCTGGAGAATAGGGTGGATGAGGGAGCAATTCATAGCCCAATTCATGGATTTTTGCCATGGCAACTGCACATGTGTGCACCCTTGCATTGTCTTGGTGGAAAAGAACTTTTTTCTTGGCCAAATGAGGTCGTTTTTTTTTTCCAAATCGTCATTGAATCGGTCCAATAAGTTGGCATAATATTCCCCATTGATTGTTCTTCCCTTTTGAAGGTAGTCAATGTGGATTATCCCGCGTGCATCCCAAAAAACAGTCGCCATAACTTTATTGGCTGACAAACCCACCTTGGCCTTCTTTGGCGCCGATTCACCCTTAGAAACCCACTGTTTTGACTGTTGTTTGTTCTCTGGTGTGTTGTGATGGATCCATGTTTCGTCCAAGGTTACAAAACGGCGCAAAAACTCCTCCATATTGCGATTAAACAACGCCAAACCTTCCTGTAAAGTTGTTACACGATTGCGTTTGTGGTCGACTGTGAGCAAACGCGGCACCCATCTTGCGGAAAGCTTTCTCATGCCCAAGTGATCATTCAAAATTGAAACCACTGAGCCATGCGAGATCCCTACGGCTTCCACAATCTCTCGCACTTTCAATCTTCGGTCGGCCAACACCATATCGTGAATTTTTTCGATTGTTTCGGGTGTAGAGACCTCAACTGGGCGTCCAGGACGTTCGGCATCTTCAGTGCTTGTACGGCCACAACGAAATTCAGTAAACCACTTTTTTACCATTGAAATCGATGGTGCAGAGTCCCCATAGTATTTATCAAGCTTAGCCTTGGTCTCGGTAATGGTTTTTTTTCGCAAGAAATAATGCTTAATAAGCACACGAAATTCACTTTTTTCCATTTTCTCCTCAAATTAGTGAGTAGTCTGATAAAAATAGCTGTCAAACACAAACTAACTGACGCAGCAAGTTTAAATTTTGACAGGAGTCAACTGACAAATGGCTGTTGACAGGAGCAGTGTTGCTGTTTCAGTAAAGAGGTCAGAAATTCAAAAATGCACGGAATTATTGACCCGCCCTCGTATCTGCTCCGCTGCACACCATGTTGCAATCTCCTTGTGGGGTCTGCTACTTCAAAAATTGCTGTCGGAATTCTGCCGGCTCATTTCGAGCTCCAACGAAGTTGATCCCATTGTCGCAGAAGATATTACTACATAGTCCCCGTCGCGCGACAAACCTCTTGAGGGCTGCTATAAAACCTTGTGTGGACAGATCGGATACCACCTTCAGATGCACTGCATTGACTGCAAAACACACGAACACCGCAACATACGCCTTGTAAGTTCGCTGTCCTCGACGTGTCAATGTTAAATGAAACGAGCCGCAAAAGTCTACACCTGTTTTGTGGAACGGTCTGGACGGCTGCACTCTACATATCAACTGGAACGTTTCCCATTATTTCTCTTGACAACTTCGGTCGATACTTGAAACAATGTAGGCAGTTGTCTACCACCTTCTTCGCCAATCTGCGCACATCAAGAACCCAGAAGCGCTGTCTGATGATTGCAACTAGTGTCCAGCATGGTGATTTTTGACAAATTGGTTGGATTTTGGGAGTAGGATAGGACATTTCACAAGGTACGGAATGTTCTCATTCTGCAAACGCCCATCAACTCGAAGTAGTTTTACAGAATTTGTATCTAGGAAGGGATTAAGATTTTTGATACAACTCTTTGGCCTAATCGACTTCTCGTTTCCCAACTGCACAATTTCTTCTTTAAAGGCTTTCTGTTGGACGTGCCAAAGTATTCTAGTCAACGCGTCAGTAAGGGAGTGCTGCTACGTCTAATACATTAACCTTAACCTTAACCTCTGATACATTTGATAATCGCACTAGAGTTTTCTTCCAGTTAGCTATCCACCGGGTCATGTATCCAAAGACCCGTAATGCCTTTTGAAAGTCGGTATATATTAGGTAGTTTTGGCTGAATTCGGAAGATACTCTAGCAGCTAAGAGCACAGCCTCTCCCTTTCTTTCGCCAGGAATACTCGCACTAATTTTGGAACAATCCTTCTCCGGCCATTTCGTTTTCGGTAGATATAAAAATTCTGGTCCACAAAACCACCGACTTTCCAACAACTCGCTCCTCTGGAAATTATGTCAGCTGGATTCTGTTTAGAGTCAACATGCTTTCAAACTGCTGCCGGCAGCTCGCTTTGTATTTTAGATACTCTATTAGCTACAAAAACTTCCCATGTAGGCAGATGTGCAGGTAACCAACAAAGCACTATTTCTGAATTTGTCCACAGAAAAATTTCCTCAACTATGTTGACCAAGCTTGGCATAATGTTAACGAGAAGCGCCACCAATAGCTCCGCAGCGCACAGTTCTAACCTAGGAATGCTTTCGGTTTTAATTGGAGCAACTCGAGACTTTGCACTCACTAAAGACTCTAGCTTGGACCGGTTCGTCCCAGTTAACCTTTTTTCCTCACAGATTCTGTACGATAATCTTATCCTTTACAATTACTGGGTTAATTAAACACCTAAAAGTGGACAGCTCCGCAAGAATAACACGCTTAGTAATATTCTTCGCAAATTCTATTGCTGGAACCATATACTGCATATGATGTCAGAATCGTTGCTTTGTAATGGAGTTTCCCTCTGGTTTTCTGGTATGCATCGTAGTTGTAGTTTTTCGTTTGTCCATCACTTCCGCGACTCAAATCCCGCTTCTTGAAAAATGGTTCGACTTCTGTGTATATGTTTAAGATTTCTTCTGCAGAATCCCCTCCACTCATATGAAAAACATCCCTCAATACTTTTGCCCCTAAGGGAAACTTCGATTTGTTGCTATCTGCTAGCATCTTTAAGCAGCGCGTTGCTAGGAAGGGCGCAGACGTTGTTCCATACGTAACCGTCTTGAACTGATATCCCTGTAGGGATGGCTTTGGCTTTGTTCCTCCAAACTATGCACTGGAACTTCCTATCACCTTCCTCAACTTGTATTTACCGATACCATCTTAGCAATATCTGCGGTTATGGCGTACTTGTACAATCGAAACCGGAGAAATACTGAAAGCAACGAATCTTGAATGACTGAAACCCTTAACAACACCTCATTCAAAGAAATATTTGATGATGTGGGCCAACTACAATCAAATCCTACTCTGAGTTTCGTCGACGACGGTTCTGGCCTAAGTACACATTGATGTGGGCAAAAATACTTCGTTTGGTCCAATTGATTTCGAGAAATTTTATCCATGTGACCTAACATCTGCCATGGATTCGCAATATTTTATCTTAAATTCTGGATTTTTATCCAGCCATTTTCTAATGAAAAGAATATTTTGTTTGCAATGCCGAGTGATTCGCCTAGCACTTCCGGATTATCCTTAAATGTCAGTTTAATCTACCGTTCTCTCCACACTCTACTATTTTCAAAAAATCTTTTTCACAGCTTTCTTCATTTTTCATTGACTCCACTCTTTCTATTTTCCAAATTGGCATCCTCAGTTTGCCCGTCACGACTGACCAAAAATACACTTGCGTTCGAAAGATCGTATGTCCCAGATACTACCCAACCAAACAGAGTTCTGCAGAGTGAGTTGACCATCTAACTTGATCTGCCCTATTGGGCAGTTAAACAACTCGAAAAAGCATTCAGCCCCGATCAGCATATCTATTCGAGAAGCTTTGTTGAAATTGGGATCGGCCAGAACTGTTTTTTGGAATATCCCAACTATCGACAGCGGATGATCAAGTTGGCTGTAGATCGGTAATGTTCTTGATGACAAGTATTGTAATTCTAGATTTGTTTTGACATCGGAAATCCTCGACTTACAAGTCGCGTATGTAACGTACTTGATTTTTGATAGCTCATTCCCTATTCCACTTATTTGGATTTCCGTTTTGCTTTTTACAAGTCTTAACCTTTAAGCCATCTGCAGAATCCAAGATATCACGTACCGGGTGATAATTTCCCAAATGATCTCTAACCTCAACTACTGCCGTAGCTAATACCACTTGGTTTCCTGAACTTCTGTTAATGCAGTGTTTTGGCCTCCTTCGCTTTCATTATTCTACACCGGTGATCCAAAACCTTTGTGAATTCTTCCCACGGCTGCAGTCGATTTGGCTTGAGTTTCTGGATCCACTCTATCTAACGCTAGAGATATGAGTATGGCATTGGTAATGTTCTGATAGCTACCTATCGACAACATAACTCTGAGATGTGTATTAAAACTATCCTCCAGGTTTCTTATAGAGAAAGCAGTGGCCTTGGGAACTTTCGGAACTTCAAGTAACAAGTTAATATGTTCTTGGAAGATTAAGCACTTGTTATTAAACCTCTTCTCTAATCTTTCTAATGCCTTACGATAGTTTGTCCCTCTAAGCTGAAATTCTTTCACAGCTCCTAACGCTGCCCCCGACAAACATCGTTTTCATAAATTAAATTTTGGCAAATTATCGAGTGAACCATTATTGTCGACTAGATTTTTGAATAATCCAATGAAATTAGGATACTCTGAGAATTTGCATGAAAAATTTGGAGGAATCTGTTCTAATCTTGAATAAGAAGCTGGCTGGTGATGAAGAAATGTCTATCAGCGGCTGAGGAACTTCCTTTTACTTCTTTTGTTTTTTTTTTATAATGAGCGCGCGCTCAAGGGGTTTGTACCGCCAGCGAACAAAGAAAGGACAGGTACCGATGTACATTGTTCTTAAATGTTTGTAAGTTATAACGACCAGGAAATACAGAGATCAGCAGGGCATTCCATAAGCGAGTTGTACGGCTTAGGAACGAATCACGATATTTCAGAGTACGTCCGAATATGGGCTTGAGGGTATACTGATGAGCATTAATAGCGAGGCGCAATGCTACTGGCGAATTCAGTGGAAATAGCTATAAAACAAAGTGAGACGTGATACATTACGTCGGCGTTCGTTTGTTTGAGTGAGGTTTATTGCACGGTTTTGAATCCTATTAGACTAAGAGCCCACAGTAATTTTTAGGTGTGAATGATAGCAGAAAATAATTTGCATAATTAGATAGTTCTTAAGTAGTTATTTTTAAATGTTAGCGTCTTGCATGCTCTAGTGGGGGCAATGGTGAGTAATACTATATCAAAAATGCAGTTTTCTCGAAAGTACAAATAATTGGTATAACAACTTTACCATCATTTCAAAATGTAGAGTTAAGCGCCCTGATAACAAATATGGTGGTCCAAGAAGCTAGCTAGTGCAACTATCTAGCTTTCAACAGACTGATGTACGGTTTGGCTCCACTTTTCGGTGAGACATGCCATCAAATCACCAGTGGACCTGTTGCTACGAAAACTATATTGGCTATCATTGAGAAGTTTTGAGATATTTCATGAGCTGGCCGTTTATCAGCGTTTCCATGACCTTGGTGAGAAGGGACCTAAGTGCAGTGGGTCTGTAGGAGGAGAGAGAAGAAGATTCGCCTTTTTTAGGAACGGGCTGGACATATGCTGTTTTTCATCTGCTCGGAAAGTGTCCCAAAGCGTAGGATTGATGAAAAAGCCTCAAGTATAAGCGGGGACAAAACACAATCTGATAGTGTTGAGCTAGCCGCAAAGTGTCCAGCAAGCAGATTGGCCTTGTCTAAAGAGCTGACAGCTAGAATGACATTGTAAATGAGAGTTGGGATGGAGGAAGAGACAGAATTTCGAATGTTTTTGACGAACGATCAAAAACTTTTACTGCCTTTGGGACATTGAATTATTTTTTTGCCTCACTTTTTGGTCGTATTGGAATTTCACACGCTTAAGAAAGACGTTGCAGTCATTTCTGGCTCAGTCGAGTTGGTAGGGTCGAAAAAACATTTCTCTAACCCTGACAGACTCCTTACTGCTCGAGTCGTCCCATGCCTTTTCTTTTGGTTTGATACTCTTCATCCGATGAGGAACAAAGCATTGCCATACGGTTCTTTTAGGAATCTTTTCTCTAACTGTGTGGTGGGTGTAAGAATTTAACTGATATGACACAATGGCCCGACGAGCCAAGAGGGGAGAGCACATCAACGCAGTACTTGTCAGGGTGAGAAGTTAAAAACAAGTCCAGGGTGTTGGCGGTATGACTATCAACGTCTGGTATGGAGTCAGACAGCGCATCAAACTCATTAAAAGTCGACTTGCTGTCCAGTTTGGGGCTTCTGTAAATAAAGCAGTAATGGATAATTTGCTTACGGAGATGGAATTTTAACCACATAAAATTGAATTCTCGATTGGAACAGCTACTACATTGTGATGGAGTTTGCAAGCTACATTACTACGCACGTAAATGGCGAGACCGTGGTGAGGAAAGAACAATGGCACTAGTTCGTAGACAGGTAGCTTCTGATCAGTGTGATCTGAGAGGTGTGGGCGGGGATCTACCTGTGTTTCACTAAGCTACCAAAACAGCTGGTCTATACTTACAGACGCCGACGTACTCAGAAAAGTGATTAATTTTTAGTCCGCGCATATTGGATATGTTTAACCTGAATTCCCTCGTCATAATCAGAAACAAACACAGAAAACACAAATAAAGACGATACTAAGCAAGGCCGCGAACTGAAAATTCTGACGATGGTTTACCGAATCAAATTGCTGTAGGTGTTATGCCCTTAAAACCATATGAAACAGTGCACCAACAAAATGTCCATTCACAACCCGCTATCCATCTGTTGTTACATACACATCAGTCACTGTCATAGCATTTGTACAAACGTACAACCATCTTTGGACATTTCCAAGCGACAATCCTATTCTGTTGCGGATAACGATTCATCTTCCCTTTGTTGAGGCTCTTGAAGCTTTTCGCTCCGACAAATTTTTCTTCCCCTTTCCAGATGATTCACCCGAGAATATCTAATTCTTGCTCCATATTAAGGTTTGAAGTTGCGATTTTTAACGATTTGCTAAGCTGCCTTTTGCAATGAATGAAAGGGCGAGAGACACGTAAGCAAGAATTTATCAACAACGATCACTATATCAAATCCCTACGCTTACAAACGAAAATTTCTCTTAACCGCCCAACATAACAACTCTGTGCAAAACTATGTAAAAGTACGCGCAGCAGCAATACGCTAACCCACAATCCACACAGCAACAATCTCCAATTGCGCAACAACCTTAGCAACACAATTTGTTCAGTGGCAATTTTCCCGAAATTGGTCGTAAGACTTACTTGCATGAAGCTTTTCACCTTTCTCTTGATTTGAGCAATACGATCCACACCAGCTAAGTAATTTGGATGCTCGTTTTTCCGCTATAGAATACCGCTACGCATTCACATTTTCCTCTCGTTGATGACGTAGATTTGCCTGTGACAGAAAAAAGCTTTAATTTGTGTTTTTACTGGGCTTTTACCAATTGTAGATGACGATGCGATATTCCACAGATTTCAATGTTTCTCATTTGACAGCTTTTCCCGGCCAATTTATATTGATACACTTCAAAAAAATTATTGGAGGAAATTGGTTTACATACTAGATGGAGTGAAAAGTGATCTCCTTGACCGCCAGAATGCGCGGCTACTGCAAAAAAGGTTATGGTGCCTTGAAGTCCGTTCATATTTAGGCAGACATGCCAAATTTCGGTGCGATACTGTCTTTAGTTTTGTTTTGACAGCTGATTGTTGTTGACGTGTTTGGCATCATGTTGAGTATGGACAAAAACGATTTTCGTTCTCTCATAAAACATTATTTTTGAGAGGCAAGACGGCGAAGGAAAAAAAGGAAAGTTGGATAAATGTTATGGGGCTAATGCTCCGTCGGATTACACCGTCAAATATTGGTTTCGAGAGTTTCGTGGTGGCCGCAACTCCACTACGCAGCATCAAGTCCGCAGCGGCAGGCCCTCTGATGCGGTTACAGAGGACAATGTCAAAAAAATACATGAAATGGTGTTGGCTGACCGGAAAGTGAAGGTGCGCGAGCTAGCAGATACCACAAAGATTAGTACTGAGTGCACACGCCATATTTTGGGCAATATTCTGCATATGAAAAAGTTATCCTGCCGCTGGGTGCCGCGCATGCTCACTCCTGACCAAAAACACGAACGCGAGAGCACTTCGAAAGAGTGTTTGGACTTGCTGATGCGGAATCGGGCGGACTTTTGGCGTCGATTGGTAACTGGATTTGGATCCCTCGCACTATTATCTCTTCCCAAACCTCAAAAGATGGCTCATCAATAAAAAATTCAGCTCACGCGAGGAAATCGTCGACGCCACGGAGGAGTATTTTGCAGACCTTGCGGAAAATCACTTTTCGGACGGGAACAAGAAGTTGGAAGATCGCTGGAACAAGTGTATCAAACTAAAAGGAGACTATATTGAACAATATAAAAAAACATTTAAAAAAAAAATTTTTTAATTCCCAAGGAGGTCACTTTTCACTCCATCTAGTACAACTGCGAAAATATGATTTAAGGCTATTATGTTGATGGAAATCTAAAGTTTTCCAGGGTTTCGGCATCAAATGTTTAATCGCAATAGTTTTTGCGACTTTTCAACTACAGGGTCTTCCAATAGGAACTACCAAACTTTGACTGTTGATAGCGGCCATATTTTTGAAGCTACATCTGTCAAATTGGCTGTCATTTATTCAGCCTGTTTTGCGAAATCACCATGAACCGACATAGCGTTCAACAGCTCGTACAAATGATAAAATTGTTTTATCAAAAAGGGTGTTCTGTTTGGCCAACGTTCAGTGCGCTTCGTCCATTTTACGGTCGCCATAGTCGTCCTATCGAGAGGACTATTCGCAGTGTGGTGGATAAATTTGAGTCCACTGGTTCAGCAAACGATAAACCAACATCCGTACGTCGACGAAACGCAAGATCTGACGAAAACATCGCCGCTGTCCGTGAGAGTGTGCAGGAGAATCCGAGGCAGTTGATTTCGCGTCGCTCACAAGAACTCGGCCTTTCGCAGACCACAACTTGGCGAATTTTGCGTCGTGACTTGGACTTGCACCCGTACACAATTCAACTGATCCAGAAGCTGAAGGTAAACGACCATAGACAATGACGGGTGTTCGCTGAATGGGCTCTGGAGCAAGTGGAAACTGACCCTTATTTTCATCGAAAAATCATCTTCAGCGATGAGGCCCATTTTTGGATGAATGGGTACGTCAATACGTCAATAAACAAAATTGTCGAATTTGAGACGATACCAATCCACATGAGATCCAAAAGCGTCAAATGCGTCGCTTTTCTTACGCGTCGTCTACCTGGCCATTTCGGGATCGTTTACTTTTAAGTCTTCCTATTTCTTCAGCGAGCATGCCGTTAGGTAGCGTTGAAGATACAATGAGTATAGCATCATGCGAAACAGTTTAAAACCCACTGGTGACCCTTACTTCACTAAGGCGAAGGACGGATTTGACTAGGTTTTCTACTTTGCTTTGGGCTTGCGAAAGTACACGTTTCAAAGAAGCAGGCCTAAGCTTTGTTACTCACTTCCGTTTACTTTGCTTTAAATCCGTCGTTTGCATCATAGAAGAGGATTCTATTAGAAAAGTAGCTTGTTATTATTTTACGGAGATAGTCCGGTATTTCAATTTGATAGAGGCGATTCGAAATATGTTTCAAAATACGTTCTTCAGGGTAACATGTATGCAACCGATGATTGTTGTCCTTTTTCCTTTTACAGACGCGATCAATAGGGAAATGCTTCCCATTTTACAACACGTACGAGTATATTAGTTACTCACAGCAGCACTATAAACACAACATAGAGACAAATTCCCTAGACGGAATCAACGGTAGCGCCACAACTTCAAATATAAGCAAAAGACAAACTTTATTTGATCTACTTTAAAATTTTTGGAGTTCAGACCGAGAAAGATCTCCAAGAATAAGTCCGGTTCTTCCAAAAGAGAAGATGGCGGATGAGCCCCTCATGGGGCAACGGCAGCGCTCACAGTCCCGGGTTACTGACATTGGTTCAACTCGCCCCTTGTTCTAGGAGTTTTCACAATGGAATTGGCTCTCCAAGTTGGGGATTGCGCCATCAGGCTAACTTCCCTCTCACGTAAAAAGCAGCTAATTATGAGAGAGACATAAGACTTGGATGCCAACGGCCGACTCAACTAGGATCATGACACGGAACGTTCTGTCCTCGCGCGGTACATGGCAATTCAGGAGACACGATCGATAGGATCAAGTGCCGAAAAACAGAAAAACGGAAAAATTGCGACATTTATTATATCTGCAACAAAAGACTGTACATGTTACGATGCGTATTCGTTGTGGAAGATCGACTACGGTCACTGGTAATTGACTTTAAAGCGATAAATAGTCGCCTGGCTGTGATCCGCATCAAGGCATCATTCCAAATCATCAGCCTAATACGAGTATGTGCACACTCTCCTACCGATGAAGCTGAAGACTCTATCAAGAAAGAGTTTTATGACCTCCTGGAAGGAGCCTATGGAGCCTGTCAAATGAGAATGATGTCAAAATTGTACTCGGGTATTTTAATACCAAAATTGGTAAGGAAAACCTCGTCGGTGATTTAGTTGGAAAGCAGACAACAGTTTCCGGCTAATGAGCGTCTAAGAGAGAGACTCTCCGCTGTGCATTCACCATCCACAAACGCCAACAATCTATGGAACCAGTATCACTACATCAACAATTGTAGGCTACCAGCCACCACCGAAAAGAAGCTCTTGGCATGACGGTGAGTGTTTATGCCGGAAAAAGGCGACAGAAAATACAGCGAGGGAAGAATATCGAGCCAAAAAAAGAGAGAAGAAGAAGATCTTACGTAAAAAGAAAAGGGCCTACGCCGTTTCCTAGCTCAAGGGTATGGAGAAACAACATCCGGATGTTTTTTAGGAAGGCTAAGCGACTGGCAACTGGATTCAAGCAGGGAATAGTAGACGTGTTTAAGCATCACTTCCAGCAACTACTGAATGGGCAGCAGATAGAGAAAGTGATAGATTTAGCAGAGAACCCACGTTCAGTTAATGAAGAAGCCATCAAAAAGCTGAAGAACAACAACGCTGCCGGCTTTAATCGTCTACCAGCTCAGCGGAGCTTTTCAAACACAGAGGAGCTATTTTGGTAGGATGCATGCACCAAATTATCAACCAGATATTGAAAACACAATGCGTTATACGCCCAATCTTCAAGAAAGGCATACCCTACTGTGTAAACGTCTCAAGCCTTTCTGCAACACACAAATCGGCACATACAAGTGTGGCTTCCGGCCCGGCAGATCGAAAATCGACCAAATTTTCACACTGAGGCAAAACTTCGAAAACACCAATTCGAGACTCGCAATCTTTTCATCGACTTCATAGCCCCATATGACAACATTCATCGTCTTGAGCTTTACACGGCGACGGCCAAATTCAGGATCCCGGCAAAACTTATCCAGCTGTATCGCATGACGCTGAAAAACAAGCGGCGCAATGTGCAATATGGAAACAGTTCCTCCGAATTATTCCAACACTGTGCCGCATTTCGGCGGGGAAATGCATAGTCATGTGATTTCTTCAATTTAATGCTAAAACAGATACGGCTCAAGACAGGTGTTAACACGGAGGGTACTATCCGTCCAGAACGTACCTGGATTTTTAACGTAAACCTCCTGTCATGTAGACTTAATGTTTACGAGGTGCCCATACACCCATAGGGAGCAAGGATACGCCTTGCCATCGCTAATCTTTCGGGATTTGAATTATACCAATTCGGAACTGTGTTGGAGGCACAAGTCCCACCCTTGGTATGAGTCGAGGCCGACCTAAAACCTCTTGCTGCTCTTAGGGTCGCAGCACCCAGTACTTCATTTGCAACTCTACAATGGGTAAACAGAAAAGAAAACCCGTACCCGCGATTTGGGTTTAAACCACAGCCACCATGACGCTCCCACAAGGGGGCCTACCTCTAACAAGTCAGGCCCGGACCGAAGTCCGGGGGGCTCCTGACTCCCATGGTACCGTGTTTTAAGTCCTGGTATGGACTACCGGTGGTCAAGCCTACCAACAAGACCTATGACCGGCAACTTGTAACTGGCCAAATCGTAGCAACCATTCAGAGGCTGTAATCTGAAGATGTTTACGATAAGACCAGTTATAGAATAATCTACCCCCGCTTTTTATTAGACAACGCCATTGATGGGCGAAGCCTTGATAAATGGGCAGGGGCCCAACTATCCGTCCAGCTGCTGGGATACGCAAACGATATCGACGCCATCGGTCGCTCTCAGCGCGCCGTCATAGTGGCTTTTACGCCAATCGAATAACAAGCGAAACGAGTATTTAAAAAAAGCCTCTGTCCACCGCCTAGGACGAAATGTCACTGTCGACACCAGTAACTTCGAAGTGGTTAAGGAGTTCACCTACCCGGGAGTAAACATCAATTAGATGAATGACACCCTAGTGGAGCTTTGGAGAAAACTAATTCTAGGGTCCAAAACTCCTGGAGTCGAGTGCCGAACGATACGCAGTAAATCAGAGCAGATGTTGAACACTTTCGGGACACATTCCCCGAGCTGATTGATTACATTCTTGAAAAGATAATATAAGATAAGCGCTATCGTTAGTTTGCTGACAAACTAAATTCGAGAATATATTTCAAGAGCCCCAAGGAGATGATCGCTTAACCGACCTCTCATGTCGTCGACGACGCAGTCCACTGTATTTTTACGTGGGAACTTCCGCTTATTCCATATGCCCAATCCTTCTAAATCATGTCTTCTTTCTGAAGTTTTATTTGACTTTTGAGTTGAGTGGAGAGCAGGATAAGCCACAACGTCCTTTTTCACAGAAGTAGATTAACGGATTGCTCGAAAATATGGTGTTGCCAGTCTGAAAATAATTTCCAAAGCCAAAAACGTGCAATTTAAATCGGGAAGCAAGATAGAATCATATTAAAAAAATGTTTAGCTTATGTCAAAATAAATGTTGGCTTGCTCTTCAAACAAATTTAATTACTAAATTTAAATTAGATAATCTAACCATAATTAAAATATCTGAGATTAATCAACTCCAACCGAAATTGTATTGCTGCATGCGATATCAGATAAATGGCATTCCGGTAGTATAAAACGGTGTACGCTAAAACATAAAATTCAAAAGTTTTGAATTTGATTAATTGGAAACAGTGAATACCAACCACATTTGAGTGCTCCAAACTCGCGCCAATTAAAAGTCGAATGCATAAGCTCTAACTAAAACTTTGTCTTACCAGTAGTGTCTCTCGGTTCGGAATTCGATGGTAATGTATTACAAAAATTTTTTAATGTATTACAAAAAGTAACACCAATGGAGTTTGCTGAGAGAGCCAATTTAGCTCGAATCTTTAATTACCCAACCCATTTGTGGTTACCTATCGATCGGTAGGTAGCTTCAGATATCTGAGTCTTTTGGTATGGCAACGAGGTGTGCGGAATGTTGAAGAAATTTAGTTTTCCGATTTATAACCTGACTGACACTTACAATGCCAGCCGAAACGATTTAGGTTTAGTACACTGACGAAAGTCATTTAGATCTCGGTAGAGTTTAGTCATTTCTCTAATCCCATCAACCGTAAAAGATACTCAAAACAACCGAAGGCAAGCACTCTTTAGTGTAAATTGTGTGAATTAATTTCCCACAGCGAAATTCAAAATATTTATAAAAGTCCATATGGTGAACCAATTACGTCCGTTCAGTGTTGATACCAAATTGCAAGCAGTGCACCATAATTGAAAAAGTATCATGCACCCATCGAACTCGACTTGACCATTCATTACCGTCATTTCGAGGCATTCCTCTATGACGCAAATAACATTCACGGCGTCCAATTCACTTTTCTCTGTCAATCAGATTACCGTCAATCATCTGGCTATTGAACTCTTTCTCTCTCTGTCCACTACCTTGCTCGTGCAATATTTATACCGAGTCCATACCAAGTCACTGCCATAAACGTCTTAAGTAAGATCACTCTGCATTCTTTGATGGGTTCACTTGTGCCGTGCCGCTGTCAAGCTGTGCGCGTACGGATACGAATGCACTGCAATGGTGGCAACAATGAGTCTGTCAATAGAAAAAAAAAACACGCTCCCCATGCGCAACGAAACGATCCAGCAGTGCAACGTAATTTAATTAGATTACGACTTTTAATCGCCGCTTAAATACATAAACAATTTCATTATGATTTATGGCCAATTTAAACACTTTTGTGGCATTAATTATGTGAACACGCGTTAAGTAGGTTAACAATTTCAATTCACAGAAAAAAAAAAACCTACGAAAATATCTGCGTTTACATTGTACGAGTATTGTACAAAATTGTGACAAGGTACGAGGACTCGTAAATGCAGTGACAGATATTATCATGAGAAGAACGATACCACCTTGATCAAAAAGTTCACGGAATCTATTCAGAAAATTAAAAATACAAGTTTATTCATCTAAATCTACATATATTGTCCCCAACGACTGCAACACACTTCTGCCAGGGCTCGATCCAATCCTCGAAAAAATTTTTATATTCGGTTTTCGGTATGTCCATCAGTGCTTCCTGCGATTTTTCCATTACTTCCTCTCGGCTGCTGAAACGCGTTCCCCGTAGTGGTTTTTTTTAACTCGATCGAACAGAAAGAAGTCAAAGGGAGCCAAATCAGGTGAATTCGGTGGCTGTTGGATGGTATTTGTTGCATTTTTCGTCAAAAAATTACGAATAATGATGTCACTGTGCGACGGTGCGTTATCATGGTGCAAAATCCACGAGTTTTCTGCCCACAATTCTGGTCTCTTTCGACGAATTGCTTCACGCAACTGTTTGTTTACTGTCTGGCCTTCTGGCAGAAATTCATAATGCACTACACCGTTGTAAACCATGAAAACCGTGAGCATTGCCTTATTTTTTGACTGAAGACGACATAGTTTTTTTGGTCTCGGCTCATTTAGTGAACGCCATTCACTTGCCTGATGTCTGGATTGCGTGTCGTACTCATAAACCAACGTCTCGTCTCCAGTAATGATCCTTTTGATGAATGTGGGATCGGATTCAGCCTCGCAAATCATCTCTTTTGCGACGTCAACACGGTCTCTTTTTTGCATGAAATTGAGGTCTTTTGGCACCAACTTTGCTGCTACACGACGGAAACCCAAATCATTAACCAAAATGTCTTGGACGGGTCCATAGGCAATGTTCAAGTCCTCCGCTATCTCTCTGATGGTTAATTTTCGGTTATTGACCAACATTTCTTTTACGAGTACTGCATTAATGTTTTCGTCGGTTTTCGATGTCGATGGTCTGCCACTGCGTTCATCATGTTCGATCGACTCACGACCACTTTTGAACCGCTAGTGCCACTGGTAAACGACCGTTTTCTTTAGAGAATCGTTGCCGAAACACTTTACCAATATTTCCAACGTTCGCGCACCATTAAATCCGTTTTCTACGCCAAATTTAATACGAGTACAAGTTCGTTGTTGTAAATTGGAATCCATTTCTAAAATTGTAAAAAATCGCCAACACACACAGAGATAGATGTACTCTTGGCTACATAACTTTTGCAAATGTCAAGCTATGATGCTAAGATTTAGAGGGAATATCAACAAGAGATTTACCAACTTAACAAAAAAAAACAGAACTCAAATCGGAATAATCGGAGCCCCACACGGTGGTGTGGTGCGGGAACTTTTTGATCAAGGTGGTATATTGATATTTTTAATCTAAAACAAGATTCGTTTTCAGTTTGAATTGTGTTATGCAATATCGAAGTGAATAAAGGTGATTTCGCTTGAACAGAAATCACACATAAATTGTTGGGTTTTATGTTTATGACAAAAAATAACCGGATACTCAGTGATTGATTGAAAAGTTTAAACAAAATTTACTGTCATCAAATTTCGAACCCGTTCGAGCCAGTTTCAATTTCAATTGGTGATTTATGATCAAAATGTCGATAATGTTTATGTTTAAGTATTTTTAGTATTTTAATTTAAACAAATATATGTATAGTGGTCAAAAAAAGTATTCGGTATGCAAATGTTCTTTCAAAATTTGATTAAAAAATAAAAGAACTTACAGCAAAATAAATTTGATTAAAACAAAACAAGTTAAATTAAATTTGATTCTTTTATTTTAATTGCAAACTTTATAAAAAAAGTCTTTTTTTTATTTTATTGCTGGTATTTAGTTGCTTTTCCTTGGCGACATATCACTTCTCTAAGACGTGCCGGCATTGATTTAACTAAAGTCCTTGTGTATTCATCATCATCAATATTTTTCCACTCTTCTTGTAAAATTGCTTTCATTTGATTTTTGTTCGCAAAACTACGTGCCCTTAATTTTTTTTCCAAATGACCCCGTAAATGCTCTATAGGATTCAGATCCGAAGATTGAGCAGGCGTTTTGATAACTTTAGGACAATTGTAAAGCAACCAAAGTCTTGTATTTAAAGCGGAGTGCTTTGGGTCGTTGTGCTGATAGAACTCAAAATATTGTCCAAGACCTAATTTTTCGGCGCTAGCTCGCAAATTTTGTTTCAGCGAATTTATATAATGGAGGTGGACCATTGTTCCATCAATGAAAACTAAATTCCCCACACCCGAAGCTGCCATACACCTCCTCCGCCATGTTTAACTGTTGGTACCACATTTCTTACTTCTAGCTCAGCGTTCGGTTTTCTATAAACCCGAACCTTGCCATCACATCCAAAGAGATTAAACTTACTTTCATCAGCAAATATTACGTCCATCCAGAAGTCTTGAGACTCATTAGCGTAAGATCTTGCAAACTCCAATCTTAATTTTCGATTTTTTTTTGGTTTTTTTGGAAGATGTATGGCTTCTGCCTCGCTGATCTCGCATGAAAATGATTGCTTTTAAGGATGTTCCTAATTGTTTGTGAGGCAGTCTTAACGCCTAAATACTCCTCAGCATGTTTTGCCAATTCTGAAGCAATAGTTCTTGGATTTTTCTTAACTTCCCGAAGAATCCATCTTTGATTAGATTCAGATAGCTTTTTAGGACGTCCTGTTCTTACCCGGTTTTCTACCGATTTCTCACTTTTAAACTTATTTATTATAGTATGTAGTGAACTGTAGTTCTTGGTCTTTTCACAATAGCCGACATAGCATTTTCAGATAATCCTTGATTGAAGTGGTGAATTACAAGATTTCGTATGTCAATAGATGTCTCCTTATTTTTCCGACCCATTATGAACAAATTTTACAAAATACTAACCCAAACTGCAGGAAATGAACAAATAACACACTTAACTAACTGTATTGACAGAAAGAGTGGTATTTTTACAGTTACTTTGGAGAACAAGCATCACACGTTTGGGTTGTCGAATACTTTTTTTGTTTATGAATTGAGCTTCCGTTTGTTTTGTCTCTTTTTTCTTAGAAATTCGACTCAAAGTTAATTTAACTTGTTTTGTTTTAATCGAATTTATTTTGCTCTAAGTTCTTTTATTTTTTAATCAAATTTTTAAAGAACATGTGCATGTCGAATACTTTTTTTGACCACTGTATACTGTATGCTAATCGTATTCAAAAATCCGGACTTCCTTGTTTGAAGTCGCTTCTGAGTTGTCAGATGTCATAAATTCATGAACAGTTGCTCCTATGAATTATGATTTCATGGCCAACTCATATCAGACATCTGCTCATCTTCAGCAGTCCGTTCTGTACCTGGGTCTTAACTAAGAAATCTCTCAAGATAACCCGGTTTTGCCTAAATGCTTCCAGTTGCGCATTCCAATTCCAATTTCAATTCACTTTTACGTTAGATTAGGTAAGAATGGCTGTTGGAAAGATGAACCCACTTAGACCTATTGTGATGCCACCTGGATGTGTGATCCTCCTACTCTTGGAAACAATCATACATGGTGAATGACTCGAACTCCAACTTTTTAAAATGCTATAATTTTTTTATTTTTTGATAAATTTTATTGTGCCAAAGCAAAAAAGGTTGGAAAAAACATAAATTTTCAAATTGTATCAGTAGTTTTCAATATGTCCACCTTTGACGCGAATAATGGCCTTGAGACGGCCGAAGAAAGCATCGCACGCTGCACGCAAGTGGCTCTGTGGTATTTTGGCCCATTCCCTGCGAAGTGCTTGTTTGAGGTGGTCCAAACTTTGGTATTTTTTAGTGCCAACCTTCGCCTTCAAAATACCCCAGAGAGAGAAATCCAACGGATTTGCATCCGGAGAATTTGCCATCCATTGTGTCAAAGAAATGAAGTGTGGAACATTGTTTTTTAACCAATCTTGGTTGAGGCGGGCTTTGTGAGACGGTGCCGAGTCTTGTTGAAATGTTCACGGTCTCTGACCGAAATGATTGTTTGCCCAAGGCTCCAATACTGCCTCTAAGACGGTTTCACGGTATACGATCGCATTAATTTTAACGCCACGGCCACGGTCCAAAAATACGAGCGGAGAGCGACCATCGGCGGTTATGGCGGCCCAAAACATCACCATCGGTGCTGCCTGTTTTCTGATGGCCCGACGAATATGTAAATTTTCGAAGGACCTCTCTGGCAAGTAAACTCGGTCATTTTGTTTGTTGACATATTGCTCGATAACAATTGGCGACTCATCGGAAAAAACCAAATTCGGCAACTCACCACTTTCGTGCAAGCGTAGCAACTCCTTCGCTGTTTCGGCTCTAACTTTTTTCTATTGCGGTGTTAGATCGTGTGCTTTTTGAAACCTCAATGACTTGAGTCCAAGCTCATTTTTCAGTATGTGTTGCATCCGTTCCAACGATATGTTGAGCTCACGAGCCATTTTTCTTCCACTTCGACGCGGATTTCGCTCAATTCGAGCCTTCACTTTCCGAACCACTTCTGCCGATGTTGCTGTTTTTTTATGACCACCTCCATGGCGTTTTGCAACGCTGCCAGTATCACGGTAACGAGCTATGGTTCGAGACATAAATGATTTATTCACGTTGAGGTGCTGGAGGGTTCTAACGATAGCTACTTGTGGTTTTCCAGCCAAATATAAAGCAATCACACTATCACGTTTGAATTCCATCGCGGATAAAATTTTTTCAACACAACTGAGACGCAAATCGTTTGAGGCTTGTAAATAAAAAAATTATCTGTCATGTGTCAAAATTTGAGGTCTGAAGTTGGTTGCAGTTCAAGTCATTCAGGGTGTAGAAAAAATATCTTTAAGGCCTTATAACAGTATAAAATGTTTTAAGAGAAAAATTTTAAGGCCTCTAAAAAGTAACAGGAATTGGGTTCATTTTGTTGAAATGAGTTCCACCCCAGGAAACTAAACCATATTCGAGCCTAGAATGGACTAACCCATAATACAATGGATGAACTTAAGAAGATCTCGGGAGCAGAATGATTTTAAAAAGTATAACTGTCTCGTGACAGCTAAAAGGTACTTTTTAAGCGCACTCGTATGGTCGGACCAACTCATCCTCCAGTCAAGTGTAACCCCAAGATACTTAAATGATTTAACATTTAACATCTATAGCGAAGCAATTCTCAGAACATGTAAGGGACTCAAAGTATGTTTGAGCGGTTGTTCCTGATTTACAAATATTTTTACTATGTAAAAATTTTCTGCATTTTGCACAGTGGAAATAAAACGTACCAAAGTGCAACTCCCTTCCACATAGATTAAAAAACATCATCTTCGTTTTATCACTAATCACCAAATTATGCTGTTGGAACCAATGACCCAGAACTTCTAGGCCATGATTCATGCTAGCAATTAAGTTTAAAGGAGAGTTACATTGAAAAGCATATGGCATGTCATCAGCAAACGCATTAATCTACGAAAGTTCTGAGAAAAGAGCGAGTTAATAAAGACTAAGAAAAATATCGGTCCTAGCACAGAGCCTTGAGGAACTCCTATGGGGATGTTTCTAGAAGAACTCGTTTGCCCATTAATTTGTACCCTCTGTTTCCTGTTTGATAAACACGACCTGAACCACGACCTGGATATTATGATCGACAGTATTCAAAGCTTTCGTAATGTTAATCTAAGAATTTGATCATTCTATTCTTTAGAGCTTTCTCAAAAACCTTCGTAAACACGGCAGTAAAGAAATAGGACTATACTATAATGATAGCAGATTCTTCACCTTTCTTATATAAAGGTATAACTTCGGCTTGCTTAAGACCGTCTGGAAAAAAAAATTGATTAACTGATGGCTTGTGTGCGCGGTAGTTCCATCCTGTTGAAACCAGAGATCGTCCAGACCCGATTCATTCAATTTTGGAGAAAATTAGCCGGTCAACATATTTCGGCAACATTCTCCATTCACTGTTAATGTCTATCCAGCCTCATCTTCGAAAAAGTACGGGTCCATAATGCCTCCAACCCATAATCCGCACCACACAGTGACTTTTTTGGCATTGCAGTAGTATACGACGTTCGTGAATCTCGTATTAGTTTTCCGTTCCAAAGAAATGACAATTTTGTTTTTTTACGTATCCATCCATCCAAAAACGGGCTTCATTGGAAGGATCAAATTCGATAACAAATTGTCCAACCGATTAACAAATCGGCGACGTCATAGCTGGTCCAAAGGCTTCAATTGTCGCGGTATTTGGATCTTATAGGCGTGCAAATGACGATCAACTCTTAAAATTCGCCCTAATGTGCCATAAGTGAGGCCCAATTGTTGACTTCGGCGGCGAATTGAGGTGCCTGGCTGGTTTTAAACACTCTCGCTCATAGTGGTGATGTTTTGGCGTGTACGTGCTGGCCGAGCATTCTGATACGGAGTTTGACCAGAGGTCGAACCAGTTTCTTCGAAACGTTTCACCATTTCACGAATTCCGGACTCACTAGAGCGATTATGTTGACCGAAAAATTCTACGTAGTTTCCGTTTAGTGAGAATCGTCGAGCTCCTTAAAATAGCCTTTACCATCGAGACATTTTTTCAAATCTGGCGAATAGGGTGCATAAGAAAGTAATTTTAACTTTAACTCATTGATTTTGGACATCACGATAACGGATGAGCGAACTGGTGGATTTTCTTGATGAAACAAAACTCTTTTCTTTGTACAAGGCGGCCATTTTTTCCTGATTTCATCTTTCAAACGCTGGAAAAACTTTCTAATGATAATCAATGGAAATTATTCCACGCGCATGCGAAGAAACTGACGCCATGACCTTGCCTGCAGATGGAACTGCATTCGCCTTCTTTTGAGCCGATTCTCCCCTTTCAGTCCATGGTTTTGACTATTCCTTCGCCTCGGGTGTTAAGTGATGGACCCATGTTTCATCCATGGTTACGAATCGATGCAAAAACTTGGCTTTATTGCTGTAAAACTTCGCCAAACGCCGTTTTTGTTCCATGGTGAGTGATCGCTGCACCCATCTTGCGCGCAGCTTTCTCATGTCCAATTTTCCAGTCAGTATACGATGTACGAGTACTATACAGCGCTTTTGGAAATGCGTACCATATCTGCTAGTTCAGGCACATTTTGTGGATTTTTTTTCGACATTTCTGATGAGCTCACCTATTTGGTCAACCACTGCAATGTTCGTCTTGGCAATTCACACGGCCTCGCTTAGACTCTGCCACCCAATATTTTATTGTTATAAACGAAGGAGCAGACTCCCCCAGAGTAGAATCCAGTTTCGTTTTGATGTTAGTTGGACTGAGGCCTTTCAAATGAAAGTATTGTATCTCATAACGATGACCAATGTTTTTCCATATTTAAAAATTCATTGAGAGTGTTCACTAAATTGATATCTGCCGAACAAATACTAAACAACGTAGCGTCAAATTGAAGCTTTATAATGTTGGTACTCGTACTTTCTAAAATAGTCATTCTTTTCAAACAACAACAACCGCCATCTATACGTCAGGTCGGGTACTTCTGGGACTACTCTCGTACACCGATGCCTTTTTCACATAGGATAAGTAGAGTGGTTCCAATTTTTGCGAGTTCATCGGCCCTACAATTCCTTGGAATGTTTCTATGCCCCGGCACCCAACATAGGAGAAGATTGAATCGCTCTGCCATCTCTATAAGAGAACATTGGCAGACAAGAGCAGTTCTAGAATTTAGTGGGACTGAGTCCAGGGACTTGATAGCGGCCTGACTATTCGAAAAGACATAGATATTACTTGCAGTTATGACGTTTTTCTTCACCCAGGACAGGACTTCCTTAATTGCCAAAAATGTCCGCCTATAACATGCTAAAGTGGTTTGGAAGACGAAAAGAGAGGCTTAGATGAAGTTTATCTGAGAAAGCACCGCCACCATACCCGCTATCAGTCTTAGATCCATCTGTATAGCAATGGATTGACTTGTCATCCATGAAGGCATCTCTCTCCCAGAAGACTCTTGAGGGCATGCTTACATAAAAGTCTTTGCCAAACCAATGTTGGGGTGTAGTGTGATCGATGTTCTCTGGGAGGATTTCTAACATATTAAGAATATTAGCGTGCCGAAATAAATCGTGTGTAGTCGCTTTAAGGCTCCAGTCGCTTTAAACTGCGGTCGCAGCTTCTTGCCCGCTGAGGGTGTGTCAAGTCAAACAAAATATTCAGTGCCGTGGAGTGAGTAGTGCGTAGGGCTCCACAGTTAGTTTGCTGCAGATGACTGCACCAAACAATCACTCCGTAGGTGAATATCGGTCTTATAACCCTCGCCAGTGGGTTATGCGAGGTTGAAGGCCTCATTTGTTCAAAATGTTTTCTTTGCTGGAGAATACAGCTACTGTTGCTTCCTTGACTCTTTCTTGAATGTTAGGTTTCCAGTTTAGGTTCCTGTCAAAAATGAGACCTAGGTATTTTGCTGTATCGGAGAAGACTAGACTGGTACCGTTGATTGGGGGAGTTTATTTCCTGGAAAAGAGGACAAGATCAATTTTGTAGGGGTTTATTCCCAACCCGCAGTTGTCCGCCAAATGGGTTAATCCGTTAAGATTTAACTGTAGGAGATCTTTAATGGTATTAAGATGCTTACCTGAGACAGCTATGCAATGTCATCCGCATAGGCAATTACCCTGTCACCAACCGCTTCCAGGTATATCAGCAGTTTATTGACCACTATGTTCTTAAGAAGAGGTGAAAAGGCACCGACTTAGGCGTACCTCTGTTGAAACTTCTTTTAGCAAAAGCCCCACCAAGTTGGAGTTGATGGTCCTTCAATTTAGCGTAAGACTGATTAACTCCCCAAGTGTGTCATCTACTTGCAGAGTTGACGGCGCAGTCGTGATTGCGGATTTGTTGGCGTTGTTAAAGGCACCCTCTATGTCCAGGAAAGAGACCATTGTGTACTCTCTATATTGAAGGGACCGTTTGATGTGGCTGGTCACTGAATGCAGAGCCATTTCCACCGACTTTCCTTTATAGTAGGCATGTTGAGCCGTTGACGTGGATCTATTTTAGATCGCACGAATATATGGAATGTGGATCATTTCTACGCAGCTCCTTATGATATTTTCGTAGCGTAGACACGATAATATCTGAGGAACTTTGTACCGTCTGGACCAGCAGACTTGTATGGTTTGAAGCTACACAGCGCCCAAAGTCTTGTAATCAGATCGTGAATTTTAGTCTTGTTTTGGTGGCTACTGGCCGCTAATAGGGAGCTATCTGGAAAGTGGGTGTCCACCATCAGGTTGAATGATTCATCACGTGAGGTTGTCTAAGAGCCAATGGTTTTTTTCAAACAGCTAGGCATCGTAGGATTTATAAAGAGGATGCCTCAGGGGTTTCTGTTATTTTGTCACAGAATGGCCTCCAGGATTGTCGCTTTGGCTTCTTCAGTTCTTTTTTATACATATATTTTGAGCGATTCCTTGTATGTCCCAGACAGTCGCTTTGTTTGTGGTTTTTACTAGCTTTAAAAGTTTTCTGCAAGCGTTTCTAAGCAGTCCCAGTGCTGATGTCCACCAGAGCGTCGTTTTCTTGCCTCTATGTTGAAAAAGAGGGCAGGAAGCAGCCCTAGCCTTGACTTGCATGTCAAACTCGGAGACAAGAGTGATATCTAGCACTTTCTTATTATGAACCCTTTTTTGAGTAATGGAGATTACCCCGAAGAAACCGTATCACCAGCACCACGGTGCTGTTCGAGTCCTCCGATTCTGAATATGTGCCCAAGACCTCATGTTCATTTTCTGGTCGTAAAGGATCCCTTTTTAATTCGTCGTCGGCTTCCACTTCCGACAGAGTGTCAAAGGAGAAGACCGACGACTTTCAAATAGTTGTCACCTGGGATAAAATGGAGTCGTCGCTATCCATTTCAGGATAGGATATTGACGCTCCAAGATCTGAGATTAAATTTGCTACATCGGTTAAAGGAGGAGAAAGTAGCTTATCAGCATCCAGCTCATCCTTTTTATAAGTCCTTAGGTGAATTGACTTGAAGCCGAGGGACTGTACTATAGGGGTAAAAGATTACTTACTGATCACAGTTAACGCGCATCTATCGTAAACGGGCCCCTTAGTTTCTCCACTTTCTTGACTTTCTAGTCATTAGTCGGAAGGGAGTGCTTGCTGCGCTTAATGATTTCCAGAATGTATCTTGGCGGTTCTAAGCCTGCTAGGGATATCCTTCTTAGCCACGACCACGACTTAGGCAAATTCCTTCTAATCCACCCATGGCTTTGGTGTAAAGATCAAGAGATCTTTGATCGTCACAAGTAATAAATTTGACCTGACCTAGATGCCAGCCAGCGTCGCAGGTGATGGTAGATGATCCTGCATGATGGCCAAGAAGTTGCCCGAAAGTTTTAGCTTGGCCAACTGCCACTGTTCAGTTGTTATCGATCCATCGGTCTCATTTTTGTCGATTACCGCGATCGTTATTGCAGCTTTTAACACTGCGCCAAAAGACTTCAGAGATGTGCTGTTGGAGGGCCTAGAGGGGGTTTTCGTGTTATTGGTTTTGAGCCTCTTGGGAACCGGCATGGTTTTCTCCAATGCTCTCTGGTGTTTGGAAGAGTCCTTTAGCGTTGTGGTAGCAGAGGGTAATCCGTCTTGAAAGATGTTGTTAGCTTACTCAATCTTGCGCTTTATGTCCGCAGCGATGAGCCAACTTCGACTCATATTATTACTGGTGGGATTATTGTCAACGTGCCATCAGAGAAACTTTATAAAAGTTGTTTTCAAA
This sequence comes from Volucella zonaria, assembly GCA_963966105.1. Classification (NCBI taxonomy): domain Eukaryota; kingdom Metazoa; phylum Arthropoda; class Insecta; order Diptera; family Syrphidae; genus Volucella; species Volucella zonaria. The sequence goes on along the minus strand of OZ014530.1, from coordinate 232,305,187 downwards.
GCACCGACACTAAGAAACCTCTGATTTGACGAAGAATGTAGGCAGGTATTGTACATACAACTGCATCGAAGGACAAGAGATCCTCGTGAGCTCTTCGAGCAGAAAGAAAAGTAAGAGCGGCTTCTCCTAATGAAAAAGACAGAGCACATTCGCATAATGAGTAAATACAGAGATGCTACTGCAAGAATGACGTTCGAAAGTGTTGTCAGAGAATAAAACGAGCATGCCAGGGCTATAAAGCCAGAATAGAAGCCTGCAAAAATGAGCATGGAGAACTCGTAGGGGAGTCATTGTATGACAGTGACGATGGTCAAAATACCGCTGTTAGGGAGAATAAACCATTCACTCTGGACGAAAACGACAGGGAATTCCGTCTCCTTGATCTAGACGACGTTAAGGTAGCAATATCGAAGCTAAAGTCGAATAAAGTTGCTGGCGCAGATGGGCTATTTATTTGCCGACTTACAGCACTTAGAAGTGACCGCTTGGGAACATGCTGGCCCAGATGGTATATTTCTCCGTCTTCTGAAGAGGTGTTCTTCCACGCTGGCAAAACCACTGCGTAAGCTTTTTCATCAATCCTACCCTCTAAGGCTCTTTCCGAGAAAATGGAGAACAGCATTAGTCCAGCCCGTCCCTAAAAATGGTGAATTTTCCTCACTTTCCTCCTACAGACCCATTGCACTTACGTCCCTTCTTTCCTAGGCTATAGAAATGCTGATAAACCGTCAGCTCATGAAATATCTTGAAACACGAACACTTCTTAATGATCGGCAGTGCGGTTTTCGTACCCACCGAAAAGTGGAACCAAAGCGTACATAAATCTGGCGAAAGCAAGATAGTTGCACTTGATATTTCTAAGGCATTTGACAGAGTTTGGCATCAGGCTCTTTTGTCGAATATGTGTGCTTTTAGGATCGATGAATCTCTTCTTCAATGGATTAGAAATCACCTTTCAATCCAAGTTATCTTTGACGGTTTCAAGTCTGATATTCACAAAATAAATGCTGGTGTGCCCCAGGGCTCCGTTCTGTCTCCCACAGTCTTTTTAATTTTTATCAATGATCTCTTGTCTGCCACTTCTAATCCAATATATTCCTTTGTTGACGACGGTACTCTCTGCATTTCATATTCGTTTCCGGACTCACGCCTCTGCTCTTCGGCTGTAGAACAAGAACGGCGGCGTATGCGAAGCTCATTAAATTCCGATATCAACAGCGTAGCCAATTGGGGAACTATCAACAATGTGGAATTTAATGCTTCCAAAACACAATCCTGTCTGCTGTCGTTAAAGCGAAATTTGAACACCCAGCCATTATCCATGAATGGCACTTGCATCGTCGAAACCGATAAACTTTCCGTTCTCGGTATGTGTGTCAATAACAACTTACGTTGGAATGATCACATATTTGGTGTCGTCGAAAATGCTGCGAAATGTCTAGGTTTTCTCAAGCGATGTAAGAAATATTTTACCCCCTCTGATCTGGCCACAATATGTATATAAGGCATTCACCCGCGCAAAATTGGAGTACAATGTCCACCTCTGGTCAGGTGCTCCTCAAACATCTCTGCACCTGCTAGATCGGATTCAAAACCGTGCGATAAAACTCATAGCTGATACCAATATCACTCTGTCAATGGAAACTCTCGAACACCGACGAAATGTCTAGTGTCTCACTTTGTTTTATCGCTATTTCCACTACCAGTGCTCCATAGATATCACCAGTAGCATTCCGCCCCTTCAAGCCTTTAACCGTAACACCCGTCCCTCTATAAATGCTCATCTGTATACCCTCAAGCCCGTACTCTAAAATATCGTTCCTAAGCCGAACAACTCGCTTGTGGAATGCCCTGCCGGGCTCTCTATTTTACCCTTGAACGTGCGCTACATTATACAAAAAAATTAAAAATGCGCCAGCTCAGCCACTCGCGAAGCATGGAATCTCAGCCAAAAGTAGACCCTATTGACTGCCCCAACCATTGAGGTATAAGTCTCCTAAACACCGTGTATAAGATCTTTCGTGTCGTATTACGAGTATGTGAGCATCCGAAACCATCCGCAATGGTCAATCCATATCAGTGTGGTTTCCCGCCCAAAAGTCCACCATAGACCACATAGGCACTCTATGGCAGATCTTGAATTTCAGATCGACTTCAAAGACGTATGTGATAGTTTTGACATCCCTATCAAACACGTCGGCTTGTACAGGATGATTATGGAGAGTTCTCAATGCTCCATCAAGGTCGGTAAAGAATTAGCCGGGACCTTCAATGTCAAGAAAAGTTTTGTCATATAACTTTTTCAACATCGCCTTAGAAAGAATCGTGCAAAATTCGCTGGCCAACAACAGAGACACGATCTTATTTAAGTCCGCACAATACTAGCCTTCTAGCTTATCAGCTTGTCCACAATTGAATCCCGCACATAGAAGGGAGGAGAATTAAATGCAGGCACCTGACCAAGAACTTGCTTGTTGCGCCACTGGCCCAAACCTTTTGTTGGACATTCATTAGACACCCATATTACTTATAAAAGACCGGAGTGCGCATAGAAGGGCAGCTAAACTTGTTTTAATAGACGTATGCCTCAAATATGTTATATCAGATTAGATGATATCGCTGTATGCGAAGCTTTTAGGTTCTCTGTGAAGAATTGCTACATAGTTTCCCAGTTGTAACTTCATTGCCAAAATTGGCACTCATTAACCGATCAGTTTTCCAATTTCCAATTTCCAAATATTGCTGCACAACTTGCGATTGAGGAATCATATTCCATTTATCGGAAACCAATGAGTCTGTTCAATTTCGAAAGCTGATCCAAAAGGCACTTAAAGCAATTTGGAAGATTTTATCAGATAATTCAATTAAGTAACTTGAATCACGTCAATCTCAATCTGATTAATCTATTTGCTCGCAAAGCATTTTCTAATTATCCCATTTACACAGATTGTTAGGTGTGCAAAGTATCTGGATCTCCGATAGTGCTCGGAAACTGTCCAATTAAACATCTCTGGTGTAATACAATATATCCCCCTGGGGGGAATGTTAACAGTGGCAAGTGTCTCCAATCGGTTCTGAGTATCTACAATCAAATGTACATATGTTACATTCAATGCTAAAGGGGGACTTTGCCACAAATATTTGCTGCTCGTTAGCACTCTATTAAAAACAAGAAACAACCAAGTGAGATACATTTTATATCGTGTAAATGAATTCATCATAATACGCATAATCGCCAACACAAGATCAAATTACCGTTGATTCCTTTCAAAAAGGCTAAATCTCATTCACTGCACCATTCATGGAATGCAAGTACGCCACCTGATAATAATGAATTGGATACTAAAACTTCAGTAAACATGTTTAACTGGGTTGTGGTCCATTTAGTCAATATTTATCAATTTGCGCTGCCATTAAGCCTACTTAAGCAGCGAATTATTCGCTTAATTATATAAAATTTCAAGCCTTCAGCGGTCTAAGGTCCATACCGAACTTTTTGTGCACTCCAATCCATCATCGTTTAGTTGGTTATGTAAGACGACCGAAGTAAGTAGGTTTGTGGCGCGCGATAGGATCTCTTTCTGCACACATAAATTCAACATGGTTTCCCCCTTTTGGTTCTGATCCCAATCAGGAGGGATATTGGCGAATAACTCGAGTAACACAGTCACGACGACACAATGCAAATGTGTCCAATGGCGATGCTAATCCATTGTGCACTGGGACCGACTAAGAAACGACAGATACACCAGAATGCCGAGGTATCGAAGCACGGAACCACCGGAGATCCGTGATGCAAATCTGCATCCCGTAACTTTTGAATACCCAATGACCTCCTCTAAAATTTCCCACTGCATGGGAAGGTAGGTTACCCACTCTTGTACTGGAACTCAAAGTCATACTTATTTCTTTGGGCTGAATGTACAAAAAGTGTCACGAGATAGTTTTTGCAAATTAGGTATGGAGGCACAATAGAAGCATAACAATCTGGAATTAATCGCAGTTACGACTTTACGACTATTGCGTGCTCCAATGAGATATATGAACAATTGGATCTTATTCCTGGTGACCATTTCAACAGCTGGAGCTGGACGTGGACAACGCTTTGTTCGATTTGTTTATTTCGTAAAATGCTGACAGATTACTATATATCGCAGAAAATCGTGCAACCTTCAGATATTATAAAGCTGACATCCTGACATCGTACAATGTACGAGTATCTATCTTACTTACAGAACACTCGTATCGGCATAATTAAGCAATTATTCCGGAACAAAATTTTGAATTAATTAGTCGAACTACATATGTTCTAGGTAGAAAATGCTCTGCATAATTTAGAATTGATATGATACAGGTTGTCAAAGTCACGAAGGGGAATGGGAGCATTATGTTGGTTCCAACCTTGAACAGAAGTGAAAGATAAATCTGTTAGCATATTTAGATTCCGACATACCATATGAGAGGACGTCAACTACGAAGCTCTTTGATCCATTATAAATTTACAACAACCGATTTGGTGTCTTTGCAACTTGACTTTGTTATGCTGTAGACTGAGCATTGTTCAACATCTCAATTAAAATAGCTGACACTTCAGATATTGTTCAGTAGATACTTTGTCATGTGCACCTGTTGGAATTTATGTGTAGGTGTGTTCTTAAAAGCTGGGCATTAAGTTATTGGTCATGGAGAAGATAAGTTAACGTCTAAAAGAAGTAAGTGGGCGTTGGCTGTTGGTTCAATATTTACACTCAGTCAGTCTTTATTTACTCATTTACACATTCCAAGAAACTGAATCTTGTGTTTGAATCACTGGACCTACGGAATGAAGGATAAATTGTTCTTAAAGCTAAATACATCTATCTTAGGAGGTAGACACTATCCAATCTGGGTCATAAGTTCTATTATTCATACTAGACCTCAAGGTATATTCACTCACGTGACCTCGCACAATTTTAAGAGGAGATCGATGATTGTGAGCACTTCCATACCACCCCTCCCACAACTTTCTAAATCTGCGGTTCACATCATCATCAGGTGGAATTTATGTGTTGGGAACCAAGCTTCGTTAAGCATCTGCCTTGGAGTTTCAGGTTTGGAAGTGTCTTATACATGATTAATCTACGGCAAGAGGTCCAAAACACCTTCTAGAGTAGTCCAACAGTACCACAACTGCACCCATTATGGAAATCTTAGAATGATGTGGGATTCAGTTTCCTTAATCATAAATTACAAAAGAAATAGATAGTGCTTCCTTTAAAGACTCTTGCGAAAGGACGGAACAATCGATGCAACAAGCAGGGTTTTCAAAAATCTGATGGCATCCACACTGAGCTGAAAGAAGAGACCAGTCTCATGGTCGAAACCAACTTCCTAGGTAACCCGATCAGAATCGTCTGACTAAAGCTGCGAGTCAGCTGAGTAACACAATCTGGTATCATCAAATTTGCCATTGAGTCCTTTGATAGTTTCAAGTCACCCGGCATCCGCGGTATATATCTAAGTATAGGTCAGCAGAACAGAATCTTCACTGCTAACTTGGCACTGGCATATCTACCGCATCCACTGCCAAGAGATTCAGACCAACCAGTGTGATTTCCTTCATGTTGAAGAGCATGGGGAAAATGATTGAGCTCCATGTGTAAAAAAGCGGCTCAAATTCTGATATGTAGATCTGAAGGCGCATACAACAATAAGGATTACACATGCGGCACTTTCATCGGCATTGTGGGTTTCACGGCATGCTGAAATCTGCTTGACGAAACAGAGTAAACCAATCACTATTTTAGTAGATTAAAGTATTGCCGGTCGACTCTCTGCTTAACGCTCTCAACAATTCTAATGTCTGTACAAAACCATATATACGAGTAGACGGTGTAGGTTAGGTTAGGTTAGGTTAAATAGGGATATGATGGATATGCCATCACACAGACATAAGGCACCAAAACAAATAAATTTGCCTTCAAACGTCAAAAACCTAAACAATCACCCTGGCGAAACACCCAATTTCGCTCCAAAAACCAAGAAGGCCTTTGAAATTCATGCCGTCTATTTCCTCTAGCTTTTCGAAAAAGTATTTCTTCAGAAATTTTCTTCGGCTACGCGATTCACACAGTTTGTGTGTTATGTCTTCAACAGCTTGCAGAACACCGCAGAATCTGCAAATATCCGTATCTGATAATTTGAGTCTCTTTGCGTGTTTCTGCAGGAGACAATGTGCTGTCAGGATTCCTATTACTGTCCTAAGCCTATCCCTGTTTAATTTTATTAGCTTCTTAGATCTTTTGCCATCAAAAGTGGCCAGAGAGCCTTGGATACCCTGTGCCCTTCAGACTTGACCATCTTAGGTTGGTAGTCTTTGTGATTTTTTCCTCGATAGTGCCCCTCACTATGCAAGGGAGTATTTTGATGTGGGCAACCTCACCATTGTCGAGTAGCCCTCCTTTTCCTGCCAGCTCATCCGCTTGTTCATTTCCTTTAATACCGCAGTGTCCTGGCACCCAGCACAGTTTTACCCGGTTCTGACTGCATAGTGCCTTGATCATTGTGCGACAGCCCCTGACTGTATCAGAGCTGATGTTGGTTGATTCCATTGCCTTGAGTGCGGCCTGGCTATCGATGTAGATAGCGATATCTCTTTCGGATACCGATCTCATCTGTATTAGCTCAGCCGGTCTGAGGAGAGCCAGAACCTCTGATTGGAAGACACGGCTTGAGTCCGGTAGTCTTATAGATACTATTAATTCTGGGTCTTCCGAAAAGATACCAGCACCTGTTCCTTTCTCTGTTTTTGAGCCATTGCAATTTCATTTGACCTGATTGCATTTTTTTTCCCTCCCTATATATTATGTCATACGGGATGTCGAAGTCGACCAAGGAAGGAATTTCATTAGTTAGAATTGAATTGCCTGGCAGTAGCTCCACTAGGACCATGCCATTTGAAAATACTGCTTTTTAAGTAACTCAGATTAGTGAGTCGAATCGCGCTGCGAAAGCGGTGCTACGTGCAAAAAGGTGTCCACAACTCTCTTCTTCAATGGAGTAGAAATTACCTTTCGGAGGGATCAATTCAAGTTGCCTTGAACGGTTTCAAGTCCGATATTCACAAAATAAATGCTGGTGTGCCCAAAGGCTCCGGCACTCTATTTAATTTTCATCAACGATCTCTTGTCTGCTACTTCTAATCCAATATATTCCTTTGCTGACGACAGTACTCTCTGCTTTTCATATCCGTTCCCAGACTCACGTACCTGCTCTTCGGCTGTAGAACGGGAACTGCAGCGTATGTTAAGCTCACTGAATTCTGATACTAACAGCATAACTAATTGGGGAACCACTAACAGAGTAGAATTTAATGCTTCCAAAACACAATGCTGTCTGCTGTCGTTAAAGGGAAATTTAAACACTCAGCCATTATCCATGAATGGTTTATCGTCGAAACCGATAAACTTTTCATTCTTGGTATGTGTGCCGCCAATGACAACTTACGTTGGAATGATCACATATTTGGTGTCGTCAAAAATGCTGGGAAATGTCTAGGTTTCCTCAAGCGATGTAAGAAATATTTTACCCCCTCTGATTAGGCCACAATATATAAGGTGTTTATCCGCCCGATATTGGAGTCTTGTGTCTCACTTTGTTGTATCGCTATTTCCATCATCAGTGCTCCATAGATATTGCCAGTAGCATTCCGCCCCTTCAAATCTTTAACCGTAACACCCGCCTCGCTATGAATGCTCATCAGTATACCCTCAAGCCCACTTTCGGACGTACTCTAAAATATCGTGATTCGTTCCTAAGGCATACAACTTGCTTTTGGAATGCCCTGTCTAGCTCTTTATTTCCTAGTCATTATATCCTTCAAACATTTAAAACAACGTTCACCGGTACCTCTGTATCCACCCTCCCTGATTTTCCTCCACCAGCGCCATCTGCAAATATTTTAAGGATACTTAAAAGCACAAAATAGATCTCATTCAGGAAGCTGAATGCCATCTTAGAATCTAAAACGATGAAACTGCGGAACAGAGACACTTTCTCAGAGAAATTTTGATTCCTGGAGCAATTCTCAAAATCTCCCTCAATTTCATCAAAAGAGTTGAGCCTAATACTGATTTGTGGTAGAAAAGATCTTTTAGGTCGCAGTGCTCCCGCAATTGACAGAGCAGGCTCTTTACAAAAAAGTAAAAATAAAAAAATACATCGTAAACCACAGAGAATGCTGCAAACTTTCCGCTACACCAAAGTAATTGATTGGTTTCAGATACTCTGCCTCGATAAAAATTATTCAAGATTAATCTAGTGATTATTCAAGATTAATCTAGTGATTCCACTTATTTTCATTATTTGTATTTATTGATGATATAGTTTAACTGGAGTAAAATTCTTAAGTGGCTTACAAATTCAAGTTGATTATATTAATTTAACAATTTGGTGCATTTATATGTAACTGTTCAGTTATTGTATTGAAGACAATAATTTAGTTTCTTACTTAGCTTCGGGGTGAACCTGGGCGTCAACGAACAAGCCTCCCCAGTTATCCCGGTCGTTAGCTAACTATCTCCAGTTACCCACTCCAAGTTGGTTAAGGTTCCCTTATACTTATGCGCGCCTGCGTTGTTCCTTCGAGTAAGATTCGAAGACTCTGCGGGCCGGAGCATTGGTGTGCACTCGCTCTACATGTCCTAGCCATCTCAGGCGACAGTTTTCTGACAAGCATAATTCCGCTATATAGCTCGTATAGTTCGTCGTTGAATCTTCTCTTCTAAAGTCTGTCAATACAAACGGGACCGAATCATATGTATATTCAAAAATGGTTTCGATAAGGTCCATGCTTCTGCTTCATAAAGTAAGGCTGGGATGATCAAAGTCTTATATTGAGGCTTCTTAGTTTTTCGCGATAGTCTCACAGTCCAAAAGAAACAACTATTGGCAAGAGTGATTCTTCGCTTTATTTCTGCTGAGGGGTTGTTGGCAGAATATATAGCAGAGCCAAGGTAGGCAAGTCCTTTACTTACCTCAAAATTATTGCTGTCGACTGTAACGTTCTGTCCAATTCGTCGATGGTGTGCGTCCCGTCTTGATGATAGCATATGCTTGGTTTTGACCTTATTTACTGTCAAACCCATTTTGGCAGCTTCCGATTCAATACTACTGAACGCATCGCTGAGTTCTCCTAATTATGTAGATATCATCGGTGTACGCTAGTAATTGCACAGGCTTTTGAAAGATTGTGCCCCTAGTATTCGCTTATGAGTTCTGAACAATTCTCTCATGTATGGTGTTACAAAAGTCACCTGACAGCGCGTCACTTTCTCTAAAACCTTTTTTGACTTCAAAGACCTCGGTTAAGTTGGTGCCGACCTTGATGAAGCAGCTAGGGTTCTCGACGAAAAGATAGTGGATATCCATTGAGCTCTCCTTGAGTACGGAGTGCAAGGATTTGGTTGAGTGTTGACTTTCTTGGTCTGAAACCACACTGATGGATACCAATCAAGTTGTTGGCGAAGGGTTTCAGACGTTCACACAATGTGGCAGATAAAATCTTGCATCTGATGTTGAGAAGACTTATGCCTCTATATTTGGGACAGTAGAGGGGGTCTCTTTTTTTTTGTGAATCGGACATACGGTGATGAGGTTCCCTTCATTAGGCTTACATTCTTCTGACCAGATCTGAGAAATGAGTTGGTGTATGCTCTTCATAAAGTCATTTGCAGCAGCCTTCAAGCTACTTTGTTGGATTTCAAATTAGATATTGCTATCCTTATTTCGTTCTGGTCAGGTGAACGGAAGTTGGGGCTATTATCATCTAAGTTGAAAGGTCTATTCTGCCTGATGGCAAGATGTTGGGCTTCTTCGTCGTTATACAATCTGCAGGAAAAATTTTTCCATATTCTCAGTACCGACTGCGACTCTACGACAAGGTTTTCTTCTTCATTTCTACAGGCTTCTGTACGGATTTCTTTCCACGACAAGTTCATTTTACCTGTTGGTAAGACTTCCGTATGTTATTCCTGGAGTTCAAGCTCTCAATATCTTCAATCGCCTACTTCTCTTGCTCTTTTTTCTTCTTCTGGAGAAGCCGACAGGAAGAACCTGTCCCTTCTATTCGTAGAGCTCATGATCAACTCTCGTCCTTCGTTGCAGCGCCGCTTTGTAGGCTTCTTGTTTACCTGAATTGCTGGCTTTCTTCATCAAACCAGAAATTTTTTGGTGGTGATCGGAGGAAATCCAGCACATCAATTGGGGTATCTCTGATGGCACGTTGGCAGCGTTGCCACTGGTCTTCGGTATTTGAGGCTGGCTGCATAAGAATTGTTGAGATATTTCGGGATACGTGGCGCTTGAGAAATAAGCATTCGCACCTTGGCAACGTGACGTCCAGAATACTAAAAACGTGCCTTACGACTATCGCAAAATGGTCAATTTGATTCATCGTTTGATGATGCGGATGCTGCCATGTCCCCTTGTGTATATTGAGGTGATTAAACCGTGTGCTTGCTTTAGTGATATTACGTCCCGCCTTGAAGTCAATAAGCCTAAACTCGTTGCCAGCAGTGGTGTTGTGAAGGCTAGAACAAACTGTTCTATTACTAGTCGTCTTTGTCTTGCGTATGAGCATACGCGCATATTGTGCTTATGTGAGCGGATTTATCCTTGATGTGGATTTTATGACTCTCATGTGTCGGAAGCTCTAGACTTCTTGCATAAGTCTGCCGCATATGACAAATCCGCATCCAAATAAGTGTTGTTTCTTTTCCCTATAGCTTTCATAATAGTATATACATATCACAGTTTTTCGTCCTCCTTATGTCCGGCCGATCCCATCACACTCCTTGGATTGCGGTGATATCTATGTGATAGCAGTCAACGACCTCTCCTAATTGTTCGACTTAGAGATCCAAAGGTCATTGTCTCTTAGACGTTTGCTACGGTCGTCAACAGTGAGTCTACTTTTTTCCGAGACCAATAGTTGGTTCGTTAAATCTTTTTGATATCTATCCTCCGCATACAGTTGCTAGCCCTATGACGGCGTAAGCCAGTATAATGCTACTGGCCGGTCACGCCCTTTCCATTTTGGCCTGCATGAGTAAGGGTGGAAGTAAAGGTTGAAGAGGATACTCACGTTCGACAGCGTTAGTCTCAAACCTGTCAAATAATTTTTTTTCTTACTGAAAAAGTTCGAGAGGTTGCACAAAACTGTTCTTTGAATTGCTCTTTTTAAGTGCGTAAAACTGCTTTATAGAGATGAAATATCGTTATCAACACAAAAAAATTGCGAAAGCTACACGTCAAAGTTGTTGAAAGGATTGTTTAGGTATTTTAAAATAAAAGTGTTAACTGGACTTTCTTATTCAATTTTAACAATGCAAGTTCTAGAAGTATACGCATGTGAAATTTAGAGCTTTCTTCATGAAGCGAATTAAGACCGGTGAAATGTGTTGTGATGCATATCCTTTGATATGGATTAAACTGTGTTCTATCTTCTTTCTGTATAATTAATCTATTGTCAACATACTGTCAATGACTCTTAACGTTCCGGAACCTCCGTCCAGACTTATGTGAATTATCTCACAGGTCTGTCTGTATGGTCATACTTAGCTTATTCATTCTCCGATACAAAGATTACCGGATAGTTAGTTCTCGCTGGAAAAGTATGATAGCTTTGATTATGTTAAACTAAACTCTTGCTAAAAATAGTTGGATATGGATACCGCTCATTTAGTAGTCTTGACGCGCTTACGATCCATAAACTTCTGCCTAAAGGTATGGTTACAATGCATGCCCACTCTGACTAACTATGGGTGGTTAAATCAGAACAAACAGATCCTTGTATTGCTATAAGACTTGTTACAGTGCACGCGTAAATCCTTAAAATGTGGTTTGTTCTAACGAATTTGTCGAAATACCCCAGAAGCTGATAATAGAATTGCCGTCGCACCACTTGTTTTTGGTGTGCCCATGCCCAGCGATTGGAAATTAAGTGTGTTCTACTGAATCGTGCCGAGTGATTGTGCGATCTGCGTCAACTACAGCGGTCTCAGGCTAATGAATATCGGGTTTGACGGTGTGCTTTAAAGGTTAGTCTATGAATCGGGGATCAGGTTCCTCAATAGGCAAAATCCAAAATAAAAACGATGACATACTCGATTCAAGAATATTCTCGTCGATTTCAAAGTCACTTTTGACAATACCGAATATAAATTTCCTATTGCATATGTCGATATATCTAAATTTGGTATCAAAGGAAAACTGCTTTGCAAAGTGACACTGTCTGTCTTCAACAAGATGAGATCCTATCGTGTGCCTTGGTCAGTCTGCTGTTTTAAGAAAAATAATTCGTGCAGATGAGTTAAACCATGCTGGTACAGTCTTCCGTTAAAGTGTTATGCTGCTGGCATATGGCGATGACATCGATATCGTCGGCCTTGACACCCGTGCCGCATTCAAGGCATTTTTCCGTAGAACTAACTCTTGTCAATTGGTGCTGTTTTGGATGCAATAGACAACTAAAGACAACTAAAACGTAGAGCGAAGGCACTAGAAGACACCCGTCATACCAGTCCTAATGTTTGGTACAAAATCCTAGACGATATCGAATTCGTTGAAGCAAAACGAGTTGTATGAACTATATGACGACACTGACATAGTCCAACGCATTAAAATTCAGCTCCTGTGCTGGCTCGAACTTGATGAAAGAAAACACCCTGCCGCAGCTAGTTTTCACCTTATCCCCTACTGGATGACGTCAGGAAAAACGGGTGCCCGCACATCCATTACAAAGCTCAAAAGCTCAAGTGATACAGGGCCTATCGATGTAATTTCTAGGTTTAGTGCTATATGCAACTGCTATTGATTTTAGTACTCTGTGGGCTGTCAACAAATTTTCCAGGAAATTTGCGGTTTTTCTTGTGTTTCTCCGGAGAACTGATAACACACAAGTCTGCTTAGATCAGAGCTTAAAGATCACGAGAACGTGAGAACATGCCGGCTCTCTACCTTATACCTATCTCCAATCGATTAACACTCTATAAAATTGCCACAATGAGCAGAAAGTTCGTCATCCATCATTTTGCGTCATTTCCTGATCATAACAGAATTTTTACTCTCACTAAAAAGAGAACTGCTGTCCAGTTATCTGAAAAGATTTAAACTTCCATATACGGCGTTTACAAATTGCTCTTTTAGAGTAGTTATATGGCTCATGTGAAATTTGATTACAGCTCTAATCAATCTCAACCTCAACCCAAACACCATGAAGTTTACGCAATTTCTTATTGTTGCCTGTCATAGTAAAAGTACCATTGGCAATTTTCTATTACCAAAAATTGTACACTTTCTTCCACTCCTTGGTTTGGGGCAGAAAAAACTTTCCAAAAACCCCCTCGAGATCTGGGTCAAACATTGGTTACCCACATAACAGCACCGCCGACTTAAACAAAAAATAATAATAATAATCATACGGTGCTTACGCCGCTTCAAACATGTTACTAATATTTATTGGTAGTCTTGGTCTTTATCCCTCTACTACCACATGAACTTCCAATTGATCTTCAAGCACCTAGCCTGGCCTGGAGCTAGCGAATAAATTGTTGGACATACTTATATCTCTGCAATTTATGTAATACAAATCGAAAGCAAAGAAACAAAAAAAAAAAAAAAAACAATAAATAATCTAGTGACTTAACTAAAGCAAACAAACACTGGTGAGTCAAAAAAAAAAAAAAAAAAACATTAAATTTCTCATTTGGGGACACTTCAAAGATAAATTATCTTTGAGCTGCGATCATTGGAACAGGTCCGCCAGAATACGATCAATCGGCGCAGTGGTGGTGCGATCGATCGTGGAATCTGTAGCATTCGTCCATAAAACCAATTCTAGGTGCCAAGCCAACTGCTAAACACAAACGAAAAAAACTATCTGAATACGGTCGGTGGATAGAAAAACGTTTATTGCGCAATGTCAGCAGCATGAATACTCCAGCTGGTATAGAGTCTAAATGATCAGACAGTGGAGCAGTAGACATTGACTAGACCAGGATAAAAGAGCGCAAGTGCTTCATAGATAAGATTAACCCAATAATCCACTTAGAGCGGCATAACAAGCTTCAGCACTTCATAAAATATGCTGCCGAATCTGTTTGCTACAGATTGGTAGAACGCGTCCATGCTATATAACGATGTAGAAGAATCTACGTGCCACACAGCCAAACCACTGAGCGCGACTGTCATGTGGGAATTTATACGAGTACGGCACTTTGGCTGCAGCGAAAAAAACTTCCAATGTGATAGATTGCTACTGTTTGGAATGACATAATAACAATGAAGTTGTTAGTCGATAGATTAATGGAGTAATGCTGACGCGAAGATACGAGTACCGTCTCGTATGTGGGAATAAAAATCGCGCCGTCTGTGAACTGTGAAATGAGTTATTGCTTGAGGGGTACGTTGAAAAGGTTACATATTACGGTAATAACAAATGTTGGCGGCCTACATATTGTCTAAGTAGGACTACATTCCGGCTGGCAATTAACCTTTTTCAGTAGTTTGGGCCGAATCTTAATTAGATGTGTTATTCCTTCTCCTATAAGATACCCAGGTGACACTATAGTGCAAGTTGAAACCTATTTGTGTACAGCATTTATGACGAGGTCTTCCTTGGTTGGAATCGAAGATTTTTATAGCCATCAGGTCGGCATCTCTCGACTATTTTAGACTGGTGGTTTTTTGAAAAGTTTGCGTCTACGCCAACGTGACCAATATATTCCGAAGGACGTTTGTCTTGGAACAACCTAGGATATCCTCACCTGCTTTGAGTATACTCTACGATTCTATGCTATAGAGCGGGACAGGGATGAAACAAACATTATATATCTATCCTGCTTTCCAGAATACAACCTTATCACACAGATTGACGAGCGTTTTATAAGCGATTCTTTTTGGAAGTACGAGGGTTTTCTGAAAAGTTTCCGACCGAACAATTGTATCATTTTTTATCAAATTTTTATTTTTATTGTTCTACATAGTCTCCTTGTAACTCTACACACTCCTCCCAGCGATGCTCAAATCTCTCTAACCCGTCCAAATAGTACTTGGCGTTTTTTTCTGCAAAATAATTGTTCACGAAGGTGATTGCCTCCTCATTTGGAGAAAATCTCCGTCCTCCGAGCGTAGTTTTTAGATGAGGGAACAAAAATAAGTCGCTTGGGGCTAGATCTGGTGAATAAGGCGGATGGTCAAGCAGTTCAAACCGTTCATGAATTTTCGCCATGGCAACCGTTGAGGTGTGAGACGGGGCACTGTCTTGGTGAAACAGGATTTTTTTTTTCATTTTTCCGCAATTTCTGCCTTCAGCTACGCAATGATGCGAAGTATGATCCTGTAATGGTTTTTCCTTTTTGAAGATAATCGATTAAGATAACTCCTTTACTATCCCAAAAAAACAGTCGCCATCACTTTCCCAGCCGAAAAAACAGTTTTTGCTCTTTTTTGGCTCGCCCTTTGCAGTCCACTGTTTTTGTTTTGACTAAATTTTTGTTTCGGGCGTATAATGGTGTATCATTTACAGTAATTAATCGGCGCCAAAACTCGGATTTATTGCGCCTAAACTGCACCAACAGAGCGTAGGAAATGTTCATTCGAACACGTTTTTGGTCTAAAGTCAGCAAACTCGGCACCCAACGCGCGGACAGCTTTCTCATGCCTAAATCTTCATTTAATATGTAACAAACACGTTCTTTGGACATTTTCATAACCTCTACTATCTCTCTCACTTTAATTCGGCGGTAGTATAACACCATTTGGTGAGCTTTAGCAATGTTATCGTCAGTGGTTGCAGTTTTTGGACGTCCCGAACGTTCAACATCTCCCAAGCTTTTACGGCCACGTTTAAATTCAGGTGCCCAAAATTCCACTGTGGTTTTTCGCACTAAAACCAAAACCAATTCAGATTGCCCAGCAATTATTGGGTCTACAAGTAAGTTTCCAGCGTTTTTTTCCAAAATTTGCAATTTTATTATGAAAACATAGTTACAATGCTTTATTCAAAGTATCAGCTACAACTTTCCCTCATCTTTCTGGCAATTTATGAATTCCGGACCAAAAAAATTTCTCATCTTTCGAGCCCAAGAACGTATCGAGCCAATTTTTGATTTCCTCTATTGAGCTGAAGCGTATTCCCGTAAGAGCGTTCTGCATCGAACGAAACAAGTGGTAGTCAGATGGTGCCAAGTCTGGAATGTAAGACGGGTGAGGCAGAATTTCCCATCCACTATTTACCAAATACTTTTTCACCGAAACCGCAACATGTGGCCGAGCGTTGTCGTGATGAAAAATGACGGACTCATGCCTGGTCTCATATTCTGGCCATTTTTCTTTTAATGCCCGCTTCAAACGAATTAGTTGGGTTCGATATAATGGTCCAATGATGGTTTCACCACTCGGAAGCAGTTCGTAGTATACGACACCCTTTTGATCCCACCATATGCAGAGCATGACCTTATTCACGTGAATATTTCGTTTCGGCGTCGATTGGGCGGGCTCGCCGGGCTTTGTATACGATTTTCTGCGTTTAGGATTATCATAATAAATCTATTTCTCATCACCAGTGACAATACGATGCAAAAATGATTTATTTTTATACCGCTGCAGTAACATTTCGGACATGCAAAATCGCCGTTCGACGTCTCTTGGCTTCAATTCGTACGGCACCCAGTTTCCAACCTTTTGAATAAATCCCAGTGCTTTTAGGCGCAGGGAAACGGCTTGTTATGTGACGCCCAATGATGCAGCAAGTTCTTTTTGAATCTGACACGGATCCTCATCCAGTAAAGCGTCCAATTCCTCGTCACTTTTCGGCTTTCCGGGGCGATCTTTGTCTTCAACTCCAAAATCACCACTTTTGAACCGTTTGAACCACTCGCGGCACGTCGATTCACCAATACATTCCGCCCCATAAGTTTCCGAAAGCAAACGATAGGCCTCAGCCGCACTTTTCTTCATATTAAAGAATAAAAGCAGCGCTTCCCGCAAATGATTTTGCTCTATAAAATGTACGACACCGATAGAACTGCTCAAATATAACGCTGCAAAATTGTTGACAGATACAAAACCTACAAATAAAACATCTGGGGTCTGACATTTCTGCCCGGGATCCACTGGTGGCGCCATCTCTGACAAACGCTGGAAACTTACTTGTAGACCCAATATAATAAAATTTTCTTCAACAGCTGATAAAATTAAATTGCTGAAATCCGTAAACTATGCATACAAGAACACAAAAAAGGCGCTTTGTTTACATAATGTAGGCTTGCAATCTGACGTTTCGATCTACCTCAATGAAAGTCTTTCTGCAGTCAATCATGCAATCTATCGGAAAGCTTTCCAATTAAAACATCAAAAGCAGCTGACATCTGTTTTCATCCGAGGTGGGCGTGTTGATGTGCGTGTGAAACCAAACGAAAAAGCTTTTTTGGTAAATTCTATACACAACTTGGATTCATTTGCCGCCATCGAATAATCGAATAATATGTCACTATTCACTATTCTGTTTGTTGTTTGAGTCTCTTATTGAGGGGGCAATTTTCCGTACCATTAATAGGTGATATCGGCGGAAATCTATCAGTAGGCAATGGCTCAAATGATAACCTGCGCGTTCTTCTTAAAATCTTTTGTGAACAGCAAGAAGGACGAGCCATACTCCATGTGCGGTTATAAAATCTTTCGTGCTGACAGGAAAAAAATATATAGAATCGGTGGTGGCGTTGTTATTTACAGTGAGGAGAAAAAAATGAGTACATGTTTGAGCTTAGTGTACTTATTACTGTATAAGAATAGAAATAATAAAGTAAATTGAAAATTTTTTTTTGCCCTTCCTTTCATGTTCAATTCTACGCAAAACGGTATATAACACAAAGCGAAAAACAAAAAATTTTAAGAAAAAAAACAAATAAAACAAAAACAACTCCAATGTACTCAATTTTGCACCGTGCATTGGTCGAATCTCAAAATTTACTGTAAGAATTGCATTTTTTTGGTTTGTTTATGACTTGTTTTAAATATTTTAGTTTCAGATGTGTTTTATTGCGTGTGGTAAGAATTTTTTCAAGAACATTTTAATTAATAAAACAAATAAATAAATATAATTTCATAGCCCCTTAAAATAATGAAGAAACTATCACGAAGATCGTATTGTAGCCTTGTCAATGAGTGGCTTCCAGTGGCCAATCAGTGGCCATAAGAGTCTAGAAAAGGCGAGGAACGGTACCTAAACCACAAGTCAGAGGCCGTAAAAAAATGTTAACGGAAGCGGACACACGTCTTATGATAACGGAGATGAAAAGGAACAAACCCGTTGGTCGATGGACTGCAAGCAGAAGCCTCCACGATATTGGCTACATCTCAGCGGTAAAAAAGCAAAAACCTACATTGTCGGCAAAAAATGTTAAGGCACGGTTGAATTTCGCCAGAGAACACAGAAATTGGATAGAACGTACCTGGATTTTTAACGTAAACCTCCTGTCATGTAGACTTAATGTTTACGAGATGCCCATACACCCATTGGGAGCAAGGTTACGCCTTGCCATCGCTAATAACTCGCTTAATATATATACTTATACCCGCTTATATATTATACCAAAGCAGAACTTGTGTTGGAGGCACAAGTCCCACCCTTGGTATGAGTCGAGGCCTACCCAAAACCTCTTGCTGCTCTTAGGGTCGCAGCACCCAGTACTTCATTTGCAACTCTACAATGGGCTAAACCAAAAAGGAAACCCGTACCCGCGATTTGGGTTTAAACCACAGCCACCATGACGCTCCCACAAGGGTGCCTACCTCTAACAAGTCAGGCCCGGACCGAAATCCGGGGGGCTCCTGACTCCCATGGTACCGTGATTTAAGTCCTGGTTGGTGGTCAAGCCTACCAACAAGACCTATGACCGGCAGCTTGTAACTGGTCAAATCGTATCATCCATTCATGCAAAATATCTGGATGTTTTCGATAAGACCAGTTATAGAATAATCTACCCCCGCTTTACAGAAATTGGACAGCTGATGACTGGAAACGTGTAGTGTGGTCAGACGAATCAAAATTTAATCGGTTTCAGTCTGATGGAAAACAATACTGCTGGCGCCGCCCTGAGGGGACCATTCAAAGGCACCATGTCAAAGAAACGGTGAAGCATGGTGGAGGGAGTGTCATGGTATGGGGTTGCTTCACATGGTGGCACGTTGGACCACTGCACAAAATCGATGGAATAATGAAGAAAGAAGATTATTTGAACATTTTGCAGACTCATCTTTCCGATAGAAGCGCCTATTCTGAGGAGGAAGTCATATTTCAACACTATGGCGACCCAAAGCACACGTCCAAGATCGTGAAGGAATAGCTTACCGAACAAAATTTTCAATTGATGCAGTGGCCTGCACAAAGCTCCGACCTCAATCCAATTGAGAATTTGTGCTCAATTGTGAAAAGACGGTTGGGACAATACCAATCAGCCCCAACGAACCTGGACGAGTTTTCTCAGCGAGTACAGCGGGAATGGCAGAATATTCCAAATGAAATCATAGAGCATTTGGTGGAAAGCATGCCTAAACGTGTAGAAAATGTTTTACGTAATAAAGGGCTATGGACGAAATACTAAAAATAAACTCTATCCTTAAAGTATTTGAAAGGTGCAAAATTTAGTACATTGGAGTTGTTTTTGTTTTATTTGTTTTTTTCTTCGAGTTTGTTGTTTTCCGTTTTGATTTATATGAGTAAACCTTTTCGCTAAGAATTGAATATGAAATAAATGTCAAGAATTTTTTTTAATTTGCTTTGTTATTTCTATTCTTATGCAGTAATAAGTGCACGAAGTACAAACATGTACTCATTTGTGCTCCCCACTGTATGTTCGTGATAGTTTAACTGTAAATCCTCTGTTTGAGTCACCCCCCCCGATAGTGATTTTCAGTATTATTTTATAGAAATTGAAAAAAGGAAATGCCTGTTTGGTGTCGTTTACAGACCCTACAATAATATTGATCTGTCATCCCTCTTTGACTTATTAGAAAATTATTCGTCGTTATACTTGCGAACTATTGTGTGTGGTGATTTTAATTGTAATATTCTTGAACATATGAGATCGTCATCTTTTATTGATTCCATTAAAATGCTTGGTCTTGATGTTGTAAATTCGACCATTCCAATGCACTTTACTGGTTCCAACAGCACACTCTGTCAGGAAGTGTTCTTTACCCAGGTTTCCGCTCTTGTTTTTTCTAAACATGACCTCATTTTTGTCACTTCTAATCTAGTCACCAGTAATAAACAATCGCTTTAAAGATCTAAATGGGGAGCAACTTGAACAAACCTCCTTTGCCTTGATTGGCATAACGTATTTTTTGAAACATCGGTTGATGCCCAAGTTGAATTTCTCCATTATGTAGTTTTAAAGCTCTTCGATAAACATGTTCCTCTAAAAAGGAAAGCTGTCAAATGTAATAGCATAAAGTGGTTTACCTCTGAAATTTTTGAGCTAAGAAACAAGCGTGATGCTGAATTCAAAAAATTGAAGCGATTTCGGATTCCCGAATCCGGTTGTTACGTAACATAGCTAACTCGAAGATTAAAGAAGCCAAACGTCGCTATTATGCCAAGCACTTCGATCATAAACTTCCAACCAAAACACTTTGGACAAACTTACGAGAATTAGGTGTAGGTAGTAACTTGAAGTCCATGGTAGACCAGGTCGATCCTAACGAACTAAACAAAGAATTTGCTAAAGTTCAAGCGATGTTGCGCCCAAATGGAAACAATATCCAAACGCCACACGCTGGCTTATTTGAATTTCGCCGAGTGGAACAAATTGACGTTGTTAGAGCTGTGTTCAAAATTAAATCTAACGCTGTTAGTGTCGATAACATCCACCCAACTTTTATCAAATTAATATTACCATATATACTTCTAGCTTTAACATATATTTTCAATAATATAATAACAAGATCCACTTTTACGTGTGCTTGGAAGCAAGCTAATATTATACCAATCCCAAAAAGGAAAGCAGTAGGCAACTCGTCAACTGAATATAGACACATCGCTATACTACCATATTTGTCAAAAATATTTGAAAAAGTTATACACCATGAAATATCTAGTTTTCTTCAACAAGAACAAGTTCTTTGCGCCTACCAGTCTGGATTTCGGAAACACCACAGCTGCACATCAGCTCTTCTAAAAGTATCCGACGACATGAGAGTTGCAATAGACAAGAAACAAATCACCTTTATCGCTCTCCTAGATTTTTCTAAGGCCTTTGACACCGTTGATCATGAACTAGTTGTATCAAAACTGATAAACTTCTATAATTTCTCTACATCAGGCGCTAATCTCATACGGTCCTATCTGGTTGAAAGAAAACAAGCAGTTCATGTAAACAATGCTGTGTCAGATTATATTGCAATTTCAGTTGGTGTTCCACAAGGATTCATTTTAGGTCCCCTACTTTTCGCAATTTTTATTAACGATCTTCCCAAATGCATTAAAAGTTCAAATTTTCATATGTTTGCTGACGATATCCAGCTCTATTTAAGCTTTGAGAATGATCTTACTGATCATGCCATTTTGAAATTTATTGATGACCTAAAACGTATTCATTGCTGGGCAGATGAAAACTTTCTGCAACTTAACCCAAGAAAAACAAAGTGTCTTCTCATAAATAGAAATCCGTTATCTCTTATAAACGTTCCTCCAGTATACCTTGGTAATGAACCTATAGAATTTGTAAACAAAGCCAAAAATC
Organism: Volucella zonaria; assembly: GCA_963966105.1. Classification (NCBI taxonomy): domain Eukaryota; kingdom Metazoa; phylum Arthropoda; class Insecta; order Diptera; family Syrphidae; genus Volucella; species Volucella zonaria. The sequence goes on along the minus strand of OZ014530.1, from coordinate 232,283,405 downwards.
TTGCTATTTGGTTCAATACAAAATTAACCTGGGACGACCACGTTTGCTCAGTTGTGGAAAAAATATACGGATGTCTTAGAAATCTCTCCCAATCTCAAAACTTCACACCAGTAAATACGAAGATCATGTTGGTCAAGGCCGTGCTCATTCCTATGATAACGTATGGCTGCTAAATTTTTTGCTGCACCGGCGCCTTTGTCAGACGTAAGCTCAACATTGCTTTTAACAATGTTGTGCGATACGTATACGGCCTAGATCGTTTTGCTCATGTGTCGGCTTATACCAAAAATATTCTTGGTTGCAAACTCGACCGATATTTTGACTACTGCACAATCAAATATCTACCCAGGATTATAATCAACCAACAGCCCCAATACGAAGATTTTCGCATTCAAGTAGATCTTTAAATTTAATTGTACCACGTGTTGCTTATCAAGTTACTGAGCGACAGTTTTTCGTTCACGCCATTTGCCTTTGGAATTCACTCCCCCTTAATATAAGACGACTCTGCAATACAAATAGCTTTAGTGAAACTCTCTTTCGACATATAGCAGAAAACTAGAAGGAATACCGAATATAAATTCCACACCATACAAATATTTTATTGTAATTGTTCAAGGAAGCTTATAAATTCTTATTTTTATTTTTTATTTGTTTCCTCTTTCAAACACACGTTAATATTTTAAAGTTTACTTTATTGAGAAGAATTATAATTTTAGTTTAATCTTAAATCGCTTATTAATTGTATGACATTTATAGCTTAAAGATTTGAATGGTCTATTATAAATGTCGATGTTATACTGCAATAAAAATACTGAATACTGAATACTGAATACTAAATGATGGTGCAGAGTCCACATACACAGAGTCCAACTCATTTTTGATTTGCGTAGGCGTATTGCCTTTCAAAAACAAGAATTTAATAACAGCTCGATACTCAAGTTTTTCCATTTTCACAAAAAAACACTCACATCGACTTACTCAAACGACTGTCAAGTAAAAACTACGCGTCCAAAATGGCGGTCGGAAACTTTTCAGAAAACCCACGTATACATACACTAAGCCGTGGAGGGGGGAATCTCTTACCATCGCAATGTTCCTGGCGTTCATTGTGACGTTCTATACAACCTTAACTATTGGGTGTGCCCTCTTGTACTCGAATTCGCCCATGGTTATCGCTTAATCTGACTTATGGAATGTTAGAAATGATTTGGTTTATGCAGTTCAAGCGCGTTAAATCATCTCAAATATCTTGAAATAGCTCTGCTGGTGAGCCATTGGATTAGAAATTGAGTCTTTGACTTTCTCAAGTTTCCGATCGACTCTCATCTTCGCGTTCTGCTTTCAGAGAAGCCTATCTATGATACTTTCCTTCGTTGTTGCCCGTTGTGACTCCTTCCTGATCAGCTGCCACCTTCTTTTGAAGTAGCCATCTAAGAATCCTGTGTTGCTGCGTTAGGAAATTGGTAATCTATGTATAATACATCGAACTAGGGGTTTTATAGTGGTGGTCGGCTGAATCTCAATATATGTATTGTATTATAGAACCCCTGTTGGCTTCTTGAGAACATTATTTCAGGTTTAGAGGTAGAATTCGTCGCATTAGCACCTTGGATGCAACAATGCAGAAATTCATGTCACTAAATTTTAGAAATGTACAACACTCCAGAAGTGTCCCACAGTGATCGGAATATGTGTCAAAGAATTATAAAAACTTAATGTAAACTGATGGCAACTTCCTCGACTTGTGAATGAACTTGGCGAACAGATCTTTCGTCTGACGTTTAACGATTGCTACATATGTTCATTCTGTCTCTTTTTCGGCCCGCCATTAGCTAAATGAATTCATGCATGACACTTTTTTCATGCATGTTTTCAATGGTGGTCAAGTGTTTTGTAAAGACACAAGCGTCGATACTTAAGTCTCTGCCTCCTAGCCTAGAACCTTTGACTGAAGGTAGGAACCCAACCCCTGCGGGACTTCATTAATGGCTGCTGACGAAAGAGCTGGAAGAGTATTTGTACTAGAGCACTTCTCTGGCGGCTGAGGAATCCCACATACGGATTTTAGCCAGTTTGAGGTACTTGGTGCGCACTTCATTTTGAAGTTACTTCGACATATTCGGATCTCCATGGCTGTGTAGATGAAAAACTACAATATATACTACAAGAACGAAGACGATGCTTATTTGAATGCAGATTTATTGATCGAGGAAGACTAAGGCAAAAACTCTTAAGCCTTAGACCAAACATATGATCAGTGTCCCAGCTATGAGCTGGATATCGGAGAACACAGCCCGCTTATCACCACATTGCAATCGAAGCCAGACACTCCTCCTGTTCAAATTCTGGATATTTGAACTCTCAAAGGCGCCAACTTCGACTCGGGTCATAACCTTGTTGCTGCCAGTGTATGAATACGGATATCACAGGTACATCCGAGTTTAGTAGGACTAACAAAGATAAGATAAAAAAAACTTAAACAGTGCTTTCTTCGTTACTCGTGAGAGTTACTCTTATTGCAAAGAAACAATGATCGGCAACAGTGATTCCTCACTACAAACGTTTCTTCTCAGAAGCCGATGCACTCACCATCTGCTTTGAGAATTCATAAGCAGTTTTCGTCCAGCTTTTCCGCGAGGGCTTTACCACTTTTTGTGCCCTTGCTGGGACTCCTTATCAAACCAGAGCTTTCGTGGTGTTGATCGAGTAAAACCTAACACCTTAGATGCTGACAATAAAGAAGCATAGGACTTCTCGAAAACACTCCGTCAAAAAAGGGTTTACATAGAAGTCTCTTGCGATTCCTCACTGTATTTCTCCGTTGCCTTGGCGTCTTCGATATTCGCATTCGCGCAGTCTATATTGTTTCTTCGAATACCAAGAATTCTAAAACGGTACCCTGCGTCGCAATGCGAGCATTTTGATTAGTTTTTTTTTATCGGTTGACTGGCAGATCCTTTTGTAGATATCGAGCTCCTTTTCGGAGATGGTGTTGTGTAACTGTGCCGCCAAAGACGATTTGATTTCCTTATTGGCGTTAAAATTATCAAGGGCGGTGTTTAAGTCGTGCTTTGGGCATTACTTATACGTCTAGTCAAGGACCTCGAAGAATTCACCTTTGCCGGAGTCGTCCTTGTCCTCTGTGGGTGGGTGCTTCAGCGCATATCGGGCTTCCTTTGGTGGGTTTAATTTTGATTCAGACTTTTTGCCTTAGTCTTCGACGGCAGTGGCACAAAAGTTGTCAATCGATGTTCTTTTGCTGTAATTTTGAAAAACTTGGTTCTCCTTCTGAATTATGTTTATTTGATGTCTTACATTTTTTTCCATTGAGTCGAGAAAATAATATCGGCTAAGTGGCCGCCGTCAGAATTGATGATTATTCGGGCCCGATTTGTGGCATTGGCGATAGGTCTTCGCATTCTTGACGGATCTGGGGCTTGTTGACATAGACTCGTGACTTCAAAAACAATCCACAAAAGGAAGTCTGGAACGGTTAAATCAGCAAATTTGCCAGCCAGTGCAAATCGCCAAAACGAGAGATTTGGCGACCCGGAAATGCAGGCCTCAGAATTTCGTTTGTGGCTCGTACAGTATGCACCGTTGCTCCATCCTGTTGGAACCACATGTTCTCCAGTCCCAATTCTCTGTAAAGACCGCTGATTGATGCCCAATTGCGTGGCACGTCGTCTAGTCGATATTTCGGGCCCGATTTGTGGCATTGGCGATAGGTCTTCGCATTCTTGACGGATCTGGGGCTTGTTGACATAGACTCGTGACTTCAAAAACAATCCACAAAAGGAAGTCTGGAACGGTTAAATCAGCAAATTTGCCAGCCAGTGCAAATCGCCAAAACGAGAGATTTGGCGACCCGGAAATGCAGGCCTCAGAATTTCGTTTGTGGCTCGTACAGTATGCACCGTTGCTCCATCCTGTTGGAACCACATGTTCTCCAGTCCCAATTCTCTGTAAAGACCGCTGATTGATGCCCAATTGCGTGGCACGTCGTCTAGTCGATATTTCGGGGTCCTCTGCTGACATATTCTCAGCAGAACGGCTGCTCCGGGGCCGTCCAGATCTGCCAGCACCTTATGTTGTCCCATACTCTTCTAGGCGAGCGTAATATTTGCCCGGTTGATGTAGGACGACCAGGGAATCTGCGCGGAAATTCACGCTGCGCCAACACCACCGACGAATTATTCCGCAGAAAAATCGTAACAATTACTCCGCGTTCTTTAGCAGTATACCGACTCGTGTCATGTTGACGTGAATTTTGTATCTGTTTACATCACAAATATCAAAGTAGAATTTGCCGCTCTTCTATCTCCCAACCCACCACACCTCCTTTGGCGCTAACGAACCAATTTCCCGTATGCTACGAAAAATTAATTCAAACCCTAGCGTCTTTGACTTCCACCGCACCACTTCCTACCTCAAATCCGTTCTCCTTCACCACTCTAACCAACGTTAGTTTTAAGTTTTAGTTTAAGTTTAATTTTAAGTTATAGCTTGTATTAAGCCGAATAAATGGGCCCACCAAAATCTACATGCATAGTTCTCTACAAGGTCAGGCAGTCAAATTCATCACAACATATTTGCAGTAGCCCACTGCGTGAATATGAGCGCTGTTATTGGTTCGCTGAAAATGCATCATCCATCTCTATTTCGACATCCTGGCTAGATTTTAAGTCTGTTAAAGTAGCTGGAATGAAGTTATTGCTAGATATGCCTCCATTTTACGAATTCCTCTACCGAAACTTCCGGTTTTACTCCTATGGTCTGTCTGGATCATGCTAATGAGTCGTCATCCAGTTGCCCACACGAAGCTGGCTCCTTTCGCTTGTAAGGTGCCCCCTAAGATGAGATTATCCTCTACCACGTTGTCCCTCTTGATCGAAGTCGAAAACTTTTGGTGCCCGCACGCTACGTTCAAGGTCCGCATCGCATTTTCATCCGCTTTTGTGAGTATGCTAACTCCTAAATCACAACTAGGATGACCGAGAAAGGGCTTTACTACTCCGTTCTTTTCTAAGCCCAAAGAAGAAGCGATTAGTAAGAGTGATTCTTCGAATTGTTTTCGGGCTAGCGTCATATTTGGAATTAACAGCGCACCCGAGGTAGGTAAAGTCCCTTACTACCTCAAAATTGTACCGGCCTAGCTTAACATTTTGCCCTAGCCGTCGATGTTATGTGTTGCGTTTTGTTGACAGCAGATATGTACTTTGTTTTTCCTTGATTGACCGCTAAACTCATATGTGGCGCTACTACTTCATTAGTCGCAAACGTTCCACTGATAGCCCAGTGTGTTCTTCCCATTATATCAACGTCGTCTGCATAACATAATTAAACAAACTTTTCTGAGATGATGCCTGTAGGTTGGCTTGCGAGCTTCGCACAATTTTCTTAAGAACGATATTGAAAAATAGGAATAGCAATGTGTCGCTTTGTTTAGATCATTTTCTAAGGTTTCAGTTTTGTTATTACCGACCTTAAAAAAGTGGCATGCACTTTCAATCCCCATCCTGCACAGTCAAACAAGATGCCGAGACTAGACATGGCTCCGTATTGTTCGTCTCTTTAGATGCTGTCAAATTCGCCTTTTAAATCAATGAAGAGGTGGTGTGTATACGAGTAGATTTGGAACTCTTCGGTTTATTCCGAGATCTTCTAAAACCACACTGATATGGAGCCATCAGACTGTTGGCGAAGAATCTCAGGAGAAGGAGATTTATACTCCTGTAGTTGGCGCAATACAGGGGATCTCTTCTGTTTAGGTTGGAACAAACAATACTGTGGTTCCATTCGTCGGGCATACTTTGAGTTGATGTCTGCTCCGTACCCCATCATCACCAGCTGATTTAAACAGCTCGGCAGTTTATCAGTACCAGCATCTTTGTTAGACTTAATTGTGGATATTGCTGTCCTGACTTCAACTTTATCGGGTGGACGGAAATGTTGTCAGTCTTCGTCTAGGTTGAGTTGTTCATTCTGCCTGATGGTGGGATTCTGTTTATTATCACCGTTTAACAGTCTGCAGAAATGATCCCCTTTCAGATTCTCATCACCGACTGTGGTTCTAATATGCGATTTCTTTCGCTATCCTTACAAATTTCTGTGCAGGCATGTTCGTTTTATTTTTAAGTAAGATTTCAGAACATCATTCCTCTAATAGCACCTCTTTATGGCCTTGATCGAGTGCTTCTCGTGCTTTCTTTGAGGATTCTGTGTTTTTCCCTTCCGTTCTTTTCTGCAGGGCCGCTCTGTACATCCACTGTTATCTAAATTTGTCAGTCTGCATTCGTCATCGAACATTCAGTCGTCTCCCGGTCAGTCATATCCCCATAATAGATATTGAATGACAAAATATACCACACTGACTTTAACAATATTAAGAATTTGGAATCACTACAACTCGACTACATCTTCTCGCAAAACACCAAAATTAGCTGTCATTACTTGATTTGGCAAGTCTAAGCCATTAGCTCTGTTCAATGCTCCTTTTTCTTGTTCATTTGCGTGACATTAATGGCGCTTTTGTGCACGCCGATTTTTATTTAAATGGAACACCAAAAACTTCTTCGGACTTTTATACTTTAAATATATTTACTTCCGAATCAATTTGAACATTCAGAATAATAAATTTATCAAACACAGCCGAATGCACGGAAACAGAAATCTAATTTGACACACAATACTATTTGACGTTTATACATTTTGACATAAAATCCAGGAGAGAAATTTTGATTCTAAAATGAAAACGAGAAGCAAAATTTTGTTTCGAAGAAAATGAGGGAAATGGTTTTACGTCGCTTTTCTGCTACGGAGCACGAAAAAAAAGCCAAACGAAAGCGCCATAAGCCGAAAACACTTTTCTTTTCAGTGATCATGACAGTTCCATTGAAATGAACTGGCATGCTGCACATTACCTTTAAACATGCACCCAAGCATGCTTCTTTACATTTACGAAAAACTCGTGATAGAAAATTACATTTAAATGAAATGAGAGTGAACTTAACCAACAGCGCTGCAACAGAGCAAGGGTGTAATGAACTGCCGATCAACCTTTGAAAGCTGCGCTTCTTATTATAAAACATCGCCTTATATGATTAGCATATGACACCGAAACCTATGCATATTTATTAAACTTTCACAATTAATGTGCGAAGCATCACTGCATGCAGATTTTGAAGAGACCTACCAGCGCACTCCTCCAGACCATCACGGCTTCTATGGGTAGTTCGTAATAATAGTCCAAACTGGATACCAGATCATATGGTATTTTATCAGAAACATAAACTGCTTTTATCGTTCCAATTATCTATAGGTTCTAGCCGTCATTCGATTTAATCATTTGCGCAACCCCCCACGATTGCTTGTAAAGTTAAGAATTTACAGAATGCGACTTGTCAAACTTGTCATTGAGACCTAATTTGACATTGACGTAAAGTGTGTTGAGGCTAATTACAACGGTTAATTATTGGTTTTCATTAATAGAGCCTTCATTGGTAGTAAATTTCGTGCAATTACTTGTATTACCAAACAATCACGACATATGATGTGTAAGAGTTTTACTTGTAAAGATGTCTGTATAATTAATCCAACATGCAAAGTGCAACATGCATGCGAATTAGGAGTACTCATACAGCTATGTTCCTACATTCACAATGTTGCCATTTCACATAATTATGGTGGAGACATATTTTTGTAATCAACATGCAGAGAAACAGTGTGAACACTGTTTTATTTGTAGTGAAGTTGTAAGTACAAACAATTAATGTCATCTGTCATACTGTAATCATGCAGGCAGACGACGTCTTTGACTTGTGTGGAAAAAATCCATGTACTCGTACCAACTACCCATAGCATGTCTTGGGCATGTGTCATTTGGAAAGTGAACTGTCACTTTGTGCTTTGTGTTGTAGTTTCCGTGATTTTTGTTTTACAACTACACACCTGTTGAAAGCAGCATACACTCCGAATTTGATGCTACTTATGGTAGTTGGTGACAGTTGGTGGAACTGTCATTTTTGACAATTTATTAATTTCGAAAGTTAAATGGATGAAATCTTAGCAGAGCATTTCCCGTGCTAAAGAAATACTTGCTAAATTAGGTGTTGGTGTTAGATATAACTAATTCAGGAAAACGATAAATTAAAAATGAAATACCGTTGATTTATATCGATTTTCTGTTTCTGTTTCTTAAGTCAATAAATTTAATTAATTATAACATGATTATCTGTAAGTACATGGGGTACAAGTACACCTTGTCTGCTACAGCAAATTACCGTAGAGCAATTAACGGGTTTTAATTGCAACATTTATTACTCTATCTTCTATATCTGATACGACTTTGAGAGTGTTATGAACAATACTTTGCATTGGTAAGAGACACAATGTTAGTCCATATCCGTTGTGGCATTTTCGGACTAACAATTGATTGTTTTTTGGTACATGCCTGCCAAAAACAAAGGACAAAATGTTGCTCCATATGATTGAACTTTATCCCCCTTAATCCCGCAGTCTATAATCAAATAATTTGATGTTGGCATTAATACTTTCTACAGATTGGTATAAAATTTGACAGAGATAGAACTGTGGCGCGGTGGTTAAATTTGTTGACAATTGTGCCAGAAGGTCTGCGCTCGATTTACGGATTACGCGACATAAATCTGAGAAAATATCTTACGCTTTCGGACGGCAATAGTAAATCTCTCGTTTCAATCAATGTGCGGGAGAGATAAGCCATTAAGTTCACAACGGACTGGAGCGCGATCAGTTTATTCAATTTTTCTGTTTATTCATGTAGATAACCCTTTAGTCAAGTGGACTATACCTGGAGAGAGCGGATCGAGTTAATCCTGCTACCTTGTTAGTTTCATCTGATTTTAATGATCAAAAGAAGTAAAACGGTTTACATATTGAGCATATAAAGTTTGGATCAAACTTCAATATATGACGGCATGAAACCTGGTGATCGGCCAGTTTTACTTGAAATAATTACGCCCATTCTCTCAGGGGGCCGCATTTTTATTTTTCCCCCACCCCCGGCGAGGGCAGGTGAAAATCTTCCATCAGACACTATGAGGATCGCAAACGCATGCTCATAGTGATGTGCGATACTTACTCACTAAAAACACATCCCTTCGATAACTATGTTTAATACCGCAACTAGGTAAAACTTATCAAGCAGCTTCTTCATCACGATATAAGCTCATTTGGTAGGTGACTTTTCATTGAAAGATCCTACATGTTCCGCTTTTTTAACGGGGTTTTAATTTATCGTACCAATTCCAGAGGTTTAGTTCTTTGAAGACGACGCATTTTCTAGGACTGTATGTATTATTAATAAGCCCGTTTAATCGAATCTTATGTTTTCTTGCGAAAATTCTTGCTTCATCTTCAACAGAAGTAACTCCAACGTCACGATGCAGGTCATTATTTCTTATAAACCACGGTGCATGTTCAATTTCTCTTAGCCCTTTATTTTCAAAAGTTTGTAAAATACTAATATTTGTTTTCTTGATACAACCCCAGGGTTGTATTCCATAAGTCCACACGGGTTTTAGGATCTTGTTTTCTACGCTAAGCTTGGAATATTTACCAAGTAGCCAGCACATTCCTCTGTATTTAATTTCTAGTTCTGTACGTTTCTTTTTCATATGCGTCTTCCATTTGAGCTTTGCATCGAGTGTCATGCCTAAATAGCATACGGAATACAGACCGAGCTTATGTGGATGGGCAGGTGACTTATTTTTCTGTAAGTGAAGTTTACTTGCCGAGATTTGGTGGCGTTGAGAGCGATTCGCCAGATCTTTGTCCAGTCATATATACTTTATTTAGAGCGCTTTGCAGTTTCGCCGTTGGCAGTGTCGTCGGCAAAGGTGGCAAGAACGGCCAATATATCTTTAGACTGCGTATCTAACACGAAAAATTATATTTTCGAGATACTTTGTCAATATGTTGCAAAGTTTCGATAGCATAATTTGCCGTAATTTTAACTTTAAACATTCGTGTCAAACCTTGTCAAAGTCTTGTAGGGTGTCAAGAAATACGCTTGAGCAAATCTTTTTCTCTTCCAGAGCTTTCGGTAATTCTATGCGCCTGGCCAATAGTTGAATGCTTAATCCGATATCCAAACTGATGTTTGGGGATATGATTTTTGTTTTCAATAATTGGCATTAAACGTTTGAGCAGGGTCTTCTCAAAAAATTTTGAGAAGGATAGAAATCGATCTATACGACTTTTTATCAATCCTAGGTTTACCTGGTTTTAGCATCATAACTACTTCTGCAACTTTCCATTGGGACGGAACGTATTTTAGCCTAAAAGTCGCGTTAATGATATGTAAAGCTCAGTGAGTGCTTTTAAGGGCAGCATTTTAACGACTTCTCCGGTTATGAGGTCGTACCCGGGAGCTTTTTCTCGGTTTTAAGTTCATTATAATATTCCTTAATTCAGCAATAGTTGCGTTTGCTATTGTAAAGTTCTCAGGCACCCTGTCTGATATACTAGTATAGTGTAGTAGTGTTTGCCAGGGCTTAAAAGTTTCTTCTATCCTCCTTATCCTCCTTCGCCCATTCGTTGTTATCGAGTTTAATTGGTGGCGCTGGGGTTTTGGGCCTTTTGAAGCCTTTAAATGCTTTCCAAAGCGAGTAATTGGTTTCTTTTCCTGCCGTCAAGTTTTCGACATACACGTATTTATAGTACGAGTACTACGCAATTATTGTGGTTTTGTAGAGTCTCCTTGAGCAGATTACAATGTTTATTTAGACGTCTTTTATCCAGCGGCGCTCGAGTAAATTGCCGTTTCTTGTGTGCTTTCCTCTTTTCCCTTACCATTTCTTTTATCTCTAGCGGGTAATTTGGGCTTGGAAGAGAAAAAGATGGGCTCAAAAAGTAGAAGTGAAGTTGTGAAACTACGAGTAAAAACGAAAAATAGAGGGTGTTTTTTTAGAGGTTTCTTTTTTAAACTGGCAACACTGTTTCTACAGATCATTAATTTGACAGTTGAAAGCTGGTTTGTGGTTTGCCATTTTACGCTGAATACTTTAACGCCAGATCAACGCGTGCAAATTGTGCAAACTTATTTTGAAAACCATGGTTCGGTTCGCCAAACTTATGGTGCGCTACGTCCATTTTACCGTCGACATACCATAATCCACCATCTGAGCAAGTTATTCGGAACACGATGAATCGTTTTCGCACCACGTACATTCTAGAGTCTAGTAGATAATACGCATCCCCAAAGACGGCAAACAGTGCGAACAGAAGAAGATATTGGCGTTGTGGAGCGCAGGGTTGAGGAGAATCCAAATGAGTCGATTCGCCATCGTGCACAGCATTTGGGGCTATGCCCATCCACTTTGTGGAATATTTTGCGGAAAGATATTGGCTTAAAAGCTTATAAGACCCAGCTTGTGCAAGAGTTGAAACCGCGTGACCATTACACACGTCGTAGGTTCGGTGAATACGCCGAAAACATGATTCAGTTTGATTCTCATTTTCAACGCAAAATTTTGTTCTCCGATAAGGCCTATTTTTGGTTAAATGGATATTTAAACAAGCAAAATTGCCGAATTTGGAGTGGAGAATACCCAGAAGCCTTTATCGAGACGCCCTTGCAACCATTAAAGCTCACTGTTTGGTGTGCTTTATAGGCTGGCCCATATTTCTTTAAGGACGATTCCGGCCAGAATGTTAACGTCAATGGAGAGAGCTATAGAAACGTGATTTGTGACTTCTTCGTTCTTCTATTGAATGGCATTGACGTGACAGGGCTTTGGTTTCAAAAAGATGGCGCAACATGCCACACGGCGTGCGACACCATAAACTTATTGCGGGAAACATTTGCTGAGCGCATATTTTCGCATACTGGACCTGTGAACTGGCCTCTACGATCCTGGGGATATGTAAAGTCACTAGTCTAGCCGATAAACCAGAGACGTTGGCAGATTTGTAAGTCAACATTCGCCGTGTTATTGCTGATATACGGCCCCAGTAGCGCGATAAATTTGTCGAAAATCGGACTTCACGATTCCGCTTCATTCGAGCTAGCCGTAGCATATGTCCGATATCAAATTTAAGCGCTAATGGCATATTATCTATTAAACAAAGCTTATATCGTTAATAGTAACGTTAGCTTCAAGTGTTTTATTTCATATTGAATTTGTATGCCCCTAAAAAAACACCCTTCATTTGAGCTTCAAAGAACAGGACGTTACGGTAGCAAGCGTTTCTTATTTCTGGGCACTCTGACTCCAATCTTGTACATTGAAATATTAGATGTACGTGAAGGCTAGAATTTTAAATCGGTCTTACTTGTCATCCCACACCTGGGCGCTAAGGTTTGAAGATCCTCTTAGGTGGAGCTTTGTTGATGTGGTCAACCTAAAGAAGTCACCTTGTTTTTGTCTTTTTGCAATAGCTCCACGTTTTAGTACAGCTTTTAGAGTTTGAGGTTATGACTTTTCTTCAATTTAACCTTCTTACACACAGAAGCAAATATCCTGGTAGTTCGGAGCCAGCTTCGCTCGCCAGCTGATCGTCGAGGACTGAACTCCATACACCAGAATAAAATTGGTTTTGCTGAACAGAAGTACAATAGTTTTAGTTTCTCTGGGTCCATTCTCGTTGAATCCTTGCAAGATGTCATTCGAAGAGTCAATATTAACTTCGTGATAGATGAACTGCCTAATTAGTACGAAATTTAAGTTGTCACTAGTGGCAAATATGTTTATCTAAAATCTTCTGTTGTTTCCTTAGCTGTATCGTATAACCTGCATCCTGGGTCTGTAATTTATGCACAGTTGTTTGGCCTTTTTATAAAAGCCGAAGCATATGTTTGCAATGTTTCTGGCACGTTTCACAGTTAGACGGATTTTTCATTACACTCTATGCAACTACAATATTTTAGTTGTGGCAAGGAGCCTACATAGTGTCGCCTACCTCCTTGATGATGTTCTGGTACTGCGTTCAATAGGTGTGAAAGAGAATGTAGTAGAGTGAAGAAATTGGAAGGGAGGAAGGTTTTAAGTCGTTCCACGTCATGCTCTACCATGAGATAAATATAAAAGTCCACTGTCCAGCCAGGTCACTGTATTGATCTTAAGCCGTGATGGTTATGGCCGTGTTGCAAACTACAACGAAATCTATTACGCGAAGGCCATTGTCCCCTGCCGAATTATGTGAGATTCGTCGTTAAAGGTCCGCCATCGATTTAATACTGCTCGATGGTAGATACCATATTCTGGAATTCCCCTGGAATATGAAATGAGGGCCCATTCCAAATAATTCTTTACTTTCTTTATACAGTGGTCGGAAATTAACCTGACAACACTTAGCATGTTATCCTGACACGCGATGGTGATCAGCGTGAATCGATGATAGTTCCTAACTATGGACATGAAAGCTGTGCCTTGATCCATAAAATGTTCAACCGGCACCATCTTAATTTCAGAAACCCCGGTGTTATCAATAACTCCAGTGTTGTATGACTCACCTACGGAAGATCGCAAGAAACTATTGAGGTGTTGCGCACAAATATAGAAAGAGAGAAGGAGACCTCAACCAAAGTATTGCGTAATGCCAAAAGCTTCGGAATGAAACCCCTCAAGATTACCCTTTTTGCAGCAGATTAGATCCGATATAAAATGTTCCTAGAGCTATATAAGTCTACTGTGTGCTTTTTTTTCTGTCGGAGCAGGACTCTTACACAAAGAACTGGTCCATTTTACTCTTTATATGTTCCTTTTACTGAAATTTCGCTTCAGGTATAAAGTGCCTACAGTACCAGAACTCACCAGATCAGCGCCGAGTACCTACAGCCTGAAGATGCCGTAGTCCGGACACTCACAGAGGCAGTGCTCCGCGGTATCGGCACTTTTATAGCGAGTTGCCTACTGAGTGACAGCTGACCTCTTAGAGACAATAGGAAGCATTCGTTTGGTCTACTGGAAACCTGGAGAGTCATGCTATCTGCAGTTATGCTCATATGAAACCCAACTGTCATTCTAAGCTCTAACCAAGGACGCAGGCGATCCTAGTGCAGGTTTAGGTCCTCTAACATTTGCCTAGCATTGCCTATGATACTATTGTCACCTAGGACTCAAAGAAGACTCAGTAAATTCAAGTTTCCGACCGCGGTCAGTCAAGTTTTACATTCTCGAATTAGCTCGGAAGTCTGGAGAGATATAGTATTGCCAAGTTTGGCTGTTGCTACAAATGAAAATGCTTCGCCCACAACACTGAATCTTTACAATATAGTTCGATGCCATCAAGATTGCCTATATCTCCGTTTGGAAGACAGGCGCAAGTATTCATAACAAGGAGTGAAAGCTAATCCAATGCAGTCGAGATAGACCGTTCTTTGACGCCGCAGTTACGTATTTTCTTCTTGGCTCCCATTTCTGGAGCCCATTTATTGGATCACGTTTAGGGCTGCTAGCGCTTTAGAGCAGAAAGTCGCTAAATATGATCCAACAGACAGTACAGCTACATCATCTGCGTATGCCTTGAGTATAAACGTCAGGACTACTGAAAGTGTTAAGCAGTGAGAGACAGGACGCCGCTTTGCGAGTCATTATCCCCAATCAGGGTTCTATTCACCAATATAGCTTTTATCCACAAATCGCCAACCCTGTGTTGTTTGTTCGAGTTACACATTCCATTAAGAGTTCCATTGTTGACGGCACCCTCATTGTCGATGAAAGTGCACAGCCCGTATTCCTTCTTGTCGAGTGCGCCTTTAATTCTATCCAACAGATTTTAAGCCGCAGTCTTACAGGATCTTTTGGGTTAGAAAGAATATTGTATCTTGGACAGAGAATTCGTTCGTAAAACAGTTTTGCCACCCATTAAGATCGACCATGCTCCTCAGAACTGATAGACCTGAAGCTGTTAATGAGCATACATATATTCAACTTTTCCGAATTTTAGTATAAAGGTTACACTTACTATACTGTTCGGTATAAATGCAGGTGCCAGCCTAGCAATAAAGATTTTCTTCAGAGCTGTTAACAGCTGTTTTGTAGTCTTAAATAACTTGCGTAGAAGTTTGCGGGTGCAAATTTTCATTCTGGCATGAAATGGGCAATCTGTAGGAGTTATTTTGTCCATAAACACTCATTTGATGAGAACACCGTTCAGGTTATGTGCAGCTTCTTCTAACTGTTGTGCCGTTCGAGTTTAACGAAGTACTCGTATTAACAGACTTCCCCAGTGTTCAAACTCGGGGTTAGGTTAGAAGTGACAGTTCCATTTTTATTTCAGTTCTGACGACCTTATGAATACATAAATATAATGATGAAGTAATGCCAATGAAGGTGATGCGAATGCAACACCCAGTTCCTCCTTAAAGCGTGTCTAGTTGGATTTTCGCGCATTCCTCTTATCCAACAAGGCCGAGACTTTGCATCCGATTTTGGATTAGGTGCACTTATGGTCTGACATGGAAGCCTCCGACAGTACTTCCCAGCTGGTAAGCGTTAAGTCGATGCCTGCTGTCTTACTTTCGTAACTAATGTTGGCATTGCTGACAACCAGTTTAAACGGAAGTATGAAGTCCAGCAATTTATCTAGCGGGCTGCTTAGCTATGAATGATATCTGATGAGAACACCGAAGCATTTCCTTAAATCTATCTTCTTTATCGTCTCGTACCAGTAAAGTAGGATTCGAGGATCCTCGTATTCTTGTCCATTTGATTGATGTGGCCAAACTACAAACTGTGAGTCTTGTTATGGCAGAAACGACACAGCTTCCACAAGCTTTATGTTTCGATACAAGTCAATTGAATCGATCTATTCATGTTCATCTGAACTTTAAGAATTGTATAGAGTCATCAATGTATTTCAAATGTTGACGACGAGAACGCTCGGATCGATAGAGGGTTAAATTTAAATATACGGGATTAACGCAGTGGATGAATCCTAAGGCTGTATTATACACCCTGAATGACTCGAACTGCAACCAACTTCAGACTGCTACAATTTCCAAACCGTTCATGACAGTGAACATGACAGATAATTTTATTATTTACAAGCCTTTCAAACGATTTGCGTCTCAGTTATGTTGAAAAAATTTTATCCGCGATGGAATTCAAACGTGATGGTGTGATTGCTTTATATTTGGCTGGAGAACCACAGGTAGCTATTGTTAGAGCCGTCCAGCACCTCAACGTGAATAAATCATTTGTGTCCCGAACCATAGCTCGTTACCGTGATACTAGCGGCGTTGCAAAACGCCGTGGAGGTGGTTGTAAAAAAACAGCAACATCGGCAGAAATGGTTCGGAAAATGAAGGCTCGAATTGAGCGAAATCCGCGTCGAAGTGGAAGAAAAATGGCTCGTGAGCTAAACATATCGTTGGAACGGATGAAACACATACTGAAAAATGAGCTTAGGCTCAAGTCATTGAGGTTCCAAAAAGCACACGATCTTACACCGCAACAGAAAAAAGTTAGAGTCGAAAGAGCGAAGGAGTTGCTACGCTTGCACGAAAGTGGTGAGTTGCCGAATTTGGTTTTTTTCCGATGAGTCGCCATTTGTTATCGAGCAATATGTCAACAAAAAAATGACCAAGTTTATTTGGCAGAGAGGTCCTTTGAAAATGTACACCTTCGGACGGCCACCAGAAAGAAGGCAGCACCGATGGTAATGGTTTGGGCCACCATAACCGCCGATTGTCGCTCTCCGCTCGTATTTTTGAACCGTGGCGTTAAAATTAATGCGATCGTATACCGCGAAACTGTCTTAGAGGCAGTATTGAAGCCTTGGGCAAACAATCATTTTGGTCGGAGACCGTGGACATTTCAACAAGACTCGACACCGTCTCACAAAACGCGCGTCAACCAAGATTGGTTAAAAACAATGTTCCACACTTCATTTCTCCGACACAATGGATTGCAAGTTCTCCGGATGCAAATCCATTGGATTTCTCTGTCTGGGGTATTTTGAAGGCGAAGGTTGGCACTAAAAAATACCAAAGCTTGGACCACCTCAAACAAGCACTTCGCCTGGAATGGGACAAAATACTGCAGCGCCACTTGCGTGCAGCATGCGATGCTTTCTTCGGCCGTCTCCAGGCCATTATTCGCACCAAAGATGGACATATTGAAAACTACTGACACAATTTGAAAATTTATGTATTTTCCAACATTTTTTGCTTTGGCACAATAAAATTTATCAAAAAATAAAAAAATTATAGCATTTTAAAAAATTGGAGTTAGAGTCATTCACGCTGTATATATTCAGCCAGAGGACTTAACATGCATCTAGTGGCATTAGTGAGCGAATGACATGGCTAATTTGTCGATTGAGCCCCATGTATCCTTCCGAGTGTGACACAAAAGTTCAGACAATGTTCATCCGATGAAAATGTTATCAGAGCTGTGAAAGTCTACCACATTCTTACATCGATTATGCAACTTCCATATCAAAGTAATTCGATTAAACGTCACAGAGATATTTGGTCGTTATAAGCCTCCTCAAACAAAGATGCTTTGATTACTGTTTGTTACCTAAAAGCACCAATTCTTTATTTTGTAGATGAAAATTAATTTTTTTTAAATCCTTAAATTCTCGCCACTGAATCTAGCATCGTTCAATTGGCGGCCCTTGGCCACTCTTCCAAATAACCTGGGAAACGCTTCAGTATTTCTTATCTTCTTAGAGGTTTTAGTAGCACCATAATTCCATTTCGCAAGATAACAGCTTCGTTTCCAGAAACAGATCCACTTAGTCTTTTCACTTGCCTTTTGCTAAGAGGTGTCTTTTTATAAAAGCCTTTTTAAAGCATGAGCTCTTGATCGCAAAACAAAGGGATATTTACGTACGAGTATTATTCGTTTTTTTTAACTTTGGACATGAAGAGTTTTCCTAATTGGCACACTTGCACCCAGTTCCACCATCTGTAAATAAAGTCAGAAGACTTGTTTTTGGATCGCATTCAGTATCTAAAAGACTGAGGTCTGCTAAAAAAAAGTGAACTTCAATGACCTTAGCAATAATAAAACCTGTCATAAATTTCTAGCCTTAAGCAAAATGCTTTACAATAGCATTGGTTTCCAATTCTTTTAAGCTAAGCGACGTCCTATCATATATTTCTCACAGTTGACTTTAGGAAAACCATTCTTATAGAACAAGGTTTTGAAATTAAAGTTCAAATATTAAGTGGAAATTTTTGTTTTTCTTTTTTAAATAGATGATGCCACCTACAACAATTCTACTATTGCTTATGCAAATCATCGACACTTCGTTCACCATCAAAGTATCTACTGCTCAATACAATGTGATCCATGATCCACCACATCAATTTAACGGATATCATCTACCTAGACCACAATCTTACCATGCTCCCGGCTATCCTCGGTAAGTAAGATTAAAATTCAAAATTTCAAGAACCTTTTTTCTGATGAAGTTTTGTATTACAGTCCACTACCACAACATCTATCAATACTTGAAACATCATCTGTGCAACCAAACCCATTCCTGGCATTTGCCAATCCCTACGGTGCAACATTTCCAATTCCAGGTGCAGCTTTTTGTGGCACAGCTCCATCAGCATGTGGGGAAATGCAATATCGTACATTAGATGGTTCATGCAACAATTTGGCCAATCCACAATTGGGCATAGCTAATTCCAGGTAGAATTCCCATCGTAAGACCCATCTGACACAAGTCGCTTAATTGATTTCCATTTTCAGATACTCGCGTCTATTGTCACCCAAATATGGTGATGGAATCCAACAACCAACACGTTCTGTTACCGGAGAACCATTACCAAATGCTCGACTTGTCTCGTTGGTTGTGTTCGGTGAGCTTGATGTTCCAGATCCAGATTTTACACTTGTCAACATGCAATGGGGTCAAATAATGACTCACGACATGAGCATGCAAGCTGGTGGTACCCAATCAAGTGAGTTCTCCTAAAAACATACCCTCAACTGGGTTCGTTTCGAAAATTAATTGGTATACTTACCTTTCAGAGAAGCACACCATCTCCTGTTGTACTCAAGACGGACAATTAGTTGGCAAAGAAACAGCTCACAAGACTTGTTTCCCTATAGTCATTCCACCACATGACCCAGCACACTCCCAAACTGGCACCCAGTGTATGGAATTTGTCAGAACTCTGACAGATAGAGATGTGAATTGCAATTATAATGGTGGACCAGTTGAGCAAATGACTGTAGTTACTAGCTTCATGGATTTGTCATTGGTGTATGGTAACTCAATTGAGCAGAATCGTATGATTCGAGCATTCCAAGGCGGACGGATGACTGTCGATCAACGTAATGGAGCTGAATGGTTGCCAAGGTCACCAAATGCCACCACTGATTGTGATACTCAAGACCTAAACGAGGTTTGCTATCTGGCCGGTGACATTCGTGTCAATCAAAATCCTGGCCTGACAATCCTCCAGACAATTCTACTGAGGGAGCACAATAGAATCGCTGATGAATTGGCCAAGTTGAATCCACATTGGGATGATAGAGTTCTGTTCCAAGAGTCGAGAAAGATCAATATCGCACAATATCAATATATCAGTTACTATGAATGGTTGCCAATTTTCCTGGGTGTGGATAACATGTTGAAGAATAGATTGATCTATAAGGTGTCCGGTGGAAGGACTGTCAACGACTATGACCAGAGCATTGATCCAGGTGTAATCAACGAGCACGCCACTGCAGCATTTAGATACTTCCATACCCAGATCGAGGGAAGATTAGAGTATGTTAGCAACACCAACACTTTGACTGATGTTAACAATCTTTAATTACTTGCAGCTTGGTCACAGAGTTAAGGTCAATAACCGGTTCATTGCGTTTAAGTGACTGGTTGAATCGTCCTGGTATTATTGAAGTCGGAGACAACTACGATTTATTGACAAGAGGCTTGGCTACACAACCTGAAGAGCTAACTGATATCAACTTTGACAGAGAGGTGGAAGAGTTTGCTTGATCCTTAAGAAGTGTCCTTTTAAAGTTTGTTTTTTCTCCCTCTCTTAGATCAAACACTTCTTGTTCAGAAGAAACATGCCCTTCGGTGGCGATTTACGCGCCCTGGACATTCAACGTAATCGTGATCATGGTCTTGCTTCATATAATGATATGCGAGAATTCTGTGGCTTGAGGAGGGCTGTAACATGGAAGGACTTTACCGATTTGATTGATATTGATGTAGTTATTACAATTCAATTCGACTTTTCCCCTTCAATTTGATAAATTCTCATTCGTTTCCTTAAAGGTCATTGAAAAACTGCAAAGCCTTTACAGAAGCCCTGAAGATGTTGATTTAACTGTTGGTGGATCGTTGGAGGCGCTTGTGGCTGGTGCATTAGCTGGTCCAACGTTCCTTTGCATTCTCACTGAACAATTCTTTAGAACACGTGTTGGTGATCGGTACTTCTTCGAGAATGGAGATAAAATCACTGGATTTACTCCGGGTAAGGATTAGACTTTTCTACGACTGGTTTATGAGTTTTTTTTTATTTTCACGATCTTTTGTCTTTTTTAGGACAACTACAAGAGATTCGTAAGTCCAGTATGGCTAGGTTGATGTGCGACAATGGCAACCAGATTTCATCTATACAACCAAAAGCATTTATCACTGTGTCCAAATCGTAAGTAACATTTAAAATTAACTTTAAAGAGTAAATCCCTCTTAAAGGAATGAATCTAGGACAATGCTCTGATGAGTTGCGCTGACGAAAACCGCTTATCTACTTTGTTTGGTAACATTACTCCCACATTGCATATTCACCATTCCTAGAGTCGACGCATGTTTTTTCAAAAAAAATCTACATCTTCAGATTGCCAGTAGTACTAAACCGTAACTGTGCACTGTGCTTTAACTGTTCCATGTTGTCTTAATGAGCCAATCAAATGATCCATTTACTTGTCTTATCATGTCAGCATTGTTATCCTTCGCAAAGGTTGTCAAATGCTTGTGTTAATAAAGTAGTTACTCCCTTTCCAAAAAGGATGTCCAATCTCTTACCACATTCGCCTTTGAGATTAGAGCGCCTACGAGTGTAGGAATCCGGCCAATTGTTTCATAGGGCTCAGAGTTGTCAAGTTTTGTAGAGACCGGTTACAACGTCCTCGTAACAATAGTGTTCATTTTCCGGGGGCTACATGAATGTAAGGTTCAACATTTGACAGGATCAGCAGTAGTTTGGTTTTAAGTTGATGGCATCGCTTCCCTAAATTTTGGCCTACGAGTACATACCAAATGATATATCTTGGCCAGTTCCGATCTCACTAGATATAAAGCTTCCAACCTTTGCAAACACTTTGCTCTCCCTACTAGTTGTTCTACAATACTATGTATCTTGTGAGTTTGAGGTAGGAAGGACGGAATTAATCACCAGCTCAACGAAGCTTGCTTGCTTATCGCTCCACACCGTATTGTGGAGACCTTATACCTATGAGATTACAAGCAAATAACATCAGCGAAGACAAGTTCGTCTAGTTTGTCGATAAAGTGTGGAAAAGCACATCACTTGGATAGAGGATACACCCTTGTTGCAAGCAACTCCGAATTTTGAATTGCAATTGCTCCAAAGGTTTCTCGTTACGCAGAACATCCACTGTTAGTTTCTTTTACCTGCAAGAATATAACTGTATCTTGTTCTATATGTCCCTCATGCGCAGAGCAAGCCAGGTAAACTCCCTCTCTATGCTATCAGAATCGATGAACATTAAGTACAATGGAGGTCGATATTCCACGGGTAGTTTGATGGTGATCCGCAGGGTGGTCATTACAGAAGACCGAATTGAAAATCTGCTTCGTCGGCACCGATTGTAGCCGCAAGTTGTTCCTCTATTCGCCCAAGGATTACTTCGACAACTGCAGAGGGTCCAGAAATTCCACTCCAGTTTACGCACTCTATGAGGCTTTCCTTTTTCTAAAGATTTACGGTAATTTCTGATCCCTATTACGAGTGTCAATTATCAACCAATTGACGATTGACAAATTTATCAATCAAAACAATATTCGGTATTGTGTAACTCATTTGATAAAATTTGTGGCTATTGTGAATAAATTGACTATTGTGAATGAGACATGACATTTGTTGACAAACTAACATTTGTTTCTTGTTTCACTTTGGCCCCATTCAAAATGGACATTTGTTACAAATTGACGATAGTCAATCACTCTTTGATAATTGACAATCGCAATACCAACTACTCAAATTTGGTGATATTTATCGTTAATCTTTTATTTTTTGACTCTCACAATAGGGGTGACTGTGTTCCACTCTCTGAAAAAAGATTCGGTATTCCAGGCCACCTCTACCAGTGTATGCATGGACTCTGAAGATCCCTTGGGGTGGCGTTTGAAAAATAGAATGCCATCGAATCCTGCCGCCTTGGTGGTCTAAAGTGCTTTTATTACAGAAGTGACCTCGTCTTTACTGGATACCAAGATGCAAATACGGATAATTTGTTGCTTCGCAGAGCACACTCTGACTTTTTGTAAATCACTGGCGGATATTCGGTTAGGAACCGAAGCGAACTGTTATTTCCATTTCCTTACTTGTTCCTTATCCGATCGAAGAACTGCCTAAGGCCTACACTAGGTACTGCTTAGAACTGTGACCACCTGTCAGCTCTTTAAAGATTTTGTAATTTTGTAGACGGTTCTACTGTCATATCTGCCAAAACAACGCATTGGTGTACTTTCATTGGTCACATCTGACTTTCCATTCTTTAACCAGCTATCCTCAGAAATTCAGGTGCTCTATATTCCTTGCCATTTTCGGATAATGTGTTCTGCTCCGAAAGCAAAAAAAAAAAATATTTTTCACAGCTGTCCACTATTTTTGAATGGTTGACAACCCCCTGCCGTAGCGGTCTCCGGATCATGAAGGGCTAAATTAAATTGACCACATTGTGATAGAAGTTGGGCATCCCGACGAGCAAACGTCCTCGGATCACCACCTTGTTGCAGTAAAGGTGCGAATGCGGATCTCCCAAGCGCCACAACAAAGAAGAACAATTGTGAGAAGATATAACGTAGAAAAGCTGCAATAGCAAGAAACCGTCAGAATTTTCTCCGGACGCGTATCCCGAAATCTCTAACCAACTCCTATGTCGCCAGCATCAAGTATCGAAGACCAGTGGCAACGTTGCCAACATGCCATCAGAGACTCTGCAACATATATGCTGGGTTTCACCCGGCCACCACACAGAAATCGCTGGTTTGATGACGGCAAGTATATGCAGCTACAATAAATAAGAAGCGTACAAAGCGAAAGATGTAACAAAAGATGAGATCCGCTCGTGAGCTCTACGAGCAGAAGAGGCGTAAAAAAGATTGGCTTCCCCAGAAGATAAAAAAAAAAGCACGAGAAGCGCTGGATCGGAGGTATTGAGTGGTTGTACTCCAGGAATGGAATACGGAAGTTTTAGCAACAGGTGAAAAGAACGTGCCAAGGCATGAAGACCCGGACAAAAAATTGTTGAAGCGAAGAAGGAAGCCTTTTAAGTAGTAGGCACACAGAGAATATGGCAAAACGTATAAACGACATCCCATTGTCGAGCAGTGTAGGCCACTCTACTTAGGCGATGATAGCCAAAACTCCCGTTCACCTGACCGAAATGAAGTAAGGATAGCAATATCTAAGCTGAAAACCGACAAGGCTGCTGCATCTGACGGCTTACCGCCAGAGGTAGTCAAACTTACTGGAAATGACTTTTTGGAGATGATATACCAACTCATTTCTCATATCTTGTCAGAAAAGTATATGCCGGTGAATGGAATCCACAAATGCGCCGACTATAGAGGTATTAGTCTCTTTATCATCGTACCTACAGAAGATTTTATCTGGTATATTGTGTGAACGTCTGAAACCCTTCGTCAACATCCTGAGTAGTAAATATCTGTACGGTTTCAGACCAGAAAAGTCCACATTCGACCAGCATATATGACAGCATGTCTACTTTTGGCATCCCTGCCAACCTCGTCCGTCTGTACAGAATGACGATGAGCGGTAACGACCTAACCGTGACCTTTGATGTCAAAAAAGTTTTAGACAAGTTGACTCGCTGCCATGTGACTTCCTTAACATCATACTGGAAAGAATTCTACGGAGCTCACAAATGAACACTGTAGGCACAATTTTCAAAGGTCTGTGCAACTACTATCATACGCCGATCATATTGATATACAATATGAATACATCCGTCTGTCACCGGTCAGTTCACTTGTATTGAAACGGATGCTTCCAAAATGGGTTTAGCGGTAAACGACGGTAAAGCCTGGTATATGCTGTCAACAAGAAAATCGAAAACGGATGAAGATATCCACAGTCGATTCGAAAGGAAAAACCTTCGAAAAATATTCGGTCCCGTTTACATTGACGGGTGTTGGAGAAGAAGATTCAATGACAAACTATACGAGCTGCACGGCCTAGTCAGAAAATTGCCCATCGGATGTCTAGGACATGTGGAACGAGTCGACACCAACTCTTCGACCCCCTTTGATCAAAAATCTCCCGGAATTTATTCTGAAAATTAAAAATACAAGTTTATTCGCCTAAATCTACATAGTAGATCCCTTCAAAGTAATCCCCATCGACTGCAACACACTTATGCCAGCGTTTGATCCAATCCTCGAAACACTTTTTATATTCGGTTTTCGGTATATCCATCAGTGCTTCCTGCGATTTTTCCATTACTTCCTCTCGGCTGCTGAAATCCGTTCTTCTCGATTGAACAGAAAGAAGTCACAGTGAGCCAAATCAGGTGAATTCGGTGGCTGTTGGATGGTATTTCTTGCATTTTTCGTCAAAAAATTACGTATTTCTGCCCACAATTCTGGTCTCTTTCGGCGAATTGCTTCACGCAAACGTCTCATAACGCCCAAATACTCGTAATACTCTTTGTTTACTGTCTGGCCTTCTGGCAAAAATTCATGATGCACTACACCGTTGTAATCCATGAAAACCGTGAGCATTGCCTTATTTTTTGACTGAAAACGACGTGGTTTTTTTGGTCTCGGCTCATTTAGTGAACGCCATTCACTTGCCTGATGTCTGGATTGCATGTCGTACTCATAAACCCACGTCTCGTCTCAAGTAATGATCCTTTTGATGGATGTGGGATCGGATTCAGCCTCGCAAATCATCTCTTTTGCGACGTCAACACGGTCTCTTTTTTGCATGAAATTGAGGTCTTTTGGCACCAACTTTGCTGCTACACGACGGAAACACAAATCATTAACCCAAATGTCTTGGACGGATCCATAGGCAATGTTCAAGTCCTCCGCTATCTCTCTGATGGTTAATTTGCGGCTATTTACCAACATTTCTTTTACTTCATCAATGTTTTCGTCGGTTTTCGATGTCGATGGTCTGCCACTGCGTTCATCATCTTCGGTTGACTCACGACCACTTTTGAACCGCTCGTGCTAGTAAACGACCGTTTTCTTTAGAGAATCATTTCCAACATTTCCAACGTTCGCGCACCATTAAATCCGTTTTTTACGCAAAATCTAGTTCGTTGTTACAAATTGAAATCCATTTCTAAAATTGTAAAAAATCGCCAACACACACAGAGATACTCGTAGATGTACTCTTGGCTACGTAACTTTTGCAAATGTCAAGCTATGACGCCAAGATTTAGAGGGAATGTCAACAACAGACTTACCAACTTAACAAAAAAAAACAGAACTCAAGTCGGAACAATGGGAGCGCCACACGGTGGTGTGGTGCGGTAACTCAAGGTAGTGCTGCTAACTTATGGTATCCAATTACATCATCTCGCCCCCAATATGTCTCATTTAAACCGGGTAGAGCCATATTCCAGTTAAAGCTATCCGAATTTATCACGTCATTCCTTACAAGAGTCAGGCATTATCGTGGGGCATTATAATGGACTTTTCTGGCCTGAAACCACACTGCTATGTACCAAGCAGATTGATTGTGAATGATTTCAGATGCTCACATAATACGGCAGGAAAGATCTTTTAGTCGATGTTTAGGAGACTTATTACTCTATAGTTGCCGCAGTTAAAAGTGCTCTCCTTTCCTGTGGATCGGCTTTGCATGTTCCCAAGAGGAATATCTCCAAGCAAAGCCCAGAACCCAACCAAAATAGCTCAAAAAGCAGTCCGTCGGCACCAGTATCTCTGACCCCTACTTGACCCCTATGCCAACGGGACGGAATTCTCTGTCGTCTTCTTCCTGGATGAATGCATCATTCTGCCTAACAGCCTACAGCCTTCGATAGTAGTCTTTCCATATTCTCGGCACTGACGGCGACTCAATTGCTAGTTAATTTTTGCGGATTTCCACCCATTTCATTCTGATAAAACTTTCGAACGTCGTTTCTGCAGTAAAATCGTGTGCTTTCTTCATTTGCAAGCTTCTCGCGTTCTGTCATTTTAATTCCGGGAAGACTCTGCTCTTCGTAGAGCAAACGATGAGCTCTCGTCCTTCGATGCACCACAGCTTCATACACTTCCTATTTGGCTGGGTGTACCTGCCTACATTCTTCGTTAAACCAGAAGTTTCTTTGTAACGGCGACGCTTTAAAACCTTCTCTGATGGCACGTTAACAACTCTCCCATTGGTGTTCTACGATTTGTGTATGGGGCCTTGGATTTTGACAGAACTTGAGGGGAATGCGATCGGCAAGGATTTAGTGGTATCTTGCGGTTGCGGCTTCTCAACGTCGAACTCGACTCCGTTGTGCCTTTCATATGCATATTCGTACCCTGACTGGAACAAGGTAATAAAGCGAGTCGATGTTGGGTCCTTGGAAAGTTCGGACACCCAGAATATGATAGGGTGTCTAGCGTCGATCACAATGTGATCAATCCATCGCACGGCCCATCCCATCACTCTTCTTCAATTGCGCTTATATCTGCTTTATAGGAGTCTAGGGTCTTCGCGAGTTCTTCGGCAGCTCGTAGTCCTTCAAGAGTCCTAGTATTCCATATTCAAATTCAAAATTTGTTGTCCTTAAAACTTCTGCTGTGGTCGTCAACATTTTATCGTATTCGGCAGGGAAGTTACACCCACGCACAATCCCCATTCTTTATGTTCCTAATAAAACCCCTGGATAAAGTGTCTTACTAAACAATGCGGTGGCAGTAACCTGGTTGAGGTTATCAGAGCCCCCATTGGGGGCCCCTTAAGCTGCCATCTCTACTTAAGTGTCCCGACATAAGTAAGTGTTGATGGGCAGAGGTCTAAATGTCGACGCTGGTGTCTTTCCTAATATGCGAACTGATGCTTCGGAATAAGCTCTCTAGCGAAGTTTTTCAAAAACATTTGTCATAGTATGGCATCAGCGATATTTGTCTATACAGGGTGAATGACTTTAACTCCAACTTTTTAAAAAGCTATAATTTTTTTTATTTTTTGATAAATTTTATTGTGCCAAAGCAAAAAATGTTGGAAAATACATCAGTTTTCTATTTGTATCGGTAGTTTTTAATACGTCCACCTTTGGCGCGAATAATGGCCTTGAGACGGCCGAAGAAAGCATCGCACGCTGCACGCAAGTGGCTCTGCGGTATTTTGGCCCATTCCCGGCGAAGTGCTTGTTTGTGTGGAACATTGTTTTTTAAACAATCTTGGTTGACGCGCGCTTTGTGAGACGATGCCGAGTCTTATTGAAATGTCCACGGTCTCCGACCGAAATGATTGTTTGCCCAAGGCTTCAATACTGCCTCTAAGACAGTTTCACGGTATACCATCGCATTAATTTTGACGCCACGGTTCAAAAATACGAGCGGAGAGCGACCATCGGCGGTTATGGTGGCCCAAACCATAACCATCGGTGCTGCCTGCTTTCTGGTGGCCCTCCGAAGGTGTAAATTTTCGAAGGACCTCTCTGCCAAGTAAACTTGGTCATTTTGTTTGTTGACATATTGCTCGATAACAAATGGCGACTCATCGGAAAAAAACAAATTCGGCTACTCACCACTTTCGTGCAAACGTAACAACTCCTTCGCTCTTTCGACTCTAACTTTTTTCTGTTACGGTGTAAGATCGTGTGCTTTTTGGAACTTCAATGACTTAAGCCCAAGCTCATTTTTCAGTATGTGTTGCATCCGTTCCAACGATATGTTGAGCTCACGAGCCATTTTTCTTCCACTTCGACGTGGATTTCGCTCAATTCGAGCCTTCACTTTCCGAACCATTTCTGCCGATGTTGCTGTTTTTTTTATGACCACCTCCATGGCGTTTTGCAACGCTGCCAGTATCACGGTAACGAGCTATGGTTCGAGACACAAATGATTTATTCACATTCAGGTGCTGGAGGGCTCTAACGATAGCTACTTGTGGTTTTCCAGCCAAATATAAAGCAATCACCCTATCACGTTTGAATTCCATCGCGGGTAAGAAGTTTTCAACTCAACTGAGACGCAAATTGTTTAAAAGGCTTGTAAATGTAATTATCTGTCATGTTCACCGTCATGAACGGTTTGGAAATTATAGCAGTCTGAAGTTGGTTGCAGTTCGAGTCATTCTGGGTGTAAGATGTTACTTCCGTTAGTGGCTTACATTCATCCTCGTGCCTTTTATCAACAAAATCTAGGTTTTTAGTAACTGCAATTGACCAGAACAGTTTAAAAGCGTTTAACAGGAGGTCTGCGAAGAACTCAGCATTTTTTTTTGGGGGGGTTTCCGATTCATTTATCATCTGGTTCTTTAAAAGGCGGACTTTGTAACTATTGTAGCTAAAAAAAATTTAGAAATCTACTAAGTGAAGCATTTTTGAATTCAGGGACTCGTTGTTCTAGTTCATCATTAGTCTTACTATCGGCTCCAAGCCTCGTGGTTTGCAATTTTCCATCAGTCCTTATCATCGAATATTAAATTTAGATGAACTAGAAAAGAATTTCTCAATTCCTCATCTGCCGCCGCAACTACATATTTACAGTGTTGGCCAGAACTATAGCACGAAAAATGGTCATATAGGAAAAAAGTAAAGAATATTAAAAAAGCCTATGAGAGTTTAAAAACATTTATATTTTCGTTTTCATAAAATATTACTCTTTGATTTACAATTATTTATTTTACGTTAAATCTTATCTAATTTTTAATAGAATAAAATAATCAAAAATCCATTGAAAAATAAGTGGACAAAACTAAAGTACATTTTCGAGTTCATAAACAAATAACACAAAAAAAGTTTTTGAAACTAATACTTAGTGGCATATCCATTATTTTTGACTACCGCAGCACATCGACGAGGCATTAAGGCAATTAGATTGTAAATAGTATGCATTGGGATGTTATTTCAGGCAATTTGTGCTTGTCGTAGCAGTGAGTCCAAATTATTGCATTTCGTGCAATCAATCCTTTCATCTACAATTCCCCATAGATTCTCTATGGGATTGAGATTATTAGAGTTATTTCGCTTTTGTTAAGCCAATCCTGTTTAGGATCGTTATCATGTTGGAAAATCCATCGCAACGGCATATTCTCCTCAGCATAAGGAAGCACGACGTTTTGAAGGATATTCCGGTACACGGAATGATCCATTATACCACTAATCCTATGAATTGACCCGACTTCATGACCGGAAAAACATTCCCACACAATAACATAATACTGCCACCACCGTGTTTCACTGTACCCTTGGTGAATCGTGGATTTAGGCCTTTGCCTTTCGGCCTCCGTACCATCAGATCCCTTTAAATTGAATTTGGATTTGCCAGAAAAAAGTACAGTTTTCCATTTTGCTACGGTCCAGTTAAGGTGTGCCTTTGTAAACTCAATACTCTCGCGTCGATTTTTTAGAGAAACAAATGGCTTTTTTATAGAACGATATGATTTTAAGCCACTATCAAGCACTCTTCGCCGGATTGTCCTACTTAAGATCTCAAGGCCCAGTTCTTTTTGTACACATTTTGAGGATATAAAGGGGTCCTTTTTAATAAGTCTTATAATTCTTTTACGAGTATCTTCGCGACTGGTCGTTTTTCGGGGTTTACCGCCACTGTGCACCGTTTGGACATTTCCCCGAGCACGAAATCGAGCTATTACTCGCGAAATCACGGAATGGCTTATACCAAATTTTTTTGCAATAAATGTTACTGATTTACCGCTTTCAAAATCAGAAACTATTTCTTCTTTTATTTCGTCAGAATACTTATTACGAGCCATTTTATCACCTTTTTGTCACAAATAATTTTTTTTCCATTGTTCAGAAAGTTTTTGAAAACAAAAACAGTAATCTTAATAACACATGGGCTGAAAAGTTTATAACAAAACACAAAAATTTTGCAAAATTCAACTTTATTTATCAATATAGTTTCCTTCGAGAGCGATACACTGATTGAAATGATTTTCCAATCTTTCGATACCAGTTTTGTAGTACGATTTCGGTTTAGCCTCAAAATAGGCCTCTGTTTCGGCGGTTCGGTCTTAAATCTCTTTCCAGCGAGCATTCCTTTGAGGTCTGCGAACAGGAAATAGTCGCTGGGGGCCAAATCTGGAGAATACGGTGGGTGGGGAAGCAATTCGTAGCCGAATTCATTCAATTTTACCATCGTTTTCATCGACTTGTGACACGGTGCATTGTCTTGATGAAACAGCACTTTCTTTTTCTTCAAATGCGGCCGTTTTTCTGCGATTTCGTCCTTCAAACGCTCCAACAACGCAATGTAATAGTCGCTGTTGATAGTCCCTTTTGGAGATAGTCGATGAAAATTATTCCATGTGCATCCCAAAATACGGATGCCATAACCTTGCCAGCCGAAGACGAGGTTCGTCGCCTGCTCGCCACTCAGCTGACTGCCGACTTGACTCTTGATGGAGCCAAGTTTCATCCATTGTCACATACCGACGCAAAAATTCGGCTTTATTGCGGTTGAACAGCTTTAAACACTCCTCTGAATCATCAACACGTTGTTGTTTTTGGTCGACTGGTCGACTTTTGGCAAACGCGGCACCCACTTTGAACAGAGCTTTCGCATGTCCCAATATTCGTGTATGATATATCCAACACGCTTTTTTGATATCTTAAGAGCCTCAGCTATCTCGATCAACTTCACTTTACGGTCATTCGTAATCATTTTGTGGACTTTTTTGATGTTTTCATCTAAAACAGCCTCTTTTGGACGTCCACTGAGTGCATCATCTTCGGTGCTTGTATGACCACTTTTAAATTTTTCAATCCACTTGCGAATGGTTCGTTCGGCTGGTGCAGAGTCCGGGTAACACTTATCAAGCCATTTCTTTGCATCGGCTGCATTTTTCCCATCAAAAAGCATTTTTTTTCACAATAACAAAAGTTGCTTCACTCACAACGCTATATCCCGAGAACTAATCGTCCGACAGCTGTCAAATTTATACACATATCTTTTGAAGGTTGGTACTAACTTAAAATGGTATGGATTTAGTTCAAGTGGTGCCCTCTCTTAGAAACGGACTTTTCAGCCCATGTGTTACATATGTAAATGTTTTTTGTTTTTTTTTTTTAACGTACATACATAGAATCGTAAGTCAATGGAAGTCTTGTGACGGAAAGTCACTGCTCATTTAGTCCAACAGAAGGTCCAATGCGTCCATACACCAACAAAATTGCGCCTGAAAACCTATGAAGTGGAACAGGTAGATTGAAACTACTCTAGGAACTGTAGAGAGTTTTAAGAACAATCATACAAGTGACGTGCAAATTTGATCTCTCCTCCCTGCAGCTTCTCCAGAAGTTGTTGTAGAGCACACCCAACCCTTCATCATGAATGTCAATAGCTTTGCGCCCTTTCATATCACAGAAGCATCGCACGTGCCAGCATCTAAGGCTAACTATACTATAGAGTGCTAAACCTTCCTGCTGTGTGTCGCCAGAAGTCTTAAAGCTTCTTAAAGTCTTCTTCTAGATATCTCATTTGAACGAGCTTCATTGAATTTTGAGTTCTTCTCCAACTCTGCAACTATTTTATTGGCTGGAATGTTAATGTGCTCTAGCAGCTTCCTGCAGTGTTCTACAATCCTTAATCTGATTGTTGCGAAATCTAGAGTCTTAATAGCTTGACGACTTAGACAGCAATTGAACTCCTCACGGTAATATGATAGTAATCGTTACAGCCTTGATATTGATAGTAAATTTTGTAAGCAAGAATTCCGATGCAGTCTGTAAACTGGGTATTGCTGAGGCTTGAGAGATCGTACTGCGAACAGTATGTGCATATAGGTCAAATAACGGCTGTAGAAAGCTGCTTCAAGCTTCCAAGGGAATTCTAAATTCACTAGAAAGCACTTGGTCATTTGATACACTCTTCTATGTTTCCCTTCCAGTTAAATATGGCATTTACAATCCTTACGCGTCAAGTTAGCTTTGATAGTCTAAGCACAATTCCGCCAATCTTTAGGGTTTTAAAGTGCGTGGTTGAGCCTTTTGAGAATGTATGTGATTCTTTCCTGTGCATGTCCATATTGAAGTTTGCGTTCCACAAACTTTAAGGGGTTAATCCCCAGCTGGTTTTTTTCCAAGCTGTGAGGAAACGCTTTTGTGCTTACGTTATTGAATGCGAGAGATCTTTATATTGGTGGTAATATTCTATGGGGTGCCGTATCCACCGATGCGATGTAGATTAATATTTGTCGTCAATTGCATCTCTCACGTACAAACTTACCATCTGTAGGTCTGTGGACATATGGTTTGCCTTTTCCGATTTAGGAATGAAAATGGTACAGCCTTGTTTTTAAAATTTGAAGACGTAACCTAGCTTAAAGCCACCAATGAAAATTTGTTTGAGTCTTGTAGTAACATCTGCCATAACTCAAAAAGTAAAGGATTGTATTGCTCACGCTCTTGCGCTCGTCGAATATTATATCTACCACGTTCACACGGTAAAATTTTCTGACTGAAGGCAGTAACAGGGTGCATGTGCTTAAGTTTTGTCCACTTATTTTTCAATGGATTTTTAATTATTTTATTTTGTCAAAAATTAGATAAGATTAAACGTAAAGTGAATAATTGTAAATCAAAGAGTAATATTTTGTGAATAGGAAAATATAAACATTTTTAAGCTGTCACAATTTTTTTTTTAATGTTCCTTACTTTTTTCCTAAGTGAGAATTTTTCGTGCTATAGTTTTGGCCAACACTGTATGTGATCCATTTACAGGACATTAGTCAATAGCCTGTTGTGCTAAGCTGTATATCTGTGGTATCTGTACTATTATTACCTTTTTGTTCTAGACCTAAATCTAAATTTTAAACATTATCAAACTTTCTTTTCAGAAATCCAATCATTGCATGCTCGGAAATTCCATTTGTTGACTTGTCACAATGGATCGATAACAGAGGTGGTGTCCCTCAACAACTCTTCTTTGGAGCACATTCGAAAAAATAGAAACGATTTATCCGAAACTCTAGATATATTTTAGTATTTAAATGTACATACAATCGTAAAGAATTTATTTTGTCATAGGTGCGCAGTTAGCAGGTCTACAAGAATAAAACGCAAAACCATCCGAAATCACCAACATCTAATTGTATGCTCTGTAATTAAGAAAACCGCCTGCTTTCACATATTCACGAAACGGTCTATCTACAATGAAGGACTCAAACAAAACTGAACAAAAATATACCGCCATAGATGCATAACATACAATCATATGTATGATAGTAGATTTTGATATAAAACCTGTTAATTGTAAGATGGAAAAGAGTATATTGCTTTTAATTACAGTAAAATAATTTCTTCGTTAAGTTTAGCTAAATTATGTAATGATGAAATTGTTCAATTTATTCTTACAACTTATTTAATCATATATCTGTGTGTGTATATCCCTAAAATTGTGTATTGATGTCAATGTAAATAAATATGTTTTTTTTTTAAGATTTAAATTTTGCTCTGATATTTATAGCAAGAAGAGGGATAACAATACTGTTGTTACGTATGTACCTTCCCTTAACTCACCGATGTTCACTGTGCACTTGTAGTAACTGTGGCAGCGACATGTTTCTTTCTCCACGCTTTTAGCATCATTGGATTTATATTGTAGCTACCCCAGAAGCTTCGGTTTCACTAATGATACAATAATACGACAATCCGTGCTCACATCGCTGATAATCCGGTCATGGACTTTGTTTCGGCTGCATCATCAAGGATCCGTAAGTGCATACTAGATGGAGCGAAAAGTAACCTCCTTGGGAATGAAAAAACATTTTTTTTAAGTGTTTTTTTTTTATGTCATTCAATATAGCCCACTTTTAGTTTGATACACTTATGCCAGCGATTTTCCAACTTCTTGATCCCGTCCGAAAGGTAATTTTCCGGAAGGTCTGCAAAATACTGTGTTGCAGAATTCCGACTACGGATTTCAAACCATGTGTAAGCACCTAGTGAATGTTCACACTGCTCGATTCAGGTTCAATGGACATTTCCGATTTATAGTTCAGTGGCTCCATCTTCGTCTTTTCTAGAAAGCCAACGAGACGCCATTTTCGATTTCATTTCTTTTGTTGAACACGAGCAGTGGGGACGCACACAAGGTGTAAGTACAATATAAATGTATAATTCAAAAATTATATTTTTCTCGTTCACTAACGACAGGAAATAAAAATATATATGTATATCAACTGTACGAAAATTCAAGTTGGAGTATTTTTTTTTGGCCGTCCCCGAAGATCTGTTCGGAACATACTCCTTCGTGGCGTCGATGATTTCCTCGCGTGAGCTGAATTTTTTATTGATGAGCCATCTTTTGAGGTTTGGGAAGAGATAATAGTCCGAGGGATCCAAATCCAGTTACCAATCGACGCCAAAAGTCCGAGCGATTCCGCATCAGCAAGTCCAAACACTCTTTCAAAGTGTTGTCGCGTTCGTGTTTTTGGTCATTCGCGGCACCCAGCGGCAGGATAACTTTTCCATATGCAGAATATTGCCCAAAATTTGGCGTGTGCGCTCAGTACTAATCTTTGTGGTATCTGCTAGTTGGGGCACCACCACCATTTCATGTATTTTTTTGACATTGTCCTCTGTAACCGCATCAGAGGGCCTGCTGCTGCGGACTTTACGCTGCGTAGTGGAGTTGCGGCTACCACGAAACTCTCGAAACCAATATTTGACGGTGTAATCTGACGGAGCATTAGCCCCATAATATTTATCCAACTTTTCTTTTGTTTCCTTCGCCGTTTTGCCTTTCAAAAAATAATGTTTTATGAGAGAACGAAAATCGTTTTTGTCCATACTCAACATGATGCCAAACACGTCAACAACAATCAGCTGTCAAAACAAAACTAAAGACAGTATCGCACTGAAATTTGGCATCTCTGCCTAAATATGAACGGGCTTCAAGCTACCATAACCCTTTTTGCAGTAGCAGCGCATTCTGGCGGTCAAGGAAGTTACTTTTCACTCCACCTAGTACGTTTAAAATATTCTGCAACTTTTCCCTGTATGCAGCCCGAATAATTCACTCAAGAACTTTTGTTTGCAAAGTCCCTGATACTGGCCTCAAGGATCACCTGGCCCTTAGCATTGGAGTTGGCCCTGAAGCCCTTGCATTCTTGAACTACCTTAGAAGTGGTGAGTGGGCTCAGCAAGGCTTTTAGTGCAGCTAGATTGATACGGACGCAGATATTTCGCCACCTCTACCGATTCTTCACAGTACTCGTATATAGTCGCCCGGGAGACAGTCGCCTGCCTAACGCTGCAAAAAGAAGACACCACCAACGCATCCTAAGTTGGTTTTGGATTTCATCTTAACTCAAATTCTGGCCGAAATCATACCTGAGTAGAAGAAAATTCGATTTCGTACAACAGAAGTTCTGGCATCACTACATACATCAGATCATAAAACCTCATCAAAATCGCGTTGCTTGTCGTTTGGTCCCTGAGCCGATCCACGCTATCTTGTACGAGGGCGGGTCAATAAGGGTCAATAGACTTTTTGAATTTCTGACCTCTTTACTGAAACAGCAACACTGCTCCTGTCAACAGGCATCTGTCAGTTGACTCCTGTCAAAATTTAAACTTGCTGCGTCAGTTAGTTTGTGTTTGACAGTTATTTTTATCAGACTACTCACTAATTTGAGGAGAAAATGGAAAAAAGTGAATTTCGTGTTATTAAGCATTATTTCTTGCGAAAAAAAACCATTACCGAGACCAAGGCTAAGCTTGATAAATACTATGGGGACTCTGCACCATCGATTTCAATGGTAAAAAAGTGGTTTACTGAATTTCGTTGTGGCCGTACAAGCACTGAAGATGCCGAACGTCCTGGACGCCCAGTTGAGGTCTCTACACCCGAAACAATCGAAAAAATTCACGATATGGTGTTGGCCGACCGAAGATTGAAAGTGCGAGAGATTGTGGAAGCCGTAGGGATCTCGCATGGCTCAGTGGTTTCAATTTTGAATGATCACTTGGGCATGAGAAAGCTTTCCGCAAGATGGGTGCCGCGTTTGCTCACAGTCGACCACAAACGCAATCGTGTAACAACTTCACAGGAAGGTTTGGCGTTGTTTAATCGCAATATGGAGGAGTTTTTGCGCCGTTTTGTAACCGTGGACGAAACACGGATCCATCACAACACACCAGAGAACAAACAACAGTCAAAACAGTGGGTTTCTAAGGGTGAATCGGCGCCAAAGAAGGCCAAGGTGGGTTTGTCAGCCAATAAAGTTATGGCGACTGTTTTTTGGGATGCACGCGGGATAATCCACATTGACTACCTTCAAAAGGGGAATATTATGCCAACTTATTGGACCGATTCAATGACGATTTGAAAAAAAAACGACCTCATTTGGCCAAGAAAAAAGTTCTTTTCCACCAAGACAATGCAAGGGTGCACACATGTGCAGTTGCCATGGCAAAAATCCATGAATTGGGCTATGAATTGCTCCCTCATCCACCCTATTCTCCAGATTTGGCTCCGAGCGACTACTTCTTGTTCCCAAACCTGAAGAAATGGCTTGGTGGAAAAAGATTTGACTCCAATGATGAAGTCATCTCGCAAACAAAGGCCTATTTTGAGGACCTCGACAAATCATTTTTTTTTGGAAGGGATAAAAAAATTAGAGAAGCGTTGGACAAAGTGTATAGAGCTCAAGGGAGACTACGTTGAAAAATAAAATTATTTTTTTATCAAAAAATTTGTGTTTTAATCCAAAAGTCATGGACTTATTGACCCGCCCTCGTAGCATCCGCGAATCTAAAAAACAATGTAAGTAAAGCAGAAGATAATTCTGAGAGGTCGTGGAAGTAATAACTCCCTAATATTCTTTGTCTTAAATTACTGAGCCTGGGACAGTTGTACAAATAGTGGAGGGTATCCTCTGGTGAGTCTATGTCCCCACAACCTCTACGGAGGATGTCGTTGGTAAAGCGCAGCTTTATTCCGTGCGCCCCCAAAAGATTATGGCATGTGGGTAATCCAACAAACGTGGATACTCCTAGTTCAGCTCTGCTTTTCAAGAGAATCTTACTTGTTCAAGATTTGCTAAGTTCCCGTCATAATTGTCTCGCAAGTTGGAAGGTTGTTCCACCTTTCATTGGCTTTTATTTGTATCGTTTGCTCCACTTGGGTTCTCCCTTTCCAGGGACGATCCTTTTCGAGCTAGCACGTCTGCATGCTCATTGCCTGCCTCTCCTTTGTGGCTAGAGACCCGGCATAGCGCTTCACAAGCCTCGATTTGATTTCAACTGCCGTGAAGGCCTTGATGGCCTTCAACAAATGCAGTAATATCCTCGTGGGATATTGCCTTTTTTGCCGCAACTTTGGATGCTTCTGCTACATCCCATATCTCAGTCTGGAAGACACTACTGTAGTCCGGCAGGCGTCGTGAGCATCGTAAGTTCTCCATCTTTGATCCATTCGTATAAATGGAGGTAGAGGCTGTATTATTTGGTTCCGTGGGAAAATGGAGGCGAATGGTGTTTCAAAGTCGTGATGGGGTGTTATGTAGTCCGTATTGGAGCATAGACACAGTAAGGATTGAGGCGTAGCCTTTCGGGTTTGGTTTCCACCCTTGCAGATTCTTGCATGTACTCGTAGATATACATCGAGGGGAAAGAGGCCAATTATTTATATTTTCTAGTTGGTGTCGTTCTCATGACATGAGTAGTGCCTATACATGCAATCCTCTTTACTTTTATCATCAACCTAAGGTTGCTGGTTTTATTTGTGGATTGCCACCATACTAAGCTACCATAGGTTAAGATGAGTCTTAAGATGACGATAGCCGTGTGCATACATAGTATAGTCTTGCGGTTATGTCCTCATTTTCTCCCAAATATACAGCTGCAAGCGTAGAAGGCGATCGCTGGTTCTTTACACGTCCTTCGACATTGAACTTTTTTGTTGTTGTTTTTTTTTTTACAATTTGCGCGCGCTTAGGGGCTAGGTACCCTTAAAATGCTTGTACACAGAGCGCGCGAAGGAAAATTAGGGAGGATAGAAAGTTAGGTACCGGTTGGTCTTAAATGTTTGAAGGATATAATGACTAGGAAATAAAGAGCTAGGCAGGGCATTCCATAAGCGAGTTGTACGGCTTAGG
The DNA here is from genome assembly GCA_963966105.1 of Volucella zonaria. NCBI lineage: Eukaryota > Metazoa > Arthropoda > Insecta > Diptera > Syrphidae > Volucella > Volucella zonaria. The sequence goes on along the minus strand of OZ014530.1, from coordinate 232,244,932 downwards.
AACGAATCACGATATTTTAGAGTACGTCCGAAAGTGGGTTTGAGGGTATACTGATGAGCATTCATAGCGAGGCGGGTGTTATTAAAAGTTTGAATGGGCGGAATGCTACTGGCGATTTCTATGGAGCACTGTTGGTGGAAACAGCGATAAAACAGGGTGAGACAGGAGGCATTACGTCGGTGTTCGAAGGTATCCATTGTTTGGCTGACATTAGTATCACCTTTGAGTTTTATAGCATGGTTTTGAATTCTATCTAGCAGGTCTAGGGATGTTTTAGGTGCACCAAACCAGATGTGAGAATTGCCTTATACATTCATGACAGATCAGAAGGGGTGAAGTATTTCTTACATCGCTTGAGGAAACCTAGACATTTCGCAGCATTTTTGACGACACCGAATATGTGGTCATTCTAACGTAAGTTGTCATTGACACAGGTACCGAGAATGGAAAGTTTATCGGTTTCGACGATGCAAGTTCCATTCATATATAACGACTGGGTATTTAAATTTCGTTTTAACGACAGCAGACAGCATTGTGTTTTGGAAGCATCAAATTCTACTCTGGTAGTGGTTTCCCAATTAGTTATTCTGTTAATATTGAAATTTAATGAGCTTAACAAACGCTACCGTTTCCGTTCTACAGCCGAAGAGCAGGTACGTGAGTCTGGGAACGGATATGAAAAGCGCAGAGTACTGTCGTCAGCAAAGGCATATATTAGAAGTAGCAGGCAAGAGATCGTTGATGAAAATTAGAAAGAGTGTCGGAGGCCGAACGGAGCCTTTGGGCACACCAGTATTTATTTTGTTAATATCAGACTTGAAACCGTCCAAGACAACTTGAATTGATCGTTCCGAAAGGTAATTTCTAATCCATCGAAGAAGAGATTCGTCGATCCCAAAAGCATGCATTTTCGACAAAAAACCCTGGTGCCAAACTTTGTCAAATGTTTTAGAAATCTCAAGTGCAACTATCATGCTTTCGCCAGATTGATGTACGCTTTGGTTCCACTTTTCGGTGAGACATGCCATCAGATCACCAGTGGACCTGTTTCTACGAAAACCGTACTGCCGGTCATTAAGAAGCTTTCGTGATATTTCATAAGCTGTCGGTTTATCAGCGTTTCCATAACCTTGGAAAGAAGGGACGTAAGTGCAATGGGTCTGTAGGAGGAGAGAGAGGAAGATTCGCCGTTTCTAGGGACGGGCTGGACTAATGCTGTTCTCCATCTTCTCGGAAAGAGTCCTAGAGAGTAGGATTGATGAAAAAGTATACACAGTGGTTTTGCCAGCGAGGAAGAACACCTCTTCGGAAGGAGGGGAAATACGAGTATACCATCTGGACCAACGGATTTGTGAATATTAAGATCTTTAAGAACTCTTGCTACTATACATATGAGTGCGAAAGCGGATTTGTCCCATTGAAGATTCGACGCACTCAAATGTAGGGAGTGTTGAGTTGGCCGCAAAATATGTAGCAAACAGATTGGCCTTGTCCAAAGAACTGACAGCTGGAATGTCATTGTAAATGAGCGTTGGGGTGGAGGATGAGGCAGAAATTCTAATATTTTTGACGAACTTCTAACTCAGTCTACAATCTAAGTATTTAGCACTGGTGGATAGTCGGAGGGCAGGGTAGTCAAATTGTGGCATTATCCTTTTATGTGTGAATAGTATAAGCTATGTTTTTTGTGGGTTGATTTCCAGCCAACAGAGTTTGGCCCATTTTCTTGGGATTCCAAGGGCATTGTTTATACTTTCACTGATCGTGGGGTGATCTTCCCGGTGCCCATCACATCCACATCATCCGCGTATGCAGTAGCTTTTATTCCATCGCTTTTTTGATTCAGAAGTATCTCATTAACAACTATGAGATGGATGGTTGCCGAAAATGCAACAACAAGTCAATTTACACTAATAATTTAGTTTCCCCAATAAATGTTGGATGCCACCCACGGAGAGAAATAACCACTGAATCCAAACATCTCTCTCTCTCTCTCTATCAAAATTTCCAAAAAACTTAATACGTGCTCCGGCATTTTAAGAGTAGTAATACTTTTCGATTACAAGCCCCATATCTTTTCGAAGCTCCATTATACTGCCAGAAGACCGAAAGCGTCTTGGAGAACTCACATCCAATTTACTAGATGGAGTGAAAAGTGACCTCCTTGGCCGCCAGAGTGCGCTGCTACTGCAAAAAAGGTTATGAGCGCAGGAATATCATCACTATGGCCTCAGGTGCCGGATACCTTAAGGAAACCGGATAAAGCAAGACATATCTTACTGTGGGGTGGAACACAAGATGGTTAGCACGCGACCACACTAAAAGGAGAGAGCTTGAAAGATTGAGACCCAGATCCAGTTCATAGCTTTGAAAGGAAAAAGTCTACTGCAGTGGTTTCAGTTTCTCGTGTCATATTTTCCATTATAAAGCCGAATCACGGAGCTCACCCACCACTGTCTAAACATCCAACCGCTTCTTAGTGTTATATTATTTAGTCCACCAATATCCATTTTCACCCTTTTTTCGGAAGGTATGTGATCCGATCCGGCTACACATATTGCGTTAATTTTTTTTAAATTACTTCGTTTTCCATCAAATCTACTGTTTCCTATTCATGCATAAAAGCCATGCATAAAAGCAAAGGGAGAGTTAGTGCACGGGAATTCTTTGTGAGGAAAGACAGAATGGCCTCCTGTCATATGTAAAAAAACAAAGCTAGTCCTCTTTGATACTTATATTTCAGTTTGTTTGTTTCTTGTCTTTTAGTGTCCCCTGCTGTTGATAATAAAAATTCTTAATTTGTATGGAAACAACCTTTCGAATTACGTGCAAAAATATTTCTGATTACCTTAACATTTTTTTTTTGTTTTACTCTGTTGGAACAGTGCATTTAGAAATGCACTCCTCCTTGTAAGCTTTTAACGTAGGTTCAGGTTCTGAAAAACACTCCTCTGAGCCTTGCCTAGCAAATTCATCGGCATTTTCATTTCCGGTAATCTCATTGTGACTCAGAGATGCCTCAGTGAATTTAGCCTTCCGGCTGCATTCAGTGCTGCTTTATATTTTTGGATTAGCTTGGATGACGTAAGAGGGTTCAGCAAGGCTTTACGCACAGCTTGGCTGACTCTACATATGAAAATGCTTCGCCCTTCCTCGCGCACAGGTTCTTCACAATATCGTTCGTTGCAATCAATACTGCGTATATCTCCGCTTAGAAGACAGAAGCAAGTTTTCCTAACGATGAGTGAAATCTAACGTTGTCGTTCTTCAAAAAGACACCAGCGCCGCATCCCATATCGGGTTTGGAGCCATTCATAAAGACCCAACTACATTCCTTTCCTAGCTCAGATTATGGCCGAAATCAGTCTTGTGCACAGAGAAAGTCGATTTCGTATTTTTTCTGCGGTAGAAGGTTTGGTGTCATGACATCTGATGGCATGTCCATAAGACAGCCGGAGCGTAGGGTCATCACATCTCCAGTACGTGTTGTACCAAAGACCTTTGAGAGCACAGCCGACGATATGAATGTGAAGGGAAGGGAAATTCATGAATACATCTGGAGCGGAGCCAAGCGCGCTAAGGAAGCCCCCCATGCGACCGAGACAGGCCGTTCTTTAGAGTCTGGTAAAAGTAGCAGTAACATATTTTCGTGAGAGCTTATTCCACCACACAACTGACGCATAGGATATAATTGACCTTATCATAGCCGTGTAGATGGAGAGGACCCTTCTCGGTGACAGGCTCCATTGAACTGCCAGACGTAACATGTTTAGTCCATACAAGTTTTTTTTATCCAGGAGCTCATATAACATGGATGCAGAGGTTTGCTTTTCAATCATATTTCTTGAAGCCAAGCCTCAAGAATTGAATTTGAACTTTAAAAATTCCTCCTAACCATCTCATGGAGTAGGACTTGTTCCGTCGAGGAGGTTTACATGTCTGTATCTAAAACAAAACCTTAAAGTATGTGATTGCGGAACCCGTTTATACCGCACTGGTATATATAACTGTTAAATTGACATGTCCAATATCAAGTATCATCGATAACTGCAATTTTTAACTCTGTAACGAGGAAATATTTAAACTAAGTCACTGCCCTTTATTTCAAGGCAGCAACGGAAGAATTGATATTACAAGCGGAGACCTATAAGAACCAATATGCCCTGCTCCTTTTCTCTAAGAACTGGCCTTCGTTACTTTTTCAATTACAAAAATATAATGTATCTAAGAATGAACACCAAGTCTCATAGTTTCAACTGTTGAAAGTGGTTTAATAGAAGGTACGAGAAGCTGCTTATGCTATGGAGGGTTCATCTTATGGCCCTTGAATAGATGACTCCATGTAAGTAAAAAAAAAAAACTTTACCTATGTGTAAACTTCTTCCGAAACTTTAAACGCGTTCTTCTCAAAACTATGTTTTCGAAGTCGGTGATCAAGATTTCTAAAAAAAAAAACGACTCAACCGATCGGTCTGAAATTTTAACACAACCCCTTCTCAGATATATTCCTCAGGTATTGATCGAGGATAATTATTTCCATTATTTTAAACAATTTTGGTCGGAAATTCGAATTTTGTTTTAACGAAGCCGCCATTTTGTCGAAAATCAAAACTTCGATTATTTCTTCAATACCTAGTTTTATCTATCCACTAAAAGAATCTTTCGAGTTTTTTGATTTCAGGTGAACTAAACCGGACATCTTTTTTTGGAGGATCTTCAGGAGATCGTCTGCAGGCGCACACCAGATTGATATTTTTACAAATCATTAATGTCATTATAGATGTTGCCACTAAATGTACCTATACTTTTTGTTTTTGTAAAATAAAATACCTTTTCAGAAAAAATTCATAAAAAGAACGTGTTTTTTTCATCCTTGAAACTGTGTATAACCCCTTAATGTACTAGTGGAGACCGCTAAAGGTACCTACTGGCTGGTATCGGCATATCTTGGCCAGGGTTATGTGGGCACAACTGCATATGCCATGACTCCCTAGATTACAGGCAGACCAAACGAAGGCTTCCTGACGTCTCTAAGAAATCAGCGGCCTGCCAGGTTGATTCCTGGCGTCGTAACGTTTGCTAAGCTGGGCATAAGTGATACAACAGACGCTTGCTGTGAAAGTAAGTAATAATGACATCGTGGAACACTTGTCTGTGAATGTCCAGCTTACGTTCGCATCAGTTTGCTGGTACTCGGCGTTGACGTGGTTGGTGCTGGTACTGTAGGCACTTTAAAACTAAGGCGCTTACTCATCTTTCTTCGAAAGACTAAAAGATTCCATTATATTGAATTTACAAGGAGTACAACGGACTAGTTGTACTAGAAAAAAAATTTAACCCTCTCCCTGGTAACAACCTAGAAAGGGTGATCTTGGAAGCTGGAAGTCAAAAGACGAACCCAACCTAAACTACTTCGATCTCGAGTGGTCTCTCGAATAATAGATAAAAACAAACACTAGTTTCAAAGGATATGGCGTAATTATAATTATAATAAATTTGATTTCTGTTAAAAATGCAAAATGTTTTATATGTACGGTGTATGGTATGTACTCGTATGTTTACACTGAATAAGAGGTAATTAATCATAGTAGCAAATAAGTTATCGATTACACATTTTTTTCAATTGTTTGTTTGGTTTTTTTGTTTTTAAAAAACGATCTTTACTAATGATTACACAATGATCTAGGATCCAAAACTCTATCTTTAATCTGTGGTGTCTCAACTAATAGATGTGTTATAATTTGCTTATGTATCTTTGATTAATAATAAAATGCTAATAATCGTAACCGTAATAATAGTAATAGTAATAATAATAATAATAATAATAATAATAATTTAACAATTCAGCATTCTTTCGAAGAAAATATATCGAAAGTATAGAATATGATGAATATACTCGTACAATTAATATGTCTACGTATTGTAAGTGATTTTGTTTCGCTCTTCATCTAAGGGATTAGGTATAACATTCTACTGTGCTATCGGTTGTAGAAGATCTTCAAAGCACGAACACTATGTGGCAGTTAATGCATTCCATTCAAAGCGAGGATTTTTGGAATGTGTCACGGGTAAACATTCCGGCTCGACAAGCTTCCATTCATCATTAATTTGTTCGACTGTCGCTAGACTGCAATATGGGATTTTATGGATTACTTGACGAAGTTCATTTGTAGAACGTGGTTTCTCGCCGATAAGTTGTCGTGAGCAGGTGTCTAGTGTTGTTGCATGGGCTACTATAAATATATTACCAGCTAGAAGAGTAAAAGTAGTCAGTTTCTTTCGATTTCGAGAGATATTTACAATTTTACTTGTGGATTCTAGAATTTTAAGCAGACATTCGTGATTTCTGCTATAGAACTCTTCAGATGTTTCCTTGATGACATCGTTTAAATTGGTCCCAGTTAGTATTTGTTCGTAGTCTTTATCGATATGATAGTGGGCTTCTAAGAGTTCATCTATACTACACCAGTCTGGCACTCCGTCGGGATACCAGGCCATCCATTCAAAGAGTCCAGCTTCTACACGTAACTTATGTTTTCCATTTATCTTGAGGCCTATTGAAACTTATTTTATTTTTACGCACTGTATATGTAACTACATGTACCTAGTTCTGCTGGAAGTTCTCTTATACAATTTCCAGCGCTCATGAATTCAAATTTGTGCAAGAAATAGATTCGTTACCTTTTTTAGAACACATGCATTGATCATTCAAGAATACTAACCAATTTGGCTTCAGCTTGCGATATTAACCAGAATCGAATCGCAGTAATAGCGTTGCATAAATGCAAAAAGTGCCGACCAAATTTCTGGATTGCTAAAACCACTCGGAATACAAAAAATAGTCATTCATCGAGCAGGCCAAGTGGTCGTACCCGTAGTAAATGCAGCGCATTAACGAATTCGCAAAAAATTATGCCCACTAAGATCAACTAGTCCCATGTAAAGGCTGATTCGTGATGATCTTTGCCTTCCGTCATAGGGTCATCTTTCACGTCTCTACTGAACTGTATAAGATTGGAAATATGCAAGAAACTCTTGCAGGTGCACAGGGACAATAGCCATGAAAATATTTTGGTTACAGAATAAGAGAATTTTTACTGTCGAAGAAGTTTTCAACGAACAAAATGATGGCATTTATGCTACGGCATCTATTGAAGAGAAATAAAAAAGTCCTAAAGGTCTAACGTGGTCATCATCCCGTTTACATAAGGGTTTAATAGAGAGTTTTTCTCTATATCTATTATCTTGTGAAGAATTTCACCAATATCCTTTTCAAATGAGGGAGGATAGGGTCTTTCAAGAGAACTCGACACTAGCACATAAAGACAAAACCACACAGGAGTGGCCCCCGTGGTCAAAATCTCTGCCTTTATAGCACCAGAAGATTGACCGATAGGAAATAAGGATTTAAATCCACTGGTCTGTGGTCAGAATTGAAGAGCATACCATAGTGATCCTGAAAACAGCACTTATCGCGGCAGAATGAAAAATATTTATAGAAACCGTGCGTACCGTTATATCTTGATAGCCATAACGTTTAAAAGCCGGTGCAAAAGGCGTTCATTTCTAGTGAAACCAAATCTTCTTTAATAATCAGAGTTTTAGAGTCTTCTAATTGAAACAATATTGAATACTATCTTTGTAACAGAACTTACGGCAGGTCTAGGAGTTGATTTAGATCTATGTGCAATTGATTTCTTACCTTCTAAAGCACTTGTGCATGTTTGAACACAACGATATGCAGGTGAACAGTAAACATGATCTATATGAATGCCAGCCTCATACATAGCTTCACCTATCAGCTTTGCTTGAAACAGTCCTATGTTCGTTAGAGGTGAATCATTTTGCCATCCTTCAGGACAATTTTTTCTAGAAACGAAGACATTTTCAAATCGATTTTTCTATAATGATGTCGATAGAAACAAACCGTTTAGGCAGAGACTTTGGCATATTAAGATCCTTTCGAACATAATTGCTAAATTCATCAAAACAGTACGGGATCCAGGTGCCAAATGTGAAATCAACTCTCTCTCCATGACGCATAATGTAAATTTTACGATTTTTATTGCCTTGTGATGTACTCAAGTCTTTTTTCTCAGATTGTACACTTGGACTATCGATATCTCCATCCATGTCGGTCTCTTGTGGCTGATGATTTGTGTGCAGCACTGATGGAATCTGAATGCAACGATTTATAGGCTTTCTTAGAAATCTCTCCGCACTGAGATCAGATTCTTCAGTAAATGAGGATCCTTCTATTATATCTTGGTGTAAAATGCCTGAAAAAATGTTTAAGTTTAATACTTATGTTCTGTAAGGAATACTAAGATGATATTTTTATTCCTTGAAATTTACCACTGCCAAATTTGGAAAAGATAATCAATTTTTGTCGAAAACAGGAGTGGAGGCTAAGCTTAAAATGAAATAAAGCTGACGGAACAATCATTGTTTGCTGAATCACTGGGAGAAATAGAAACTCAAACGGGTATTTTAGGTATATCAGTTAGAAGAGTATCTAAAAGGAATAGCTCGTACACAGAATTCCCTAAAGTTCAGATGTGTTTTCTCTTTTGCTACAGAAACAGCACAAAACAGAATACTAATTAGACAACTACATATTGTAAAGGGTGTTTCAACAAGAGGTGCAGGATTTGTTTTTTTAACTAAAACGTACTGTTGTTGAGATATCACTGAAACCTTTATAAAGAAGACACATAGGAATTATTTTTGGAGCACAATATCTTCCAAATGACCGCCTCGGCTCTGCTTGCAGACCCTCATCCTTTTCTCGAAATTTTCAATCAGCCTTTCACATAATTGGGGCTCTATCTCGGCGATGTCGGTTTCAATGTTCACCTTCAAAGTTGAAATTGTTTGCGGATGGTTCGCGTCTAACGGTGTTAAGTTACGCGATCTTAGCGACCAATGGGTGTCTCCCAAACGCGAAATTACGCGACAAGCAAACTTCGTGCTCGATAACTTTCTTGTTTCGCGACATGTTTGGTAGATAGCACCATCCTGTTCAAAGTAGAAGTCATCCGTATCCATATCCATTGACAGTAATGGCTCTCATTTTCGAAAAGTACATCCAGCCCACAAACCGCACCAGACAGTTACTTGTTCTGGATGCATTGGCATCTCCTGAATCACTCGTGGATTTTCAAATGCCAGATGCGGGAATTTTGCTTATTAACATAGCCGCCAACGTGGAAATGGGCCTCATCTGAAAACACAATTTTCCTGTAATCAATGTCAGAACGCATGTATTCCAGGGCCCAGTCGGAGAATGTACCGTGCCCCTGGTCGTCGACGGCCTCCGTTCTTTGCCAAATCCTTTGTCAAAACTCAGTGGAGTGTGGCTATGGATAACTCAAGTTCCTGAGAGCGGTGAAGAAGGGAGGTATTTACTTCGTTTTCGACACTTTTCTCCATCCGGGATAAACGTGTTTCGGCATCTCACATCTTGTACTAAGTCCGTCTCTTGGAATTTTTTTTAACTATGTTACGCACATACGTCTCGGCAGGCACATGAATACGTGCGAAATGGGCACGAATTTTTCTTGTCCTTGCCGCGTTTGAACGTGAATTTTCGTAATAAAATTCAACAATTTGGATTTTCTATGTACCGTTCCATGGCAAGCTTACCAGATATATATGTAGATGGCATCTGTCACCATACGTCAACCTTGCGTACGTCAGCATAAAATAAGAGGGCTTTTTAACTTGTACACCTCTTGTTGTAACGCCCTTTATAAGGCTCCATTGTCGTGCGGCTAGGGATTTTAGAATATTACCGCAATTCATTCCATGTAAGAAGATTACAGAAAAATACGGTATATGTATATTCACGTATACTAGCCACAAGAATGAAAGGAGAATAAAGTACGGGATTATGTAAGTAAACGCATATGAATACACTACCACGTGGAGCACTTCTGCAAAGCGGAAATCACGCGGCTTAACGCATGCACTACTTATCAAGCAAAAGCGGTATTTGATTACCGCAGGTAAGAGATAATACAGTAATCTTGCGCGAGCCACTAGTCAGCGCCGACATTTGCTGAGAAATTATTTCGTGAAGAAAGCAGAAAAAAACAAGTCAAATCCGACATTCGTTGAGAAAATAAACTAGAACAACTTAAATAAAGACAAATGTCAACTGTGAGCGCTTGGTTCCAAAATAGCATAGATCAAGAGAAAGAGCTAAGCGCCCAAGATATGTGAAACAAATTCAATGAAAAATGTAAAAGTATCTAGTGCAAAATCTTTGCTCGGTGTTTCAAAAGCCCAACATTGCACATGTGAAGAAACGTGGTGGTTGCACGATTAGACAAAAATGCCGGTAAAGGACAAAAGCCTTTCAAACGTGAACTCTGTAAAAAGGAAATAACAAATCTTGGACTTCTCAAATGCAAAACCATCAGCAAATTCTTGGCCTTACTAACGAGTTGTCCACGAATTCAACAACACAAGCGGCACACTAGGAATCCGAATATGTGGGAGTAAATGTAGCATTAGATGCAAGATGGATCAGACTGCGGCAAGATTGCGACGAATACCCATGCGTCCATGGGGAAAGAGCTATATAGGGGAGATACGAATAGTTTTGCGTACCTGGCAGTTTCCGAGTCTGCAGGCGAAGAGAAAGCAGTATTATCTCTTAACAATACCATCGTTGAGCTGCAATACAGAATGCTAGCTATCAAGACTAAGCAATGTGCGAGGAGAGAAAAGGAGAATCAAGATCTCCGGTGCTTTTTACTTCAACAAGAACAGCAGCAGGAACAAGAGCAGCAGTAGCAACTGTAGAAACAAACTCAACAGCAACAAGCTCAAAAACAAAAGCAGAAAAACTAATAATAGTCTCAAATTCAAAAGCAGCAGAAACAGCAAGAGCAATAACAAGTACCTCAGCAAAAATGCAGCAGAAAAAATAATAACAACCAAAAATACAGTAGCAGAAACAAATGCTACAACAGCTATATACAACAAAACAACTACGAAAATACTCGTAGGAATACCACCCATAACAACTTACAAAATGGAGTTAAAAGATACGAGGGCGGGTCAATAAGTCCGTGACTTTTGGATTAAAACTGATTTTTTTGATAAAAAAATAATTTTATTTTTCAACGTAGTCTTCCTTGAGCTCTATACACTTTGTCCAACGCTTCTCCAATTTTTTTATCCCTTCCAAAAAAAATGATTTGTCGAGGTCCTCAAAATGACGAGATGACTTCATCATTGGAGTCAAATCTTTTTCCACCAAGCCATTTCTTCAGGTTTGGGAACAAAAAGTAGTCGCTCGGAGCCAAATCTGGAGAATAGGGTGGATGAGGGAGCAATTCATAGCCCAATTCATGGATTTTTGCCATGGCAACTGCACATGTGTGCACCCTTGCATTGTCTTGGTGGAAAAGAACTTTTTTCTTGGCCAAATGAGGTCGTTTTTTTTTCAAATCGTCATTGAATCGGTCCAATAAGTTGGCATAATATTCCCCATTGATTGTTCTTCCCTTTTGAAGGTAGTCAATGTGGATTATCCCGCGTGCATCCCAAAAAACAGTCGCCATAACTTTATTGGCTGACAAACCCACCTTGGCCTTCTTTGGCGCCGATTCACCCTTAGAAACCCACTGTTTTGACTGTTGTTTGTTGTGATGGATCCATATTTCGTCCACGGTTACAAAACGGCGCAAAAACTCCTCCATATTGCGATTAAACAACGCCAAACCTTCCTGTGAAGTTGTTACACGATTGCGTTTGTGGTCGACTGTGAGCAAACGCGGCACCCATCTTGCGGAAAGCTTTCTCATGCCCAAGTGATCATTCAAATTGAAACCACTGAGCCATGCGAGATCCCTACGGCTTCCACAATCTCTCGCACTTTCAATCTTCGGTCGGCCAACACCATATCGTGAATTTTTTCGATTGTTTCGGGTGTAGAGACCTCAACTGGGCGTCCAGGAGGTTCGGCATCTTCAGTGCTTATACGGCCACAACGAAATTCAGTAAACCACTTTTTTACCATTGAAATCGATGGTGCAATATTTATCAAGCTTAGCCTTGGTCTCGGTAATGGTTTTTTTTCGCAAGAAATAATGCTTAATAAGCACACGAAATTCACTTTTTTCCATTTTCTCCTCAAATTAGTGAGTAGTCTGATAAAAATAGCTGTCAAACACAAACTAACTGACGCAGCAAGTTTAAATTTTGACAGGAGTCAACTGACAAATGCCTGTTGACAGGAGCAGTGTTGCTGTTTCAGTAAAGAGGTCAGAAATTCAAAAATGCACAGAATTATTGACCCGCCCTCGTACCATTATACTGTGTACGGCAGCCATAGGTAACTTAAACGTTTAAATGTAGACAGACAGCCACTACACTTCATCATAGTGTATTCAGAAAACAAAAAAAACACCACGACGACGGAAAGATACGACGAAGGATTTTTCTCCCTTCTTCCCCAAGTTGTATAAGCTACAAAAATTGCTGCTGAAGGCACTAGAAGCGTCGACTAGTCCGTAGGAGCTCCTTGCATTACTCAAATTCAAAGGGGATAAGCCATTCGTCACCGCTAGAGCCAAAAAGGAGATACGGAAATAATCGCTCTTCCTGGATCAACTCAGTACTAATAGCAAACTGTATGATATAGGGAGCATTAAATCCATGCATTATTCAATGCGTTCACTGCGAAAGCCTTGATGCGTGAAAAGCAGAAAAGGCCACAAATCGGAGAAATGTTCTCTGGGGAGAGATGGGCAGAATAAAGTCAGCTATATGCTATACGCTATACTCGCGTATGCAAGAACTTTGGACAAACCGCAGACTATCGGAGTTGTCTTACGTTTCAAAACATAAAGGCCGTAAATCTGGAAGGTAGAGGAAGACCGGTATAACAAGCGAAGATTGCATCTCAGGTAACAGCGGTCAGGGGACCTGAAGCTGCATCTGACATGTTAACTATGATACCTTACTCCTTATCCAGAGGCAGATGCGTACGTAATCGTAATAGATACGAGCATGGCGGAGCGAACTCTTAATGTCCTTGCGTTGAATGTAAATTCACTAATAGAGATCGAACGAACAACCACACCTTTTAAGTTGCTCACAGACCAACCGCCTGGTGTGCTTTTAGTTAGCGAAACTAATCTTACTAAAAAACACAAAATAAACCAACTTAAACAACGAGGCGGTATGGCGATCTTCACTAGAAAATCTTCGCAATTTACACAGCCGTGTATTATGAGCATTCATGATGCTATATGCATTCATCGTACACATCCCTCTCCGTAGTGGAAGCGGTATGGTTTCAGTCTATTCACCTGAATCGTAGGGGAATCGTTGGAGAATAACGCCACAGAAATCGGGGTAATTCTACATTACTACTCAATACTGATAGGATCAGCACAGTCTTTGTGACTACTCGGGTTTAAAGCGACAGATAGTTCATCGTTCCCCAGACTCGACCTCTATCTGGATCACATGTTGTTCGCCACAAGCGCATTCGTGTACGACAGTGACCATTGCGGTCTTAGTACTGAAATAATCCCTCTCAACGAAATTGCGGAATCGGAGGATTTTGTTCAAAGGTATTCCTATACGTTAGACATACTTCACCAAAATATTGACGCGAGCACTCTCCTCAACCTCGCTCTACCAACAGGAATCTGTCAAACGAGGTAGGATAGGTACCTCAAAGAAATGGACGAGACCATAAAACGTAGGGTACCTCGGTATCAACATTGACAACGAAGCCACATTCGGCAATACAACTATTGACGCACTACACCAACATAGCAGTAGACTGCTGTCGAGACTAAAGGCCTTATGCACCCAGTTTACTGACAAAAACTACTTGGAAATTATGAGACCTCCAAAAAATTAATAAAAAAAAATTAGAGGATACACTAAGTTTGTATTGGTACAACAAAATTCGTACTATAAACACCAGCAAATAAATAAAATGTCTCGAAGGAGAGATCAAAACGAATTTCCGTGTCTAAAGTTCGATCGAACGTTGGACAAGGAACAAACACTGATAACAGCAGATATAGCTCCAGAAGAAGCTATCGACAATAACAACAAGGTAAAGGCCATTTCGAGGGACTGTCCAGGTAGTGGTGTACAAGGCGAATGATGTCGTTGGCCAGGAGCACAACCTGGTAAATCAGGTCTTTTTGCACAATTTCTACGTTCGAAATAATATTGAGAACTAGCGATTAAAGAACTCAGATTCCAATGAGTTGAATGATGTAAAATTGACAGAAAATGTCATCGCCGATATAAGGGAAATACCCCCGTTCATTTCCAAGGAAAAGCCATATGGAATTTTCATCACTAAGATGTAAGATATCGACATGCCCCACTAGAAACGGTGGACATTTACACCGCCCTGTTTGATTTGAATAGCACAATAAAAAATGCGAAGGTAGCTGCTTAATTGACTTGGAGAATGTCTTCGACAGCGTATGCTTAAAGGACTATTATTCAAGTTGAACATCCCGAGCACAAGTATAGTATACCACTACTGTACATTGTTTTTAATAAGCTCACCAGCAAGCACTTCATCATGAAGAATTACGATGTGACTTTTGACGCAATATTTGACATCAGAAACGATTTTCAAAAGTAAAAAAAATTGCTTGTAGAACATCTTTGTCTGGGACCTCGACGGACACCAAAAAGAGCTGGTGAACATATTCAATAGTAGAACAGCAAGGTCAGCCATTGGTATTTCAAAATGTAGTGAGATACCAACCTGATGCGAGGATTAATCTGCTAGATGGCTCCCGCGCAATGGTTGTATTTGGGTGTTCCGTGTATTGAAAAAGATTTATATGTTTGATGCCTCAAATGCCTCGTATTTCATCATCACAACGCCCGATTACAAACATATAATTGATTTTTTTACAAAACTATCTCACCTTGTTGTAATTCCCTTCTGTCGTCTTGATCTGTTGATAAGCTTCCTCCGTCTACGATGTCAATTTCCTCAACTGATGTCAACGATGGTGTTATAGATTTTGATAGCTGTACCACTCTATGCATGGTCCATGCATCGGATTCAGCTGTACGTTCCGTATAGTTCACTGGCAAATATCCAGTCATTCCAGTTAGCCATGAAATACCTTCAACCCATCCATCGCAGGAATTGTCCACAGATTCGCTATTCAAGTAGATAAAGTCACCTATCCTTAGCTCAAGCTCATCGATCTCATGTGGACTATGTGGATAGAGCACCTTGTGTACCTAAAAACGCAAACAAATTTTTAAATTACAAATCCAACAATTTTTTTTATAAATCTATTGACACAGAGATAAGAGGACAACAATATAAAACAGTTTTGTAAAATGTTAAAATCGTGTGTTTACTTGTTTCGTCGCTAGTCTAGGATCGCGCGAATACAATCGAAGTTCCCAACTGGATGCACAAGATGGATCTAATGATTCCACTAATGTTTTCAGTGCATTAAATTGGCTCTGCGGGAACTGATAGGCTAAGGTCAAATGAAGTGATTTAACGTGCGGCTCCAATGATATTGCTAAAAGAACAGACATAGAGAGAGAGAAAGAAAAACAACAAATAACGCTGGTGAGAACCAAAAGATTATGCACACAAAAACAATTAACAAACACACACCATTCTCGTATATCGCATTCGCATCCAATTAAACGATGAGATATCTACTACTACGTACATACATGTAATGTATAGCTTGAAATCGAATGAATTGATATCCAATATAACATAATAAATATTACAAGCCAGGGTCTAAGGTTAATTAAAAGGTTCATCGTTTGTTAATAATAAATAATCTGTCTACTGCGACATAAAATGATATGGCAAAACCACTACCTTATCTGCAGGCAACATGCAATCGGAGGGCGAAAGATACGAACTACGATAGATAGCAAAAGATTAATGGTATATGGTACTCTTATGAACTATAAAAGAATGAACAGCTTTCACATAACTTATCAATACTAGATTTGAGATATTACAAGCACCTAACGTGGTTTTCAAGCCCAGTATGCATACATTTATGTGACAGATAGTGGTCTAAACAAAACCATTCAGTAGTTGTAAATAATCGCCGGTAAAAACAAATACTCATATATCAAAAACCAATTCCCATCACCATTATTGTTTTGCTGACTTTGGGCTTTATGATGCGCATACGGTCTTTCTTGGGAAGCCTCTATCTGTAACCTTGAATTCAATAAACAAGTGAAGAATTGCTGTGTGGTTTTTTAACGCTGCATAATACATTTTACAGGGATCCTGCGTACCGATTTTTCGTGAAACCGCTGACTGTCCTTTAACTTGGATTGGACCAACAGGGCAACAATCAAGTTCGTAGCGAAGTGCTTGCCTTATCTACCAGTTTTGGTCCATACTCCCTGGTAACTACATGAGTGAACACCATTACTCATGCAGGCTAAAATGGCAAGGGCATGCCCGGCCAGTAGCATTATACTGGACTATGCCGTCATAGGGCTCATAACTCTATACAGAAGAGGTTAAAAAGATGTGAAGAACTAATGACCACGGAAAAAATTGACTCACTGTTAACAACCTTAGCGAATGTTTAAATGACAACGACCTTCGGATTTGCACGTGGAATATTCGAAAACTTAACAGGTCACGTGCAGCCTTACAATTAGCCCTTAACTGTTATCACGCAGATATCACTGCCATCCAGGAAGAGCGATACGATGGGAAGATGAAAAACTGTGATACATATGTGTACGAGTATACTATAGTGACTGCAATAGGGAAAAGAAACACCTCTTACTCGGATGCGGGTTTAACATATCTGGTAGACTTAGACAAGAAGTCTTGAGCCTCCGCCACGTGAACGAGCGTCTTATGACAACCCGCATCAAAGCTAAATTCGCTACCATAAACCTTATATGCGTCTTTGCCTCTAGGGAAGACAGGGACAACGCCACCAAAGAATGTTTTTACGAGCTCCTCGACAAGACATATGAACAATGTGCAATGTATTAGGCGATTTTAACGCCAGGATAGGGAAGGAGGCCATCTTTGGTAGGACGGTTGGTAAGCATATCCTATACGACAGCATTTCTGACAACGCACTTAGGCTTAATAATTTTTTTGCGGGACGAAATATCACTATAGCAAGCACACAGTTTCCTCATCTCAATACACACAAGGGGACATGGCGGTCTCCGGATCTCCGGATCGCTATGCTTCCAATATTCTGGACGTCCGAACATTGCGGGCAGCTAACATTGACTTGTATCGCTACCGGATTTCTCAAGCGCCACAACAAGGAAGAAGTACTGTGAGAAGA
Organism: Volucella zonaria; assembly: GCA_963966105.1. Classification (NCBI taxonomy): domain Eukaryota; kingdom Metazoa; phylum Arthropoda; class Insecta; order Diptera; family Syrphidae; genus Volucella; species Volucella zonaria. Next base: position 232,227,611 of record OZ014530.1, on the reverse strand, counting down.
TAGAGAAACTTCGCGGAATGCGTATCCAGGAATCTCTCAACAACTGCTATGACGCCAGCATCAAGTACCGATGACCAGTGGCAACTCTGCCAACGCATCATAGATACGACGCAACCACCACTAAGATCTCCATGGTTTGATGAAGAAGCAAACACATGCAGCTAAACGAAAAGCGTACAAATCTGCGCTGTAAGACAGGAAGAACATCAGTTTCTCCAGAAGAAGGAAAAAGAGCACGAGAAGCGCGCGAGAAGCGCGCGATCGAAGATATAGAGAGGTTGTACTCCAGGAATAGCTCACGGAAGTTTTACCAACGGATAAAATGAACGTGTCAACGCAAGAAAATCCGTATAGAAGCCTGTTGATATGAAGAAGCAAACCTTGTAATAAAATCACAGTCGATACTGAGAATATGGAATTCCTTTTTCTGCAGACTGTACAACGGCGAAGAACACCAATATCGTCAGGCAGAATAGGCCTTTCAACTTTGACTTTCGTCCATCTGACCAAAACGAAGTAAGGATAGCAATATTAAAGCTGAAATCCAACAAAGCAGCTGGACCTGACGGCTTACCGACCGAGGTGTTCAAAGCTGCTGGAAATGTCTTTGTGGAGAGCATACACCCACTCGTTTCTCAGATCTGATCAGAAGAGTGCACGAGTATGCCTGATGAATGAAATTTCAATATCGTTGAAATTTCAATGAGGACAACAATAAGGGACACCCAATACCGACGAATTGGACAGGACGTCACAGTCGAAGCTTTAATTTCAAGGTAGTTAGGGAATTCGCCTACCTTGTCTCTGCTATAAATTCTGCCAAAAACACCTCAGCAGAAATAAAACGAAGAACCACTCTTGCCAGTCGCTGTTTCTTTGGGCTGAGAATGCAGCTGAGTAGCAAAGTAGCAAGGCCCTATCCCGAAAAACTAAGGAGACTCTATATAAAACCTTGATCATCCCAGTCCCAATTTATCGCGCAGAAGCATGTACTCTAACGAAAGCGGATGAAGATATCCTCAATCGTTTCGAGGGAAAAATCGTTTGAAAAATATTCGGTCCCGTGTGCGTTGACCGGGTTTGGAAGAGAACTATACGGGCTGTACAGTGACATCACCCTAGTCAGAAAATTGCCCTAGCCTGATTTGGTTAGGATATGTAGAGTGAAGGGAAAACAATTCTCTGGTCCGCAGAATCTTTAATTTAACCCAGAGGGATAACGCAGTAGAGAGTGACTTAACCTTAGGTGTCGGGCGGTAGAAGCGAAGCTCAACCGACTTGGAGTGCGCAACTGGAGGCAGTTAACTAAATACCTTACTAACAGGAGAGGTTTGCTACACTACACATTTTACAATGGAGCTGTTGATTTGCGAATTGGTACACAGGAGTTTTCTCTCATATCCATCCGATGTTGCCAGTTTACATTCGAATATTTGAAGAAGAAACACGTTTGCTTTGTTAGTTGTTTAAAAGTAATTTTCCCATTGGGCATTGAGTGCTCTAGCGCTCAGGGGTCTTAAAGGACCGAAAGTGTTTAGTAATCTTCTGGACGTAGGGTATGCAGCTTCTTTATCGTACGATAAACACAGACTCCACGCAAAAACTATACTCAACGACCTGACCTGATCGATATTACACCAATAAGGTCCTTAAAGTCTGAGTAAGCCAAATACTCTTCGATGGTATCGGCATATGTTAGTTGATGCAAGGCATTCATTGAACGTACAGGTGGGCAAATATAGAAGCCGTCCCTTAACTACGATATAGTCAGTCCGAAGCAAAGGTTAAGAAAGAGGGGATGTCGCTGAAGATAACCACCATCAATGTTCTGCAGTATGTTGACTCTGACCGCTCAAATGTGACTGTACACTCGGACTTGCGCAAGCACAGCTGAGTGAACTTAAGTTCATTCGGATGATCCAGACGTTTCGGCGGAGGGATTCCCAAGATGTAGTCAACGGCGACATCAGAAATAGACCCACATTCAGCAACTTAATTCGACATATTTGGGCCTCGGATCATGCGAGAATTTTTCGGCGTCTAGTCAGATATTTGAAATAGAGATGATGACGGGAGAGTTCGAGACGAACCAGCAGTAGCGCTCAAAGCCCTGAACGTAGGGACCTTCAGGTTGGAGGTTGTGAATTGCCCGACCACGCAAAATACTTTATGTTATGAAACAACATACAGCCGGGGATATCAATGAACTTACTGTTGACGATCTCTGGAAACGAAGAATGCATATAAACCGCTGCAAAGTGGTTATTACTGCCATTCAAGATGGGCGATGGGGTTGGTCGAGTAAAAGAAGAATAGGAAACTGTTACATCTACATTGGTGATTGCTATAGAGAGCAAAGCAGCTTCTATTTTTATCTAAATTTTGTCACCAGAGGAGGAATTAGCCAAGAAAAATAGATCTTCAGGCATTACAGCCCCATTCCGCTCTCATACACAAATATAGCTGCTATGACCTCTTCAACCAGGCATGTGAACAATGTCCTAAGCATGATGTTAGGATTATTCTTGGTGATTTTAACGCCAAGTTAGAAAAAGGTAGTATTTTTGGCGGCATAGATGGTAAATATGACACCAGCTCTGAAAATAGACTGAGGCTAGTAGGCTTTGAGGCGGTACAAAATGTCGTCATACCTAGCAGTCATATGATCAAAACTGTGAACCAAATTAGTCACGTTAAGACAGACGCAAAGCCCAAGTATTATGGATGTTCAAACCTTTCGAGGAGCTGACATCGAACCAGACCACTAACAAGTTGTACGCAAACTGCTAATACGAATATCGCGGACGCCAGAACACCGAATAACTGATCTTAAAAAAGAAAACTGTTCTCTAACGTCTAAAATTGCAAGGGACTGCTAGAGCCTATTCGGCGATCGAGTCTCCGAAAACCTTTCGAGAAGGTCCTATGTTGCCTGTATCAAGCGCAGAAGACTAGTTGCGACGTTATGAACAAGTTATTAGGGACCACGCTCGACCGCCACAATTTAGACCCTGATTTGGCAAATAATGCCTATACGCGCATGAAGTAAAAAATTGGCGTACAAAACAACGCTGCGAGGAAGAAAGAAAGTTGCTCACAAACTCCATGTGCAAGGAAGATAAAGGAACCTCAGCTTATCAGGAAGTAAAAAAAAAGAAGCATAAAAGCGATCGATTGAAACCATGAGCAGGAGATATGCTATTGCAGAAATGGTGTTCGGAGCTTCTACCAAAATCTGAAAATTCCTTTTAAGGATACAAATACCGACGCAGTCAGTGCTACAATTTTTAGAGCAATTACTACTGTAGACTATGTACAGCCGAAGGCGACCAACACATCGCTTCTAGCAGAATGAATCATTCAACGTGAACGCTGATCGACAACGTCTTCGCCAACCCAACCAAGAAATCTGAATAACGATATCTGACTAAAAAACAAATAAGTCTACGGACTCATCTGTAAAATATGGTCGGATGAAAATATGCCTGGTGAATTTCAACATCACGTGTTGATCCTCAAGAAGGTCGACCGTCTAAGTTGCACCGACTACAGAAGAATTTTGATATAAAAAAGACTTTAGACAAGGTGACATGTTGTTAAGAGACAATACTAGCAACATTATTGTCATTGTAGCAGTAACATTTTTGCAACTACAATACTAGCATACACTGTTAGCACTGATGACCCTGATATCATTGCCAGAATGTATTGAAGCAGAAGCAACAAAAATTAAAAGCAACACCAAATATGTATAATCTGTCAATAAGAAGGGATGCACAACATCAACAAGTCGGACAGAACTTAACAGTAGACAGCTACTTCACGGCCGTTACGGATTTTGACTGCGGGCGGTTCCGCTTTTAACTCTGATAATGACACTCAAATTAGATAATCAAATTATAGTTCCACGTGCCAATTGCTATTCCTTTGACCTAAGCAGGCAATTGAGTACTAAGGCCTTGTCAACAGAGACTATATTTAATCCTTATTATATCAGTCACGCTCTATTGCAAAAGCAGAAGCATGGACGTTAGCGCGATGATGAAGATATCTTTGACCATTTTGAACACAAAATTCTTTGAAGGTTTTTTAGTCCCGTTTGCGTCACCAAGCTTTGTAGAATCAAATAGGTATATATAGAAGCGAACTCTACCAGTTGTGCACCGATGTCTACCTGGTCAAGAGATTGCGCATCGGTCGCCTGTTATAGCTAGGGCATATAGAGCGAAGAATCTTCAATTTTCACAGATGGAAAGTAACCTCAACAATCTTGGACTGCTTAGCTGGAGGCAGTGCCACATTAGGTATGTAAATAAAAATTGTAATATTATGTCTATAACTTAATTCGCGCGGTTTGCTAAGAGATGGCGTAACTTGTATTATTCCATTGGAACATGCCTAGGAAAGCTACTGTCATTGTACGTCATTTCAGTATATGTCATTCATTTGAAGCGTAAACAACAATAATTTTCTTTCACACAAATATGCCGAACTTTGTGCCTGAAAAAGTGTTTTTGAGGGGAGTTCTTCTGCATTACTTTAATATGAAGAAAACTGCTGCCGAAAGTCATCGTATTTTGGTGGAAGTTTATGGTGAACATGCGCTAGCTGAGCGAACGTGAAAAAATTGGTTTGCACGATTTAAAAGTGGTGATTTTGGCTTGGAAGACGATGAACGTCCTGGGCAGCCAAAAAAATTTGAAGATGAAAAACTGGAAGCATTACTCTATGAAAATAGTTGCCAAACACAAGAAGAGCATGCAGAATCTTTGGGTGTCACCCAAGCAGCCATTTCAAAACGTTTAAAAGCAGCTGGATATATTCAAAAGCAAGGAAATTGGGTTTCACATGAACTCAAGCCGAGAGACGTCGAAAGGCGGTTTTGCATGTCCGAAATGCTGCTGGAACGCCACAAAAGGAAGTCATTTTTGCATCGGATTGTTGCTGGTGATGAAAAATGAATCCATTACGAAAACCCCGAGCGCAAAAAATCATATGTGAAACCCGGCCAACCATCCAAATCAACAGCAAAACCGAATATCCATGCCGCGAAGGTAATGCTCTGTATTTGGTGGGATCAGATGGGTGAGCTGCTAAAACCGGGTGAAACCGTCAATGGACAACGCTACCGAACACAATTAATCCGTTTGAAGAGAGCAGTGGCCGAAAAACGTCCGGAATATGCGACCAGACACGAGGCAATAATTTTCCATCATGACAACGCTCGGCCCCACGTTGCTATTCCGGTTAAGAACTATTTGGAAAACAGTGGATGGGAAGTCTTACCCTACCCGCCTTATAGAACTGACCTTGCCCCTTCTGACTACCATTTGTTCCGGTCGATGCACAACACCCTCACTGAAATACGGTTCACATCAGAGCAGAATTCTTGGCTGTCAAGCTGGCGCAGTTCTTTTGGGATGGGATCCACAAATTGCCAGAAAGATGGGAAAAAGTCATAGCTTCAGATGGGCAATACTTTGAATAATACTATTGTACATGTTTTTCTTAAATAAACGTTCAAATTTTGAAAAAAAAACGAATTAAGTTATATACCCAATATAACACTTTCTGCCGGGATTCCCCGGTTGGCCGGTTGACCTGTTGAAAAATATAGCTTGAAAAAATATCAAGTCAATCCAATTCCCATCATGTCTTGCTTAGTTTTTATCAAACTCACACAATCTTTATAAAGTGCTGTACAAAGTACGTTAATTGTTAGTATCCTTGTCCGTTAACTTGTATTTTGTATACTATTATCGTTTGTTATCCATCAAGTATGTTAAATGATTATTGAAAGTGTTTATTGTATGTATATGATTTTTGGAAAAAATTGACATCATACGGCTCTGATACGTTTGCTTGCTGTGGATCTTACTGCAAGTCGCTCGCTGATGACGTTAGAGCGATAAGTTTGTATGTGCGTCATGAGGCCAATATATCAACCTACATATCGTATATTTAAATTCTGTGTCGCTAGCTTTTTGCAAATACTCGTTATACTCAGTAGTGAGATGTTATGTTGCCACCACCCTCTAAAGCGCAATTTCGCAGAAACTTCCACGTGGATAGGCAGGTTGCATCTTGAACAGAACATGTATTTGCATGGCAATTTTTCACACATCCTTACCATGCCCTTCAACATGAAAGAAGTCAGATTAATAGGACTAAAGCTCTTAGCGGGTATAAAGTTATCTTTCCCGATTTACCGAATAAGGGCTTACTTTTTGCCAAAGGTATGGTAGACGAGTAAGGGGGTGGATCAATAAGTACGCATTTTTGAGCGCTGGTAACATCGAGTACTACGAGTTTGGTGTTTTTGATACAATGGAAAAGGAGCAATATCGATCCGTTCGAAATAAAACCGAAATTGGATGCTGTCTATGAGGAAACTACACTATCTATGTTTCAATGAATTTAAACTGGTCGCCTGGCTGGCGTAATTGCTGAGAAAATCATTAAAAAGATCAGTGACATGATTGTGTTGATCGCTGACGGAAAGTGTGCGAAGCATAGACCCTATGCGTATCGTACAGAACGGCAATCAACATTTTGCATAAGTTAAGCATGACGAGTGCTGTCCCACTCACAGTGGACAGATGTCACTTGTGTTTAACGTAGGTACCTGCCGTGAAGGCTCAAGCCTACGGTGCGTCTTCGCACGAGATATCAAAACCATGCGTTGATATGCGCCCTTCGGGTAGTACAAGTACTACCACCAGTACCAGATTCGAAGTCGTGTATAAGGCACGAACTTCCCCTTTGGTGAAGGGTCGAGGCCTATCTAATACCTCAGCCATTCTGTGGGTCATGGCACCCGGTTGCAATGCAACTCCACATCGAGCAGATCAATTGGTTCCATAGCAATCCCATGGTTTAACACATGTCGTAGTAGACTACACATATGCTAAGCCATGAGATGTCCAAGCACCATTAGTTCTGCTCTCCCCGCGATTTTGGGTACAAACCTAGAGCCACCACGATACTCCCACAAGGGGGCCAACTCCTAGGTCAGGCCGGAACCATAGCTCCGGGGGCTCCTGACCTCCCGTGGTATCAGAATATAGCTTCCGTTGTTGGGCACCTCACTGCCCAGGACTGGCGGCCTTTGCCACTTAAGGCTTCCCTAACTTTTAAAAGGACCCACCCGCTAACTGCCTACTGCGTCTTCTAAGGAATACTTCTCTTGCAAAGCTACGCGTTCTTTCGAACCGTACAGTGTCAGTGAGAATTCCACTGACGTCGTAGGCATCACCGTTGTAGATGATGGCCATAGCATGCAAGTTCCTAACGTCTGAATGATTTGGGCACTCACAGAGAACATGAAGCCAATCCTCATGGGTGGCTCCACATGAACAGCTTGCCGCCCCACTAAGCCCTCTTTTATGCAAGAATGCATTAAGAGAGCCATGCCCGGTTAATAAAAAGCCCAGGCTGAGGGTAAAGTTCCGTTCAGGAAATACTGTCATGGTCAGCACATCCCTCAGGAAGCCGTAAGTAACCCTGCCGTTTTCGCTAGCATCCCACCTAGATTGCCATCTAGATAGAACACATGCGTGTAGCATGTGATTTTACGCTGCTTCAGGGATATGCCATTCACTTCTGCTGGGGAAACCCAGTCTCGCTCATTAAGAGAGAGACCTTTTCTGATCTTGAAAGCGATACCACGACGTATCGCCTCCAGATCCAGAGGTGGCACTCCCAACAAGACTTGCATGCGGATACAGCTGTCAACTTCGAAGTAGTGTTTGGAGGTTTTTGTATCGAGCCGTCACCTTTGATGAAGCCATTACTACACGCCAGACCTGATCTCCTGCGTGTTTCCAGGCTGGGCGATTTGCCCAATTTAAGGACTTTAACCAACCTGCTGATCTCACCGTGTTACAATTTTTATTGTTTGCACTCTTGAAAATCAATCAATATTACGATCGGCAATAATTCCAATCTTCCTCTAGTTTTAAGTGACCGGTCTAGAAGTTTTTGGGTTTCCTACACAGTCGTTGCAAATTTGCCATGAAACGGGAAACTTGGAGAAATTTTTCCTGCCAGGGTATTTCAGTTCAAAACATTTAGTAAGAAAGAAGGTTTAAATTCCTTTTTTCCTGAGTTTAGGCGGAGCCTTGACGGACCAACCTAGCTCCTCTTAAAAGCACGTCGAGTTGGTTTTTCGCGTACTCCTCCTCTTCAAAAAGGCCGAGACCTCGGAACCGATCCTGAATTTCATGTACATACGTACCTTTCGTCTAACACGGAAGCTACAGATAGTTCTTCCAGCCGGTAATATCATTACAGTATTTATTAGATAGCGCTTAGTCGATACTTACTCTCTTGCTTTTATAACAAATATTGGCTGAGAGCCAAAATCGTTGCCAATCAGGTCAAGCGATAATATGAAGTCAAGGAGATGATCATCAGGATGTGATCAGGATCACGTTGTAAAGGGTGTTTTTTTTTAGAGGTATACAAATTCAATATTCTCTATACATATATGTATAATTCCTTCGGGGTGAAACTTGAAGACGTTATAATTCTATAACCGCTGGGCCGATTTTCTTGATTTTTTTTTTTTTTTGTTCGTATTGCTGTATTTAAGGTTTATGCAGAAAGAAAATTGTGGAAAATCGATTAATTCGCATTTTACGTTGGTGTTGTGATTGACAGTTTATTTGTATGCGCGTTATTAACATATTTTGTTTTACAAAAGTGAATTGAGTAAATCGAGAATTTCAGGTTAATATATTACGCTTGTCAACAGTGCTGGTTTTTAATTTTGTGCATCGCTTCAACAGTTTCATAGCTTTTATACAGCTGATTTAAGGTAAAAAAAATGTCAAGACCAATGCATGCAAACGTTGGCCGACGAATAAAGCAAGCCAGACGACAACAAATATATTAACGAAGCCAAACTGAAGAAGATCGCGAAGCACATAGAGAAGTAGACAGAATGGGACATAGCATAAGACCAGATCAACAGGCGATCAATTTGAGAGTGCATCTAATGAGAACTGCGTCAAATCGTACTGCTGCTGGGAAAGAGCAAACAAGTTCAAATCGAAGAGTGACAGACGCGCATCGTTGCCGACATACGAACGACTGACAGTTCCGTGTGAACCAATAGAAAACCATGGTGTTGATGAGATTTTCCATATTGGAGCGATGACTATTGTGTGCCAACATTGCAACGCGCTAAAAATCAAAGGCGAAACGCCTGGTCTTTGCTGTGCGAGTGGCAAAGTGAAATTGGTTCCCATAGATGCACCTCCGGATCCATTGAAATCGTTGTTTGAATCGGATAATTTTCTCAAGAACATTCGACAGTGTAACAACTGTTTCCGTATGACTTCGTTCGGAACAAAAATCATTCAAAAAACTGATTTCATGCCGACTTGCAAGGTATTTTTTTTCTTTTATAATCATGCAAACACACCTGTTCTAACAATGACACGGGATTCTACATTGCACAAATTGGGTTAACAGATTCAAGGCCAAATTTACCATCGGATGGGAGCATTCTTGCCAGTAAACGAAGACGCACACCAATATCTGCAGGTGTACTTTATTTCGTCGAAGGATGATCAAGTCGATAGGCGGTACAGAGGCCAAATAGGAGTGACAAAAAACGTCATTCAATAATTGCAACAATTCTTTAATGCAAACAACGCTTTGGTTACGATGTTTAAAACGGCGATGGAGAAAATGAACTCAGACAATCCCAGATTTGTCTTCAAACCTGATGCTCCAACATCTGCAGACATTTCTGCGTTGGTTGTTGGCGATCAAGCATACAGCCGAGATATTGTCCTTTAGCGAAAACCCGTTGGACCGTTACAGAGAATATCCGAAACGCATAGATCATATGACGCTCTGCAGTACCCCATCATTCATTGGCAGGGGCAATTTGGATACGACACTACGATGAAAATGCTAAATCCAATTACAGGTAAAATGTTAATTAACACTTGGTCCTTCAACTGTTCGATCTCGCATTTGAGGGCCTTCCGACAAATAAAAACCTCAGCGCCATGAACTACTACGCCCGCCAAATGATGCATTGTTCGAATGATGCGAACATAATTTTGAAGTGTCCCGATTTATTTCAACAATATGCGGTCGATATGTATGTTAAAGTTGATAGTGAACGACTACTGTTCATTAAATTGAACCAGGCAAAACTACGATGCGACGACTACATCCACTTGCTGTGAACACTGATGGAAATGCGCAGAATCTTGGACAACTGGTGATTTTACCATTGACTCATGTGGAAACTCCTCGCCATATGCATTAGTATGCACAAGACGCAATGACATATGTACGTAACTACGGAACACCGGACTTATTTATCACTTTTACGTGTGATCCGAAGTGGAACGAGATTAAAAGGGAGTTGTCACAATATAATTGCGAGAGTATTCAATCAGTTAAATATTTGACCAAATATGTAACGAAAGGCAGTGACATGGCAGTGTTTGGAATTGGTTCTGAAAATGCCAATGATGAAATCGCAGTACACAAACGACATCCAATAGTAGTCCAGTTAGCGGTTCATTTGGAAAAGGGTCAAAGCGTGTATTTCACCGAAGCAACTGCTGCGCAACGAGCGGTCAGACCACCATCAACCACGTTGACAAGTTTCTTTGAGATGTGTGCAACTGACCCATTTGTCGCTACATTGTTGTTGGTCAGGTGCGTTCTTAACGCATTTACACTGTTCATCTATCGAATGTTGAATGTTTCTATTGTACTTGCTGCTTATTAACGTACATAGCCCAAAATCATTCACACATTTACGAACGGTAAATGGTCATCTTTGTCAAACAGATGGCGTGTCAGCGTTTAAGCTTATTGGAGAACGATTCACAATGGGACCAAACAATCACCGATTCCATGGCCACATCGAATGCGCATCAAATAAGAATGCTATCCGCCATCATTGTGACAACATACTATCCGGCTCAATCTATAGAGTTGTGGAACATATGGCTCTCATCGACAATGTGTTTCCCGAAGTAAATCGAAATCATCGTAATCACGCTTGGCTTAGTGAACGAGCAAACCTCGTCGCAAAGAATATCGATGTCAACGCATTGAATTTCACCATTCAATCGCAAATTTCGGGAGATTTAGTGTCATACAAATCAGTTGATTCCACCACTAATCAAGATGATGTAGTGAATTATCCGACGGAGTTTTTGAATTCCTTGGATATACCCAGATTTCCACCGCATAATTTGCAAATCAAAAACAATTCGGTCATCATAATGCTACGAAATTTGAGTCAACGACGACTAATGCTACCAGACTTGCAGGTTAAGAATTTGATGCCGAATCTAATAGAAGCAACAATTCTAAAAAGAAAATATTCGGGGGAAAATGTGTTCATTCCTCGTAATCCGTTGAGTACGACCGATATTCTTTTTGATTTCAAAAGATTACCATTTCCAGTCCGATTGGCATTCGGAGAACAAAACTTTGCGTTGAAAATGAGGATAAAGCTGAATCGTGTTTTCGGCCGATTCACTGAACCTACGACGCGTATAATGGTCACGCGGTTTCAACTTTTACACAAGCTGGATCTTATAAGCTTTTAAGCCAAGATCTTTCAAATATATCTTCCACAAAGTGGATAGGCAGAGCTCCAATTGCTGTTCTTCTGTTCGCACTGTTTGTCATCTTTGGGGATGCGTATTATCCAGTAGAATGTATGTGGTACGAAAACGATTCATCGTGTTCCGAATAACTTGTTCAGATGAACGCTTATATCGACCGTAAAATGGACGCAGCGCACGATATGTTTCGCGAACCGAACCATGGTTTTCAAAATAAGTGTGCACAATTTGCACGCGTTGTTCTGGCGCTAATCTATTCATCATAAAATGGCAAAACATACTAACCACAAATCAACTTTCAACTGTTAAATTGACAATCTGTAGAAACAGTGTTGTCAGTTTAAAAACCAAACCTCTAGAAAAAAAAAAACACCCTTTATTTGTTACTCTACCTAAGAACTAGTCTGAGCATAAGCATCGGAGCATATAACTCCCACCTTGTTGTGACGTTAAAAAAGTCGTAACCGAACAAAATTATTACTAGTAGGAAGAACTGAATCCATCCGACGATGATCACTCATCTATATATATAAATACGTGCTGCCCATTTTTATCGTACGCTTATATACCGTTCTACTCAACCGAATGGCATGATACTTACACCATTGGAAAGGTAATTTCGCGTAGATGTGCAGAATGTATTTTTTTTTTGCCAAACGGTTGAGTAGAACCTTGGGAAACACATTTAAAAAATTAGGTTATTTTACAACATGACAGAAAAAAAAAATATTTTCAAGTCTGCTCGCCTTTGAAAGTCAATGGTCAAGAAAAGGAAAGATGCTAGGGATAAGCGTATAGTCGAATCGTTTTTGTGCATGTGGTTCAGGAATTTGCTTGACTGCTTTGACTCATAAAATGTATTGTTTTGTTTTTTAAGTAGGTTAGTTTGTGACTGCGAACGTCACGCAAAAGAGTTTCTTAACTAAGTGGGATAGAGACTAAACAAAATGAAAAAAAGAGAAACATAGTTACAAGTGACGACACTTCTGTTATGTACACGAAAACTGTTGCTTTTGTGTTGTGTATTTGCAACGCGCATGCACGTTCGGTTCAACAACATTATACATATGTATACATTAGTAGAAAAGCTGTGTAAAGGAGAAAGAGCGTTTATATACCAGGGGAATAAATCATGTTGTGTATTTGTTAGTACCTGTTCACATTGGCGTGGGCAGGACGATTGTCCGAAAGAGAGGGAACGCTTTTTATTGAAGTGGGAAGAAGAATGGTTATTTCCACCGAAAATCCATTTCTAAATTGCTAAATTGGATAATCGTTGAATTAGAAACGACGGGCGAGCCTAGTTTATATAAATGGATGGATCCCTGCTTTGATACGAGTAGCATGAAACTTGTCCAGAGATCTTTTTTATTTCGGAGTTCGCAAAGAACCGAGTCTTAGGTCTATATTGTCTGGTGAATCCTAACCAAATGAACACACGTGACATACAATCCGATATACCGATATTACGTTTTTTGATTTAAATTTTTGTAGTCACCAAAAGCAAAATCACGCCAAATACAAAATAGAAACAACGATCCGAAACATATTTTAAAACACCAGAATTATTTTTTTTTTCATCATAACAAACCTCTATGATCCTTTTGAAGCCAAGAATTTCTTAACAATAAAAACTATTTCTGTGCATGCATTTGAATTATAAAAATATATAAAAGTGTTAAATCAAATCAACCACACAATCACACCACACGCATGCTTTCGCACAATTGAATTAAACAATATGTATAGTATATCAACATTTTCTTACATCGACTACTGCGCGGTATACATCGATTACCAGACGATACGGCCCCACACCATGGAAAGCAGGCCACAATTGCATCGAGTTGCTCATAAGTGTCACTTATTACTTAAAACCCCATCAATAGAAGTGAAAAGGAATAAAGAAATAGAGAGAAGAACATTTGTTAGTTTTCCCTTAAAGCCCTCTTTCCAAACGAAATCAAAATAAAACCAAAAAATAAAAAAAATAAGAAATAAAAAAAGAGAAAACAGCTTAAGAACAAAATGAAACTGTTTAATGGAAACAATTGGTTTACTTGAATTCGAGACTTCTTTAACATATTGCAGTGCCAAGCGTTTTAGGTAGTTTGCATCATCTTCGGCAACGAAAAATCCCATAAAATTCGGACTCATGTACAATTCTAGTTTGATTGGTCGGTCTAGTAAGGCACCAGCCATGTCGACAATTTGTTTTAAGGCCTTTGAAAGTTGTAGGGCACATTCGTCTGGAGCCTAAAAATAAAAATATGATAACTACAATAGTTAAATTATTTAAATAACAAATTGGGTTTGAGAAAGAACGGATAGAGTTTAGTTTACAGGGTTAGGTTAAGGGTGCTGACAGGCGAATGGAATGGTTCAAAGGGTGATTGCAGGTTAGACAAACGAGGGGGTTTTCATTTCTAAGCACATGTTGGTGGGTTAGCCGGGTGTTGTCGAATTCTCCAGAAGGGAGACTCTCAGAACTGCGCCAATTATAAAGGCATGAGTCTTCTTAACATCGCCTACAAGATCCTATCTGCGGTATTGTGTGAACGCCTGAAGCCATTGTGTGGCTTTAGGCCCGAAAAGTTGACCATCGAATAAATATTCGCACTTGGAAAAAATCCATGAGCTCAAAATTGATACACACCATCGATTATATCGATTTTAAGGGCGTGGATGACAGCATCTATAGTGACAAGCTATACAGAACAATGTCTAGTTTTGTCAGGATTACGATGAAGAATGTACGATATTCCATCAAGGTTGGTAAGGAACTCACTGAGATCTTTGATGTCAAAAGAAGGATTTGGACAAGGCGATGCGCCGTCATACGATTTCTTTAACATCATTCGCGAAAGAATCGTGCAAAATTCACGCGCCAACACAAGGCATAATCAGAAGAAAGCAAAGTGATGTCAGTGGGCTTGCGCGAGTATTGAGACGAAAGCGGCGAAGATAGGTTTAACAGTCACTGAGGACAAGACCAAATATTATGGTGTCAACAGACAACGATACCACCACTAAGATCAAACAGAGAATAACTCTCGACAATTGCTGCTTTTTTGGGCTTAGAAGGCAATTGACTAGCAAAGCCCAGTCTCGAACAACAAAAGTGGCCCTATATAAAACCTTAATAATCCCAACCGAGGGATTATGGCGCAGAGGCATGGACTTTATAAAAAATGGATGACGGTGCTCTTGGCTGCTTTAAGAGGAAAGTGCTTCGCGTGATTTTCGGTCCCGTCTACATAGACGGTGATTGGAGGACGAGGTACAACGACGAACTGTAAGTGCTGTACAGCGAAATCGACTTGAAGAGTGAGGACACCAATGCTGCGCTCCGCAAAATCTTCGAATCCGTCCCCACCGAACAGCGCAATAGAGGAAGACCACGATTCAGGGGGAAAAGGGGACCTTAACCAACTTAGCGTGCGAAACTGGAGGCAGCTAACTAAAGACCGAGTTGGCTGGAGACACTTGTTGATTGGAGCCCAGGTCCACGCGAACTGTAGCGCCACGCGAAGTAAGTAAGTAGTAAGCGTCTTTAGATTTAGATTCATTTCCCTGCTAATAAATGTTTTTTTCGAATCACAAAATGCTGCTCTCGATTCTGCATTGGATTTCTTTGGCGAAGTTTGCATTATATTTTATTACTGTTCCCCGATATATAATTGTGTCTACTCTTTCTATTGCAACTATGAATTTCGCTTTACTTGCATTTATTTTTAACCCAAACTTGTTACTTTCGACGATAGGCTTGTCATAATTCTGTTTAATGAGTTCATACTGATCGCCATTATTAACGCATCATCTGCGTATCTGATGATATTGATTAGAACTGCATTTACTTTAATTCCTCCATCTGAGTGTACTCAAATGTTTTTGAAAATTTCTTCAGCATACATATTGAAGAGTAGGGGTGATAAAATTCAGCTTTGTCTGACTAAATTGTGAATCTCTATCTCTTTTGGCTCTTCACCTTCTATAGCAATTTTTGCTTTTTGATTCTAGTAAAGATTCTCAATGTTCGTTAATAATTCTTATCTATCTGGTAATTCCTCAAGATGTCCACCATTTTATTGCCGAAAGTTTCTTCGTATTCGACGAAACACATAAAAACCATTTTGTTCATCTCTAGGCTTCGTTTGATTAGCATTTTGAGCGCAAATAATGCTTTCCGTGTTCCAAATCTATGCCTGAAACCAAATTGAGGGTTACTTATGCCTACCTCGAGCGTATTGCAGATCATTAAAGAGATTCACTGCTATTTGAATATTCTCTTCGTCTAGCAGTTGGAGGAGTTCAATTGGTATCCCATCAGGTCCTGTATTTTGGGTTTTTGTTTTTCTCAGCGCTTTTCTTTTTTTATTATTTCTGGTCACTCGGGCCCATTCCTCATCTCAAAAGAGACCCTCTATGGGCACAATATAGTGCCCTAACTTCTCCCTTATATAGGGTCCGCCAAAAATGTTTTTTTTTTTGAAAATGCTATAAAAAAAAACTACTGAATATTTTCTCAAATTTCTTTTTTTATTTGAAAGTAAAATCCTTCCGGTTAATAATGGAAAATAATTTCATTCAAATGGCTGCCTCGGCTGGCCGTGCAGTAGCCTACACGATCGGTCCAATTTTTAAGCACATTATCGATTGTGTGCAGCTGTATTTCACCAATGGCTTCACGAATATTGTCCTTTAAAGCGTCAATTGTCTCTGGCTTGTCGGCGTAACACTTATCTTTTACGGCACCCCACAAATAATAGTCCAACGGTGTCAAATCGCAGCTCCGGGGTGGCCAAACGACATCAGCTCTGCGGCTGATAATGCGATCTTCAAAAACAGGGCGCAAAACATCGAGTGTAGCTTCAGCTGTGTGGCACGTAGCGCCGTCCTGTTGAAACCAAATGTTGCCAATATCCTCCTCTTCAATTTTTGTGAACAAAAATTCGTTCAACATGGCCCGATAACGATCGCCATTGACTGTAACGGCCATTCCTTGCTCATTTCCGAAGAAAAATGGCCCAATTATGCCTCTGGACCAAAATCCGCACCAAACAGTGACTCGTTTTGGGTGTATCGGCTTTTCAATGTATGCGTGCGGGTTCTCTGTGCCCCAAATGCGACAATTTTGCTTGTTTACATACAAGCCAAGATCAAAATGAGCTTCATCTGAAAAGATGATTTTTTTGGCAAAATCGGCATCTTCTCTAAGTCGATCGCAGGCCCACTTAGCGAAGCGTATACACAACCATATTCGTTCAGCGGAAGGATAAAACTAATTATCTGTCAAATCAGACATGAGCTAAGTGTTACCATTCACGAAATAAGCACTAGTTGAAAAAAAAACGTTAGATGGCGGACCCTATATTTAAACAAAATTGTCCTCCCTTATTTTTCGGAGTATTAGACACCGTTATATGTTCAACACCGAAAATGTCTGTTACTTTTTTATGGAGCTTGAAATTATCGTTGTATGCAACGGTTTTCGGCCTCTCTGATTTCATTTTTTTCGATGATACAAGTGCAAGTCCTGGGATTTTAAATTTCACTTTAACGACGAAAAAGCATTGTGTGTTTTAGAAGCATGCAATTTTACTCAGTTGATTCTTCCCCAATTATAATAATTATGCTGCTAAAATCGGGCTTGAATGAAGATGATTTTCTGACCCCGTCCCCGTTCTACAATACATCCAATTAGCTGGGA
Source organism: Volucella zonaria (assembly GCA_963966105.1). NCBI lineage: Eukaryota > Metazoa > Arthropoda > Insecta > Diptera > Syrphidae > Volucella > Volucella zonaria. Next base: position 232,210,292 of record OZ014530.1, on the reverse strand, counting down.
CGTGAGTTGAGAAACAGCGATGTAAGAACAATGCCTACATCTGGTCGGGTGTGCCCAAAATATATCTGCACCTGCTAGATGGGATTCAAATCCGTGCGATAAAACTCATAGGTGATACTAATATCACTCAGACAATGGACACTCTCGACACTCTCGAATTAAAGTCTCGTGTTTCACTGTTTTATCGCTATTTCCACCAACAATGCTCCATAGAAATCGCCAGTAGCATTCCGCCCATTCAAACTTTTAACCGCAACACCCGCCTCGCTATGAATGCTTATCAGTATACCCTCAAGCAAACTTTCGGACGTACTCTAAAATATCGTGATTCGTTCCTAAACCGTACAACTCGCTTACAGAATGCTCTGCCTGGCTCTTTATTTCCTAGTCAGTATAACCTTCAAACATTTAAAACCAACGTTCACCGGTACCTCTCTTTCCATCCTCCCTGATTTTCCTTCGCCCGCGCTGTGTGCAAGCATTTTAAGGGTATATAAGCTCCTTGAGCGCGCCCAAATTATAAAAAAAGTGAATACTGCCGTCAAGAGATTAGAAGTAGCAGAGAGGGTCATTTATAGAAATTAAAAATAGTGTTGGGTACAGAAGTACGACCTGGGGCAGCGCTAGCATTTATCTTATAAACCTGTTAAAGACAGATTGAATTGAACTCTCGAACTCTCTGTGAAATGCCTTTGAAATATCAAGTGCAACTTCCGTAAGACATGCCATTTAATCAGCAGTGGACATATTGCTACAAAAACCGCTCTGCCTCTCATTGAGAAGTTTTCGTGTCTCACGATATTTCATCAGCTAGCGTTTGATAAGCATTCCCATAACCTTGGAAACAAGGCACGTAAGTGGAATTAAAGTGAATAAGATTTGCATTTTTTGGGGACGGACTGGTCAAATGCTATTTTCCAATATCTGAAGTGTCCATGTCCTTGAAAAGAGTAGAACTGATGGAAAAGCAAACGCAGTGGTTTTGATAGCGCGGAAGAACACCTTTTTAGCAGAATATCATCTGCACCAGTAGATTTGTGCATATTGAGATTTATACAAGTGCAAAAGTGTAGTTGGGTACATGGCAAAATCTGGAAGATTGACCTTGTCCAAAGCGCTGACAGCTGGAAGTCATTATAAATATGGGATGGAACATTTGAGTATCTTTTGCTTCAATTTTTGGTCGTATTGCAATTTCACACCCTTAAGAAAGGTGTGGCAGCCATTCCTGGCTCGTTTGAAATTTTGTCGGCTTTCCTCTCTCTTGGGTTGGTATTGTGAGACCGAAAAAGTTGTTCTCTATCCTTGACGACTTCCTTACAGCTCAAGCCATACCACGCCTTTTTTTTTTTTTTTTTTGGTTTGATACTTTTTATCGGATGAGGGATAAAGGGTCTCATGCCATGTGATCATACCAGCAGCTGCATCCACATTGTTATTTAGGAAATATACCAACCAGTTAAAATTCCTAAAATAGATGATAAGTCTTCTCCAATTGGCTTTCTCGTATTGCCATTTGGTTCTTTTAAGAATCTTTTCTTTAGCTTTGTGGTCAGTATACGAAAAATTAACTGATGTGGCACAGTAGTCCGATGAGCGCCTAGAGGGGAGAGCACATAAAAATACGGTGTTGTGTGCAGAGGAGAGATTACTTCTGATACTCATCAAACACAAAAAAGCACAAACACCGACGATGCAAATTAGAAAACATCCTCTTCCTCCTCATTATTTGATGAAAAAATCGAGTCACTGTATTTAAAACGAACAGGTGCGGCCCCAATAATCTTCGAAATCCACTTGTCCGGCAATTGTCTAGAGACCGGATTGACTCGAAGGCGGCATAAATAATTTGATGGCTTTCAATCCGAGCTATACCTATGCTAAATCTGTACATCTGTATTCTTCTGCCCACTGGTAAAGCCTTAACAAATGAATAGTAATCCGACGAATGAAAAAGACCGACCAACAAGATGCCAATCTGATGAAAAGTGGAAACTAAGAGAAAAATTTGTCCTTTCCGTCGCAACAAAAATAATTGCAGACATTCTTGTTAAACGAACTGTTGCCGCCTGGATTGCGCATTCGTGGCTTAAGGTCACACGACAGGTTAGATTTACGAAGTACACATGGCTGCACACAAGGAAATGGATTTACCTAATCAAATACAATTCTGTGGGTGTTTTAAGAAAACTTTTCAAAGAACAGTAAAGAAGGGATCGAATGCAGGAATTTCTGACACCATCAGCCTCTTGAAAAGTGACACAATTGAAGTGAAGCAAGAATTGAACGCAGCATTATGTTGGCTTAATGTCTTTCCTTAATTTACATGTTTTCCGTGGTACCACAAAGAACTGGGTTGAGATTGAACTTTGATATTTAATGCCATTCGTTCGGTTGTTCTGCATCTCCAGCGAAAAGGTAAATTTTTTTCCAGTTATTTGCCAATCGTGCACAAATAGTGAATTGATCCAGGAGAACAAAGGTATTTGCGATATTTACATAGCTATGCTCATTAGCTCATATCTTCCATAGCAAGCACAATTGACAGGACATGTGTATGGTGACATGCGCTCTAAAGGCTATATGGTGTGCAGCAACAAAACTACTTAACAACAGCGTCTAAGAAATTCCACAACTAATTACTATCAAGTACCAATGATAAGAAGACAAAAGCCGGTACAAGTATCCGGCTTATGCTTTTACCTCAATCTCGAAGCAAACAATCCCTCCCACATAATCGCCAATCAATAAACAGCAAAACAACAAACAAAAGTTAAATTCCTTAATTACCTTAAAAAATGAAACCAACGTAATATGGGGAACATAGTTATGTGCCCCATTCCAGCCGCACAGTAAACGTGATTTTGTCCAGAACTCCTCCAATTGATCGAGAAACGGTCCAGTTGGGCATGCATACAAGATATATTCACGTGGTATACACTCGTCTAGAGAAGGATCATTCACATGAGCCAGCAGCCAATCGGAGGCAATTTGCACTCCTCGATTACCAGTCGAGGCAAGAGCCTTTTCCCTGCAATACCAAACAAAAACTCCGATCACATAATCACGCCTAGGAAGCCCGTAATTTTGTTTTCCAAACAACCAAATCGACTTGGCAATCAAACTTGAAATAGAAAATCGATACTCTGTTTACACTTACGCCCTGTGCTTTTGGAATCCCATCTGTAGCAGTGTCTGCATCGGAGTAAGATGCTGCTTCGAGATTCTCGTTGGGGTTGGGTTCTTTCGTGGCGGTAAAGTTGCCATTTTGTTATTGTTATTCTTTTTCCTTATCGAAAGTAACTACACAAATAATGTATCGCCAATTTTACGCAGTTCTCGTGGTTCTCCTTTTTTTTCACTCGCGAGACAATTGTTTACGAGCCACAGCGGAGCACAAAGTGGACAAACAAGTGCCAATGCCAAATAAAAATAAAAATGAAGAAAAAAAAAAACCCACTCACTCGACCGTTTGTTTACCTGCGCCGCAAAAGTCAACCAATTGACAGTTGGTAATTGGTATGTCGAGTGTGGTGAGGTTTATCTGAATTGAGTGGAATGGTGGGTTTTGAATTTGATTATGGTGGATTGTATACAGCGGATGTTTGATCCTTAGTCGCAGTTGTATTTAAATCATCAATCTCACATCAATCAATACGACCCTGTTTTGACAGAGTTCTTTTACCCTGCCTTGTGAAGATCTACGCTGAAGTACAAACCTAGGTTAGAGGATATAATTATGAACGGCTCCTTCAGCAGACTTACTGAAGGTAAAAAGATCTTCTTTAGCTTTAATTATCATATAGGTTACGTATCCGGTAGCGGCGCATGCGTTGCAGCGTTACCCGAACCTCTCTACAATAAATTCTTAAAACTTAGATTCAAATAAGTAAAGCAACATGCGCGCGTCACATGAAGCCCATTACCGCGTAAGAATCTAATTACATGAATAAATTCTTGCGGATCATATTTGATGCATTTCCTGCAGGTACAGTATGCTCGTGGGAATCATGCAAATGCGACAGTTAAATTTGTAAGAGAATAAGTAATTTTAAGAGTGAAGAAAAATTGTGAGTTTAGTTGATAAGTATCCGCCAAATGGACAAGTAATAAAATTGATTTTCAAAAAGTCTCCCGTTGTCTTTAAACTTATAAGTTATATAAATTTATTGGGTCTACAAGTAAGTTTCCAGCGTTTGTCAGAGATGGCGCCACCAGTGGATCCCGGGCAGAAATGTCAGACCCCATGTGTTTTATTTGTAGGTTTTGTATCTATCAACAACTTTGCAGCGTTATATTTAAGCAGCTCTATCGGTGTCGTACATTTTATCGAGCAAAATCATGGCAAGTTTCTAGCCAAATAAACGTCATTTGCGGGAAGCGCTGCTTTTATTCTTTAATATGAAGAAAAGTGCGGCTGAGGCCTATCGTTTGCTTTCGGAAACTTATGGGGCGGAATGTATTGGTGAATCGACGTGCCGCGAGTGGTTCAAACGGCTCAAAAGTGGTGATTTTGGAGTTGAAGACAAAGATCGCCCCGGAAAGCCGAAAAGTTTTGAAGACGAGGAATTGGATGCTTTACTGGATGAGGATCCGTGTCAGATTCAAGAGGAACTTGCTGCATCATTGGGCGTCACGCAACAAGCCGTTTCTCTGCGCCTAAAAGCACTGGGATTCATTCCAAAGGTTGGAAACTGGGTGCCGTATGAATTGAAGCCAAGAGACGTAGAACGGCGATTTTGCATGTCCGAAATGTTACTGCAGCGGTATAAAAATAAATCATTTTTGCATCGTATTGTCACTGGTGATGAGAAATGGATTTATTATGATAATCCTAAACGCAGAAAATCGTATACAGAGCCCGGCGAGCCCGCCCAATCCACGCCGAAACGAAATATTCACGTGAATAAGGTCATGCTCTGCATATGGTGGGATCAAAAGGGTGTCGTATACTACGAACTGTTTCCGAGTGGTGAAACCATCAAAGGACCATCATATCGAACCCAACTAATTCGTTTGAAGCGGGCATTAAAAGAAAAATGGCCAGAATATGAGACCAGGCATGAGTCCGTCATTTTTCATCACGACAACGCTCGGCCACATGTTGCGGTTTCGGTGAAAAAGTATTTGGTAAATAGTGGATGGGAAATTTTGCCTCACCCGCCTTACATTCCAGACTTGGCATCATCTGACTACCACTTGTTTCGTTCGATGCAGAACGCTCTTACGGGAATACGCTTCAGCTCAGTAGAGGAAATCAAAAATTGCCTCGATACGTTCTTGGGCTCGAGAGACGAGAAATTTTTTTGGTCCGGAATTCATAAATTGCCAGAAAGATGGGGAAAAGTTGTAGCTTCCGATGGATGATACTTTGAATAAAGCATTGTAACTATGTTTTCATAATAAAACTTCAAATTTTGGAAAAAAAACGCTGGAAACTTACTTGTAGACCCAATAGCTTAGCTCTAGTTTGCACTAGGGCAGTTTTCCTTCATCATGACTGCAGTGGAGGTATCCCATATACGGATCAACGCCGGCATCCACGGCTCTATTCAGTTGATGTACAGCACAGGTGAACTACGAGTAAGATAGATGTCAAACTTTCCAGATATTGGAAATCCAAAATTCGCTTTACACTGATCGCCTCTATTCTTGCGACCCTGTCCGTGAATACGTGTGAATTGTCATCAATGCAATTTCCCTTCCATTTTACACAAAACGTCACCCACATTACACATGCATATAATCCATAGCAGTTTACTGGATTATACAGTGTGTTATACACTTACAGTGTGTCTGTGCGAAGTTTAAGGGTTTGCGAAAGTATTGATAGAATTTGACATCTTAGATAGTTCATCTATGGTGCACAGCCTTTTTAGAGCTTCGTCGACCTCTTCGAAGCCCAGATCTAAAGGAAACTCCATGGTTAGCTTGGGACCCTGGAATAGAGATGGCAGCGCAAGCATCTTGAATAGGCAAACGGCTGCGCTCACAACTGCAGCGAGGCTCTTGGCGCTGGATTGGTTTACCCACACCCTTTGTCTAGTGGTTTTATTAAGGACTTGCCTTTCTAGGTTGGTGCTTGCGCATGGGGGTAACTTCTCCACAGTATAAAAAAAAAAAAAACAGGTCAGAGATAACCAACTGAATCGGATACGGACGGATATAATGTTGATGACCACAGTTAGGACCCTTAGTAGATACCGTGCTACAGAACAACTCACAGATAACCTAGATTTCTAGATTAACAGGGTCATCGGAAAACATATCACAATCTTGTAACGAAGCGAAATCTTTTATTAACCAGCGCGCGATTCCCACTGATAGCGAAGTCTCTAACTAGTCAACCCTCAACCAGATTGATAACATTGCGACATTGCGACGTCTGACACTCCTCCGGTATTGTGGATGTCCAAACTATCCGAGGAGCCAGTGTCGACTCGGATCAAAGCCCTTTTCCAGGCAGGACACGAATTCGGATATCACAAGCAAAGTAGAGTCAAGGAAGACCACCAAAGTCCAACGTTGCTAAGCTGGGATCGCAGGAGACCGCTGTAATCGTTGTTGGTCGGGTTTCACTCAGGCGCTCAAGTCCCAATACACGTCAACGAGCCATAAGAGAAACTGCTTCTGATGTGATTGGTTTCAAAAGAAACCTCTGGTTCGACGACGAATCAACATGCAATCAAACAAGAAGTATAAAGGATGAGAGCAAAGAAAGATGAGAGCTTCTCGTGATCTCTACAAGCAGAAAAGAAGGGAACAGCTCCAGATTCTTGGAAAGAAAAAAGAAAGCATGGTAGAGAATTCTGACCCGCTGATCTAGGTGAAGTTAACGCAGCAGTCTAATAAACCTGTTGACGCTGACGGACTGTCTGCTAAGCCATTTAAAGCAGCTGTGAAAGATCTGGTTTTGAACATGCACCAGCTTATCTATAAAATATGGCCAGAGGAAAGCATGCCCGAAGCAAGGAATCTCATCATCGTTTGCCCCATCCCCAAGAAAGGAGACCCTTTGGACTGCGCCAAGTAAAGGGAGATAAGTCTCCTAAACGTCACCTGTAAGATTTTTTCTGCCGCACTATGTGAGCGTCTGAAACCATTCACGAACAATTTGGTTGTCATTTTATTAGAGCGGTTTCAGGCTTGGAAACTCCATGATGGATTGCGCAACGCCAGATCTTGTAAAATATCCCGGCAATTTCAAATCGGCACTCACCATCTATTTATAGACTTTAAAGCCGTATTTGACAGCGTGAATAGCAACGAGCTATACAACGCCGTATCTAGTTTTAACGTCCCTCTTAAACTTGATAGGTCGTGCATGATGTCCATAGTATTCTCGCTGCTCCATCAACGTCGGTAATAAATTAACCGAAACCTTCAATGTTTGTCATGTGACTATTTGAACATCGCTCTAGAAAGAACCCACTGGCCAAGAAAACAGACATTATTGTTTCGCGTATGCGGATTACATTGACGTGATTGGAAGAACACGGCGAACCGTCAATGAAGCTTTCGTTAATATTGAGGCAAACCCCCTTGGCGGTCTGACGGTAAAGGAGGACAAAATGAAGTACATTCTGTCATCAGAAGAGGACGTACACCACGAACGTCCTAACCAGAACTTCGCCATTAGGAGTTATAACTTTGAGGTAGTTGAGGACTTCGTCCATCTTGGCTCCACAGTTACAAGCAGAAATTACGTCAGTTTAGGAATCAGACGTAGAATTACTCTTGCCAATTATTACTTCTTTGAGCTCAGAAGGCAATTGAGTAACAGAGCTCTCATTTGTAAGACCAAACCGGCTTTATACAAGACTCTCCCTGTTCTGCTCTATGACACAGGGGCTCGGACCTTGTCGAAAGCGGACGACGAAGTACCTGGCCGTTTTGGGAGAAAGATACGGCACCGTTTGTATTGCTGTGGAATGAAGGAGGAGATTAAACCACGATCTGCATGGGGTGTACATCGACATCATGCTGGTCAGGCGTCTATGAATCCAACGCATGACATGGCTATTGGCCATTTTGAGCGAATGGCCTCGTGAGATTGCCCAGCAGCCGTCGGGCTGTGCGGCATTGGAAGCAGCTGGCGAATTATCATGCTAGCTGGAGAGGCTTGTTGGTTGAGGACCCAGCTCGCCCTAAACTATAGCGCATATAAGTAAGTACATACACAATTCTTTGCGATCACGTCCGCGGGACTAGATAGTTCCGGTAGAAGAAGTCATTGCAAATAATTACCTAGAATTTTGTATAGCCCCTGGCTATGGGCGGAGATCAATATGGTTTTTATATCTAAACGGAAGAAGCTCTCATGTCTACCCCATGAGTATAAGTTCATTAATATTCCATCATTTCTTCTAAAAATCTTAAAAAGACTTCTTCAACCTTTTTCTCAACTTGACAACATGCATAATCCAAGGGTAGATCAGTATAAACCACCCTGCTTTCATTAGCACGTCCAATTGAAGGAAACATCAGTTTCAAGAAATCTGCGCTGGTGGTCTTTCTTGGGTGCTGTATGCGGTCAATATGTGTTGCAGGGGTAAAAAGGGTTTGCCTCACGCCGGCGTCCTCTCTCTACTGCTATAGTGCATGTTGATCGACTCACTGCTTGACGCTCTCAATCAATAGTCCACGCTCAGCCATATGCAGATGATGTTGTTATGCTGTCTGTTGGATCATGCCTATCAACTGTCTACTCTCTAGCGCAAGCATCTCTAGACGTAATCGACGATTGGTGTACTAGAAATGGGCTGTCAGTCAATCTTTCCAAAGCTAAGGTTGTTCTCCTTAGAGAAGGAGGAAATTGATTGGCTCGACTCATCTAGTGTTTAAAGGCATTGCCATCCTGGAGGTGTGAAAGAGCTTTCGGCAAGCCATGGGACTTGTTATCGAGAAGAGTTCCCTACGCTGCTTGTCTGGCGAAAGCACTGCTACTTTTACCACACTCCAATGAACGATTTATCTCGATTGCATGGGGACTTTCCCAAGCACGCCTGGCTCTGCTTTGGTTAATCCACAATATCTTCCCTTAATTAAACAGGTTGAACTCTCAAAATCACCTCTGACTCTGGTCTTGTGGATATACCGTTGACACAATGACACCAAAATAGTATAGCATATACGAAATTGACTTTCTCTGTGCTCAGCAACGGTTTCGGCCAGAAACTGAGCCAGGAAAGACTTAAATCGTGTCTTTACGGATAGCTCCAAGACTGATCCAGGATGCGACACTTGTTTGTTTTGGTGGACGACAACGTTTGATTTCATTTCTTGTTAGGAAAATTTGCGTCTGTTTTCCAAGTGAAGATATACCAATCCTGACCACAATGAACTAATATACATTGTGGGTAATCAGTGGGGAATGGGAAGTGTCTACATACGTCTATAGGAAAACAGCCAAACAAGGCCTTCATATACACTCCCATCACTTCCAAGCTTATTCGAGAATGAAAAATTTATCTGAACGCCGTCAGAAAGCTGAATATGATAAAATCGCCAATGAAGTTGCTATAAGCAAGGCTCTGAGATGAGTTTCTCAAATCTTGAACTTGCGTTAGGACTGTAGATGGCTCTATTTACATACATCCCCTTCATTGTGTTCAAAATGGCAAGACGAACAACACAGAGAGTGGAGAGATTAGACTTTGGTCCAATGCGGACTTTCAAGGCAACTATTTATTTATTTTAAATGGTTCTGCGAAAATCATGATTATGGTTCTACTCGTAGTTTGACATGGAATTTTATCGTTTAAAACGATCATGATTATAAGCTTAGCTCCAACGATTATGATGGGTGAAATTTGATTGTGAAATAATCTTGGCACCTATAAATTTATTCGGCATTTAGATTGCAATTAACCCTGCCCTCAGCCTGAGAGACAATTGTTCTACAACAAGCTTAATGTAGAACATGTTAGTATGCTCGCTCTGGATCTCTCAACCGACTTTCAATTATCTTGAAGTAACTTCAACGTCGACCTGATCTTAACACTTATTCCAGAGAGGAGTGAATATAGACAACGCAAAGTTAAATCAGCAATTCAATTTCCATCTTCACATGCAGACGAAAGTGTTGGCACAGGGGTCTTCTCTAGACACAAATCCTTCAGGCTACCCACATAGCGTTCCGTCTTCCAAACCGAAGTCTCAACTATTCACAAGGCCACAATTGGGCTCAGGCTGAATCCAATACCGGTGTCGGATATTGCAATATTAAACGTAAAACGTAAATATTGTAGACAAGCAGTCATTTAAGCCCATCAATTCGAGAGTATGTAGTTAGAGGCAACCTCGCATCATTTAAGGGGATGGCTAATCAGCACAAGATCACACTCTATTGGGTGCAGGAATACTCAGACAGAGAACTGCGTCTCGGGACGATTGTGAGACATCTAGAACAATACATATAACCCAAACTCGATCTCAAACGATCAAAAGAGCTGATCAATCTCAGCAGAAGAGCTATCTCCAAACTCACAAACACTGTTTCAAGACTGAAGACACTGTACTACTGGGAGTTAAGCGAGGAATACAAGTGCATCTGCTTTTGCTGCTGCTCCAGCTGCGGAGAACTGTCAAACTTTTCACACGCAGCGATTTAGTATTTACACCCTGAATGACGCGAACTGCAACCAACTTCAAACTGCTATAATTTTCAAACCGTTCATGATAGTGAGCTCAAATTTTGACACATGACAGATAATTTTATTATTTACAAGCTTTTTAAACGATTTGCGTCTCAGTTGTGTTGAAAAATTTTTATCCGCGATGGAATTCAAACGTGATAGTGTGATTGCTTTACGTTTGGCTGGAAAACCACAAGTAGCTATCGTTAGAGCCCTCCAGCACCTCAACGTGAATAAATCATTTGTGTCTCGAACCTTAGCTCGTTACCGTGCAGCGTTGTAAAACGCCATGGAGGTGGTCATAAAAAAACAGCAACATCGGCAGAAATGGTTCAGAAAGTGAAGGCTCGAATTGAGCGAAATCCTCGTCGAAGTGTAAGAAAAATGGCTCGTGAGCTCAACATATCGTTGGAACGGATGAAACACATACTGAAAAATGAGTTTGGGCTCAAGCCATTGAAGTTCCAAAAAGCACACGATCTTCCACCGCAAGAGAAAAATCTTAGAGTCGAAATAGCGAAAAATTTGCTACGCTTGCACGAAAGTAGTGAGTTGCCGAATTTGGTTTTTTCCGATGAGTCGCCATTTGTTATCGAGCAATATGTCAACAAACAAAATAACCGAGTTTACTTGCCAGAGAGGTCCTTCGAAAATTTACACCTTCGGACGGCCACCAGAAAATAGGCAGCACCGATGGTGATGGTTTGGGCCGCCATAACCGCCGATGGTCGCTCTCCGCTCGTATTTTTGGACTGTGGCGTGGCGTCAAAATGAATGCGATCGTATAGCGTGAAACTGTCTTAGAGGCAGTATTGAAGCCTTGGACAAACAATCACTTCGGTCGGAGACCGTAGACATTTCAACAAGACTCGGCATCGTCTCACAAAGCGCGCGTCAACCAAGATTGGTTAAAAAACAATGTTCCACACTTCATTCCTTCGACACAATGGATTGCAAATTCTCCGGATGCAAATCCGTTGGATTTCTCTGTCTGGGGTATTTTGAAGACGAAGGTTGGCACTAAAAAAATACCAAATTTTGGACCACCTCAAACAAGCACTTCGCCGGGAATGGGCCAAAATACCGCAGAGCCACTTGCGTGCAGCGTGCGATGCTTTCTTCGGCCGTCTCAAGGCCATTATTCGCGCCAAAGGTGGTCATATTGAAAACTACGGATACAATTTGAAAATTGATGTATTTTCCAACATTTTTTGCTTTGGCACAATAAAATTTATCAACGGAAACCACTCCAACCTAATCTAACCTAAGTCAATGGTTTCATGGGCAGTACGGCACATTGGATCATTCTGATGTAACCACATATCGTCCGGATCAATGCCCTCCATATTTACGAAGAAGCAATCGCTGATCATTTTCCACTGTCACCAGCGAGAAGACCACACCAAACAATCCGCATTTGTGGGTGCAGTTAGGTCTTATAAGTCTTTTCTAGTTTATCTCGTCACTAAATGCACGAGATTTAAAAGCTTGTGGGCCGAAATCTTTTCGCAAAAGTTTGTAAACAGTGAACAGACAAATGCCAATCTCTTGGGATCGACGCTATAATAACAATTCCAAATCTTTCGCCACACTTTCATAAACAGTGGCTACAATATCTTCTATAAGCACATTACGTTTGCGTCCGTTGGTTTTGCTTCATGGAGAGCAAGGAATAGCGAGTTCAGTTGATCGAATATGAGGACCAAAAAAATACATCATTCACCTTGTACACTTCCTTGAAAAAGTTGCTCCTGTGCTCTCTACGATGGTCTGTAAACAACTTTTTGTTTAATCTACTTCATAGACTAACACTCAGTCTATTTGTGCATACAAAAAGTAATTTTTCTCAATCACTTATTAAAGAAACAGTAACAGCTTTATTTTATATTGATTTTTTTATTTTCTTGGATCTCTAAGACAGGGAACCGGACTTAGTTCACCATTATTTAAATAAAATGAGCCTTTTTGAAATTTTTTTCCTCACAGGACATGATCTGGTCCAAAGAAAAAGAGAGAAAAGTAACAATTGTTTATTAATGTTTTTACAGATCTATTTTACTTTTTCTTGTATTCCAAGTAAGGTCTTATAATCAAAGCTTCTTTCGGAATGTTGTCCAAAAACTTATTCCATTTGCATCTTAGGTAGTCGTTTGTCTTGAATGAAAACAGTTGTCGTAGCTCTTCCTTCGAAGCATGTCCATTACGAGTATCGTTTTCAGTAAGTGCTGTCCCAGATTTTTTGGTTGTGTCCTTCTCGTTCTTTAATTTCGCAATTGTAACGTATTCCGGTATCAAATAATTCGGTTCACAAGATATAAAGCGTGATTCCATCTTTTTAAATAAAAAAAAAATAAAAAATTTAATGTATATACACACACGCCAATTAAGAGTCGCATTAATTTTTAAACAAATGACTGAGTGTTCTAATACGCCTACATTCAAATAATAAAGGGTTCCGTCCAATCTTCTGATGGACTCTGATTTCCTCAGATGCATGCCCATTTCTGATCAGCGACACGCCACGGAGCTCACAGGATACTCGAAGGTATATTGAATGAAGTGGAATTAAATGGGCAGTTAGATAATACTTTCGAACCGGGTTTAGATGGTATTTTCAGATAGATAGATTAAAAGATTGATCTCAAGCAGTAGGGAGGGTCTCCGTTACACTCGATACAAGATGCATCAAAATAAAAAGGAGCTGGTCCGAGTGTTGCTTTTTCCGAGGCCACCATTTAAAAGTCAATTGATGAGAAGAACAACGCTTGAGTTAGCGCAAAGGTGATTCACAAATCCTGAAGGCCTCACTCTTTCGACAGTGAGGCCAACAGAAGTTACTCCAACTGAGACCGAACAATCTCTCAGAGCAGTAGTTAAGTCGTTGTTCATTTACTCGAACAGGACAAAAACGAAGAAATTTTCTTGCAGCCTTTTGTATACTAACAGGTGGTTCACGACTGACACATAGAGGGCGACTCTAATAACATATCCATACGATTTGATGTCAAAATTTGGTAACATTTCGACCATTAGTCATCAAGATATTGAAGTTTAATGATGTACTTTTTGACATTTTCCAAACCATTGAAAAGAACGAGTTTCGTACGTTGATACTCGTAAAACACTGTTATTTTATGGGAAAAAATACCGTTAAAACTCAGGAATAACTTCATAAAGATTCTGCTGCATCGAAAGCAACCATTTGTCGCTGGGTTGCTGAATTCAAACGCGGTCGTACAGACAAAAATGATGCTGGATGCTTACTCCGGAAAACATCAATAAAATCCACAAAATCGTTTTGAACAACCGTGAAACGAAAGTGCGTGAGATATACGTAAATAGACCGATGGACGCGATGTATTTTGCACAAGTATTTGGGTGTGTAAAAGCTCTACTCCGAGCACCGCGTTTGCTCATAGTTGACTGAAAACAACAACGTGTTGATGATTCAGAGAGCTATTGAGGCGAAATAAAAAGAAATTTTCATGCGGCATATGACAATGGATGAAACATGGAACCGACTACCTGTTCGCAGACGTATGCTCACCGAAAAGAAATCGCCGAAACTGAAGCGTTTTGGAGGGTTGAACAAATCGTTCTATACTATATGTTACTTCTGTAACTTTGAAACCAAAGAAAAAGCAACAAAAATTAATTTTACTATCCCGATGTTTTAAAAATTATTTTTATGTCTAGAACAGGAAGTTTAGCAGTAGGGCGCTCGAAAACTCCTACCGTGGTTTGTATTGTCGCTCTTCTTATCTGACCGTCCGCGGCTACCACAGTGTGGTTCACAATTCCTCTGGGCCAGCAGTTTCTTGGTAGATGTTCGTCCACTATTATTACCAGATCCCCCTTTTCAATCGGCTTTACCTTTACGAACCACTTCGACCGCCTGCTAATATTCGGCTTTCACCCATTTCTTCCAGAAAAGGTCGGCCATCATCATTGCAAGGGGGCTTGACTCCATTCGAGACTCGAAGAAGAAATTGATTGGATAGCAGGGGTTCGTGCGCGCCACCCATGTGAGATTGCGTAGCCACTTTGCTCAAGTCCAGTTATGCTAGTTCTTAGTGTAGTTACCTCTCGGTAACCCGAAAGTTGGTGCCATTGTCGCAATAAATTTTCAATGGAGTGCCGCGCCGTGCAATAAAACTCCTTGAGCACATAATACAGGAGTCTGACGATAAACTGTGGGCCAGCTCGATGTGCATCGCTATAATGGTGAGATAGGTAAAAATATCACCCCATCTCTTCTCGTTTCGTCTTCCCACGGTTACTGTGATAGGGCCAAAATAATCCAGGCCTACAAACGAGAATGGTTGGCAAAAGGCACTCATACGTGCGATAGGCAACTTAGCCATTTCTGGAACAACTGGTCGGGCGCCTTTGATTTTACAGAGTTGACAGCTTCGTCTAACAGTCTTGAGAATGATTCGAAGGTTAGCTATGTAATATTCCTGCCTGATCTCATTAAGTGTAGTCTCATGATTACAATGAAAAGGAACGTTATTCGGTGAAGCTTCGGGAGGATGATCGGTGTTTCACAATCCTGGCCTATATGCTGTGCTAACAAAATGCGACCGATAGAGTGCCCCTTGCGACCGCCTGATTGCTTCAGAAGTTGGTCCAGCGATGTTGACCTTTCCTGCAGAAAGGCAGGACCGCTAAACCATTCACTCATAGCGTTGTAGTCAGGCTCCAAATTCCATTTGGTTGCCTTGTCGACCATCATCTCCATTCATAGATATGAGAGCTCTCCATGTCTTCGCCAACTCGAAACATAACGAATTGCTGGAAGTTTCGGGGGTCTTTAGCCATGATAACACGGTTTTCGAGTAGGACCAAAAGAATCTTTAATCTATAGGAAACTTGTTTGAACTGCATACTGAAGTCCCAAGCCTTACGCAGTCTGGAGCTTTAGCCGTGGAACAGAAATTGGGCGCTGCGGGGTTACCTTCGCTTTAGCGCACACAATCGTAACATCGATTGTGTCTTGACAGGTGATGCTCAAGTACTGTAGGATACAAAAAGATATGTAGCTGAACCTTCGAATCAGCTTGACTTAGTATTGGCGAATAGCATCTAGGAACCTTTATATCAGTCACGTTCTGCAACAAAATTGTCCACCGAAGCCACTTTCCAAACATGCTTGCAGGCAGCTCATCGTCCCAACCAATCGATGTGATCTAGATCTATTGCAGTAGAAGTTTGGTACTAATAAGGAAATTTGATAAGAGTCCGAAGGGATCAAACACTGGCATGAGGATTTTAAGTACCTCATGTTTGGTAGGTACGGTCCACCTATCAAGCACATCTCGTTTCAATCGGTTGAACTTAAGGGCGTACGTAAACGTGGATGAAGTACACCAATAAAGTTCTAGAATCTTCTCTGCTGCCAGAGTTCACACTAAATGCTTTAGTATATCCCCCGCTGTTTTCTTTTAAGGCCTCTATAACGTTTGATGAATTGGAGACCCAATTGCGGATATGGAATCCAGCGCTTTGGTGAATGAACTTCACATCCTTGGCTAGTTTGATTGCTTCAGCTTCGGTATGGACGCTCTCGATGAAATCATCTACATAGTGGTGCTCAAGTATGCCTTCAACAGCCCTTGCCATTCTACCCATGAACAGCATAATATTTTTATTTTTGACTGCTATACATGGTGAACACTTGGCGCCGAAGGTCATGACGTTCATATGATAGACGCTGGGGCTCTGCACATCGTGAGTGTCGTTCCACAAAAATCTTTGCACATGTTGGTCCACTCCTCGAACTCGTACTTGGTGGAACATTTTAGCAATGTTTCCAAAAACACGCCAACCTTCCCGCAGCAAAAAGTATATAGGGCTGTCACCAAAGGTATCAGTTGAAAAGGGTGCTTAAGAAGAAAAAGTCGTTCAGAGAAGCCCCATTGCATTTTACTGCTGCATCCCAAACAAGCCTAACCCTTAATGGTTTATTGGGATTTCTTACAAAAAAGATTGATAGATACCAAATCCGCTTTTGTCCGATATTCGTCTCGTTTGGATACAACTTTCTGGCATAGCCCTTTGTTATCAAGTTTTCTATCTGCTGATCGTGAAGTTCTGCGTCCTTATCGACCACTTTCTGTAGTCGAAGATGTCATCAAAGTGCCGGTAGACTATTTCGTAGAGAAATATCATTAAACTTCCATAATAATCCTACCTCGAAATGGTCGTTGATGCGGACTCAAGTATCTTCAAGAATTTTAGTTGCTCGTTTTTCTTCTGCCGAAATAATTTGCTCCGTGGTCACGCGAACATCACTCATAAGACGATGCAGCTCCTTGTCTACATTGCAATCACGCATGTGAAGTTAAAGTGAGTCACTATCAATACCTATCGCATTTATCAGCTCCATGCACTGACCAACCAAGTCTTGTCTTGGTTTCGCTGTGACCACCTACCCTCAGAGACTCTGAGCGGAATGCCTGACTTCCAATTATCAATGCCAGTTAAAATCCTCGGACGTGCTCGTTGATATGATGGTATAGGAAGCCCAACCAGATGCGGATAATGCTTGGCTAACGTCTGTCCGGAACTCGTCTGTGTTGGTAGGTTGAGGCCTTGAACTGTGCGTACGTTGTTTAGATGATATTTGCGGGTACCGCTACTCCTACTAGCGATTCCTAGAGACACTACTTTGGAATTGCTCGTGATGAGAGTTGTGTCGGAGGTCCACCTTAGACATACAAGTAGTTGTTCAGCTCTTCCAGATAGCCCTAATAAGCCAGCGAGTTCTTCGTCCAAAAATGTTGACGAAGATCACTCGTCCAAGAAGGCGAACGTGTCGACTGTTCTATCGTTAGCGTACAAGGTCATCGGCAGAACTCGAAAAAGGACTTAGGGGAATTTGTGTTTGTGGTGAGTTAGAAATGACAACCTTAACGGGCGGGTGGTTAAAGTCTGTTTTGCACAGTTGTGTAAAAGAACATGGTGTTTTGCCTCACATCCGCCAATACCACATGCCTTTGCCATTCGGCACCGCTAATATGCATGTCTTCTGACAATCCTGCGTCTTTTAAAGTTTTGCAATTGGATGTCAGGTGCCTATCTTGGGAGATATTACATTTTTTGTTGTTTGTACCTGGTTGGGGTCTCACGTTCAATTCGTTAACTGCTGCATCTGCATATAGATAAGCAATTTGCTTTGAACCTTTTCCGCCTGACACAGGTGTCGCCGACAGAAGAAGTTATTGGGCTGTCTTATAGACAATACTTTCCAGTCGTTGCTGTTGTTTGCTGGAGGCTTCCGCCTCCTCGTCATTTGAGTCTAGAGAAAGAATTTGGTACTTTTGTTGAAGTTGCTTTGCTCTCGGGACAGTTTTTTCTCCTCCAGTCGTTGTAAGAGTTGTTTTCCTGTTTGTACTTTGCAGACGTCAAAGATACTGATAACCCAGCATTTTCTTCGATAGAATTATTTAATGCTGCAGGTGTAGGTGCAGTTGGCAACGCTATATCTTGCTGTTGGCTGGGATTTGGTGGTGAGCAATCGTTGTACTTCAATTTCTGGTTGGCCACAAAAGCATCGACTGCGACACATGCGAAATGATGCCAAATATCGCAGTTATCGCATTGGACCATCTTATCATGCAGACATGAAAATTATTGTTGGCGAGTGATTTCATTGGCGGCATTCTCATATCGAATTGAAAGCTAATTTAAATTCAAGTTAAGTGGAAAATATTATTTTGTTAAAGAAATGCTACTTTCGTAACTTTGAAAACATAAAAAAAATAACAAAAACTAATTTTACCAGCGCAATGCTTTAAAAAAGTTTTTTTCCCGATGCACTCGCCAAAGTATCTTAGGTGACTGAGATAAATGCAATCCACCTATTACCTATGTCTTAATTTACGCAAAAGTTCGAGTCGACCAAAGCCTAGTCTCTCCAACTCAATGTGCTATTTGTTTCGTTCATAATTAGAGGATTGCCTGCGGAAAAGGTGGGGATATCAGAATAATGGAATACTTTTCCTGCTTTTTGATGTTGGCCGAGTTTTGAACCCAGAACCCCATACGTAGTGTCGACGAACCTAACCACTGCGTCAGAAATTGTAATTTGTGTGAACGGAAATCTGTTGGGACGACCTAACCTATCAATAAATTAGCTTGGGCGGCGACTACGTATGTACACAAATGAAAGTGAAATTAGTGTAGCTCCTAGAAAAACCTGTAGTTGTAAATTGAACACTGTAAGTTTATCACCTCAAAGCAAACCACAAAGCGCAAACAACGAGAAAATCTGCCTACCTACAAAGCACCTATTACCTTTTGGCGTTTTGAAATGATGAAGAGAAAATCGCGGAAGAACTAAACTACGATACACTTCGTCGCCAGCCAAGGCAATGCTTGCTAGATAAGCAAAACTATGAATGTTTTCGATCTCCTGTCCAGCAATACTTTATTAACAGTTGAATTTCACTTAAAAACAAAACAAGAACTGCCAGTGAAACAAATGAAGAAGAAATTTAACCATTTGAAAAGTTATATTAAAAAGGCAGTAGATAAAAATCGTACGGAAAATAAGAAAAATAATACTAAGGACTGGGAAAGACAATTTGTTAAATTGTGGGATGAAGAAGGACAAAATGGGATTTGAATCCCGGTAAGGGGCTTGTACTGCAGGAACAAGCACTCAGGATTTATATAAACAAGGGACTGAAAACATGTTATTGAAATTCATGTTTTCACGCCGTAGCGGCCTGTATCGAAGAAGACCCAGAGTCAACTGGCTTATTTTGCGGTTATATTTGGCCCTAAATCCGTATAAGATTGTACTGACGCAAGACTTGAGGCCGGACAACCATAGACATCGCCGTGAGTTCGGTAGCTGGAAATATTGGCCGGAGATCCGAATTTTTACCAAAAAATCATATTCTCCGACGAGGCCCATTTTTCCTTCAGCGGCTTTGTCAACAAGTAAAATTGCCGTTATTGGAACGAAAGCAATCCACGAGTGTTCGCCCAAGCATCAATGCACACACAAGTATTGACTGTTTGGTGCGGTTTATGGCATAGCGGCATCATCGGACATTATTTCTTTAGAAGCGAGGAATGAAACTCCGTTACCGTATCAGATTTAGAACGATGTTAACCGACTTCCTGTGGTCAGAGCTCGACAACATCGATATATCCGAGCTGTGGTTCCAACAAAACGGCGCGCGCTACATGCCATACAAGCGAGGCAACGCTCGAAGTTGTGAAGGAGAAATTTGGCGACTGGGTCATCTCACGGCGAACATTCATTAAATGGCTGCGGCGATCATGCGATTTGACACCACCCGATTATTTTCTCTAGGACCACATCAAGTCCTCAGCATATACTAACAAGTTAACAACTGTCGACGAGCTCGAGGCCAACATTCGACACGCAATTGTCGTAATAATACCGCGCCTATTGTACCGATTCATAAAAAATTGGACCGATCGCTTGAAGCACTGCCAGCGAATCGGAGGCGGCTATTTGGATGGTGTGCTATTCCACACGTAATCGCATGAACGTAGCTTCAAAATAAAGCCAGAATCAATTTTATATCTCACACTGTTGTTGTATTATTTAAATTGTTTTTTGTCCTCTCGTTCTTATCTGGTCACCCTATAGATGCTTCCCCACATTACGCAGGACAAATGCGCACATTATAAAAGCTGAAACTAGATGGTCTATTACTTTCTTCCAATGTTCTGGAAGAGACATAATACGTATTTTGTAAAAGTCCGCAGACTTATGGGTAAAAAAGTTTTCTAGGTACGTTTTGTTCTCATTTTTAGAGAGTATGATGGATGCTGTATAACTTCCCAGCCAAATGAATTCAGCTTTTGTTTTGTCACTAAAACTGTGTCTGGCGTTGTTATAACGGAAAACAACGCCCTTCCTGTTCGTTTTTCTTCCACTGCTTGCGTCAAAGTAACGAGCTGAGAGCAATAGTTAATGGCATTTATTGCCTTATTTCGTGGAACCATCTCGAAATAAAAGACACCTCACCAGTCCCAACAAAAACTGACCATGACCTTTTTGGAGTGCAAATCTTCTTTACCGACCGATTGCGGTGTTCCACCAAGACCGCACCATGATCTCTTACGCCAAATGTTGTTGTAAACCACCCATTTGTCAACTCTCGTAACCACTGTTTTCAGGAAAATCTCAAGCGAGTTCCATCTCAATAAAGGCTCACAGACCATTATGCGATCCATAATGTTTCTTTCACTGAGCTCGTGAGGAACCTTACCATGCACCTTTTCGATATTCCAAGCCTTTTCAGTCTCTGCGAACGGTTGTATGGGCGATGTTAAGCCGCTGAGCGATTTACCGTGTCGTAAATACCTGTCAACGCTAACTGCAGCCAAGATTTGATCGTCGTCTGTGGTGGGTGGACGTCCAGAGCGAACAACATCACCAAGGTCTGTATTTCCTGAACGAAAGGGTGTAAACCAATACTGACAAATGTCAGCGCTTATACACGCTGCAAACCTCCCGTTGCGCCTATGTTGCTTTGACACCTTTTTTAAAGAAAAAAAGCTGAAATTTTGTCAGTTTGATCGCTGAATTCACTATTCTCACATTACTTGATCGAAAAGTAATCCCCATCGACTGCAACACACTTACGCCAGCGCTTGATCCAATCCTCGAAACCTTTTTTATATTCGGTTTTCGGTATGTCCATCAGTGCTTCCTGCGATTTTTCCATTACTTCCTCTCGGCTGCTGAAACGCCTTCCCCGTAGTGATTTTTGAACTCGATTGAACAGAAAGAAGTCACAGAGAGCCAAATCAGGTGAATTCGGTGGCTGTTGGATGGTATTTGTTGCATTTTTCGTCAAAAAATTACTAATAATGATGGCACTGTGCGACGGTGCGTTATCATGGTGCAAAATCCACGCGTTTTCTGCCCACAATTCTGGTCTCTTTCGGCGAATTGCTTCACACAAACGTCTCATAACGCCCAAATAATACTTTTTGTTTACTGTCTGGCCTTCTGGCAAAAATTCATGATGCACTACACCGTTGTAATCCATGAAAACCGTGAGCATTGCCTTCTTTTTTGACTGAAAACGACATGGCTTTTTTGGTCTCTTTTTTGCGTGTCGTACTCATAAACCCACGTCTCGTCTCCAGTAATGATCCTTTTGATGAATGTGGGATCGGATTCAGCCTCGCAAATCATCTCTTTTGCGACGTCAACACGGTCTCTTTTTTGCATGAAATGGAGGTCTTTTGGCACCAACTTTGCTGCTACACGATGGAAACCCAAATCATTAATCAAAATGTCTTGGACGGATCCATAGGCAATGTTCAAGTCCTCCGCTATCTCTCTGATGGTTAATTTGCGGTTATTGACCAACATTCCTTTTACGAGTACTTCATCAATGTTTTCGTCGGTTTTCGATGTCGATGGTCTGCCACTGCGTTCATCATCTTCGATTGACTCACGGCCACTTTGGAACCGCTCGTGCCAGTGGTAAACGACCGTTTTCTTTAGAGAATCATTGCCGAAACACTTTTCCAACATTTCCAACGTTCGCGCACCATTAAATCCGTTTTTTTACGCAAAATTTAATACAAGTTCGTTGTTGCAAATTTAAATCCATTTCTAAAATTGTAAAAAATCGCCAACACACACAGAGATAGATGTACTCTTGGCTACGTAACTTTTGCAAATGTCAAGCTATGACGCTAAAATTTAGAGGGAATGTCAACAACAGATTTACCAACTTAACAAAAAAAAAACAGATGAAAGGCTCACTCTTGGAGTTAAGTTACAATGTTTAATGTTAAAAAAAAATGCAGAATTCCGTTCTGTTCAAAATTTATAAATACATTATAATTCTTACATATATGCAAATAGAAGAATACATAAAATATTAAAAATAAAATCTTTTATTTAAAATGCAAAGTTAGCCTATAAGGTTCACTTACGGGCAAGGATTAACTTGTATGTGATTTTATAGCTGAAGTCTGTAGCAGTCGCATCGACTTCTTTCCCTTGTACAATAGTTATCGCAACTACTATATCCAGTTATCTCTATTCTCGCCGATTTCTTCTACTACAAATTTAAACAGAATAGACCACACACCCATTTACGGGTGTGGCAAACGTAGATCTACAATCCCCAAACTAACAGAATTCGTATCAAGCACTTTATGTGCACTAGAATCTGGAAATGAAGTTGACGTCATTGCCACCGATTTCGCAGGATATAATCCTTTTAAAACGAAAGGCTCTTGGTTTCCAAATAAGCTTTATAACATGGGATCAATCCTATTTAAATTAAAGACTCATCTGGTGTCCCTCAAGGTAGCCACCTTGGTCCCTTATTGTTTATTCTGGCCATTAATGATGTTGATTGCATCATTAAAAATTCATACAAACTCGTATCTGTTTACCCAGATGATATGAAAATCTTTAGATATACATGTGTATATCATCTTCATATACATGTGCAGTGGCAGGCTGTCACTGCAGGAAGGTCTGACAGATTTTGTACTTGATGTCAGAAGAATTTCCTTGAGCTTATCGTCAATAAGTGTCAGGCTATAACGTATACCCGTAAGCAGCCCCCTACTTCACATCGCTGCTATCTAATATTTAATCTGTCTGTTCCCTAAGTGAATAAGTTGCGGGATTTAGGTGTTATCTGTGGTAAGCAACTCAATTCAAGTTCTCACACTGATAATATGATAAAAAAAGGCCAACTCTGCCCTTAGCTTCATCAAGCGCTGATCTAAGGAATTTCCCAATCCTTTTGCTACCAAACTCCTTTCACATAGCCTTTGTTAGACCTCTCCTTGAATATGCAAGCCAAGTTTGGTCACCCTACAACAGAACTCAAATCCTCCGGTTAAAAGCTGTTCAACGCAGGTTTTTACGATTTGCTTTATGTGGCCTTCCCTGGGATAATAATCGAAACTTACCACCATTAGCCGAAAATTTTCTGATATTCTCTTTATTCATCAGGTCTTAGCTGGTAATATCGACCGTTCTTCTTTACTTCAACTTATTTCTTTTAACACCAACCCACCAATCTAAGGTCTATGCCACTTTGAACAAACTGGAGCCAATGTCTAAAATGCTTCGTGAAATTAATGATATTCTGCCTCTCTTCGACTACCACCTCAGCAAACTCTCCCTCAAGAACATTCTTTTTTCCACCTTTGCCTGACGTCCTACTTTTCTTTAACCGTTCCCACCCTTTAATTTGTATCTTTAAACTTAAATGAAATTGTTAGTTTTAAGAATATGTTTGTCTGTCCGGGGCTTAACCGGGGCTTAACCGGGCCTCAAATAGATCAGAAAAAAGAAATGCTTTTTCTGGACTATGTATACAAACATATTTTATTATTAAAGAACGCACGACTTTTAGGGACACTGTAAGGAAGAAAAAACATTAAACAATTGTTGTGCAACAATTCCTATGTTGATGACCCATTAGCATACAAAACATTCGTGAAACATCCTTCTCCACAGATTTTGTTTGAGCTTCCTCCGAAACATATTCACTTGCAACACTACACAACTTCGCTGAACAACACGATAAATGTCATTTCTCTGTTGTGTAAACAAAAGGCCCTCTCCACAAAGTCAAAAGAAATGTCATCTTGAAACAGACTTTTGCACCACAATTATACTTTTAAGACGTTTCTTTTCGTTTGCGCTTGTTTTTTGTTTACATTTCCCAAATAGAAATTTTATTAAATTATTTTCATCAAAATGAGTGTAGAGAACTTCAATAAGATGTGCCGAATCTGTGGAGAAATCTTCAAGGGTCGTTGCGAAACAATTCGAGAGCATGAACAGCAAGTTTACAAATATCTTCCAATAAAGGTAATCTCTCTCATAAAAATAAATTGCTCCTCATTTTATTCAATTAAAGAATTTTTTCGTTGAATAGAAAGATGATAGTAAATTCCCAAAGAATCTTTGCGTGGATTGCGTGGCTTCAATTGTTAGCTGGAATCTATTCTACAGTCGATGTGATGAGGCTCAAAAGAAGTTCAGTTCGATGTTGAAGAAGAAATCAACATTGAATAACCAGAATGAAGCTAGTCCGATGCTTGATAAAAGTACAAATATTCTTAGGACAAATACGAAAGAAACATCGAGTAAGAAGCCTGCTGTAGAAGGAGATGGGTGAGTGAACTAGATTCGGAATCGAAAATTAGTTTCTGATTTTTATATGGGCATACTCGTACATACGTAGAAAGCAATCGGCAAGATGACAAAACCTACATAGGTAAATATGTTTGCAAGCAATGCATGGAACTCTGTTTAATGGTGATTCATTTTTTCCCAACAAGCTGCTCACAAACCACCACTGGTTGCATCTGTGATTGAATATTTTGATTTTCATTTGCAATTCAAGCGTAACAATAACCCCATCTTGTTGTCTGCATTGTGATTTTAAGGAAGACATTATACGATTTTTCCTATTCCTAATTGCTAGCAATTTCAATGTAGGTTTTCTCAGTAATCTTCCCATAGAGTTCATGCTCCAAAATACCTGAAATTTGAACATATCATTGTAGGCAGCTACATTTGTACAGACGTTTATACGCAGTTTCCATTATCAGAGTAGAGTGCGTAGTAGCTTAATGCTAATAAGAACTTCATAACAAGATTCTTCTGCTTGTTATTAATGGCATTGTATGCTTTGATATTTATGTTAAATGGCGCATCGGAAATGTTGCCGTGAAAGAACTTCTTCGGTGATCTTTGATGATTCAAAAAATGATTTCTATATCTAGTCAGTCAGCATTTTGTTTAAGTGACAACGCACATGACTCGATGTTTACTGACCAATCAGTAAAACACGCTTTTGACTACTAAATTCTGTCTGTAGATAGTTCCTTTTTTATTTTTTTTTTAATTGACAGGCGCATGAGGAGCTTTGTGTACTCTTCAAATATATGCACACAGCGTAGGCAAAGGGAAATTAGGGAGAAAAGGCAGAAAGATCCCGATATGCAATGCCTTAGGAGAAAGTCACGATGTTTCGGGTTCGAGATTAATATTTTGAACTTTCATAACGAGACGGGTGTTACAGTTGAAAGTTTGAAGAGGCAGAATTTTGAAAGAGTGCTGATGGTGAAAATAGCGATAGAAGAATAGGAGGACAAAATTAGCCGTCACCTATGAGTTTTAACGCAACGATTTTAAATCCTATCTTGCGAGAGCAGAGAAGTCTAATGAGCACCTGACTAAATGGAGGCACTGTACTTACAATGACTTAGACAAGGTGCGAACGTAACAAATTTGCGGGGCGCATGTCAATCGATTGGCCGGTTCTTACGAATTCAGTCGCTATAGAAAGTTTCTCGAGAACAGACCCTGCGCGGGTTACCCAAAAATAATGTTTTGGCGACTGTTACGCGGAGAAAATTCTGCAGTCGTTGCGGTTTGCGTAACATAAACTATGCGCTTAATATATTCCTCATTAGGAAATAGGTTATTAGTTAGAATAAACCAGTTCAACAACATTTACACCTATATCTGGGCGACCAATGTCACTAGAACTGACGAAAACGTAGAGTGTGTAAATCCGAACCTACTAGTTCATACGCACACAAGTGCACACATTCTCACCTTAACGGACGCGTTAATAAGCCGAATTGGAGTGCAACAAATCCGTAATGCAAGTATCAGAAACCCCTACAGTTACCGTTTGGGCTGCAATGTCAGCACGAGGAATAATCGGCCCGTACTGTTTTGAAGACGGAAGGGGACGCACAGTTACAGTTAACTTTGATCCTTATGTGGAGATGTTGGACAATTTCTTGAAAAACTTTCCTGATTTTAACCAAAGAACATGGTTCCACCAGGACGGAGAAACATCCGTCCACGCAGGAGCGATTTGATCCCTGTGGACTCTTTCTTGTGGGGACATCTTAAATCAAAAATTACGCCAAATAATTGGATTCTTAGAAAATATCCGAGACGAAATGACCATCATTACGGAGTTTAAGACACCTATCGGAAATTTTGCTGTTCGTTTAGAAGAGTGATGTGGGCATTTAGATACTACATTTAAAAAAAAACTTTGTTTTGGAGCACCTTGTAGATCGAGACCAGATCAGGCTTAATAAAGTATTTCTTACATCGTTTTATGTAATCTAGACATTTCGAAGCATTTTTACGAAAATTTTTCGATCTTGGCAATACAAGCGATATTCTTGCATATGGCTGGGTGTTTAAATCTCATTTTAACGACAGCAGACAACTTTGTGTTTCGAAATCGCTAAATTTTACTCGGGATGATTCTAAAAATAGTAATCGGAATTTAATG
Organism: Volucella zonaria; assembly: GCA_963966105.1. Lineage (NCBI taxonomy): Eukaryota > Metazoa > Arthropoda > Insecta > Diptera > Syrphidae > Volucella > Volucella zonaria. Next base: position 232,183,348 of record OZ014530.1, on the reverse strand, counting down.
AGCTTTACATACGCTGCCGTTCCCATTCCGCAGGCGAACATGTATCCGGGAAAGAATATGAAAATGAAAAATATTTTCCTTTCGATAGATGATGTAAGCTTTGATTCCACTTCAAAGTGAGACATGGCATCAAGTCACCACCGAACCTGTTACTACGAAAACTGTGTTGTCATTGAGAAGTTTGCGAATCTCTCTTTCATAACTTTGGAAATAGACTTAAATGCAGTCGAAGTGAAGAGGATTCGCCGTTTTTGGAAAGTGTCTGAAAGAGTAGGTTTAACGAAAAGCTTACACAATAGTTTTGCTATCGTAAAAGAACACCTCTTCAGAAGAAGGGGAGTTATTCTATCTTGACCAGCAAATTTGTGTTTATTGAGATCTCGCAGTATTTATCTACGACATTTACTGAAATGCAATGTCATCCGGCAACCACCTCATGGTTGTGCTATTGACTTTATTTTCGTTAGATTTATGTGTAAGACCAAAAAGCTTAGACTTAGGGTGATCTAAAGTCCAAGCGAACGGATAAGTTTTATACCATTGATAAATGTTCTAGAAGATACGAGTTTATCCTGTTTTTATGCATCGATTTGTACATAGTCTGTAATAATATTAACTGCAATTTAATGGATAAGTCCATGTCAGCTTTTTTTTCTAACATTTTGCTAGAGAAATCATTTTGATTTCATTCAACCTGACCACAATAAACTCGTGCACTCCTATACACTTCTTGCAAGATGCAAGTTCTTTTTTAAGTGCTTTTTCGTTTCCGATGCCTCTAATATACTTTTCAACAATCCTACATGAATATTGTTCTTTCCGCACAAAGTTGTCACGAAAATAAGGTCTTTCTTAAGTTCTTTTTATTTAGATCGTCCGACCCTCGTAGGGTAGAAGGAGTCAACAACGTCTGTGCTACGCCGTGTTCTGAGTTCTGCAATGAGCTTGAGTTCTCACCAAGTCTACTCCAAAAATCTGTATTCCTCCTCGACTGTCCTCTATGTCTGCCTAAGGTGGCCTTTCCACCTAATTGAGTGACTGAATTCCTTTCCATGACATACTTCGCAATGAAACTATCTAATTCTATTAGCTGTGTGCGATCCGAAAGTTCCACTTTCTCCTCCGTGTTTTGACGTCTATTTGTTCTTGCCCCGTAAACCCATGTAGATGATTGTTTGATATACTTAACTCTCAAGTAGGTATGAATACTTATAATGTCTCAGCATGTGTTAAGTTTTTTGGAAAATGTGATAGAGAGATAAAGAAAGATGTTTGGGCTTAGTGGTTATTTCGCTCCATGGGTATTGAGTGGCATCCAACATTTAATGGGGAGACTAAATTCTTAGTGGAAGTTGGCTTACTTGATTTTTGTTAACTGAAAAATGAATGTCTTTCATGAGCGCTTGGGATCCGAACACCGAACCTTCGGCCACCCGTGTTGCGAAGACATCTGAAGGGCGTAGTTGTTTTTTTTTTTTTTTTTTTGCAGTGACCGACTTTTCAAAAGGGATTAAATGTCAAATCAGCTATCACACTGAGCTGGCAAGCTTCATTTATTTGCCATTTCATCATGGAAAAATGTACGCCACAACAACGATTTCAAATCGTTGAAATTTGTTTCCAAAATTGAAGCTCTGTTCGGAAAACTTATAAAGGACTTCATGAAATGTACGATAGACATCATCAGCCATCTGAATGTGCTATTTATTGAAATATTGAAAAATTTCGCACCCTACTGACGCCGGTACTCACACACCACCAAGAACGAGAACAGTTTGTTCGGAAGAAAATATCGTGACTGTGGAAGCTAGTATTGAAGAAGTCCACAATTTATCGATTCGTCGTCGTTTTCAGCAACTTGGGTTTTTTCCATCCACTATCTCAAAAATTCTGGGTAAAGATTTTGGTCTGAATGCTTATAAGATCCAATTGGTACAATAGCTAAAACCGCGTGACCATTTATTGCGTCGGGTGGTCAGTGATTAGGGTATAAGTCAACTGTAAGTTGACCGAGTTTCTGGTAAAATGACTGCATAAAGAAGCAGAGTTGCCGTATTTGGAGCGAGGACAATCCTCAAGAAGTTCCCCAGATGCCATTGCATCCAGAAATATGTTCCGTATGATTAGGATTGTATGCCGGTGGCATCATCGGTCCTTATTTCTTCAAAAATGAGACCGAACCACAAGTTACTGTCAATATGTAGACACAGGTACAACGCGATAATCAACGATTATTTGTTTCCATGCATCGACTTTGCGTGACATTAATGTGGAAGAACTGTGGTTCCGTCAGAATGGTGCTACATCGCTTTATTGAAAACAGGATTAGGCAATACAGTCATTTCAAGAAATCAACCCGTCAAGTAGCCACAAAGATCGTGCGATTTGACGCCATCTGATTATTCTCTGTGGGACTACGTCACGTCACTTGTTTATGCCGATAAACCAGTAACGACATACACCCTCAATTGCTCCTCTAGAATGCACTTTGTGTGATATATAATCCTTCGAATGAATTTAATTTGTCATCACCAAGTTAAGTTCTTTTTGTTTTATTTAAACAAAAAAGACTGAACCTCTTAAAGCAAACACCCCTTATAACGGTGTTGGTCACTTTTCAGGTGCTATACCCCTTCAGGCCTTGGCCTTATTTATTTTGAGCCCAACTTTGTTCGCCTCTGACTCCAAGTTGTGGATTTTTGGTTCATTTCCAATATCCTATGTGGGAGCAGGCAAACGTCATCAGCGTTGTCAAGATGTTTAAGATATCGTGTCATAGTCGATGAGAGCCCCATGTTTCCTCCAGGTAAATCTTTCCGGATAACATCACTGATGCCTAAGTCTAACACCTTACGGTTGTGTAAGACATTACATTTTCCGCCATTGTAAGTCACAATAGTGACTAGTTTTGCTGGTATACCTCTCTTGTGCTGGCTCTATAGCGTCTCGGTTCAAGCAGTCGAGAGAACTCAACGCGTCGTTTAATGATGATCTGCAAGTTGCTGATATGGTCAAGGAAGGAGCGCCCAGCTTGAAAGTTTGCCTGTCCAATGTTGAGGAATTAATCAAGATCCAGAATTATTCTAGCTTTTAGCTCAGCCTGTATGAACGGGCTAATCGAAATTCATGAAATATGATGTCATGAATCACGTCCGTGGGCAGCTAAACATATAGCGAAAAAAGAAGTGTGGAGAAGTCGTTCAAAGCCTGTATAATGGGTGACCAAATGTCATAGTAATTTGAGGCGTGGCCTGGAGTGCGACAAGGATGTTCTTTGTGCCTCAGTCTGTTATTGCCAACGTCCATCAATAAAGACAATCGGTATCAATTGGGGAAATTAAAAAATATGAAACGGTCGAGAAATTGCCGCAGGTTTTTATAAAAAGAACATTCCGCTTTCATCTCAGCTCCTAATTACATGATAATAATTGAAACAGGCTTACATTTATGAAACTACGTGAGTACTATATCCTGAAGGGTTTCATATTTAATGAAAACCAGCAAAAGTAGGCAATTTAGTGTGGTGTTCATGCTGGTTTCACTGGTCCTTATTTTTTCAAGAGCGAACGAGCAAATGGTATTGCAACGCGAGTAGAGGCATTTAAATTGGTCCGGCTAAAGTGAGTTCGTAACTAAGTGTGTAATCGGCAACTAAGCCTTATTTCTCGTTAACCTCAAAGAATCGGCTTGTGTTTAAACATATAAATAAAACAAACGAGCTTATAAGCTAGTCAACATAATTAAGAATTAAATTTAAATTTTGAAATAAAATTGCCGTTTCCTTCCATACCGTTTGTCAACACACCCAATCAAACGAGCAAACATGTCTGCCCCTAATCTTCGAACGAGAGCTGCATCAACAAAATGAGTTCCCTCTACACCACAACAACATTCCCCCGCACTCAAATAACATCCAAGTGATAGTGTACCACTCACTAGTAGGGTTCTTGAAGAAGAACTTTCCAAGCAAATCACTCAACTGCGCCAGAGCCTTACAGAGGAAATCTCAAAACTGCAAACAGATCTACTTCTAAAAATTGAAGAGGTTTCTGTGAGCTGGAGCCGGCGATTTGATGAGGTCATAGTTACGATCGCCAATATGGAGGGTCGTATCGAGAGGCTAGAAGCGAAGTCTATCCAGGGCGAGCAGGCTCAATTACTTCAAAGAGAAATTGCCTGCGATGCGGTTGTCTTCGGAATTCCAGTCCTCCCCGAAGAGAATTTAAAATCTCTATAATGTAAATTTAAATGTTTTTTTAAACTTATTTCTTTATTATTTGAATTCATTTTATCTTAAAATTCATTGTATTTTACTATAAAAAACTTTGATCTTGTACTTACCGACTGTTATAAATAAATTAAAATTGAATTGAATTGAATTGAGGTTGGAGCTCGCGTTACAATCAATAACCAACATAACCGGACAATGGTTACTGATTGTTTTTCGGAAATACGAAAATATGGACGATGTTGATCGTCATTTCGTTTCCCAATCGAATGAGATTAAATTGAAAGAGCTGTTGAGCTCAACAAGATAGCACAATATGCCACACAGCTCGCGCCACAATTAGTTTATTGATAGCAACATTCCATGAGCTCATAATTTCACGTAATGGACTTGGGGACCAATTCCAAGATCGTGTGATTTAACATCTCTGGATTATTTTCTTTGGGGATATGTGAAGTCACTACAATTTTGAAGCCAAAAAAGTGGTCTGAAATTGGACCGACAAAGTACGTTTTATTCGAGCCAGATGCAGCGCCTACTTGCCCGCAATCATATTCAACCACTAATAGCATAGTTCTTTCTAATAAATCCAATATCATGGCCATTACCACGATTTTTAAGTGGTAGTGGACTGGCTTCCAAATCGGAAGGTTCGGTGTTCAAGACCCAACCTCGCCCGAAAGACATATCATCCATTTTTTCAGTTAACGAAAATCAAGCAAGACGAGTAGTTGACTAGAAATCAACATCAAGCCATCTTCCACTAAGAAATTAGTCTCTCCATTAAATGTTGGATGCCACCCATGGAGCGAAATAATACCACTGAGCCCAAACATCTTTCTATCTCTCTCTATACCATTTTCCAAAAAACTTAACATATGCATTATAAATGTATTCATACCCACTTGAGCGTTAAGTTCTTTAAAAATAAAAAATGAAAAAAATGGGCTTTGGAAACCAATATTCAGCGGCGCATTATTGGTGAGATAGAGCCCAGAATGCTCGAAAAAGTGGCGTAAAATTAGACCAAGAGAATCAAAAACATAATGCCTTGAATCATTCTTCATTCAATCTCAATTAGTGATAATGATGCAAACGGTCCAGTGTAGAAAGAATATGATCGCTCCTATAAACGGGATAGCTGTAAGGATAGGATGTGAAAATAAGGTCGGCTTATCTCTTGTTAATATATCATATATAGATATAGACTTGAATTAATTAAGCTATCAACCATAAACATTTCTATGTCTTAGGATTAGAGTAAAGCTTACCACTGTTGTTGAATTTTCCTTTTTACCTACAAAGCAAATATGGTTCACTGGCGTGTACTCTCAATTACTGTTGCAAGATTATCAAATTGTTTTTATTCAAAAAGTGCATTCATTACTACAATCATCGGCGTCATTCCATTCACAACCCCTTCGAAAGCCTTTAATAAATATACTTTTGATAATCAAACGCGTCTTTTGGGATAAATGATATACGAGTACGTAAAGGGGGATTAGTGGTACATAACGTTTGCAAATGTTTTTATTTTTTTAACATAAAAATGGCTAATTAATATTTTCATTTATTTTTTTAGGAATCTTCAAAAAACTACAGAAGAAAGCGACACCAGTTTCGCATGCAACTTTTGCACATTCCGCACTAAAGATCAACCACAACTCAACGATCATCTATTCGCCATCCACTGTGACTTAGTATTCTTCTGTGATCTTTGTAAGAATTATAAACCCCGCGATGACCTTATCACCCATATGACAGAGCATGCTTTTAGTTCGCTTCAGCAGCCAGCAGTTGCAAGTGTAGTAAATACGAGTCCCAGTAAAATTAAATGTCCCAAATGTGATAAGCAATTTGTTAGTAATGGTGGGCTTAAGTATCACATGAATTCGAGTCACAATTCAACCAAACCCTTTGCCTGCGATGAGTGCAAACATACATTTTCATGCAAGCGCGTGTTGCTTAACCATGTCCGAAGTGTCCATAGCAAAGACAAGCAATTTCAATGCATCGATTGCGATAAACGATTTAAAACTGATTCAACGTTATACGCTCATCGGAAGACCCACTCCAAAGAAACCCCATACAAGTGTTTCGATTGTGGAAAAGGATTCAAATTCAAACATCACTTGGATATGCATGCCATGCAGCACAAAGCAAATAAAAAATCATTCGAATGCAATTGCTGTCATAAGAAATTCGCTGCGCTAAACAATCTCACAAAACATCGTAAGATTCACGACAAGACAATCGACTATTCTTGTCACATTTGCGGAATTAAAATGCTGCAAAAACGATATTTGAGCGATCACATGAAGCGGGTGCATCAGACAAAGCTAGATAATTTAGAGACAACAAATTGAGTTTGTTAATGTTTTTTTTTTAAACAAATAAATAAATGTTAAGTTGTTATGTATACATTGATCCGTTGTGTAGTTTCTCTTTTTAAAAAAAAGATCGAATTTCAGGGTTTATAAGGCCAATCTGCAGTAACTGTACTGTTCGTCCAAACCTGTTCAGTGTGCGTAAAAATTGAGGCAGTAAGTATAACAATGTTCTAAAAGAGAAATCTTTCAAAATCATCGCGCATCTTACAGCCAGCTTCGCGATTTCATTTAGGGATAGTCTTTGCCTATAATTGAAATCGTCGAAACCACATCTATGACAACTCCTCCAGTCGTCGCCCCACGGAAACTTATCAATCACTTTAATTCAACTTGGATACTTTGCGAATTACGCTTCTTATCAAAGGCGCATCACTATTAGCCACTGCAATTTGCTTGCAACATCTCACCACAGAAGCAAGCGCAGCTTCAAACCATAATTATTCCATAATCCAGCCAGCAACAATTTCAATCTTGGAAAGATGCGTGTCTGTAAATGGTTGGAAAATATGACCAAGAAGCAGGATAAAGTTAAGCAGTCCGTCATATCAAAACCAGCTAATAAATTACCAAGTATATCCAAATTGCCAAGACCCACCATCTCTACCCACAACAAACCCAGCACCAATTGGAGTTTCAAAACTAAAATTTTTCCAAATTTTAAGGCACTCACCCATACTGCAACTCCCTTTATTCCACACCAAGTGGAATTAAGTCTTTAGACTCAAACTGCCAGCACTCAACCCCTAACACACACGCCTTTCCCTAATTTCGACCTCAGAACTGGAGCTAGGTATCCTAACTTCATCAGTTGTCACATTTTAAACCCCACTTCTGACATCCTATCTGTTGCGACATCCTTAACCACTCCCTATTCTAATGACCCTCTTTCGCCACCCACTGTTAAATTAACGCAGCAAACTAGCTATACTACCGAATGCCGCTATGCGCTCTTTAAGCTTAGGAATAAAAAGATGTATGCGAATATACGTCTATATCTCGCCTATCTGCACGATAAATCCGACTTGGTGTCATGGTTTCCATCCAGCAGGAAGGCCTGTCTACCCACGCCGTTTTACGCCAATCGCATGCTCTCCCATTTGATGTCTACGCTTTAACTGAAAGTAATCTTATCCCCAACATGAAAAACCTTGTCGAGGTATCCTACTGGCCATTCACAACAGCTTTGACTCCTCTATCGTTGCAATTTTATCTTCTTCTAAGCGCGGTTTTTTGTCAGATGACTATCTTTCCTCCCTCGCTTTCGAAATCAAATTTTCAAGTGATCCTGCTACCATCGCGAACTTCTTTGCTACATTTTTCAAACATTCATTTGCCAACAACTACTTCGTACCAGATCCCTCTTACTTCGATGATCTACCAAATTTCTCTGTTGGTCCCTTTTTCACTGCCGTTTTTCTTAAAAAATGCTCTTCCAACCTGTCACAGTTGGAAGCATTTATACGAAGCCTTAAGCTTCAAATACAAGCTATTTACTTCGCCCCGATAACATGGTTTTCTAAAAGACAGATTAACTACTTAACTACCACAAACTTAATTGAATTCGTGTCTTTTGCTCTCGCAGCCTTAGAAATTGGCGAAGAAATTGATGTTGTCGCAACTGATTTCACTAAAGCGTTTGATACCACCATCTTTCAATTTTAAGGCCGCATTTATAAGGACGAACTACATATACAGAGTCCGTGTATGCAGAATGATGATTGAAGAGGCTCGCTGCTCTGTCAAGTTCGGCACCGATTTAACCGATACCTTTGATATAATAAAGGTTTTAGAGAACATGATAAGCTGTCATGTCTTTAATATCATTCAGGTATTCAGAATTGTGCGGAACTCAAGCGAACACTGGAGGCACAATCTTTCAAAAGTGTGTTCAACTACTAGCGTATGTCGATCGACATAATTGGGAGAACGCAGGGGCTGTCATCGGTGCGGTCGCTGGAATTGAAACGGAAGCTGTCAAAATGGGTTTAGAGGTAAATGAAGGTAAAATCAGGCAAAAGATCTTTCATTAAGCGCTTAAGTGTGTGTGAGATATCATCGAAATACTTTATTCGTTCGAAAGGCCTATCGATGCCATTATGTATGGAATATAACATCGTTCAAATGTCCGCCGCGGCTTCTCTGGGTGGCGCGCATCCGAAATGTCCAATTTTCCATGACTCTGGCGCATAAATTAGGCTGAATTTGACCGATGGCATGGGTTTTGTTGGCTTCGAGGGCCGCTGTGGTTTATGGCTTATTCGCATAGACCTGCGACTTCAGAAAACGCCGCAAGAAAAACTCTAACGGGGTAAAATCGTACGATCTCGGTGGCCAGTTCACATCACCTCCACGTGAGATGACCATGCTCTCAAATCGCTCGTTCAGAATTTTCAATGTGGCGTGAGCTGTGTGGCACGTAGCGCCATCCTGTTGCAACTACATGTCGTTAGTGTCCGTATCATCTAATACAGGCCAAAAGAAGTTGGTAATCATCGACCTATAGCTCTCGTCGTTGACGGTGATGGCCTAGCCAACATCGTTCTCAAAGAAATGTGGACCGATGACGCCGCTAGCCCAAAATCCACACCAAACAGTGAAGATAATTTTTCGATGAAAAATAAGGTCAGTTTCCAACTGCAGCAGAGCCAATTCATCGAACACACGTCGTTGTTTATGGTCGTTTACCTTCAGCTCCTGGGTCAGTTGAATTTTATACGGGTACAGACCCAAGTCACGATGCAAAATTCACCAAGCTGTGGTTTGCGAAAGGCCGAATTTTTGTGAGCGACGCGAAATCGACTGCCTCGGATTCTCCTGCACACTCTCACGGACAGCGGCGATATTTTCGGTAGATCTTGCATTTCGTCGATGTACGGGTGTTGGTTTAACGTCTACTGAACCAGTGGACTCAAATTTATCCACCACACTACAAATCGTGCTCTCGGTATAATGATTATGGCGACCGTAAAATGGGCGAAGCGCGCGGAAAGTTGTCCGAACAGAACATCCATTTTGATAAAACAATTTTGTCATTTGCAAGTGTTGTTGAACTCTATGTCCATCCATATTAATTTGGCAAAATAGACTGAATAAATGACAGTCAATTTGACAGATGTAGCTTCAACAATATGACTGCTATCAACTGTCAAAGTTTGGAAGTCCCTATTGGAATACCCTGTATATTTTACTCAGTACTCGGTATTCACAGGAGGGATCCTATGCCCTATCCGATGCATAGAGCTTAGCATCGTCATACTTTACTGGTGTGACTCATCTTCAATATGCACTTTTTCTGTTGGTGGATTCCAATGAATTGCTTGACAACCAGTGGAGTTGTCACTTTTTCGTATGCATTTGCACGATTGTCATCTCCATCTTGGAACTCTGTTGTCTGCAGTGTCCTGGACTAAGTTCTTTAAAAGAGATCCGCTTAGGAAATGCTATTCGGCTAGAAAACATGTTCCGCAGTCAAGAACTGTAAAATATTCGCAGCTTCTTTCTGTTAGCGGAGCATATTTTAAAGACAGGAGGGATTCGGCATTGAATCGGAACAATATAACTAGCTTTTTATGATTCTCCTTTTCTCGGATAACTTATTAAACTCAGACTTGTACTTGCTTATTGGGTTGTATAACATATATCTCGCCCAATTCCAGCCTAATCCACCTTACTTAAACTGCAATGGTAATTTGTAAATATAGGGTTGCTTTTTTGCTGTTATCCTAGCATTGTTTATATGCAGCATGATGATATGTGCTTCTTCTATCAGTGTCAGCTGTGATTTATTAATTCCTCTATTCGATTCCATTCGAGTTTCAGTGTTAGAGTTTATTGAAATATCAGTTATCGCTTTACTCGTACAATTACTCGTATACCTATTTGCTGCTTCTTCTTTTTTTTGCGGCTAAAACGTTGATGTATTTCTCTCATCTTTATTCAATATGCAATAGTTACAATTGAGCCTTAAAGCCTTTCGTTTTAATTTGAGTTGTTCAAGGCTTTCACTCTTCCTAGTTGGTCTCCTTGAGATTTCTATCGTTATTGCCATTTCTAGACAATACTATATATTCCTATTCGGTGGCAAAAACATTTTCCACAATGTTCCAATATTCAAAACTTAAAATGCAAAGCGGCTTGCTTCTTCCCCTTGCAAAATATGCTCCCTTAATTGTGTGCGAAGTTTTTTAGACGATCAGTATCTGTATATCCTTACGAAGCATGTAAGCCGGCCACGATTTAAAAAATAGAATTATATGTCCTCCGAATCTGGGGTACTGTACATGTGAAGGCAGGCCTTCTCCAACACCCGAATCCTTGCGTATAAACTTGCTCTTACGTTGAATCCCACGGAACATCCAAATACAAGCAGGTTGGATGAAAGCCATGTAAAGGATTACCTTTGTCCTCGCATCGAATTGGCTGGTATAAAACAGTTCTTTATAAAGGCAAAAGCACCTTCGGTTGTGGCTGGAGCATCTGAGTGGTACCTGACAACATTTCAAGGCACAAGTGACTGCCGGTGCTGTCCCACGGTGAAAAACTTAAGTCAATTCTCTTTTGTATCCGTAGAGATCAATACGCGATTACTACGTGCGCTATGGCATGATGAAGTAAGCTCACAAGATCGCCGACGTAGATGTTGAATAAGATATGCGAATTTATTATGTCAAATATTTCAGCTGTGGTCTTATCGCCATTCTTGACTGTGAACTAAGTATCACTGGTGAGCACACGAGTATTGAAGAGAATGTACAGCAGTGGTTTACTTAGGAGTATGCCCAGCCTGTTCAGCTGTCCCTCTAACCATATGGTATCTAAACCTTCCCAAATTCAATCAGACGATACCCGCGCATTGTTTCTTGCTTTTGTTCCATGAGTACCATGTGTTTGACTTGAAATCGAATTGGTTATCTGGGCCTACATTTTTGTCCTCAACCCGATTGAGGCCTTAATCTGAGCCTAAACAAGCAAGCCTCGTCAGCTGCCTCCAATGCCGCACCCCAAGTTGGTTGAGATCGACTTACACTTGGGAGCACTACCCTAGATGCGTTTGTCCTCTGCTTCACCATTCCTCGGAGTTAGACTCGAAGAACTCTTTGGGCCGGGGGTTGTGGTGACAATTCGCTCGACATGGTCTAGCCATCTCACACGTCTGACCAGACCCACGTACCTGTACAGTCCCTAGAATTCATTGTTTAATCTCCTTCTCCATTCCCTGTCAATACAAACGGGAGCGGAAATCCCTCGCAGTACCTTTCTCTCAAAGCGGCCAAGTGCTTCTTCATCCGCTTTCAACAAGGCAGAAGCCTTTGTGCTATAGAGCAAGACTGGGATGATAAGGGTTCCGTATAAAGCCAGTTTGGTCTTACGACAGAGGGCTCTAACTGGACATCCAAGATATACGAGGTCCTTAACTAGCCTTCAAAATGGACAGAGATAAATCACTCTCCGATCCGATGACATTATTTGCTACTATATGTTTTCCTCGTTGAACCTAAGTTCTGAAATCCCCAGCTCTCATTCAGAAGATAGACATTGTGCAAAAGGACATCGAGAGGTGTAAACTTGTCGAAAATCCCGGAACAAAAAAAATAAGACCTTATGCGGGCTACTCCGATATATTTAGAGCTTAAACCGGTAAAGATATGCGAGACTAAGTCGGGGTCTTGGGAAAGAGATGGTGGCGGATGAGCCCTCAATGGACCAACGTCCTAGGGATATCTATAATGGAACTGGCCCTTCAGGTTTGGGGTTATGCTGTCGGAGTAACCGCCCGGCCATGGAAAAATATAGTTAGGAGGCAACAGCACGCAGAGGCCCTGGATTGCTACAAAGCGGAGGTTACCCCCATCCAAACATTGCGATGGCATGGGCTGGACAAAAAAAGGACGAAAAACAGTATCATCTACCACAGCAACTGCTATCGATGGCAAACGCAGCGGCTATTTGGATGCGGATTTGTTGTTAGAGGCAGACTTAAGCAAGAAGTCTTGAGTTTCCGGCATGTCAACGAGCGCCTCGTAACAATCCGTATTACGGCTATATTTTCCAACGTTAGCTTTATATGCGCACACGCACCCACATAGGAGAAAAATGGCGACAAGACTTACGAGCAGTGCACATCTATGACATTAAAATTGTCCTCGCCGACTTTAATGCAAAGCTAGGAAGAGAGGGCTTCTTTGGTAGTATTGTGGGAAAGTATAGCCTGCAAACAACTTTGCGGTGGGACGAAACATTGTCATAGCTAGCACGCGGTTTCTGCATTTTGTTATTCATGAACTGGACTTGGAAAACTCCTGATCAATCAACCGTCAGCCAGATTGACCACATTGCGGTCGACGCAAGGCACTCCTTCCAAGTGGCCAACATCGACTCGGACGGCGGCAATCGCTTTCCTATCGAATCTCCCTTAATCTCCTGAGAAGTCCCATGACGCCAGTATCAAGTATCGAAGACCAGTGGCAACATTGCCAAAAAGCCATCAGAGATGCCGTCTCTAATATGCTGGGTTTCACTCGGCCACCACAACGAAACCCCTGGTTTGACGACTAGTTCCGGCAAGCACATGCAGCTAAGCAAGGGGCATATAAAGCGGCGCTGCTTACGAGCCGTACGAGCAGAAAAGGAGAGGCGAATCCCGGCTTCTCAGGAGGGAAAAGAAGTGCGGCCGAGGAAATTGAGAGCTGCTCTCCAGTAACGAGATTGGGAAATTTTACCGAAAAGTAAAAAACACATGCTACCAACCAAACCTCAAACCGAAGCCCGTAGTGACGAGCAAGGGAACATAATAGTAGAGTCGCAGTCGATGACGGCGATGACAAACCATATACCGCTGTCGGGCGAATGAACATTTTAACCTGGACGATGTAGACCAACAAATCCGTCCACCCGACGGATGTGAGTGAAGTGAAGATAGCAATATCTAAACTTAGGTTCAGCATAGCTGCTGTAACGGACGGCCTAACTGCCGAGCTCCTCAAAGCCACAGGCGATTACTTATGTATGTACAAATGTTTGCCCCAAGAAGGAATACTCTGAACTGCGTCAACCACACAGGTACCAGTCTTCGTCGTCTACAAAATCCTATCTGCCGTATTGTGTGAACGCCTGAACATCAACAACTTGATTGGTCCATATCAGTGTGCCTTTAGGCCAGGGAAATCCACCATCGACCGGCAAATCTTGGAATAAACCCAGGAACTTCAAATCGATACACACCATTATTTATCGATTTTAAGACGCGTATTACAGCCTCTATAGAGACGAGCTATACAGAGCAATGTCTAGTTTTGCCAACTCTACCAAATTCGTCCGTTTGTGCAGATTACGATGGAGAATGCACGCTGCCCCATCAAGGTCGGTAAAGAACTCACTGAGATCCTTGATGTTTGACATATTTAGACAAGGCGATTGGCTGTCATCCGATTTCCTTAACATCATTATTGAAGAAAGGCACAATCTTTCAAAGTTACTCACATACGCCGCTGATTATGACATAATCGGAAGAAAGCAGCGTGATGTCAGCGGCGCTTTCGCAAGTATTGTGACGGAAGCGGCGAAGATTGGCTTATCGGTCAATGAGGGCAAGACCAAGTATATGCTGTCAGCCAACACTGACATCTCGGACAGAACGTCACCTTTGGCAGATATAACTTTGAGGTAGTTGAGGACTCTACCTACCTAGACTCCGCTATCAATTCAGACAACGAAACCAGCGCTGAGATCAAAAGGAAAATAACTCTTGCCAATCGCTGGTTCTTTGGGCTAAGGATGCAAGCAAAGCATCCCTGCTCTATGGCGCAGAGTCATGGACTTTATTAAAAATGGATGAGGGTGCATAGACGGTGAGTTGAGGAGGAGATACAACAACGAACTGTACGGGCTGTACAGCGACATTGACTTACCCAGAAAAGTGAAGGTCAAACGACTGAGGCGGCCGGGTCACGTAGAGCGGACGGACACCAATGCTCTGGTCCAAAAAGTCTTCAGCGCAGTAGAAGAAGACCATGACTCATGCAGCGCACGCAAGTGGACCGGAGGCAGCTAACTAACGATCGACCTGGCTGGAAACGCTTAGGCCCAGGTCTACTCCGGACTGTAGCGACTGTAATATAAACCTTACCGAAATTCTGTCCTTTTCTTTTACCAATGTTTAGAGGTTTTTAATCGACGTCATGACCTCTGAGTTATGTCTGTCAATTGCCTATTTTTAGTTTTGACAGCAGCTTAGTTCTTTGTTTGTGCAGTGCGTCAATAGCTTCGCGGCGGAATGTATCTTCGTTGTCAGTTAATTTTATAGTCTCGCCCATTTGTCAAAGGTGTCTGGTGTCTGAACGAATTCAGCATGACTGCTATGGTCAATGTTCTGTAGAAGTATGTCCTATGTACCCCAATGTAATTGTAAGAAAGTCTTTTGAATAAACCCATCCAACTTCGCAATTCCGTTGGGAACGGTTATTCTGCTATCGAGACTGATTTGGTCATTTCTATACACGAACGTGAGTAGGCTGTATATAGTACGTTGGTTCGTGGCTGTCGGTTGTACCCGTATGTCGAATAAGAGATCCAGACATGAGCCATGTCTGGGAAACGACGGATCCTCAACTTTCAGATAACTCACTGTGCTGACCGCACAATTGAGTAGTAGGTTCTCTGTTGTTTGGTACATTATTGCCGTTTAAATCTCTGTCGAAAATACCACATTTGTTTTTCCAAGCCGATTCCACTTTCATATTTGGAATTAATGGTTGCTCCGAGATATGTATATACGATTCTTAACTGGCATGAAGTTGATGATAGCTACGGATGTTCAGCCTGACATACACATATATAGGTACCTATGTACATATATGCTTTTGCGAACATCGATGCATAACTGAGGGGCATTGTGAAGAACCTCTTTATATACTGCCATCATTTTGAGGTAAAAGATTTCATCTATCTTGGTTATGCTACCAATTCAACGACCTTAGCGCGGAGATTCAGTAGGAATTACCCTTGCCTTAAGCCACAACTCTAGGTAAACTGTTTATAAAGGAGACGTTTGAAACTGCAAACCGTTGAATATAAAGAGCAAAACTAATCTGTTCCAGGAAATACGTCCATAGCGATTACAATTGCCGGGTTATGCAGTGCAGGTGACCACACATTTTCCACCACGAGCACGCTTTTACTGCTCTCCTGAAGAGGCAGGTAAAAGATAGAATTGAAAACTCCGATAATTTTTTAACGTGGAGGTTAAGTTTAACTAACAGAGTGTGAACTGAACACCATGTATGCTAATGTATTTGGTGTACGTATGTAGTACAATCCTGCCGAAATGGATGCACAGATCATGATAAATGCTCATATGTCACTTAGTTCAATTCTTTATACCATTATGCTAGTTGGGGTTCTTGAATTTTGTTAGACTTCTTCGATGATAAGCTTATATACATACATAGATCGAGGCGTTCACATATTAACAGGCGAAACAGAAGTATTTGTATCAAAGGTGGTTTACCCTTGGGGCCAATCTGAAGCCTTTAAGTAGTTGAAGATGCTCAAGTCTCCTGTATGTTACCTTCAATTTCTAAATCTGCTCCTCCCCACTTGTTAAAGATTCACAAAGCTCCAATACGACAATGCTGAAGGCACACCCAAAGGAAAGCCCAATCAGTTAAACAAAGACTGCAAATCCTCTAAACATCGAAACACTCATTAGTTTTATTTTTATTTTTTTTTTTTGTTTGTTTTTTTGCTTTTAAATATTCACGGAAATAAAAATTCATTAAAGTAGAGCAACATTTACCTTACTGTGGAACTCTATTTGCAAACTCTACGCGTACCAGTAGTGTTTTCGTGGAAACAATTGACAATCACTTTTGCTGTAGCTCAGCCATGCTAGCTTCAAACAGCGCCGTGTTGATCTTATGTTTCAGCGATATCAATATCTCTCTGTTGGATATTGTCCGCATCTCATTGGCCACGTACTCCCCATACGTTGCAAATTCGTCTCGAAAACGTGTTGACTGTGGTAGTTTAGCTGCCGTCGCAAAACCCGATGGTGACTGTTGTGTTTGCATGGCAGCGACTGCTGCATTACCATTCTCATAGTAAATCCTCTTTGCCTGGATATGCTGCTGTTGCTGCTGCGTTTGCTGTGGTTCCTCTTCAAAGTACTCCTCCTCATTGCACGTATCCCGGCGTGGAATCTTAAATACTCGCGGCTGGTTTGGATGGTGATGGTAGGCCATATGGTCTTCGTCGACGCTCGTCTGAATGTCGATCGTACTCAAATGCTCCTCTTCCATGTGATGATCATGTTGCTGATGGTGATGATGTTGTTGCTGTGTTTGATGTTCGCCACCATCGTCCTGGGCAGCCAACGGAGGACTGCTGTACGAATGATGTTGCAAAGGAAGATGTATCTCTTTGATCAACTTTGGTTTCGAATCTTCTGGCTCTTCAACGTCTTTTGTGGTTTCTTCGATAAGCTTTTCCAAATCTCGTGCTCGTGTGGATTCGAATTTCTGCGTCCTGGCTACCGGAACTGGGGTTGCAACTACAGTTGGTGTGGTCGTTTCATATGCAACAGTCGTGGGTTTGTTCCGATGAATTGTGAGGAATTCTGTGGTGATTGTGGAGGTAGCAGCAGCCACTGCTGCCGCTGGTTCTGAATCCCTTGACGAGGCATCACGAATTATGTACTTTGTTACACCATCTTCGGTGATTTCAGCCTTTACTTTGCCTTTACTAGCACGCATTGCTTTCGGCGAGCTGAGAAACTGCAGATGCTTGAAACCAAACCATTTGGAGTCGTATGGTTCTTTGCGTTTCATGCGATTTATTTCACGGTGATATTGTGTGCGGAGTGTGTGGAATTTCTTCTCAATTTCGACAATCGGGATTCCGCCACCCAGACTCGCGGATACCTCTAGCAACAGCTTTTGTTTCATGTCCTTCTTGCGATAGTCTTCGTGGGTCATGTCCCACAGACCGCGTCTTTTCTTATATTCAGTTATTAGTGAAATTGTTTTCTCTCGGGTCCACTCCATTTTTGTTTCTTCTGTCTTCACTGGGTTGAGGGTGTTTTTTGTTTCGGATAGAAAAACGACGACACGGAGTTCTGGAAACACTTTTAGAATACCGCCGATGTTTTAGTGTTGACTATGGAGGTTTTTTGATTTTGTTTTTATTGCAAGAAAATGACTATGGCTGCGTTGGTGATGAGGGTTTCTGTTTCTGATTCGGGTTCGGGTTCGGATTCGGATTTTGTTTCTGTTGATGGTGGCCCGTGCTGCTGCTGCTGGCGCGATACTTTTTGACAAAACATTACACAAAGTGTAGAGACACACAGCAGATACTTATTTTAAGATGTCCAATGAACATGTATACAGAGGCAAACGAGCACTTTTGTGTTGTGTGGCGTATGTATAGAGAAAATTGAAAAGTTGACGTCATTCACAATGGGTATTTTAGTGATGTGCAAGTGGATGACTCGTTTAGGTTAAAATGAATAAGAATAGAGTTTGTTTTAAGAATTTTTCAATAGTGTTTCAAAAGTATATTACAAATCCACATAAATAGAGTTTAAATTAACACATTCATTTTAATTTGTACTTGAAGCATATAAAAATAAAGTAATAAGGCTAAGCTTGCTGTCAATGGTAATCACACGTTTTGTTTTTTCGTTATCAACACACGTTCTTGCTTTTAAGGTTAGAAATCTCATTAAAAAATTGAATTTATTATACGTGGAGTTTAATACCAAAATGTGTAGGGAAAATACATACAATGTTTGCATTTTTATGGTGCAGCTCACGTGGTTGTCTAAATTTGCACACCTTAGTGTCATTCTACAGGCCCATTTATTTTTGATCTGCTTATAAATGAGGTCAAGTTGTTGCTCATGATTTCCTAACCAAAAGTTTGTTCACTGTCTGTTTTTTAAAATGGAGATTTCCACAAATGCGCCGCTAATATCTTCACATTTTCATTTCCATCCCTAACGTTTTTTCTTTATATTTGTCGTATATTAAAGCTGGATGAACGACCGTCGTATAACGTCATTGCTCATATCGTGGTATCATTTTTATATAAGTACATCTCAGGTACATTTTGAGATCTTATCGCCGTCCAAATATGTTTAGGTATCTGAGAATTCTGTTGAATGTTTTTACCAAGTTGTTTTTTCCAATGTTTTTTCCGTGGCATGTTCGAAAACTTGGCACGGTTCAGATCAAAACTATGAGATGGGCCCGTGAGTTGGCTGTGTTTTTAGGCTTTTCTGAAGGATCGAGCTTTTGCCATTCCTCATTGATCTATTGAAGCATTAAAATATATATTGTCCCGCCGCGTTTATCATTATTAAACCGTATCCTCCATAGCAGTGTATTCGCAGCCCGATTTCCTAACGTGTCTGCTTAGATCTTATAAATTTGATTTTTTCCCTTGATGCTCTGTGTAAAATATCGCTTCAAAATATTTCTTCCTCCGAAATATTCCGCTTTTCGAGTTCAACTATCAATTTTTTTACCATTAGTCGGTCGCTAATTTTTGAAGCGCTTACAATTTTATCTAGGGGTTAAGCTGTCGAGAAGATGCCGACTCCGTTCTTATTTTTTTCCATTCCATAATAAAATAATAAAACATTTTGTATGCTTTCGTTTGCAACATTTCGGCATTTGGTTTCTTGAGCACATGTTTGTTTGAGTAATATGTTTTCTAACTTGCTGTACCGAAACTCCAGCCTGAGCTTGCGATTAGGAAACCGTCGAGCTCTGATACGAATATTTGTATGAGCCTTGTGAAACGTTTACTTTCAGGATGCCGTTCATTCGTACTATTCTGCTTTCATCCGCGTGGCGCTGGTATACGTGGATGTATGGATTTATATTCGACTTTTCCTTAGCTCCACTGGTAGGGGGCCGTTCCCGGATACAGACTTCAGGTGGTCTCCCACAGTTTTTCCCTGTGGAAAGTTAAGTTGCTTTCAATCTCAAATAGGGAAACGGAACTCAATAATGTTGTACTCATATAAGCTGTTGCCACGCGGCTTCAAATCTTAAAATGTATAATTAATAATAATGCTTTATGAAGCCATACGGTATATGTTTGAAATATTATGACTAATTTTACTTTTGTTGAAACATTTCAACCAAGAAAAACCGGTGTATGGATTGGTAGAGCTCTAAAGAAGCCACATACGAACAAATGGTGAATTCATCAGGTCATATACATGTCAGTCTCAGTTGCTTGTAAGCTCTGGACTGGTTTCCTTTTTCTTTTTCATTTTTATCGTATTTATTATGTAATAAGACTTGATTTTTACTTGAGACAATAGAAACAGGGAAATGACCTCCACGCGTTTGTTGATTAAATTGTTCATGCTTTCGCGTATTTGCGGCTCTATTTTATCGATAACTCCACGGATGTTGGTCTGAAGTACTTCAATTAACTGCGGAGCGTTATCATAAACCTTCTCTTTCACCTAAAGAAAGAAGTCGCACGGGGAATTCACATGATCTCGGCAGTCAACTGTGATCAACATTTCGAGAAATAAATATACGGCTAGTAAACTTTTCTCACAGAAGAGCAATGCTACAGTTCGGGGTGAACTTGGGCCTCAACTAACAAACCTCTCCAGTTAGTCCAGTCTGTAGCTAACTGCCTCTACTTGTGACCGCCACCTAAGGTAAGGTCCTCCTCTACCGCGTTGTCCCTCCGGGTTAAATTGATGTCCATTCGGTCTACATGTTCCAGCAATCTCAATCGACTAATGCCCAGTTGTCTGACAATGTCAATGTCGCTATATAGCTCGTATAGTTCGTCATGGAATCTTCTCCTCCAAAGCCAACGCAAACGGGACCGAATATTTTTCGAAGGATTTCTCTCTCGAAACGACTGAGGATATCTTCATCCGCTTTCGATAGATTCCATGCTCCAGCGCTATAAAGTAGGACTGGGATGATCAAGGTCTTATATAGAATCCCCTTCATTATGTAGGGTAGGGGCTTATTGCTCAATTGCACTCTTAGCCTAAAGAAACAGCGATTGGCAAGAGTGATTCTTCGTTTTATTACTGCTGAGGTGAAGTTGGCAGAATTTATGGCAGAGCCAACATAGACAAGGTCCCTTATTACCTCGAAATTAATGATGTCACTTGCGGCGTTCTGTCCAATTAGTCGCAATTGTGTTCCTTCTTGTTGGCAGCTTATACTGTTTTGTCCTCATTTACCGCTAAATACCATTTTGGCAGCTTCCATTTCGTCACTAACGAACGATATGTATGTCGATATCATCGACGTACGCTAGTAGTTGCACAGATTTTTTAAAGATCGTGCTCCAGTGTTCCGCACAGTTCTTTAAAGAAGTCACATGACAACGCGTCACCTTGTAAAAAACCTTTTACGACATCAAATTTCCCTGTTAAGTCGTTGGGGACTTTGACGGGGCAGCAAGCTTCTCCATCGTCGACGGCGGGATTTTAGGCTTCATCGCCATTATTCATTCAGCAGGAAAAGTTTTCCAATATTCTCAGTACCGGCTATGACTCTACTACAAGGTCTTCTTGCTTTGACACGTTATTTTTACCTGTTTGTAGAACTTCCGCCCGTTATTCTTGGAGTAAAAATTCTCAATATCTTCGATCGCGCGCTTCTTGTGCTCTTTTTTCTTCTTCTTTCAGAAAAGCTGATCTCCTTCCCGTCTCATTTGCTCGTCGAGCTCACGAGCTGCTCCCATACTTCGTTGCAGTGCCAAATCAGTGATTTTTTGGAGGTGAATCCCACCACATCACTTGTGGCGTCTCTGTTGGCACGTTGGCAGCGTGACCACTAGGCTTTGGTACTTGATGCTGGCGGCATAGGAGTTGTCGGGATACCCGTTTGCAAAGATACTGGCGGTATCTTCCAATTACAACTTTTCTACGTAATAAATCCCCATTCGTACATTAGCTGCAACATGGTGGTGATGCAATGTGAACAATTTGATTTAGTATTTCATGATCCGGAGACTGCCACGTCCCCTTGTGCATGTAGAGATGAGGAAACCGTGTGCTTAGTATAGCGATATTTCGTCCCCCCGCAAAGTCCATAAGCCTAAGTCCGTCTCCAGATGTGCAAAGATGTCCTCCTTTCCTATCCTGGCGTTAAAATCGCCTAGTACGATTTTTGTCGAGAAGTTTGTAGAAATATTCTTTGGTGGCATCGTTCTTGTCTTCTATAGGGGTAATAAATATACTCTCATTAATAATCTCAAGTTCAGGTAATAAAAATTCAATAGTCATGGTCATCCACTCACAGTAAGAAACATACCCGCCTAATTACGAAGACATATGGTTCAATGTAGCACCGAATAGTAATACGTCGCGGATAGAGAATCTTCTCGTCAATACATTACCGAAGCCTTGACGATTGAAATGTGCCGCAACGCTCAAAAGACGTTTTGAGTTCAATTCTTGATCAATTTCAAGCATCTCAAATACGGAATTGGCAAAGTTACGACGCTTCTGATGCTCTGAAGTGTAAAGCTCTTGCGTCAATTGGAACTTATAGGCGTTATGGTCCAAGTTTTTATGCAAATTTCGGTAGAGTGCCGTGTGATATAATCAATTCCTGAGATCGACGTGGAATCGTAATGCCTGAACTTTCGGCCACACTTCGAGCAGTGGAAGCACTATTTCTAGTTTTTTCTTGCCCGATAAGCTTGATTTCGGTTTTTCACATCACTAATTTGCCCCAACAGCACCCACTTCTGAACCAATCTAACAACTTCTGCGCGATAAGGTTTTTAAAACGTTGACTAAGAAAATTAGAGTTTTAACAACTTCAGTTCGTTGTTGAAACGTATTCTATTTCATTTTTGTCAACGATGTAGTTTTTACTTGTCATCATCACGCAAGGTTCATATAATAATGTTTAATAATAAGGCGCAATTATTTGGTCTCGTTCTGCGCATCTGTCAAATGCTGGCAATATGGCCGACTACAGTGACGACAAAGACGGCAATATTTTGGTTGCGATAGATTTTTGACTTAAAATTGATTAAACAAAGTTTAAAGGTGTTAAAATACGTTGTGCTGTGTACAGGTGTTGTGTTAACAACTATAAAAGCAAAAATATAACTGGAAATGAGGAGATATCATATCATTCGTTTCCAAAATAAAGTAAAATGTGCAAGCAGTGGGCTTATTTCTGCCGCCGAAAAGACAAGATAAATACAATTACGGCGCGAATTTGTGGCAAACATTTAAAAAAAAAGTGATTTTGTCATTAATCCATTGTGCGAGCAATATGAAATAGTTCTGAAAACAACAAGAATTAAAGAAGATGCTGTTCCTTCACTTTTGTTACCATTGCAATAGGATGAAGAAGTGACGAGCCCACGGGATTTACGGATTCAAAATAGACTCTTGATCCCAAGGTATATGAAGAACAATTATTATAACCGATATTTACACTAATAACACTCGGTTTATTTATTTCAGTGATGCACTAATTCTTCATGACAAGGAGAACATACATAGATCTGGAAGTCCCCGCGGAGAATTTATTTCTATCAAACAAGTGTGATTGCTCTACGCAAACTGATGCTTCCAAGGTAGACTGTAGTACACAAGTTAAACCATTATTGGTCGACTGTAGTACACAAACTGATTAAATCATCCCTACATATTCTCAGTAAATAGATGGCATATTAAATTAGTGTAATGCAAATTAAGTGTAATTAGAACTTCAACCATTGTTTGTGTTTTGCAGATTATTGGAGCAAATAGCAAAATTGAAAGCAGAAAACTAGAAGCACCAACAAACTATTGACTGCGTTTGTCCTATTTTTGCCAAGGACCAATTAAGAAAATTAGAATGTCCTTAAAAACGTGCAAAATGGTTATCAGACTATGTATATTGCTAATGCGATCGGAATACATGCAGCTGGCCCCCGAGCCTACCGATTGCTGTAGCGAAAACAATACCCTCTTCCAGCTGTGATAACACTTAAAAAGTAGTCCTCAAAATTAGAGGTATATCCGGGAATAATCCAACTCGTGTTGAATATTATGAAAAACATCGATTCATTTGACGAAATGAAAGTCAAAGAGAAAATTGTCTACGACAAACGGAAAGATGCAACTCTGAAAGCTGCGAAATACGTCCAAGTGGCGATGATAAGGGGTCTACGATTTTGACCAACGGATGACCAAGCAAATACTGTTTTGTATCGTCTGTAATCTCGGGGGAATAAATCAATGTTTGCTGCGGGGACTTGAAATCACGGTGACAAAATTCAAAATCCAACCGATGAATCAAGGAATGTGTAAATGTTCGCTGATGTGCCTCATCTCATAAAACTCATCCGGAACAACTTCGTTGATAATGGTGGTTTTATTTTGGACGGGCAACTCATTTCCAAACGAATCATAGAAGAGCTTATTTCGAAAACTAATGATAAGTCTGATTTGAGTATTGCATACAAAATATCACTAAAAAATGTATGTATTAAAGGTGCAGAACGTCAAAAGGTGAAACTTGAAACAAAATTATTCTCACACACGGTCTCTCAAGCTATTATGTGGGCTGGTAGTTTAGGGGAACTAAGTTCGGAATGCTGGCTTAAGTGTTCTGTATTTTTTAAACAGGTAATAATTCAAATTTCTTTAAAAATCATGTGTCATCTACATCTTTACAATTTCAGGTGAATGATTGGTTCGACTGTCTCAACGTATGAGTTCCTTACCAGGATAGCCGCGAACGAGTTCATGGCGTTGGGCTTTTAGAATCCGTAATGCTTAATATAAAGGTTAAAAGAAAACGAACCATGGTGCCCTTTCAGAAAGGTAAAGTTGAATTAAACGTATTTTTGCTTTTACAATCTTATAATACTTTTAGGCATTATCATGACGAATAATTCTCTTAAACTTCTGAATACAGTATTTCGTATTTTCTGACATACAGACTGAATCAAAATGTGTTAGAGAATTTTTTCGGAATGTTTCGATCCAAAGGTAGCCTATATGATCATCCAAACCGTATCGACTTCGTTCATTCATACATACCATAACCATATTTTCTTTTAATACAACACGTTCGTATTTACATCTTCCATAGGCAATACTCTAGTGGATAATACACCCGATTTAGAAGGTACGGGCTATTTAAGTAGCACACTACCGAAGACACTTAATCCCGACTTCAAAGCAACTGAAGAGCCGGTAGATGAACTGGAATCTCTACAGTACGATGAGCTGGGGCATTTGGCAGGATACATTTGCCATCTGGATCAAGAATCCAGATTTAGCTGTTCAAAATACCCAGCAAGAG
This sequence comes from Volucella zonaria, assembly GCA_963966105.1. NCBI lineage: Eukaryota > Metazoa > Arthropoda > Insecta > Diptera > Syrphidae > Volucella > Volucella zonaria. The sequence goes on along the minus strand of OZ014530.1, from coordinate 232,158,428 downwards.
CCATCGTTCACGTGGAATAATCAGCTGACGGAGGGATATGGTACCTTCAAAAACCTATAGATTAAATGATGGTAAATATGGAGAAGATGGAGACCATTTTTAAAATGTTTAATAAAGATGATATAGTTTTTTTTTTATATTTACGCGCGCCTAAGGGGTTATGAATACCCTTATACTGTTGCCATCGCGCGGGCGGAAAGATAGAAAGGAGGAGAAAGGAAAGTTTGTGATGTAGTGGTTTGAAACTCAGGTGTGTTTGGTTTCGATATTGACTCTCCAGGAGTGGGAGTCCGAATAGGACGGAGAGATTTTTCTTCTCTCGGAATGTGAGGTTGTGAATTTTAACGGTTGTTCTGTGCTTGAAAACCCTACAACAGCCAAATCTACATGTCAGTGTTATGCCTTCACACGCAGATTTTTCTGACTGAGTTCCAATTACACAAATGAAAACTTGCTGTGGCTAGGATTCGAACCTTGACCTTCCGAGTGAGAAGCGATAGCTAGTTTTTTTTTTTTTTTACAGTTTTTATGCATTTTTATTTATATTTCTTAATTTACTCTTACATGCTAGACAAAAAAAACGCTTAAAAATTAGCTTAAATAACTTAGAAATAATCTTATACTAACTTACTGGTCCCATGCGGGCACTCTAAGTTAAACCTAACACTTAAACTATGTCTTTCGACGGATCTTACAGTCTATATTTATTTTTATATTTAACGAAACTAAAACTAAGAAAATCAATTTTAAGTAAAAACTTAGTATATGGACATTTTATTTTTGTTATAAAACTTAAACCTAAAAACCTACATACTACTTAAAAAATAAATCTTAATCTACTTAACCTACTTACATCTAATATGTACATATTTTTTTTTTAATTTTTTTTATTTTTTTATTTATTTTTTTGGTTTTTTATATTTTTTTTCTTACAATCTAACTTAAACCTACCTAAAACTATGTAAGCCGGCCATGGCTAAAAAAACAAAACTTAGGCTGGACCACTCTGCTTCACATGAAGCTACCTATCACTGGAGGAGTTCGACGACGAAGCATCCTCGCCTTCACCAAAATTGCTGATGCTGCTGAGCAACATCCCTCCTGTCACGACTCCCTACCGCCCTACTGAACCGGAGACGCTCCGCACTGCCATGTGCGACGTCTCTGTCGTAGTTGAGTCGCCTGTCCGCAGCTGTTCGAGCGACGTGGAAAATTAGCGGCACCGCCAATCTGTCCTGGATCAGACCTTTACTATCTAGATAGAGGAACGCTTCTGGAGGAATAAAGCCGTCAAGGCGAGCTCTCTCGTGATACATATAATTGGGGTAGTAAGCCTCTGAGACCAGGTTGTTCGATGAAGTCATTGCTCTCGCAATGTGTCTTCGAGTCAACTTAATGACGAAATTGTCCACTCTTATCAGGTTCGCTCTATTGTATAAGACCTCATTAGGATAGAATGTTATGTACTCAGACTTTGGTGTTTTGTATAAGCGAAGACAAGTCCTAAGACAAGCCCTCTCAAACACCCGAATCTTTTCCAATAAACTTGCTCTCACGTTGAACCACACGGGACATCCAAATACAAGCATGGGCCTGATAAGGGCCATGTAACAGATTACCTTCACCCCCGCATCGAGTTGGCTGTTATAAAACAGTCTCTTTGTAAGGGCAAAAGCACCTTTGGCTCTGGCCAGGGCAACATCTATATGTTTGTTAAAATACAGATATTGATCTAGCCAGATCCCAAGGTATCTGACTACATTTCGACAAGCAAGTGGCGATAGCTAGTACCACTACACCACGGCCACCCCCAGTTTATCGTCGTAACTAGTTAAAACAGTTACTTAATCTCTCAAAAGACATACCGTCCGAAAGAAAAGTGAAAGAAATTTTCTTTCTTTCACGTATGTGCTTTGGAATTAAATACCTAAATAATACAATAGAAGACAATTTAACAAGTAGAAAAAGAAAAATAATAAAAACAATATTGTAAAATAGTAGAGTTAAGCTAGTCTACTTTGAATTTGTGATATTTTTTTGTAAACGTAGAATCATTTCTATATTAACTTATGTTCTAATAAATTACATACTTATGTGGAATTCGTCTTATTGTGTTATATTTTCTCATAGACACTCATATTAAATTTGTTTCCAGATACCCCGACACCACGTCGCAGATGATTGTTGTTTTAGAATCAATATTTATCATTATAAATGAATAAAAGTCTCCATAAAGAATTCGAACTCAAGCAATTATTAACGTACAGCATATGTAAACAAAAATTTATCACTCTCAGCAGCCATCTTAGATTTTTCGGTATTTCCTTTTTTTACACATGCGCAATATATTACTTTATTATCTGTACCGTGATCATCACGGGTGATAAAATAGCGGTCTATTGAAAAATTTATTAGTAAACAATAGGTGTTCGCGTACTCTACGTAAAACAGTAAAATTAATTTAAAATGCTTCTGGGAAACCTTAAGGCATTTACAAATGCCATTTAGATCGACAATTCAAAAATAAATCATCCAAAGAACTTATCTCAAATCCTTCGGACATGTGTAAACTTAAATAATTTTTGTCATCAACTTAAAGATTTTTACTTGTTTTCGATATTATTTTGGGAAAAAGGAGCAAAACACAAAATCAATATGAAGACACTTGACATTTGTCTGTACAAAACTGCCTCAATCTCTTCTCTTACTTTTTAATGGCGTTTTCCATTGCCCTGCAGAAGCCTTCTTTTTACACTCCGGAGAGAAAAAAATTACATAAAACTGTTCAATTGACGCTTTTCTTACTTTTTTAGAAGCGAGAGTGTGCTTCTGGTTTTCATTTCCGAAGCAAAATTTCTCTTATGGATTTTATGTCGAAATGGACAACAGATATACAGATATTTTTTTGGCATCTGTTTTAGTGCTTAATTTTCAGAGCCCAAAAAAACGGCTATCGGCGTTAACAAATTATTAACATTTGGATAATTTGATAGCACTGGCAGTTTATTTGTTCGAAAAGTGGCACAGAAACTATCACCATCATGGAAATATAGATTTTGAAGCATTGTTGTTATCCGCGTTAGCTCCGATAAATATCTTCCATTAAGTTAGCGCGTATAACGCTTTCTGTCATTTTGCCAAACAAAGAAATTACGAAATAAAAATTTGACATTTAACTAATACACGTAAACATTTTGACAGCAAAGTCAGGTTCCATTGGAGTCCAAATAGCCCAACTTCCGGAGAGAAACCAATAGAAATCGTCATTACTTTTTATCAAATTTTCTATCTGAGAGCGAATTTTATTTTTATACCTTCGGCTTTGACAAATTTTACATATTTAATCCAAAAAGTACTGTATATATCGCATCTACCAAATTATAAAAGAAAATTAACGATCTAATTATCTAACAACTTCGATGAATTAATTTTAAATGAAATGAACATTTGTATTTTTACAATTGTGAATAGGGAAAACATTGAAATGCCTGTCACATCTGCGCGAACGAACTGCATCTTGTTGCTTGTATCGTGAACTAGAAACAAACGTCTGCTCCGTCGTGTGTGTACACATAACAATTTGTTTTCTTGTGCAACAATGGCAATTATTGATTGCAACATGCACGCCATTTCTTATCAGTTAAATATTTCTGCAACATTAGAATGCGCTTCAGATGGAAGTGAACATGCAAACAAATTAGAATGTTGTATCGATTGATATGCCCCAACAAAGATACTATCGTCATCTATTTTTTTCTAATGGGAATTTTAAATATTGATATGAAATCAGTTGCGCGGTCTAAACGGGCATACACATAATGGACACCTTTAACACTTCATTGAAAAATCTTAAAGATTTCACTGTCTTCTAGACATAGTCTTTGGAGCTATCGCTCTGTTTAGAAGCCTTTTTTCACGGGAGTATGGTTTTATTGAGGCTTATCTTGATTTCTATTCGTTTTCGAAAATAATTTAGGAGAACGTCCGTGTCTGACTTGGAATCGACTATCCCTATCTTACGCTTTATCTTTTTCCTATACATCCTTTGGCGATTCATATTATGGTTTCTCTGCTGTACTATGTGTAAAGAATTGGGGTCTAATAATAACTCAACCTCAATGGCAAACTTTGGGCATGGTCTCCTGGTGTGCAGACACGGACATATTCGTAGTTCGCTTAGAATTTTCTGAAGTAGCAATGTTTTGCGGCGGTAAGTCGTCGTGGAATCCCCCGATGAGAATCAACTATCAAACGTGACAATTACTACGTGATAGGTACACTTCTTAAGAGGCGGGTAACGTTTTTAACCTTTTTTTTTTAATTTTTTTTATTGTTTTATACTCGTATGATAGTAGGTACAACGTCTTAAGATTGTAGTGTAAAAATTTTAAACAAATTGGAGTAAAACGTTGCTCCGATACGGCTTTGTATACATGCCCAACTGCTGCGCGGCGCGCTTCCGTGCAGGTTTGTGTTCTTAGAATCCCTAAATTCTTTTGTTCGTCGATGGGTCTTTGTAGGTATACTAATATATACTAATGTTCTATACTTACGGTTTGTGGTGTATATTAATGAGTTTAGAAGCACACGTTGCGTTGATCAGTTGTAGACGCCGCTGAAATTTCGCTGTGAGTGACCGAAAAAAATGATACCTCGCTACGAGACCAAGGGCACATGAAAGGGCACGTACAGAGGCAGTAATTGGATCAGCAGAGCAGAGCAACAAGCTGCACATGACAGCAAAAATGTAAGAGTTTTACTGCTGACATTGCTGCACTTTATGGGCCAGGAATCGACGACTCCGTTTAGGTACGAGTATGAACAAATTTTTCTTGTTTAATATTGGATTTTCTGGTATACAAAACTTTAAAGCGATTTTCTGACACTTGTCATTATTGAAGCCGGCGAACGGCTTAAATCAAAATCTACTTGACCGAGCCTTTTGAAATTTAGAATACAGTCGAATCCCGATAATTCGTACCCCGATAAATCGAAACCTCTAACAAACTGCTAGTTCCTTGAAAAATCGTCGCTAATTCGTAAAATTTTTATACATTTTACTCCCCTCGTTATTTCGTATTTTATTTGCATCGCAATGAACACAAAACCTATGATACTTTTAAATCGTAATTCGTTTTTAGACTTCTTATAATTCGTAATGCAGAGCGCAAAAAATAACCTTTTCACTTAAACTACCGTTAAGTTTTGTAGACAATTTTGTTGCCTTGATGTTCGCCTTACTCACCGTACTTTTTTGTTCTATTACGAGTTTCTGTATCCTTAGTTCACATATTTAATTCAGAGCATTAAGGTGTAACATTAAAGTGTAACAATGTCAAACAAGCGTACTCATAAAACGTTATCAATTGCTCAAAAACAAGACATAATTGCAGCAATTGATATTGGATCAAAAAAAATTGATGTGGCGAAACAATTCGAAATGGCACCGTCAACACTCACTTCGATTCTACAAAAAAAGATTTTATTATGGGAGAATCCACACGCAGTAAGCTAAAGCGTCAGAAATAATCTGAATATCCAGACATAGAAAAGTCTCTTCTCTTGTGGCTAACACAGTGTCGGCAGAGCAATGTTCCAGTAGGCGGCTAATTATTAATTGAAAAATCACTGTTTTTTTGCCAAAGCACTGAACGTCAACAATTTTAAAGCAAGCAGTGGTTGGCTTGATCGGTTCAAAAATCGACACAACATGAAATTTAAATAACTGTGCGGTGAAGGTTCTGCAGTTGATGAAGACGTTTGTGCAGATTGGAAAGAAAAGCTGAGTGCATTGATTAAAGATTACGATGCCAGAGACATCTTTAATGCAGATGAAACTGCCTTGTTTTGTAAATGCTTACCAGATTGTACATATTGCTTTAAAAATGAAAAATGTCATGGTGGTACGAGTCACTTTATTACTCGTCGCGCAAACATGGCTGGCACAGAAAAACTTGATCCACTACTAATTGAAAAGTATGCGAAACCAAGGTGCTTTAAAAACATTCGCAACTTTCTAATGCATTACCGTCACAATAAGAACGCGTGCATGACAATGGAACTCTTTAGCAAATGGCTTCAGATGGTGGATGATTCAATGAAAGCTAAAAATCGAAAGATATTGCTATTCATTGACAATTGTGCGACGCATAATGGGTACCCTAATCTCAGCAATGTAAAAATAAAGTTTTTGCCAGCAAACACCACTTCCAAGCTGTGTTAGCCAGGGTGTTATAAAAAATGTTAAGTCATTTTACCGCAAGAAAATGGTTATTAATCTGGTTAACAGCATTGATGTAAAAAAATGAGTTTAAATGTACGCTATTTACGGCAATGCAAATTTCGTATAAAGCGTGGAATAGAGTCAGCACAGCTTGCATTCAAAACTGCTTCCGTACTTGCGGTTTCAATAAAGATGTCAATGAAAACTTATGTCAAGACGAGTACTTGGACATAGATTATTTATGGAATCGTGTATCTGAGGACTCTGAAAATGTCTCTCTTTTCGATGATTACGCGAATGTCGATGGTCATCATCGTGACTGTATCTGGTATGCTGACAGATGATGATATTTTGGATGAAGTAGCAGCTATTAGGAATGAGAGTGATGAGGAAGATAGCGACGATGAAGTAGAACTTATGATGAATAAACAAGCCAAATCGGCCTTTCAAGAACTTCGATATTATGTTTCAAATCATGATGCCCCAAAAAATGTTTTTGATTACTTAATAGGCTTGGAGAACACAATTGAAAAGATAGGCGAAAAGAACATCAAACAATCAAAGATAACAATTTTTTTACATAATAAGCTTTTTCTTGATTTTTGTAATTAATTCATGTAATTTTATGTTTCCTTTTGTATTTTTTGTATATGTATGGTAGTACATATTTGAAATGTTATTAATGTAATTACATATATGTGAATTGAACGCTTAGTTTTAATAAAGTTAAACAATATGTATTGGAAAATCATATGAAATGTAAAAGCCCCGTTAATTCGTATTTTTGTGTTTTCCACCTCGTTAAATCCAAATCTCGATAATTCGTAACCAGCGGTAATTCGTAAAAAATGCTGTTCCCTTGCCATTTCGAATTATCGGGATTCGACTGACTACCTCCTTATATTGTACTCGTACCAGATATCCCTGTGAGCTTTTTTGTTATTTTCCATAATTATTAATTTTACAATAACAAATTTTCTCATTTTTTAGGCGAAAATCGGTGTTTTCACTTCTAAGTGTCACGATTATCTAATGATAGCATTTAAATCTTTTGATTTCAGATGATCCAGTCGTGAGTTAAACGGTTCACTGGCGGACAACTTTTTTCCGAATCGCCCCCGAAGATTTACCGCCATCGGCTTAATTATTAATATTTTGCTTTCAAAAATTAAGGGAATATTGTTCATATGTTGTACTATAATGTCACAATCAATTAAATAAATTTGTATTATCTGTAGCGTCTTAAAAAGTTCTTGAAGAGTAGGAATGAATTATCTCCTAAACCCTCGCGTGAACACGTTTTTGTAAAATGCGTTTGAAACGTCAAAAGTGACAAGTAAAAACAAAACAAAGAAGAAATTGTACAACAGGAGCAAGATTTTTAGATTGGTTATTATTACGATTTTATTGATGAAATATGCGTGTAATGAGTTCTTTGTATTAGGCGAACAATTTGCTTCAATATGAAGCCCTATTTTCTCCACTTTGTCCATGTCCATTTGCATAAAATTGTCACAATTCACACAAATTTAAACTTTTACGAATTTGACAGTTCTTTTCAAATTTAATTGATTTGACGTTTTTTTACAATTCCTCCCCTAAGCAAAATCTTGTGTAGAAATTTGTAAGAATTGGCAGGGTGGAGAAAGAATTGCTCTCTCAAATGCGTTCTCTTTGATAAATTTTTTCTGGCGGGAACAGATTTTTGTACAAATTTCTGCAAATTTGAAGTCCAGCAACATTTAATTAGTTAATCTTTTAAATTATGGGGGGGGGGGCAAAAGCCCCCATTTATTCGGGTTAATACAAGCTATAACTTAAAAATTAAACTTAAACTGAAAACTAAAGTTGGTTGGAGTGGTGAAGGAGAACGGATTTGAGGTAAGGAGTAGTGCGGTGGAAGTCAAAGACGGTAGGGTTTGAATTGATTTTTCGTAGCACACGGGAGATTGGTTCGTTCGCGCCATAGGAGGTGTGGTGCGTTGGTAGATGGGGGTGGCCGTGGTGTAGTGGTACTAGCAATCGCTTCTCACTCGGAGGGTCAAGGTTCGAATCCTAGCCACGACAAAAGTTTTCATTTGTATATTGGAACTCAGTCAGAAAAATCTGCGTGTAAAGGCATAACACTGACATGTAGATTTGGCTGGTGTAGGGTTTTCAAGCACAAAAAACAACCGTTAAAATTCACAACCTCACATTCCGAGTGAAGAAAATCTCTCCGTCCTATTCGGATTCCCACCCCTGGAGAGTCAATACCGAAACCAAACACACCTGAGTTTCAAACCACTAAATCACAACAATGCTTTCCTTTCTCCTCCTTCTATCTTTCCGCCCGCGGCTTGGCAACAGTAAAAGGGTATCATAACCCATTTCGATGGTTAGTGTTGAGAAAAATAGAGTTGTGAAGAGACGCGCATTCAACGTGACCTAAAAGGAGTCGATGAATGAAGAGAAGGTCGGCTGCATCTCTGCATTCCTCAAGGGTGTTTAAGTTGATAAGGTTGTGACGGTTTTGATAGGGGGCAGAATAAAAAAATCATTCCAGTGCATACCTCGAAGAGCAAATCGAAGAAAGCGGCGCTGGATGCTTTCAATTCTCGAGATATGAACACGGTTATATGGTAACCACACTTGACTAGCGCACTCTAGGAGGAGACGAATAAAGGTAATATAGAGGGGCCTGGTCAAGTATTGGTTGGTGAATTCTTTGGACCACCGTTTTACAAAACCTGGTGAAGAGTTGGGTTTTAGAATTATGGTGGTTCAGAAAACCATGTTGTCTAGGGGAAATAAGTGATTTGCATTGGAAGCTTAGAGCTTCATACAAAATACTTTCGAAGAGTTTTGGTCTATGGGAGAGTTTAGCGATTGGGCGATTGTTTGTTATTTCGTTCTTTGATCAGTTTTTGTGGATCGGGGTTATGAAGGAGTTTTTCCAAGCCTGAGGGAATTATCCTTGTGAAACGGATAGACGAAAGAGACTAGAAAGAACAAGGGAAAGATAGGAAGATCATTTTTTTAAGGAATATGGCAGGAAGGCCATCTGGACCGGGTGTGAATTTGTCATTAAGTTGGTGTAACTTATATTCGATATAAGACGTGTCCAGGGTGAGTGAGAGAGAGTAATGGACCATTGGAGAAATTCGATACTTAATTAAAATAGGATGGATGCGGTGCAAAGAAGTCGTTGGTGAAGGATTTTGAAAAAGATGGATAAAAAGTCTGGCAATGGTGAGTGGATCGGTTGATGAGTTGTTATTGAAAAAGAGGGAGGGAGGATAGCCATCGGACTTTCTTTGTAGTTAACAAACTGGAAAAAGGACTTAGGGTCGTTTATAAGGTTGACTTGCGCATTGTTCAGGTAGCGCTGAAATGAAGATGAGCACCAAGATAGTTGGATTAGTCCGAAAAGGATCTGGTGCAAAAAAAACAGCCCATAAATATTTTCTCTTATTTCGAAAGGAGCGAAGCTTGCGATTATACCAGGGAGGACTAGTAGATGGTGTTTTAAGGTAGGAAAACGGAATGTACAGGAAAAACGAATTAAATTTATACTTGGGTTTTGAAATTTAAAGCAGGATCTGCTGAGATAGTCACTAATTTTGTGAAAGTTTGCTTTATAAAAATCGTAGGATGAGAGAGTTGTGGGGGGAGTGGACAGAAGAGTTCTGAAAAAACGAGAGAAGAAGGGTAGTGTGGTAGTTATCGATTGTTGAGGGAGACAGAACAGACCTATAGTTGAACAACCTCTTCGTCCAATATCTCACTGAATGGATTGCGCTACCGAACTATGTCGACCGACTTTTTTTTTGCCTGAGAGTCATACTATGGACGTGGACGACGTTTATTTTCAGCAGGACACCGTCACATGCCACACAGCTGGGGAGATAATGGCTCTATTACGTGAAAAATTTCCTGGACGTGTGATTTCTCTAAATGGGGACTTCAATTGGCCGACGAGATTGTGCGATTTAACACCATTAGACTTTTTCTTTTGGGGCTATGTTAAATATTCAGTCCACGCCAATGCTGCACCAACGATTCATGCACTAGAAGAAAATATCAGCCGCAATTATCCTAAAATATGATTAAAAATTTGATCAAAAGAATGACTCTTGTAGGCAGAGCGGAGGTGAGCACTTGACAGATGTTGTATTCCATTACTAACCTCAGAGTTTATATTTTAAATTAAAATAAACACATCGTCACTTTTCATAAAAACGTTGCAGTTTTCTTTTAATTTAAAATCATACCACTTATTGGATGACCTAATAGCTGGACTGGGATAACAAAGGTCTTATACATTGCTTTCTTCGTTGTTCGTGAAAATATCTTATTTTTCTGTTGCTTTCCTAGTCCAAAACAATAGCGATTTGCAAAAATGATTCTGCGCTTGATCTAGTCATTATTTGAGTTTACAGCAAATCCAAGTAGACAAAGTCTCTTAGTTCTTCAAAGTTATATTTTGCCGTTGACAGCAGTATACATATAAAGAGCGTTGTTTGTTTTTACTGATGCGTCTAGGTCAACTTAACGCAAATCTAACGTCCAGCGTCAGCTTTATATGCGGGAGAATTTGTAGCCGCTGTAAGTCGGAAGTGTGACGGATGATTTGGAATTGTCAATCGCGGCAGATTGGCCTTCGCCTGTCAACTGTGTGAAACATTCATTTTACGAAAAGATCTCGGCCTTGACCCGCTGAAGGCCGTTGAAGGTCCGCTTGAAGTCGACTCTTGTTTTTATCGGAGTGTGGCACATGGGGAAGAGACAATTATTATTACAATTTATCAATTACATCCAATTTATCAATTATTTGGTGTGGCATCATCAGGTCAATATTTTTTTCAAAAATAAGGCTGCAGCTCGTGTAATAGGCCAACATATTACAAGTCAACATTATTGGACAATGATCGCCATACACTGTAAGTGAATCACCAATGCATCTCTATAACCTGCCGTAATTTGCTAAAATGAGAGGAATTTACAAGTAAAGTTGCTAGAATGAGAACGATTTGCACGCGTCTGTGTAACGTGGATGACGTTTTTTGAATAAAATGGGCGGCTTTTGTGTAAAGTAAAGAGAAATTGCCAGTGATGACAATACACTCGTATTCACAGGCAGGGTCATTCTGGTCATGTGACCATTGACTTTCTGAGGACTCGATTCAACGGCAACATTATATCGCGAAATGGACCAGTAAATTAGATATTGATTATTTCTTGTGGTTTTTGGTGTATTTTAAAAAACCACGAATAATTCAGGCCAATGTTCAGAGCGTTGTTAGTTTTATTGAGCCCCAAATATTCGAAAGCATTGCCCACAATTGGAACGATATGAAGCGCTTCGTCAAAAACAACAGGAAAAGCTATATGCCAGATGTAGTATTTTATGAAAACTTAATTATTGTCGTTATTGTTTAAAAAAAAATGTATAGTTCTTTTAACACACCCTCTGTTTTACGCTCGTTGAATTATTGATTTTGTCTGAGACGAAACGTAGGCTATCTTCGCCGTTAAATAGCTTATAGACAGATAAACAGCCTTTCAGATTTTCAGCACTAACTGTAACTCTCCTATACTCGTACGTACCTATGGTATTTTACTTCCGCGTACTTCTTTTCAGGGCTTGGAATTCTTGGAATGTCTGGTAGAACTTCCAAACTTCATTTCCACAAAAATACCTCTCCATGTCCTCACTGCTTTCCTTTCCTTTCTGAGAAATCACTTCTCCTTTGCTGATGAACTACTTTTTTGCTTTCAGTAAAATTTTGTAATATAAATTAAACCCTACTTAGAAGATCGACATTAGAACGTTCTATTTAGGTCCATGGTTTTCAACCCCATTAAAGTTTCTTCTGGAGTACTTCAAGATAGCCATATCGGCCCTTTATTATACATTCTAATATAATTAGTTATGTCGATTCTAAATATTATCAGAAGTTTATTTTTATCCGCCTATGCTGACGACATGAAAATCTTCAGACATACCTACTCGTATCTGATCTACCTCTGATTGTTTTCCACTGCAGGATGATCTGGACAGTTGTTCTATTTAGTAGAAAACCAATATTCTCCAACTCAATGTTAGTAACTGGCGAGAAATAACATATACTTGCAAACACCTTCCTTTCACTTCTTTCTTGAATTTTCTTTTCTTATCCTTTTACTATCATGTACCCCATCTACTTTTTAGTATTAACTTTATTATTGTACATATCTGTTTCTATATTATATTTACTATGTACATTTATTCCTTATATGATATATCTTGTGTTTACTATTAAAGACCTTATGTCTTACTTGTACTGTTTTGTTCCAAAACAGGTAAAGAATAAACTGAACTGACACGTGCTTGGGGTACCTTACAACATGGCTAATTCCCATTTAAATTTTCATGATTGCCTTCATGACTCTAACATATGTGCGTAAGCTCAGGTCTACACCCGGAATGACTCGAACTGCAACCAACTTCAAACTGCTATAATTTCCAAACCGTTCATGACAGTGAGCTCAAATTTTGACACATGACAGATAATTTTATTATTTAAAAGCCTTTTAAACAATTTGCTTCTCAGTTGAGTTGAAAACTTCTTATCCGCGATGGAATTCAAACGTGATAGTGTGATTGCTTTATATTTGGCTGGAAAACCACAAGTAGCTATCGTTAGAGCCCTCCAGCACTTCAACGTGAATAAATCATTTGTGTCTCGTATCATAGATTGTTATAGTGATACTAGCAGCGTTGCAAAGCGCCATGGAGGTGGTCATAAAAAACAGCAACATCGGCAGAAATGGTTCGGAAAGTGAAGGCTCAACTTAAGCGAAATCCGCATCGAAATGGAAGATCTTACGCTTACACGAAAGTGGTGAGTTGCCGAATTTGTTTTTTTCCGATGAGTCGCCATTTGTTATCGAGCAATATGTCAACAAACAAAATGACCGAGTTTACTTGCCAGAGAGGTCCTTCGAAAATTTACACCTTCGGACGGTCACCAGAAAGCAGGCAGCACCGATGGTGATGGTTTGGGCCGCCATAACCGCCGATGGTCGCTCTCCGCTCGTATTTTTTGATCGTGGCGTCAAAATTAATGCGGTCGTATACCGTGAAACTGTCTTAGAGGCAGTATTGAAGCCTTGGGCAAACAATCATTTCGGTCGGAGACCGTGGACATTTTAACAAGACTCGTCACCGTCTCACAAAGCGCGTGTCAACCAAGATTGGTTGAAAAACAATGTTCCACACTTCATTTCTTCGACGCAATGGATTGCAAATTCTCCGGATGCAAATCCGTTGGATTTCTCTATCTGGGGTATTTTGAAGGCAAAGGTTGGCACTAAAAAATACCAAAGTTTGGACCACCTCAAACAAGATCTTCGCCGAGAATGGGCCAAAATACCGCAGAGCCACTTGCGTGCAGCGTGCGATGCTTTCTTCGGCCGTCTCAAGGACGTTTATATGTAAGGGCAACCTATGCCGAAATTACAATAAATAATTTTCTTTCTTTTTAAATAAAACATTTTATGTTTTATTAATTTATGCAATGATTTATTAGTGAATATAAGGCCATGGCCGGTGTTCAAATAACAGAAGAGTAAATTAGAAAGAGCCTAAACAATTGTAAGATAGAGGTTAAGAAAAAGGCAGACCTTAACAAAACGGGAAATAAGCCCATAAACCTCAAAGAACGGGAAGTAATTTTTTTAGAGCTCTTAAATGCTGATGAAAACCCATCTCTTACATTCCTGGTACATACCACCTTGATCCGGAATTTATTCAGAAAATTAAAAATTCAAGTTTGTTCATCTAAATCTATATATATTATCCCCTTTCAGAATAATACCCACCGACTGAAACACACTTATGCCAGCGCTTGATCCAATCCTCGAAACATTTTTTATATTCGGTTCTCGGTATGTCCATCAGTGCTTCCTGCGATTTTTCCATTACTTTCTCTTGGCTGCTGAAACGCGTTCCCCGTACTGGTTTTTTAACTCGATTGAACAGAAAGAAGTCACAGGGAGCCAAATCAGGTGAATTCGGTGGCTGTTGGTTGGTATTTGTTGCATTTTTCGTCAAAAAATTACGAAAAGGACTGAAACGAAAAAAATTTGGAAACTTCAAATTAAAAAAAAGATATTTTCATAATTCATGTAAATTTTTTTTATTTGCTTTAAAACTCTGTTTTTATTAAATTCATTCGCAATTACAAAAAATAAAAAAAATTATTTGGTTTCCCATTTTTTCCTCAACTTTTTCGAATGTTCTTCATAAGGTTGGTGACACAGTTACATCCGTGATCTTTTTGGACGCTCTTTTCCATTTAGCACTAAAATCTTTTACGTCCTCTGCACACTGCTCACTTTTATTCAATTTAGCTTTGACCAAAGCCCAATACCTTTCAATGGGACGGCACTGTGGAACATTGGGTATATTCATGTCTTTTGGGACAAAGTCGACAATTTTAGCAACAAGAAGGCTCAACGTCGCATGAGCATAGTGAGCTGAAGCTAAATCTGGCCAAAATAATGTTGAACCCTCGTGTTTGTTTAAGAAAGGAATCAACCATTTTTTAGGCACTCCTTAATGTACACTTCTCCGTTAATTGTTCCCGTTGTAATAAACGATGAGCTTCTGTGTCCACATTGGCAAATGACCTGACAAACGAGATATTTTGACCCGAATTTTTCCATCCCAATCGACGCTGTTGATTGCGGAAGAATCTCAGCTTCAAACGAGTTGTAAAACTGCGCACCTGGAGCTCGTGTTTTTATGACTTATTTTTGCTTTTCAGTAACTTTTGGTATTTTTTGTTTTTTTCGTGTTTTTAGACAGAGCAACATCTCTGGATGACATAGTCCGTTTTTTTACGATGGTACCGACTATTTTCCTGTCCAAATTTGTATCATGTGCTCCACTTTTAGCTCCACTGCGTGCTATGTTTAAATTTTTTGCGATGAAATGGTTTGGACGCGAAGTATTTTCGACCCATTTGTCGATAATCTTTTTACGGCGTTCCTCTTGACTCTTATTTTATTAATATTTTAAACCGCATCGAACTAAAATCAATAACAAACTGAAACTAGAGAATATACAGGCTAATTTGGGTAGAAAACGGTATTGCAATTTTTACGCATTGGAAGTATAGCCCGTATTAAAATTTACAGATTTTACTCGTTACAGTCCTTAATGATGGCACTGTGCGACTACGGTGCGTTATCATGGTGCAAAATCCACGAGTTTTCTGCCCATAATTCTGGTCTCTTTCAGCGAATTGCTTCACGCAAACGTCTCGTAACGCCCAAATAATACTCTTCGTTTACTATCTGGCCTTCTGGCAAAAATTCATGATGCACTATACCGCTGTAATCCAGCGGTCGTACTCATAAACCCACGTCTCGTCTCCAGTAATGATCCTTTTGATGAATGTGGGATCAGATTCAGCCTCGCAAATCATCTCTTTTGCGACGTCAACACGGTCTCTTTTTTGCATGAAATTGAGGTCTTTTGGCACCAATTTTGCTGCTACACGACGGAAACCCAAATCATTAACCAAAATGTCTTGGATGGATCCATAGGCAATGTTTAAGTCCTCCGTTATCTCTCTGATGGTTAATTTGCGGTTATTGACTAACATTTCTTTTACTTCATCAATGTTTTCGTCGGTTTTCGATGTTGATGGTCTACCACTGCGTTCATCATCTGCGATTGACTCACGACCACTTTTGAACCGCTCGCGCTCCTGCAACTGGTAAACGACCGTTTTCTTTAGAGAATCGTTGCCGAAACACTTTTCCAATATTTTCAACGTTCGCACACCATTAAATCCGTTTTTTACGCAAAAATAGAAGGTGGTATTGCTTTATAAAGCAACCATTCCGTTGCAAACGGAAAAGGAAGCTGATATACGTATTGCTACAGATGAAATTGAAGAATTACCGCGAGATTCTCTAGTAACAAAACTTAGATAATTGAATGAGACTGAGGAGACAAAAAATCTGTTTAATGGAGAACTTCAAGGTTTCGTGTTGCTGGAACAATTATAGTTAATACGAATGCAGCAGGAGGAAACTTAAAAAAGGATGGAAAATGACAGCGAAGAACGGATTCGTATCCTACTTAGAATTCCACCACCATCACTGAAAGTGAATTAACCTTCTTAAATTTATAAAGACAAAATAATTTTTATTTTTTATTGAAAAAAACATTTTATTTTTGGAACACTGTTTTTTATTTTATTTTGTATTTATTTTTACTCGTATTATTCTTTTTTTGTATTAAGAAGATACGAGGGGCGTTCAAGATATTCTCGGTATCGGGGTGAAGCTGTGGTTGCATATATAAATTGACTTATTTATCAAGTAATACTATTATTTTAGTGCATTCATGTAACATTTCATATAAATGTGATTATTAATTCGCGTTTTATCTCTAGTTAAACAGAATCATAATGGCAACTGAGGCGATGATGGTGAAAATTGAGCATCGCGCTGTAATTAAATTTCTCACTAAGCAAGGAAAAAGTCAAAAAATTATTCATGAAGAGATGGTGGCTGTTTACCGGGGTTCCGCACCTTCATTATCAACTGTGCAAAAGTGGTCAAGTGAGTTCAAGAGAGGCAGAGAGAGCATTGAAGACGACCCCCGCTCCGGCGCCCCGGATACTGCTTGTACGGGAGAAAGCATCAAAGAAGTCGAAAAACTTGTTCTTGAGGATGCCCGAATAAAGGTGAAAATGATGGCAGAGATCACCAAGCTTTCAATTGGTACCATTCACACCATTCTTCATGACCATCTTAACCTTTCAAAGGTCAGTGCAAGGTGAGTGCCACGAATGCTCACAGCGCCTCAGATAAAAAGTGAGAATCGCATGCTGTAGAGAGCTTTTGGAGATTTGTAGTGAGAACGCGGACGGTGTTATGGATCGAATTGTTACTGGGGACGAAACATGGGTCCACCACTATGACCCTGAAAGCAAACAAGAGTCCATAAAAAAGGAACAGACCCCCCGAAGAAGTTCAAAGTCACTCCGTCTGCTGGGAAGCTCATGGCCACAGTTTTTTGGGACTCAAAGGGAATCTTGCTCATTGAGTACAAAAAAAAGGTGAAACCATCAACGCCACATCCTACGCTTCCACTTTGCATAATTTGCGGGAGGAAATTAAAAAGAAAAGACGGGGTAAACTCGCAGCGGGTGTATTGCTTCTTCATGACAACGCTCCTGTTCACACGGCGCGAGTTTCCAAGGCTGCTGCGCGAGATTGTGGTTTCGAAGAAATCCAACACCCACCCTATAGTCCAGACCTTGCCCCTAGTGATTATTTCCTGTTTCCGAATTTGAAAAAATGTCTTCGTGGAAAAAGATTTTCGGATGATGAAGAACTCAAGTCGGTATTTTGCAGAGAAAGAGGAAATTTATTATTTTGAGGGTTTAAAAAAGCTTATCTCAAGATGTAACAAATGCATTGATGTTAGGGGAGATCATATTGAAAAATAAAAACAATTTAAATTGAATTCGCATTTTCCTTCATATCGATACCGAGAATATATTGAACGCCCCTCGTACATAGTATGTTCAATAAAATTCTATGAATTTACGTTACATATTATTCTTGCTAATCCCTTTCTTTTTTGCCCCATTCATCGAATTTGTAGTACACTGGCCATTAGTTCTTCATCATCCTGAACAGAAATCTCATTTTCTACGCTTTCAGGCGATTGGAAATCGTTGTTATCATTTAAATGCTTTGCAGCATTGTGCAAAACGAAACATGGCACAATTATATTTGGAATATTTTCTAAATTGAAACATACTCGTATGTAGTTTTGTAGAATTGGAAATCTCCGCTTCACTTGGCCAAAACATCTTTCAATTATTACCATCTCTTTTGAATGCAATTTATTGAATGTCTTTTCTTGATTACTTGTTGGATTCTTAAAAGGCGTCATTAACCAAGGTGCAATTCCATACTCTTCATCTCGCAACAAAACGCTTTTAGTGGAACTTCGCATTACAGGTTCCTCCAAATTCTAGAATCGGGAACTGAGCCTGGCCACACTTGTAAAGGATTCCATTGCATCACATATTGCTTGAATATTGATGGAGGCATATCCTTTTCGATTAATAAATATTGGGTCTACAAGTAAGTTTCCAGCGTTTGTCAGAGATGGCGCCACCAGTGGATCCCGGGCAGAAATGTCAGACCCCATGTGTTTTATTTGTAGGTTTTGTATCAGTCAACAACTTTGCAGCGTTATATTTGAGCAGTTCTATCGGTGTCGTACATTTTATCGAGCAAAATCATGGCAAGTTTCCAGCCAAATAAACGTCATTTGCGGGAAGCGCTGCTTTTATTCTTTAATATGAAGAAAAGTGCGGCTGAGACCTATCGTTTGCTTTCGGAAACTTATGGGGCGGAATGTATTGGTGAATTGACGTGCCGCGAGTGGTTCAAACGGTTCAAAAGTGGTGATTTTGGAGTTGAAGACAAAGATCGCCCCGGAAAGCCGAAAAGTTTTGAAGACGAGGAATTGGACGCTTTACTGGATGAGGATCCGTGTCAGATTCAAGAAGAACTTGCTGCATCATTGGGCGTCACGCAACAAGCTGTTTCCATGCGCCTAAAAGCATTGGGATTCATTCAAAAGGTTGGAAACTGGGTGCCGTACGAATTGAAGCCAAGTGACGTCGAACGGCGATTTTGCATGTCCGAAATGTTACTGCAGCGGTATAAAAATAAATCATTTTTGCATCGTATTGTCACTGGTGATGAGAAATGGATTTATTATGATAATCCTAAACGCAGAAAATCGTATACAAAGCCCGGCGAGCCCGCCCAATCGACGCCGAAACGAAATATTCACGCGAATAAGGTCATGCTCTGCATATGGTGGGATCAAAAGGGTGTCGTATACTACGAACTGCTTCCGAGTGGTGAAATCATCAAAGGACCATTATATCGAACCCAACTAATTCGTTCGAAGCGGGCATTAAAAGAAAAACGGCCAGAATATGAGACCAGGCATGAGTCCGTCATTTTTCATCACGACAACGCTCGGCCACATGTTGCGGTTTCGGTGAAAAACTATTTGGAGAATAGTGGATGGGAAATTCTGTCTCACCCGCCTTACAGTCCAGACTTGGCACCATCTGACTACCACTTGTTTCGTTCAATGCAGAACGCTCTTACGGGAATACGCTTCAGCTCAATAGAGGAAATCAAAAATTGGCTCGATACGTTCTTGGGCTCGAAAGACGAGAAATTTTTTTGGTCCGGAATTCATAAATTGCCAGAAAGATGGGGGAAAGTTGTAGCTTCCGATGGACGATACTTTGAATAAAGCATTGTAACTATGTTTTCATAATAAAACTTCAAATTTTGGAAAAAAAAACGCTGGAAACTTACTTGTAGACCCAATATATTCTTCTGAATGGAAGTGAGGCTTCATTATTTCTACATGAGTGCTACAAGGCTCCTATACATGATGGAAATCTGTATTTGCTAAGCCAATCATGTTTTGCTTTCAAGTGTTCCTCAGAATTGGAAGGAAACTTTATCCAATGAAAGGCTTTATCTGTTATAAGTTTTGTAATAGAATTTACTGTTCTAAAAAAAGTACTCTGATATACGCCAATATCTTCACCAACGCCAACGTATCTTAAATGGATCCTCATCTTTTCTTGGGGTAATACTGCCCCTCCTCTTGTTTCAGTTTGAATGCCTTAAAATATGTGAATTTATGAAACATTCGAGTAAAGTCATACAGTAATTACTTACCAATAAAGTATTCACCTAACCACTCTACGTTTTTCTTCTCAAACCGGTGTAGCATCTTAAAATTAGACTCCATAACCCTTCGCTTCTAGTAAACTTTTTCGGAATTAATTCGTAAAAATTCTGCCATTTCGATAAATATAGCGACCTGATGGCTTTAAAGTGAGACTCACGACTATAATCCTATTTATTATAGCTGCCGAAGCAGAAAAGTATATACTAGCGAATTTTCAAATTGCTATTCACCAACTTGAAAAAAGTGAAGTAAATACTACAGAAGTAAAAACACTTACTAGTTTTTATGCATACGGTATTAAGTATTTACTAGTGAAATTCATCCGAAACTGGTAAGTACCTTGTCCCCTAGTAAATGCTTGTTCTCCAACATTTACTTACGTTTTATGCATATGAAAATCAAGTATTTACTTAAAAATCGTCGAGTATGTTAAAAGCATTTACTAGTTTTTATGCATACGGCCCAAAAGGTAAGCCAAGCCAAATGTTGTTGTTAAGCTGAAGTTTTCCATTGTGTTAATGATGCTTTTGTTGTTGTTACCAAGTAATGTTTAGGTAGGTACTTTGACAATGGTAACAATGATGATGGCGATTCTGATGTTGCTATGCACATAACTCGTGCATTGTGCACGAGGGGCACCACGACGCCCCTTGTACCGATAATGGCTCATTTCGACCAAGTGGGAAGAGTCCCACTCGTTTTGTTCCCTACCCTGAGTCTGTCGCCTTTTTCGTTACTCTCCCATGTCTCGTTCTACCACTTCCCGGTTCGTGTCGCTTTTTCGTTTCATCGAATCTTTAGCTTTCACAACGAGATGGGTGTTAACTAGTGTTTGAAGTGGAATAACTCTATTGGGTACGTAGGAGGACTACTGGTAAAAATTATGATACAAAATCGTAAAGCAACGAACACTTCATACTTGTTCGATAACATTAGTGTAATTTATAAGTACATATTATCGCACGATTTTGAATGCCATCTAGTGGGTGCAAAAGTTACTAAGGATTCTTTTCATCGGAGTTCGGGATCACTTCCTGTCGCTTTTTTATTTCATCGGAATGCGGAATTACTGCCCAAAGAGCAATAAAAAATTTCACCATAATGTATGCCATAATGTATGACGCTATCAGAAAGTGCCATAGATTTTACAAAAGGTGTTGGCATTAGTGAAACAAAGAGAATTAGAATTTGCCTGAATAAACAATGCGACGCTATACTCGTAAAGCACGCGGAATAATCGTCACGATGTTTTTGGTGAACAATGCGTCAGTGATTTTGGCGTAACGTGCCCGTGTTCCTTTCTGCCCGGCTCCCACTAGTCGTTCAATGTCGCGTTTATCCGCACAACTCTTAGAGACTGGAACAACACGGGACCAAGCAAGCTCTGGAAGGCCTCGTACCTCTCGTTCGACCGAGAATATCGCTGCCGTGGCTGAAGATGTCTTAAGAGCTCCGTCGACATCGGCGAGACGACGCAATTAGCCATTCCACGTATGTCTCTGCGGTGCACTCTGGTGAAAGACTTGAAGATGTTTCCTTGCAAAGGGCATATAGTCCATCAGCTGATGGGTATTAACCGTGAATCTCGTCTAACCTACACTCACATCCTCCCGAATCTGTGCAACGATTTTGTGGCAAAAATAATCATGAGTGACGAGACCCATTTCCACATATGTGGATACGTCATCAAACAAAATTTGCGTTCTGGGCTACTGAAAATTTGCGAGTAATACACGAAGAGCCATTACGTCTACTCAAAATCACTGCATGGTGTGCTGTTTGCACTGGAGGAGCCATTGGACATTTTTTTTTGAAACGGTGCAGGCCAAATGGTCATTGTGGATGGTGAGCGCTACAGAGCCCTGATCAATGAATTTTTCATTCCTCAATTGAATGAATTGGGACTGGAAGGCATGTATGTAGTTCCAGCAGGGCTAACTAAAAATAACTTAAAGCAAATAATTATAGCAAAAAAATATATAAAAAAAAAACAAAAAAATGCTTAAAAATGAATGCTATATGTATTTCTCTTGTGATTGTATGGGCTGTCTCGTACAAATTAGCCGCCAAATATAATCGCCCATCATTCTCTATATTATAATATAATATTGACCCTAATAACGACGCTCAAATCCGATCAAATCTTGTTTCTCCGAACAGACACCCATATTGTCTTTAAATTGGTCCAAGTGAGCATGTAACATATGCACTTTACGGAACATTCTGCAAGCCATGAGCTTAAAATCTTCAAGGATATTTGAAATCAGCTCTTTGTATTTAGTTCCTAACTCTTATGTTTCCGAGAAGACCATGGACCACTACTCCCATGCTCGCCTTACATGAGTATTGAGTGGCTATAAAAATTCGTTGAGGGCTATTATTTTCTTTATTTGTGGTCCGACGAAAATGCTAGCTTGCATTGGCTTTTTTTTTTGTTATATTGTAATTTGCGCGCGCTCAAGAGATTTAGGTATCCTTAAAATGCTTGCACATGGCGCGAGCGAAGGAAAATCAGGGAGAATGGAAAGAGAGGTACAGGTGAACGTTGGTTTTAAATGTTTGAAGGTTATAACGACTAGAAAATAGGTCCTAGGCAGGGCATTCCATAAGCGAGTTGTACGGCTTAGGAAAGAAACACGATATTTTAGAGTACGTCCGAAAATGGGCTTGAGTGTATACTGATGAACATTCATAGCGAGACGGGGGTTACGGTTGAAAGTTTGAATGGTTGCCGTGTAGGCAATCTACTCCTATCTTTTTCAACTGTGCCGCCAAACATGTTCTCCTTTCCGCATGACAGATCCAAATTCAAATAGGCGGTGTTTTTGTAATCTGTAGCAATCACCATAGTACAGGGTGTCCGTTGACAAAGTTATGTTTTGAAACGTGAATAAAACATATGCGACATATTGTTTTATTACTTAGTTTAACATAAAGAGAAAGAATGTGAATTATTTTGGAAAATTTTGAATGAAAATGATATCGTCAAAATACCGTCTATGGACACGACTACCACTGTTGGAGGCGGATCACCGTGTTTCGTACCACGTGCTGCAGCATCCTTGGATTGATGTCGTAAGTTTAACGGCGGATATTTGCTTTCAGCTATGTGAATGACTACGGATTATTAACGTTGACTTTACTTTTGATGTACGAGTAGACCCATGGAGGTTAAGTCTGGAGACCTCGCCGGGCACGAAACTTCTCCAAGCGGCTATTTAGTTTTCGTGGAAAATGTTTACGCAGCAAACTCATGAGGTTCTATCGGTATGCAGAGTTGTCCCATCTTGTTCAAACCATGTGTGTAACGAGTATGATGAATGAGCTTACAAATTACGAGTTGGTAAAAAATAATCTGCGATCGTGTTCCCAGGATTTTCGCTGTTCTCTAGAAATTAAAAAAAAAATGAACCCGATGACGCATCAAACACTAACTCTAGAGCAATGTAAAGACCGTTGGTGTTTGTAAGTCATGTTACATTTTCGTGAAGCCCAGTAGCGACAGTTTTGCTTATTTACATGCCAATTTAGGTGGAAGTACGCGTCATCGCTCCAGAAGATGCCATTCACAGTTTCACATTGTTTCACAAAAATTTTTGAGTAAATTGAAGTCATTTTCCTTAAGATCTTAAATAAAATAATCTTTACGAAATTGATATTGTGATTCCGTAAAACTCGCTTATGGAATGACCTGCCGAGGTCTTTATTTTCTAATCACTACAATCTTCAGACATTCAAAACGAACGTACATCGGTATCTCTCTTTCTTTCCTCCCTAACTTTCCTTCTCCCGCACTGTGTGAAAACATGTTAAGGGTACTGAGATCCCTTGAGCTCGCGCAAAATACGAGTATAAAAAAGAAAAAAAAAAATGGAGACCTGTTACTGAGGAAGGTCTTCGAAACTACACGGTTATGATAAGGCCAATTACATCCTATGCGTCCGTTGTCTGGAATAAACTGTAACGAAAATACGTCATTCCTGTTTTTACCAGATTTCTCAGTTGCATGGAGGCTTTTCCTAGCACACCAGACTTCGCTCTAGATGCATTGAATCTCCCTCCCCTTGATATTCATATCATGGGCTCCACTCTCAAAGCTATTTTCCAACACACACTGCAGCCTTCATGACCTTGCGCGTCGACTCTGATTCTGGTCTCATCAGACCAGACATGCCGTCTGATGAATGACATCAGAACTCCTGCAGCAGAAAAAATACGAAATCGATTATCCCTGTGCCCAGGACTAGTTCGGCCAGAATCTGAGTCAGGAAAGGAATGTAGTCGAGTCTTCACGGATGGCTCCAAAACCGATCTACCATGCGGCGCTGGGAGATATACGCAGTCCTGATGGCAACGAACTACATATATTGTGAAGAACCGGTGGAAGGTGCGAAGCATTTGCATCTGTAGCAACAGCCAAGCTGCGCATATAGCCGTATTCAACCCTCTTACTTCCAAACTAATTCGAGAATGCAAGACTTCATTGAGCGCAGTCTTTCAGGCTAGGCAAGGCACAGAGGAGAGTTTTTCTACCTGCGTCCTCGATTGGGGTTTCCTTTGACAGTTGGATCTCATATAAGCACAACTGCAGATTGCATAACTCCACAGGTTGCAAGCAAATCAAACGAATGATCCCAGACTTCTCTAAGAGATCCTGTTGTTGCTATTGTTCCTGAGCAGGAAAGACTGCAGGTTGCTTACTGGCGTCGTGACGGGACACTACATTGTATTGGGCGTAGATGATGCAACATCCTACAACGCTTGCTGTGAAAGTGATAACGACACCGCGGAGCACTACTTCTGTGAATGTCCGGCTTACTTTCGCATCAAGCTGCAGGTACTCGGCATTGACGTGTTGGATGCTGGTACTGTAAAGCGCCTACTCATTTTTCTTCGAAAGACTGAAAGATCCCATTAAAGGTACACACAAGGAGTACAATGGACTGGTTCTTTGCCTTAGTGTCCTCTTCCGATAAAAAAAAATTGAAACACTCCAAACAGGAGAACTAAATACATATCCATACATATGTATCACCTCTAACCATTTCATGGAAAACCTGTATCTGTATCTGTAGGAAATTCGCTCGATGTTACTCCATGTAAATACATGCGTGGGGAATCTTAATCAAACTCCTTAAATATATCTACTACTGTTGTTTATTTACAAGCACCATACTAAAACTTCATTGAGTAATACCGAATGCATCAACAGCTATTACCAGTTGCAGCTTCATAAATATCAGACGCTCAATATCTGAGCGCAGAATCGAAAAATGCTAACGAATTTCGCAAAAATCAATACGAGTACTCAGATTCATTCAAGTGGAAAGGACGCAATCTGTAGTTTTCCCGCAATTGTTTTATCAAAAAATCACAAACAGATTTATCACCAAATACGGTTTAACAGAACTTTCATAAACCATGTGATTTAAAAAAATGTAATTTAGTTTATCTGTGATGTAAAGTGAAGTATCTTCCATGTAAGGAGATAACAATAGACCTTTCTCCATAATCGAGTTATTTGAAAAGCAGCACCGAGCAAAGGACTGAAATTTTCTTAGACCAGAAAGTATCTAGATGCTCTTAGAGCGAAGTGAATCAATATTTGGAGTGTTAATTCATTGTACAATGAAGCGGCAGAACGTTCGGACCTTATCGTTGGTAGTATGCACCTTTACATATTTATTGATTGGAGCTGCAGTTTTTGACTCTTTGGAATCGCAAACAGAATCAAGAAGATGGGAATTTTTGCAAAGTAAGAAACGTTATTTGATTATCTTTCCTTTTTTGCGTTGTGAGAAGTATTTCTGCGCTCCCATCTCCATTTATCACAAAATAGATGATATTATCCAAACTGTCGGGAAGCTCTCTGGAGATGTTAGGTTCTTCGCCATATACATACTACATATTTGGAAAATCTCCTTTCGAAAATTCTGTTTTCGAATTATTGTAGTTATTGTAATTTACCGGGAATCGTTCGCTAAATTATCATTTTATGGAACCATGATTTCACATATCGGTAGTTGTTACAATTTTTGCCTCTATACAATGGAACAAAAGCCATCTTTTCACTTATAAGCCATTCGATGAGAACATCATTTTATTGAATAAAACCGAAACTTCAGAACTTCGTACGACGCGGCCAGTCTTTTTAGGTAAATCAGCTTAACGCTTCTTCACATCTTTTTTAAACCGTTGCAATTTTGAGTTAAGACCCTTTTTACTCACTTTGCCATTTTCGCTGGCGGCCGTTCTATCCGTTTAAAGAGAAAAGATCTTTGGCTTAATACGCTCTAGAATTTTGATGCTTTTCAGTAACCGAACCCGTGTTAGGATTACCTGCATCCTCGGTTAGGGCTCCCACTGCAAGTTGGGTTTCACAACTGTTATGACTCTCCAGATCTCTCTGAGAGATTTCCTGCTGTCCCACATTAGGAACGCCTGCAGACTAATACTAGCTTCGTGGCAGGGCACTAGGCTTTTGCTAAGCACATAGGTGTGCTGGGTAAATTGAATTAAATTACAACGCTTGCTGTTAAAGTAATGACGACACCTCAGAGCACTATATTTGTGAATGTTTGGCCTACGGTCTCATCAGGCTGCAGGTGCTCATCGCTGTTGTAGTAGGTGCACGTACTGTACGCATTTTATCACTGAAACGCTTACTGCAAACCCAATGTAATAGTACATTGGTACAATTTAGTAGATTTGAAGTCATTTGACGTATTTTGAAAACGGCAGTTTGTTTATACCGGCGTGAGATATAAAATCGATTCTGCCTTTATTTGGAAGCTACGTTCATGCCATTATGTGTAGTGGCAGTGGTTCAAGCGGTCGGTCCAATATGTGAGACGTTATTCCGGCAATAGCGTGTCAAACGTGCCTTGAGCTAATCCATGGTGATTGGCTTATTAGCGTAGATTAAGGACTTGACGTGGCCTCAGAGAAAATAATCGAGTAGTGCCAAATGGCTGGAACGCGGCGGCCAATTGATGAACGCTCGCCGTGAGATGACCTTGTCGCCAAATTTCCCCTTCACAACTTCGAGCGTTGCGTCACTTGTATGGCATGTAGTGCCGTGTTGTTGGAACCACAGCTCGGATATATCGATGTTGTCGAGCTCAGACTACAAAAAGTCTGTTAACATCGCTCTATACCTGAGACTATTGACGGTAACGGTGTCTCCTTCCTCATATCGAAAGAAACAAGGTCCGATGATGCCGCTATGCCATAAACCATAAACCGCACCAAACATCAATCTTTGTGGATGCATTGATGCTTGGCCGAACACTTGTTGATTGTGTTCGCTCCAATAACCGCAATTTTGCTTGTTGCCAAAAATGCTGCTATGAGCCAAAAATGAGCCTCGTCCGAGAAGATGATGTTTTAGCCAAAATTCGGATCTCTGGCCAACATTTCCAGCGACCAATTAGCGAGCTCACGGCGTTGTCTATAGTTGTCCGGCTTCAATTCTTGCATTAGCACAATCTTATACGAATGTAGGCCCAAATCCTTTGACCATTTGGCGATGCCCAATTCAGCTGATCGGTGCCAAATCGACATTTCTGGGTCTTTTCGATACTGGACGCTACGGTGGCTACGCTTTCTTCATTTCGCACCAATCTCTATCTGGTTGGTGGCTTAAGATCCAAAAGAGTGTATCCACGCTCAAACTTTTCCACTGAAGCCATGGTGACGACCAACATCACGACGAAATTCACGTTGCGTATTTACAATTGTGACGGAATTTCGATAATATTTTTAATAAACGTTCGGCAAGTGTAAAACGATGCATGATGGATGTGATTAGTATCTTTGACAGCTGCTGAAACATAACAACTGGGAAAACTATCATTACTCTGTCGGCTACTCCGTGTACTGTTGACTCAGTACTCTTTTGAAATGACACAAGTGCAAAGGAGAGAAAAAATGAGATAGAAATCAACAACCCTGTGAGTCGTGGGTAGAATTTCAATGTCTCTTTTTTGACGTTTCTATTTCTCCTTGTTCGTATTTTTTCTATTTCGCTTCATTTCTTTTCGTTCCCCATTAAGAGCAGTTGGCAAAAAATGACGGAAGAAATTTATTGTAAAAATGATAAATTAAAATGTTTCTTTAGATAGCTCTAAACTCTTCACAGCCGAAAGAAAAAATAAAAAAGAGCTGTCAAATTAGAGGCATGGAAAAAAGCCAACGTGTTTTTTTTTTTTTATAATTTACGCGAGCTCAAGGGATTTGGCCAAGGAAAGTTAGGGAGGATGGAAAGAGAGCCACTATAGAACGTTGGTTTTAAACGTTTGTAGGTTATAATGACTAGGAAATAATGAGCTAGGCAGGACATTCCATAAGCGAGTTGTACGGCTTAGGAATGAATCACGATATTTTAGAGTACGTCCGAAAGTGGGGTTGAGGGTATACTGATGAGCATTCATAGCGAGACGGGTGTTACGGTTAAAAGTTTGAAGGGGCGGAATGCTACTTTCGATGGTGGTGGAAATAGCCATAAAACAGAGTGAGACACGAGACATTACGTCGGTGTTCGAGGGTGTCATTGTTTGAGTGATATTAGTATCACCTATGAGTTTTATAGCACGGTTTTGGAACTAGATATAGGCATTGTATTCCAATTTCGGGCGGATACACTCCTTATATATTGAGGCCAGGTTAGAGGGGGTGAAATATTTCTTACATCGCTTGAGGAAACCAAGACATTTTTGATACACCGAATATGTGGTTATTCCAACGTAAGTTGTCATTGATACGCATACCCAGAATGGAAAGTTTATCAGTTTTGACGATGCAAGTGCCATTCATGGATAATGGCTGAGTGTTTAAATTCTCTTTAACGACAAGCATTGTGTTTTAGAAGCATTAAATTCTACTTTAATAGAACGAGCCTCTCAGAATGAAAACTCAAAACAGGAAAGCGAAAAGAGCCGTGACTTTAGAGTCACCGTGTAATAGCAGACTATCTGGTCACCCGTTATATTTATATTGATGAAAATGGAGGAACAACAACAAAATTCAATGCGATGAAATGTCACATTTTAATGCACGTGTCACATGCGCGTTACTGCATGCAGCAATGCGAGCATTATTACTGCACATCTGTTTTAGGCATTACTCATCTTTCAACGAATGGCTGAGGAATTCCAGTAAAAGGGACTTGTAAGCAATACAATGTAGGTACTATGTATTTGTAAGTGTTCTGTTCCGACAGAAAAAAAACTTCCTTCTAACCATATCGTGTATGCGTCTTATTCTAGACGCCAAACACTTGGATTCATTCCGAGATATAAGTATAGAGCAATGTGAAAGTTAAGAATTTGAATCCAGAAAATAGAGAGATTATTTTAATTTCAAAGATTTGGAGCTATTGGAACTACATTAATAGAACTCGGCAAACATTCAGTTGGCTGGCTTTCATTTTTCCCAAATGCAAGTATGACATAGCTGTCATTAGCAAACATAAGGTCTGTTCCTTGTAACAATTTGTAAAAGAGAATTTTTTGCTTAAGTTGGAGGAGTAGGAATAAATTCTCTCCTAAACCCAAAATCTCGCGGGAATACGCTTTTGAAACTGTGTTTAAAACGTCAAAAGTAACAAGTAAAAATAAACCAAAAAAGAAATTGTACAAAAGGAGGACGGTTTTTAAATTGGTTATTATTAGGATTTTGTTGATGAAATATGCGTTTAATGAGTTCTTTGTATTAGGTGAACAAAATCGCTTCAACATGAAGCTCTACTTTCTCCTCTTTGTCCATGTCGAGGTCACCATTTTAGTAAATTTGCAGAAAATTCGCGTAATTAACACAAATTTAAACTTCCACGAATTTGACAGTTCTTTTAAAATTTAATTGATTTGACGTTTTTTACAACTCCTGCCCAAAGACAAATCTCGTGTAGAAATTTGTAAGAATTGGCAGGGTGGGGAAATGAATTACTCCTTCAAATGTGTACTCTTTTACAAATTTTTTCTCATGGGAACAAGTTCTTGTATAGATTTGTGCAAATTTGGAGTCCTGGAACAGACCTAACGTCATTATTCGAACGTTCTACACGGAACCGATTGAATGACTGTATGGGTTGGACTCAATTTCGCATAACTCTTCCGTATAATCTGACCGATTTTCTAGCAATTTTACATCGAAGTATGATCATTCGTATGTCATTCGGCATGAAAACCACACCAAATAGTCAATTTTGTATACGAAAGCTGCTGTGGGAACATTTCCTATCAGTCTCGTATACGTCTCGGGTACATTTTGACATCTTATGGCGTCCAAATAAGATCTCTCGCAACTTTATTGAACACTTTTTTTTTGAAGCGTTGCAATATTTCTCCATCGGTATCCGTTTACCTTCAAATCGCGTCGTATGTCGTCCTTCTCCTACAAAACCGCATAGGCTGCCATATTATGTTAGTGACTGTCTAGAACTCACTCATATATTTTCAAAGTATCCTTCGCCTCTGCCTTTTTTCCCCCGAATGCAGAGTATGTAATCTGGT
This sequence comes from Volucella zonaria, assembly GCA_963966105.1. Taxonomy (NCBI): domain Eukaryota; kingdom Metazoa; phylum Arthropoda; class Insecta; order Diptera; family Syrphidae; genus Volucella; species Volucella zonaria. The sequence continues at coordinate 232,127,905 of OZ014530.1, read as the reverse complement.
ATGACTCCCTTTCCCTGGTCCATTATTTTGACTGAATAGCTTACCTCTTTTTCCTTTAAGTCTACCGTTTCCTCTTCGTGCCCGACAACCGAGGAAATGCCCGGGAATTCTTGGCAGATAATATCGTCTTAAATAAATTTGTAATTGCTTCGATTGAATTTCTTTCGATCTTTTTCTTCCTTGTGGTGCAATCTTACAAATAGTAGCATGTTTACTCGTGAATCGACCCTAAACTTCTACTATTGCTTGCCGACCTTATAGGTTGTAGGGGAACCTCTTCTTATTCTCAATAAAATGCATCGGCTGTCGCCGCATTTTGGAGGGTTATCATACTACTTCCTCCGTAACAACAACGTCGTCATTCATTATACAGCTGAAATAACATATTCTATCCACATCGACCACCTTTATTTTTCCTCGACCCTCACCCTGGATTCGGTAGACAACGTCATTAATGAGGGTTATCACCTCGTATGGACCTTTCCTGTTGCAATTGCCAACCGAACTGTTTGACCAAATAAAATCTCGGATGGTGTATGTATGTCCTGTGTTGAACTATGGACCGCGTTTCCGCCGGCAGTTGCCGACGACCATAGACAGATGCTCATTTAAGTTTCTATTGAATTGCTCGACCATTCCATCAGATTGATGGTGTAGTGGCGTTGTCCTTGTCTTCCTTACACCCAGACAGGAAGGATTTTAATTCAAAGTTTCGCCCTTGATCAGAGTGTAGCCCCATTGGGACCCCAAATCTGCTCACCCAGTTTTTGACTATCTCTTTTGCTACGGTCTCAGTCTCTTGGTTTGAGATTGCCCACTTACTGAAGTAATCCATGACCACGAGGGTGTATCGGTTGCCATTAAAGGTTTCGGGAAACGGGCCAGCGATGTCGACGGCTATTCGTTCGAATAGTTCTCTGACACTGTATTGTCGCATTCGTCCCGCACACCTTATGCACTTTTTGGAGCAATTCTCGACATCTTGTTTTTCGCTTAGCCAATGTAAACGTTCCCTTACCTTCTCCAACGTCTTGTTTATTCCCAAATGGCCTCCTGAGATTTCGTCATGTAATTCGTGAAGCAGTTGGCTGACTCTGGACCGTGACGCGATTTGCTGCATACGAGATGTTGTTCCATCTGCACTTTCCTATTTTCTCTTCAGCAAACTATCTTGAACACAAAGCGAGTCCCACTCTGCCCAATATGCCTTCAGAGTTTGGCTCCGGTCCGATATCTCCTGCCAGCTTGGTCTTTCCTCGTGTTCCTTCTAAGCCAGGATTGGTTCGATGTCATTATCTGCTTGTTAGGCGAAACGGATTTCGTCTGTACTGCAACCATACACTGGCTCAGTCCCGATCATTTGAATTGCGGTATGTTCCTTTACTTTCTTACCACTAACTACTTCTGCCAGGAGACATTCATTACATGGTTTTGCCTGCGAGACTTTGATGATTGCCTGACTGATGATTCGGGAAGAAGTTTTCGTTGCTCGACACTTAGTCTTGCGCATGAGCTTTCAACAGATGCTACTTTCCTGCTGATGGAATGTATTATTTTAGAAGCCTAATTGGCTGCTTCCATCGCCAGAGCGAAGGCAAGTGCTTCAGCAAGGGTTCTTTTCCCGGTCATCCTTACTGATGAATGTAGCTTCGAATCTGCCATTCCCCTGGTGAATGCATCCTTTGCCACTTCGTCGTTTATTTCTTGGCCTGCGGTGGGGTATAACAAATGTGCCAGTCTACTGACGTCTGTTTGGAGCTGTAGCAGTGGATTTCCTGTACGCATAAGTCAACACCTTTTATGCGCTGAGAGTTTTCGATGAATAAACTTTTACTTTAATATATCGGTCCTTTCCGGCTACAGGATGGACCTCATTCTCTGATGCGCACTAGCTCCCGAGCTATGCATTCATGTTCTCAACACGGCCGAACCATCTCTGACGTTGAATGCCGTAGACGCCTGACAGCCCTTACAGTTGGTGGTGAAATTTCCTTCTCCATTCTCCCTCAATATAAATGGGTAAGTTCTTCTTTATCTGCTTACGACAGGGTCCATACCTCTGCGCCGTAGAGGAGGACAGAGATGATAAGGGTTTCGTACAAAACTATAAGTTGAAGTTTTAATTGCCATTGATGACGATCTGACCAAGCCGTTGGTAGTATGTGTCCTTTTTTAATAACAGTATGCATTTCTTTTTGTCCTCGTTTACCGTAAGACCCATTTTTCCCGCTTCCGCCTTAATGCTAACGAGAGCCTCATTAATGGCTGGGTCTGTTCAGCCAATCACGTCAATGTCATCCGTGAACGCAAGTAATTGTGCGGACTTAAAACGCGTTTCTTTTGTTGGACAGTGAGTTTTGCATGATTCTTTCTGGGGCGATGTTAAAAACGTCCCATGACAGATCGTCGCCTTGTCTTTCTCAATATTGAAGGTCTCGGTTAATTCTTTACCGTGTTTGAACAGGAACAATTTTTCATAGTTATCCTGCACAACTCGACGAGTTTGGCAGGGATGTCAATACCAGACATGGCATTGTATAAATAGTCCCTATTCACGCTGTCATATATGATTTTGAAGTCGACAAATAGAAGATAAATGTCGATCTGAAATATCTGGGTCTTTTCCAAGATTTACAATAACGTAAGTAGTTGATCGATGGAGGACTTTCCTATCCAGAAACCGCAGGAAATCACGACCAACCAGATTGACGACGAATGGTTTGAGACAATCATATAATACGGCCGAACAGATCTAGTAGGCGAGGTTTTGGAAACATATTCCTTTATATATAACGCAGTCAAAAACGTATCCTCTCTTTTAGATCAGAAAAATGATGCTGAGAATTCATTCGAAAATCATTCCTGCAGTAACATCTTTCCATTCCACCGAGAAGCCCATCGGGCAACAGCCCGACGCAGCACAGCTTTAAATGCTTCTTATTTAGCCTACATTCATCTTCTAAGATTTCTCTGTGGCGGCGCTTTGAAACCAATCACATCAGATGGAGCTTCTCTGATGGCTCGTTGACAACATTTCCATTTGTGTTCAATGGTTGTGTATGGGGGATAGGATCTTGAGAGAGCTTGAGGAGAAAGCAATCGCTAAAGACTCTAGTAGTCTCTTGCGATTGTAGCTTTTCAATGTAGAACTGTAGTGGTCTTCTTTGACTCCATTCTGCCTGTCACATCCGTATTCTTATCCTAGCATCAACAAGGTAGAAATCTGAGTCGAAATTGTATTCTCAGAAAGTTCGGACATCCAGAATGCTGGAGGAGTATCTGGTATCCATACGGGGATAGCCAAGTCCATTTATGCATGTTGAGATGTGGGAACCACATGCTTGCTGCTAAAGGGTCATGCCTCATTACAAATTCTAAAAACTTGAACTCATTGTTGGACGTGGTATTCTGCAGGCTGTGTTTTCCTACTGGACCAAGGGTGTCGTTGATAAATTGTTCCAGACGTTTACACAAAGCGGCGAACAAAGTCCTGTTCCCAAAATGAGGGAGGGAGGCTGATGCTACTAAATGGTGAGCAAACAGATGACCTGGTTGTTGGCTGTCAATTACTGTCATTTAATGAATTCAATGCGGTTGATATTTTTGACAGATGTCATACAATCTTTGGCAATTTTAGTAATGGAGTCGCTTACCAAGCAACAACGCATTTTTGTTATTCAATCTTATTACTAAAATGGGGGTCCGGTAAAAGTAACATTTCGTAAAATTGGCGAATTTTTCCGTCAAAATAGTCGTGCTAGTGAGTTCGGAATTCGTGCAATGGTGAAGCATTTTGAAGAAACTGGTTCGGTATCGGGTCAATCTCCATATCAGCAAGCTCGCCCAGCAGGTACACGTCAAAACATTGGCCCGTACTTTTTCGAAGATAAGGTTAGAGAGACAATAACAGTGAATGGAGAACCTTACCTCAACATTTTAACCGGATATTTTTTTTTTAAATTGAATGAATTGGGTCTGGGCGATCTCTGGTTTCAGCAGGATGGTGCTACCGCCCACACAAGCCATCAATCATTCAATTTATTGCTTTCGAAATTTAAAGATCGAATTATTTCGGTTAGAGAAGAAGTTGATTGGCCTCCAAAGTCATGTGATTTGACACCTTTAGACCTCTTCCTGTGGGGTTATTTGAAAAGTAAGGTCTATGCCCATAACCCAGCTGCAATTCAAGATCTCAAACATAATATCCAAACTGAAATTGCGGCCACTGACCCACTTATTCTTCACAAAGTCATCGATAATTTTGACCTTCGGATGGTCGCTTGCAACAGAAGCCGTGATGGTTACATGAACGATGTTGTGTTTTGTTCATAATTGCCATAGGCCCAACTTTATTACAATAAATGTGTGTTTAATTTAATGAAAACTTCCGCTCCAGCTGTTGGCTCACCCTTTAGAGTTGCCCAAGTTTTGAGATCCTTCTTTCTTCTGAATCGGACAAACATATGCTCTTCCTGTACTGCGTGTTAAATTTTGAACTTTTGTTTGTTTTTAGGGCTTTGCAACTTACAGGAATACTATTTATAGTACATATATACCACAAGATTTTATTTAATACATATATATTTTTAGCAATTAAAAACAATTTTGTTAAGAAATACAACGTAACAGCAGAGGACTATCGGATGATGGAAATTGTCATAATCGAAAATAAGCCCCATAAAGCTGGACCACAATGGAAATTTGCTGGAGCGTTTTACTTTGCCACAGTCGTTCTAGCCATGATTGGTTACGGCCATTCAACGCCAGTTACGATTGGTGGAAAAGCCTTTTGTATGGCATACGCAATGGTATCAACATTGTTGTCATTGAAAACAGTTTTGAGTTTAGATTTTTTTTTTTTTTTCTTTTTAAAGGTTGGCATCCCTCTAGGTCTGGTTATGTTCCAAAGTATTGGTGAACGTTTGAATAAATTCGCTTCGGTCATCATTCGTCGGGCAAAACGCTACATGCATTGCAGTCATACTGAAGCAACTGAAATGAATTTGATGCTTGCCACTGGAATGCTCTCATCAATCATCATCACCACAGGGGCTGCGGTCTTTTCACGTTATGAAGGTTGGAGCTACTTTGACAGTTTTTATTACTGCTTCGTCACCCTGACGACTATTGGTTTTGGCGACTATGTTGCATTGCAGAACGATCAGGCTCTCATGAATAAGCCAGGCTATGTGGCACTCAGCTTAGTTTTTATACTTTTCGGCCTGGCTGTAGTAGCTGCTAGTATTAACTTGCTTGTTTTGAGATTCATGACTATGTAATGACATCGTGGGGAAACTCTAATTGGAGATGTCCAAAAACTATTTCTTCATTTAGAACTTCTCCAACAATTCAAGAATGGCCAATAATATCAATTTTTTTCTTTTAGGCAAGCTGAGGAGGCCAAACGTGATGAACAGGATGCAAATCAAAACTTGGGATCATCTAATCAACCCCTAACCTATGAAGAGTCATCATACAATATGAAAGGGAGACTGTTAGAGCATTCGAATTGCTGCACTGAATTCGATGAGAATACTTCGGTATGCTCATGCACCTGCCTTGGTGGAACTCGTTGCTTGAATCATGAGTCCTTTGTGGATGCTGACTATCGGCCAACTGATATCATTGCAAGTACCCTAAGCTTAAAAAGAGCATCTGTTTGATATAAATAGTATGATATGTTATAAATTCCAAGTATTGCAGATGATAGGGTTTCCTTATTCGTTCTAATGATTTTGATATGAGAAAGGTGATTTAAGCGATCCATTGCCAAATTTATTATTCAAAAAATTGAAAATTTTCTACATGAAAAAATTTTGACTTGCTCCTTTACAACGTTTGTATACAAAAAAAAATAACATAGTTAAAAATTTAATAATCCACAGGGTAGATCCAGATTTTACAGAAAATTTTAAAGAATTTAGAGATAATTGTTTTAAAATTTAAATTAAATAATACGGTAATAACTTCAACATTTTATTCCCGCCGACTATCCACAGTTCTTGTCTGATTCTATAAAGGAAAAAATTCTAAACACATACATATTATATATGTGTTGTATGTCACTTCATTACGTCTAAGATCTCAAAAAATAAATCTGGATGCAGTTTTTCTTGTAAGGCACAGGGTTCAATGTATTTTTATATAAAAAAGTTTTTGGAGCATGTACTACTACCAATGAATTAAAATTGGTCATTTATACAAACTTCCTTTAGCTCTTTTTATAACGCTTAACTATTTACTCCGTGGTCGAATTGTTCCTCAACCAATAAACTCCTCAATTAGCGCGATTTTTGCCTAACGGCCTTCAGTGATACACTTAGTTGGTTGAGGTTTCCTTCCACTTGTGCGCTCCACCTGAGTCGAGGTCTTCTTCTGCTGCGTTGTCCCTTCGGGTGAGAATCGAATATTCTTGGGGTCCATTTATTAACACCCATTCGCTTTACATACTTAGCCGTCGCAGACGATTGATGCGTATTTTCCAGACTAGGTCAATGTTATTGCACAGCTCGTTGAGTTTATATATAGTATGTTCTACGAAAGCCCATCAGCGCACACAGGAACAACTGCTACTCAATGAATACACCATCTGCAGGAGTTGGTTTTCTACATATATTCTCAGCACTAACTGTGACTATTCTCTTCTTCATCTCGATAGATTTCTATTTCAAACTTGTTGGCTAGGTAAGTTCTTTTTACCTTTTAGTAAAATTTCCTTTCCCTCTTTACAGGAGAAGTTAGTATTCTGCCCTCCTCGTTTCTTCGTACAGCACATCAAGTGCATCTATCCTCACCGTTTCTGGCTGCGTTTATTCCTCGTTTCCTTAAAGAATATCATTAAATGCTCCCGACAAATTTTACTCTCAGTTCAATATCATTCGTCTGCTCCATCATCTAATTCGCTTTTCGTCCATCGTCTGATCCACCATTTTTACAGGTTGTTCAATTATATCAAAAACTCAACTCTTGTGACGGCCCTGAGGAATTGATCTTTATCCGAGATTTATAGAGACACTTGTTGGTGCTGCCATCAGCACCAAATTTCTTAGCGATGCTTGCTGCTTCTCCAATTTTAAGGACAAATTTCTGATACGAAGTCTCACTTTCTTTGCTCAACACTGTGTTTGATTAAATGTGTTTTTTGTTAAGGCCTAAGACTTCTTGAGCGCATCGATCTGTCGTCATTTGGTGAAAGCTATGTATGTGCTCTCGCTTTTTGCCGCCCTATTTTTATCGCAAGTCCCGTTTTTACAGCAGATCATGTAATATTTACCCATTTAAATGGATGTTCCGTGCCTATTAGACAAGAATTGACAGACTTTGTAGCTGGTATTGTGTCCCAGAAACGTACATTATCTTGAACGATCAGTATTTCGGCTGCATGAAATCACATTGTATCATACGAGTATTTGAGCTGGATCAAGCTTGGTCAGTTTCTTCCAGAAGCGAAATGTGTTGCGGCTTTTTCGTTCGAAAATCCTCCTGTCTCTCTTGAATAAAGGATAGACATTTTTCGGCTAGAGAGATTTGGACCTAAAAAGTTAAGGGCCCGGCCCATAGAATCCGTTGCGTCCTTTACGATGCCGGATAGGTTGACGTTGACATATTTGACGGAATTGACAGTCCCATACAATCAGTGGCATACGTTGGCACAATAACAAACGAAACGATACAAAATAATTGAAATGTCAATTAATCCCAATGTTTTCTTTTCAAGCTACGACAATTTCTCTTCATTCTCTCAATGTATCCACCAATGAAAGTGCTTACTCTCAATTTGTTAATACGTGAACCTCAATATGTGGATGTATGGTCCTCAATGTGTGAATGTATGAACTGCCAACGGATTGAAAAGTAGAAAGCAAATCTACTTTATCCATAACAAAGTGTATATTCTATCCAGCTGTCAGTCAATAACGTCGATGCAACGGACGCAACGGATTGTATGGGCCTTGGCCTTTATTCCTGAATAGATAGTAAGTTTATATGGCAAGTGCATTGTCAAAAGCTTTTTCCCCTCGGATTCAACGAAATCCTGATAAGTTTAGGTCCAACACTACGAGTATATTCTATCAAGGCATCAACCTGCTTCTACCACTTTGAAAAGTACTAGAAGGGTCATGCTTTTGGAGGATCCTGGAATTGAAATCAAGTATCTGGAGAAAGCAATTGGTGAAGGAATGAATTTCTTTCCCCATCTGGTACGAGTGATGCAGAAATTTTTGAGCGTAGTGTGCCATGGCCAAATTTTCCTTTAAAGAGCGTAAGGCCTAAATATTCGAATATTTCAAATTTATATGGCAACCTAAGTGGGATATGAGCAAAAACGGCAAGGTTACTTATAGCTTCCTAAAGCCTGTGTCGTTTATGAGTGAGTTGCCTCAGATAGTTTTCTATCAGCCAACCGGACATGGCTCTTTGAATGTACTCTTGCATAAAAGAAGCATAAACAAGGTGGCAAGCTCGCCATGCGGGGTTCTGTGCGTGTGGCGCGAGGGCGCCCGCCCAATTATCAAGGCTTCGGCCATCAATGACGTTGTCTAATAAAAAGCGGGGGCAGAGCATATTACTAGTCTTATCGTAAACATATTCAGATGACGCCACCGAAGGTTCCTACGATTTGATCAGTTACTAGTTGGCGGTCATAGGTCTTTTTGGCGGCAGGACCACCGGTAGGCCCTACCAGGACTTAAATAGCGGTATCTTATAAGTCAGGAGCTCCCCGGATTTCAGTCCGGGCCTGACTTGTTGCGGTAGGCCCCCTTGTGGGAGCGTCATGGTGGTTGTGGTTTAAACCCAAAGTTGCGGGAAGGTTCTTCCTGTTGGTAGAGTTGCAATAAGTGCTGTGACCCTAAGAACAGTAAGGCGATGGAAAGGCTTATCATTGCTCCCATGGATGTACGGGCATCCCGTAAACTTAAGTCTACACGACAGGTGTTTACGTTAAAAACCAGAGACCATGTGCGTGTGGCGCACATTAAGGACTTGCAGGCTATGTGCATCACTTTATAATTCTATAATGTCGCTGACCACTCACAATTCGAAAAAATTCATAGGTACCTATGCAAATAAGATTTTATTAGGCTACGTGCTACTAAGCTAGCTGATGGCTATTTCTTAGTTCGAACTTAGATCCCAGCCAAGCCTTGCGGTTGGCCCCCTTATGGGGGAGGCTGTAATTATACACTAAGGCGTTAACAATAAAATGTAACTGACTACGATTTGTGACAAACAGTGAGATGGCTACGGCATTCGCAGCTGTGTCCAATATGAAGTTGCACTACAACCGGCTCCCATGACCCATAGAATGGCTGAGGTGTTAGATTTGTCTCGAATCCGGCCCGGAATATGGCCCAAATTACGGTAGTTGACGTATTATATCAATATGTTTTCCAGGTACTCACGTGAAATATGTACATATGACATCTGGCAAAGAGCGGATAATCAGTAACTGATTTGTTGAGTGATTTTAAGATGTTGAATGACCTATCAGAACTTTCGTTCTCATTATTGATGTTCAATTCAGCTAACATTCGCTTTACGGAAAGTTAATGCATTTAAGTTTATCACTTCTTTTTGGATACAAGCCTTTCTTCTAAGGACTGAAACGAATAAAATTTGGAAACTTCAAAGTAACAAAAAAAATATTTTCATAATTCATGCAAATTTTTTTTATTTGCCTTAAAACTATGTTTTTATTAAATTCATTCACAATTACAAAAACTAAAAAAAAATATTTGGGTTCCCATTCTTTCCTCAGCTTCTTTCGAATGTCCTTCATAAGGTTGATGACACTTACATTCGTGATCTTTTTGGACGCTCTTTTCCATTTAGCACTAAAATCGTTTACGTCCTTTGCACACTGCTCACTTTTCCTCAATTTATCTTTGACCAAAGCCCAATACCTTTCAATGGGACGGCACTGTGGAACATTGGGTGGATTCATGTCTTTTGGAACAAAGTCGACAATTTTAGCAACAAGAAGGCTCAACGTCGCATGAGCATAGTGAGCTGAAGCTAAATCTGGCCAAAATAATGTTGAACCCTCGTGTTTGTTTAAGAACGGAATCAACCATTTTTTTAGGCACTCGTTAATGTACACTTCTCCGTTAGTTGCTGCCGTTGTAATAAACGATGAACTTCTGTGTTCACATTGGCAAATGGCCTGCCAAACGAGATATTTTGACCCGAATTTTTCCATCCCAATCGATGTTGTTGATTGTGGAAGAATCTCAGCTTCAAACGAGTTGTAAAACTGCGCACCAGGAAGAGTAGTAAAGTCGGCTTTGACATAAGTTTCGTCATCCAAAACCAAGCACGCTTTCTTGTTGCCGATCAACTCGTTTAGCTTTCGGGCTCTTGTTTTTATGACTTTTTTTTGCTTTTCAGTAGCTTTTGGTATTTTTTTTTTTTTGTGTTTTTAGACCGTTACGTTTTTTAGATCTTTGTACCATATTTTCTTTGGTATTACATTTCCGAGCAACATCTCTGGATGACATAGTCCGATTTTTTACGACTGTGCCCACTATTTTTCTGTCCAAATTTGTATCATGTGCTCCACTTTTAGCTCCACTTTTCTGTTTCAACTTAACTGTCAACGTCTCCAAATATCGTTTAATAACAGAATCCACTGTACTGCGTGCTATGTTTAAATTTTTTGCGATGAAATGGTTTGGACGCGAAGCATTTTCGAGCCATTTGTCGATGATCTTTTTACGGCGTTCTTCTTGACTCATATTTTATAAATATTTTAAATCGCACCGAACTAAAATCAATAACAAACTGAAACTAGAGAATATACAGGCTAATTTGGGTACAAAATGGGATTGCAATTTTTACGCATTGGAAGTATAGCCCGTATTAAAATTTACAGATTTTATTCGTTTCAGTCCTTAGTTTTACTAAAATGCATCATCGTTTTGACTTTCACGTATCGTAAGATTCTGCGATCCAAGCTGTGTTTTTTGGTTTTGCTTCCATCACTCTTCAATGATATTATTTTTATATTTATAAATCATTCCACCGATACTTCATTTTCAGAGGTACATATCTGCTCCTACTCCTTAATTGTCCCTAAACTGATAGCAACCTACAAGACGATAGAGAAATGCTGATGTACTCGTATTTCTATAAGTATCCATGTATGATACGCAATTTACCTTACTGTCATCTCTTAACTGAATCAAGGTTTCGATGTCGAAAAAGAACTTCCGCAATCAACTTGGAATATTTGTTAATTTTTTAAAGATGGATACATCCAATGGTATTAATTTGTGCAAATCCAACTGACTTCATGACATATTTTGTGGCCATATAAAAATGTGTTGAGTTCAGAAAACTGTCTAAGAACCCACTGATATTTACGTTCTACCAACATTACATTTTTATCTATGGTTTCCTTGAATAGTACTGCGAACCTTCTCTTGCAACCCGCCCTTTTAGTTGTTTCTGAGTATACTTAGATATATGTAATTCAGCTCACATAATAATTATTAGAATAATAAAACACTAATATTTTTTATATAACATTAAAACACAATTTCTCACTTGATGACATATAAATACAATAAATATTGTAACAGAAAAATAACATTGAAAGATACTCGTACGTATTCTTGTTGTCTACCTTCAAAAGCTAAAATTTATTGTTCGATTTTATTCCCCCCCACCGAAAGACAAATTGGATCCCACAAAACTGATTATGCGAATTTATAAAAAATGGGTTACAGTTGAATAAACAAAAAAAAAAAAAACTTATTTTTATTTACTCGTATTTTGTCTTCTTTTCTTTTCTTTCGTCGACTTAAATTAAAAATCAAAATACTTTTATCTTATCAATATTTACATTTAGATACTTAAAGTAAAAGAATCAAGTGATATTCACTTTATCGTTGGCAGTAATGTTAATTAAGATGTATCCATAAGATAGGACATATTTATTAAGTTTTTCAAAAATGTTAAAAGTATCTCGAAATGCCAAATTAAATGTTTCTGATTATTTAGAGTTTTTTGAAAACAATAAATGGATAAATGTGATTCGATTTTTTCAATGTCCATCTTAAATAATTGCTCTATTTGCACACTTTCAGGCACAGGCCGCCTATTCTACCTACACTAAGATCGTAACCATTAAAGGAGCATGGAAACATCTAGCATAAATCCTTATTCTGAATGGCTGAAATTGCAAATAATACTCTCACCTAGCAGATTCAAACACTTTTAGAGATTCACGACTGTACCACATAAAAAAAGTAGCGCTATTTTCTTCTTGTTACTTAGGTCGAATGAAATTTCAATTTTCACAGATGGCTCAAAAACGGAGGAAGGAACAGGTTCTGGTATCTTCTCAGAAGACCCAGAGCTAAGAGTGTCTATAAGACTACCGGACGCAAGTAGTGTCTTCCAATCAGAGGTTCTGGCTGTCCTCAGGGCGGCTGAGCTAATGCAGATGAGATCAGTATCCGAAAGAGATATCGCTATCTACATCACCGCACTCAAGGCAATGAAATCAACCAACGTCAACTCTGATACAGTCATAGGCTGTCGCATTATGTAGTCAGAAACGGGTAAGACTGTATTGAGTGCCAGGACACTGCGGTATTAAAGGACATGAACAAACGGACGAGCTTGTAAGAAAAGGAGGGCTACTCGACAATAGTGAAACTACCAACATCGAACCACCCCTATCGAGGAAAAAATTACAAAGACTGCCAACCTAAGGTGGTCAAGTCTTGAAGGACACAGGGTATCCAAGGCTCTTTCTCCGCTCGTTGACAGCAAAAGATCCAGGAAGTTAATAAAATTAAACAGGGATAAACAGGACACTGTTTCCTGCGGCAACACCCAAAGAGACTCAAATTGTCAGATACGGATATCTGTAGATTCTGCGGTGATCTGTAAGCTGTAAGAGGGCATAACTCACATACTGTGTGAATGCGAGGCAATATCGCGTAGTCGAAGAAAATTTTTAGGGACATACTTTTTCGAAGACCTAGAGGAAATAGACGGCACGAACTTCAAAGGCCTTCTTGGCTTTTGCAAGAAAATTGAGTGTTTCACCAGAGCGATTGTTTTGGTTTTTGCCATTTGAAGACAAATTCTCCTGGTTCCACAGGGATCGCGGTGGGCCCGTTTTGGTGTCTGGCGTCTGTCTGATGGCATATCCATCATACCCCTGTTTAACCTAACCTAACCTAACCTAACCTACTTAGCATACGAATGAAATGTTTGAACTTTCGACAATCCTAGTGCTACAAAGCTGCCCTTCTTAACCTCTATCAAGGAAAGACAAACGATTGGACCAGCGTTAGAAAGAATTGAAATGATGCTGTTAAATATTGTTTTAACGAGCTCGTATGAGCCTATTAGCAATGACCCAAATATGCCGTCTGAGTTGCTTTAGTAATACCGACGATAAGCATAGTCTACATGACATCACGTCAACTCTTGGATCAATGAGAACTGGAAACAAGCATTTGCAGCGAATCAACTGCGGAAGGGAATGAGATCTATTGTATGATGGATTCTATAGAGCTTTTTAAGCAGTAAAGACTGGAAGAACACCGATTTCTGAAAAATAAAACCAAAAGTAGAATACTAGCAAGTATTGGATTATAGAAATGAAACTGAAAGCCTTGTAACAAAACCACAATTAGTACTGGGAATATGGAAAAAAACACTCTATGGGGACAAAGGCAAAAATTCCGCTGTCGGAAATGCCAGACATACACCTGAGTCTCATATACACTCTCGCGTCAGAAAGTGAAAGGACGGGTTTGCTAAAGATTACTTCCATCAGCTCATCCACAAGACGTATGGGCAAAGCCGTAAGCACGATGTTAAGCTCATTTTCGTTTATCTCAACGTCAAGTCAGGAAAGGAGATCATCGTTGGTGGCACCGTTCGACCACATAGTCTACACGACACCAGCTCATAAAATGAAGTCCGGCTGGTGCAGCTAAATTTCATCATATCAATCGCATGTCATTTGATCAAAAAACTGCCAACCAGATTGTTCACACTGCGATCAATGCAAGGATATTCTGAATATCTGAGCATCATGACAACCCCATATTGACACAGCTTACTACCTTGGTATAGTCAAGGTGCAAAAATCCAGGACGCCAGGACACCGAATAAGTACTTTGAAACTATCGCAAGAGATTGCCAGAACCTCTTCTGATTAAATCTCCCAAATTCTATTAAGAAGTCCTAAGCTATCGGCACTACAATGTCAGCAAGCCATTAAAGACATCGCATCTGATGTGCATGGCCTCACTCGACCACCACAATAAAACTGTGGCTACAGGACATACAAGAAGGACTTACTCACAAACTCTACCATATGAGCCAATGAATAGGAACATCGGGTTCTCAGAAAGAAAACCAAAGAAGCAGAGAAGCACTCGATCGAAGCCAAGGAGAATTGTTTCTCCAGAAATGATGTTCGGAAGTTTTAGCAGTACATACGAGTATGTTAAGCAAAAGTAATTGTTCCCTGAAAACGAAATCTGAACACCCTCTGCAGAGATAAGTATAACAACTTACTGGCAGATTGCTTCTGCAGACTTCAGCGGCATAGAAGTTGGTCACTGTCAAGCTGAATTTACGATACATCATGGGCGATGATTGATAACAACTTCGTCCGGCCGACCAAGGGTAGGTCCGGATAGTGGGTAACGATATCTTAACTATAGACTAATAGGACCTACGAATTACCTAAAACGCCGGACGTTAATTTGTTAAACAACATACACAAGTATAGCCAAGAAAAGCAATCTCAGCATCGTTTGTCTGATCCTCATGAAAAGAAACCCTCTAAACTGCGACGGCTATAAAGAAATCCTTAATTATTGGTTATATAACTTAATTCGTGCGGTTTTTTTCAAAATTTAAACGTTTATTTAAGAAACACATGTACAATAGTATTATTCAAAGTATTGCCCATCTGAAGCTATGACTTTTTCCCATCTTTCTGGCAATTTGTGGATCCCATCCCAAAAGAACTGCGCCGGCTTGGCAGCCAAAAATGAATCAAGCCAATTTTTAATATTCTGCTCTGATGTGAACCGTATTTCAGTGGGGGCGTTCTGCATCGACCGCAACAAATGGTAGTCAGAAGGGGCAAGGTCTGGGCTATAAGGCGGGTGGGGTACGACTTCCCCTCCACTGTTTTCCAAATAGTTCTTAACCGGAATAGCAACGTGGGGCCGAGCGTTGTCATGATGGAAAATTGGAAAATTATTGTTTCGTGTCTGGTCGCATATTTCGGGCGTTTTTCGGCCACTGCTCTCTTCAAACGGATTAATTGTGTTCGGTAGAGTTGTCCATTGATGGTTTCACCCGGTTTTAGCAGCTCATAATACAGCACACCCATCTGATCCTACCAAATACAGAGCATTACCTTCGCGCCATGGATATTCGGTTTTGCCGTTGATTTGGCTGGTTGGCCGAGTTTCACATATGATTTTTTACGCTTGAGGTTGTCGTAATGGATCCATTTTTCATCACCAGTAACAATCCGATGCAAAAATGACTTCATTTTGTGGCGTTCTAGTAGCATTTCCGACATGCAAAACCGCCTTTCGAAGTCTCTCGGCTTGAGTTCATGTGGAACCCAATTTCCTTGCTTTTGAATATATCCAGCTGCTTTTAAACGTTTTGAAATGGCTGCTTGAGTGACACCCAAAGATTCTGCAAGCTCTTCTTGTGTTTGGCAACAATCTTCATAGAGTAATGCTTCCAGTTCTTCATCTTCAAACTTTTTTGGCTGCCCAGGACGTTCATCGTCTTCCAAGCCAAAATCACCACTTTTAAATCGTGCAAACTACTTTTGGCACGTTTGCTCAGCTAACGCATGTTCACCATAAACTTCTACCAAAATACGATGACTTTCGGCAGCAGTTTTCTTCATATTAAAGTAATGAAGAAGAACTGCCCGCAAAAACACTTTTTCAGGCACAAAGTTCGACATATTTGAGTGAAAAAAAATTACTGTTGTTTACGCTTCAAATGAATGACATATACTGAAATGACGTACAATGACAGTAGCTTTCCAATGCATGTTCCAATGGAAAAATATAAGTTACGCCATCTCTTAGCAAACCGCACTTGAAGACTTGAAATAGGCCCTTATCCGTGTAGTTTCAGGCCTAGAAAAACCAGTATTGACCGGATATTCTCATTACGGCAAACCTTAGGAACAAATTAAGTACTACAAATCGATACATTCTCCTTTTTTTAACGTTGCATATGACGCACATAGAGAAATGATAAAACATGTCATGTTTTGGTATCCCTACTACTCCAGGTTGTGCTCGCAATAGCAACGATCAGACCGTAGTCTTCTCAACTGCGGTCGGCACCATTCAACATACTAAAAGAAAAAATCCAGCAGCTCCTGTGTCAGCGCCTAATGATTCAATGATTCCTAAGGCTCTTTGCAGTAGATTGGGCTGGAATGATGGACAGTATTGGAGGGGTCCTGTCTGTAACGGTTAAGCTCCATCAGAATAGACCATTGGTTGGACAGAGTGCTGTTTTTGACGACTTGTTTCGGGAAACCGAAATGGTGGAACTTGCTCCAGAAGAGGCACACTCTAAAGGGCAGATGAGGGGGAAATGGAGTCGTGGAATAAACACAAGGCGTAAAAAGCTACGGGAAGTGCTGTTGAATGCGCGAGTGCTAAAAGTCTCACTCCTCCAATGGCAACAGAAAAGAGAAGCATATCGGCACCACTGACACCTACTGAAACCGACCAACCTTTCAGATCTGAAACTGCACCCCCTTCTTCTGTCCCGATCAGGGGGCCACCGCCCAATTGTCAAGGCTTCGCCCATCAATGACGTTGTCTAATAGGCACGATATTTCAAAAGTTTGTACTATATTTAACTGTCTGTACAAGATATTGGCATTATGCAAAGAACAAAGTAGATGCAGTCGATGAGAAAGGACACTCGACATCAACGAACTGGACAGCACACAACAACGACAAACCATAAGTTTGAAGTTTTAAAAAGCTTTGTCGACTTGGGCTCCGGCATAAACTCAAACAACGACATAACTGTAGAAATCAAGAATTAGTTCTGCCAGTCAAGTGAAAAAAAGTTCCTCTGACGTTGATCCAAGAGAAAAGTTATTCTTTCACTAATCGCTCGACCTTACCAGAATGAGCACTACCGCTCCACCCGCAGGGTCTTCGAATCCATACTGGAGGTACAAAGCGATAGAGAAAGATCTCGCATTAGGTGACCCGCTCGAGTGGATTTAATTAGAAGAAAGCGATGGATGGAACCTCGAGCCCGATCCATAAGAAAATACAGAACTCTCTCATCAATATCGAATTAAATAGCCAGTTTTAGAAACACAAAGATAAATTAGATATATTGTAGCTCATTTATGATCCATAATTATATTCAGCTACGAGAAGACTGAACGACTAGAATCTATTCTATCTATATTGGTTGAAAGATCTCTGCGAGCAAGTTAATAAGGACGTATGGGGTAAGGCTTACAAAATCATCATAATTACTCGAAGTGGGCACCAATGCTACTTCGCAAAAATTCGCTATACATATGTTACATATATCTATTCCGTCCCCAAGAAAATGGTGTATCCTGCGATTGAATAAATTAGACCACACCACGTACAACTTTTTAAAGAATCTAATAAAACATTGTACAAAACCAAAATCTGCAAGGCTTAATGGTATACCGTCCTTGCTCTCAAGGTCCCAGAGCAAGCAAAACCCACGATAGAACCAACTGACTTTTAGCTACGAGTAATCGCTCTGAATAAAATAGAAAGAACATAAAACAGTTTTTCATTATGCGATTTCAATATACACAATCCTGGTTGGCTTGGACATTCTGGACAGGCAACGCCCGAAGGACGGTGTGTTGAGATTTTCGCAGCGGAAAATAATTTGACCCAGCTTGTAAATGAGCCCACACGAATACCAGATGTTGATAGTCATACCGCCAACACCCTGGACGTGTTTTTAACTTCTCACCCTGATAAGTGCTCCGTTGATGTGCTCTCCCCTCTAGGCTCATCGGACCATTGTGTCATATCAGCTAATTTCTCGTACACCCACCACACCAAAAATTCCTAAAAGAACCGTATGGCAATACGAGAAAGCCAATTGTTCGTCAAAAACATTAAAAATTCTGTCTCATCCTCCATCCCAACACTCATTTACAATAACATTCCAACTGTCAGCTCTTTGGACAAGGCCAATCTGCTTGCGGCTAGCTCAACACTCCCAGATTGTGCTATGTCCCTGCCTACACTTGAGTGCGTCGAATCTTCAATGGGACGAATCCACTTTCGCACTCGTGTAGTAGCAAGAGTACTTAAACATCATACGAGTAATATACACAAATCCGCTGGTCCAGATGGTATATCTCCCCTTCTTCTGAAGAGGTGTTCTTCCACGCTGGTAAAACCACTTTTGCATCAATCCTACTCTTTTGGACTCTTTCCGAGCAGATGGAAAACAGCATTTGTCCAGCCCGTCCCTAAAAAAGGCGAATCTTCTTCCCACTCCTCCGACAGACCAATTGCACTTACGTCCCTTCTTTCCAAGGTTATGGAAACGCTGATAAACCGTTAGCTCATGAAATATCTCGAAACACGAAAAATTCTTAATGACCGGCAGTATGGTTTTCGTAGCAACAGGTCTACGGTGATCTGATGGCATGTCTCACCAAAAAGTGGAACCAAAGCATAGGTACGAGTACATCAATCTGGCGAAAGCAAGGTAGTTGCACTTGATATTTCTAAGGCATTTGACAGAGTTTGGTATCAGGCTCTTTTGTCGAAAATGCATGATTTTGTGATCGACGACTCTCTTCTTCAATTGATTAGAAATTACCTTTCGGAACGTTCAATTCAAGTTGTCTTGGACAGTTTCAAGTCTGATATTCACAAAATAAATGCTGGTGTGCCCCAGGGCTTCGTTCTGTCTTCGACACTCTTTTTAATTTTTATCAATGATCTCTTGTCTGCTACTTCTAATTTAATTTATTCTTTTGCTGATGACAGTACTCTCCGCTTTTCATATTCGTTCCCGGACTCACGCCCCTGCTCTTCGGTTGTAGAACGAGAACCACAGAGTATGCTAAGCTCAATAAATTCCGATATTAACAGCATAACCAATTGGGGAACTACATATCAATCGAGTGGAATTTAATGCTTCCAAAACTCAATGCTGTCTGCTGTCATTAAAGCGAAATTCAAAGACCTAGCCATTATCCATGAATGGCACTTGCATCGTCGAAACCGATAAACTTTCCATTCTCGGTATGTGTATCAGTGACAACCTACGTTGGAATGACCACATATTCGATGTCGCCAAAAATGCTGCGAAATTTCTAGGTTTCCTTAAGCGATGTAGGAAATATTTTACCCCCTCTGATCTGGCCTTAATATACAATATAAGGCATTCATCCGCCCAAAACTGGAGTACAATGCCCACATTTGGTCAGGTGCTCCTAAAACATATTTGCACCTGCTAGATAGGATTGAAAACCGTACGATAAAACTCATTGGTGATACTAATATCAGTCAATCAATTGACACCCTCGAACACTGACGTAATGTCTCCCGTCTCACTTTGTTTTATCGCTATTTCCACCACCAGTGCTCCATAGAAATCGCCAGTAGCATTCCACCCATTCAAACTTTCAACCGTAACACCCGTCTTACTATGAATGCTCATCAGTATATCCTCAAGCCCATTTTCGGACGTACTCTAAAATATCGTAATTCTTTCCTAAGCCGTACAACTCGCTTATGGAATGCCCTGCCGATCTCTGTGTTTCCTGGTCGTTGTAATTTACAAACATTTAAAAACAATGTACATCGGTACTTGTCCTTTCTTCCTCCCTAAATTTCCTTCGCCCGCGCTGTGTACAAACATTTTAAGGGTAAAAAACCCCTTGAGGGCGCTCTCATTATAAAAAAAAAATAAATAAATAAATGCACATAAGTTGTACAATTAAATAAAACATTTTGTTTCATAAACTATTAAGAAAAACGTGTTACGAGTATATCTTCTCTCTCTCTCTCTCTCTCTCTCTCTCTCTCTCTCTCTCTCTCTCTCTCTCTCTCTCTCTCGCGAGACTTAACAGGGTTAATACAAGGCCCTTATCATCACGGTCCTGCTCTACAGCGCAAAGGATTGGACATTGTCGAAAGAGGATGAAGAAGCACTTGGCTGCTTCCTTGACGGCGAACGGAGGAGGAGATTCAACCACGAAGAATACGATTTGTACAGTGACATCGGTATGGTTAGGCGTCTACGGATACAACCTCTGAGATGGCTTGGCCATGTTGAGCGCATGAACACCATAGCTCCGGCCCAAAGATTCTTTTATTCTAACCCCAAGGGCAAACACATCTAACGCGAATGCAACTGGAAGGGGACCTTAACCCACCTGCAGCGGCGCGGCACTGGAAGCAGCTGCTGGAGAGCATTCTAGTTGAGGCCCAGGTTCACCCCGAAATCTAGCGCCACCTATGAAAGTAAGTAAGTCTAACGAGAGAAAACTCTGCAACACTATTGACTCCTGAGATTAAGAAAACACTGATTAGCGAAAGTTATTTAGCTAATTCTGCGCTGATAACGTTGTTGCTTATAACTGAGGAGCCAAGGTAGACGAAGTCCTCAACTTCCCCGAAGTTATACCTACCAATGGTGACGTTCCGGTCAAACCATCTAGAACGATGATAAAAAAGGCACAAATCAGCGCGTCGCCTTGTCTAAAATCTTTGTTCATATAAAAGGTCTCGATTAATTCATTACCGACTTTAATCGAGCAGCGACAATTCTTTCTTGTCATCCTGGACTACCTGACGTGTTTGGCAGAAATTTAAAAACTAGACATGGCGTTCTATGGCTCGTCTCTATACACGCTGACTTAGAGCCTATTCGCATTGGCGTGAGCAAGAAAGTCTACTCCATGAACGTCGTGTTCACATTTTCATGGGGATGAAATACTTTTTGACAAGCGGAACACTTGAATCGGAGCATTTTTAATTTTTAAATTTGAGCATTTGGACTGAAACTTACCTCTTCTCCTCTTCTTTATATTTCCTTGCTCAACAACGATCAAAACTAAAATGAAAAAATATGTCAGAAATGGAACGATATGGAAAAAAACAATGTCTCTGTATTTCCTCGACCATGTGCCTGCTCTCTCTTCTTCGTTCCGAGAAGCGTGTGCTCTTCCCTTCTTTTCTGCACGAACGGCTCTCGTCCTTCGATCCAGCGCAGCTTTATATGCCTATTATTTGGATGCATGGAGGAACTTTGGATGCACAAGGAACTTCTTTGATAACTTGTTGACCACATTCCCATTGGTGTTCAATAGCATGTGCATGGGGGCTAGGACTTTGAGAGAGATAAACGCGGTCGGCAAAGGTTCTAGGGGCCTATTGGGGTTGCAGTTTTTCAACGTCAAACTTTTGTGGGCTTTCTTGAGTCCATTGCGCCAGTGATATCCGCATTCGTGTCCGTTCTGCAACAGGGTCATGATCCGAGTCGTTATTGACTTTCCGGATAGTTCGGGCATCCAGAATACTAGAGGAATTTCAGGCGCCAATCTGGCTGACGGTTGATTAATCAGAGACTTGACTCTCAGTCTCAATATGAATGTTAAGATGTGAGAACTACGCGCTAGTAACTAAAAGGTTACGACTGTTACAAATTCTAAAAACCTGAATCGGTTGTCGGACGTGGTGTTATGCTGGTTGCGTTCTCCGGCTTTCTCACCTAGCCTTGCATTAGTATTTCGAAGCACACTGTTGGTCCAAAGCTGGGGCACTAAGCATAACATATATTCGATCTAGGAAGTGATGGAATTCGTCTTTGATCCTATCATCTTTAGATGAACAGGGTTTGAATTGTTTTATTTAAAATAATGAGATCATCCAACAAATAAGAAACTGAAATGGTTCCCAAAATGGGACAACAGGTGTTGAGTAAATGGCCCTTAATACCAGATCTCTACACTCCTATAAAGCAATAATTTATTTTTTAAAGCACGTAGCCCCTTTCGAACTTCCTTTCGAACTCCGAGCGGTAAGCACATTAATCTAAGTAGGCAGGGTGAAATTTTTTTATGAAAATTTATTTCATTTTATCGCTTCTTAATATTTAGAACAAAACGTGATTTTCTCTTGGAAAGATTTCTCTAGCGACCTATAAGAAGAAAAAATTACCAAGAACAACAAAATAATATTTGCATATTTTCCTAACGGTAATAAATAAAAGAAAATGCGTGAAATCGTTCATATTCAAGCTGGTCAGTGCGGCAATCAGATCGGAGGAAAATTCTGGGAGGTTATATCCGATGAACATTGTATCGATTCCTCTGGAACGTACTATGGCGATAGCGATCTTCAGCTAGAACGCATAAATGTTTATTACAATGAGGCAACTGGTGCTAAATATGTTCCTAGAGCTATTCTGGTTGATTTGGAGCCTGGCACAATGGATTCAGTGCGCTCTGGACCATTCGGACAAATTTTCCGCCCCGATAACTTTGTGTTTGGTCAATCCGGTGCTGGAAACAATTGGGCTAAGGGTGATTATACGGAAGGAGCTGAACTGGTTGATTCCGTCCTTGATGTTGTTCGAAAAGAGGCTGAAGGATGCGATTGTCTACAGGGATTTCAGTTAACACACTCTTTGGGAGGTGGTACTGGTTCCGGAATGGGTACATTATTGATATCGAAAATTCGAGAAGAGTACCCAGATAGGATTATG
The DNA here is from genome assembly GCA_963966105.1 of Volucella zonaria. Lineage (NCBI taxonomy): Eukaryota > Metazoa > Arthropoda > Insecta > Diptera > Syrphidae > Volucella > Volucella zonaria. Next base: position 232,105,132 of record OZ014530.1, on the reverse strand, counting down.
AACACATTTTCAGTAGTCCCGTCGCCGAAAGTGTCTGATACAGTCGTGGAGCCATACAATGCAACCTTAAGTGTCCACCAGTTGGTCGAGAACACCGACGAAACTTATTGCATTGACAACGAGGCCTTGTACGATATTTGTTTCTGAACACTCAAATTGACAACACCTACCTATGGAGACTTGAACCACTTGGTATCGGCAACAATGTCTGGTGTCACAACATGCCTGCGATTTCCAGGACAGCTTAATGCAGATCTAAGAAAGTTGGCTGTAAACATGGTTTCTTTCCCCAGATTACACTTCTTCATGCCTGGATTTGCGCCGTTAACGTCAAGGGGATCACAACAGTACAGAGCTCTTACAGTTCCAGAGCTTACACAACAGATGTTTGATGCAAAAAACATGATGGCTGCCTGCGATCCACGACATGGAAAATATCTTACTATAGCAGCCATTTTCAGAGGGCGTATGTCCATGAAAGAGGTCGACGAACAAATGTTGAACATTCAAAATAAAAATAGCAGTTACTTCGTCGAATGGATTTCCAATAATTGCAAAACAGCTGTTTGCGATATTCCTCCGCGTGGTCTGAAAATGGCAGCTACATTCATTGGCAACTCCACAGCTATTCAAGAGAATATCCGAACAATTCACTGTCATGTTCCGAAGAAAGGCGTTCCTCCATTGGTACACTGGTGAAGGTATGGACGAAATGGAATTCACCGAAGCTGAGAGTAACATGAACGATTTGGTTTCCGAGTATCAGCAATATCAGGAGGCTACTGCCGATGAAGGAGGAGAGTTCGATGTAGAAGAAGAAGGCGGCGGGGAAGAGTAATTTGATATTAAAACTGTCCGTCGAAAATTATAAGTATTTTGTTTAAATCAGACTTTGTACTGGTATGGTTGTAATGAAATTTTATTAAAATTTTTTTTCCAAATGGAAATTTGTGTCACTCCTAATTTGTTTATGGACGGACTCTATTGTTTTCTCAGTTTGCCGATGTCTCATCTAGATTTCGATTGCTTTGGAGCAATCTGTTAATCATGCGTATTCAAAGTCTGTGCGAACGTAAAGACACGCAAGGATGGAACGAGACAAGAATTGACAAATAAATCCTACGCTCTCATAATGACGAAACACCACTTCCCTCCGGACAAGTCAATTGCTAGACCTAAACAGCAGAGACTAGATGAAGCCACGTGCCCGAGTTTAAAAAAAGACGCGTCAGAATGGTGGTCGTTGAGGTACACTTAGACCAATTGCAAGTCCATCGTCCACTGTCCACGGATGTGTGGAGGCATGGTGACCTAACTACTTCTAGGATCATAGAGATTTCTTGACGAATTAGTCAAGATGGGTGATTTTCATAGAGCAGAAATCATTTGAATCTTAGAAATGGTAACTGCCTATGAACTGCATTCTGGTCCGTGACAAGACAGACAGCTCTCTATGGCATGTGACTGTTCCAAAAGTCAACAGAATGATTTGCTTTAGATATTTCAATATCCTACGCGGGTATTGGAATTAGTCAGAGTCAAGTAGCAGCCTTCGCCTGGTACACATACTGTACCATCTATGTGAATAGACTGAAGGATTTGTGTACGCAAAGGTTCTCAGAGAAGAACTCGGCGCCAATGCCTCCGGTTGTCTTAGAGCCTTGTGTTAAGATGTAAACTGGGTGGCTGAGAAAAGATTCACATTGTCTCTATTCGTTGTTTTCTAGAATCAAGTGATTAAAGTCAATGCTCAAGCCATTGTCAATTAATACAATGTCCTTCCATTGCAGAAGGCCCCGACGCAACGTGAGTGGGATGGCATTTACATCTAATGAGTGTTTCAAGGTAGCAAATGGAGCAGAGCTCGGAGAGACGTTCTTGACGAGGTCCATGGCGCGCCAAAAGTGAAAATTGGTCTCACGACCATAACACACACCTCGTGCATGACTCTGGGTAGTAGATCCCACCTTCAGCTACAGATTTCTTGCATGTGCAGAGGACAACCGAAGTTTTTTTTTTATTTCGTTCTATTACATTTTCATTTCCCCACTCTTTGCTGTCCAGGATGGATAAGGTATACATAGGCAGTGGATCTATTCGTAGACATAATTACCTATGTCCAGTTCTTGAAGAGAGTTATTGTATAATCCTTGAGAGAGAAAGTGATTTATCAAGAGAGTGTAGTGCGGTCTCAACAGATTCACCCTGCTGGAATGCAGGTAGCTTGATAGCCTTCTTTGGTTGAGGCTGCACTCGATGTGAAGACCGAGAATTCTCTAGAAAACCTTTAACAGAAAGAACGAGGGATTGATGGGTTTGCGATTCTTCGGGAACACATGGAAGGTTTTACCTAGTTTGGGTATGAAAACAATGTTCATCTCAGTTCAGATAATGTGACTGCTGCTGTTTAATCAGCTAAGAATTTAAGAAATGAAATCCATTTACCCAATCAGGCAGCTGAATCAGTCGTTCTAGATACACTTTACGTAGAACAATTGATGATGAGTTGCGACGAGTCGAAGTAGAAAACAAAGCACGATGGTGCGCAGGCGCTATTTACACTTAACTCGTATATCCCTTATGCGATGATTTGACTAACTTACTAGAGAACTCCCGAACCGTGTAAAATCTCTGCCTAATACACGCAGATATTCGACCTTTTTAATTCTGGGAAGGCACTTTTCAGTTTTCTCGGGCACGCACTCTAGCATGATTACTCGTTTGGTCCTTAAAGCAAAGAAACGGTTTTCTTGTCATCTAGAGCTGGGTGTTGGGGATTCAAAGAGCAATCGCTCGGTACTTTAAGCAAAGGAACGCTCTTTCTTGTCATCTCGAACCTGGTGACTAGGATTCAAACATCCCTCTGGCTCGATCCAGCCGATCCATTGTACTCGTAGTTTACTGGTTTTTGCCTTTTTTGGCAACATCCACATTTTGACTAGCCTCATTAAGTTCGCGGTTAAATCTTCTCCATTCGGGATCCTCGCAACCAGCAGCAAATACTCCGTGAAGAATTGCTCTCTCGAGAGTGTTCAATATCTGTGCTGCTTTCCTACTTATCGTCTGACTTTGAACTTGAACGACGACATACGTTAATAATAAGAATCGATTATTGCTGCTCTAAAAGTGCGCACATCTAGAATACTTCACATCTATTAGCCGATTAGGTTGCCGGTTCATCAATTGTGGATTTACCCGGCCTAAACTCGCAATTAAGAGGATCTACTTTCTTCCAGATCGGACGAAAGGTGCAGCGATTCTATTTATTAGACATACTTTCATAGACATATCTTTGACCGAACCTTGGAAATGAGTGGATCCCTAACATGTCAGTCCCTACTGCATTAAATAACCTGGTATTCCGGCAGATCTGTTATGTTTAAGTGTAGATATTGCCATCTTTACTTCATTTTATTCGAGTGGATGAAAATATTAGCCTTGCACCTGGGTGAAATGGTTTGTTCCAACAGCAATACTTTGGACGTTCAACAGTTAGCGGAAGTCATCGTACGAAGAAGCTGATGTGCTCACTTCGTAGAGCACACGTGCCGCTCTCATTCTTCTATACTCGTATATGTTTTGTAATATGTGCTCTCCTGCACTTTTCATCGAACCTGGGTGAAATCATCGTGGTGATGGCCTTTGGGACGCCTTGGCAAAAAGAGGCCGGATATTCCGGAGCCAGTATCCTGCTTCGGAGTTATGAAGGCTGCTGTTGTCCCATTAAGGGTCTATTCGTCACCACCTCTATTTTAAACCTCTGATTAGTTCTGAAAATACATAGATGCAGCTCAGAAAATGAACCTGCCGTGTTGGCTTTGAAGCCACAGCTGACTCAGTTACACGAATTCCGGCGCCTCCTGTCCTCCATGTCCTCCCTTCACTTCTATCGCTCAAGACTCGGGCTTATAAGTTTGTCAAGTTAAGCCGGATTGAATGAGGTGGTAAAATAAGCGCCATTGGTGTGTAGTCATAGTTAGAATGCTGAGCATCGCCAGGTTGACGCCGCTCAGTGCATGCCCCAGTTTATATAGAAATGGTAATTGATCTCGTTAAGTGTAGGTACCGCATAGCTGCTACATACATAAAGTTAGAGCTGACCAAATTTGTAATAAGTAAGAGAAAAAAACAAAAATCATTATGTAGAACCATAAATAAACAATACAAAACATATTTAAGGGTTAGGTGACCTGAAGATCTATAGCTTCATTATATTGAAGTCCAACATAACCACCCGGAGAAAATCAAATCATTGAGTAGCTCGAAATTGAATTTGCATATCATATAGTATGTTGCCCACTTCTGTCTTAAAAGTCATACGTGGACCGTGGGCAGGACGTTGTTTATAAATGAAATTTAATGCCACCATATTCATGTATGAATAAATATCTACGCACGTTAAACAAGTTAACGTGGCATCTCGATCCGTGTTTAATTGAATTATTTCGAGCCAAAGCCGAATTGAAAAAAGTCACAGAACAATGTATCGTCTAGTTAAGAATACGAAAATCATTTCGCGTATAGTACTTATTTATTTAAATATAGCCTTTTTATATCTATAATTGTTTTTATTGTAATTTTATTTGAACAAAACCGAATTCTATGGTTTAAATAATCGGCGCATATATCACTTACATAATGTTATATTAACAGCGCATGCACTTAAATTATTATTTATTCTTACTAAACTATAAGTTCTAATTTAAAATACAAACTAAAATTAATTGATTAATAAGTAAAAAACAAAAATTACACAAATAATCACAATTGGTAAAATAGAGATAGGACTGCTTATACACAATTTCGGTAAAAACCATCGGAGTAGACAAGTCGATCGCGTGGTATCGAAATCGAAAATGAAATCTAAAGCCAACTAAGCGAATCTCTTTCATGAAAAAATAAATATTAAATAAGTCAGAGATAGGTATCTGCTATAACTTTACAATAGAAGCTAGATCCAAAGGGTGAGAGAGTTTATGGAATAAATGTATGTCGACAGAAAAGGAATTAGCATCGTATAAAATAGCTCTCATAAAGTTTATCTGTAAACAGCAATCTTTATACGCATTTCAGTGGGAATGAGATTATTATTACTTCCGAGAAAAGGCAAAAGATGTTACTAAATTTTACTGCACATAAAAATATACACATCTTACATCTTTGCAATCTATTCGTAAACTCGTATGTACTGTAAAGCGCAAAAATAAAACGCGGAATATCCGCCCCCTTTTGATAAACATTTAACAATACTTCGTACATCCCACCAGCTGCAGGAGACGTAATAGCTTCTCAATTACTTTATTCGCATTAGCCAACTTGATAACGGCTGGCAAATACCGAACGACAGCTCAACAAAGTTCTTAAATAAAACATGACCTCATAGTCATGGAACAGTGTGTAACTGATAAGTTTAACCATAAGTTAAGGGGATCAATAGTTAGAGCATCGATCAATCACTCTCTGATTCTGAACCTCATCACGTTCTACACTTTATTTGTCGTTACTACTGGCAATGGATTTGAATTAAATTTGTACTATGTATTAGACGAATTATCGAGACTTGGTTTGTAAAGTTGTATAACTTATATCAAGCGGTGAATGACGTTCAGCAGCGCAAAGCCTAACACATTCTAATGCCTACCACGTAGATAACAAAAATCGACAAAAATATTTCTATTAAAACTCTTATCTCACCAATTGGTTCGAACTCAAGCTTATCTCTGTATCAGCTAATCTACAACTACTCTCTACACAATGCATTTGCATTTGCATTTTCTTTTTTTTTTTTATTCTTTTCTTATTATATTTTCACTCGGCAATGACACTGGCCCTCTAATACTCATTTCCTTCACTTAGAGCCTGCTAGACATCATCAAATATCCCCCTTGGCGGTGGACCTATTCTTCGCTCTTCTTCAAAGTCATCCAAATCGTTTGTGCCCTTAAAGCCGATTTGCACTTGTGTGCTTACTCCGAATCGTTCATTGATTTCATCGGAAAGACTTCGTGTGAGATCTGGTTGTTGATTTGCTGTAGAGTAACCCAATGGTTCTCCATCTCTTAGTAGACCATCGGCAGGTGTTAGGCTAGCTCCTGGCCGAGCAGAACGATATTTCGATGTACCAGAACCATTCACTTCTGACGAGTCGTTTCTAATGAAATCTCGTCGTCTCGCCATTGCTTCTTCGGCTCTTTGTCGTCGACGTTTTTCTCTTGCTATGAGATCTTTACCCTCCTGCACCAGCTCTGTGGCGATTGTTTCATTCTGTAAAAACTGCTGGAAGCCCAACGCATTCAACGCTCGACTTCCTAAACTAAACCATGTGGCTAAGCAAAACGCCAACATGCACATAGGGAAGTAAATGTTAAATCCATCAGAAATGATACCAATGACATCCATATGACCCATGATTTGAGTATAATAAGTTTCCATGATACGCTGCTTGATTATGTGCGAATCCATGTGAATAAGACCGAGAAAATTCAAACACATAGGAGGTGTAAGGCGACACAGTAGCATTCCACTGAATATAAGACTGTGTTCGTTGGTCTGGTGATGTGGAGCAAGATAATAGAGGTTTAGGAATCGAATGCGGAGGATAGTTGAGTAGGCGCAGTAAAACAAGTAGCACAAGACAACCATGGAAAAAAGTTCAATAGTGAGAAAATCATAGTTATCGTTAGCAATAATGATAACATTAGCGAATATCGATAGAACTGGGCGTCGGTTAAAGAAAGTCAACTCACTCCAGACTACCATAAAGGACATTGTAGCAGTAACTATACACAGAGCTTTTAAAAATGGAGACTTAAGCATACACTCCCAATACCAATCCAGTGTGGGACTATAGAAAAACCGGGATATATTCGATCGTTGCTTAGGGAATTCAGTTTTAAATCGCCTTTCCGATGAGTGAATGTTTCTGGCAACATCTTCTAAATGCAAAACTGTCTCAACTTGGACACTCCACAGTGCCTCTGTACGTTGTAGTGTCTGCAAAGATTTGATCACTTGTTTGTGAATTCTCACTAAAGCCTTCTCGGATGGGACTATTGTCGACGAACTGTTTCCACCACGACTGTAATTACGATTTGCACGCTCTTGTAACTCAATTGGAACTTTTCTTAGAATAGTCTCCACACATGGTCTTAATTCGTGGCTATTGGGTACCGATCGACTGATACCTTGCAATGATTCGAGAACGTCATCGACATTTTCCTCAGCTTCAGCTTTCTCAGAACTCAATTTTGCTGCTTTGAAATACGCGTACTGCAGTGTAAAGCCTGGTTTAGCATTATTCCAAAAGGATCTTGGTACTTCCACCAACGCGTAACCTGAAAATATATAATGAAAAACAAATCATCAGCATGAGTCTCATCATTTCTAACCATTATAGCTTACCCAAGAGCAAAATTAAGAGGAACAAGCCCCAAGTATTTGACGCTGACGATGCAATAGCTTTAAGTTTCTGCCAATCTAATGAGACACCTTTCGCTGCGATGTATACGAGTAAAACACCGCAAATGAAGAGATAAGATCCATAGTAAATGACGTTGTCGATCAGAGCTGATTTGAGCTTTCCTTTAATGGTAAAATCACCGGCTTTGAGATATGATTGCATCAGGGGCATTATCAACCATGTGAGGAATTGTGATGTCCAGTAAATGATACGCCAGAGATTTGGAAATATATTTTCTGGAACCATGCCCCAAGGTTTTTGGCAATGCTCCGCAGGAAGAGATGATATGGGATCTGAAAACAAACTTGTGACGGCTGAGACATTCTCTTGGAGGCACTGACGATAGACGGTCTGTAAGCATATGTAAATTCCAATGTTAGTAACAATGAATATAGTTAAGAAATATTTTATTTTATTTTATTTTGTAAGAGAAACAGCGGCAGGGCATAATATTTCACACGCCGCGTCTTAACTTTTATTTAATATTCAGTACAACAAAAGCAATAAATAATGCACGGGTGACCGGGTGACTGCTTGAATGACTCGCAGAAGGCCTTTCAGACCGTATGATTAGAGGGACGCTTCTATAAGTATACTACTGTCGTACAATCACAAATAAACAGTTAATTGTGAAGAATGACGTTGGGATTTCTACTGGAATATTTAACATAAAAACGCTCTGCAACAAGGTGTGGTAAATTCGTGAATCTTTTCTTCTTCAATAGCAAACAACATCTTGTAATCTCACTTCACTATGTCATAGCGTACGCAGACGACTTGATTAACTTGAAAATCACTTAAAAAAGCGCTTGGGGGTTCCTTAACGAATCCATATTTGCGATATGCATCTCAAACGTAATGAAATTGAGCCTTTTATGAAACGAGTAATCACTGGTGGTGAAAAATTCATCGTCTACAACATTTTCAATCGTAAACGTTTAGCGTGATGAACCAGCATAAAGCCCATCGAAAGATGATCTGCTTCATAATAAGGTTTTGTTGTCAATACGGTGGGTTTAGAAAACTGTCGTGTATTTTGAGCAGCTTCCAAGGAACCAAACGATCAAGCCAGAATTGGCAAATCATAAGGGTATTGCGTTCCAAACTCAACATTAACCGAAAAGATAGAATCCCAAAATACTTCAAACAAATTACACAAAAAAAAAATGGAAACACCTACATATAATGGAAAGTTTAGCAGCAGCTTTAGAGGCACTGGCCACTAGAAACCCTGTGCGACGCCGAGCTGTAACGAGCTATAGCAGGCGATCTTCTTCTTCTTAGTTGGCACTACAGTTCGGGGTAAACCTGGGCTTAAACTAACAAGCCTCTCCAGTTAGTCCGGTCTATAGCTAACTGCCTCGAAGACAGTTAATGTCTCTTTCTACTTGTGCGCGCCACCTAAGGGCATGATGTCCATTCGCTCTACTGGTGTGCAGTTTTTGACAAGGTCGATGTCAAGGCACAGCTCGTATAGTTCGTCGTTGAATCTTCTACTTCAAAGCCCGTCAGCGGAAACGGGACCGAATATTTTTCGAATGATTTTTCTCTCGAAACGACTGTGGATATCTTCATCCGCTTTCGACAGAGTCCATGCTTCTGCGCCATAAAATTGGACTGGGTGATCAAGGTCTTATATAGAGTCTTATTATTATATATAGTATATTATTACACTATTATACATATAGTATTATTTCTACTGAAGTGTTATTGGCGGAGTTCATAGCAGAGCCAAGGTAGGCAAAGTGCTTTACTACTAAATTTGCTAAATTATAGTGTCGACTGTGACTTTCTGCCCAATTCGTCGATGATGCGTGTCCCTTCTTGTTGACAGCATATACTTGGTTTTGCCCTCATTTACCGCTAAACCCATTTTGCCAAGTTCCGTTTCAATACCAGCGAACATACTGGTGACAGCCCCTGAGTTCTCCCAATTATTTCGACATCATCGGCTTTCCCTAGTAGTTGCCCAGACTTTTGAAAGATTGTGCCTCCTTTAGTTGTGAGTTCCGCACAATTTTGTCAACTATGATATTGAAAAAGTCACATGACAGCAAGTCACCTTGTCTAAAAACTATTGTATTACAGCATCAAAGATCTCAATTAAATCTTTATCGACCTTGACGTTCTCCGTTCCATATTCTCATATTGGTCTTCGGTACTTGATGCTGGCGGCATAGAAGTTGTTAACAGATTTCGAGATACGCGTTCCGTGAAGATCCTGGCGGTCTCTTGCGATTGCTGTTTTGCTACGTTATATCTTCTCACAATAGTTCGTCATCGTCGTGGCGCTTGGGAGATCCGCAGTCGCACTTTGGTTGCAACAAGGTGGGTATCCGATTCAATGTTAGCTGGCCGCCAGATGTGGTGTCGTGTCGGCTAAGCTTACCATATGTCCTGCCAAAGATGTCCTCCCTTCTTATCCTTGCGTTAAAATCGCCTAGTACGATTTTAATCTAATACTTCGAACATTGCTCATATGTGCTGTTCAGAAGCTCGTAGAAACATTCTTTGGTGGCATCGTCCTTCTCTTCTGCGCATATAAGACTTAAGTTAGCGAATTTAGCCTTGATGCGGTTTGTTATAAGACCTTCGCTCACGTGTCGGAAGCCCAAGACTTCTTGCCTAAGTCTGATCGCATCTGACAAATCCGCATGCGAATCAGCGCTGTTTTATTTCCCTATAGCAAATACCATAGTATATACCGCGGAAACCTCGCTGTATTTTATGAAAGAAAAATGTTGCTTAAACTGAAAAGTTTGTTAAACCCAACAGTGGTTCGTCCAGCTTTAACATACGGACAGCTTCTTTGGACAATGTACGAGAAGTGTAAACGGAAATAAAAAAAGTTACAAATGTCGGCGAGTGTAATAAAACGTAACCTAATAAGAAGCACACGCGTCCGCGCATAGTGAAAAATCTTCAACCTCAACAAATTAGATGTCTAACGAAAGTCATCAGAAAATAGATGCAAAAAGCAATAGAAACTCAAGTTCTAGCTGAGGTTCAAAGAAGGGGCCAAACTTTAAGTAACTAGATTACTCAAACGAAAAAACATCACCAAACTTTTGCGCTCCCTAAAGTGGTGATCGAAAATAGTGTCCTGTAGATTGGTTCTAACCGAACCCACAAACGGCACAGTAGCAACGCATATAGGTGAGAGGAATATTTAGCATTAGATGTAATTATATGCGTTACGTACTTTACCGGTTAATAAAAGAAGATACACATAGGCGCACCAAAACCAAACAACACAACAAGTTATTGCATAGCCGATGAATTAAAGCAAGTCTTCTATATTAAAACACTCAAGGTAGCGCACACCGTAGCTTCTCTGGTCGCCGTATGCATATGTGCACTCACATGAGAGCGACCTTTATAAATAAGATTGAATTATGTTCTAATTGATCATAAAATCAATTCCGAATACCTAATGCGGTGACCTTCAACGCCAGAAGAGAAAAAAAAATGTCACAGTTGCTTTCATGCACTCCCCAGTCAATATTCTTTAAATAGCCCTCAAGTTATTGATGTATTTTAATCACGCTTGATACAAAACCCATATTCAGGGATTACACTCCAAGCCAGGGAATAGACGAGCCAATTTAAGTAAAAAAAAAATTATGACATTAAAACAATAAAGCAAAATAACATAACGACAATTAGAAATGAGAACGATAAACCGAAAAAACCAAAAACTTTACTCTTACCGAAGTGACATCCAATGGAATGGTGAACACTATCAGAAATGAAAAACACCAGGCTGTGAGCACAGAGAGTGTAACCAGTAAATGCTGTCTCTGGACATTTCCATAACGATAAAGTGAGATTCCGGCTAAGAATAGTGCTAATATAATCGCACTTGCTAATAGATAGGCCATTTTAAATTATGTTCTCCTTTTTTTTCTAACAAAATTCAAATGGGTAGAGTTTCTTCTATATAATTCTCCTTGTGAGCTTCTTAACTCAGTCAGACAAAGATCATCTAATCGGCTTTTACAGCTGTCTTGGCACGATTCTCCTGTAGCTGCTGTTGAGCTTTCTTTTGCATATTCTCCAGACGTTCCAGTGTCAGCGATTTCAAGGGCATTAAGTGCGGTTTACAAAACACCAGCTCGGTCTTAGATTCGAAAAATAGCTTCCCAGTTGTCGGTTCAATTAAGTCGATTTTCTCCGAGAATTGATTTTCCTCTGAAGACATTACGTTCAGTGATTGATGGATGCAAATGAATTTGTGTTTATACTTTAGGCGTCTCGGATTTGTATATTTTATCAGAGTTTCCTTTGGGAATTGTTTTATCGACGAAACAACAGCAACAGCAGCAACATATTGGATGGAGCACAGCGTACACGTAGACTATGTCATTGATGAGTAAGAATTGAGGAGTGATGATACTTTATTTCGTCGATAGATAAGTCTAATTGTTTCTTTTTTTTTATTTTTTGCCGGATTTGAAAGCCTGATTCACTGATTCTCGGTACCTTATTTGAATAACTTTTGTTCTTCTTTTCTTTATCAATAAACACATAGAATAGAATAAACACAAGTAAAGACGGAGGTGGAAAATTACACTGAAGAATTTTTCACGACGTACGCTGAATTCTGTTTGATTTTGGTTTTGATTTTGTTTTCTTAGGTATGTTTGTATATTCAGTCAAACTAATCTACTATCAACTCGATAAAATTACATACACTTAACTAAAAACAAAAAAAAAGTATATTACGAAAGAGGGTAAATTTTGACCAACAACATACTAACTGACCAAGACCAAATTTATCCACTGACTCAAGAGTTGCTAGATCCTCCATTTCAGAGATTTTCCGTGGCTCTTTCCGCTACACGTTCATATGAATGGATTGGAAATTTGAAGTGAGTACAAGTAATACGGTTAAACTCTATAAAAATAACCAGTTGTTTGGTCAAAATGTTGCATTTGACGGCTTGACTTGATACGCCGAAAAGGTCGAGTGGACTCTGGAAGAGTCTGGAAGAGGCACTATCTGAAGAATTACCATCTTAGGAGCAATTAAAAAGGAGAAGACATGAGGAAAATGTCGGGAACACTTGGGATAAACAAAGTTGTCCGCAGGTCGAAGTCATTACTGCTATGATGCATGCTGGTAGACACTCTGTTTAATGTTAACAACGCTTACGCTCAGTCATATGCAGATGAAGTGGTTGTACTTTCTGTCGAATCACTCTTTCGAAACCATTTTCTCTAAAATGCACGCAGTCCTAGACGTGATCAACGGTTAATGCACTAGAAATGAGCTCTCAGTAAATAATTTTAAAACTGGAGCTATTTAACACCATATTTAACGCCATAAATTGCTCGAAACTCCCTTACAGACACCAGAGGCATAATTTTCCAAAAGTCTTTGTAATTACAGGCTCTTCCAATAGGGACTTCCGAATTTCGACAATTGATAGCGGCCATATTGTTGAAGCTACATCCGTCAAACTGACTGTCATTTATTTAGTCTATTTTGCCAAATCAATACAGATGTACATAGAGTTCAACAACACGTGCAAATGATAAAATTGTTTTATCAATATGGGTGTTCTGTTCGGCCAACGTTCCATGCGCTTCGCCCATTTTATGGTCGCCATAATCGCCAACGGAGAGGACTGTTCGCAGTGTGGTGGATAAATTGGAATCTATGATGTTCGTGAGAGTGTGCAGGAGAATCTGAGGCAGTCGATTTCGCGTCGCTCTCAAGAACTCGGCCTTCGCAGACTAGGCGAAATTTTGCGTCGTTACTTGGGCCTACACCCGTACAAAATTCAACTGACCCAGGAGATGAAGGTAAACGTCCATAGACAACGACGTGTGTTCGCTGAATGAGCTCTCAAGCAGTTGAAAACTGACCCTGATTTTCATCGAAAAATCATCTTCAGCGATTCCGCCCATTTCTGGATGAATGGGTACGTCAACAAACAAAATTGTCGAATTTGGGATGATACCAATACATATCAGATCCAAGAGCGTCCAATGCATCCCGAAAAGTCACGGTTTGATGTGGATTTTGGGCTGGCGGCGTCATCGGTCCATATTTCTTTGAAAACGACGTTGGCCATGTTGGTGATGTCAACTAGCCACCGAGATCGTGCTTTTGACCACGTTAGACTTTTTCTTGTGAGGTTTTCTGAAGTCGCAGGTCTATGCGAATTAGCCACAAACCACAGCTGACCTCAAAGCAAACATAACCCATGCCATTGGTCAAGTTCAGACTGATTTATGCGCTAGATTCATGGAAAATTGGACATTTCGGATGCTCGCCACCCAGAGAAGCTGCGGCGGACATTTAAACAATATTATATTCCATACATAATGGTATCGATAGGCCTTCCAAGCGACTAAAAAATTTCGAGGATATCTCACACACACTTTGGTTTATTTGAATTTAAAGATAAGAAGCGCTTAATGAAAGACGCTTAACATGCATACCCTGATGTCATTGAATTCATTGGCAGAACGAAGCTATTACTGATACGTTTCCAGCATTGAAGGCGAGACCAAGTAATGGCTTTCAAGAAGGAGAGACGTATGAACAACATCAATCGACACTATGTATGTTACAATACACGGCTACTACTTTCAGATAGTCAGGGACTTTGCCTGCCTCAAATCCGCTGTAAACTCATATAAAGACATCTTATAGAAAATCAAACTGGCTTCCAAATCGGAAGGTTCAGTGTTCAAATCTCAGCCCCGCCCGAAAGACATATTCACCTTTTCAGTTAACGAAAATCAAGTAAGATGAGTAGTTGACCAGAATCAATATCAAGCCTACTTCCACTAAGAATTTAGTCTCCCCATTAAATGTTGGATGCCATCCATGAAGCGAAATAACCACTGAGTCCAAACATCTTTCTTTCTCTCTCTATCCCATTTTCCAAAAAAAAACTTAACATAAGCTAAAGCATTATAAGTGTATTCATACCCACTTGAGTGTTTAGTTCTTAAAAAAAAAAAAAAAATTAGCTGTTGCTGCGACAATAAGTAATACGGTCTTGAAAGAAACACTAAGCAGATTTTTGTAAAATATGTTTTATCTTCCCGGTTTTGTTTTATTGTACGGAAGCATGGACTTTAGAGATTAAGATATCCTGGAATATTTTAAACGCCAGATTTTTCGAGTAATTTTGGTCCCGGTTGCGTTAACGGACTTTGAAGGAGGTGATATTTATAACAGCAACATATACAAGTTGCACAACGCCATTGACCTGGGTTAATGGATATTAACACACCGACCTAGAGAGTATTCGATTTCATATTCGTAGGCATAATTAGCACATCCGCCTTGGATTGTGCAACTGGAAGCATCTGGAGAAAAACCGCACTAACTGATGGGGTTTATTGGTTTAGCCTTATGTCTAGCCATCGGCATCAATAATATCGACTAATCAATAATTTGAAATATATTTACTTCGTTATAACAAAGCACTGTAGCAACAAATTTCAAAAATGTATAGGACTTTAACAGTACGAAAAAACAAAGGGGGGTATTAAATAACAACTCACTGTTTATCGATGATTAAATTCAACTTGGAGAGTATTTCACTGCCATAATTCCCAAGTCACGTAAGCAGTCAAAAACTAATTTTAAAATCTCAACTTTAAATATGCTCAACATGAAGGTCAGCCAAATTACGGCTTTTTATGTTCATCAGAGTAATGCCAACATCGTGAGCAAAGACTTTGTTGTCATTAATTGAATATTTTGTTCAAGAATAGCAATCACTACCTAGATAAAAAAAATTAGACTTATCTTCAAACAATATCTAGAAATTTTGCCGGAAACAGAATGAGCCAAAAGTAGCCAAATCCAAATTGTGAAAAAAAAAATTGTTTACACCATTTTTGTCCTAAGCAGTTCATAAAAGTGCTAGGGTAATAATTTTGATTTATCTTCTACGAACAAAACTTTGCAGTGATCGAACAAACTCAGAACGCACTCAAATCTATTGAGAGGGAAACACAAAATCCGAAACTACTCCGAACGAGGTAACCTTCTCGCTCTCACTTTAATTAAAACCCAGATTGTCAAATTGTGGTGTGGCAGGAGGACACGGTAGCAAGTGCACTTGTGCATTGTATTTAGTTTTCCACTTTAAACAAAACAGAATTTAATTTAATTACACAAAAAGGAAAGGAACCTAACCGAAAAATATTACATTATGTCTATCAAATTAACTGCAAACGTAAACAATCCACCGATAAGTAAGTACCCTTTCACGTCATCCAAAATTGAACTCTGTTTTAGGTTATGGTATACATATCGTCATCTAATTTTAGAAATAAGACCATTGCCTGACGAAATTGTTTTCTAAATTCACTTAATTCCGCCTTAGGTGGACTTGCAACAGCGCATCTCATCAACGAAACAACACCTGTTGAGATCACATGGGGTAATGAAACATCACTGGTCTTCCCAGACAATCGGCGTCTGGTATGCCATTCCAATAACGATGTACTCCGGGCATTGTCTCGTGCAGCTCCTCAATATAAACTCTATGGTGAAACGGCAATTGAGCGTACACAAATCGATCACTGGTTGTCGTTTGGTTTAACATGCGATGACGACATCTCGTGGGCTATGTCGTTTCTAGACAAATCAATTGCTCCCGTTACTTATTTAGTTGCCAATAAGTTGACTATTGCCGATTTTGCTCTGTTTAACGAAATGCATTCGAGGTATGAGGTGTTGGCAGCTAAAGGAATCCCAACGCACGTTCAGCGTTGGTATGATCTTATCAATGCGCAGCCGTTGATTCAGAAGGTACTCCAAACGATGCCAGACGAAGCCCGTGCTAAGGCTAAGAAGGTGAATAAGGCTTCGTCGAAGGAGGGGGAGCCTACTAAGCCCAATGAGCGTAAGCAAGAGGGTAAATTTGTCGACTTGCCAGGAGCAGAAATGGGCAAAGTTATTGTTCGTTTCCCGCCCGAGGCTTCCGGTTATTTACACATTGGTCATGCAAAGGCTGCTCTACTCAATCAGTACTATCAACAAGCTTTCAATGGCAAACTCATTATGAGATTTGATGATACAAATCCTGCCAAGGAAACGGTCGAGTTTGAGAATGTGATTCTAGGAGATTTGGAAATGTTGGAAATCAAACCAGATCTTTTCACTCACACATCAAATTATTTTGACTTGATGTTGGACTATTGTGTGCAGATGATTAAGGAAGGAAAGGCATATGTTGACGATACCGATCCGGAGACAATGAAAAAGGAGCGTGAACAGAGAATTGAATCCGCTAACAGGAGTAATAGTGAGTTTATCTGAGATTCTGTCGCCTAAATCGAATTGTTTTTAACGTTTCTATTTCTGAATAGGTGTGGAGAAGAACCTGGAATTGTGGAAGGAAATGGTAAATGGAACAGCAACAGGACAAAAGTGTTGTGTTCGCGCTAAGATTGATATGTCTTCGCCGAATGGTTGTATGCGTGACCCAACCATTTATCGTTGCAAAAACGAACCACATCCAAGGACCGGAACCAAGTACAAGTAAGTATCACCATGTGAACTAGCAAAAAAAGTAATCAGTTTTGAACTGCCCGTACTTCGCCATTTCACGCAAATTAGGAGAGACTATTGCGCTGTTTCATACGTACTCTTAAATGTAATTTCGTCGGTTACCCCTCCCCTTTTATAAGCGGAACACTCATCGTCAAATTGTTTTCAGATCTTGAAAAACTACAATCACGTGGTGAAATTTGAGAGGGAAGTGTAAAAAAGCATTTATTGTCATTCGATAAGAGATACGAAAACGAAAAACCCGAAAAAGTTCCAATAAAACAATTTGGGAAAGCGATTAAATTGATTTGGGCTTTTCTAGCTGACGATAAGCACATGTATACAATGAGTGGACTGATGCAAAATAGACAAACAATAGTTTATTATTATTAAGTTAATTGAACACATTTTTTTTTCAATTTGTTGTACAAAATGTGCATATAATACAATGAGTGATATTTGTAAATCTTTCCATGCACGGACGCGTCCTCTTCATCGATGAATTTTTGACTAAAACATGTGTCTAGGTGTGAGAGAAACTTGTAAAGCTCATCTTTCCAACTCGTGCGAGCATTCTACTTCAGTCGAAGTTCGTAACCAAACCTCAATGTCAAATTTAAAAAACTTTTATACCAGAGACTACGGCTATTGATAGCGACAATGAGAGCCCTTTTAGTCAATCTGTCGTCTCATTTTTCTAGTATACCGATGATATAGTCAATGTTTAGCTTAATTGTTTGTAGGAACAGGGGAGCCAGCGCTGTTTCAACCATTAGCATGTAGTTCGGTGCAGTTGTAGGCGGTCCAAATATTCTGCGAAAAATAAATCTCAACAACTTCTCTACATGCGAGAACTCGGTATTTGATATTATGGACAACATTGCCGTTTTGAAAGCAGGTTGAGCCAGTTGTAGCCTTAGCCTGTGGTAGTTTTTCCATTAAATGGGCGTCCATAATCACCGTTCCATCCTTTCCCTCCACTCTATTTAAAAATCACTGCTTGAGTTGTAAATTTCATAATTCGCAATATTCGGATACTCGATTTATCATACTTGCAATGATTCAGGTGAGCGGGCCAATAGAACAGCGTCATCGGCATATAGTAGAGCCTTGATGAGAGGAGAACAAAATTCCTCTAGGTATACAATCAATATCGTCGATATATAGGGCGAAGACCGAGCGGCTGGGATTACAGACATGTCGCTGTATTGAACCACTCCCATAGTTTATCACCACTCCAAACTGCAACTTTGGTTTTGACATAAAGCTTCTCTAGAGTTTTTCCAAATCTATACGGCATTCCATTCTAATAGAGTTTATAAAAAGGTTCGATCGATCAACAGTACCAAAAGCAGCTTTGAAGTCAATAAAAAAGCGTACAGCTTTCGCTTTCGTTTGATGAAAAAGTCCCCTATGTGGCCTGTAGTAGAGTAACCAGCTGGGAATTCTTTGAAGAGATTTCTTTCCTATATCTATCGTTTTATTTGGGATTGCAGGATACCTGAGAAAACCTTTTTTTTACTGTTGCCAGGGCGCGGGCGGAAAGATAGAAGGAGGAGAAAGGAAAGCATTGTTGTGATGTAGTGGTTTGAAACTCAGGTGGGTTTTGGTCTCGATATCGACTCTCCAGTGGTGGGAGTTCGAATAGGACGGAGAGATTTTCTTCACTCGGAATGGATTCAGGTTGTGAATTTTAACGGTTGTTTTGTGCTTGAAAACCCTACAACAGCCAAATCTACATGTCAGTGTAATGCCTTCACACGCAGATTTTTCTGACTGGGTTCCAATTACACAAATGAAAACTTTGTCGTGGCTAGGATTCGAACCTTGACCCTCCGAGTGAGAAGCAATTGCTAGTACCACTACACCACGGACACCTTTCCTAAAGCGTTTAACAGCGACATACCACGATAGTTGGAGGGTGCCAAAAACAATAGCTTCTTTAAAGTTTTTCGGTACGTTTCCCGATTCAAATATTTTGTTAAATACTGACGTTAGAGGCGCAACAAATTTATTTGTATGAGGGTAATCACCTGACCTAACAAAGAAAACACAAAAAAAAAATGTAGAAAAATATGTTTATTTCTCTACGTATTCTACTTTTAGTTCAATATTTCCCAGCGATGTTCAATAGCTTTGATACCCTATTTATAATGAGAATCGTCGAGCTCTTCAAAATAGCTATCAACCGCAGACTCCAGCTCTTTACTGTTGGCTCTTTTACCACCGAGCCATTTTTTTCAATTTCGGAAATAAAAAATCTTGCATCTTGCGAATAGGATGGATGAGGAAGTAATTCGAGCTTTAACTCATTGATTTTAGCCACCGCGGTGACGGATGAATGAAGTGGTGCATTGTCTTGATGAAGCAAAACTTTTTTCTTCGCCGAATGCGACCGTTATTTCTTGATTTCATCTTTCAAATGAATAAATGCAATAAATTCGCATAACACTCGCCGTTGATTGTTTTTCCGTTCTGCGGGTAATCAATGAAAATTATCCCACGCGCATCCTAAAAAACGCGCCATGACCTTGCCTGCAGATGGAACTGCCTTCGCCTTCTTTGGAGCCGATTCTCCCCTTTGAATGCATTGTTTTGACTGTTCCTCCGTCTCGGTTGTGAAGTGATAGACCCATGTTTCATCATGAAAGTATTGTATCACATAACGATGACCAATTTTTTCGATATTTAAAAATTCATTGAGGGCGTTGATTATTAATGGCTGCCGAACAAATACTAAACAACATAGCGGGGTCAAATTTAAGGTTGGTACTTTCTACAATAATCATTCTTTTTAAACAACAACCGCCATCTATACGCCAGGTCGGGTACTTCTGGGACTACCCTCGTACTGTAACTGAAGAATTCTGTTCCATACAGGAGCTTTGCAATGTTTAGCTCGAGATAGATCTTCTCCAACTTGAGAAACGGAGATTAGGCTATCAAGAGTCTCAAAGACAAAGATGTTTGTCATGATCACTTGCCTTGCTGTACAGTTTTTTGAATACGAAGACGTTACTTTTTCGAATCACCGTAGAAAGGAAACGTTCTACATCGAACCACGATATTTTGCTGTGGGACCGACTTAACAATAATCTGCTCCAAATCATTTAAATTGGGGTCTACATACGCAGATATCTTGGAAAGGCGTTTATTGAGATTATACCTGTAAACCTCGGCAGTTGATTCATTTCACAAATACCTTGGAATAAGTTTCATATATTTGTATATTGACTTTGGTCTCTACTGTTCGATTCAATTCTCATTAATGCAATACTAGGGTAATGGTGAAAGAATGGGAGTGCTTTTGTGCTATCACAATCTGATTTTATGTAGGTATACTCTCAATTTTTTTCTGAAACACTGCAACCGTTTAGTAATTTGAGGCCCATAGAATCCATCGACTCAAGAGTTTGTATTCCTTGCCTGTTAATTTTTGTATCCGTTGAGTTTCATTGTATACCTTCCAAACTATCAATTTCTCCTTGTCAATTCTATCCTATTAATAGCAAGTTTTTCTGATTTGTTTAGAACAATTTTTTTGTCAAAATAAATTCACGTTGCCATTTCCGACAGTTGATGTATGCTGGAACTAACATTAACCGACGTGATTGAATCTCCATTTCTAAATATGTACATTTTTTCGGCGACTGTTTTGAATTCACATTTAAAGTCATCGGAGATTTATTTTTTTTTTTTTGCTCCATAGAAACCCGATGGACGTCCCAATCGGTTTATTTTAATAGCTGACAACCACTTACGAGTAAAAATAAAGTTTTTGAACTTGTTTTAATATTTACTATAGTTTTGTAGTACAACAGTTTCATCTTCTTCTTCTTAAAGTTCCTCTCCGCCCCGGAGGTTAGAAATCATAATTTTTATTGTTCGTTTGTTTTTGTACTCCTCTCATAGTTTCTGAAGTTGAAAGGTTAAGCCATTCCAGCAAGCTTGACAGCCAAGTTAATCTTTGTCTCCCAACCGCTCTTCTACCTTCTATTTTCCCTTGTAGAATAAGTTATAGAAGTTCTTATTTACTGTTTCCTACGATGTTCCCGATGTATTCCAGTTTTCTTTTTTTTATTATGTACATTAGATCCTTTTGTTATTTTGTCCACCCGGGAGATACGCAATATTCTACGGTATATCCACCTTTCGAAGGCCTCTATTTTTCTTATCGTTGTTATGTTACACAGAGCAATTCAATATAAGAGTACCGACCAGATGTATCATTTAGCTAATCTTATCTTGATGTTTGTATTGATTTCTCTGCTATATAATAATACTTTTTTCATTTTGGAGAAAACGGTCCTCGCTTGTTTTATCCTGCACTCAATTTCTTGACTAGGATTCGCATTATTATTGATCAACGTTTCTAAATATTTAATGCTGTTGCCTCTTTCTATTATTTTAATTCAAAATTCTACATTTGCTCTTTCCTACTTAGAACTATAAACCTTGTTTTCGTGATGTTTATTGTTAGTCCATAGTTATTGTTTAGTCTGTTTATCATGTTGCTTAGTTCGTTAATGTTGCTTGATATTGTGGCTGCATCATCTGCGTATCTTATGTTGTTCATGTTAACTGCATCCACTTTTATTCCTCCGTCGTTTTCTGTGATTGCTTTCTTTGAATATTTCTTCTGAGTACATGTTGAAAAGTGATAAAATGCAACCTTGTCTTACACCTCTTCGAATCGCTACTTCCTCTAACTCTTCTCCTTCTATTGTATAGATTTTCAATCACTCCTCTATCGTTTATATCGATATGTTTGCTGTCGAGAATTTCTGCCATTTTGTTGTGTTGGATCGTTTCAAATGTCTTTTCATAATCTATGAAGCATGCTAAAATGTCTTTTCTCATCTCTAAGCTACGTTGGGATAGCACGTACCGTTTTTAAACCCGAATTGAGAGAGGATGAGCTCTTCTAGTTTATTATAAATTCTCCTGTTGATGATTTTTCTAAAAATTGTTAAAGTGTGGCTCATTAAGCTTATTGTTCTATAATCAGCACAATGTGTTGCGTTATTTTGCTTCGGTAGTCTTATGAAGACAGTTTGTAGCCAATCATCTGGAATCGTACCATGTCTATAGATTGCATTAAGTAGGTTGACTAGTATCGGTATATTTTCTTCATTTACGAGTTTCTAAGGTTCACTTGGTACCTTGTCTGGTCCTATTGGTTTTCTGTTTTTGGATTCCGTTCCTCGGATCCATATCGGGTTAATTTGTCTTTAGCACTAACTAGGATCTTTTCTTCTTTGTCTTTTAGCACACCCAATTGTTTTTGCCTTCCAGTACCAGATATTTTTTTTATTTTTTTTATGTATTGGGTCTACAAGTTAGTTTCCAGCGTTTTTTTCCAAAATTTGAAGTTTTATTATGAAAACATAGTGACAATGCTTTATTCAAAGTATCGTCCATCGGAAGCTACAACTTTTCCCCATCTTTCTGGCAATTTATGAATTCCGGACCAAAAAAATTTCTCGTCTTTCGAGCCCAAGAACGTATCGAGCCAATTTTTGATTTCCTCTACTGAGCTTAAGCGTATTCCCATAAGAGCGTTCTGCATCGAACGAAACAAGTGGTAGTCAGATGGTGCCAAGTCTGGAATGTAAGGCGGGTGAGGCAAAATTTCCCATCCACTATTTACCAAATAGTTTTTCACCGAAACCGCAACATGTGGCCGTGCGTTGTCGTGATGAAAAATGACGGACTCATGCCTGGTCTCATATTCTGGCCGTTTTTCTTTTAATGCCCGCTTCGAACGAATTAGTTGGGTTCGATATAATGGTCCTTTGATGATTTCACCACTCGGAAGCAGTTCGTAGTATACGACACCCTTTTGATCCCACCATATGCAGAGCATGACCTTATTCGCGTGAATATTTCGTTTTGGCGTCGATTGGGCGGGCTCGCCGGGCTTTGTATACGATTTTCTGCGTTTAGGATTATCATAATAAATCCATTTCTCATCACCAGTGACAATACGATGCAAAAATGATTTATTTTTATACCGCTGCAGTAACATTTCGGACATGCAAAATCGCCGTTCGACGTCTCTCGGCTTCAATTCGTACGGCACCCAGTTTCCAACCTTTTGAATGAATCCCAGTGCTTTTAGGCGCAGGGAAACGGCTTGTTGCGTGACGCCCAATGATGCAGCAAGTTCTTCTTGAATCTGACACGGATCCGAAAGCAAACGATAGGCCTCAGCCGCACTTTTCTTCATATTAAAGAATAAAAGCAGCGCTTCCCGGAAATTATGTTTATTTGGCTGGAAACTTGCCATGATTTTGTTCGATAAAATGTACGACACCGATAGAACTGCTCAAATATAACGCTGCAAAGTTGTTGACAGATACAAAACCTACAAATAAAACACATGGGGTCTGACATTTCTGCCCGGGATCCACTGATGGCGCCATCTCTGACAAACGCTGGAAACTTACTTGTAGACCCAATAGATTAAAGCAATCGTGATATCTACATATTATGTAATACTAGTTCTCCACATTGTTGTTGCAGGTATCTTTTCTTGGCTTCTCTGATTTTGTTTTTTATCAATCCGTTTATACCCTTGTATCTATTTAGTATTTCATCTGTCATTCACTCATTTCTTGGTCTTTGGTCTCTGTTGATTAAATGCCTTTTACCCGTCTCCAGTTAGATATCCCTAACATTTATCCATCTGGTATTGATACTCTCTTCTTCGATTTCGTTTGTACCCATTTGCATAAGTCGTTTGTTTATTTCTCTCCTCGGTTTTGTACCTCTTGATTTTTGAGAAGATTTAGCTCCATTTTTTCTTGTCTATTCCTTTTTTTGTACATTTTTCAGTTGAATGTTAATTTTTGCTGTTATGGGGTTCTGGGTAGATGTTAGCTGATTTCGAAATGTTGATTTAGTTAATTTGATTTCTTACTACTGAATCTGCTATATGACTCAGGGAGGTCCACGTGTAGTCTTCTTAGGGATTGTTTGAACCATGATGTTAGCTCGTTTGTTTGGCAAAATTCAATTAGCTTTTGCCTCTTTCATTTTTATCTAGACCTTGGTCTAGACCATGGTCACCTACCACATCTTCAATTCTTCCTTTTCCCACTTTTGCATTAGAGTCTCTTATTATTAACCAGATCTCGTTCTTTTTTCTTAATTTAATTGCTTGTTCCAATTGTTTGTATACTACTCAAAACAAAATTGGGCCCACTAAGTTTTTAGGCCCGCATTTGAAAAAATAAACGGTCAGTTACGTGAATGCATGGGTCGGTAAAACGTTCACCTTGTCTTCTCCACAGGCGTACTCGTTTATCGTCACAAAAAAATTTGACCTTACATTCATCTGGAAAGAGTACAGGCCTTCAGTTGTCTACAGTCCAATCCGAATACTCACGGGCGTAACTTAAGCGTGCTGCCCGATGTGCCCTTGTCAGTTTCGGTCGAATGGCGCGGACTCTGGACCGTTGACCATCTTCATGGAGTCGATTACGTATGGTTTGGTTTGGTTACTCACTTGAGTGCCAGTAGATTGCCGCAGTTGATTTTATAACGCTCGGGCGGTTACGGTACGCTCCCGACGTGCTTGAGATGTTATTTAGATCATTGCAGTTAATGCAGAATATTCGAGCACAGTTCTCTTGAGCCGGAGGAAGACAACAATTTTTGCATCGTTTTTTTGTGTGAGCTAGCTTTTGGCAGTTGAGACAGCGCATTGGATTTCGAACGTACTCCTCAACTTTTAAATTCAGCCAGCCTATTTTGACCTCGTGTGGACGGTGAATTTTGTCGAATGTGAGAATAGCTGCTCTGGTTGCAATTAATGATTCCTTTTCTCTCTTCATCATTTTCCGAACCTCAATGACTTTGAATTTTTTAAGTTCTTCTAGCAATTCCTCTTCACTTATATTTTCTATGTGCCTAGAGTAAATTGTTCCCCGAACAGAATTGAGGCTATTGTGGTTAGCCATCTTAACTGGAATAGATTCAATAATTCTGGCTTTTAGGAATTTTTCGGCGGTGGCAACATTAAGAACTTTGAGAAATAGGTCCCCAGACCTCATTGACTTAACCTCAACGATGTCTTTTGAAATGTTCTCAAGTAAGCGATTTATTCTTATTGGATTGTAGGTAGACAATTTACGCGATTGTTCGCCTTCTTTCTCTAGTCCAGTAATTACAATGTATCGGCGAATGTTATCTTCGTTTTGAACGGTTGGCAGGCAAGGGTAATCTTCATCTTTATATTTGGGTTTGGCGTATTTCTTCCTCTGGCCTAAAACTACTTCGGACTCCAGGATTTGAAACCGGTTTTGGTTGGGGGAATCCGTCACCCCTCCATGTTTGTAATTGCTGTTAAGTTTTTGCCTTTGTTTTTTTTTTTTTTTTTTTTATTTCTATAGCTTGTTCTTAATAAAGTATTGGTTACTCACCACTGACGGTATGTATTTAACTATTTAAGAAAAAGTTATTAGCTACCCATAATGTAGCTCTTAACGCTCTTAAATTCGTAAACTAGACAGATTATTTAACTAATAAACTTACTTGCCACAATACATCTTGAACACACAAAATTTGTTAAATCTTTAAATCTTTAAGATCACACAGCTTACATTATAACCATTCATGATTCAAAGTGAGTGAGTTCTATGTAAAAGCTGTTATAGAAAACATTCTTAGGCTTGTCGATTTCAAACGAAAGCTCTCATTTGATAATCTAAACTCCCTAAAGAAACAATTTAAAGTTTTCAAACTAATTTTTGATAAAACTGATATTTTTTTATGCGTATCGCGATAGTTGTTAATTTTTATTGCACTTGAATTAAATTTACTACAGTCTACTAAATAAACTTATTCAAGACATCAATTTGAATGAGCCTCTGTTAAGAACTGTTACATTAAACAAATGCCATAGGCTTGTCGATTTCAGATGAAAGTCCTCATTTGGTAATCTAAACTCCCTAAGGCACAAAACATGTCTTACTTTGTTGGTTCATCTATTAAAAACAAAAACTACAGCTTACTGAAAATATTGATCGTACTTCCATATGTATGTTTAAAAGCACTAGGCTGTTAGAGTATTGCTTGCACTGGCTTGTCGATATCGTATGAAATGCAGCATTTGAATATCTAAACTCCCTGTGTAACAGAGTTTTCACATTTCCTTTTGTTTCCTTGTCTTGACATAATTTTTCTCTTTATAAATAATGATACAATATAATTATTTTATTTGCAGGGTCTATCCTACTTATGATTTCGCTTGTCCAATTGTCGATGCTATCGAAGATGTCACTCACACTCTGCGGACAATGGAATACCATGATCGTGACGATCAATTTTACTGGTTCATCGATGCATTGAAACTGCGCAAACCGTACATCTGGGAATACAGTCGCTTAAACATGACCAATACAGTTCTCTCAAAACGAAAATTGACTTGGTTTGTAGATCAAGGACTTGTCGATGGATGGTAAATCAACTGAATTCAATCAAACCGAGCTTTTTTCTTAATTTAAATGCTTTATTACTAGGGACGATCCTCGTTTCCCAACAGTTCGTGGTATTCTCCGACGTGGTATGACCGTCGAGGGCCTAAAAGAGTTTATTATCGCACAGGGTTCCAGTAAATCCGTCGTATTCATGAATTGGGACAAAATTTGGGCCTTCAACAAAAAGGTGATTGATCCAATTGCCCCCAGATACACAACTCTGGAAACAACAGATCACGTTGTAGTCAATGTTGCTGGTGCCAAGAAAGAAACAATCGAAGTACCAGCTCATCCTAAGAATGAAGCTGTTGGCAAGAAAACAATCGCACTTAGTGATAAAATACTCATTGATCATGCCGATGCTGTGTTGTTGAAGGAAGGAGAAAACGCTACCTTCATCAACTGGGGCAACTTGCTGATTAAAAAGATTCACAAGAGTGGAGAGAAGGTTACCTCAATTGATGCCGATTTGAATTTGGACAATAAGGACTTCAAGAAGACACTTAAATTGACTTGGTTAGCTCAGCTGGATGATAATGAATATCCACCAACCTACTGTGTGTATTTTGATAATATTATCAGCAAAGCAGTTTTAGGAAAGGATGAGGACTTCAAGCAGTACATTGGGCACAAAACTAGGGTAAGCTTTGATTTATCGACTAAGAGAACATGATTGACTAAAATAAATTGTGTTGTAGCACGAAGTCAAAATGCTTGGTGATCCAGAGCTCAAAAAATGCAAAAAGGGTGACATCATTCAATTACAGCGACGTGGATTTTTCAAGGTTGACGTTGCCTATGCTGCACCAAGCCCGATGTCAGGAGTAACAACACCAATTGTTCTGTTTGCTATTCCCGACGGTCACACCAAAGATGTTCCCACTTCAGGATTGAAAATCAATGGCTTACAAGAGCCAGCTAAGAATGTAAGTAAATTTGATAAAGTAATTGTAATATAGATCTTAATCCAAAACAGCGTTGATCTACAGCTGTATAAGTTGTGCATTCACTACACTAAGTGAGTGCATGTTATAAAAAAGCTGTTATATTAAGTAAGCCTTAGACTTGTTGATGCAAAATGTTGTAACTTATTTTGTTATCTAACTCCCTAAGGTACAAAAGACTGCGATACTTAATGAGAAGCAGATAAGAAATGCATAAAACTGCAAATCAAATTGAAAAATTAAAGTAATTTGAAGTTTCTTTGTGGAAAATCTACACAAAAATTAATGCTAGAATGATTAATCTAACACCTGTTATATTAAAAAAAATTTGTAGACTTGTCGATTCCAAATGAAAATTCTCGTTTGCCATTCTACACTCCCTAAGAGACAGTGTATCAGCTAGTTATATATGAAAACTAAACGACGCTTTTTTAATAAATCACAAAGTTTATTCCATTAAATAGTCCCCATTTACATCTACCGTCTTTTTTCAATACTGCACTGAACTAAATATGCCTCTTTTAAAGAAATTCTTATCGTTGTCGGTTGAAGAGTCTTCAAAGCCCTCTAGTATGACATCTGGCTTTTTTTGAAGGTGATTGCCTGAACTTCGGAAAAAGTGGTGAATAAGGTGAATGGGGTTACATTTCATATCCCAAACTTAGAGCTAGATTCAAGAGCATTTACTGTGCTACATGTGGACTTGCTGGATCATGTAGGGGGGTGAAACCATGCCAATTTTCGAGTGGAGGCTGTTCTTGATACAATTTGCTGCAATAATCTCGATTGCTCTACAGCGTGACTAAGCGCGCCAACTAGGACGAGGTGTTCGTCTAGTGGGTTGTCCCTCCAGGTTAGATTCGAAGATTCCGCGTTCCTGAGCATTGCTCATCGCTCTACATGTTCAAGCTACCTTATGCGATTGATGCGCAGTTTTCTGACTAGATTGATGTCACCCTACGTACGCCTTGTATAGTTTGTCGTTGAATCTACTTCTCCAAAGCCCGTCAAAACAAACGGGGACAAATATTTTGCGAAAATTTTTTCTATCTAAACGACCGAGGATATCTTCATTCGCTTTGGATAGGGTCCATGCTTCAGCGCCACAAAGTAGGATTGGGCTGATCAAGGTCTTATATATAGTTTCTCGGAATAGAAACTTACTACTCAATTGCCTTCTTAGCCGAAACGAACAGGGATTGGCAATAGTTATTCTTCGTTTTATTTCTGCTGCGGTTTTGTTGGCAGAATTTTTTTCTTTTTTTTTTTTAAAAGAACTCAACACTCAAGAGGATATGAATACACTTATAATGCCTCAGCATGTGTTAAGTTTTTTGGAAAATGAGATGGAGAGAGATAGAAATATGTTTAAGCTCAGTGGTCATTTCGCTCCATGGCTGGCATCCAAGGTTTAATGGGAGACTAAATTCTTAATGGAAGTTGGCATGTTGTTAAAATTCAACTACTCATCTTATTTGATTTTTGTTAACTTGAAAAATGAATCTCTTTTCGGGCGCGGTTAAGATTCGAACACCGACCCTTCCGATTTGGAAGCCAATCCACTAACACTTGAGCCACGGCCACCAAATTTATAGCAGGGCCAAGGTAGACAAAGTCCCTTACTATCTCGTGTTCTTTTGGTTGATAGCATATACTTGGTTCTGTCCTCATTTACCGCTAAGCCCATTCCGACAGCACCGGTGACAGTCCGCTGAGTTTTGCCAATTATGTCGATGTCATCTGCGTACTCTAGTAGCTGCACAAATTTTTGAAAGATTGCGCCTCCTGTGTTCGGTGAGTTTTGCACAATTCTATCAAGTATGATGTTAAAGAAGTCGCATGACAGCGCGTCACCTAGTCCAAAACCTTTTTTTGACATCAAAGGTTGCGGTTAAATCTTTATCGTCCTTGATGGATCAGCGAACATTCTCCATCATTCAGCCATTTGTCACAGACGAACAAGTTAGGTAAAAAAACCAAACCTAGACATGGCTCTATATAGCTCGTCTCTATAAATGTTGTCGTATGCGGCTCTAAAATCGATGAAAAAATGATGAGTATTGATTTCGACTTCTTAAGTTTTCTCCAGGATTTTTCGGAATATGAAAATTTTTCCGATTGTGGACTTTCCTGGCCTAAAACCACACCAATCAAGTTGTTAAGGAAGGGTTTCAGGCGTTCACACGATATGGCAAATGAGATCTTGTATGGAATATTGAAGAGACTTATGCCCCAATAGTTGTTACAGTTGAGGGGTCTCCTTTTTTATGGACCGGGCGAACGATGCTGAGATTTCATTTATCAGGCATACACTCTTCTCACCAGATCTGAGAAGTAAGCCGGTTTATGCTCTCCAAAAAGTCATTTCCAGCAGTTTTGAATACCTAGGCCGGTATCTCGTCAGGTCCAGCTGCTTTGTTGGATTTAAGCTTAGATATTGGCATCTTTACTTCGTTTTGATCAGGTAGATGCAAGTTTTGGCTATCATCGTTTAAGTTGAATGGTACATCCTACCTAACAGTGAGACAAATTTTTCCATATTCTCAACACCGACTGTGATTGAGAAACGAATATCGCACAGCTCTTTTTAGGGTGTAGTTCCGCGAGGGCTATTATTTTACAGAATTCACTTTTCATCGCTCTATGTTAAAAAATTAAATTATTGGACATGGATGTTGCAACCTCTAAACGTCGGTGCACATTCACTGATGTTATGAAGAGGATTATCCATCTTTCCATCCACTTTGCCTTTCTTAAAACTGAAAGGTGACGATTTATGGCTGCAGTTGAAGCTTTTAACATTGCTGCAAGACAAAGAACACTAGTAGCTGAATTTTCTTCAACAGCCGAAGGTTCTTTATTTTAAATAACCCTCTAGACTTCCCTTTGGTTTATTTTCAAACGGAAAAGTAGGTGAATCATTTTCGAACTATTTTCTCGGTACACACACCCAGTTAACTTCTCGAGTTGCTGCACTGATTTCATTTTTTTTTATTTGAAAAATGAAAATTGTCCTGAAAAGCAATGTTTATGTCAAGAAAAAAGTTAACTTAACAAACTGATAGTCATCATTTTACTTTTACAGGAAACAGAACTCTCTTTTTAATAACTGTCCATAAATTCACGCCATGATCAGATCAGTTTATAAATAGACAGTAAATCCACAATTTTATATATAACGAGCTTATACAATTCTTCCCGTCATAGTCGCTGGAGAGTTGAAAGGCTTGTTAGTTTTGCCTTTAATATCCAGTTGCTAGTTTAGTCTTGATTTGTTTTTCTTTTTTTATGGTTCGGTTGCGGTTGTTCAGATAACAGAACTAACGGACTCACTTGCAGAGCTGTAACACCTACTAACTCCGGAAGATGTCCCTTTTTTGTCGTGTTTCTGGTCACTCCTTTGGTCCATATTATACCCTCGGACTCGGGACACTTTGGGTGATAGTTAACTCTTTCAGCCACAGTCTCATATACGAGTAGATGATTAAATTAATAAAACAATTGAATTTTTTAAATAATAAGGCTTTATTTTTTTTTTTAAAAAAGTTTGAAATTATTAAAAACGCATAAAAATTCAAACATATGCCACCATGGCGGTGTGCAACAAAAAAGTAATGAACACAAAGGTATCAATTTAGGCAAAATATAATACATATAAATAAGTTATTGCTTATGAAAATCTAGGAAACATGTTTTATCTTTGCGAATACAAAGAGGGACTTGGCAGGTGCTGCATTGCCATATAGTACGTGCCGGACTTTTTTTAGTGCTGCATTTTGCGCATTTTCGTGAAGTAGATGCATATTACTTTCAATGCGTAATTCTTTTGGAACAGACGGTTTGTGGTTTTTTATCTGAACAGGTATTGGAGAAGGTGACACAGAACTATCGAAAGAGCGTTCAGAGCATGATTTGCGGGTCTTCGCCTGAGCTGGTGCTAAAATCCCTTGGTAAACACTTCTACGAAACTCCTTTGTGTTTATTTTGTCCAATTCTGGATGGTGTTCTTCCTTGAGTTCTTTAAATACTAAAAAGGAGTTTATGACAGAGGAGTCCAAAAAGTGGAAGAGAATTCGGTGCCACCATTTATGGGACTTTCTATCGATGCCATATGTACTTTTCAACTGGTCGAATTTGTCAACATACGAGGGACGTTCAATATATTCTCGGTATCGATATGAAGGAAAATGCGAATTCAATTTAAATTGTTTTTATTTTCCAATATGATCTCCCCTAACATCAATGCATTTGTTACATCTTGAGATAAGCTTTTTTAAACCCTCAAAATAATAAATTTCCTCTTTCTCTGCAAAATACCGACTTGAGTTCTTCATCATCCGAAAATCTTTTTCCACGAAGACATTTTTTCAAATCCGGAAACAGGAAATAATCACTAGGGGCAAGGTCTGGACTATAGGGTGGGTGTTGGATTTCTTTGAAACCACAATCTCGCGCAGCAGCCTTGGAAACTCGCGCCGTGTGAACAGGAGCGTTGTCATGAAGAAGCAACACACCCGCTGCGAGTTTACCCCGTCTTTTCTTTTTAATTTCCTCCAAATTATGCAAAGTGGAAGCGTAGGATGTGGCGTTGATGGTTTCACCTTTTTTTTTGTACTCAATGAGCAAAAAACTGTGGCCATGAGCTTCCCAGCAGACGGAGTGACTTTGAACTTCTTCGGGGGGTCTGTTCCTTTTTTATGCCACTGCATGGACTCTTGTTTGCTTTCAGGGTCATAGTGGTGGACCCATGTTTCGTCCCCAGTAACAATTCGATCCATAACACCGTCCGCGTTCTCACTACACATCTCCAAAAGCTCTCTACAGCATGCGATTCTCACTTTTTTCTGAGGCGCTGTGGGCATTCGTGGCACCCACCTTGCAGTGACCTTTGAAAGGTTAAGATGGTCATGAAGAATGGTGTGAATGGTACCAATTGAAAGCTTGGTGATCTCTGCCATCATTTTCACCTTTATTCGGGCATCCTCAAGAACAAGTTTTTCAACTTCTTTGATGCTTTCTCCCGTACAAGCAGTAGCCGGGGCGCCGGAGCGGGGGTCGTCTTCAATGCTCTCTCTGCCTCTTTTGAACTCACTTGACCACTTTTGCACAGTTGATAATGAAGGTGCGGAACCCTGGTATACAGCCACCATCTCTTCATGAATAGTTTTTTGACTTTTTCCTTGCTTAGTGAGAAATGTAATTACAGCGCGATGCTCAATTTTCACCATCATCGTCTCAGTTGCCATTATGATTCTGTTTAACTAGAGATAAAACGCGAATTAATAATCACATTTATATGAAATTTTACATACAATTGTTGTACTGCATAACAGTTTCAAGACAAGGAATTTCTTTTCTGACTCCATTGCGTTCCCTGCGAGTAACAACACCTGCCTTAGTCGGGTCTAAATAGTTGCTAAGAATATGAACTGATCTTTTGTCTTTCCACTTTAGAATTGTGACGTTCGTGTCACTGACCCCCTGTAATCGTGCTCTCCTCGTTTTAGTTTTTTGTCTTCACTTAATTTTGGTAGATATTTTCTATTTTAATTGACAGTTCCGCAAGCTAATGTATCGTTTTTATAGAAATCTGCTTGTAAAGAATAGCTATTGAAATAATTGTCAAAGAAAATTCTATGATTTTTGTTGTTGTTCACAGAATTTTCGAACAACCATTCCGCCGAGATCAACTTGTACGTTGTCGCCTACTTTTCCAGAATATATTTTAAAGTCTAAACAATATCTAGACTCAGCGCACTTCATCCAGACTTTGTATCCGCGTTTTATCGGTTTGACATATACTGCTTCACAAAGTTTCGGCCCTTGAACTTTATCGTGCTTTCGTCTGTAGCCACTTTTCCTGATGTACTAGTATTGTAGGCCCCCTTGTGGGAGCGTCATGGTGGCTGTGGTTTAAACCCAAATCGCGGGTACGGGTTTTCTTCTCCGTTTACCCATTGTAGAGTTGCAAATAAAGTACTGGGTGCTGTGACCCTAAGAACAGCAAAAGGTTTTAGGTCGGCCTCGACTCATACCAAGGGTGGAACTTTTGCCTCCAACACAGTTCAGAATTGGTATCAAAATTTTTGTGGCGAGCGATGGCAAGACGTATCCTTGCTCCCTATGGATGTATGGGCATCTCGTAAACATAAGGTCTTATGACAGGTGATTTACGTTAAAAATCCAGGTACGTTCTGTACTAGTATTATAGTTTTTTTTATAATTCTTTTTTAGTATCTCTAGGAGAGGTCTTATCTTGTAGTTATTGAGAAGCCAACCAAAGCGGTTAAGTGACATAAATGATGAAATATTAGATGGAGTGAAAAGTGACATCCTTGCAAAAAATGGTGCCTTGAAGTCCGTTCATATTTAGGTAGACATGCCAAATTTTAGTGCGATACTGTCTTTAGTTTTGTTTTGACAGCTAATTGTTGTTGACGTGTTTGGCATCATGTTGAGTATGCACAAAAACAATTTTCGTTCTCTCATAAAACATTATTTTTTGAGAGGCAAAACGGCGAAGGAAACAAAAGAAAAGTTGGATAAATATTATGGGGCTAATGCTCCGTCAGATTACACCGTCAAATATTGGTTTCGAGAGTTTCGTGGTGGCCGCAACTCCACTACCGATCAAGTCCGCAGCGACAGGCACTCCGATGCGGTTACAGAGGACAATGTCAAAAAAATACATGAAATGGGGTTGGCTGACCGGAAAGTGAAGGTGCGCAAGCTAGCAGATACGAAAATTACTTTTCGGACGGGATCAAGAAACTGGAAAATCATCCAATCATTATTATTATTATTATCAAGGGAACGATACAAATTAATTTGTAGGGTCCGGTACTATACGCCGGGGTACTATGCCCATGTGGCGCGTTTTGTCAACAGCACGCGGAGTACTGTGTTCCCATGTGGTCACCCACCTGCGTACATATTGAATAATATAAAAAAACATTCACTCCATCTAGTATGCCTTCCTGAAGAACGTCTTCTATATCACGTTCATCGAATAAACGCGGCATTCTAAATTTGGTAAAATTGTATGTTACAATTACTTAGGTAAAACAAAACAAAAACCTTGTATAGTCACAGTGGTTAGTAATCTAACCACCGTACTATTGACGTTATTTATTTATTTATTGTAAATTATGAAAGATGGTATTCATTTTTTATCGCAAATCGGTCAAACAAATACTAAGCAACAAATAACTACTAAAATGTTAACACAATAAACAATCTTACCTTTTTTATTTAATTTACAATGGCTCCTTTGGAAAATTTGCACTGTATCACTTATTCGTTAAACGTTTTTTTTTTTTTTTTTTTTTTGAAAAGTCACACATAAGCGCCAAAGTTTCGCAACACAAAATAATAAAAAGTTAAGCTACTTGTCAATATATAACATTAAAGCATGTTTAAAAGTTGCCGAGAATAAGTGGTTAGTTAGCTAACCACCAAACCTGAACGAGTTAAAAGGGACTCAGGCTCTTTCAGCAAACAAAATTTAAAGTGGGCTCTTGGCCATTGCCTGGGGTGTGGAAATCTTGGGGCATCAAGGGGCCGTCCGGGGCATCGATTTTGTCATATCTGAAACGTTAGGACAAGAGAGGAGACTGAATAACAAGTATCTAGGATCTCACCTTTGCTACGAGATACTGTAAAAGAACGGGCAAAAGACAAGAAAGAGCAGTATGGTAGAAAGGTAATACAGACGACGAAAAGACTAAAGTAAATGAAGGATTTCGGAGCGTGATTTGCACGCAACAAATATAAATTCTCTTAAATACATTTCTCAAAAATTATTCTCACGCACATCGCAGACAGTATTCCATAACCGCCGCAAAACTAACAGCAACAACTATCTAGTGTCTATATTCTATTCTGAATACGCAGATAAAATAAAATAAGCTAAAAATTTTTCTCAACTGAGAATTCGATTTGGATTGCTAGGCTTTTTAAAATTCAGTTCCTCACGATTATAAACTAAATAAATATACGAGGGTTTGTCTGAAAAGTTTCCGAACAATGATACAAGACATATTTCATCAAATTTTTTTTTTATTTTTCTACAGAGTCTCCTTGTAACTCTACAAACTTCCCCCAGCGATGCTCCCATCTCTTTAACCCGTCCAAATAGTACTTGGCGTTTTTCTCTGCAAAATAATTGTTCACGAAGGTGATTGCCTACTCAATTGACGAAAATCAATCCTCCGTGCGCAGTTTTTGGATGAGGGAACAAAAAGAAGTCGCCGGCTAGATCTGGTGAATAAGGCGGATGGTCAAGCAGTTCAAACCGTAATTCATGGATTTTCGCCATGGCAACCGGTGAGGTGTGAGACGGCGCGTTGTCTTTGTGAAACAGGATTTTCTTTTTCTGCAAATGTGGCCGTTTTTCCGCAATTTCTGCCTTCAGCTTGGCAAGTAATGATGCGTAGTATGCTCCTGTAATAGTTTTCCCTTTTTGAAGATAATCGATTAAGATAACTCCTTTACTATCCCAAAAAACAGTCGCCATCACTTTCCCAGCCGAAAAAACAATTTTTGTTTTTTTTTGGAGCAGGCTCGCCCTTTGCAGTAAACTGTTTTGACTGAATTTTTGTTTCGGGCGTATAATGCTGTATCCAAGTTTCATCTACATTAATTAATCGGCGCCAAAACTCGGATTTATTGCGCCTAAACTGCGCCAACAGAGCGTTGGAAATGTTCATCCGAACACGTTTTTGGTCTAACGTAAGCAAACGCGGCACCCAACTCGCGGACAGCTTTCTCATGCCTAAATCTTGATTCAATATATAACTTTGGACATTTTCATAACCTCTACTATCTCTCTCACTTTAATTTGGCGGTTGTCTAACACCATTTGGTGAACTTTAGCAATGTTATCGTCAGTTGGACGTCCCGAACGTTCATCATTTCCCAAGCTCTTACGGTCACCTTTAAATTCAGCTGCCCAAAATTTCACTGTGGTAAATGATGGTGCAGAGTCCCCATACACAGAGTCCAATTCATTTTTGACTTGCGTAGGCGTATTGCCTTTCAAAAACAAGAATTTAATAACAACGCGATACTCAATTTTTTCCATTTTCACAAAAAACACTCACATCGACTCACTCAAAGGGCTGTCAACTAAAAACTGCGCGTCCAAAATGACTGAAACTTCGGTAAGTAACTATCAAAAGATGCACAACTAGCATTCACTAGCTTTTATTGACGAGCGCCGCTATTTTTACGTTGCGGTCGGAAACTTTTCAGACAACCCTCGTTTGTTAGTGACTGATGTTGATTTGGGAGTAACAGGATTGGCAAGATGGCGGAGATTGCCTTTTGAGGAGATGTTGGTGGGTTAAGGCTGTGTGTCCTAAACGCATCCTCACGAAAGTAGTGTTCCTGCCTTTTGAAGTTGTGGTAGGGTAGGTTGGCTGCGATCTGTCCGTGTTGATGGTCGAATAATGGTGATGGTAGTTATGCCAAGCCAAGAGTTGCCTAGATATAATCGTTTTGTTGATGGATCTTAACATGTCAGATCTGGTGTGCATTGCAAATTTGTGCACTTGAGCGCTATGTGCAAAATTGGCAGCTATGTCGACGTGTTCGCTACGTTGAATCCCCATATGACTGGGGATCCACATTAGCTTCAGTTTGTTGGGGGATCTTATGAGGCAGTCTCTAATCTGGATGACGGTCTGTTTAATTTTTACTTCTTTAATTATTTGTGATGTCGAAATGTTGAGTGACCCATGCTTGACAGCGATGTTAGCCTATGTCTCGCGACTGTTGTTTTTCCTTCTATCTTTCCTTGTAGAAGTTTGTATGTCATATCTTTACATGTATCCGAGGAAAATAATGATCGTTTAATGAAATTTTCCTACCTGTCGACGAAAGATGAGTAATCGCTTGTCATGAAGTGTCTACAGTTTTAGCACCCACCACATCGGCGCCTAGTACCTGCCGCACACTCACAGCAAGCGTCAAGGGAGAGGGTGCCATTTATACCTAACAGATTTACGTGCTTAGCAAAAACAGTGTGCCGTTAAGACGAAGATACCACTAGGCTGCAGTCATTCCTATCGATGAACCACAGAAAGGCTCTTGAATTCTTAGAAATGTCCGAACGCATTCGTTTGGTCTGTCTGCAACATACCACCGACGGTTGCGCTTATAAGAGACTCAGCCGTCGGTAAAACCGCTAAAAGAGAACGCATTGAGCCGCCGCTCGGGTTCGGGACCTGAAAAATCTTCCGTTCATTGGGGGTATCGTTTCCCGCGATTCCATTGTGAACCAGAACCCAGTTAAGATTTAATGAGTTCACAATTCTAACTGCGTTTAAATTTTAATTTCCAAATATGTAAAAACGTATTCGTTCATCTCCAATCTGTATTCGGCCAGCATGTTGAATGTAACCAATACCTTGTACGTAACGAAACCGATTTTAAAACCAAAATGAGGGGTACCTGCTCCTTGCTACCCACGTTAATAGGATCTAATACTAGTTGCTTACATGTTTTTATATAAAAGCATTTAACTTAACTGATTATTAATATACACAAGGATCAGGGTTGCTGAAAGTACAAAGCCCTAGAAAATCAATTTAAATACACTCTGCCGGTGACAATTTTAACAGGCAGTTAGCAGAGATAATTCTAAATTGATGTTCGTTTTTTAACACAGAAACAAACTGTAGATCAGAAAACAGTACAGCAAACGAACAATTTCTCGAAATTCAAATCAGTTTCGGACAATTCCTCTAAATAAAGATACCATTCCATCAGAACTGTGCAGTTTCGTTTATACATAGTTTATAATTTTAAGCTCACTCATCTGAGAATAATAAAAATTTGTACGTGAATAAATGATTTCGGATCTCATCTCGTCTTAGCACAACAGCGTAAGCAATTAATATGAGTGTACTGTTTTCATGTTTATATTCGTAAAAGTGTCTGCCTACAACCTGTTCTCCATTTTGGCGCAAAGAATTAGACATATGTTAGATTAATGTATTTGTATTGTTCGTTATTGTCGTTTTACTATTCCGTTTACTTAAAATAACGGCCGTCGAACACCAAGTCAACAACGAATGTGTGAAATTAGGTTTAGATTAACAGTTATTGATTAAACATTTTGTTAGTCACATACGCCTGCAAAGTCCACGGTTCCTCACCCTTTTATGAATTGGAAGCCCCTTTCAACTAAAATGATTTTGCGAAAACCATTTCTTTTGAACGTTTTGGCTGTTACTCGTGTCCCATCTGCTCTGTTGTTGTCCAACTGTGTTAATTGTGTAAAAAGTTTGGTTATATTGTATGCTCAATTCCAATGAAAAAGTGGTAAAAAATTTTTACGAAAATTGATTCATACCGTGATTGAGTGAAGTTGCTGTTATAGCATTATCGAAACCAGATAATCTCGAAAATAATTTCGATTTCTTCGTGCTAATTTGTAGTTAAAAGTACCAAGTTACCTCCTGACGAGTACACATCAGGAGAAGTGTTGCTCGATGAAAAAGTTATAAATAAAAAATAAAATGTTCCCTATTGATATTGTATCAAATAACGGGTTATAACTAAAAATCTGTACAAATTTTATTTCATCGTAACTCAAAACATAATAATAAAACAAAATAACCTATTTCATTTAGAATAACTATATTATTTTAGAAAGGAAAAACTCAATGAACTTCAATATACGGGCCATTATCAGCAACCCGTCGTAATTATGTCGCGATATTCGAACAAGCACGTTGTACACCATTAGTATCAACTTCATTAAGGCACTTTCGGATGCGAAGCTTATACACTAAAGCTTTGACTTCTCCAAAAAAAATCCTCAATCGGTCGGCATTGTGGTAAGTTTGTTGGATTCTTCTCTTTAGGTACAAACTCGATGTTTTTGTTTATCAAGAACTCCAATGTCGCCTTAGCATATTGAGAAGAAGCTTTGTCCGGCCAAAATACGTAGCCTTATTTATAAAAGGAATCAAAATTTTATTCAAGCATGGACTAATGTATATGTCTTGACTTATTGCCAGGCCATTTGGTTTAAAGAATGGCTCAGAAATACCCTTAGAAGAAACTGCTATGTACAGCATAACTTTGCGTTCACATTTTTTTTTAAATTTATACTTTACATCAGGAGGAGTTGTAGAAAGATTGTTGGCGTATAGTAATAGACGTCGTTGCCCGGCATTTGTGGACCGCTGAGTGAAAAGTAACTCTCGTCATCCAAAAGGAATGATTTGCCACGAAAATTGTTGCACATCCATGGACATTGCGATTTCACTTGCTTTAGCTGCTCTTCAGTGTATCCTGGACAGCGCTGCATTTTTTTCTGGCTTTAATGTTAAGTCGGTTTAAAGTTTTACAAATATATGGCTGTGAGCAATTAAATTTTCTAGCTGCTTCTGTTTGACTTATGTAGTCTTTATTGTTAAATGCGGTTTTCAGCTTCCGAATATTTTCTGTTGTCATAATATTCGACTTTCTTCCCGGCTTCATTTCTATCTTCAGAGTACTTAGACTTGCATAAATTGTTCTTCTGGGCACGCCTTCCGCCATAAAATGCACACATGTTAAACTTTTTCCCTTTTGCTTTCATGTTCTTTATAAAAAGTTACAATACCCTCGCAGAGGTGTTGCTGCTTCGATGCCATTTTACGCACTGATCGACTTGCAAGTTAGATGTTAAAAGATGATGAAATCAACTGCATTATTGCGTAATAACTACCAGCAATTTAAAGCTAAAATAATAAAATGGTGGGCCATTGAAATTAGTGCAGATTTTTAGTTATAACCCGTTAACTACTCGTAGATATATAATAACAATTTTAGATGAAGGAAAAAATTATTTTATTATGTATACATACAGTAAAGACTAAAAAAAAATATAAGTAAACATCTGCAAATGAATTTATCTTGTAATAGTGAACAAAAAGAAATCCGTGGAAGTGCTACAATCGTGAAATCGTTTGTGGAAACTTAATATGCTTAAAGGCTCAGTTTCCAAGAAATACAAAGTCCTCTAATTTTTCGCGTACGATCAAATTCCTATACATATTTGTGCTATGTATCCGGACTTTTATTGTGGGCTTGGCTTAGTTTCAGATCATGTCGTCAATGAATCCGATAATCATATGAAGCTTAAGCTTCAATTGCTGTTCGGAGAGAATTTTCTTTGTACATACCAAAAACGGCGGATGTGCTCAGTCTGGGGCTTTTTCGATGTTAATTCAATTTTGTTATGAGCAAAACAGACACTTTCAGTTTAAGTAATATATTTCGGCCACAAGACGCTTCGGATGTTCCGCACCATTTTAATCAGTCACACTCTTTCACATTCCCCCTCGAATTGCATATAGTGGATGGCTAAGATAGTGTCTTTGGTTTCACATATTTTGTGCACGCTATCAAAAAAATTCCTCTTCATATCCCGCTTCAAATATGGTACCCCAACTGATGGTATCTCCTCTGCACAACTACATTTCGGGAGGTCGGAGACATCCTGCAACGTATTCTTAAAGCCTTTAAACCTTCCCCTTAAAAACCCTGAAAAGAATGAATACGAAGACGAATTTCCACAAAATGCTGTCTTACTTTCAACATGTTTATTAAAAAGCTAATTCGGTTGAGACCACACTACACTCTTAGGACCAATTGAAAAAATAACTCTCAATGTCAGCAACGCTAACAGTTTTTTGGTCATCAACTAAGTTCAAGAACTAGGCACAAATTTCTTTGTCATCCTGTCTAACATTAGAATCATAAATAGTGATGTGTGGAAGTGATGTGGCTGCTTGATGTAATGTGGTTTCTGCCAACGCTGTCTCTCTCTATTGGGCAAACACCTACAGACATGCAGCTGTAGTCTTAATGTCAATGCGGATGACACAGAGCTGGTTTTCTTCACAAGAAGAATCAAACTTCCATGGTTAATCCCATCCAAGCTAAATTCTCGAAGATGGTACCAAGGTATCATCCTAGATATTGAACTAAGGTGAAAAGAAAACATTAAAGAACGAATCAAGAAAGCTCTAGTCTTAATCGTGAAAAAGGTTGTTGGATCAATTTTTGGTAAATACGAGTAATCCAAAGTCATGTACTGGGTCTAAACTACTGTCATTAGACCAGTTATCATTTATAATATAGTCTATTGGCGGTCAACTTCAACTTCAAGCCGCCAATGTCCTATGCCAAACAATTGCCACACTCTCAAACGCCAGTCACACACGGACTTTTTGAGACAGCTATGAGACATCTAGAATTATCTGACCTGTACTGATTTACCTCAGGAGAAGAGCACATTGTGCTACAGAACTAAGTATTGAGTATTCTTCATAACGATTTCTGAAGGAGCTGCAGAGATAAAGAGGAAGAAGAAACTTTTACACACTTCATTTGCATCCGAATGTAATTCTTAGGCAGTTACACCTTCCGAAATCTAATTGATTTTTAGTCTACAAAGATCGACGACCTTGACAGATTCGTCAAAAATTCTCTATAGTTCCAAGAGTAGCCTGGGCATCCCCATTCTACGCTCTCCTAGTGATATAACAAGGGTCCTATAACTGGTCGACGTGGACCTCAATGAGGACCACGCTTAAATGGGATCGTCTTCTGTAAATTTATTGTAAAATATCAAATCTCTGAGTTAAATAGTTCTTGTTAGCCCGATTGCGTGTGTTTCCACGTCTCATGTCTTCTAAAGTTTGTCGCATAATCGATTGCAAGGGAACATCTTTCATGTCTCTACGTAAGCCATACCTGTGTTCGTACTCTGATTCAAGACACGCTTTATCGATCTAGCTGTACTTAGTCCACTCTTTAAAGGGTTACTTAGAGTTTTAGCGTTATTTATTTTTCTTCTATACACTTTGCGCGATTCATTTTTCTAGCTTGATGCATGGCATTTTGGAGACGCTGTCGCGAATTTATCATCCTGTGTTAGTTTATCCTCTTACACCGGTTTCATTAAATACTTCTCTAGGTTTATACGGGACTCGCTAGCAAAAATAGATGCGACATGGACAATTACTTGCATGTTTCAGTTGGAAGAGTTATAGGTATAAGATTTCTCTGTTCTACAGAGCACCAGTTGATAAACATATTTTTGCGATTCTCTTTATTTATTTACTATGCTATGACGTAACTTCGAGAAACAATTACGTTTTCACTTGATAATTGAATTTCTTTCAATTCAAAAACTATACTACTTAAGATAAAACCCCGCAAAACAATATATAAGAAAGTATAGATCACGTGCAGATCTAAAAGCAATTGTTGTTATTCGTGCAGAACCTCAAACAGCCTAGTAGTAACTTCAAAGCAAAACATCGTAACGTAATTTCCTTTCGCTCAAAACAATGATTATTAATCCAGGTAATCTTCACACAAAAGACGAGCCCCCGAATAAAGTCCACATGATTCACGATCCACCACATGCCAACGTAGCGATTAATCGTATCACGG
Source organism: Volucella zonaria (assembly GCA_963966105.1). Lineage (NCBI taxonomy): Eukaryota > Metazoa > Arthropoda > Insecta > Diptera > Syrphidae > Volucella > Volucella zonaria. The sequence continues at coordinate 232,062,262 of OZ014530.1, read as the reverse complement.
CTGATTCGACTGAAAGCAAAACATTGGTCTTTTCCTTTCTCTGCCACATCAGCCAGCAAATGTCTATCTACCTGTAAACATTTGTGATGTTGCTTTAGTGGATCTTGTTGTTTAAAGTTGCGTCAGCCATGCTACAAGTGTGATCGGAGTAGATTTTTGTGAAATGCCACAGAGTAGTGAGCTTTGCTGCGTAGAGAATTGTGCTGACGTCGTATTCAGACATACTTATTCTGCAGAGAAGTAGTCATTTAACCAATATTTGATGTCGTAGTGAAAGTGTGCGGTTATTATTTAGTTTTTTGTTTATTTTCTTATGAAATTGTGTAATTTAAAAGGTGCTTTATACTCGCGTTTATCTAATCTATCACGTTAATATTTTAAGTAATGAAGTGGAATGAAATGCATGTTAGCATCTTAGTTAGGAAGTTATTTTATTCGCTGATCGTGTCGTTGTGCCATTGAACTTGTACAACAAATATATACAATATGTACCTCCGAAGGATTTTAATTTTGTTGTCCTTGCTTTGAGAATTAAATTACGATTACGTATACTCCTACCCTTACTCGTACTCGTACATCGCGAATTCGGAAATGTGTGAATGCAAACGAAAATGTTACTGCGTTGGTTTATTATTGTAACAAATTTTCTGTTACTTTAACAGTTTTCATCTAGTCGTGCTGATTTAAATACTAATTTTATTTAATTGGCTATGTTTCATTTTGTGTTGTGGTTGTCAGTCTAATTTTTGGCCATCTATCGACTTATTTGGGACACTATCTCATCAAGAACGTGGTGAATGTTGGCTTCCAATGCCAGAATAGTTTTCGTTTTATCAGCATAAACCAAAGACCGGAAGCATTCTTCTGATGTAGGCCTATTCATGATGATGTGTCAAAAAATACTGAAATATATTTCAGAGAACTCTCAAAAATAACAGCACGGTATGGAAGTTTTCCATATTGACAGACCTATTAGTCGATCAAATAACACACGATATTTCTGTTTTGCATCAAAGTTTTTAGTTTAAAAACAAATTTAAAAGAAAAGCCCACACCAACATGGTATAGAATCGACTAAAAGCAGGTACCTATCTTGCATAATGCCCGCTCATGTAACCTGCAAGAAATTTGCATTGAGACACCTTCCTTAACAGCTCACAAGTTTTCAATGTGATTAAGATCCAAAGACGGAGCAGGGTGCGAGTTTTTAGCTAATGCATTGGTATGTTTGAAGTTTTTGTCTTGTTGGTGGGCATGATATCAAACCTTTTGGTACTACTTATTTGTATACAGGTGTATACATATACACTATTTTTTTTACTTCCTGTCAGAGTCCATTCTTTCGATGGAATATATTATTAATGTATTTAAGCTGAGATTTCACTGAAGCTAGATTGTGCAATATGTAAGTGCAGAAAACAACTGAAAGATTTCGCCTATGATACGATGTGATGTACTGCCGATGGTACAAGGAGACTATAAGCCAAAATCCATTCCTATAATTATCTACACTAACCGATTAATTCCCAGAAGTTCAATTGCCTTAACTCTTTCAGCGTAACTGGTACAAAATTTGAACCACCTTTTATTGACATTTTACGCGATGGTGGTACGCATTTTGAACCACACATCTTTTGCTGTTTCCTAACTATTACAAAGGTTTAATGCATCCTATCAGCATTGATAACCGTTCTTTTTCGCATTCCCTTTGACCAGATGTTGATTGCGTTGTAAATAAGACGCAAATCATCGCAGTATTGTGAAAGTGATGAACATATGTTACTAGATGGAGTGAAAAGTGACCTCTTTGGGAATTAAAAAATTTTTTTTTTATATTATTCAATATAGGCCCCTTTTAGTTTGATACACTTATTCCAGCGATTTTCAAACTTCTTGATCCCGTCCAAAAAGTAATTTTCCGGAAGGTCTGCAAAATACTCCTCCGTGGCGTCGATGATTTCCTCGCCATCTTTTGAGGTTTGGGAAGAGATAATAGTCCGAGGGATCCAAATCCAGTTACCAATCGACGCCAAAAGTCCGCCCGATTCCGCATCAGCAAGTCCAAACACTCTTTCGAAGTGCTCTAGCGTTCGTGTTTTTGGTTAGGAATGAGCATTCGCGGCATCCAGCGGCAGGATAACTTTTTCATATGCAGAATATTGCCCAAAATCTTTGTGGTATCTGCTAGCTCGCGCACCTGCACTTTCCGGTCAGCCAACACCATTTCATGTATTTTTTTGACATTGCCCTCTGTAACCGCATCGGAGGGCCTGCCGCTGCGAACTTGATCGGTTGTGGAGTTGCGGCCACCACGAAACTCTCGAAACCAATATTTGACGGTGTAATCTGACGGAGCATTAGCCCCATAATATTAATCCAACTTTTCTTTTGTTTCCTTCGCCGTTTTGCCTCTCAAAAAATAATGTTTTATGAGAGAACGAAAATCGTTTTTGTGCATACTCAACATGATGCCAAACACGTCAACAACAATCAGCTGTCAAAGTAAAACTAAAGACAGTATCGCACTGAAATTTGGCATGTCTGCCAAAATATGAACGAACTTCAAGGTACCATAACCTTTTTTGCAGTAGCAGCGCATTCTGGCGGTCAAGGAGGTTACTTTTCACTCTATCTAGTTCATATAGTAATACTTTCGCCTGCCTTGTATCTGGTTGTTTATTTAATTCGGTTTGAAGTGAAATTATTTTAGTTGAAAATATTGCAGCTGGTGAGAATTTTTACTTTTTTTTTTCTCTTAGAATTGCTTAGTGCATGTCAATTGGGATTTTGCATGTGGTACTTTTGTTGAACCAGCTTATTTTTGTTTTTTGTTGTTTTGTTGTGTTTAGTATGAAAATATAATGATGAGACACGGACATACTATAATGTGAGCCAAATACGCCAAAGGCTTGAAGAGCTGGAGATCCTGAATCTGTTGTGGATAGTTCTGATAATGCTGAAGGAGAAGATATACTACCTGCAAGCAACAATTGATTTTGATAATACTTCGGATTCAGATGACGATATAAGAGAACGTTGAAGAACGCCGAAGGACGAATCAATGAATTTGGAGAAAGAATTGTAAGCCTTCTTCAGTAGGTGAGTTTACGGGTTCTCAAGGTCTAACTGATTATGTTTTGCAACTACCTGAACAAACGCCCATCAAATTCTTTCATCTGTTGTCGACGGAAAGTTTCGTAAGCCACATAGTTTTCCAAACAAACCTTTATAAAAAAGTCGTCAAGTTATAGGGACTATTGGTCAAGTGATACTAAGTTACGGAACAATTATATCTGAAGTCTGAAGAGGTTTGAGTTTCTACTCTCGAAATTTTATCTAAATGATAATGCCGTAATACCAGCAAGATGAAGCCCGTCATATGACAAACTCTACAAAGTTAGGCCCTTATTGAATAGTATGATGGAGAATTTTTCAAAATGCTTGCATCCATCAGCGGAAATAGATATCGACGAATTAAATTTAAAGTGAGGAGTACTTTGAAGCAGTACATGCCAAAAATGCCTATCAAAAGGCGGTACAAAGTTTGGATATTAGCCGATAAGAACTGGTATTGTTGGAAATTCGATATCTACCGGTAGATCTGCTGATAGAATTGCAGAAAGCAACCTTGGGGCAAGGGTAATAAAAAGTCTCACAACAGAGCTGGAAAATAAAAACCATATATGCATTTTTGATTTTTTCACGAGCGTGCCGTTGATGGAAGATTAAAGGCAATAAAGATTCACGCATGCAGTACGGCATTTAAGCCTGATAGGCAGCTGAAACGAGGGGAATATGATTGGTATACAACCGACACGTTAGTTGCAGTCAAATGGAAAGATAAGAGATGTGTGCATTTGCTATCAAATTACCATGATCCGGAACAATCTATTCAGCTACAGCAATGAAAGAAAAGTGGTGAAATAAGTAATATTCCGTTTACTCAAGCAGTGAAGGACTAGAAAAATAATATGAATTTTGTGGACTGTTTCGATCAGTAGTTGTCTTCGTATAAAATAGATAGAAAGAGTCACAAGTGGTGGCACAGAGTTTTTTTCTATTTTTTGAATGCTTGCGTTATCAACTCGTTCATTTTGTATAAGCTAACGGGAGGACCACCAGTTACATTAAAAAAGTTTCAGCTTGAAGTGATTGAAGGCTTACTGGCAGAAAGAATCGTTGCCAGAAATAGAAATAGTAGAGTCCACAAGTCTCCATCGCCAATACCTGTTATTGCATTAAACAAATCAAAGCCGTTTGTACCACTTGTAGTCAGGACCACGAGTTCTTTTCATTAGCCGAAAAATCAGATACGCACTGATTGGATTTGTGGGATTTGCATTGCACCACTTTGCCTAGGAAAATCGAAAACATGTTCCAGGATTACCATCGGCTGAAGGGAGCAGCGAGACTGGTTCATAATATGATGCACTTGTTTTTACCTCTTTATATTGGGTATATAACTTAATTCGTGCGGTTTGCTAAGAGATGGCGTAACTTCTGTTATTTCATTGTTATGCCATTGGAACATGCGTTAGAAACCTACAGTCATTGTACGTCATTTCAGTATATGTCATTCATTTGAAGCGTAAACAACAATAATTTTTTTTCACTCAAATATGTCGAACTTTGTGCTTGAAAAAGTGTTTTTGCGGGAAGTTCTTCTTCGTTACTTTAATATGAAGAAAACTGCTGCCGAAAGTCATCGTATTTTGGTGGAAGTTTATGGTGAACATGCGCTAGCTGAGCGAACGTGCCAAAAGTGGTTTGCACGACTTAAAAGTGGTGATTTTGGCTTGGAAGACGATGAACGTCCTGTGCAGCCAAAAAAGTTTGAAGATGAAGAACTGGAAGCATTACTCTATGAAGATTGTTGCCAAACACAAGAAGAGCTCGTAGAATCTTTGGGTGTCACTCAAGCAGCCATTTCAAAACGTTTAAAAGCAGCTGGATATATTCAAAAGCAAGGAAATTGGGTTCCACATGAATTCAAGCCGAGAGACATCGAAAGGCGGTTTTGCATGTCCGAAATGCTCCTGGAACGCCACAAAAGGAAGTCATTTTTGCATCGGATTGTTACTGGTGATGAAAAATGGATCCATTACGACAACCCCAAGCGCAAAAAATCATATGTGAAACCCGGCCAACCAGCCAAATCAACGGCAAAGCCGAATATCCGTGGCGCGAAGGTAATGCTCTGTATTTAGTGGGATCAGATGGGTGTGCTGTATTATGAGCTGCTAAAACCGGGTGAAACCATCAATGGACAACGCTACCGAACACAATTAATCCGTTTGAGGAGAGCAGTGGCCGAAAAACGCCCGGAATATGCAACCAGACACGAGGCAATAATTTTCCATCATGACAACGCTCGACCCCACGTTGCTATTCCGATTAAGAACTATTTGGAAAACAGTGGATGGGAAGCCTTACCCCGCCCGCCTTATAGCCCAGACCTTGCCCCTTCTGACTACCATTTGTTCCGGTCGATGCAGAACGCCCTCACTGAAAAACGGTTCACATCAGAGCAGAATATCCAAAAATTGGCTTGATTCATTCTTGGCTACCAAGCCGGCGCAGTTTTTTTGGGGTGGGATCCACAATTTGCCAGAAAGATGGGAAAAAGTCATAGCTTCAGATGGGCAATACTTTGAATAAAATCACAGGGTTTTCTTAAATTTAAATAAACGTTCAAATTTGGAAAAAAAAACGCGCGAATTAAGTTATATACCCAATACTACTAAATGAATGTATATATGTATATTTTTTTTTATTTCTCGTTAACAAAAAATGTATTTCTATTAAATAAATTACTTTTGTAAAAAAAATAAAAAAAATCTTGCCACATTAGGGGGTATATTTTTTCCCAGTTCCCAGTTCGTCGTCGCTGAAAGAGTTAATGTATGCAACATACAAAAATAAATTCAGTGGCAAAACTTATACACGTATGCACATTGATAACATCTGCTTAGCCCCTCTTCAATAGTTCAGAAATATAAATCGAGGCTAGATTTAGGACCGCATAAATCTATTTTATTCTTAAACATTATTGAGAATATACATATTGGGATGTTCAGAAACTTATTTCGTTTTTTTTTTTTTCATTTGACTTTCAGATGCGTTTATTCATTATACGTAATAAACGTTAATCAATGATGTGTTCCCCGTTTTGTTCGATGACCTTCTGCCATCTTTTAGGCAATTTCATAATACTTACTTACTTACTTAAGTGGGGCTATAGTTCGAGATGAACCTGGACCTCAACCAACAAGCCTGTCTTTCTTCATATAACTTCCTATCTTTCTCTGCAAGAAACTTGTCAAAACGTTCTACCATTCAAAAAGTTTTGCAAGGAGTGAAATAAGTGGAAGTCTGATGGCGAAAGACCTGGGCCGTGTAACCAAACTTGGGTATGGTTTCGCGTTGTCGTGGTGAAACACCACACCCTTACGATTGATCAGCTCGAAACGTTTCTGTGCGATGGCGTCACTTAATTTCTGTAGCTGCTCACAGTAGACATCGGAATTAATCGTTTTGTTCTTTAGAAACAGCTCATAGAAGACTGGCCCCTTCCAATCCCACCAGATTGACAGCGTCACCTTCCTTTGGTGGATGTCCACCTTTATTCGCCGACGCTTCATCTCGCCTACTTTTTTTTCGGCTGACGTGATCACACGCTTCAAGAATGGATCGCTTTCTTCAAGTTTGGTGAGTTGCAGACAATACTGCGCTTCCTCAGATGAACTTCTTTCAACTCATGCGGAACCCAAATATCGAGCTTCCTTACGGAGCCAATCGATTTCAAATGGCCATGAACGCTTCCAATGGACACTTTGAGAGCGGTAGCAAGCACCAATGCTTTGATTTTATCGTCGTCAATCTTGGAAGGTGTATGGGAGCGATGAGCGCTTTCAACTGAAAAATCACCGTCAGGAATCGGACGAACCAGTTCTGGCACTGTCGTTTTTCGATGACATTTCTGCCGTAAACTTTACGCAACTTTTCCCTTGCCTCAGTTGCTTTCGTGCCTTTTTTGCAGTTATAAAGCAAAATATTGTGAATATTTATAATTAAATTTTACTAGTTTTTGTTTTTGTTTTCTTTTTCTCTTTTTTCTTTGCCCTTACAGCTAGGTGCTAGTTAAATTAATTGTTAACATGTAATTAATTATATTACTAATAAATACATAATAATAATAATAATAATGACGCCAAATATGCTCCTCAAAGTTCTCCATGTTTGAGCCACAATTACAAGCACAAAGCTCGACCGAATCGCGTCAGCTTTTTTCTGTTTTTATGTTAACTGTCAACAACAAAACGGGCGCAAACGCTTACCATCTATTATGTCACGCTCAGATACAAATAAACGCGATCAAAACGATCTATAGCAAAAAACCCAATGACTTTTTGAACAATCTAATATATGGTATATAAATGCGACAATCTAAGGATACTGTAGGTTTAGTGCTTGTTTTGTTTTTATCATCTGAATTGTTAAAGCTTATGAAAGCTCTTTGATTGACTTTGGATACGCCAGTTCGATGACTAAAGTGCAGGATTTACCAAACCCAGGAGTCAAATTTATTCTCGGCTTAAGCTAAACTTAACCGTTCTCCTAAAACAATGTTATTTTGAACGTACTTAGGTGACGGCCTTCCTGCGCAGTCAAAGTCGGTCAAACACGGTCGTCTTCTAGGCTTCTCAATCTCAGGCACCTAGTTACACTAGACAAACTTTCTTATACACATTTTCCCTTCAATTGAGGTAAATGACACACTTCATAATGTAAATTATTATTCAAGTTCGGAAATAGAAAATAATCCGAGGAGGCTAAATCTAGCGAATAGGGTGCATGAGGAAGCAATTCGAACTTTAACTCATTGATTTTAGCCATCGCGATGACAGATGAGTGAACTCGTGCATAGTCTTGACGAAACAAAACTTTTTTCTTTTCATGATTTCATCTTTCAAACGCTGCAATAAATAATTTCGCCTAATACACCCCGATTTAATTGTTTTTCCTTTCTGAAGATAATCAATGAAAATTATCCCACGCGCATCCCAAAAAACTGACGCCATGACCTTGCCTGCAGATGGAACTGTCTTCGCCTTCTTTGCAGCCGATTCTCCCATTTGAGTTCATTGTTTTGACTGCTCCCTCGTCTTGGGTGTGAAAAGATGGACCCATGTTTCATTCATTATTATGAATCGATGCAAAAACCTGTCTTTATTGCTGTGAAACTTCGCCAAACATTCGATTGAAACATCCTCACGGCGTTGTTTTTGTTAAATTGTTAGTAATCGCGGCAGCCATCTTGCGCACAGCTTTCTCATGTCCAATTTTTCAGTCAACATGCGATGTACAGCGCTCTTTGAAATGTCTACCATATCTGCTAGTTCACGCACTTTCAATCGACGGTTATCCAATACCATTTTGTGGGTTTTTTTTTTCAATATTTCTGGTGAACCCACCTCATTTGGTCGACCACTCGTACGGCCTCGCTTAAATTCTGCCACCCAATATTTTATTATTGTAAACGAAAGAGCAGACTCCCTCAGAGTAGAATCCAGGTCCGTTTTGATGTTTGTTGGATTGAGGCCTTTCAAATGAAAGTATTGCATCACATAACGATGATCAGTTTTTTCCATATTTAAAAATTCGTTGAGAGCGTTCACTGTTGATGGCTGCCGAACAAATACTAAACAACATAGCGTCGTCAAACTTCAAATTTAAGCTTTATAAGGTGGGTATTTTCTATAATTGGCATTCTTTTTAAGCAACAACCGCCGTCTATACATCAGGTCGGACTTCTGGGACTACCCTTGTATAATAAACTACAGTTCAAAGCAATGCCAATAAGTCTTTATTGATCTTGTTTGATATCCTATTTTACTTAAATTTGTTTTTCATTATCATGATGACTCGTAGAATTTTCTAACCGAAACCGTGGAACTAATACGGTTAATAGGAAAAACTCCTTTGTCATTGATCAGTAGAGTGCTACTTCTAGAATTCTGCTATATATACGAGTATATGTTATATCTCGAGAAAAATCTAACATAGTGTCGAATTGGTTAATGTATAACGTTCACAGATTAGCTCTATACTAGCTTAGGCCTCTTTTCAAACGATTTTTGCACCAACAATATGAACAAAGATGAGGAAAAATCACCACCAGCTTCCTACCCCTGGCTGTCTCCATCCCAAATTACATATGTATATTAGAGCTCTTCGCTTCTAAAAAATCTTCGATGGCTTTAACTAGTCAACGAATAGCCAAAAATAGAAATATCTCTATGTTTTTACGATGAACATCTTTTCGTGTAAGTGTGTTTGTATTGTAGATAAACTCTGTTCTGTTGGCTTTTAAGGTCAATTAGGAGTGGCTTGGCGTTGAGTGCTTCGTTAATGTCTTTGCTCAGTTGAACTGCAGAACCAAAGTAAGCAAAATCCATGACTCAAAGCTGAAGGTGTTAATTGTTGTCGATATTTGTGGTCCCTTTGTTGGGTGCACGTACCGTCTTTTTCTTCCCTCATTCAATGTTAGACTCTGTGATAAGACCTAACTATGGAGCAATGATGTTTGAAAATTGCATTTTGGTTATGGTAATAGTCTCTCGTATCCGAAGTTGATTCCAAGATACCTACATACATAAATCCTTCTGTCTGCTCTGTTTCTAATGAAATAAGCTGTTTCACAAATGTTTTGGTCCATGGGACTCTTTATAGGATGCATCGTTTAGGCAAATTCATCAAACGATAGAGTTACAATAGGACTCAGATTCAACTCTTATTGAACAATAAATTGAATTGGAAATTTGGATTCTGACGAGTGCACCGATTTCACACCAAAAAAATGTGGTTTACGATCAAATATTTCAACCTCTGTTGCTTATCGCACTCATCTAAGTCTTTTTTAGATCAGTTTTTGGTCTTTTATGCTCAAAAAGAAGCACAGATGTTTTATCAAGGAACACATCACACACAATGTTATTAAAAAATACATGGAACCACCAGTTAACTCTACTAATGCACCAGCGCTTCTAATGGAATCATCTTGCAGTCTGATCAAATGTTCTTCGTCCTCATAAACAATAAATTCAAATTGATATGCCATTCACATGTTTCTGGATACTCGTGCAAAACCGTCATGAAAAGTTTCGTGATTAACATGTGTCTTGCTAAAATCCGTGCATAGTAAAATTTAGACTAAAAACAGTCAAAGTTATTCACTTGACTTAAGTTTGGTTTCCTCTAGAACAAGAACATTGCTGTTCTGCCATCTCTGCTACATATTTAATTTAACAAACTTTGTCTGATAAACTTTGGCTGCTCTCCACATTAGCTAGGTGCATATACATTTTATATCCTCTTTTTGAGGGCTCAGTGTTGGAAACTTTTTTCCTTAAAAAAATATCAGTCTAAAGATACTTTGATTCTAATCTGTAATTTTATTTATTTTAGGCTGCTTCATCACAATCGAACGCCGAGGAAATCGATAAACAGATCGTTAGCCAAGGCTTAGTTGTTCGCGATATTAAGGCTAAAAAGGCAGATAAAGCTCAAATAGATGCTGAAGTAAAGAAACTGTTATCGTTGAAAGCAGACTACAAAACAGCAACTGGTAACGATTGGAAACCAGGAGCACATACTTCAGCAACACCAGCAGCTTCCCCATCTAGTGCAACCTCAGTGAGTGCAACTCCAACTACTGGTGGTGATGCCGGCTCTGTAAACAAGAGCATTATTGCACAGGGTGATCTTATTCGAGATCTCAAAGCTAAAAAAGCTCCTAAAACAGAGATCGAACCCCAAGTTAAAACCCTCTTATCATTAAAAGCTCAATATAAGGAGCTAACTGGTAGCGATTGGACACCGGAAACTGCTGCAGCTGTATCAGCACCCGTAGTTAAAAAAGAACCGTCACCAGGATCACCAGCCGACAATAGCTCAGCTATATCACTGATATTAGACAAAATTGCAAAACAAGGCGACAAAGTGCGAGAACTTAAATCCCAGAAGGCCGAAAAAGCAGCTGTTGAACTAGAAGTCAAAGTTCTCCTCGCCTTGAAGGCAGATTATAAGAGTCTGACCGGTTCAGATTGGAAACCAGGATCCACAGCTCCAGCACCTTCTCCTGTTAAGGTAGAATCAGCTGGTTCATCTGACGCATCAGATCTTCTTGAAAAAATTACAGAGCAAGGGGACAAAATTCGCAGATTAAAAGGCGAAAAGGCATCAAAAGCAGCAATTGAACCAGAAGTGAAAGCACTTCTTGCCCTTAAGGCTGAATATAAGAGTATTACAGGAAAAGATTGGACTCCGGACGCAAAAGCTGACTCTCCAAAACCAGTTACAGCAATGGCAGATGAAAAAGAGCTGTTAACAAAGCAAATAACCGAACAAGGCGAGAAAGTAAGATCAGTAAAGAGTAGCAATGCAGCCAAAGAAGTCGTAGATGCTGAAGTCAAAACACTCCTAAACTTAAAAGCCAAGTACAAAGAGGTTACAGGAACCGATTTTCCAGTAGCTGCTCGAGGTGGTAGCAAGAAGTCATCTGATAAAAAGGAAACTCCTTCGAAACCAGCCAAGCCAGCCAAAAAAGAAGCACCGAAACCAGATACTAGTACTGGAGCCTTAAAGAAGCAAACTCGCTTAGGCTTGGAAGCAACCAAAGAAGACAATCTCCCCGAATGGTATTCCCAGGTAAGACTTAATTCACTGAAATCAATTGGGCGAGTTTTAATCATTTATTTTAGGTCATCACAAAAGGAGAACTCATCGAATACTATGATGTATCAGGGTGTTACATTCTAAGGCATTGGTCCTTTGCCATTTGGAAATTCATCAAAAATTGGTTAGACGCTGAGATCACAAAGGTGGGCGTGAAAGAGTGCTATTTCCCTATTTTCGTCTCAAAAGCTGCTTTAGAAAAAGAGAAGACTCATATTGCTGATTTTGCTCCAGAGGTTGCGTGGGTTACAAAGTCCGGTGAAACGGAACTTGCAGAACCCATTGCCGTGCGTCCTACCTCAGAAACCGTAATGTACCCAGCATTCGCCAAATGGATTCAGTCATATCGGGACCTCCCAATTCGCCTTAACCAATGGAATAATGTTGTCGTAAGTCAAGCCAAACTAAATGATTACTAAATGGTTACTTCAAATGTGTTTTTCTTATAGAGATGGGAATTCAAACACCCACAGCCGTTCCTTCGAACTAGGGAGTTCCTGTGGCAAGAGGGTCACACTGCTTTCGCAAACAAAGAAGAGGCCGAGAAAGAAGTTCTGTATATCCTCGATCTTTATGCTCAGGTGTACACCAACTTATTGGCAATTCCAGTGGTTAAAGGGCGTAAAACCGAAAAAGAGAAATTTGCTGGTGCAGATTACACAACGACTGTCGAAGGCTATATCTCAGCCAGCGGTCGTGCTATTCAAGGTGCAACCAGCCATCATTTGGGACAAAATTTCTCCAAGATGTTTGAAATCGTCTTTGAGGATCCAGAAACCCAAAAGAAACAATATGTGTTCCAAAATTCATGGGGTCTTACAACGCGTACAATAGGTGTCATGATTATGGTCCATGCTGATAATCAAGGTATCGTCCTACCGCCTCGTGTGGCATGCATCCAAGCCATTATTGTTCCATGCGGCATTACTGTAAATACGAAAGATGAAGAACGAGAACAGTTATTGCAGAGCTGCAAGAGCTTGGAAAAACTCTTAAACTCAAACGGCATTCGTGCTGAAGGTGATTATCGCGACAACATCTCTCCAGGTTGGAAATTCAATCATTGGGAACTGAAGGGTGTTCCAATTCGCATTGAAGTAGGTCCAAAAGACATGAAAGCCAACCAAATGGTAGCTGTTCGTCGTGACACCGGTGAAAAGTTGATTTTATCATGTGAGAACGCTGAACAAAAGATTAGCCAGCTTCTTGAAACAATACATGAGAGCATGTTCGCCAAGGCCAAAGTGGATTTAAGTGAACATACCAAACTCACCAAGAATTGGGCAGATTTTTGCAAACTACTCGACCAGAAGAATATTCTCTTAGCACCATTCTGTGGAGACATAAGCTGTGAGGAAAAGATTAAAGCCGATAGCGCAAGGTAATGATAAAGGAAGTTTTATTTTTGTAAATGAAATGTATTTTATATTTGTTTGATTATTGTAGGGATGAAGACGCTGAACCAGGTGCTCCGTCTATGGGTGCAAAATCACTTTGCATACCATTCGATCAGCCGGCAGCAATCACCGCCGCAGACAAATGCATCCATCCAAATTGTAGCAAAAATCCCAAATACTATTGTCTCTTCGGAAGGAGCTACTAAAGTCAAAAGGCACGAAACTATACGTTAAGTTTGTAATCCAGTTTTACCATGATAGAATTTATTTGCGACAGCCTCAGCGGTTTTTTTTTTATTCGAATGTGATTTTTAATTGTGTGTTTTTCGATAGATTTATCATTCATTTTGCTCTCCGTTAAAAAGAAGATCTAGAATCCTAATAAATTATTACTAAAATTTTGAAAGAAATAATTGTTTCGATATAGACTTTCATGGCTTATTTTTTTGAAGAACTGAAATGTAATAAATAATTCCAGTGGAGTGGAGGACATGGATATCTCTTTGATACCGGGATTTTATATGAAATATTTTTGTTTATTTTAAAAGAAGAACCCACGGATGCTGGTCATTGTACACCCACATCACCACAAACACGTAAACGAGCGAATCATCTAGACGAGGTTGACGTAAAATAGTCTCATGTTAACGTCTTCCTTTACGTATTCTAAGTTAGTTTGTAAAGGAAACCATCTTTGACAGAATCATAGAAAAATATTATTGGCGATTGAATGAAACCTTAATGAGTCAAACGCAGCATTAACATTGACTAATCGACTATACGCAGAGCCTAACTAGCCAACGTTGTATGGCTAATTGTTAGAACTTGCCGTTGGCACGTAAAGTTGTAATTTTGGCTAATTTTATTACTATGTACGAGGAGTGTGGTGGTATGAAATGCACCCGCCGGAACGTACACAGATTATGAACATGTTTTTTAAATTAATCACACGAGTATATGGATTAAAGTATAACCTTTAGTATACGTTAATTCTGCGTTATGCAGACATAGGACCAACCGTCGTGTGTACTTACTTCGTACAGGGTTAAACCAGTTCCTCTCAAGCTAGCGCGGTCTTTTCAAAACACGAAATTGGCTGAGGTCCCCTTCCACTCATCTGTGCCACCTAAAATGAAGTTGGTCTGTACTGCTCTGTTCCTCTGGGTTGGAGTCGAAAAGTTTCCGGGCCGGAAGATTGGTGTCCATGTGGTCAAGATGATCCAGCCCTCTAAGCCTGGTTTCCGAGATCGGCATCGCTGTACAGCCCGTACAGTTTGCTATGGAGAGCTCTTCTCCATTCTCTATTAATACAAATGAGACCGAAAATTCTTCATCCGCTTTCGTCAATGTCAAAGCTTCTGCGCCGTAAAGCAGGGCTGGGATGATCTATGTCTTGTATAATGTCTTTCTGGTTGCTCGAGAGAAGATTTTGTTACTCAATTTCCTTCTTAGCCCAAAGAAGCAGCGATTAGCAAGCGTGATTCTTTGCATGATTTACGCGCTGATGCCGTCGTCGAAGTTGATAGAGGAATCAAGGTAGATAAAGTCCGTTACAACCTCAAAGTCCTAGGCGTCGATGTTGAGTGTCCTTTTTTGTTGATATGATGATGCCTCTGGATTTGAGTAGTGAGTTTCGCACAATTCTTTCAAGAACCATTGCATGTTGGAAAACTCACAAGCCAACGCATCGCCTGGTTGGTCCTAAGTCTTTTTCTGACATTGGAGGTCTCCGATTTGTCATTACCGATCTTGACGGAGCAGCGTACATTCTGCATAGTCGAATGATCTTCGGAGCGATGCCAAAACTAAACATGGCTCTGTATAGTTCGTCTCTATACATAGATGCTGTCATATGCGGCTTGGAAATTCACGAAGAGATAGCGTGTGTCTCAATTTATGACACCCGGTTTCTTTCCAAGACAAACTAAATTACGAAAATTTTATTTATGATGTACTCGTACTTTCCTAGCCTAATCCTATATTGATAGGGGCCCCTCAGAAGGACCCTATATTTATATAATACGGCAGATAAGATTTTATATGGGATGTTGAAGAGACTTTTCTCCTGTAGTTGATGCAGTTCAGTGGATCTCCCTTCTTTGGGATTGGACAAGATTTTGGAGACGAGTTAATGTGATCTATTGAAATTTATAAGTATTTTGTAAAAGAATAAAAAAGAAAAAAAAAATATATATATATGCTCCGTATCTAATCATCACTTGCTCCTTTTAACAGCCTGCCAGTTAAGCCGTTTGGTCCAGTAGCTTTGTTAGACTTAAGCTTGGAGATGGCTATGCTGACTTCATCTCATTCGGGTGGACGGAAATGGTGTCTGTCTTCGTACAAGTTGAATGGTTCATTCTGCCGGATGTCGAGATGTTGTTCATCATCACCCTTAATAAACCGTAGTGTGTAGCACACATATACAATCCGCGTTCGGTTTTCGAGCAACGAGCCTTCTGTATCTTTTTTTTCCCCTCGTTTTTACGCTTTTCTGCCAGAACAGTCAACAACAACTAAAATGGACAACGGTATATTTAATGTGTTGTTAAAGTCTATGCACATTGTGAGCCTCGGGGACTTGACCTAATCGCACCCGTAATGCGCAAATCAACCGTCTTCAAAATTCTTCTAACTTTATTGATACGAATAAAACGAATACGAAGAGAAATAAAACGATGGCTAACTTTCGCCACTCGCTTTTTCTTTGGCCTAAAACGGCAATTGAATAATCAGTCCCAAACACCTAAGAACGACTCTGTATTGAACCTTGATCATCCCAGTCTCACTTTATGGCGATAAAACGATAGGACATGTAGAGCGAATGGACGCCAATGCTCCGGCCGGCATAGTCTTTGAATCTAAATCTGATGGACAACCCTGTAGCGACACATAAGTAAGTAATTAAGTACAATAACTAAAATTACGCTAGAGATCATAGGTGATGATAGGATGCGTTATAGCCTGTGTACGTCCATACGATCATTCTACGAAGTCTCCACTTTCTATCAAAGGTTTTTCTACAGAAGCGACAGAGGTTTCTTGAACTTGGTACTTTATTTGTATTTTGTTTCCAGTTTAGTATCGGGAAAGAAAGGTTAACAAACATGAATTGATCCTTTTTCATAATCCGTAACCAGTAATTTTGTTTACCTCTGCTCAGTTAAAAAAAAAACGTATAATCTAAAAACTAGTTGTTAATACAACGCAGTGGTGCAGAATTTTGTTTTTTTTTTTGAAAATTGGAGTCTATTGCAATTACAGTAAAACGTGTAACATATTTGTACCCATACGCTCCTCATATCCTAGTCATTGAAATCCACCGAGTTGCACTTTTCTGATCGATGTCACTGAGCTCAAAAATTTTTCTGTTATATACGAGTATCCTACTAAAGTATTCATAGAACCAGCGTTACCAATCGCTTTCTCCGTTTGATTTCCGATGAGGTACCATCATCATCAGAGTTACTAATCATCATAATGCAGTGGCAACACCCTCCCGATGAGGACAAAAGTATTGCAGACGAGCGACTGCAACAACACGGAGTTCGAAAAAAAACATCATATTGAAGTAGCGCATTTTGTTTGATTTTCTTTTGATTATTTGGTTAGTACAATTAAACAATAAAAAGTGCATTTATATATATGTATTAAAAAACGTTTATAAGATATAACAGTACACAATCTCAAAGTTATAAAGGGTGTAGATGTTGGCTGTCAATTACTATCATTTACTGAATTCAATGTAGTTGATCTTTTTGACAGATGTCGTACAATCTTTAGCAATTTTAATCATGGACTAAATGCGTTTACCACGTAACAACGCATTTTTGTTATTCAATCTCATTACGAAAATGGGCGATCTGTAAAACTAACGTTTCGTAAAATTCGCGAATTTTTCGATGAAGGCCGTTTTTCGATGGATGATATATAAATAAACAAAATTGTCGTTTTTGGGGACCGGAAAACCCATACAAGATTCACGAAAAACAAATGCAAAAAAGTCAGTATTTGGGTTGGCGATATCATTTTCTGGTACTTTTTCGAAGATGAGACTGGAGAGACAGTTATAGTGAATGAACGTTACCACAATATGTTGACCGGATATTTTTTTTCCTAAATTGAATGAATTGGGTCTGGACGATCTCTGGTTTCAACAGAACGGTGCTACCGCCCATACAAGCCAATAATAAATTTATTGCGTACGAAATTTGAAGATCGCTTTATTTCGGTTAGAGAAGAAGTTGATTGGCCTCCAAGAGCATGCGATTTGATACTTTTGGACTTCTTCCTGTTGGGTTATTTCAAGAGTAAGGTCTATGCCAATAACCCAGCGCCAATTGAGGATCTCACACATAATATCCAAACAGAATTTTCGGCCATTAATCCACGTATTCTTCAAAAAGTCATCGATAATTTTGACCTTCGGATTCTCGCCGTAATGGTCCCATGAACGATGTTGTATTCAATTCATAATTGCCATAGATCGAACTTTATTAATCTATAAAATTCATATTGATTTCACAGTTAATGTGTGTTTAATTTAGTGAAAACTTCTAGACAAGCTGTTGGCTCACCGTTTACCATAGTTATATATTGTGATGTCGATTTGTTGATGTTTGCATCAGTTTCTGTTGACAGCATATGCTTGATTTACCTCTCATTCAAGAATGACATATTACAGCACATCATATTGTCTAAACCTTTATCTGACATAAAAGAGCTGAAAATGGTTTTTGATTTTTAGGGAACAATCTTCCGTCATCATTATACACAATCTGACAAGTTTGTATATAAGTAGCCCGTCTCAATACACGCTGTCAATACTATTGAGTACCGACCTGAACCTCTTAGATTTCATCAGGGATCAACTGTAGTGTTAACAAATGGTTTTAGCGATCACACAGTATGGCAGGCAAGATTTTGTACACAGACTGATTCCGCTATAGTTGAGACAGTTTGAAGAGTCTCCTTTCTTTTGAAATGGGCAAACATTGCTACGACAGTAAGATTTCTATCAATTTGCCTCTTGTTTGTCTCCGGCAGCCTTTTTTATTTAAGCTTAAGTTTAGACGTTTCTATCTTTATTTGATCGTAGTTGAATCATGCATTCTACCTGACAGAAAAATTTGGGTTGTCCACTCTGTCTGCAGGAATGTTTTTCCCCTTTTCTCAAGACTGTAATACTAAATTTTCTTGCTAACCTCAATAGGTCTCTATTCTTTTTGGCTTGGCTCGTTTCTGGAGTTTCATCTCTTCATTTCTTCGAGCGCGATTCTCATTCTCATTCTTTTCTTTCGCAACAGTCGATGCTCTTCGGCCCTCTTTTGCTCGTAGGCTTCATGAGCTGCTTTCATCAACTGCAGCGCCGCTTCGTATGCGAATTGTTTTGCCACAGAGTGCACCTACGATTATACGAGTACTATTAGCGTTGGGCATGGTCAAATTGAAGACACTCTGCCCTAATCGTACAACATTTAATCACCTCACGGAAAACATTATCTTCAGCTTCAGCTGTCCCATTTTCCGAAAAACTTAACACATGCTTTGGCATCATAAGTGTAGTCATACCCACTTGAGCGTTTAGTTCTTTAAAAACAAAAAAAAAAAAAACAATACCACCAGCTACGAAATCAAATCAGCGATCGGTCATAAAGGTTATTACGGCATTTAAAAAACTGCCGAAAGTTTTAATCTGACAGGGAGAAAAAGTAACAATAAAACATAAAACCATTAAAAATACCTAAAAGACAAAATATTTTCCTTTTTTCTGCAACTTGATGTAGAAAAGCTAATCGTACCAAGATCAAAGAAAAAGTTTTTATATTTCAGAATATAAGCGAACACCGAAAAGAAATTGTTTAAAATTCAATTGATATTGTGCAATGTCATGTCGACTCAATTACGTCCCTCTAGTACATTATTCGAATTGTCAAATCTAGTACAAAGGCT
Source organism: Volucella zonaria (assembly GCA_963966105.1). Classification (NCBI taxonomy): domain Eukaryota; kingdom Metazoa; phylum Arthropoda; class Insecta; order Diptera; family Syrphidae; genus Volucella; species Volucella zonaria. The sequence goes on along the minus strand of OZ014530.1, from coordinate 232,043,177 downwards.
TCTATTAGCTTTGCACATCACCACAAACATAAATACCGAGTAGAAAATATTTGCCCGCCATACTGCCAAAAAATTTGTTTCTGTAAACGCGATTAACTTTTTGTTCTTTTGCAGAGAAAGCGATAGAATAAAATATTTCCAATTATAATAAAAATAATAAACAAGTCATTATTTAAAGAGAAATAATTAATTGCATAAATTAATACAATCTCCAATGGGTAAAAAAGACAAATCCTTCAACATCGGTGATTTAGTGTTTGCCAAAGTGAAGGGTTATCCACCATGGCCGGCGAAAATAACAAAAACCAACAATAAGAAGTACAACGTCTACTTTTATGGCACAGGAGAAACAGCCAACATCAAGGTGGAGGATCTCTTCAACTACGTGGACAGCAAGGATAAGTTTGCCACGGATAAGCACTTAAAACGGGCACATTTTCGTGAAGCAATTGCGCAAATCGAAGCCGCACTCAATGGTGAAGATTCGGCGCCAATTAACTTGGAGGAACTCGATGCGAATGCTACTTTGCAATCAGATGCGGGGCATAATGATACAACAGTGGTTACTGATTTAGATGAGACCAATCAATTGGAAGAGACCATTGCTGAAGAGCCAGCAAATGAGACTTCAAATGTTAATGAGACAATTGACGAGGTCGCTACTGAGGCGATTGAACCACCCGCTGAGGTGAACCCACCTCCAGTAGAAGAGGAAATTGTGCCTATTGCTGTTCCAATTGTGAGTAGTAGTCCTTCAACTGAAGCTGTAGTGGCTGTACCAGCTGCAAAACCACCAACAGAGACCGAGTTGGTCAGTCGAAGTGGGCGAAAAATCAAACCGAAGCGCTATAT